>CM073762.1:29274603-30566371 GCA_037127475.1 Arma custos | reverse complement strand
TTCAGAACATGGTAGAGACTATATTGTACATTTATAAGATGAGGTTGTTCAGGGAGGTAACTTGTCCGAGATGACACTCCACCAGGTTGTTCCCCTAGCAGAGGGAATCCACTTTTTAGAAGTAAGGTGAGGGGCCTTTTCCGGAAAACTATTTGATCGAAGAGTATCTTCTTTGTGTAGGAAACTAAAGAGGTAATATCCTAAGATTGCGTTACTCTTCCGTCGAAGTTGAAGTTAATCATGCAAACATAAAGTGCTAGAGGAAATCCAGTTTTATCTGCAGTTATAGAAGCTTTAGAATGAACATAAATCAAAATCCTAAAGGTGATATTTTAAGAAGAGGAGAATACTCAATACCTAGGGTAGAGTGGGAAGAGGGGAAGTGATTTCCAGCGTGAGTGCTTAAAAAACACCGAACTTTTACTATCCCTAAGTATTTATTTCAAGGTCTGTGGTCTAGTGGTTAGAAACTTACTTCGCCCAAGATGCCGGCAAGTGGTCTTAGGAATTTTTAAAGGGTGTAAAAAATCCTGGGTTACGCTGTCCTTCGGAAGGGACGTAAAGTAGTACGATGCCAGGTACTGGTTAAAGAGCCCTATCCTACTTATGGCTACTATGGCTAGGCACAATATAGGACCTCCACTGAAGTACATATTGTCTGGCATAGCAGGATAAAGTGACTTTAATGAATAAGCAATAAACAATAAACGCTACCTAGTTAATTCGAGACAGCAGTCACTTGGGTTTTTGATCACTTCATTAAATCATATTAATGCAATTGTAAGATATCAATGAGTTGTTTGGTATGGAATTTATTTGTCAAGTGTGGATCTACATGTCTAAACTTATAATGTAAGGTATTGTAAAATGGTTGTTAGCTAAAGGAAGGGAAAAGGAGGTGGAAGAGAGAGGCTAAATAGCTGAGCTAAGATGCAATAGCAAGAGAGAGGAGCCTCGGTGGGGGCTGCCTTGGGAGGCCGCTCCGTGTAAGACGGTAGCAGCCTTCTCCCCACCGCCGCATTCCATCCCTACCTCGCCCTTTAAAATAATGTCTCTCTGTCTCTCTCTCTCTCTCTCTCATTCCCCCAAGAAAGCCTTAAACACCTTTCTTGGGTAACACAATTAATGCAATTTATAACCTGTGTGTATATTTCTTTTCAATTATGGTACATATTGAATAATTGAGTGGAAAAAACCTTCCAATTTGTCTCCATTATTCCAGAGCTTCACCTTAAAGTTTAAGACAACTCCTGACTTATACTATACATTCCAGAGTATAGAGCAATGATTGGCTGGTGTTTTTAAGTTGAAGAACAAAGACCTATAGGTCATAAATCATTTGGTTTATGTTTCTGTAAGTCAGGTATTGGCTTGTGATTGAGTTATTGCTTATACTACAATTCCATTATAATCCAAAAAATTCGACAATGACACGATTCCGCTTCTCTGAATAAAGTTAATTCGTTCTGTATAAAATTCGAGTGAACCACTTATTCACGGGGACTGCAGATATATATATTAACAGAATATACTCAAAGATAGATATTAGCCAAATGAAGCAACGAGCTATTTTATTCATTATTCTATAAACAATTATTTTACTGTCGGAATTCAGACTGTGCAGTATTTAAAGTAACACTTTACTGAGTAAACAAACAATCATAAAGCGTTTTTACTCTGTGTATAAGGTATCCTCTTTAATTTTATCTTTTTATTTTAATTTTAATAATAATTCCTCTTTTAATACCTGTAATACTACAATCCCTGAAGGATCTTAAGGATCAAAACATGGAAGAGGTGAAATGTTTCTGTTTCAACTCCCCCCAATTAAGGGTACCTACTTCACAGAAGCTGGGTGAGCCTCTAGAGACTATTTAGTTTTAACTGAGTCTCTGCCTGGTTGTTCACAGATTAAATAAATTATCTGCCACACTCGATTTGCTACCGAACCCAGGTTGCTCCTTAATTCCTCTTTTAATAATTTGTTATTATTTTAACTCCAAATATTTATCGAAGGTAGTGCTCAACTGATTTCTTCCTTAACACTTCTCAAAGAGCTTTTAATCTTTTAAAAAACAACTTACGGAAAAACAGGCGAATTCCAGCGAAGGAATTTACGGAAATATTCTCAATATCAACTGCGAAACTGATGAAGAATTTATTACGTAAAGGGGGGTTAAAAAAAAACCAAACAGAAGAGAGAAATACCTGAAAGAGAAGATTAGCAATTGGAAAGCTGTTGGAAGAGCTGCGGAGCTGGCTTCTCAGAATAGCTGGCTTGAGTGGTTCGGGAAAGGCCGTCCTGAGGACCGGGTCAGGTGATCACATTCCATTCATACCTAGCCTACTAGTCTCGTCGCCTTTGGAGTCCTTCGCTCTCTTGTGTATATCTTCTAATAGTATGTAGTATATAGTACGTATACGGTATCGATTGGGAGGATGTACTCGTATGACTGTAAAAAAAAAAAAAAAAAAAACTGTGAAAAGGAGTAATGAGAGAAGATGTTTATATTTTTTTCAGGCAAGATTTTTTAATTAAAGCTAGATTGTCTTACCAATCGTATTTTTTAAAAAAATGAGAGAGATAATTAAGTTGGAGAGAGAATGATTTTTGGAGAAATATTTTGAAATTCGTTCCTGAAGTCTTAAAGTGATGTATCATAATGTATCATGTCATATAGATCTTTTAGATGCAAATGTATGGTTAATGTGTGCGTCATCAATCGGGAAGATCATGTATGCGTGTGAAGAAATGCTGGCGAGAAAAGGAAAGCTTCTTTTTTTTTTCATGAGCGTACCTAAGATTGCCTTGCCCCTTTAAAGTTCAAAAGAAAATTAAAAATATTAGTGTGTGTATATAGATAGATAGATCATCAGTGAATTAGAAGAAGCGCTAGTGTGGGTAGGAAAGCGTCCTTGGGTGTACATAAGGTTCCTTTGCCCTTTAAGTTCAAAAGAATGGCATCAAATATTGTGAGAGTAAAACCTATGCATTAATTTTTAAAATTTCAGTCGATCGGTAATACTTGTTTCAGGACCTTTTGAAACCAGCATCTCTACTGCTCCAGTTTCAACTAAAAGTGACCAATTACAACGTTGAGAAATAAACAATTCTGAATACGTGCTAAATGGAGTTTTTATTACAACATACGGGTTTTCTCTGTCACGAGAACTATTAGTGAACAAGTGCTGAGGCAACTTCGTTGAATACAAACAACATAGCATGGATTCAACAAGCAGAGGATTCAAGTTCCGGACATAACACAGTTACTTTCTTCTATTCTTGTCAAAATTTTCCGTTAGAGTCATTAAAATTCAAATTGAAATTAATTAAGAAGACAATTATTATTTTCCTTGCACGTTCTTAAATACTGTTTGAATTATATGGAGGGAGGAAGGAGGTTGGGATTGGGTTTCGTTTTTGTGTGTTAGTGATCTTTTGGTAAACCACAGTAACGGATCAAGGTTTCAGTTTTGCGCCACAGTTAAAGGTTTAGCATTGGGAATAGTTTCACCTTAAAAAAACAGTGAGGTCTTTAGGTAAATATTTGAAGGCCATGAATCAAAACTCTGTCTTAACTCTTTTAAAATTGATGAAAAGTATTAATTTAACCTCAATTTTTAATAAATATTGTTCTTTACTTTTTAAAATATAGGTTAAACAATTCAATTCCATTAACTAATTAGTAAAAAAAAAAATAGTGGTAAATTAGGAACACTTCCGTTATAATAGGTTTTGTATATCTTTTATTTGTTATTGCTCATTTAAACCACTTTAGATAAAAGCGATAAAGCCAATTCGTATTTTAGATCAAGGAATATTTCTGTAGTGAGGATAAGTATATAAATTATCTGAAGTTTCGATAATCGGAATAAAAACAAAAAGCCTTCATCCTTTGGCCATACCGAGGCAAAATAACCTCAAAGAAAAAGTCTCGCTAATTGGACTCACTACGTGTGGATGACGGGTTGTAGATTTGACTTCAACTCGATTAATATTCAAAAGGATTTAATCACTATTAAAAATTAGCCATCAATTAATATTCAAGCTCACCTTTTCAGGCTACTTCAATAGGTAATAGACAGGCGCTCTAAGCTCCCAATTAATTACAAAAGACTCAAATACATGATTATTATATGACCCATTTGGACTTGCAGAGTAGAGCTTAGGTTTGCTATTGAATTCCTCTCATATCCAAACATTACAACACAAAATCCTTCGTTAAATCAGCAATGCTCTACAATTTGTTCCGTTTAAAGTCATCCATATTGACATCAATGTCCCATTTGTTGAGTTGGTCCGAAGGACTCGATAGTCCTTTCATCGTAAACTTTATTCCCACTCAAACCCATTAGTTTAAAACTTAGCTGACCATTCGATTCCTGATAATCCTCAGAGGCGTCTGAAAAAGAAGATTGCCTCGTGACCTTTCAAGTTGTGAATTAGTTATTTGAGTACTAACACTGGGTTTCTCTAATAACAGCCATGCCATTATGCATCATTCATTACATTTACTTGTTGTTTTGTTTGATGGAGTTGTAAATTTAAAAAAATAAAATATAATGTTTCACAAACAAAAGATCTTTCATTTTAAATATAAAATAAAAAAATATTTGTATTTTTAAATTGTAGTTAGATTTCGGAAGTGGCCCCAAAATTCCTCCCCCAGATATGTACCTTGCGTGTAAGTAACTGATATCACATATTTAAGCAAGTTTTAATAATGAGCTTCAGTATCCTTCTGTAACAATATCAAGTTACGCACTGCCTGAAAAGTTGAGACCTTTCCTTCAGTACCTGAGCGTGATCAGCCCTTCGCGAATGGTATGAGGTGACATATGACCTCGAAAAGCAGTTACGTCACTGTCTTGGCATCTCGGAATTATATTCATGAATATAACGAAGGAGTGAGAAGAAACAAGGACCGATGCTGGTGCCTATGATTTAAACATTACACCACCTCTCAGCCGCTTATCTATTCAAAGCGCTGGCTGCATCTCAATATTTCCCTCCAGACTCTTCCTTGACTACAAATCTCTGTTTTTAAAACATTTCTTTCCAACAACCTTTCTCACTGATCGTTTGCTTCATCCAGTCCGTCCTTACTTTCCAAATGTTTCAATCGGTTTACAATCTCTATGGTTCTTCTCGTTTTGTTTTTGGAAGAGTTCTTGCATTTTTTCCCGCGTGGAAGACTTCCATTCCTTATATCGCTTCTTTTCATAACATATATGTAATTAAGTATATTTGTAACTCGTAAATTTAAAATTATATCTAGTAAACCTTGACTTAAGAAAGAAAGGACTAATCTACAACACTAAACTAAGAACAATTTGGACATTTGGAGCAGAACAGGGTTCAGCTAAACACCTTCATATACACAAGATACATAGAACACAACCCAAAATCCTAATTGACCTTTTAAAATTGCCCAATGGTATATTTCCTTGGTTAATACACAATATTCCATTCATCAACTCAGCATCACCAAAATCTTCTTGCTCTTTATCTTTCTTACTCTCTATCAACTGTTAACTTCATCTGAGAAGTTTAAAAAGCCTCTAAGACCTATTCAGAAAACAGTAATCAGTTCAAAAAATTCATATCCCTGCTATTCCAGGAGAAACAAAAAAAGAATTAAGTTCAAATTTGCTGGACGCTATACAGCGTAGTTGTAAATGCAACGTGAAATAATAATATAATAACTATTCCATGCCTATTGAAACAAGAATTAGTATGAAGCATGCACATTGTTTTCTACTCAAGCTACAACGAGTATAAACTTAAAGCAATTGTAGGCATTGGTGAGATAAATACTAATGCTTCGTGAATGCCAAATTGAATTGAAAAAGACGCCAATATCAGTCTTTGAACTAATCAGAAAATATACACATACTGTTTTTTAGGGGGAAAATGAATACCATTCATAAACTCTGGAGTCAAAAACAATAAATTCCTTATCTATAAGTACCTAGTTTGACGTTAGAGTATGACATAGTATGCAACGAATTTGTGCAAATGAGTTTAATGAAACTGCGACACATCTCCACGCTCTTGGACTCATTTTTCTCTTTTCATGCATTTAAATTCGAGTAAATGAGTTTTTCTGACAATTATCTCTAAGAACCTAACGTGAAATCATCATTCCAGTGCCGGAGAATTCTATTTGTCGTAACATGAGAGAAATAAATCGTCCGCAAAAGAGGACAAATATTTTACTGTTCTTACTTTGGCAGAAATGGCAGAGTGGGCAACCCGCATGTGACGGCCCCATTCCACAGTAATACCCGACCATTATGCTCTGATTGTTTCACTTCCACTGAATTTACTCCAATCTGTTTTCCGCCATTTAGGATCTCAATAGTCGACGAAATTATTCCAGTAAAAACTGGGAGAAGGGTATTGTGTTTTCCAATAAAGAAAACATAGGAAAACCTTCATAGCTAAGGGTTTGGCCGTATCGGAGCATAAAACAAATTCATAAAAAACCTATACCGCTACAACCCATGAAGTGTCTTGGGTTCTGTACGTTGTAGAAAATGCTTTTGTAGGGAGGTGATTTGACCGAGATCAGGCCCAGCCTCCTGGTTTTCTCCCTTTTAAGCAGACCTTTTTTATAGAGCCTGAGTTAGCCCCAGGAGTGCCTCCAGACATCACAGGATGCATCCCCGGCTGATGACAAATTAAAATAAAATTCTTTCATTGAATACAAATTATAAGCCAGGCTCCCATAACCAGTTTTACCAACCCTTTTTGCTCCTGTGCTTCGGCTCAACACAACTACTTGTATTTTTTATTATAATATTTTATATTTAATTGGGGAGGCGAAGGTGTCGGTTGCTTGTTTTAATATTTATCATAAGATTCATTTTCGCCAAATTTTAGTTAATAAACAAGCTCTTGCCATATATCTAAATTCGGATTGTCAAACATTAGATCAGATGCGACCATACTTTTGTCGTTAAAAAATTTCCGGAATATGAAAATAAGTACTATATTAATGTTAAGTAGATACTAAAAGATGTTTTAACGTATCACATCCATTATTCCGGAATCCAACTCAAAATATTTTATTAGTTCTATATAGAAAGGCTCGAGAGTGTGTCAAAATAATTAATAAAAACTTTAAGGCGTCAGATAATTACAATAACAGTCTGACGTTTATCAAGAAAAGAAAAATGAACGTCGGTAAATTAATAATGAATCTCTTTTATTTCTTTAATAAATTAATAATACCTATTATTATTGTCTATTAATATTTTTAAATGGAGTCTTTCTCCTAATATATGGTCTGTGATTCGATGATTCATGACATCATAATTTTATATTAGAAATAATTTGTTTCGCGTTGTGACTCGACGGATATGATATGGTACTCAATGCAAACATAAGACTACTTATATATACTTAAGTACAGGCTGACGCATGGTAACTATTACACAGGGGCTGTGAATATGATCAACAAAGTGAAATGAAAATAGCCTTTATGCGTAAATTATACAATTAATATAAAACATAAATTTATAAACTCAAAAAAACAATTCTTTACATTATATGTAAATATTTATACACACATTTTTTTTCCTTGCATAGGCCTTCCTTTAGGAGTAATAGTCTTTAACATTTCCCTGGCTGACTACCCCTACTGGGATTCAGGATTTGTAAGGGCTAACCATTTTTTCTTCAGCACATCTCTATCCATAGCATCTCTCCACCAGAGGGGTCCTGCCAAAAGCCTGATCTCTTCAATTGTCTGCCGCTTATCCTTTTTCGGTCATATGGTGTCCATTCCGTGACTATTTTTGACCATCTGTTGTCATTTCACCGCAGGAGATGTCAAGCCCATTTCCGATTGCTTTTTATTATTCGCAAGAGTGTGTCTTTGAGCCATGTTTCTTTTTTTAACTTTTTGCATCTGATTTGGTCCCTTTTCTTCACTTTCATTATACTTCTTTCGAATCTATTCTGCCACACCTTGATCTTCTTCTCTTGGGCTTTTTTCAAAGACCATACTTGGGAGCCATAGGTCACCGCTGGCATAATACCGTCGAAAACCTGTCGTTTTAGGTCAATACTAATGTTTCCTTTCATTATGTTCTTCAGAGACCAGAACTTATTCCAACCAAATGCTATTCTCCTCTGAATTTCTTTTGTTGCTCCTGCTTGAAAAGGAACTAACTGTCCCAAGTAAACATATTCCTCCACATATTCCAGGGTGAATTGGTTCAGTTTTATTTCTTCCCTTGAACTGTTGGTCTTGTTATAATTTGGGTATTGCCCAATTTCTTCGCAGAGTTTTAGAAGCTGTTTAAGCATTTCTCGTATTTGGTGGGTATCATTGGCAAAAAGTACCATGTCATCAGCAAAACGTAGGTTGCTTGACCATCAACTGACCATTTACTTTTAAGCCTCCTTTTTCCCATCCAAGAGACCAGAATATCATCTCCTATACCAGAATAAACAAGGGAGATAACGGATCCCCCTCTCCTGCCTAACACCCTTCTTGACATTCGATTCTTATGATTCTTAAGGCTTTAAGAACACCAGTATGTAGGACGCTGTCGAAGGCCTTTTTAAAATCGAAAAAACAGAAATACAAAGAGAAGTTATATCCTTTAGCTTTCTCAATCACTTGATTTACTGTGTGAATGTGATCCACAGTTGAGAGACCTTTCCTAAATCCTGCTCGTTCTTCCGCTATACATTCCATGATTCTTTTAATGATACGTTGTTTGATGACACTGGTAAAAAGCTTTGCCACGGTAGAAATAGATGGATAGTGCTCCATATCCTGTTAATTGCCTCTTTTGTGGATTAGAATTATTTTTGCAGTTTTCCAGTAATCAACAAAGTATGAATATTCAAATAAATGGAAAGCCACATCTGAAAATGATAATCCTGAATAGTATCGCATGAGATCAGTAGTCACAGTTTTAAAAGGTTTAAAACGAAGAAATGCTTAGGCAAAATGGCTTTATTCAAGCTGTTTCTATTATTAATATAATATGAATAATATATGACTATGTTTAATATACCATAATAACGTGTAGCAATAGGCTATAGGCCAGAAAAAATTCAATGTAAGTCTATCATTCAAAGTAATTTTAGAAGTACCTAGGGGTTGCATCATGCAAAAGACTTAACCTTGCATCCAACGATGCAAGTTGATCGCGAATTACCTTTCAATGAATGGATATAAATTAAACATTACAATAATACTTAAAAAAAATAGATAAAAGTAGGAACTTCTTATTAAAGATATTTAGGATTCTGGGTGATTACCTGCCACAAACCTACCAATTTCAGAACACATTTGGCTGGCTCGATATTCGTAATATAAACTCTCTGAATTTTCTATCGATGTTTAGGTGATGCAAAAGCTGAGTGATATAAGGGGGGAGGGGGCACGGTTTAGTATTAATGCATTAATGATTCAATGATTAAATCTCTGAAATTCCCCTCCTCAATAGTCAAAGGAATTGTGGCAAAACATGCATTCGTTCTAAGATTTCAGTTGACTTTAGATATATTTTTTGAATAAGTAATAGTTTATAAATGGTCAAAGCTTAACCCAACCTCACATTAAGTTCGTAAAAAAGTGAAGTCATATACAGTGTACAATAAATTTGTTTCAAGGAAACCAATGAAACCAAACGTGAACACAAATTGAAGACCGACTGTAGCATTGTTCACTTAGCCATAGTAGCATTAAGTCATAAAAAATGAATGAATCAGTGAAACGACATACTGTCCTATAATTATGCCTCAATTTCCCATAAAAAATTAGACATGAATATTCTCCGCAATTCTTAGTTTTCAAAACTGGATATGCTGCTTCTTCCCTAAGAATAAAATGCCTAGCTAAGTCTATGCGGCATTATACTGGTTCCTCCAGTGTGTACAGAAGACTGACGACAGCTATCGGTAGGCATACCTTCAGATTCTGAAGTGAGATGGGTCAGGTTAGAAAAAAAAAAGGATTAAAAAGACGGACAAGGGACGGAGCGTGCCGACGGGGAATGCGACCCCTATTGCCTGGAAGAGAGCCATTGTAGACGACGGTATACATAGAATGCTCATTGAGATGGAACATTAACCCTGGCCGTATTGATGCCATCTTGGTTCCATATCCCCTCCACGAATCTTTTTTACCAGCTCATGCTCTACCCTTTCATAGCAACGGTTCTTTTCTTTCCACCCATCGCAATTGTCACTCCTGCCCTCTTTATCCTTCATTTTTTTTCTTTGGCAGTCATGGTTTTCCAAAGGTTATCAGATTATAGCTGAAGAATTAAGCAAAAACTCTGCTCCTCATTCATTATCATTCATTCCTTTCAAGGGTGATGGTGCAGTTTCATAGATAAGGGAATGAATCGTAGACTACTTCTCATTTGGATTCCTTAAGCTTAAATTTAGATTGTGGAGTTTAATTAAGAATAACATTTTTTCTTGCTGTAATTTGGTTGGAATTTGAAGTCAGACGTACCACTGGGAATAGACATTGGCAAGGGGTTTTACTAGGCGTTTTTTTTTAACCATTAGTTGTGATATTTCTTATTAAAAAAAACAACGTGATACCCAAAACAAACGAGTAAAAATTAATTTCACATTAAAAAAAAAAGAAGGTAAAACCTATTGAGGAAAAATACAAAATAAACATCCTACGCTTTTTCTACCCACCTGCCTAATACCTTGTTGAAGTCACACCGTTATGCGAAGTACTACGGATAAACTTACAATGTAGATATCAATAGAGGTTTTGAAGTTAATTATTATTGTTAATTTATTAAATAATCCTTATTTGTTGAAAGTAGCTTTATGGATTTGTGTTCCTTAAGCGGTTAATAAATAAAAATAACAATTACAAAAGACTTTGTTGATTTCTTCATTTCAGCCCTGAAGAAGTCAGCAGCATGGCTGGCGAAACGTTGGTGAAAAATTTATCAACGCTGTCTAAACCAGAAGAAATCAACTAAGTCTTTTGTAATAATAGTGGCCGTGAAAACCTAAAAAATAACAATGTTCAAAGCTGAATTTGGCGAAATTTAAATATTTTTTATAAGCATTAATAGGATGTTGTCATGTTATTGACGTATTTTTTAATTTAAAAATACAATACAATTATCTCGAATAAAAAGGAAATTTGCATAATCCATATGACTATTTTTAAAAGATCAAACAGAAATGATTTAAGTCAACATAACAAACAGTATGTAATCATAAATAGAGTATTGGTTTAATAAACGAACAAAACCAAAGATGTATTTTCAATATTCCTGGCTTGAGAAATCATGGAAGATCTCCCATCCATCTAATACTAATATTCTCAAACACTGTATTATTGATACATGTAGAAAAGATATTCATGGAATTCGTAACAATATTTAAATATAGTATCGACCCAAGGGCGGATCCAGGATTTTTTCTGGGGGGCTACTTGTAAAAACTTGTAGTATTTATAGGAAGGTTTCAAAGGTTTATTCAAATATCTAAGCAATAGTTTCACTTATGTTCTTTCTGTTATTTTATTCATAAATTTTAACAACTATGATTACGTGATTTGCCTATAAGTATGTACTGAAATGGATTCTCCACTGTACACAAAAACCGTTTGGGGGCACGTGCCCCTGTGACCTCCCTCCTAAATCTGTCCTTATATCGACTTGCCGAATATTTTATATAAATATAAATCGAAAAGTCTTTAGTCTGTGAATTTTCGAGTAGCCCTTTCTCAAAAGTAGGGACCAATATTTATTGAAGAGTCGCCGTTTCGATCCATTTTTCAGGGCTAAATATGTAAAATACAGACAAATGAACATTACTAAATTATTAAAAATGACTGAATTATGGTAAATATTAAAGCTGAAATGTATAAGCATCAAGACTATTAATAACAAAGTGGCAGAAAGATAGTACAAAAAGCAATAAAGAATAAAGCAAGTAATAAGAAGTAATAAAAAAGAAGGTATAAAAAATTACAGAATAAGGTAATAAAGATAAAAATAAATATTACAATGATAAACATTAAAATTAAAATACATATCAAGAAATCTGAGTGGTGGAAAATAAAGATGGTAGGGGAAGAAACTGAGATATATATACAGAGCAAGAATAATCAATGAAGATTATTAATAACAAAGTGACAAGGAAAGTAATAATAATAAACAATACAGTAAGTAATAAATCAAGTAATAAAAATTGAAATACACGGTAATAAAAAAAAAAATATGTAAAAATAAGGTAACAATAATAAGGAAAGTAATACATATAAATCTAATAGGAATGGCAAAATAAATATAGGCACTGGTGAAAATGAAGAATTAATATTACAATAAACCAAATTGTAATTAATTATAATTACAATTAACTAATAATGGGGTCGATGGTGTATAAAAATTGTTAATGAAATATTATAAAGGATAGTTGTAGTACTTAATGTAATAATTGGTAAGGCATAATAAGAACGGAGAACATAGTTGATTATGGGAAATAACTCGCAAAATGGTATAAAAAATGCGATCACTAAGTTACAATTGATATACTGTATTAGACAATAGCATAAATGTAAAAGGACGATGACGGTGTTGTTATGTAAAAATATAAATAAATAAAAATAGTAAGCTAAGATGAAAACAGAATAATGCCAAATTAATGATGTTGATTTGATGAATAAAGGTGAGAAATAAATGAATGATATAATTGTTGTTAAAAAAAAAAGTATATGTTCAAAATTCGTTATGGGTGTAATCCTTCAAAGCTTCTACCCACTTAAAACTTTACACCGCTCCGCGACCTACAAAGGTTATAACTCCTTTCTGAGCAACTTTTAATAAATTTATTGAATTAACAAGTTCTGAGATAAAATTAAACGACAAGTGTTTGGATAAGGAATTCCTCTTCTAAATATAAAAATGAGAACGGATGTTCCTGTTATCATTTACCAGCCCTTTCGCGTTTACATAGAATCGGTAAATAAAGAGAACAAAATAGAGTCATTATTGACACAAGGATGAATCAATTCCTTTGGTAGAGAGCGCACTGCTACAGAGAAATAAAATTAATATTTTTCATATGAATGTTCGACATAAAAGGGTGAGGGATAATGAAAAAGTATTTACATCAATATATTGATACTAATTAACATCGGTTGTGATGATTCAAACTGAAATCAAATCCCATATAATTTAACTCCAACGAAATATTTGAAAGTATAGACTTAATGAAAGCCTAATTAAGTAAATTTAGTTTATGAAAATATTAATATATTAGGATATTATGACAGCTATAATATTGATGACCAATGATTTAATAATAATAAAGTCTTTACTTATTCTGGGACAAGTCCCCTCAGAATGGCAATACAAAAATCAATATATAAGCTATTATGTCTTAGAGTATAATTTAATTAATTAATACAATTAAATTAACTAATGAGAAAATATTAATGAAAAACTTATAACTCATTTATAATCTTAAGGCATTTGTACCAGAATTTTCTAATAACATTAAAGTAGAGCTATTTAAAAAAAAAAATAATTTCAATGTTCCGAAAGATAAAAAAAAATGAAAACAGTTGAACTAATGGTTTATTTTTCATCAATAGTTTCATTGTATTCAGTAGAATCATATCAATATACAGTTATTTTAATTGCATATTGATTCCATAACTTATTTTCAGTCTAAAGTTAATAGACTTTTAGTACGATCTATCATTTCTAACTTTTATAAGTGAACTTAACTCAGCAATTATAAAACAAAAATACATGATATGGATGAGAAGTAAAATCAGGTTTTTTTTTTTTTAAATACTGACATAAAGTAACAATATTATTACTATTATCCAATACATTTCTTATAAATATTTCAATAAAATAATATAAATATAAACAATATCACCATATATATAGACTTATTTACCAAATTTATTATCCCTATAAACCATTAGTATGAAATAATAATTATTGGTTTCCAGCTAGTAATATTTTTTAATAATCTGCAGACTATTTCATATTTTCAAAATTAAAAGTTATAACTACTCGTTAAGGAAAATAATATAATAATATTTAAATATAATATACAATTTACATATATGTGTGTTTGTGTATTGTAGGAAATTGTTTTATAATTAATATTAAATTAAATAGATTAGAAACTAATTGAGTGGTGTAGCATGAAATGAAACTATCTTTATTTACCTAGTATAATTGTAAATGGTGATAACAGGAGTATATAATGAAATGGTTCTGAAGCAACAATATGTTGATATTACAGAGATATTTATAGAAACAAATATAAATTGTAGCAAACACTCATTAGCCCAGCCATTCCAGAAAACCACCCACTTACCTATTCCACTAATTGTGCCTCGCGATATTAACTTCAATTTTACACGTTTGGTTAGCTTCCACTAATATAGCTCTTCTCAGAAATATCATGGGAATCAAGTAATAACAATATGATTAAAATTAAATTACAATGATTAATAAGTTCATTTTATATACTCCCATCATCGTATGACCTAGAAACGTGTACAAATGAGTATTTTGCTGCTTTTGCTGAAAAAATAGCATTGAATGGCTTATGATTTTCTATTCGTCAGGATTGTGATTAAATACTTTAAGCGTATAACTTAGAAACTATATACAGAAACGTTGATGAATGCAAGTAATAGTGATCGCGAAGATTAAGATAGGCTGAGTAACAAACGAATTCCTAAACGTTAATTAGCGGCTATTAATTGTTAGGTGAAAATAAATTGGCGGTTGGACGTGATTTCGCACAAATCACACAATAATTGTCCTAGAAGCAGTAGTCTCTACCAAGTATTGAATCCAAGACCTACATGAACTGTAGTAGTACAGGTATTTTATGCACTCCCATAAATGTATGTGCTGGAATCTTAACTTTTAAATATGTCGACTTAAAATGAATAAACATTGCTGTTTCTCTTGAAACGATAGCACTGAATATTTTATGCTGTTCGATGGGATTGTCATTGAATACTATACGCGTATAACTTAGGTGAAGCAAGTAGGATAAGTCAGGCTTTTAGGATCAAAAGCGGATAACTCTCCTTTGTTTAGTCCAGTTCTGAACCTGAAGTTTAGAGAGCATTGAGCAATGCTTGGCTAAACAAGCGAAGTCAATTTTTGAAACATCGATTTTTTGATCCGCTTATGATCTTGAATCATAGAATAAGGGTAAGTAACTAAACTTATTTACGTTCAAAGAACTCTGTTGGTTAGAACAGTCACTTCACAGAGACAAAAAGCTGCATTGCATTGCTTTCAATCAAGATCCTTTTTCGACGTGGAGACGAAAAAGAGGCTGAGTAGTAGAAGGAATGGGACCTTAACGGTCCGAGAGTAAACATTGTTAGGTAAGAATGCGGGGTTAGAATGGAAGTGGAGGGGGTATTACTTTCTCTCTCCTTACCCCCCACCACATAGTGAAATTCCTACCCCCCGCCACTTCTATAATCTCCAGCCTTGTCAAATGGGCTCCTTTTAAAGTACACAGCTGTATTATGCATTCATGGATTCTCTTTGTCCTTCACTGTACAGTCCACATACTTCAAATCTAGTCTTCACACTCAATACAAACCGATTTGTGTCACCTACAATCCCATAGGCTTTATCCCAATTTAAATTATTTATTGCTCTCTATGAACTCTGTACCCTTAATAGAGGGAATCATCTCCATGCACAACCGTTGCCCTAATAACAGTCTCAGCCACGTAGTGAATATAAGACTCAACTTTTTAATGTCAATGAATCATTTTAGTTTGTTCTTGCATTCTCGGGCATCATTCAGTTCCAAAACAATCCCATGATTGTTAATCTGACAAAATGAACATTAAGACCCATGAAATTCCGGTAAGGTAGTTTTTCTAAACATTGTTTGTTTCATCCATTTTCTGCTTCAAAATTATTTCAAATACACATTAAACAAATGAAACTGATCTTGAAAATAATTCTGTTCAAGATAAATTATTTTCCCGATAACTGGACAGTTTTTTGGCAGTGCTTGGCTAAATTTTACTTGTTAAAGAGTGACCAAGTTGAAGAGGGTGTTTTCTAGAATAATAAAAATAAATTTATGTACTTCAAATAGGAGATACTTCATGTTTTATTATTTATTTTTTCCAGCTCTGTTACGTTTTCTAGATCAGATTCTTGTTGAATCATTATTAGTGTAATTTATATGAACCACACCAATAATGATTCATTGCTGTAATTTAGTAATTTATATGAATGTAGTGTGTCAGTTTTAAAAGTAAAACAATAAAGGGCGGATTCATTCTGGAAAAACGCACTTTACTTTATAGGCATGTTCTAATTGTAAATTAGAAATAGCAATAAATTCATTAATTAATCTAAAGAAATACAAGATACTTTACATGAGTTGCTAATTGACCATCGCGAATGGTAAAAATTGTATTCTCAAAAATTAAATTCAGTGTCGGGAAAGATTCGGTTATGAACAAAACAACTTTTATTTACTATAAAAGTTTCATGATATACAAAACTTGTAGTTTAATTAAGATAATACTATTATTTTTTCTTTAAAACTTATTTATTAATTGTAAAAAACAACCAGATTTCATGAAACTGTAGACCAATATACAACCAACTGTAGACTTAATTACTAAAGATTCAACATTTCCTTTAAATGGATTCGTTTAGTTAATTTAGATATGAGCTTACAAATATTTTTTAAAACGCTTCTATGTTGGAATGTTATAAATTTAGTAAGGTGATTAAAACAATACTGCTCTAGAGCTCTATTATTTCTTGAGTGGTTAGACTATACAGGTGGCATTGGAATACAGCCAACAGGGGACAATTTATGGACGATTGCTGTTGGTGTGAAATCGTTTATTCATTACTTCGCTTTAAGATTCAGAAATCTTTGGCAATCATTCCATTTAAATTTGACTAAGATTATGAATCATAATATTACTGTAGATTGTTATAGATAGAGAGGCGAAATAGAATATCTGATGAGTGTAAATTAAAATAAAATATAACCAAGAAGTTTGATAATGATCAATCGCATAGTCGCTGTCAAAACAATACCGCCTATTTTCAACTTTTTATGAAAATGAGTTAGTAACGGTAACGCATTCTACAGGTTGAATTACACACTAAGGAAGGCAGGTATTAAGGTCAGCAACATGGCAGGGTATGGGTAGCAACATGAATTTTTGATGCTTCTCTTCAATAGTTCTTTAAAAAATTGCCAAGTCTACATTCGGCGCGGTTTGTTTCTCTTTTGGAAAATCGCCCAAAGTGTACATAGGCGGTATTGTTTGGGCAGCGGCGATGTGGAAAAAAGCTTTTAGAAATTTCAGAACAGAATTGTGCTGGACAAAGACTTAAAATATGTTATTTTATTTCAGCTCAACAGGCCGTAATACATACTTGCGACTTGATGCACGTGAATATTTTTTATTTTACAGCATTTCGTTTTAGTTTAAACACGTTTATTTTAAACTATACCTTAATATTTGTATAACAAATAGTCCTATGTTGGCATGAGTCTGGTTTCTGCAATTCCACAATAAATATAACCGAAATGGATGTGTTCGTGATAAAAAAAATTGGTTTACTTTGAAACGAAATGCTTAAGTTTTTACATCGTATTTGTCATTAGACTTTCGTAGGTATATTGAGGCCATTTAGTGTTGAATGAAACGTGAAAAACGAATCAGGATGGTTACAGCGAAGAACATATGGCCATAATTCCCTGGGTTCTATCATGCATGTAGCGGTGCCTTTCAGTAAACCAGCGTGGCAACAGAACTATCTTCCCCCATTATGCGAGGTATTTTTAACATAAATATAGTTTTTCCTACTTCTTGTTTGCTCCAGTTGAATCTTATTATGTTAAAGCATTCTGTCTGCATCTTTGACGAAACGACATAAATCTTGTTTAAAAGACTACGCAAGATACTGTAATAACCTTTTAATAATAACTTATTAACAATGATTATTTATTATTAATAAAATATTAACAATGACTGTATCTCGTTTCCGAGATAAATATGAATTTATGAAGCAACCAGGAAGAACAATGCTTGTTGAATATCTTGGAGCAAAGTTGCTGTCCTTATGTCCTGTTGTCACTAATTTTCATAATTTAGTTAACCGCTTTATTTTATTTAACTGAGATTTCCCAGACCAGCTTTATAGCACACCTGCAAGGTATAATATACCTTAAAAGATTTTAGCTTTTTAACCATAGCCGTTTTTAAGATCCAGTGATGACTGTGTAGGCGGTGGAATTTGCTTCTCTAGATGTAGATAGCTCTTGAAAACAAAAACAAAAATGTTGATGGGAATGAACGGTTATTTTCCCCTAATTTTCTCTGTTTACGCCAACGTTGAGCCAACAATCGATAGAATTAAAATAGGTTTTGATTAAGAGCTTATAGGGAAAATACGATAAAATTATATAGAAGGCTCTTTCCTAGGGCCGCAACTGCTTCTTATCTCTCAACAGCCTTCCACGACCTATTTCGTCTTTAAAAGCTTTTACTTGCTCCAATTCTAAGTTCCCGATGAAGAGCTCCTCTAGGAAACGGTTTCCTTGAGCTTTGTTTTTTAAAAGGAAGAAAATGGTCTGGGTAGAGGTCAAGACAATTTTCTTCCTCATCTATACAAGGTCAACTAATATTATTCAATTTGTTTTTTAAAGTTAATTTTTTCGTATTAAGTTAAACATTTAAAACTCTTTAAAAACAATGATACATTAAATACGACCAGAAGTATTACTCTTTATCTGTTTTTTTAAAGTTAAATAATGTAATGTCTCTTTCTGATTTCGTCAGGTTTGTGAAGTTATTTTAAAAATAATAAATAATGTTTTCAACGTGTTTATCATATATTCCACATTATGATAACGGTATCACATGTACTACTGAAAACCAGGGTCCTGGTGTTAGTACATGCTAGAGACTATATCGTTTCTAGGACAAAGTTTGTCCTAGATTAGGCTCGGGTTTTTCGCCAATTTAGGGTACCAAATTTACAGAGGATGGGTGAGCCCCAGGATGGTCTGTAGGTCCGAAGCTCTTAACAGATTAAATAATTTATCTGACACAGCCGGATTTGAATTCCGAACCCTCAGCACAGCAACTCTAAATACAAATACCCGTTCCTTATGGAACCAATACATATACAATTTTTATTAGTAATACCTAATGATGTATTTTATTAATATTTGAATAATTTTATATTGCTATCTTATAAAATATAGATTTAAATAATTTAGACGAATCTTGTTCTAGAAACTCCAACATTTAGATATAGTTAAAATGTTAAATACGAAAATATTCAGTAGTGCAAAGAACTAATTGAAGCTCTTATTCTAACAATGCATTATACTTAGAATAAATCTGAAGTGACCATTATTAAAGTGAAGAGAAATTGGCTTCGTTTATTCATTCGTGTTTTGTTGAATAACTTTGTGCATCTTTTTTTGAAAGTAATTCAACTGCTACCTTGATAATTGTATATAACTTATTTTATTCATCTGCTTTCATTTAAATATATTGCGGGTTGGATTAAATTTAAATATAACGGGTAATAGTACTATTAGTTAAAACAACAAATCATTGTTTATTACATGATTGTATCATTTTTTTTTTCAATGCTCTTCTGTTCTTAATTTTTTTTTTATGATGTCTATGATATGTTTTATTGTTAAGAATATATGAATTTATAGATGTTTGTTGATAAATTTTCTTTATGAGCATCAAATTTATTTCAATTTTCGTTTAAAAAATCAACAAACTATACATTAGTCCTTAATGTTTAAAGTATCTAAGTTTATACTGCATTAAATTACAATATAATCCTCAAAGTAAAACTAAACCCAAAGTAGTCCATTAAATACGAATTCCACTGAATTAATTAAAATATTAAATACCGCTCAATATTAATTCAAGTATGCTAAGTGGTTATTCATGAAATAGTTGTTTTAATACCTCGAAAAGATTATGTGTAATAAATTCTTCCTTACAATAACTTTCTGAATATTACCGTGTCTTGAAAGGGGGAAAAAGAAGGATTTCATTGCCGACCAAACAATATAAAATTACTTCATCCCATAAACCACGGGTCGGGTTGTAAATCTAACAATAATGTACAAGATTATGGGAACATAACTCAGAAGTAGCCCTAAGGCGATATTACATATTTTATTTGGAGTCCTGTCATTGATGACTTTAATAAAAAAAAAATTGTTATTGAAATCATTCTAACTGAAATACTGCCTTCGAGCATTTCAGTTTTTATTTGAGTTGTTTTATGTTTCTTCCGTTCAATATTCCAAGCCGGGACATTCAGCAATTATAACCTACCGGTTTTAAGTGTGTGTAAATCAAAATTTTGAAAGAAGCATTCTCTAATGATCTTTGTTAGCTGTCAACTAGTCCCCCCCCCACCTTTGTCGGATTTCGAAACTTTTAGTGACCGTAAAATGTTTCCTGTCACATACATCACTCGGTCCTCGCTTCAAGCAGTTATGGTAAAATTGGAGTTTCTTTCATTTTTGCCACTTTTGTTCTCAAGAGCTTTATGTAGTGGGTAAGAAAAGACAAGATACAAAATTATAAGCAATATTTTCGAATTACCAATTATTTTAAGCTTCAATAAGCATACCCTAGAATTGAGGCGTTCAGGATCAAAAACGGGTAATTCTAAAATTTCAAAACTTGACTTGTTCACATTTTTTGCTAGTTTTGCCAAGGAATTTCGTCTAACACGATACTCAACCACCTTATTTCTCATAGTTTTGGTCCAGTTCTGGACCTGAAATTTCGGGAGCATGAAGGATTGCTTGACAAAATTAGTGAATTTTCGTCTCATTAGCGAAGATCCTGAAGGTCTCAATTATATTATGGTGAAACAAATCCAATTAATATAAACTGACCTATGTCAGTATAGTTTATTTACAGTTTTCTTTTCATTGGGGATGATAACAATTATATCATGTTTGAAAGATCATTTAATCCTTTTTCATTATCAGTCTTACTTTTCCTTTTGAAAGTGAAGCAACGTTTTTAAAATAAATAAGAATACAATGATGTCTTCCGCAGAAGTTCGTTTAATTTTTCTCTACGAATTTAAGCTTGGCCATAGCGTCACGGAGGCGTTACGAAACATTAATATTGTTTAAGATGAAGATACAGTGAGCGAATGAACAATCTTCTGCTGATTTGAAAAAATTCGGTCTGGGGATTATGAACTTACCAACAAAGAACGTGGTAAGCCGAAGACTTAGTTGGACAACGAAAAGTCGAAAGAGCTGGTCGAGGCGGGCCCCAACCAAACCACTCGTTAATTAGGTTCACGAGGTTAGGTTAGGAGCAAGTGCCATGACTGTTTCCAGGCACCTTAAGAAGTTTGGTAAGACAAAAAAACTGGAAATATGGGAACCACATGAATTAACCGAGGCCCAGCAGCTCACCCGATTTTTTTTTTAAGGAGCTGAATATAGAGGTCCTTCCTCACCCACCATATTTTCCGGACCTTTCTCCAACTGATTTTTACTTTTTTACGTTGTTTGGATAATTTTTTAAGAAATAAAAAAATTCCCTGAAATCGGCGTTCCAAGACTTCGCTTCCTCCTTGGCACCTAATTTCTACAGAGCGGGGATAGAAATGTTTGTTTCACGTTGGGAGAAGTGTATTGAAAGTGAACGATCCTATTTTGATTAATGAAAGTATTGTTTAATAATTTTTTGCTAATAATTTAAATTTACACCTTCACTGACATTTCATATGTTACAATCCAATATATAAATAACTCGCCAATAAATACTAATTTATAGCATTACATTAGAGATGATAAAAACACACGATGACGTAAATTGATTTGTGAGCAGTATACTCATTTATTTATAATTAAACTTTAAACTTATATCAATAGTTGACCATACATCACTCCACTAACCCTGTTGATCTACGTTTCGGCCTAACCCAAGTTAATCAGTCAGTTCAACGTGGTTATTTACTTATTTATTAATTCCAAAAATTTAGGTTTCCATCGTCAAATAGTCCCACTTCATCATTGGGTTCAATAATGTGTAATTTTTTTTTTTTATGGTTTCCAAACACCTATAGGCTTAAAGAGTAAATGACATTTTTCGGATTCCTAGATTACTCTATGCAGTAAACTAGTCTAGTAAACTTATATCGTCGGTTTTCTATATTAAAATAAAATTCGTGACATGACGATAACTCACGTTACTTACTTGTGTTTATTTTCGGTATTCTGAACGATGATTCGGTTTTTAAATCTAATTTATTATTATTCATTTTATGTTAGTAAAAATGTATCTGCCCTAATTGTATACCGTTACCTCTTTTTAAGAAAAATGGAGAGGAGGAAGCCCGTTATAGAAAATAATACCCGCTTTATTGGTGAGGCGAATTCTAAAAATTATCCTTTCCTAGTATTAATAATCCTGCAATAATTAAAAATAATAATTATTAATCCTCTAATTACAGTTTCTCAGAAAAATTCTGTAAAAATGTGTTTTAAGCTAAGTGGAATCACTTTTTCATTTAATTAAAAAGGAACTGTAAAACTTGTAAGATAATAAATACATTTTAATAGCAATTCAATTACAAGATAGTTAGATATAATTATATTAAACGACCAATATTATTGAAACAAAAAAAATTATGCAAACTTCGTAACTTCTAAATATTAAATATGGCCTCGGTGAAACAAACTTCAGACACAACTGTAGTATTCCGTGTGACGAAACTTAAAAGGAATTCACACTAGATAATATTAAGTGATTTAGATAAGGTAGTAACGTTAATTGCTCCTAATGCACACTTTTAGATTAGATAATTTTTTTACTTATTTTTAATACCTAAAATAATTTAACACACCTCTACCAACATCCGTGTCATGAAATCTACTTGTCATCAAAAGCTATAAATAATTAATAGTTCTTAACGGTAGAAAATGTTATGGAGGTTTCGGAATCGCGACAGAAAAAATATTTATTTCATAGTTTCAGATAGTTGATATATATTAATTTTTGATTTATTATGTTTTAATTATGTCACTATTCAATAAATAATTGAATTAATGGGATTAAAAATGAATATGGCTGTATGCACTAAGAACTCAAGCAAAATTTAAACTAAATGATTTTTTTTTATCATTAATGATTAGTATTTATTCATGATTGTGTATCTATCATTATCAGTTCGTGGGGTGACTTCAAGGACTGTCATTGGTCCCTTCTTCTATATTACATACACTGTAACTCTTGTCGACTCATTCTGATCCTGAACTCAGAATTATAATGAGATATTATATTTGCTTTATCCGTTTAGTTCTTCCGTTCATATGTCTCATAATATCCAACGAAACGTATTGACATCTTACATAAAACTACTACATCTCGCTATACAGGAACATTCAGAAACTTAATCTTCTAGCTTTAGTGCCTTTTGTCTCAACAACATCACGTGACAAACGTTCTTACCTCCTAAAATTTTGCAAAAAAGGAAATGTACATTATTGTTGTAAGGATTGCTGCTATGAACTTATGGGTAATGATTTAGACGAAAACCGATATAAATCTTGATCAGATGAATGTCAGTATTACTTCGATCCATTAGCACCTCAGATCACATTACAATTTTCGAAAATGCTTCAAAAAAAAAATTAAGTGTTCTTTGATATTTTGCTATATTAGAACTATTATCTGTATCTTATTAACTTTTCACTACTTCTGACTAGTTGGCACTGTCTGCTGGAAGTTCACGAAATAAGGAGTCAGTGCTGAGAAGTGAATACAGTTGGTATGTACTTTATACTCGTTCAATGGGCAGTTTTCTTTGGCCCTCTGAACATTCCAACGTCATCATCGAAGAATTCTTCCCCCTCCTTCTCTAATGATTATAGCATTAATATGCCCCCTCGGAACCCCGTACCCCGAACCTCTTCTGCGTACAGGTACCTGGAAATTCACCTTGACCGTAGTCTCGCCATGATCGCATTATCGCTATGCCAGGTGTAGTAAGTATACTTCAAGCGATTGCTCAACTCACAAGGTCGGTAATAATTTATCTGCGGTTGTTTTAGTGTCTTAAAATATTTAAAATTATTTTAAAATATTTCGAGGACGAATAATCTTCGTCGTCTCATTTATTTTAGGTTAGCGTAGTTAAACAATAAATCTGAACGACTTTCTTGGGACTTGGCTTAAGTAAATACTTTTTGTCCTTTAAATATTTACAGTTTTTATAATTTATAAATATAAATCGTTCATGTTTTTTTTTTAAGAACATAAAAAAAAAATAAAGTTAGTGTATCTTTTACAAGGAGGTAAAAGGAATGAATTAAGTACTGACTTTATTAGACACATTACTCATCTGTAATATAGCTATTACCAATAAATACTTGAATTAAATACATCATTAATGAAGTATAATGCGCTGAATTATACAAAACATATATAAAGTATACTAAATCGAGTAATTTGCCGATCTATCGGAGGTTTGGTATTCTACCCACATTCTCAGCAGGTAACTGACCCTAGAACGTTCTTTGTTCAACCTTCCAACCAAGAATAATTTTCTCCTATTATTTGACAAACATGCAAGGAGTTAATGAATTTTCCGAGGAATGCCATAGTCTTTTCATGCCACGAGACAAAAATATGTTCTTAACACATAATACCTACGGTATATATAACGATTTCAATATTATTAGAACCTTTAAGAAAAATATATAAAGACAAAATTAACTAGACTAATAATTTTTTGACTGACTAATTCTATAAATTTACATCAATGTCAGAGATTTTAAAAACAATTAAATTATAGCTTTCACAAAACTTATTAGTTTAAAAGTATAAATAAATTAACATTTTTTTGCGACGCCTTCCGATGCTGTGATGAAACATAATCGCCTCTAAGGATCCCTTGTATACACAATGATAAAATTCCATTTTAAAAAATGTGCGCCGTTTTTATTCTCAACAATATCCATTTTATGCTTAAGATTAAAAAAAAAATATATTCTGGCCAATATTTTTTATTTAAATTTTCTTTCAGAACACCGAGTGATTCTGATTGAAAATATTTTATCTTCTTTCATAATATCTATAGCTTTTTATTCCCTGGAACAATAATATTATTGTATTAATAACAATGTAGGTTTCACTCACAGTTCAGGTGATCTTGTAAACTGGGAGTTTCGTTTTTGAGCTGCTCAAGAAAATTCTTGGAAGTTCTCTGCCCAACTCTACTCGTCACTTGATTTCCACACCATCGCAGCTGCGAAACTCAAATCTAAACGACCAAAAAATGTTTTTTTTTACTAATTACGCACTCATAAACGCGTGGATATAGGTTTATATTTATTATAATGTATATGTACCATCGATTCTAAATTAAAATTCAAAATAAAATTTGAGGAGATCAGTACCGAAAATAGATAAATCCAAAATTTAAAAGTTTATTTTTTTATGTTTTTCGTTAGTTTAGCCGAGCAATTTTCTCTAACAAGACTCTATTTCTCATGGTTTTAGTACGGTTCAGAACCTTCGGCAGCTCAAAGCGTTATCCTAATTCTTTCTCTTTATAATTCTTTATCAAATGTTAATTAGTTATCAAATGTTAGTTAGTAATTTCGTTGGTGTCCTCAATTCAAAAGAAATATTTCCAGAAACATTCATTTTTTTAGTGATTATTTATTTCAAAATTGTATTATTTGAAGAAAAAAACATACTCTTTGGGTAATCTTCTTTATGGTGATAACATTTTAATGGGTTATAACATCATAAACGTTTTTTCTTTACCACCTTACTAGGCGTCAACTAAATTTTATTATTATTTATTTCAATATATTGAGCCAATGGTAAAGACCTAATTTGAAAGAAAGAAAGGAGAAAAGGGTAGGATTTTTAGGTTTGTAGGTTATATATTATGATTCCCAGCGTCGCTTGTATCTAAGTCACGGCCGGAGTGTCATGGGTGAAGGGTACCTCTAGCATATACGTTGGACAAAATAGGACGAAGTTAGTGATTCTTGAGGTACCCCTGCCAAGGTTGAACTATTGAATTAGTACAGCTTGTTCTTAGATGTATAGTTAATTAATTTACATATATTGTTATTTGTTATTATTATTTTAGAGTGGAAGCTGGTATGTAGGGGGCATCAGGATGCAGCATGCGAGTAGGATCTACCGGACCATTCCACTCCATACCTCAAGGGACGCCACAGCCCTGCACAAGGTTCTTAAAAGTACATCTTCTGGTTGGAGGACCGCTATACTTTTTAGTTGAGGTAAAGTTATATAGTATAGCAATTATATAGTACATTAATTATATAAAATTGTAATATAACCGGAATTTCAAGGACCCCAAAACTATAACTATGTGTAGGTACAAAATTACTGTCAAATTTCAATGTATTTACCACAATTATTAATTTGATATTTAAATTATTCAAACATCACACGTTTAAACAATATATAAAGAATAATTCTAACATCAAGCATTTTTTTTCTGATTTATTTGATATGAATATATGTGACAAATGGCATTTGTATAATTTCTGAAACAAATATTTTTATTATTATTATTATTATTTGACATGATTCGCTTTTTTTCCTATTTCCTATTCCTAAATTCAAACACTAAAAATGCGAAGAATCTGTAATTTTGACTTAAATTCTGAAACGCCAAGTTATAAAGCCAAATAAAATTAAATAAAAAGCATGATTTTGTCAAATTAAACATCACTGGACTAAAAATATATATTAAATATAAATTTTTTCACAATATTTAAGTTCTCAAATGCACCTTGAAACTATTTTGGAATGTAATAAATAATCACTCTCAATAAAATAATTCGAAAGAAAACTATTAGTTATTAACTATAATGATTATTAGGTATAAATATTTAGGACCTAAATATTGGGAAAACATTTTTTTTTTAATTTAAATTTTTTATAAAATTTTAATTTTAAAATATGTCTACTTAAACTTTAATTTATGAATAACAGAACTGTGCCGAGTTTAGAACTAATAAAATTAAAAATGGTCTTGGAAATTTCTATTTTAATGTTTCTAATAAAATAAAGAATATATAAAAAAGGAGTAATGTTGTTGCCTAAAGAAAACATTATAATCTCTTATCACTTATAATATTACTATTTTGCATTATATTCTAATGACATGCATTGTATTATGCCAATAAAACCTTTACAATTGTTAAGCAATCAAATTAACGTCTTTTAATAAATGTTTAGGTCATCAATCACTTTAAGAATATTTGTATAAAATTGTAATCAATATGATCAATGATTTCTGATTATGTTTGTCAACTTGTCGCCAATTAGCAGTCAAATTTAAATGGCTTAATACAAAAAGTATGGAAGCTATTTCATCATTCGTTATGTAAACGAATTTATTCTCTCTATAAAATCTATATTGAATGGCATTGTTTTGATATTAATTTAAATAATTATTAAGAACGATTAATAAAGTAGTAAACTTAACTGATTTTTTGTCAACAGCCCAAGTCGCGCACTAAGGATCTCTACGCAGAGCTATGCAGTTACATGAAGTCCCAGGGAATGCAAGACACCGGACTTTTCGGATTGTCAGTTCTATTAGGTAGGCATAAAGCCAATTATTTATATATTTATTATTAAAATAATAAAGATAATAAATCCTTTATTTATTACGTCACACATTCTAGAATACAAGTATTAACACGTTTTAGAACATTCAAGTAAAACAAAAATATATTTATTAAATTAAGACAAAGTAATTTTTTAAAGTTCATGAAATAAGTTTTTATTATTGATATACTGCAATATAATTGATAATGAAGCAATAATTAATTAATAGGAATTTAAAAAGAAGAAACTAAAATCCAATTAATGTTTTTTTTTTTCGGGTCTAACTAAAACAAACTGATCAATCAAGGCGGGGGTTAATGAATGAGGATTGACGAATTTAACAAAAGAATGCCAGTGGAAAAGAGAGTACCTCATAAAAAAGATTCTAAAATAAAGTTATTTTTTAAGAAAAGTACTTTAGGAATAAAAATATTTGTATTAAAAAAAGGCTTACTTTATCCTGAATTTTAAATAGATTATAATAACTTCATAATTTTCGATTATAAAGTATAAGTTAATAACATATAAGTTCGTTGCGTGTATTAAGATTTATTATATTGAAAAATTCGCGAAATAATTTTGATTTATCTTCATGCAAACTATAGGACTAAATATAAATTTTAATTGGAATTTAATCACACTTTATATGCATTCAGGCATTATATTTGAGTATTTTAAATATTTACCCTCATTTTTAATATAAAATATTTTAAATTCATAGCAAATTATACATCAAATGAGTGTTTCCTTTGCAAATAAATATTTAAATATTAAAAAACACGTGTAAACACTTAGGGCTACAATGTAGTACCCAGGACAAAGAAATTTTGTTTTTTAAGAATTGATCCAAATTTTAATAATATTAAGGTCATTATCACTTTGTCAAAAACCGTAATAAGTTATCTTATATTAAAAAAAATATTGTGAGCTGGTAATTTTAAATTGCAAACATAACTCAATGCTACAATTTGATACCCGCAGGAAAATAATAGGCTTCTACGGTATCTATGCGACCCTAACTCGGCAGTTTTTATCTCCCCACACGAAGGTTGGAATAAAAAATACTGATAAGCCTTGACGTGTGTTTGGGAAAATGCATAAGGCTAAAAGCACAGAGGCCAACTTAAATTCCTGTTGCTTTTTTTATTTTTATTTGATTTCTGGCCTATAACTCAGTGATTCACAACCCTTAAAAGTCTTTGGCCTAATAACGCAGAGGAGCTTTAACCATGAGATTTAAAAATACATAACAACGCATTTAACTCAACCAAATTATAAAAATAATGGGATATACCTAAGCACATTTAAATTATTAAAAAATAATTAATACCTCTTTGGAGATGTTTCTAGAATAACATCATTATTTACGCTGTAATCACTGACCGTGAAAATTGGCCTCCGTGTGAGCTAGGCTAATTACAGTTTCTAGGTCCTTAGTCGGAATCTTATATCATTTGCTCATTCGCTTAGAGTTAGATCACATCAAGTTATAACCATTCATTAGTTTTCTTTTTAATATTTTCGAAAATAAAAATAATCATGAGATTTAGTATGAAAAAATGTGTATATTTCGGTAACCATTTTATTAAGAAATGAACGTTTAAACTCACATTTCTAAGTTTAGACTATGTGATTGTAGAAACGTTTATTTATTGATGAAATAATTTCCACAATGACACTCTGTTATTCATAATAAAACTCACGATTATTTTTATTTTTTAAATATATTAAAAAGAAAACGAATTGAAGGTTAAAAGTTGATGTGGCTTAAATCGAAGTGACAACCGGCGAAACTGACATCTTTATTAAGAATATTTCCGGATGTTTATCCCCATAAAAAAAACTTGGATATGCAACTAATGAATATTTATAACGTATACTAGGATTCCTCATTTCGAACGGCGCGACATTATTTCACTGCATTGTTCGTCTTTTTATATTTGAGCACGTTCCTTACAACAGTCAAGGATTTTTCCATTATGAATGACCCCAAATTTTAGAAGAATATGGCAGTATCCTTTGGAATTAATATTATGGAATGGGACTGTGGCATCTTCGATTTATAATGACAGACCAGAAGTGGAAACTGGTTGCAAAAAAGGTTGCCGAAAGAAGTCCCGAGATGTTTGGGAGTCGGAACCAATAATCAAACACCCGAAATCGGACAAAGCGAATCGAGGTTAGTAGCAGTGGCCTAGGGAAGGACGGCTATAATCGAAGTTAGTAGCAGTGGACTAGGGAAGGACGGCTATAATCGAAGTTAGTAGCAGTGGCCTAGGGAAGGACGGCTATAATCGAAGTTAGTAGCAGTGGCCTAGGGAAGGACGGCTATAATCGAAGTTAGTAGCAGTGGCCTAGGGAAGGACGGCTATAATCGAGGTTAGTAGCAGTGGCCTAGGGAAGGACGGCTATAATCGAGGTTAGTAGCAGTGGCCTAGGGAAGGACGGCTGTAATCGAGGTTAGTAGCAGTGGCCTAGGGAAGGACGGCTATAATCGAGGTTAGTAGCAGTGGCCTAGGGAAGGACGGCTATAATCGAAGTTAGTAGCAGTGGCCTAGGGAAGGACGGCTATAATCGAAGTTAGTAGCAGTGGCCTAGGGAAGGACGGCTATAATCGAAGTTAGTAGCAGTGGCCTAGGGAAGGACGGCTATAATCGAAGATCCCTCTTCTGCTATCCGGGTCATCTTCGGGCGTCCTTCCCCAATGTTCCCCTAAGGAAATTCTACAAAAAAGAGGAATGTAATGGTATATGATTCCTCAGTACGGGACCTTCTTTTGAGTCTGAAGTATTGATACATTAAATAGCCCATGAAAATGAAATATCAGGTAGCGAAGATTAAAATATAGTAACACAAGGTCGACATTCCTGGAAGGATACTAAAGAAGGATGCTAAATTACAAAATTACTCTCTCATCTCCAACCTCGGTCATGATCTGTAATTATTCTATTGTTCAACAATCACATCTGTTGAGGAATCTAACCACTAGCTTACATAATTTACTTGATATTATATTCGAGATTCTTATCGAATCGAGTGTCAGATCCAATCCGATTCTTCCCTCCGAGGCAACAATGCGATATTTTAATATTTAATGGGACGACATGAATAATAAAGATAACTATGTAATTAGCGACCTTGTTTCGAACCTTTACAGGCTCATTAGCACACCTTGATGTGAAAATTATTCTCGGTATTCCACGGCTAAGGAATTCGATTAAATATACCGAGTAATTAAATGCTTCTATATATAGTACTTGGGCTGATGTAATATCTTGGTTCGGTTTTACCTTGTTATAATTACAGATAAAACTTACGCTAAAACGGTCGGGAACAATAAGTTTTCTTTTAAGCTCACTTTCTGTGGGTAACTTTTTTTTAGAAACTAGTGTTCAGCTGTTTTAATAAACTGAAATAAAGAACATAAAGTAAAGCCACTGTGTAATAGTGATATTCCTAGTCACTGAAATCGACAGAATAAGGATGAATTGTAATTATAATATTAAAAAAACCTCTACCACTCCAACCCAGCAAAGGTCTTCGGTTCAGTAAATAGTAGAACCTGTGCTGTTGGATAACCGTTGTAGAGAGAGAGATTTGTCGGAAATCACACTAAATCACCTGTTTTTCCCCAATTCACCGTACCCACGTTATATATGAGCCCTAGAGGAGTCTGTAGACCCCACTAAGTCCATCCGTAGCTGTTAAGATTAAATAATTTATCTCCAACAGCGGGTTATGAACTAGTAACCTTCAGCATAGTAACTCGGCACTCTGAGCTGCCCCGCCCCCTACATAAAACATATACATAGGTAAATTTCTTATCAAATTATAATAAAAAAAAAGTGTATATATATATATATATATATATATATATATATATATATATATATATATATATATATATATATATGTCAATCTTCAAGAGATACAAAGCATTGCAACAATTTAAGTATGATGGATTTAATGAAATTTAAGATTTTATCAAAACATCACAACTCTTAAAAGTGTTTTTATAAATTAAACTAATATTTTTTTATCCATTTAAATCTCACTCCTATACATTTTTCAGTTGTTGGGTACATTGATAATCAATTATTAATTTTAAGGATATGTCCCAGCCGGGATTCGAACCCGGATCCTGTGTTTAAAAAAAAACAGGTGACCAAAAATTATAAAAAAATATTAAATTGTTTGTAACAGAAGGACTAAGTAAACTGTTGTGACAGTAACCAACTGGGTCCATTGTTAAAAACCCTTTGGGTACTTAAGATCGCAGAGCACCTGAACAATAGGTCTTATGGATTTGCTGCAACAATATATCATAAGAATAATATTTTTTATTGTAGTCTTCACTTCAATCATTTTCCGTGGTGCATTCATTTGATTTTTCTTTCTTTACATTTTACTGAACGTAATGGTACATATATTTTTCTCGTTTGGAAGAAATGAAACATCATTGATGCCCCTGAAAGAGAAATGCGCAAGACGTGGCGATGTGTGCTCAGTTCTAGAAATCTCGTTGGAATGCCAAGAGACCGAGCTTTCTAGAGAGGCATGTTGTGGAACCTTTCTGTACTTCAGATATTACTCTCTCGTCCGTACGTCAAAAGTTATTTTGGGATTTCCCATTTCTTAACATATTTAAAATTAAAAAAAAATTAAAAAAAAAAATTAAAATTTACAACAAAATAGATTGTTGCTTTGAGTTAAGTCAAAACAAGTTTTAATTCTTATTAATTTTCTTAAAAATAAAAATAATTTTATTAGTGATGCTACATAGTAACTGTTACTGACTGTATGTAGGTTAAATAGCTGACATAAGTTCAGGTGTTATCATCATCAATGCTCCGAAATTTTTGTTGAAACATCCCGTTTAACGCCCCTTCCTAAGGACGTCATAACCGATTTCTGGAAAACATTTATTTCTTGATAAAATGGTCATCAAAATATACACATTTTCCGTAATTACACTATTATTATTATTTTTATTTTCGAGAATATCAAAAAGGAAACGAATGAAAAGTATAAAATTGTTGTGACTTTGAAGCGACAACCTGCGGAACTGATACCGTATTAGATTTAACATCACACTGGCATCGATTTAAAAATTCAAGAATACAATAAAAAATATCATACTCACTTCAAAAATAGCCACCGTGTACATAGTATCCTGAATATATACACATGATTCATACTCACCCAGAAATCCAATAGAAAAATTGTTACCGACAAAGAAACCCAGTAGAAATTCAGTTATGGTTTCTTGCTTACAATGAGATTACAGTAGATTTTATTTCAAAGAATCTTTAAAAGCAGAAACAAACAGAAAGGAGGTATTTAAAAAGAATTTGAGAGGGAAATAGATAGGTCAGCGTCCCGTTGGTCGATTCGTAGTGGCATCGTCCCGTCTCGAGTGTGGGAGTCTACTCATTGTTGCAACAATTGTCGGCCATTTGTCTGCAACCAATCCGCTTTGTTCTCCACCTATCTAGTCTTGTTCCTCGATGAGTTACATCGAAGTGTCTCTCAGAGAAGTAACATATATATTATGTATTCCATACAAATTCCGATCGAATTATCCCTGAAATGGAAATAAGCATTAAAAAGAATGACCAAGTAATCGTCACTTTTAAAAGCAGAATTCTTTTTCCAATAATATCTTTCAAGTTTTAGATAATTTAAGAGATAATAAGAGCATATTAGGAAAAAGATTAGCAGCAAGGAGAGTGCTATCCTGAAAATCCGTGGTTAAAATCCAGTCAAAAGTCAGATAAATCATTTAAACTGTTTACATCCACGGATAGCTACTGTGCTATATACAGACCCTCCTAAGGCTCATCCAGTCTATATAAAGTATGTAACTTTAATTGATAAGGAAAACCTGGAGCTTGAGAGTAATATCGGATGGATCAGCTCCAGCCGTTCTCCAAGACACAGTACACCCTTAATGGGTTATGTAGTTACAGTTTTTGTTTTATTCAATTTTTTTTAATTTAATATTTTAAGAGATTATATATACGTAAAATACTATTCCTGCTTAATTTTATGTTTTCCTGAATAGTTTATAATTCTGGTTTATGTTAAACATAAATGTAATGATTTGGTTTTATTGGTTTGAATAAAAAAAGTAATATATTTTCACCGAGTATAATGACTGAGAATACTATCGCAACTTAAGCCTATCAAATCGTTCCTCTCCTTTAAAGCAAAGAACCCAAGTCAAAATGCTTAAAGACCCATACCCGCATATAACGGTAAGAGCATAGAAGCCATAAAGTGCCCTAGTGTTTCAAAAGTCTTTGGTAACACAGATTCTATATTTCAGTAGATAAATTTAAATAGATAAATTTCCATATTGTATTATTCATAAATAAAGTCTAGAAGAATGATATAACACAACAAAATAGATTGTTGCTTGTTATAAATGAATAGTCTGTTTTTCTCGATGTACTTCCCGCCAGACCGAACATCCTTTGAATTGGATCTACCCTAACCGTGCAGATAAGAGTAGTTAATAGTGACACCCGATTTGTTTGGTGTAGCGTAAGTCAAATAGAATCACAGAATTCCATTTATTTATTTATTTTTTAATGAATTCAGCCGGAAGGATCATATATTAGACGCCTTTGGAATTCCGTGAGTATTCTAGACGGGAAACGAATGGGACGTCCATAAGAATCCGCCTTTATCTCCGAAAACTACTGTCATCGGACACAGGGAAGAGGCGAGGATGAGTAAGATGGACAGGAATGCGTTTATCACATAAGTGCCTGGTTTGGTTGATCTGGTAATGGCTGGCTAAACGACGAGGAAGATAAATTAAAAGAGAAGATAGAAACCGGTTGGAGATGTTTTATTCTGATGGAGAGCTAAGTTATTACCATTCCCCTCCGGTAGCCACACCAATTACAATTGTATTTAATTCCTTTTCATTATAAAATCCTTCCTCCTAATCACCCCAAGCTACTACCACTTCTAATCTAGTCTTAAATTCAAATCTTCTTTTTCATCGGCTATAAATTAGCCCGTTGCTATAGGCTAGGCTTCCTATAGCCCGTTGCTATAGGCTAGGCCTCCCAAGATTAAAACTTTTTACTTTCTACCTCCATTTAAAGCATTCTTTCACTCTTTTTTGTATTTTTTTTCCCTTCTCCATCCTCTTGGTCCTTTTTTACCTTTTTTCCCTCATCCCTGTCGTACCCTGTAATCATAGTTTTGGTATGCTCCCCTCTCTTTTCAGATTTAATAACTTCTTTTTTGTAATTATCTCATGCATTGTATAGATAGATAGTCTCCCTGAGTTTCAAAATTGAAGTATGAAGCTTTTACACTTAAAAATAAAGAAATTAAGTAAAGTGTTATACACAACTTTCCTGAGCATTATGAATAGGAAAACCAAAACCATCCTTAAATCAATAACATAAAATAATATATTAATACCCCTAACGTTTGATGAAATGGTATATAAAATATTTTTTTAAAAAAGCAATACAAATTATTGATTGTCAAAACTATTAATGGATTTTTAAGATTAGAATAAAGAAAAGAGAGAAAAAGAAAATTGGTTTAGTAAACAAAGATAGTATTTTTTTTCAAAATCATTTCAAGTTAATGTATAATAAATAAAAATGCTTCTTGGGTGCATTATTCATGTTTTGTTTTTTTCTCTATCTACCCTGAGGATGCCTGAATGAGCGAAATATTGGACAGATAATTTCTATTTCTGTTTTAATTTGGAGACTAAGGGCTTTTCGTTGGAATTTTTCCACGGTCTTAACAATAATGTATAATAGTTTAATGTGAATTACATTAGCTGACCTTTTATATATTTATTTATATATATATATATATATATATATATATATATATATATATATATATATATATATATATATATATAAAATAAACAGTTTTTCACATTAAAGAAAATTGTTTCTAACCTCCGCCCGGAGCATTTTGTTCCTCACACACACATCTTTGTGTATATATATATATATATATAATAATATATAATAATATATAATAATATATATATATATATATATATATATATATATATATATATATATACACACACATAGATGTGTGTATGAGGAACAAAATGCTCCGGGCGGAGGTTAGAAAAAAATTTCTTTAATATGAAAAACTGTTTATTTTAAATCCAAAGTTTCGACCCACATTGCAGCTCTTCTTCAGGGCTAAATATACAAGGTACATTTATAGGCCGTAAGGTGTATTTATAGGCTTTACTATATATTATTTATAATTTATATTATTTAATTAATAAGTATCTTGTATCTCAGAAGAAGACCTGCAATGTGGGTAGATACGATGGCTTAAAGGGAATTTTTTCTGACCTCGACCCGGACCATTTTCTTCCTTATAATATTTTAAATTAAAATATTTCTTTGTTTATACAAAATATTGTGAAAATTGATTTATTATTTGAGGCGATCAGAATCAAAAGCGAAGAAAAACGAATATTTATAACGAAACTTAAAAATGGTCCATATCCCATAAATACTGGAAAGTTATCTTGATAAAATGTAAATCGCCTAAGGAAATTTCCATTAGATCGACTAAAGGGGACATTGCGTACCCGCCTTTCATTCGCCATTCAATCGTCAAGCAGGGTCATGAAAAAAAAGCTATTATATACGGCAAGGGAGAGAAAGTCAAACGTGTAAGAATTCGGAGCTAAAATTTTTACTTGGTCGTTCACCCTTGGGTGTAGGGAGGGCGCTGGAATCCGGTCGTTATATAAACGGATAATAGGACTCTCTCGCTCTTTTGTTTGTATCCTGGCATCTCCTATCTACTTCATCACCGCCGCTATTCAGGGGGTGTCTATGTCCTCTTATAGTCTCGGCGAATCATTCACCCTATGGAACGAGAAAATATTATAAACATATACAGGACTAAATGAAACAGTTATACCGAAAAAATATGTAATTTTAAATTATTAAAATAATATGTAATTCACTGTTTAGCGAATTCTACACCATACGCCCTTTTTTCTGGAATTCTTTATGTTACACATAGGAACCCCTGCATAACCTAAGTCTTTATTTTTAACTATCCTCTTGCTCACCGTTTCAGGCTACTTCAACACTTATTAAACAAATGATGTATGCTCCCAATTAATTATAAAATACTCAATACGTAACTATTGCAAGATCCATTTGGACTTAAGGAGTAGAGTTCGGGTGCTTCACTAAGCCATCCAATCCTTATTATCCAGCTTCGTAAAATCCTTAATGCTCCTTACTATGTTACGCATAAGTCATCCATAATGACCTCAATGCCCCATTTGCTGATTCGGTACAAACCCAAAATCAATTCTTCATTGTATGTAGAAATCTCTGCATAACCTAAAGGTTTATAATTTTTAACTATTTTTTTTTTTCTTGACGCTTCAGGCTACTTCAACAATTACTAGACTACTAGTGTTACTAGTGTTCTAAGCTCCCAATTAATTACAAAGGATTCATATACATTACTATTATAAGACATATTAGGGCTTACGGAGTAGAGCTTTGGGGCTCTACTTGGCCTTCAAATTCCTCTCGTAAAATCCTCTATGTTTCTTACTTTGTTAAGAATAAATTCATCAATAACGACATTAATGTTCTATTTCTTGGTGCTGTGGACCGAACCCGATATATGGATCAATCCTTTCATGAGAAACTTTATTCTCCTATTCAATTCCGAGACTTCTGAAAAGATAGCTTTCTAAGTTGAATTTTTTATTTGAGTACTACCACTGGGTAGGTTCTCTACTTGCCTTTATCTCACGGCATATCATTCATTCTGTTATTCACTTCTTGTTGTATTATTATAACACAGTTATAAATTTCAATTAATTAAATTTTTTAAACACTTTTTTTGTCAGTGATATATAGTTTTATATCGTATTACGTTAAAGTTAAAAAATAAAGCTCCAACTTGCTAAAATATATTTACAGAGCACAATTTCATTCCGAAAATTTTCACTATTACGTTAAGTTCAGTTAAGTTATATTTTTTTTCTTAGGAAAAAGCTGGAAATTCAGGTGAAATTTGATGAGTTTTGTTTATACCTGTTGTATATATATATTTAAATATAACTTACTTTAATTTATTTTATATACTTCAGTAAATTATTTAATATATTAGTTTATAGTAGGTAATTTATTTTTGCTTCACTGTCTTATCGAACAAGATCGTATACACACACAGTGATGGCATACTTTATTATGGCAGGCGTTAGATAAAACACGAAAATTCCTTCTAAGGAATCTGCTAAATGTTATGAAACTCGAATTTTTAGTAAAATTCGCATTATTCTTTGGAATATATTTCGTTTAATTATTTTACTTTAATTATTTTTTTTATATTTTCGGATCAGAGTGAGGACTAAAATGACCATTAATATATCCGAACTAGATTTTTACTGTTGCAATTCAAAGAATTTATATGAATGTTCCTGCTTCTGAGAGTTTTCTTCGGAAGGAAAACACAGCAATAAATGTTTTCCTCTTATGTGTACTCTCGTTGAAATATGATTTGAAGTTTTTTTTTAATTCCTAACGCTATTTTTTAGAGATCTTTTTTTTTATGATAACACTTTGTTAATTATAAAGACCTTGAAAATAAAATTGTATTTTCCGGTTAATATGTTTGCGTGTTGAACAACTCGTTCGCCATTCCACATCTATATTGAGATAAAATATCTTAGCACAACATTGTTAAGGCCAAAAGGGAAGTGTTTCTATAACTTCGTTTTTATCCCAAAATTCTGATTTCTATTAGCCTTGTCCGACACCGAATTTTTTTTTTTCAATGGCATTGGTTTCTATCTTCTTTTTTTTTTAACGATATAAGCCTTTTGTTTATCGATTGAAAAAAACAAAACAACCTTTTGTTTTATATTTGTGTATTTTACAACCTATTGCATTTTTTTGTTTGTCTTTTCCCCAATTCAAAGGATTTTTTCTGTAAATGCCAATTAAGTAAAATTTCTGTCTAGGGTTATATTTGCTATCAATCCTCCATTTGGTATCATTTTTTTTTAACTTTATTTTTTAATTTTTTGGCGTACAACATTTTAGATTGCTATGAGGCGTTTATCAGGGTTAAAATCAGATAACCCAAAATATTTGTTTACATCAATAAATATATTCGTCCAATCTTGAGTCACTGGTTAGCTTATCTTCCACTACAACATCAAAATTTTCTTTCACGAATTTGCCTCAATTTGCTGTTTATTTTTACAATGTGATCCAAGGTACATTACGGAGTGTTCCAAGTAGCGTTCGATATTGAAAAGTTGTATAATATATATTATTATTATTATTTAAGTATGACCCTTATTACTATGCACTTCGGCCTAAAGAGGCCCATTGTGCTTGAGTCCTAAAAAAAATCCCTAACATAGGTCTAGACTTCTGAGAAATTTTAAATAGTCTTTAAACCTCAGTTCTTGAAGTTCCTTGTATCCACCGGGGCCAAGGTCAAATGTCCTCTTTCGACTTAGTGCTATACATTCAAAGAGGATGTGCCAAGGGGTTTCATCCTCCTCTTTGCACCATCTGCACCTAGGTTCTTGTTCAATGCCTAGGAGATGCATGTGTTTCCTGAGTTTACAGTGCCCAGTGATGGTTTCAACCATACTTTTGAGGTCGGTTCTCGACGAGTGAGCAGCTTCTTTCTTGATTTTATCAGAAAGATTATCGTTGGGATCCTTTATGAAAAGTTTTGTATGCCTTATCTTGGCTCTATCCCAACGTGTTTTTATCTTCCTCTTGGCTAGTTTATTAATTGTATCCTTAGCCAGGGGAAGGGGGACCCCGCACCATGGTTCTGGTCCAATAGGAGCAGTAACTGCTCCTTTCTTCGCCAATTTGTCGGTCCTTTCATTTCCTGGAATATTACTGTGCCCAGGGATCCAAAATATGTGTATAATATATAAATTAAAGGATTCAGGATCAAAAGCTGATAACTGCAGGATTGCATTTTTAACATTATTTGTAAGTGTAATCAAGAAATGCTTTATACTCTCGAAACTTCACTTTAAGAACCGTACTAAAACTATGGGAACTAAAGCATCAAAGTGCCTTGTTAGACAAAATCGCTTGATTGAACTAGCGAAAAATGTGAACAAGTAAATTTTTGAAATATTCCAATAATCCACTTTTGATCTGAACGCCTCGTATAAAACACGTTATTCAATGCATGTGAAGCATCGAATATTTCTTCATGGAATAACTGAAGAACAAAGAGGCCGAGTTATACAACCAGATAATTTCTCGGAATTTCGCCTTAATTGGTAGCCGCGCACTCATTTCCTCATACCATCCATTTTAATTTCCTCTGCGATTCGATCGGAATGAATTAATAGATATCTCTTAGAGGACCGCAGTCGGCTTTGAGGTCGCCCCGATGAATTATACAGTAGTTACATAAGAAAGCCCGGGTAGCCTCAGCCCCATCATTGCGGAACTGTCCCGGCACCTGGTTGGCCAACCATAAGTGGAATATCACGAGGCTATTTAGCCAAGCCGACCACGCGCCGCGACAATTCGACTCGCATACCAGAACCATTATTATTGCCCAGTGATTTTCGCGCGTGCCTGCTCAAACACGCATTAACAGGGTGACCTTATTCCGGGGATCCTACCCGTTATAACAAAAACACAATGCGAATTTGTTCTGATGGGTACCTCGGTTGGGTTAAAGCTATATCCACACAAATAGTTCATATAGTGGTTTCCTAAACCTCTAATAAAATGCATAGCTTTCCTCGCAACATTTTCCACAAGGAAGAATAGTACTCTATGTAGCCAAAAGAACGAATTTGGTTTGGGCAACCCAGTTTTGGATTAGCAAATGTAAGCTGTTTTAAAGTTCTCGATCCAATACTCCAGATATATATGAGCCGTTTATTTTGAAAGTGGCCTAACTCCGTTTTTCAATTTTTTGCCAGTTACCATGGTTACATGTACAACTTCACATTATATATCAGTGAAGCATTTCAGGTTGCTGATATTCCGAGCAAATACGATAAGTTTTTGACACATAAGTTTTCAGAATTAGTTCAATAACTGAACCGTGCAGTTTGAAAGTGGCCTAACTCCATTTATTTTATACTTATATCAAGATATTTACTATTGATGATGTCTGAAAGCAGTGGTGAAGGATCGGAAAGGTAATAATTTTATTGTATGTAAATGAAATGAGACAAAAAGATTTTGTATCAACAAAATTATTAGAAGAAGCAATTTTTAAAAGGGTAAAGAATTTTGATGGAGAATCAGTAAACTGGTTACAAATATGTGTTTTGTTAGAAATGAACCGTATAAAATTTTCTATAAGACATCAATGAATGAGAATGAAAATTTGAAAGTCCTGAATTTATTACCACGTCGGGGTAGACCAAGAAAATTCGAAAACATTGTATTGAAACCACTCCATAAAAATATCAGACAAAATTACAACAGCAAAATTCAAGGACATGATTGAGCTTTTGTGATATATACCACCGGAACATCATGATTTCTTCAAATCCCTTTCACACGAGCAAAATGTAGATGAATAGTAAATTGTTTTGTAATATATTTATGTTTGTAATTTTATATGTTCTTTAATTTATCATTTTTTAAATGATTAAAAAATGTTTTGAATCGCATAAATTGTGTTTCCGAAGTGTTTTAAAGATATGTAAAATAAATTGAATATTGTTTTTTTCAATTTGAAGCATCTTAAATTATGTTGAATCGACTTGGGTACCTTCAAATTTTATAATGAATTTGGTTGTTAATTTTGAAAGTGGCCTAACTCCATTCTTAATAAGAATACGCACATTATTCACTCAATAATTGTTACAATTTTAATAGCAACCATAAATTTAACACCCTTAGATACACTTAAGCAGTATGACTCATTAGTATCCTATATGTATATTTTTAAATTCATTGAAACGCAAACCCTTAAATATCGCCATTTGAAGATAAATGGAGGTAGGCCACTTTCAAAATAAACGGCTCATATATGTCTTTTTTTACTAAAATATAAATCTAAATTTCTCAGCAAAATCAGATTTGATCCTCAAACGATGAAGGCTATGGAACGTCTTACAATATAGTGAATATCTAATAAATTATTTTTAAGCGCTACTTGAGTTTTTAATGACTTATGCGAAGAGGAAATAAGTTTTAAAAGGTCTTATTCCACTCAAGTAGTAGATCGGATAATAAACCTACAGCAGATGTTACTGTTCCAGGCTGGATAGATCTTATTGAAATTATTTTTAATGCTATGAATAAATTAACAACTAGTTATAATTATGGATACGGCTATTAAGATACATAGAGAGAGAGAACTGGGGATAGCGAGAGAGATGAGAAGAGAGTAGAGAGAGATAGGAATGTGACTGGATACCTAGGAGTGGCCGGGGTGGGAGGGGTTTAGCACTCGCCTCTGGTATGCATGTAAATCATCTTGTCCGTCTGTCTGCTCCTCAATCCTCTTTCCTCCGTCTCTTCTTCTTCGGCTTCCGAACTTCATCCAGTTCATCTTCGGAAGGAACTCGGGATAGGATGTGATGAAGTAGGGTGGGTGTGGAATAACTAATTATACAGAAGATAATACTAATCTACCTCGGGTTACCATTGATGTTTTGTTTTTTTTGAGGGGGAAAAATGTGTGAACAATGAAAAACATTCTTAACCAATAAATATTGGCATGAGCTGCAAGCTTATACTTTATTATTACAACTACTGATGGGCGCTACGAACCTACAAGGACCTGGGCCTCCTCAAGCTTTTATATTTCCTATAAATAATTTAATGTGTTAGCGGCTGGAGATGAATCCTATGTGATTCAGGACACTCCGGGGCTCACCCATCCTCTATGTAGTGGTTGAGCGTGATCTGGGACAAATCACTTCCCCGAAACTGTACAGTCTCCACCGTGTACTGGACCCCAGACCCTTCACGGGTTTTAGTGGTACAGGTTTATATATATACATTACAAGTATTGGATATGGAGTAAAATGGTTTTTAGCCCTGTTTTTAAATGGAAATTTTAATTTTTAAATGTGAGGATAATGTTGCTAACAGGTAATAACGAATGGATGTTCATATTTTAAATTCATGCAAACAATATTTTTTTAAATAATTTTGTTTTTGGTTGCACAATATTAATATATATGGGCCTATAGTTTAGCTGAGTGTAATGAAAGTTCGATTTAAACTCTTCGATCAAGAGCCAACTCTATGTTCAGCCATAAATAGGTTCTAGGATAGATAGATGCCCTGAGATGATCCTGAGAGTTGGGTTTTATCCTTAAATAGATCAAGAGGAACTCTAAAAGTGCTGACCACATAATTCTACCCAACTGTTGTTCAAGGAACAGTATTTCCTAACCAAGTATCGATTGAACCCCACTAGGATTTGGCTTTTTATCCAACATAAAATTGAAATATTATAAAAATTAGTGGTATGAGAACATGATTTAGCAAATTCTTTTCTAGATATACTGATAAATATAGATATATGTTTTTGTTATTACTAGCTATTGAAGCCAGTAAAATTTATATGAACTAATAATGCAAACTCTGTAAACATTAATGCTCTTTGAATAACAAGGGATGCTGTTTGTTTTATGCCCATCGGGGAAAAACAAAACAAAATACCTTCTACACAATTACGGCGTCACGTACAAATATTTAAATCAATAGGCAGCTGTCTAATAGCTTGTCCTGTTTATTTAAGTTGGAATGTGTGGACTTATTAAATCGTTAAAAGACCTCAATAAAAGACCTTATTCTCTCTGTTTAAGTGACATGAGGAATGCTGATATCCTTTTCTTCTAGCGTTAAGGACTAAGATTATTTTAATCAAGTATGAAATTTCTTAAGTACAATACTCATTTCACGTCTAATCTGTACTACTATAATACAGGAAGGGGGTTCCATATTTAGTAGAGACTGTACTGTTTTGAAGCAAACAGTTGTGCAAGGAGGTGCTTTGGCTGCGATCACTAGCGGCTAGGTGAGTTCCAGGAGGATCTGCATACCTCCCCCCAATGTTTATCTATAGCTATTAACAGATTAAATAATAGATCTGCCACTAACAGATTATAACCCCGGTCCTACAGCTTAGCAACTGAGGGTTCTAAACATAGAGCTAGTCCTCTCACTAAACAATATAATATAATTTAAAAAACGCTGTATTGTTAGTATTTGCGTATATTGCACCAAACTGTAAATGAAGTAATCCAACTCCAACATTAATTGATTGCAAGTTAATTCACTTTCTAACCATAATCAAATTTTAAAAGCAGGCATTCCTCTATAAATTCGAATTCTTGTTTAAGTTGCCTCAACCGCAACGGGTTACTTGGAAGTTTGCTCCCTTACCCAGTTACAAAACAAGTTTTAACTCAATGACTCAACTGTTTAGAACCAAGCGAGCTATGCCGCTTTACTTACGCAGAAATGAGATCAGACATCTTTTAAGTACCTAAGCAAGCTACATTAATGCGATTTTATGGACTTGATAAAGAAATAATGGGCGAAGAACGGCTTGTTTGTATATCTTCACTTCAATCCTATTCTAGGAAGAGAATCGCTATAAGATACAAAACGGTGACATGGTCAGATACGCAATTATCTGGCCAAATTATGGTTTGGATTAATTAATAACTGTAAGGTGTTTGAGATAACCCCAATTTTTCAATAGGGTTATTTGAAAGTTTCACGTTAAAGAAATAAGATTTAAGGTTTTGGTTTCTCATACAAGACTCAAAAACAGCTTGACGTTTTCGCCTACTTTAACATATACTGGAAAAACGCTCTAAGCTCCCAATTAATTACAAAAGACATTTACATGACAGTTATCAAACCTATTTGGATAGACGGAGTTGAGCTTTGGGGGTCTACTAAACCATCCAATTCATATCGTATCCAATCCTTACAATCCAAAATCCTTCGTAAAATCCTCAATGCTCCTTATTATGTCACAAACAAACTCATCCATCATGATCTTAATATCCCCATCCTTCCATGACAAGCTCCATACACATTTGAATCCGCTAGTCTCTCAACTTGCTTCCCATACTATTCCCGATAACCCTCCGAGGCGTCTGAAAAGAAGATGGCCTCGAGACCTTCTACTATAGAACTTTATTGGAGTGCTACCGATGGGTAGTTTCTCCACTTCTCTCATGTCATTTGTTCATATTAGCAAATTTACTTGTTGTAATATTATTACAGTTGTAAATATCAATAAATTAATCTAAAGAAAAAAAAAAGGTTTTGGTAAAGTAAAGCATTCCAACTATGACGGTATTGAAGTTCTTTTATTAGCCATTAGAACATTTTTAAAAGCTTGATAGAGTTTTGATTTTAACTTAAGTCATTATTTCCATAAAACTTCAAGTTCAAACATGATACAACTAAAAATATTTCTTTATTGAAAAAAAAAACATGTTGGAAATGGGCTAAGAGAAATGTGGTTCCTGAATTGAAAAGCTTACAATACAATACAATTGCTACTGAAGGTTTGGTGTCTGTTCTTCAGTTAATATGCCAAAGTTTGGGTTATGTCATTTTTCTTTTGAAGAAGCGATGTATGCATCCATAGCACGTTAGTGGTTAAAAATTCTTATGCTAAAGCAGTGGTCAGATAACAAATTACCCTACTATATATAATAAATATATTATATTTCATCATCCCTATTAGCGAGCTACTAATAGCTACTACTATTAACATGAACTATAATAAAGCGATTGTTACGCCGAGATGTCGGTACAAGGATGGGTGACCGAAAGGATTAGTGACCCGGATAGACAGAAAGATATAGGAAGTAGAGGAGGTGGTGGGGAAGCCCGGTAGCAGGCCTTTCTACTCGGCTCTATTATTTGTCTTAGCCGGGGTTGTACAGTCCCTCCTCCAACCGGTCCTGGAATCCGGGCACCGCTCCACGCTCGTCGGCAAAACTCAGTCCCCACGTGGTTCCTTCTCAACTGTTGGAATCCTCGCCTCTCCGTTCTTCTTGGGCGAGGGCCCGGGTTACGGATTTGTTTCACGTCTTGGTATCATCCTACATCACCCGTTTTCATGAGGTTTTATTAAAAACTAACCTCATTCTTGCGAGAGATCAATGACCTGCAGCGATCTAAGTTCATTGCGAGGCTATAATAGAGATATCTCGAGGCCAAGTCGGCCAATTAAAAAAAAAAGAATTTAATGTAAAGAAGTTCTAATTTTTTTTCAAAATTTTAAAGTTTTTAATGACTAGTAATAATCTGTTAGCAGCTGAAGATGGATCCAATGGGATCTAGGACCCTCCTAAGGCTCACCCAGTCATTATAAAGTGGGTACCATTAGTTGACTGCATAAATATGGAGAACAAAATAGTCTGTTTGTTGGTAAGAAAAAAAAATCTTCCCTAGTGATACAATAAATGATGAATGAATGAAAGATTATTGAAAACAAAAAGACATTTGGCTATGGAGTCGTATGTATCGTAGCAATCTTCCTGGAAATCCATTTTTATCCTAATATTTAAAAACCCTTATCATATTATTTATGCGATTATATATGCAGACTTTGATAGCGTATATATCAATTAAAATGTTGATAAATATTTAAAAACCCTTATCATATTATTTATGCGATTATATATGCAGACTTCGATAGCGTATATATATCAATTAACATGTTGATATATAACACATTATACAAGTAAAGAATTATCAACGGTGATCTAATCGATAACAGAAATAACACTCTCATGTCGAGAGAAGAAAAAAAACTCTCTATATTATTTGTTCGATTCGCTGATAAACGAGGTATAAAAGAATTTATTGGTCATAAATGTAGTGAAATACAAGGCACGCCTGGCGTTCTTCCTTTTGTAATCGGTCGGAGCGATGCATGGCGACGATTTATCTTCTCCAAGGAGGCAATTATAAAATGTTAAAGACTCGCTGCTACCTGGCCTACACGCTCTCATCATTCCTCTGGATCAAGTTTCGTCCGAATCATTCTTTCTCATACCTTTCCATCGGTCCTTGTTTTAGAAATTACTTCAAGATATTAAGAGGCTTTACTATATTTTTGTTAATGTATAACAATTAATTTTGGACGATTAAATAAAGAAAAATATTATAAAGAACCTTGTTACTCTACAACCGCTGAAGGCTATTGAGCTGACAATATTTTAGAGACTGTATGCTTTCGCGTAAAACAACAGGATATCAACTGCTATTTTTTAAAATGGTATAGGTACATTTGGATATTTTAAAAAATCGTCTATTGTTTAAAATACTTTTAATGATTATTATTTCATTATAAAATTTGAGAGGTGTGTGGTGTTAAAACATAACGTTTTATTATATTTTTTAATTAAATCTACTGCATATTGCCCATATTGTCCATTAAATTATCACGAAAACTTTAGAAACACAAAAAATATACGATTCCTATCCTCCTATGGAATCTCGAGGTTCCAACATCACATGGATCTGAAGTATGTTGAAAAAGCTGCGTTTTCACAGAAAATGAATTATCTTAAATTTAAAATGGTAAGACCGTAGACAAATTCCAATGAAAAGACCTTAAGTCCCCAAACGAAAACAGAAATTGAAAATATCTGTCCAATATTTCGCGTATTCAGGCATCCTCAGGGTAGAAAGAGAAAAACAGCATAACAAAACATGAATAATGCACCCAAGAAACTAGTTGATTAGTTACATTTGAGCCTTGGAGGTGGTGGGATGTTTCTTGGGTCCGTTATTCATCTTTTGTTTTCCTGTTTTTCTGTTTCTACCCTGAGGATGCCTGATTAGGCGAAATATTTGACATATATTTTCAATTTCTGTTTTAGTTTGGAGACTTAAGGGCTTTTTGCTGGAATTTTTCCACGGTCTTAACATTTATGTAAGGTCTCTTTTTACCTTTCCCTTTTCAATATTATTATCTTAAATGTATTTGTTAAAAGTGAATTTACGGTTTAGTGATTTTTCTACACTAGTCGAGGATGTGTTAAAATGTAAGACACCCTGCAAAATCAGTGGCATACAAGCGGCCTTTAAGGGAACATTGTGCTTAGAGTTTAGCGGCCATTGCGTGCGACGGGATGGTCAAATGGAGATAAATAAGAGTGGAAAAAAATCAGGTTTGAAGACGGTAGGACGAGCGGGTAAGCCAGGTAGCCAAGAGTCACACTTTTTTTATTACCCCCTCCATTCTCCTCTTCCCCAGGCCCGCTGTATGATATATTATTGTGTCGGATCGCACTGCCTCAGTAAAAGCTCCTGTATATTTATTCTATCCCTATTTATTATCGGTGAAATAAACTGGTCATAATTATCTAATACATTATTTTTCTTTATAGCAATCGCATATTAAGAAGTTATAACGTGGGGGTGCCATTAAGATATCGTTTACTACTTTTTTTATTTTATTGGCATATAATTAAGAAGTGATAATATTGAGTAATTTTTCTGGTAAGGATTATCGTTTTAAACATCTAAGTAATATTCTTGAAAATATATTTAATTGACCTTATGTAAATAGGGAAGAAAACAGTCATCTTTTGAGCTAATTAAAAGCCCTGAAGAAAACCTGCAATGTGAGTTGAAACGTTGGTTTCCAAATAAATAGCTCAACTCAACACTAGTAAAGAAATTATTTATGACCACCATCCGGACTATTTTCTTCCCCCGTTACTACAGTCCCTGGCCATATTAATGTGACCACTGGATAGATTCGTTCTTGTTACATGTTTGCATTATCTTTTTATATGCGTAATGATGTAAATCGAGTTTAAATATTAGCCTTATGGGTAAGTTATTTATCTGATAATAATATGAAATTGAAAAAATTAGTTTCGAAAATAAATCTTTATTTTTTTAAAATATTTTATGGTGCCACCCTATTTTACATATTGATGAAAAAAAACTAACAAAATAGTTAAAATATATGATACAAATAATAAACTTACCGAATCCGACTTGTATTTAATGAAAAAGAAACAATAAATCCACAAAAATTTCAAACACAAATTATGCACGCCGTCACTCGTAAAACAAAATGGCTGTACTAAAACCAATGCTGCCATTACTAAAAAAAAAATACTTTAAAAAACTTATAACAGTGTTGCCATTACTTAAAACAGCAATTTATTAAGACACACGAAAGTATATAAAAAAAATTAGGAAAAATAAAATAATCTTTCTTGGTGGTCACATTAATATGGCCAGGGACTGTATTTATCACCGATGATAAAAATTAATAATTTGGGGTTTGTTTTCATAAAAAAGTTATAATTTACCATGCCAACAGGACAGTAAGAGGAATAAGTCAAAACTGAGAGTGGTTTAGTTTCTATGAATGGTGTTGGGTACTATTTCCTACTAGAAATTTTAATTTTGGTTTCAATTTCACAGGTTGACGCCTCGAGATAAGTCACAAGTTTTAACTTTGACTCATTTCCTTTTTAACATTCTCGATAACAAAAATAATTTCATTACTGACTGAATATACAGTAAATATTACTGACCAAGGGCGGATCCAGGATTTTTTTCTGGGGGGCCAACGGGCAGACGGGCAAACAAAATCAACAATAAATTAGAAATAAACTTGTAGTATTTATAAAAAGGTTTCAAAGGTTTATAAAAATATCTAAACAATAGTTTCACTCATGTTATTTCTGTTATTTTATTCACATACTTTAACAAATATCATCACATGATTTGCCTTTAAGTATGCACTGTAATGGATTCTCCACAGTACACAAAAAACCGTCTGAGGAGGCACTTGACTTGATTTTATACTGAATTGATTCGGGGTATCAACTATTTCTTGCAAAAGCACTAAGGCTAGCAATGTAGAACGGTTGCCCATGACTTCTCCGGTCATCAGAGGTTGGCCGGGACAAGAGGCTGGAAGTGGACAGTGGAGTACTAAGGTGCCAACACAAAGCTGGACAGTCAATGGAAGGCGGACCAACCGGATTGAGATGTGTCAGTCATTCATAAAAACCGGGGAGGGGATTACAGCTCCTTTCCGGCCATGACCAATTCCTTCAACCCTTTCCTACTTTTTACCGCTTCCTCTCCTATTGTAAACAACCTCCTGTCTCTGAGATAAGAAATCCATTACCCTCCCCCCCCCCCCCCCGATCGAGTTTCTCATTAATTCTGACTTCCTCGTATGTCAGGGACGTTCTTCTTGAATGAGTCGCCATTTCGATGGTTATTTAGTAATAATATAGAAATCTGGGTCTTTTCTACTTAAGGACTCCCAGTTAGCTTTTTAGTGATGTCTGTCAACAAGTATATTTTATATTTGTATAGCTTAGTTCTATTTTCTACATCAGTAATTAACAATATGAATTTAATAGAACCGTTTAAAATATGCAAAGAAGAAGAAAGTACTATATTTGTTTTGTTTTTACAAGAAAGAGGTGTTATCCTAATGCTGTGGGAACGAGGAAATGAAATGAAAAATGTAAATAATAAACAGAAGAGCAAGATTGCATCTCGATCGGTGGATATATTCTCGGTCTCAGGAATATACAACCACAAAATTTTCGTACAATTCACAATTAGTGCAACAACAACCAACCTATTTGAAAAAGTTTTTTTTAACTACCCTCATGAGATTTTTTAAATTTTTTTTCCCTAGAAATCCTTAGTTCATAAGGATTAAGTGGTATGAATATTATTTTGATATAAAAACAAAAACTTCTTCCAAGTTAGGGGTTAAGCATTTCAAGCGCGATAACTTTTTTTTCACGTTTTCTCAAAAACAACTTTCACGTCATAGGACCCACCATACAACTAAAACCCATATGCCACCGCCTAGTACACCAGTTCTGAAAGCTCTGGCGAATAGAATATAATTTTTATAAGAAATGCATTTATTTATTTGAAATAATATTTTGTCGATTTTCCTTTTAGATGGCGAATATGTATTCGTTGATCCTGACTACAAATTATCCAAGTATGCTCCGAAAAGTTGGAGGTCTTCATCAACAAACGTAAGTCACTGATTAACAGTTCAAATTATTAATATTCAGAGGTAATTGGACACAATGTTTCCCCCCTGAATTTTCTCTTAAGAACCTTTGTTCAAAGATACAATATAATGGGAAAATTAAAAAAAAAAAAAAAATTGTAATAAATATTAATTTATAATTTTTTATTGTAATCCATGAGAAATGATGTTCGAAAATTATTTTTTGGCTTATTAAAAAAAATGTGAGCACTCCGTTAATTAGTTAAAAATATGAATAAAAAATGCCAAATCATATTCTTAAACTATTTCAAATATGATAAGGTTTAATGGAGGATGGAGATAGTTGGGGGTGCACTCAAAAATACACCAAATAAGTCAAGACTTAATTTTTATTTGTGCCGACGATGATTAGATACTTTATATTAGATTTAATAGATCTCAATCAATTATTTTTTGTTTACTAAAATTATAAATAAATTATAAATACTATTATTAGGTGTTACTTCTTATTCCTATGTTCTGTGAACATTTCTAAACCATCAAGAAACAGTTGATTTTTTTGTTTTGTAAATTGTGCTACAGCGTCATAGCAAAAGTAATTGTTGCCTAAAAACTAAAAAGCTCATCATGATCTCCAAGTCCCTAATTAAACCAGTGACTAAGATTCTCATTAGTGAAACCGTTTCAACTGTACCTAAATAAAAAGCTAGAGAACTCTTTTTCCCTGTCTCGGTTAACTGTTGAATTTCTTTCTTCCCTCCCGAATATTTTAATGAATAAATAAAAAGTGTATTTGAATTTATTTATCAATTTTCATTTTTATTGCTTTACATTTACATTACATTACGGTAACATTTTACATATTCATAAATTTTGAACGAATCTATTCTCCGTTTGATTAACCTCCTCGCCGCCTTCGAATCCTTTTTAGTATATTATACCAAGAAATATGCTGTTTTAAAATGTTAGTAAATATGCCTATCGTAAAATCTTTTGAATCGTAAAGCATTTTTCATGAACGCTATTAAATAAAAGAGAAATATTGAAATCCCTGAAATGAAATACCGAGAAGTAAAATAAGGAGAATATGTATTTGCATACTTTATATATATATATATATATATATATAAAGTATGCAAATACATATATATACATATATATATATATATATATATATATATATATATATATTTATATATATATATATATATTATATATATATATATTATTATATTATATTATATATATATATAATAATATATTATATTATTACATATGTATATATATATATATATATATATATATATATATATATATATATATATATATATATATATATATATTGTCAGAATACTGTAAATTAATTCGATAAAATCGGATGGGAAAGAAAAAAAAAATTATTCCTATTATCCTTCCTATTTTTTTAAAATATTAACTATTAAAATGTTTTTCAGGATAGTGTCCATTTATAGTTTTTTTTTTACATAACCATTGAATTGACGTAGTAAACCTTTTTTTGAAGATAAACATTTATTGCTTTCTCATAAAATAAACTTAAAAATTCACTTTACACGCCATTTTCTGTTTTATTAAAAATATAGATAAATAACTTAACCGATAAACACTATTAATAATTATTAAAATATATTTGATCAATCTCCTTATTATTTTCGTCCTGAAATGTTACTTCTGCATGCAATTAAATAAGTGTTATACGATTCCAACGCCATTATGATACAATTCGATAAGTGTTTATCAATCGATTTTAATATCGATATTGTAAGCTGTTATAGTCGATTAGAGAGATAGGGACTAGGTATGATAGAGTAGGGAGTAGAGAGGGCAGAAGAGAAATGCAGCCGGGGTCGGGTTGGGAAGGAATTCCAAAGCGTGAAACCAGAGTCCCCGGTGGGAAATATTCCCTACACAAGGGAATTATTCCCTCCTTATCAGGATAGGCCGGAGAAACTTCTACCTTTCCAATGAAATAACCGTTAACTTCTGTGAAATTCTATCATTTCCTTGCAAACTGAAAGTATTCGCTATAATTATTATTGCCATTACGTCGATCGGGAACTTGGCTAATTAATTACGGCTTGTTTAATAATAAATTTTTCAAGTCGTGCAAGAACGGATGTGATTAATACTAATTTTAAAGTTATTAATTTTTTTAAATTATCATATTTTTTAATTAAACCATCCGAAAAATGAATAAGAATCGATGGACAAAATATGTTTGCTGGAGTATTTAATATAAATTTTATAACTAATAAACAAAGAATAGACGAGTAAATAAGTGATTTTTAACAATCAATTAAACATTTAACATTTTGGAAAAATGTTTTTCTAACATACTCGTCGCAGAAAGATGATGGAATTCTTTATACACTGCTTAATCCTCTTTAACATTTAGCTTTTAAACTTTTTATTTATTATTTAAAAAAATGAATAAAATGGGGAAAATTTAATAAACATTTTAACACTTAATAAGTAAATGTTTCTGTCATCAGTCAGTTTTAAAGAAAAATATCAATTCATTCAGACCTTATGATTTACAGCAATCTCCACGTAAAAAATTTAAATATAATATATTTATATGAATGTACATGTATGCAATAGGGTATTTTAAAATGCCCAAAGTATGATTCATTTCAAGGCAAGTGGGTTATTTTCAATGACTTTCACTGAAAAAGACCTTTAACTCGAGTTATGTACGCAATTTAAACATTATTTCGCATTATATATAATTCGCTATATTTATATTTTTTTTCTATAACTGGCCGCTTATAACTTTTAAAATTACAACCTCGATTCGTTAAATATTTGCAATGATCGTTTTTAAAATAGCGTCTATATCTACGCGTTATATGTATGTAACCTTCACTTGCATTTTACCGTTATCAGTTTTGTGTTTTAATCTTAAATTGGAACTTTAGGTGTCACACGTGTAGTACTTTAATTGTCCTTTACGTAATCGAAAAAAAGCAATTTTTAGTGATATTATATTTAGAATTACTTCATATTGCGTTGCAGCTTACATTTTACAGCAAATAGGTACACCTATAGAAACTTTTTTTATCGAATTTATATTATAAATAGCAATGTTACCAGTGAGAACTGATAGTTATGGTATGTTCTAATTGAACAGATTCATCATTCAACATACGATCCACATATCACAGTGGGAATCCTGATTCAGCAAACTATATACTCGGAAATGAGGGACATCTGAAGATCGACAGGATTAAAATTCCAATTCTAGTGCAACAAAATTAAAGAAATGATCATTTTTTTGTTTATATGATGGACAAAACCATAACAAATATTCATCGTGTGGCCGCTGAAGAGCAGCTGTTTTTTTAAAATTTGTTTTGAATAATAAAAAAGACAAGTTAACTCCAAGTATTTACTTACAAATGGGTTTAATACTTTGTACAAGGAATTCTGTAATAGACATTTTCTCAGAAGTATAGCTTTTTTTACAACATGTATCATGAGTCTAAAAAGGACAGATGTAACATCACATTTAGGTCTTTCTTTCAACTAGTTCTAAGGACGAGAAATAGCAGTCATTTTGAACAATTTGATGGAATGTGAGAGTATGGCTCAGGTATGTCGGGACGATCGTGCGGAATACATATAAAGACGAGGTTATAACAAAAAGCTGAGACCTCCAGCATAGACAATAGGCATGGTATTAATGGTAACCAGAGCAGAGGTACGGGAGGCTAGCTGACGTCATAACAAGGGCACAAAGCACGTGACCTTCCTGAGGAATTCCAAACAGCCAAGGTCACGCCCCCCTCCAACCACAACCACACCGGCCACAACCAAACAACGGGCTTCGTCCACACCGTTCTTCTCTCATGATGACACATCTTGAAGGGTATCGGTCTTCTATATCATTTGTCTCAGGACGTGTTACTCGATTCGAACATGTTCGATATGAAAAATGGCAAAGGAATCAGAGGATTCCATGAAGAATAATGGCAATGACACCCAGATTGCAAAATGAGGATGCAGGCATGCCTGGGACAATTGATGGTCTTTTCAGAAAAAAAAAACATTTTCCAGGCATACAACTAGAGTAGAGTTATTTTTAAAAATATGTGCTGCCCATGTTAGGTATTTTTCTATATAACCACCATCTCTTCTCAACATAACTATCAAATCTTAGTACAATTAGAGAGTTAAATCATAAACTGTTGCCAATATCAAACACCTTAACGTTCATCATGTTTTGAGTATGTATGTGGATGGACCAAGTATTTCAACTTCTAGCACGATATTAATTACAAGAAATTATTGTATTGTTTTAGAAGTTGCAATTGTTATTTACAGTTATTCCGAAATGATTCAATAAGCAAAAGGAACAATGCATTGAATCAAACAATGATGAATAGATATTCATTCAATTTCATCAGTCTATTGTATCCTTAGCATAATTGGATGCATGCACATCCTAACCAATCACTAGAAGCATAATATCTTAGATTCCTTTTACGAAAGAAAGGAATCTAAGATATCATCCAAACTATTCAGCACTTTAAAATAGCACAATGATGCTTAGTGAAGAAAACTGACTATTTATTCATACTGCATGCACTTAGGATAATAACATCAATTATTTAACTTACATTTTTATTGCAGGGATTGGACAGCAATGGAAAACCACTGTTGGAATTGTACTTCCAGGTCCAGTTTTATGTTGAAAGTCCCCTTCTTCTCCAGTGAGTTCAAATAAAGTAAACAAAATTTTAACTCTAAATTTGATCTGCAAAACAGCAAAATCATTTTTTTATTTATTTGTTTCAGGGATGATGTCTCATTGGAACACTACTACTGCCAACTTCAGAAGAATGTATTGGAAAGAGGTATGCTACATCCTTCCTCTTCTCAACAGGCCCTGTTCATTTTGGCAGGGCTTGCTTTGCAGGCCGAACTTGGGGAAACCTATGATACCCAATGCTACTCAAAACCCCATAACTATCTTCCTCAACAGGTTAGTTGGATGAGCTTTTTAATAATTATAAATGGCAGAATTGTTTTCAAATTATTAAGAATAGTATATTCTTATGCTCTTTTGATTTTACAGCTGGTTGAATCATGCGGTGAGAGCCGGCTTACACAAACTCTGGCTTCACTTCATCGAGCAAACAGCGGGTTGAGCAAATCCCTCGCCCAGCAACAATACATCAGAGAAGCCAGTTCCCTCGAAACATCTCCTATACCTCATAATTCTCACGTTTACAGGCTAAGAACAACAAAACAAGAGCCACAACCCGGTTCTGTACTTCTCGCCATTTGCACTCGGGGTGTTGAAATATATCAGGTTTGAAATATATTTATATAGGTTATTATATAGGTTGAATAGTATTTAATATTTATTATATTTAGTGTAAATAATTAAAAGTCAACCTCATTTCAATTTTTTTTTTTTGTTTAAGGAAAGTTCTCAAAAACCAATTAATGGAAAATTTCTTTGGAATGATATAGGAAAACTATGTTTTGATGTAAGTATAATGCACTTATTACATATTTACATAAACATATGTATGTTTTGTATTTTATTAATTAGTAATGCTTGTTTTTATTTTTATTTTTTAGAGGAAAAAATTTGAAATTCGAGGAGTCAATTCTGCAGTTAGTGAAAAATTTTGTTTTTATACAACTAGTGATGAAAAAAGCAAGCACCTATTATCATTGTGCAAAGTAACCCACCAATACAGTATGGCAATGCAACCAAAACTTGCTCAAATCAGAGGACGCGAAGAAAGTGGTAATACATTCTTTATAGTATTAATATAATAAAAGTAAAATAAACAATAATTTTAAATACTCCACTAGATATTTAACTAAAAGCTATAGTATAAGTCAAATTTATATTTAGTAGTATTTTGATGTTTTCCTAATAGTAGTATCATAAAACATTTAATTTGTAGTTTTAAATATTTTTTTTTAAATGTTGTATATTTTTAGTTATCGTTTTCTCAAAGTGTACAGGGTCTATCAGATATGATCCTAAGTACTAAATTACAAAAACAATATTCAAAAATGCATTTAAGGCATTGAAATGTCATTTAAAAAAAACAAAGAAATGATTATTTTTCTGGCATTAATGATTTAAATTGGAACTATTAAGAGCACTAAGATTGTATTTATTATTATATTTCTTACTATCTCTGTTGGTGTCTATAAATAACAAAACAGCTTGTCTACAAATAATGCTTAAAGAAATATTTTTTCACAAATATTTTGTGGCCCAAGAATATTATAATTAATAATTAATAAGTCTCTTATTTAATTTAGCCTTGATTGATTTTTTTTTTAATTTAAATTTTTTAAACAGAGAGAAAACAATACCGTGATTGGCCAGTAGAAATAGGAAAATATACCACAAGGTATGGCGGAACTGGGGAACAAAGAATATCTGTTATTTCTTCGACATCATCAACAACAACTTCTGGGATTGTCTCTGATAGAGTACATAGTCTGGATGAGAGTGAAGGTAACAATAAACCAAAATCTATATTAGCAGAGTAGAGTAGCTGTAGTTTTTAGGCTAATGTATTTTATGAAAAAATAATAATACAGCTTATTGCTGTTATAACCAAGTTTGAACAATTAAACTACTTTCATACTAAAACTATTTTTGTGGATAACTATGTAATGGCTTTAAAATAATCATTTTGAGAAGTTTTGCTGTATAATTTATTATTCTATAGCAAAGAACAATTGTAAACATCTGTAGGTTACTGAGAAGATAAAACAGTTATTTAACATTCTTAATGCATTATACAATCATATTAATTAAAATTTATTATTAAAGTGTACCTATCAATGGACTAAACACAATATGTAGTTTATGCACACACTTAATCCAGAAAAAATCACTTTAATTTATAGAAAAACATCGAAGTTGTTTAAGTTATATCATAATTTGGAGATATTTACAAACATGTTAGTATAATTTCAACTTTTGTAGTGTCGACAATGATATATTGTTCTTAATATTTCGGGAAAAGTATATTACTATTTTATGTAAGGAAGAAATAGTTGGGGGTGCAGTCAATAAAAACACCTTAATAAGTGTATACTCATTTATTGTTTGCCAACGTTTCGACCAATAATGTAGGCCATCTTCAGGGCAAATATACCAAGCAGCGGCGAGGACGATCAACTGCCAATTGAAATACGTTAGAATTTGACCTACATTGTAGGTCGAAACGTCGGCACACAATAAATAAGTATACACTTATTAAGGTGTTTTTATTGACTGCACCCCCAACTATTTCATCCTTACATTAGAAGTTCCAGTCAACCAATTCTTCTCTAGCATGAATCAAATTACTATTTTATGAATACACACATTATGAGAGAACTTTGGTTAAATCATCATTTTGATTTATTTTAAGATAATCATAGTTTAAGACTTACTGCAAACTCCAATTGTTCCGTAGATGATTTGGAATTGGAGATCATGATCAATTCACCACCAGCTCCTTCAGTAGAGTCACTAGCTTTGGCGCATCTTTGTGAAAGTGCTCAAACAACACCTAGTCCTCAGCCCAACTACGATCTAAAACAAGGTAAATAAAGCTGAAACTTATGTTTAGATATATTTTCAACACTTTTAAGTAGCCCCTAAATAACCTCTCATTTTGTTTCATATTTTTTATCATTTAATGTTTATTATTTTATACAAGTTAGCTTTTAAATATATGAATATATTTCAAAAATATTTATTTTTCAGGAGTAGATTGTGTTGATGGTCACAAAATAAGTCCTGTTGCAATGACACCTGCAACTACAGATGGTTCTCAGTGCTCGAGCTCAGCTTCTACTATCGTTGTCCAACAACAGCAGCACTCTCCAGAAACAATAAGTAATGTAAGTATTGTGAACATATCCCAAGGGATATATACACACCCATGCCATACGTATAACCACTCACATATATATGCTGAACAATTGCTCATGTAAAATGGAAGCATCAAATAAATTACTTTTTGCTTCTCAAACTTTATGATCAATATAGTAGCTTTGGTGTGTGATAAAACTTCAACTTTTAGTACATTTTGATCTCATTCACAATAGCATTCATTCCCACAATAATATTAATTATTCGAAAGATCGGAATTTCGAATGATTTGGTCTATTCTAGATAAAAACTAAATACCCTAAATTGACAATTGCAAACTACAAGGACATCAGTACACGCTACATACATCATGGGAATCATACAAGGAATCCATGGAAACAAATATTTAAATAAGGAAAATTAAACCATATTCACCAAAACTAACGCATCTAGCATTTTAATCACAAATTAAATTTATTTATTTTTTTAAAGTTTTTTAAAATCGAGCTTTTGACAAATTTTCTTGATTTAACTGTTTCAATTTGCATTTTCAATATAAAATTGTAAATTTCAATTTATCATTTCAGAATACTATGGTGATAAGATGTGAGAGTGTAACATCAAGCTTAGAACTTGGTTATAGCCACACTGCTCAGCATTCTGGATTGTCGGGGAGTGCAGAGCTCGACTACTCAGTACAATCAAATCATTGCACCACAAGCTCGGGAGTATTCACTCTAGATGAAGCTTCTGACAACCATACTGTTTTAGAGACAGTTGCAAGCAGTAGCGGCATTGGTCTTGAATCTCATGGTAAAAATTTAAATTAAATTTATAAATTTATTGTACAGATAAAATTATTATTATTGCAAAAATGCTTGGTGTTTGATGAATTTCTGAAGTTATAATAATAAAAAAAAAGTACTACTAAGGCTATTAAAAAAAATTATAAATAACTAGAGGGTGTCCAGGAACCAACTGCCATTTCACAAATTATTTACTTTGTTCTTCTCCAATTAAACTCAATCTTTAAAGACTCAATTTTAATATTCCAGTTTATATGTAAGATAAAATATTATGCGGGGATCACAAAAACCTTTTTTATATAATAGAAATAAAAATGGACTTATGTGGTTTGTGCATAATATTTAATCATGAAAGTCTAGTGACCGTTAATGAAAAAAAAAAAGAGGAAAAATCTTGCCTAAAAGTAGCGATCTAACAGTACTCAAAAATCAAATCTTGTAAAAAATAGTATGGACTTACCCTTCTTACATCACCTAACTTCAGAAAGCTTAATTTCTATTTCTGAATAGTACACAGAGAAATAGTAATAATTAATTAATAATTATAATATAGTTATGTTAATCAAGTCATCCGTAATATTTCTTGTAAAAGTCTAGAAGTTTAAAAATCTAATAGATTTTTTCTCTTGTTACAGGGCAAAGGTCACGATCTGGTTCATTGGTTAGTAATAATGGAAGTTTTCATGGAGATGGCTCAGATCCATCTGATGCAGGAAGAGGAAATCTTCTGACTGCTGAAGAGCTATCCAATCTCATTGTGCACAGAAGTCCCAAACCAAGAAGAGGAGTCTACCCTTCAAGGGCAACTGTCAGCTCTACACTGGATTCTTGTTCGGACTATGTTACACTTCCTCCTCCTCCATTACCTCCACCACGGCAAAACCTCAATGAAAAAAATTATGTAGTTCTGGAGCAACCAAAGCAACATTCACCAAATATTTATTATTCACAAAGCATGCTTCCTCCAGTAATGGTGCCACCACACTATCAATATATCTCAGACATTGTTCATCCTCTCAACTCTCTTCCATCACCCACTACTGAAGAACCAAACACTCGATACATTACTTCAAAACAGATCAATGTACTAGCTGCTCATTCCAGTTATATGAATTCTAATCCAAACTTTTCAAACGCGAGATATGATCCATCTTCGAGGATGAAGTTGAATTCAAATATGATCCCGATTGTAGGAAGTAACAATTACTTGGACGTGAGGCAGTCTTACCTTCAACAATACCATCCTTCACCACCTCATCTAGTTAGTAGGCAGCCTCCTCCTCCACCACCAAGATCTAATTTGGCCACAGTTTATACCAGCCAAGTGACAAGATCTCAAATTGAACAGTTCAAACAGCAGTTGTATTCAGATGTTGATTATGTCATGTATCCAATAAAAGATCCAGCTATATCTAAACAGGAATATCTGGACTCGAAGATAGCTCTAGGCTATAGACAGACCCCACCTCCACCATACCCGAGTGGTAAAAATATAATGTATAGAAGCACTCCTAATGTAGCCGTCGCCAGTGGATATCTTCCTGTTTATAACAAACAACTAACTCACAATAAATTTGCATCAAATCAAAATCTCTCAGACTACTATGCTCCATCCTTCCTCTCCGGTTCTCCGTTATATTCCGCAGCAGCCAGCTATTCTTCATCTTCTACCCATAGCCTACGTTTCGACCCTCTGCACCAGCCGATTCCTCCGATGACTATGCCTACTTCATTCCACAGAACCCTCTCAGATGATAATATCTTAAATTTTGAGAGGCCTCTGCTAGAACGTGTGAAATATAGAAGACCACCCCCACCGATACCAACTGATTCCATAGTAAGTGTCCATTGTGAATATTTAATATAGAATGCATAATCTTTTGTAACCATAATACAAACTTTTAAAAACCTTCTATAAAAGTTTAATAACCTTTAAAAAAAAAAAGTATCTACTTAAAATTAAATATTTTTATGTGCAAATATGGTTCTACTAGTTATGATGGCTATCTCAAACGGTTCCTTGTTTATAGTTTCCCTGGTTTAACGCTATTAAAAAAGTAAAGTAGCAGATAATCACATGTAGACCATGTGAAAACAGCAATATTATTCAATTTTTAAATTAAAAAATATAATTTATTAATGATACTAGTCATACTATTGTATGAAGAGCATAAATGTCTAGATCAGTGGTTTGCAAAAGAAGGTCCATGGACTTCCAGGGGAACATGAAAGGTTTGTGATGTGCGAGCAAATGATTGGTGAAGTCATCAAACTGCTGCTCAACATCAAAGGAAGTTAGGAAAAAAAAAAGATAGATTTCATTTTTTACTCTGAATAAGATCAGTGGACATAACACATTTATTGTTAACCAATTATTTTTAATGCTCTATTTCAGTAAATACTCAGTGTTTTAGATTAAATTATTATTTCCTTTTAGTGAAATTCATTTTCTGAGATTCCATTACCTTCTAGCATTTAGGAACCACTGGTGTAGATTTTTTCCTCCCCTATTTTCAACCAAAATAAAATTTAGAAATCATGTTTTATTTAGATTTTCTTAATTATTTTTTAAAATAAAAAAAAGTATTTAAATAAGCAAGAAATTACATTAGATTTTATTTTTCAGACTTCCTCAGCTCTTGAGGGCACTGCTGGCTTAATTTCCCCAGTTCGGAAATCACCTCCACGCAGAGACCCTCCTCCAGAAACGCCATTGGACATCAGCTCATTGAGAGAAAAAAGTAAAAACCTTGATCTTCCTTTGATTTCTGCATTATGCAACGACCGCAGCCTTATAAAACAAACAAATGCCTTTGTAATGCCTCGTCATCCAGAAAAAAGTAGACCTCAATCCTGGCATGTCGATACATCCACTTCAACAGCAGATCTAACTGGAAAGAAATCAATTTTTTCAACACTTCTTTCAAAGTCAATATCAAATCCTACATCACCCTCTTCTAAGAATTCAAAACTGAAATACCCTGTATCAGGTCTGTCCACAAATCAAATTGTGAAAGCGAATCGAAAGACGGTGAGTCGGCATAAACATCCAGAAGTTAAAGTTGATCAAGTTAAAGTAACAAGAAGTCAGAGTACTGGTGGGTCTTCTTCAAAGGATATTCAACAGTAAAAGTATATCCAATAAAACAAAGAAAAAAAACAGCATTTTAGTAATTATAAAATCTGTCAATTCTTGTTTTCTTTGTTATTGTTTTAAAAAATTAAATAAATATATAAAAATATTAAAGTGAATTAAAAACATTCCAATGACTCAACGTATTAAATTAAGATGAAGTTTTGGTGTTAAATGTTATTTATCTGAAACATTCTTACAAATTGTGATGTAATTTAAGGTAAAAGACATGCAATCAAATCAATATAATGTTACTTATTTAAAAGATATGCCAAATAGACAACTATAGTCTGTCTAATTATATTACAAGATATTTTGTAATCTTAGAAGTTTAATTAGATGTTATTTTTAAGATGTATTTGTTGTTTGAAAAAGAAAAGAGTATTTAAATTGTATCATACCATCAAATTAACTTGTTTATTTCGAATGAAGAAAATATATAGTATTCAGTGGACCCCAGGTTTTTAAAAATAGTCTTAAGGAAAATAAAAATTTTATAAAATAAAATGTAACAAAAGTTTGATCAAATCAAATTTCATCAAACAAAGTATTGGAATGAATGTTAAACTTGATTATTGATGCCACGGGGTATTTAAATGTGAAATAAGAACATATGTTTTAGAAGTTAAAAAAACATTGTTCATCTCAGGGTGCCATTTAAAATGAATTTTACTTGTTTTGTAATTGATGGATGTTTTTTACAGAAAAAATAGGACACAAAAAAATTATACATCATTTTTGTTTTTTTAATTTTAATGTATAGTTCGTAATTGTATTAAACACCCATCGATTCAAAATATTATTTTTAGTGTTTATATTCTTGTAGAATTTGTTCATATTAGTTATAGTAATAAAAACAAATTAGTAATAATTGTTATAGTTTCAATTTGACTATAGATGTTATTTTAATATGGATTGTGCAATTTGTATATATATAAGGAACAAAGCATTGCTCAAAATAAATTAGATGTTAACTGCTCAAATAAATGATGGCCATTTAATTTTGACTTAATAGTATGAAACTTATAAGAATATTATTGTTCCCGATGCTTTATATTTACTGCCTAAATGTCTATTAAATAATTTGGCCACATTTTAAATTATTATTTATTTGTAAAAGTCACCAGCAAACAAATCCTTCTCCTATAAAACAAACAGATTATTATTGTTAATATTTTGACATTAAATTATAAAAGCAGTAATAAATATTAAAAAGTTGCCATTTTTTTTTAAAAGCTAACCCAGTTCTTTTACTTCATCTAATATCTTAATAGTTTTTGTCAGTATGGCATGGTTTCTGAAAATATGATAAGTTACTGATGTAATATTTTCCCATACTTAAAATACCTTCGTAATTACAAACTTTACCAAGTGTTTATGCCCTCATTAATATCATAGAGCAATTTGTTAATTCAAAATGTAAAACTCACTCTCAATCGAAAGATGTTTGGCAGTGTATTTCAGAATCTTTATCTTAAAACTGTTCTAACATAGTAAAATAAGAGGAAATATTTTGTTTTTAATTTGACATATAACTTTTTTATTAAAAAAAAGATGAGGCCCTTAATACTCATGTAGATATTTCAAGTACAGTTAGTCTCTCATTATGTAGAACTGATATGAAGCTTTCTAAAAAATTATATACCTTGAAATCAATCAATGAATCCACATTTTATACAATGACTACAGGAATACTAAATTGTGTCTAAATATTTAGATAGGGAGATTTTTATTTGAAAAAGTTAACAACAATCATTAAGGAGATAGAGCATAAATAGTTAAAAACTATTACTTGGGAATAATTCAAAATAATGTGAGATTTTTAAATTTTAGCAGAAATATTGGTTATCAGTTCTATAGGTGGTGGCTGTGAGATAAGCCAAAGAAGATAACTTTTCATTTGTTTTCTTTTTAATGTTCTTGAAAATAAATATAATTTTGAGTTTTAATATGAAAAAAAGAGTGTAACTATGAGAAATGTGTATATTTTGGTAATCATTTCATGAAGAAATAAATGTTTTACACTAACATTACAAAGTAAATATGATGATATATATATACTTGCTAAAACGTTTTTCATCAAAAACTCATTACCGAAATATACACATTTCCCATATTTACAACATTACTTTTTACAAACTCGAGCTCATGATAACTTATATTTTTGGAAAATATTAAAAAGGAAACAAATTAAAAGTTAAACTGGTCATAACTTAACTTGAAGCAACAACTTGCAGAACTGATACCAAAACTAAGAAATAAAGTTATTTAATATAAGAAAGGACTGAAAGAAAATCTTTTCCCAGAGTAAACCAATCACATAATTCTCTATTGATCTATTAAGCTGTACACTTACAATTTTAAAGCGAACTGTTAGTCAATAAGATAAGATAAATGCTCATTACCCTTCATCAAGGCATTTTGATCTAGTAACTTTATACATATATATAATTACATTTGGGCTGGAACGTATATTTTCATCTCACCCCTCCAGTCAGCTAAAGATCGAACAATTAATTAGCAATTTTATATAAAATAGAGAGGGGGGGTAACTCAGTGGATAGAGTGCCGAAGTTGCTATGCTGAAGGTTCAAGTTTTGACTTTTCATTAGTTTTCCTTTTAATATTTTTCAAAAATATAAGTTATCATGATCTTTAGAAAGGAAAAGAGAATGTAATTATGGATAAGGAGTAGATTATGGTAATCATTCCAAGAAATAAAGGTTTTAACTAATAATTTGAAGTATATATATGTTTGAAGGACCATTCATTTCTAGATGAATTGATTACCAAAATCTACTTATTACCCATATTTACAATCTCTCTAAAGCTCATGATAAATTATATTTTTGGAAACTATTAAAAGGGAAACTCGAAGCAACAACCTGCGTAATAATTACCAAATTATTTAATCTTTTAAGAGCCATGGTTGGACCCTGCAGAATCTGACGACCCTCCTGGGGCATGATCAGCTTCTGTATTGAGGGTACCCTTAATTGGGGGGAAAATGGTGCTGATGTCTGTAGCAGATAAAAATGGAACTTTATGTACAGCATTCCAGTGCTCTACGCATTGAGGTACCCTGCTCTTATTTAAAATCAAAGCCCAAATTAAATATTCATTCATTCATATCCCCATTACAGAGTATATGAGTTTAGTATATATAATCAAAGCCAGATTAAATACTAAATACTGATACAGTTAATAATAAACATGTGAATAAAAGAATAATATTGATGGATCAGTAAAATCACTCAACAGCTAAAAAAACAAAACAAAAAAAAAAACCTGTACCACTACAACCCGTGACTGGTCTGGGTTCCGTAAATGGTAGAGACTGTACTGTTTCATGGACAACGGTTCTGCAAGGAGATGACTGGTCCTTGGTCACACTCAACTATCAGATTTTCCCCCTTATTTTAGGTACCCTATTTTTATAATATTTTATAGAGGCTGGGGGAGCCTCAGGAGGGTCCTAGATCCCATATGATCCATCTCCCGCTGCAAACAGACTAAATAAAACTACTGCCTGCAGCGAGATTTGAACCAGGATTTCTGGCATGGCAACTCAGTGCTCTACCACTGAGCCACTCCGCTCCCTTCTAAGGTAATTAAATAATTTGCAATCATAATTTTTTTTATCAATTAAATTACAATAAGAGAATCTGCATAGTTAAATGTTTATGCTATTTATGATAAAGGTCTATCTATTAAAGTTATAATTAACAATATATTCAAATTTCTACATATAAATGCGTCTACTATGTATTGCACATGGAAACATGCATATTTAATTTTTTGTTTGTTTTACATTTAATAAATAGATGCTTTAATAAGAAGCATATTCAATATGGTTCACAAACCCTTATGTTTGTTCATTTGCTTACCTCAAATGATTAAGTATATCATGAAAATCAGTCTCCCCTTTTATGTTTTTAAAAACCTTAAGAAACAAATATTAGATTATACAGATTACTAATAAAAAGTTGGTAAAAATTACTTGTTCACTTGAAATATTAAGATGAGCATTTTTTTTTCCAAAGTTAATGAATGAAAAACAGTAATTGAACATTTATTTAAAAGAGATAACTTAAATGACTTCATAAAATCCTGGTGAGACCATTCTACTCCTGTTGAGCGCCAATAATTGACAGGTTTGCACATGCAAGATCCACTGTAAAATAAAATAGTTTTCCCTATTAGTTTTAAATTTAAATATTTGCTGAAGATTGATAATAATTCGCATGAACTTCTGCTTGACAAATAAAAAAAGTTATAAATAATATAATTACAAAAAAATAATTTGGAAATTATATCTTGGAATCGAATACTTCCATCGAATACTTTCGGTATGTATAAATTAGTTGTTTATGTTTAGCAATCCCTCAAAAATATTTCTTCATAGTCCCACTAAGGTAATTGTAATGTTTAGGTATTTAATACCAAATAATTTAAGTATACTTGCTTGGTTATACTTAATTATACCGTTCCCTAGTTATTGGGTCGTAAATGCAGACCCTCCTCAATATTTTAAAAACTAAATTTTATCGTGTGTCATTACTATAAGTGGACTTTGAGAAAATTCAATAAGTAACGTAGCCCGATGTTATGCATTTACTTAGATTGTTGAATTTTAGATAGTAGAAGTAACGATAACATTTTGAATGAATGCATAATTTACATATCATCATTACAATTAACGCCACTCATAAGAAGTGATGGCGAATCGAAATGGCGCTGCATAACATACATTGCGATACATTTTTAATACCAATGACAATGAAGCTACGTTTACACACACCGAAATAGGGCATTTTCACTATCCATGATTTACCCCAGGTTGTCGGACTCAAAGAAAGTATACATAGTTTGTTGATTTTAAATTTGTTATGCTTTAAATACTTTTTGGGACATTGACGATATTTCCAACTGGGGTGTACTGGGCAGATAATTTACTAACAGTAAGAGATTGGAACAAAGGAGACCACTAATATTCTGTTCTAAAAAATATACATGGGATGTTCGTTATTGTTAATTTCTTTAATTAAGGTTAAGGTATCTCGCTCAAAAGTTAGCTCTAAGCCTATCAGTAACCTATATTATCGCGTCTAATAGAAGCATAAAATGTGTGACTATCGCAGTTGCATATTTTATATGATTAGTGGTTTATGTGACTCAAGTATCTCTTATCTTATGATATATTGTAGATCTCTTATCCTACAAATAGAGGCTTGGCGAAAAACCTCTCATGAGCTCTATGAGAGGTCTTGATAAACTTAGTAGACTTATTTGGGCTTCAAAATGAATGATTTTGAAATCCCTAAATAACATGTGAAACAAGTCCTACACCGGACCCGGAGACATGACTGGATACACTAGACTGCAGCTATACACACAAATTTATTTCGCCACAAGATAGAGCCAACTGGCGAATTCTGTTGGAATAAGCTTAGATTCATAGATTGGATATATTTGCTAATAAGAATATGAATATAATGAAGGAAAGTTACAGGCAAACTTAGATGTCTGGACAGAAGAGTTGGCAAAGAGAAATATGGTTATTAGCACTTCCAAAACCAAGTGTTTGCTAGCATCCAGAACGAAAATAAATTTCATTATTCAAATTAATGGTAACACTATTGAGCAGGTCCACACCATTAAGTGTTTGGGCGTAACAATAAGTGAGAATGGGATAGAATGATAAAATCAGTGCGAAAATTGCCACTTCAGGAAGGATGGTTTCTGTCATCAATAAAAAGTTTTTGAGTAAGAAAGAAGTCACAAAAGAAACTAAAATGGCTGTTTATCGCTCGATATACGTTCCTATTATCACTTATGGAAGTGAATCATGGCCCTAAAATACTGATCACAACCGACTCCATGTTGCCGAAAGCATGGAAATGAGGCCCTGAGGAAAATAGAGGGGGAGACCGAGAGGAACTGGATACGAAACAAGACGACAAGGAGCCAAAATTGAACCACTTAATCAGTTAATTGAGAAAGGACAGCTTCCATGGTTCGGCCACGTAATGAGGATGGATGACTGCAGGTCAGCGAAGAAAGTTATGGCGGTTAAACCAATAGGAAAAAGACCCAGAGAAAGGCCAAGAGTGACCTGTAAGAATAACCTCCAAAATATCCTGGAAGAAAAAGGGAAAAGATGGGTGGAAGCCAGGAGTGCAGCTCTTGACGGAGACAGGTGGCGCTCCTTATGCAAAAATCTCTACACTGCAAGGTAGAAGAGATGACTGAATAAGAAAGAAAGAAAGAAAATGATATAGTAGCTGTCAATGCAGGAATACTTGTTGCTGGGAGTCCTTGAAGATATGCTGATTTATAACTAGATAAGAAACATGAAAGACTTTTAACGTGAGGCCTTGAGTTGTAGTGCCGGAAAGAAGAAGAAGAAAGACTTTTAATATTCAAGTTAGATGATGTACCTTTTCTTCCCCCTAACCTGATACTTTTCATCCCTCATTTTGGGAGCCTTAATTTGATTTTTCTGAACATGATTAGTCTGGGAGTTGGGCTGATTGTTCAGTCCACACAGTTGATTGTCCAGGATCTGAGATTTTTAGTTATTTATACACTGCTGATTGTGGAATATTATATAAATTAGTGGTTCACTGAGATTATTAGAGCGGGCAACCAATGCTTTTAGAAGAAGATGCCCTGGTTTATTCCTTCTTTTGATAGAGTTACGACCTCTTTTGATTTGAAGAACAACAAATTTATTAAGTTTAATACATGAAGTAAACAAAAGCAGATTTGTTTTGAATTAACGTCTCGTATTCAAAAAACGAAGCAGGAGAGACAGAATGTCCTATTTCGGAAATAAAAAAAAACAACGTTATTTTTTCAAGATTGCTCTGGCACATCCTGAATTCGCTGAGTGCTGCAGTAATTATAGAACATCTTGCATTTCTTACCTCTACCTCTTTGGAAGTATACTCTTTGTTTCAAAGAATTATGAAGTTTAACCTTCCTTGAACCTTTTCTAAACATGCTTCAGTTTGTTATTTTACTAGATTTGTTCTGAATAATCTGTCGCATTTCTGGTAAGATGGGGAAGTTGAACGTAACTATTTTAAGATATTTATCGAAAGAAGATTTTAGAGTTCTTACTGCTGTGAGTAGTCTGTCGATAATAATTAGTTCCATTTATCATAAAGTTCACTGTAACAATGTATTTTTTATTCAGATTGAAATGGGGATGAAAAATCATGAGTTGGTTCCGGGCGCACTTGCTGCTGTAATAGCCAACTTAAGGCATGGAGGAGTCCATAAAATATTGAGAGACTTATGTAAAAACCGCCTGTTGTCTTATGAGAGAGGAAAACACTGTATGTATTAATATTATTTCAGTTATAATTATTATTGTTAAAAGACTTTGGTCATGTTTTAATTATTTTCAGATGATGGGTACAGACTTACAAATTCTGGTTATGACTATTTAGCCCTTAAAACTCTTTCTTCTCGTGGTTCAGTGTACTCCTTTGGAAATCAAATTGGTGTTGGAAAGGAGTCTAATATATATATTGTTGCAAATGAAGAAGGGGAAGAACATTGCTTAAAACTTCATAGGTGAATATTTTTTTTTTTAATATTAATTTTACATACAATGTTAAATGCTATAACTATTTAGGCTATCATCAAGAATATGAAAAGCAAATTAACATCAAGAGAGCAGTTCCAAAGATAATTATAACAGTTATGTAGACTCTAAAGGAGGAAAGAGAATGATCAAAAGGTTAAATTATAAAACCTTATTGGATTTGATTTTTTCTTTATAGATATATGAATTTCACATTTGAAAAATGTAGTTCATAATTTTTCACTAAATGTACTTATCTGTTGAAACATGTTAGACTTTATATACATTAATACATTTTCAATGTATTATATTATTTATTATTCTTTTTAATAATGTAATGGTTTTATACAGAAATACTTGAATATTGTTAAGATTTGTTTTATTATTAATTTTTAGGCTTGGAAGAGTATGCTTTCGTAATTTGAAGGAAAAGAGAGATTATCATGCTCATCGGCACAAAGCATCATGGTTATATTTATCTCGAATTTCGGCTACAAAAGAATATGCCTACATGACAGCTTTGTACAACAGAGGTTTTCCAGTCCCCAAGCCTATAGATGTTAACAGACACTGTGTCATAATGGAGTTAGTAAAGGGCCAACCAATGTAAGTCATGTTCTTCCGCTCTGACTTTTAATTGTATTTGGAAATCATTAAATTATCGATACTTATTATAATACTTATATAAAATAAATTGTAAATAATATAATAATGTAAGTCAACAAGAATCTTACATTATACAAGAATGTTCAATGAACATTCTTCCCCTTATATACACTGCAAAATGCGAGAGCATGGGGATGTGGGATTGGTAAAGAGAATGGATTTGTCTGACCGAAGGACGAGCCAGGCTAGCTCACGTGGCAGAGCACCACCGCGGATACATGGGAACCCGGGTTCGAATCCCAGCCCTGGGCAAATCTCTCTTCAAAATTAAAAGAATTAAAGTTCAAAAATTTGAAAAAAAATTTTTCATTTGAAAAAAACAAAAACAGTTCTGTTAATTGAATGTTCGGATAATCGACGCTCCACTGTATTATTAAATTGTTTTTTGGTGTTTTAAGTTTTTGTATATTTGCAATATTTAATTACTGATTGAATAATTAATAATTTCATTTCATTCCGAGCTTTGTAATTTGTGTTACTAATTTTAATTATTGAGATTGGTTAGATAGAAAAGGATATGGTGATTTCGGGCGGAGAGTGAGGAAGATATTTATTATGAAAAATATGTATATTTCGAAAATTATTTCCAAAGAAGTGTATGTTTCGACAAGCATTTTAAAATATAGCGAATGATATAAATTAAATGTTATTTTTAAAAAAAACATGTAAAATACTGGACTATAAATCTTCAATTTTTCATAAAAAATAGGCAAAAAAACCTATTATCCAGTCTATATATATTCTTAATTTATTAAAATTATTAGATGTTTCGAAAAATTGATGTCATTTTCAATCTTTTTAACAAATCTTCTGCATCAATTAACAATCATATATAACTTAAAAAAGTTATAAGTTACAAATCTGTAAAAAATAACTATTATAATGAGAAAAATACATAATTCTAAACAATATTGTTGGGACATATTTCTAAGAATATATGTGTTTATATATATAAACCGATTACTACCAACAATTTTACTATATCGTGTTCTTCACTGTTTAAGTATAATAATTTTATTAGATTTTAAGTAATCAAATTTTAAAATCTTTGGGTGATACACTAATAATTGGGAATATGAAGTTTATAAAAACACCAAAATTAAAATTAGTAGGGTGTATAAAAAAAAATGACAGTTTATCAAATTCCTGAGTTCAAAAGTCTGTAAATATTTAATGCTATTTATTATTTACCAACTCTTAATAATCCCATTAGAGCATTCTCTAAGCTTGTTTATTAACACTTGATTCTTCAAAAAAAGCCTCAGTTTAGTTAATTATTTCAAAGAAGAAACATGACAGTGTCCTATGGAATTCTCTTAATTTTAAGACATTACTGGAAAAAAAATTTCGCAGCCGCTGAAGTAGCTCGTGAAATTATTAAATATGAAGGGGAAGGGGTCGTTGACCAGTGCACTTCACGGCGTTGGTTTTAAAAAATTTAGTAGTGGAGATAGGACGTTGGAAAGGAAGAAGGGCTCGGGGTGACCATTAATGGATATTGATGAGGTTCTGAAGGAAGCTGTTGAGTCAAATCCATCCACAAGTACTCACGAACTTGCCAGGGAGTGTGGTGTGTCGAAAGATACTGTTAGTCACCATCTCAATATATCCAAGAAATAATAATACAAATATTTAGTTAAAAAAACGGTCATCTTTTTTATACACCCTATTAATAATAAATAAATAAATTATTAGTGTTGTTTCCCCATAATAAATAAATAAAATTAATAATCATTGATGCAAGTTAGTAGTTGAGAAGATGAGTCAAAAGACTGTTAGTAGTTAGGTTGAATAAAAAAAAATAAGAATAAATATTTATTTTCTAGTTTTAGACAAACTTTTCATTTGTATTTGTAATTTGATTGGTTTATAACTAGCATTTTCCAAAGCGTTAAATTGTCAATTGGTGAAATGTTTTGGGATATAAACTATTCATTATTAATATCTGATTAATTAAAATCAGTTATAATTATAAAAACATGGTACTCAAATAGTTTAAGTTTTTTTTTTTTTTTTTTTTTTTTAAATTTGGCTTTAAGACTTCATTTTCAAAGTCCTATTTTGCCAGTAAGCGTGTACTTTGTTAACTGTTAATTTAGATGCCAACAGCACGCGGTTTTTCCCGGATGGTTACCGACTGTTTTTCCCAGGCGGTCACCCATCCAAGTGCTAACCACACCCGACGTTGCTTAACTTCGGTGATCTGACGGGAACCGGTGTGTTCAACGTGGTATGGCCGTTGGCATAGTTTAAGTTTTATAGAATAAAAAAAAAACGGTTTGCAATTTGTATTTTTATCCTACTTATATTTGTATTCCCTAGTGCAGTGGTTCCCAATCTGGGGAGCACGCACTCCTAAGGGGTGATGAAGACAAGTCAGGAGGGGGCAGGGTGCGAGACAGTAAAAAATATAAAAAAATCTTACTTAGTGTTGATTATTTTTCTCTTACCAGTACTTCTTTATCTTATATTGAATTTAACTAAATGTCTTATTTTCAATGTAATACTGCTGTTGTTTTTTCCATATGCATATTCAAATTTTGTGGAGGGGGCATGCGCTGTGTTCATTTGAACAGGGGAGTGTGTAAGGATTTTATGTGAACTAGGGGGTGTGAAACAAAAAAGTTTAGGAACCACTGCTCTAGGGTTTCATAATCATATCAGACATTCAATAAAAGCATTACTTTAAGTAATTAAAAAGGCATATGCTACAAAAAGTGGTGTTTCGAGGTTTTATAATTAGTTTGATGATATATTATTTTTATTTTATTTATTTATTAATAGGTACTTGAAAATTTTAGGAGTCGAGTATACCAGTTGGAGGAAGATGCGGTTGAGAAACTTTATGATGAATTGATGGATCTTATTGTAAAACTAGCCAATCATGGTGTCATTCATGGCGATTTTAATGAATTCAATATCATGATTACTGAAGAAGGAAAACCAATCGTTATAGACTTTCCACAGATGGTTTCTACAAGTCATATCAATGCTAAGATGTATGTTATCGTATTACTGAATGATTGTTATAAAGCTGTGTTATAAAGTTTTTATTTAAATCAAAATGTTTTGTTATTTATGACTGAAATAATAATTTTTACATGAACTACTATAACCTAAGGGCGTTCTTGAGTTCAGTATGTGGTAGAGACTATACTATTTCTTGGACGAGTGTTTAATGTAAGGTGCTTGGTAAGGTGATTTGTCCTGGATCAAGCTCAACCTTCAATGTTCAAACCTTTGTTGAATCCACCAGCCTAGGGACCACTCTCATAGTTTGTGAGTGAGTCCATTGGACTTAGCTGGGCCTTGCAAGAAATTTCCACCAATCATGCCTTTGCTCCCTTACTTAATAATGAGATGAGGTTCCTCAATAATGTTCAAGGAATAATATTAAAAAAATATTTTAATTATTTTACTACAATTCTAATGAATTTTTCATATATTTGTCTAAATGAATTTATATATTTGAATATTTTGTTACTAGTGCATTTTAACAATGATTTACTCTTTTTAGGTTTTTTGAAAGGGATGTTACCTGTATTAAAGATTTCTTCAGAAGACGTTTTGCTTATGAAAGTGAATTATTTCCAACATTTGATGATATTGAGTAAGTTATATTGTTTTATTTTCTAGGTATTGAGGGTAATATTGTATCTATGAATTACTATAATGAATAAGTGATAGCTATTTATTTATTTTAATGTTTCTTTGAAATAGAAAAGTCAGAATTATCTACTATATTCCTTATTTATTTTTCTCTTCAATGAGTATTTTATAATTCAAATATATTTGATTATGAAGGAGAGAAGCCTCTTTAGATGTTGAAGTATCTGCTAGTGGATTTACTCGACAAATGGATAAAGATCTTCTTGAAGGAATGGGAATAGATGAGGAAAGTGAGGACGTAGAAGATTCTGATGTCCAAAAAGAAGAAAATGACGAGTCTATAGAAAAGTTGTAAGTTTTTTTTTTTTTAAATAATATTATTATAATTATTATTCACAATACTGACAATTGGAAGTTAAACTAATCTATTTCTTTTAACTTTTATTTTGAAGATAGTTTATAGAGTTATATTTTTTAGATTTAATTAATTCTATTTTGTATTTATTTATTTATTTTTAGACCTGACGAAGCAGTTTTATCTAGTGATGATTTGCCTGATCCTATAGACAAATATTTGGAAGGCTTGAAATTAGAATATGAAAAAAGTGACAACAAAAATTTGTAAGTTGTTTTTTTTTTTTTACATAAATTTGCTCAGTGGGTGATAATTCAGGTTGCTATGGAATCAAAAGAGTGAAATATTTTGTATATCATTTATAATGAAACTCCTTAATTATAATTATTTTAGATCTCTTTGAAAAAATGTTTCCTTAACTTCATGTCTGTTACTCTATGTTTATTATGTCAGAAGAACTTATGAGGTCTACCTGTTGTTCAGGTTTAATCACTTCTGATCTTGATTTATTGGTTAAAATTTAGTTGAATACTATGAAGATTGTAGAATAACTTTTCAAAAAATGGTCTAGAAAAGAATCAGAGGTGTGAAATTTTCTAGGGACTTTCAAAAATTAAATAAATAATCTAGTATCATTACTAGGAAGTGTCCTTTGTCTTAATAATATAATATAGTAAAAAATAAGATCTATTGTCCAAATCTTATATTATGGCTTCTTTAGCTAATACTTCAGAGAATTGGCTATTTTTATCAAAGGTTTTCTAAATTTTTTGTTGTTAAGGAATTTATTCACTTCTTCAAGTTCCTCTTCAACTGTATTTCTCCTTATGTCTCTCTTTCCACATCTTTTCGTTGGTCACTTTTCCCTCAATCTATTTCTGATTCCTGTTAAGGAGGAAAATAGTTGACTGGAAGATTCTTCTAATGAAGGATAAATAAAAAACACTGTACTAAACTTATTGTACTGTTGGCACTTGTAACAATAAGTTTTTCTTATTTGGTGTTATTATTGACTGCACCCCCAGACCAATTTATCCTTCATTATTTCTGATTCTGTTTTTCATTACCTTATTTTTCCATTATATTTGATTCTTGTCATATACCTACTTCCTATTCTATAATCAGTTTTAGTACTGATTCTATACTTCCATCTATGACCACTAAAAAAAAAATGTCTTCCACTGTTTCCTCTAATAATGATTCTTATATGATATTAATTATAATTATTATCCATTTACATAATAATAGTTTTATTTAAAATATGCTAGTTTAATTAGTAAGAAATTTAAAATTACCTTAAAGTAGATCATTAAATAATTTTACAGGAACTCAGAGGACCAGATCCCAGATTCCGATATTAAATTTTCCCAGGAAATGCTAAAGGATTTAGAAGCCATGAAAAAAGAAACCACTGAAGTTAATGATTGTGAAAAAGGAAGTACCATCTCATTTATAAGAAGTGTTTCTACAACATCAACTATTCCACCAGAGATCATTAGAAGTAAAGTGAAAAAAGCACTTAATAAAAGAGAAAGACAAGAATTGAGGCATAGAGCTGTTTCCAAAGGTGAAGCTAGTGCTGTTACTCGAAAGAGAAGAGAAAATAAAGATACAATCAAAGATTGTTCTGGTATTTGGGGCTGGGAATAGCCTATTTATGTCAATCATGTTATACTGTTTTAAAGATTCATGTATATGTACCATAATATGTACTGAAGTTTTTATTGTAATCTATTTTCTTAATAAAAACCAAAACAAAAGAATCTGTTTATTATTTTTTTTTGTATAGGTATAGGATTTGAAGATTATTTTGTTTTAATAATAATCTTCCTGAAAATTTTTACTAATATTGAATTGTCCCATTTTTAATTAGGACATTAATAATAGTATTAATAATCAAAAGGGGGCTATGGACTTTATTTACTAACAAAATTTTATTAATCATTAGTTATTAATGCAGGTCTATGTTCAATCTGAAATATTAACAAAAAATTGTTTAAGAACATATTTCACTCACAATGTATACAGCACAATATCAAAATTTTGTTAACAGTTATTAATCGCAGCACTGGTAGGAGTACTTCATGAAAATATTTTAAGATTGAAATTCATTATTAATTCTTTTTTGTTAATTTCATATTTGGCCAAATATTCTGAATTACAATAATAGAAAATGAGTATACTCATGATTTCACAAAAAATTAATCTATTTTTTGATTTATTAAGAGAAGTGTAATTCTTTCATCTAACATTTATATATATGTGTGTGTGTATATATATACGTATACACACACACATATATATGTATATATATATATATATATATATATATATATATATATATATATATATATATATATATATATATATATATATATATATATATATATACCTCTTTAACCCACATTCCCTGGTATATCAACTTCATTGCACTCTCCTCGTACCTTTAATTAAATAAATATACACAAATAGATATTCTATCATATAGTTTTAGAGACATGACGATATGGAGGTTCATTAATTACTATTTTAAAAATGATATGGCTAACATTATTGCGTTTGGTAAACACCTATATTGATATTAAAAGTTAAGGCTTTATTGCAAATTTTACCGATTCAAAGTCATTTACCTGGCAGATCTTAGTAGTGCCATTTTGAGCTAGCTGAAATAAAGGTAAAAGTGGCTGGCTTATATTTTATAAGTTTATAATCCAGTGATTAAAGTTTTTTAAATTAATGTCCAGTTTGTTATAAAAAATACCATAAAATAAAGTTAGGTAGTACCTTAAACAAAGGATTTATTTTTTCAATATTATTTTCATTTGCTTGTAGACGGAATATATTGTAAATAAGTATTGTTTTTTTCTTTTTCTACCTCACATGCCATATCATTGAGGTGCCTCTGCTCTTTTTTGTTCCAGTCTAGGAAAATTTCTTTCTTTCTTCTATACTCCATTGGCCGAGTGCTAAAGGCCCTGTATCCTCTGTATAACTGATTGTGATTTCGCCTAATCTTGGGTCTTCTCAGGGAAGGTGTGTCCCTGTATATGACGTATATGAATAAATTGTAAAGTGTACTGTTCTATCGTGTGATAATGCCTTGAACTGAACTGAGGAACCTGGGGGAGTGTTATTCCACACTAGTCTGGCACTGATGACTAGTCCCTGCGGGAGGGAAGTATTGAAATTGCGAAAAAAATTTATTTCAAATTTTCAACAGAAATAAGAGTTTTTAGGCCCAAATAATTATGTCACAAAATGATCTGTCTGCACTTATTTATAATTTTTATTTTAATTATAATTTATAAACTGGTGTACAATTTAATATTCTTTGATATCAGCTATGGCATCCTTATTGAAATAGGACTAGTTGAAAATTTGTAAACTGTTTCTATTGTACCTTAAATTTTGTAGAATTGAAAAAACAAATATCCCTTGTTTATTTTCCTAATAAATTGGATTTACCTGATTCAAGACAATTAAAGTAACTGGTACTTAAAAGTAAACTGCTAATGCGAGTTATGAAGTAGTAAAAGTGAGACTTCCTTTAGTTGGACATTCTGGGTAGGAAGAAAGAGGTAAATTTATTTTTGCCTTAAAATGGGTAAAAATTACAAAATAACTGAGTAAATTCCTTTACTCAGTATAGTTTGAATTACTTAAATTGTAAGCAGCTGTTGCATTCAGAAGTATACCTTTCTGGCTGGTAGTGGTTTGTGAAAACTGAATCAAAATTACCAAGTAAGTTGTCGCTGCAGCAATAATCTGTAGAATAAATAAAAGAAGATATTTAATATTAGTTTTAGTTTCAGTACTGCTTTTTAGTTAATTGAAAACTTAATTATATTTGAATCTAAAATTATAAAATAATTTTTTTTACTGTAACTTACGGAATGCAATAAAGTGAAATCAAGATCAAAAAAGCCATAAGCTGTGAAGCAAGGTTCCTTCTGAACTGTTAAATGAAGTCTTATCTTTTTCTGAAACATCAAAGTGCATTAAAAAATAATTTTTTAATTGATCAAATGTTTTGATTATAGTATGAATAAAATTGTGTCTATAAAACTAATTATTTAGGATAAAATGAGTTCTTATAAACAAACCATTAGTTGTAAAATTTATCTTTAAGATGTATACATAAGAAATAAACTAATTTTTTATAACTAAATGTTTATTGATACTTACATTTTGACAAAATAAGGTGTTTTCGTCAATCATAAGTTGATATAGGGTAGCACTGAAGTCTTTTGCCTGCAAGAAGTGAGAAACTTCTTTAAAAACATACTATAATAAATATATTTTGAAGAGAAAAGATTAGTCCTGGCCGGGATTCGAACCCGGGTCATCTGCATCTATAGTGCAGTGCTCTAAACTACAACCTATATCCCCGTGTTCTGACAATTTTTGCGATGTATACAAAGGGAAGAATGTTCATTGAACATTACTTTAATTGGGATCTTGTTGACTTCTGTCAATTTTATATGTATAATTTATTTTTATTTATTGTTCTTTTGATGGTGATTATTTTTAAATATTTCCATTTTGAAGAGAAAAGATTTGTCTGGCTTGGATACGACCCCTGGTAGCTCAGTGGTTTAGAGCACTGCACCGGAGATGCAGACGACCCGGTTTCGAATCCCGGCCAGGACTTTTTTCTCTACAAAATAAAAATAATCAAAAAAGTTTATTGACTGTATCCCTTGACCATTTTACACTATCCTTAGAATTGTCACATTTCCATTTGGTTACATACATATGGACAGATATTTATACTTGTTAGTATAAATGATTTATTTAAAAAATCTAAGCATGTAATGACTTCAAATTAAGAGGAATTAGTATGTATTAAGAAGCCTTTAGTATTTACAAATTGGTCATGAGTGCGGTCAATAAAGTTATACACAAAATAAGTATAATTCATCATTTAGTTGATGTTATGACCTGACATTTAGGCCTTCATCAGGGCAGAGGGATTTAGATTCTGCAGATAACTATAGAGTCGGGGAATTATTAAGAGAAATGTTGGTGCACAATGAATAATAAGTGATAAAAAGAATGGGTTATAAGGTATCACAGTGTATACATTTTTTGGTAACTCCTCAAAAAATGTTTACATGCTCATTACACCTTTGTCATCAATAAAATTATTGTACATACATTTTTTTAAAAATCCTGATAGAATAATTTCTTTGTTATCAATATATTGATTAATTGATCCTTTAGTGTACTTCTTCCATTAATAAAATATGTTACATTTACAATCACTAGTAATTTATTAATGGTTCTCTTTAACCCAATGACAGTTAACTCATTATTCTCATTGAGACAATTAAAATGACTTGTGAAGTAGCTTTTTAATTTAATAATACCTTTAATAGTTGAATCATTCATAACCTGAAGTTCTAATATAAAATATTTAAAAACAAATATTTTTGAACAGCAATGCTGTCATACAAATTCCATTATATACTAGAGTTGAAAATCGATAAAACAATTATCTATAGTTAAAAGACGTTTATCATTATTAACATTATACTGCTATCATTTCAGTATCAGTGTTATGGTGCGGGCTGAGATAAATGAAAATCCCGCCAAATGCGGGACACACTTATCTATGTAAATCTTGTACTTAATTATCTCCATATTATAATAGCATAAATTAAACTAAAAAGTATACTAAGAATGGGTAATCCGTGTCGAAATATCAAAACTAGGTCGTAAAAGTCGTGTTCTTAAAAATGCATTACATTTTAGTTATAATTAAATTAAATTATATAAATATTCACTAGATTTTTTTTTGGATTTTCAGAAATTTAATAAAAAAAACAATAATTTAGGAGTTTTTTTAATCTTTTAATATAAATATTATATGGACATCAAAAAGAGTAAAGCAACATATTATTTTCCGTAGTTTGTTGCTTTGGTGGTTTTGGTCAACGCGGTTGGCGTACGTGTAGTGTCTAAAGTAAAGTGCTAAAAATGTTCCTAAATTTTGTGCCGTGATGTTCTATTCTATTTTCTTCAAGAACTTTTTACTAATATTTCTTTTTAAACAACCGAAGATAGAAAAAAGAAACTGATGCAAGACGTTGAAATTTTTCAAAGGAAGAGTCTTAGAGTATGTTACAGGTTTCATGTTAATTGTTTTATTCCAGTTTGCACTTACGTTTAAGATATGTCTTTGGTTTTACATTGTGTTGTTAACTTTTTAAACTATTTCATTTATGTGATAATTACATTCATATCAATTAAACTTGTATCTCTCTATATTACAGAAAAAAAAAGCTTCAGTGATTTTATTTTGCATCAAAGGTGGGATAAAAAAAAAAAAAAAAATGGGTGAACTAAAGAAAAAAAGTATATTTTTTCGATTTCAAGATGCAGTTTAATACGTTCGAGTTTCAAAATTTTTAATTTAATTTAATTAGAATTTTCTCTTATTATATATTTTTTTATTTATTTAAATATATATGGTTTTACTCTATTTAATCTTCTATCTTTTTTTTCTGTATTATAAAAAAAAAACCTGTACCACTAAAACCCGTGAACGGGTCTGGGGTTTAGTACATGGTAGAGGCTTTACTGTTTCATGGACAACGGTTCTGCGAGGAGGTGACTTGTCCTAGGTCAAGCTCAACCGCCAGATTTTTCCCCCTTATTTAGTGAGCCCCAGGAGGGTCTTAGATCCTTTATGATCCATCACCGGCTGCAAACAGACTAAATAAAAGTCTTTCTCGCAGCGGGATTTGAACTAGGATTTTCGGCATGGCAACTCAGTGCTCTACCACTGAGCTACTCCACTCCCCTCTGTATTATAAAAATTATTATTAAAAACCGAATAAAAATAATATATATATTTATACCAACATAAACTTGTAACACTAACTCCGGGTAGATGTAAAAAAAATTCACTCAAATTTCTCATTCTTTTTGCTTGTAGTTAATGATGTTAGTAGTTAGACGAAGCTACACCGCCACTCCTCCCCCCACCCCCTCGAAAGCCCTGAAGAAGACCTGCAATGTGGGTGGAAACGTTGGCTCTTTAGTAAACAGTTTTCCCTACTTAAGAGATTTTTTTTAAATTCTACCCTCACCATTTTCTTCCGCACGACTGTAGCGATATTTTGAGAAATCGCTTAACCGATTAGTTCTATTACTTTTTTCAAAACTATTTATTTATTGTTTAAAAAATATAAAAAGTTTGATTACGTTTAATGCATTTGATACTTCATACTCTTATGTGGATACGAATAATTCGATAAAAACAGAACTTTAAAGATAAACCTTTTGTGCTAATTATTAATTTTAATATGATACTTATTAATTCTATTAATTTCTGTACAATATTGTTATTCTTAAGGGACCTGGTCCCAGAATAAAATTATTTTTCTATTCTATTTTCAAAGATGAATATTTTATAATGGACATGCTTCTGCAATGGATGTTTTAGCTACGTCTTTTGAAACTTCTAACATTAGTCTAATAACTTGAGTAATTTAAGTACGTTATTATTTAACCATTGTTTGTAACAAAAATCTGCAATGGCCGTTCTCTTAAGAACGACCATCATTAATTGTTGATATTTTATGTTTTCGGTTCTATATTTACTGTGCTATAATGTACTGCTTCAACATCACAATAATCATGATATGTTGTTGTATTGATCAGTCATACCAATGTTAGAGGGTGGTCATTTTGCGATATTTTAAATGAGTAGAATTAAATCCTCAGAACTATCCATTTTTGAAAAACCTTCATTTAGGTTTTTGATCTTTGTAATCTTCATCGTTATTAAGTTGTCGAAGAAATTGGTATCTTGAGATTTTGCTGATGGAGAAATCCACCGCCTTGACTGCGTACTTGCATTGTGAGGGTTCAGTGGAAATTTCCCAAGCTCTTCTTCACTAAGGTCATCCCAAGGGTAGAGGCTGAAGATGACCCATGCACAAGAGGTGGAAGGTATGCTTGGTATGGATGAGGAGGAAGGGATAATACCACTCTGTCTTGGGTTTTCCCCATTCCTCACATCATCTTGCAACTCCTTAGTCTCAAAGCGTTGTGAGTAGATTCGAATACTTCTTCCAATAAAATGTTGTTTAAATAATGTTACCCTATTTCGTTATAGTTGATGCAAATGTTATGAAATTTATATATTGAATATTTCACTGAAAAATATCCTCTATGAGAATATTTACAAAAATAATTATAATAAATTTTATGTAGTATAAATGGGGCTGTGAATTAGGTAAAGGCTCTTATTTATTTAATTACACCTTCGCCTCAGTCTACGTGATGCCCACCAACAGCAACAATTTCACAAGTCCGTCAAACTTTGTTTATAGAATAGATCTAAAATTGAAAATGAGCAAAGATTAACTTTTGCCCACGGCTTCGCTCGCGTGGAATTTGGTAAGCCACATAAAGTTTCGTGACAGATAATTTAATATAAATGATTTCATTTTAACTATAAGATACTCATACATCCGAAATTTCAGATGTCTAACTTCAAAAGTGACGGATTCCATACAATCTTTGAACCCCTATTACATTAAGGGGGAAAACCTTGGGGGTGTCATTTCCCAAATTCCTTTCTTAGTGCTCATTTAAGCTACACAAAGAACCTATCTGTGAATTTCAAGATGTTAAGTTCAGTGGTTTCTGCTGTGCGTTGACCGCTGGATGTGTTAGTCAATCAGGTTAAAGTTTTATATAAACTTCGCTTGTGTGGTGTGTTGATAAAAAGTAGCCTATGTCCTTCCCCAGGTTTGAGATTATCCATGTCAAATTTCATCACAGCCGGATCAGCACAGCCGTGAAACATACATTGACACTGATTAACAAACGGGACGGACAGAAGTTTACTGTTGTTCGTGTCAGTAAACGACTAGTGCTATTGAATTTATTGAAAATTATTACTTAATATAACGTTTTCACTTGTCGTATGGCAGCAGTGAGAAGTGAAATAAAAATCTAAATATTTTCGCTGAACAAAACAAATCAAGTAGTTCATATCGCTGCTGCCGTACGATAAGTGAACTATTATATTAATAAGTATTTGATTTGTTTTGTTCGGCGAAAATATTTAGATTTTGCGAGTAAGAAACATGTGAGCAAGCATACAAACTTTGCCCCCTTTTTCACCCACTTAGGGGTAGAATTTCGGAAAATATTTTTAACAGATGCCTACGTCATACTAAGAACACACCCTCCAAGTTTCAGGTCGCTACAATCAGCAGTTTAGGCTATGCGTTGACCCGTATATAGGTATATAAATATATTAAAATCTTTTTATGTAATATACCTTTCGTACAACAGTTTCGCAGGTGTCTACCACACTCCACAACTCCACAAGCCTATGTATAGCCCAGTAAGCGAAACCTAACAGCTCTTGGAAAGGTTTCACACTCCTATTCAAGACAAGCTCTATTATCCCTTCTACAACATAGTCAGAATTTGACGTCGCCATTAGAAAAATGTGCCCTACAAACAGCAACATCTGTTTTCCATATATTTCATTGATCGTCCCGCAACATTGAACTAAGTAATCGTACAGTTTCAACAGCGATTCCACTTCTGTTTGCCTAGTCAAGGATGAGGTTCTTTTCTTTATTGAGAGCAACTCCTCTTGGAGGCAGCCGAATCTTTTCTGTATCGTACTGAGGAGGGCGTTGTGCTGGTACTCTGTGAAGTTGGCTACGTAAAGCGGAAAAAACTGTAAAATGAAAAATGTTAGACGATCCCAACTGTCGACGGGTATTATTGTGAAATGTTCGAGAACAATGCCGCCTGTGACAAAACCTAACCTTAGGAGTGCACCCAAGAAATATTTTCTTGTGCTAAACGAAATATTTGCACCATTTTTTCTGAGGAAGTCATCGACGGCCTCTAAGCGCTTGATTGTGTTCATGGTTTCGTTTCTATATCTAAAGGAAGAGAACATTGCGAGAAGTGCGCTGATGAAACCTAGCGATAAGAGAAACCTGTCCAAACTGAGCCTCAGGGTGCTGGCATAGAGTGGTACGTTGGTGAAGTGAAGGAAGACTAGTGAAAAACCAGAGCTAGCGAAGAATATGATCAAGACAAGGAACGAATAACATGAATAAATGAAATTATATTGGAATTTTCCTGTAAATAGAGCCACACTGAAAATCCTACTGATGGACACAACTGGGTAGAGCGCTTCTTCCATTCCGGTATCTCCCATCTGTAGAGTTATACTGATGATAATGTAGTATTAGGATAAATCGATTAGTATAATTTCTCTCTATATGTATATAGTTGTCTGCTTCTGCTGAGAGGTATATGTTTTCTTAATTGATTCGTCTTTGTCGAGCTGTTTCATATTATTTCGTGTCAATATGTTTTTACAAAGCTAAGTAATAGAAAGTACTAAACTACCAATTCGGTTTTGTTTTTTTAATTTTAATTTCATATTATTCTTCTAAACAAATTATTATTATTTTTTTACAGTATTACTAGTTCTAACTCGACAAATTTTACAAACGATTCGAATAAGTTTTCCTCCGGACTTAATATCACGGTAGTTAACAGAAGTGTATCGAAAACTAATGTAGAATTGTGATAAATAAAAACAAGATATGGACGTTTAATCTAATCCTGGATGACCCAAACCAGTTTATACATGCTTGAAGGGTACATATTGTTAATATAAAAATCGAGTCCAATTATTTTTGTGTCCAACGCTAATGCTGGTATTTAATAATTTAATATTAGGATATTCGAGACCTCGATAGTAAGTCTTACGCATTCCATTCTGTATCATTGAAGCGAAAAAAGTATTATAGCTTAGAGATTGATTCAATTGATAAAAAATGTATGGACTTAATTTTGAGAAGTATGTGTGATAAATCTATTAACTTTTTATAAATAAAGAGCTCAATTAAGTAAGTATTTTACACTCTAGTGATTGTGAGTGAGTAAGATACTTTTTGAAACATACGAATAACCTCTGTACATATTAGGAGTTACCTGTTGTGTAGTGGTTAGCATAACAACATTCATTGACCATCTTAAGGATTACAGTCAGGCAGGTAGTCTTAAGCTACGTCCACACCACTAGACCATTGTTTAGACCTGGTCTCAGAGACGTGGTCATCTGGTCTAGCTAGGCGGTTGCGGAGCCATTCCTGAGACTAATCCCCGTTGCTGAGTCCGTCTCTGAAACCAAAATCGCTGGTCTAAGGTCTCTGTCTAGGTCTCCGATCCGAATGGGAGACCTTAGACCAGCGGGATGAGGCACGGCCAAATCTGAGCAGTATTCGACATTATTACTGTCATTATAAATTGCGATTATACATTTTAATAATAATTATTGTAATTATAAATTGTAACTATCATGTAAATACTTAAAATTATAATAATAATTCAATTATGCTAATTATAATTTAATTAAAATGACTCGTCTTAATTATTTAACATTACGATGGGCGCGCGTATTTGTCAGATATGAAGTGGAAATGTTCATTTAACTTTCTTTGATCCTTGTCGGTTTTAATATTTCCCTCTTCTCACGACCCAACGAAACTACAGACTTGGCCGAAAATTCCTACAAAAAATAGTTAGGTTAAAGTGTTGTGTATCTGATGAGGAATAAGTAAATTCAAGTAGTTTTTTATGCCTGATTTTTAATTATGCAATGTAAAATTGTTTATTCATTAGTAATTTAAATAAACAAATTAATTCAATTTTCACTTGATCCAAACTATTACAGACCATTCTATTACTAATATTTGTTTGTTTTTTTCAGATAAGCGCGACCTTTAATCATTTTATCAGTCTTTTAATTTTCTATTTCTTGCAAATTTGTATTTTATTTCGACAAGTATAAAGTAGTCGACAAATATATTTTTAATTTGAATAATACTTTAGACGTGAAAAATGTGCTAAATGAAATTATATGTGATGTAGACGATGATATTGATTAAGATATCGCGACTTTCCTGGTAATAATTGTTGAGTATAATTTGATGTAGATTGTCGTTTTTAAAATGTAAATTTATATTTTTTCTGAGTTTCTTGAGAATAAACTTTTATTTCCCTATTCTTTCGACCCAATCCTACCACAGTCTCGACCGAAAATTCCTACAATAAATAGTTAGGTTAAAAAACAGGTTTTGTATCTCAGGAATACGCGCGTCCATTCAAGTCATTTTTTAAAAATAATTTATTTTTAATTATTTACTATAAAATTGGCAATTCATTGGTAATTTAAACAAGCATATAAATTGAATTTGCCCTTTATTTAAACTATTACTGAAGTTAGATTTTTATATGTCAGATAAGCGCGACCTTTAATCACAGAGCGCTATCTTATTTTATGTCATTATAGCCGAAAAAAAGTTTTTTAATTTGAATAATGATTTGGACGTGAAAGCTGTGCTATATGCAATTATCTGTTGTACCATTATGATATTGTTCCAAATAACTAAATTATGTAATGATTTTAATAAACCTGTATGCCAAGTATTTCCTACCTGAGCAAATATAGTTTATATGTGGGATTAAAGTATGCCTTGGACATTTACAATAACCTAAGAACATTTCTTAAATTCTCATTTTTAATTATATATTGAAAAATTAATATGTTAATTCAGCATAACACAGCACTGTTACTTATTGCCCACTAGTGGCAGATTGTAATATTTCAAGTGTTAATATAAAAAAAAAAAAATTCAGCATAACACTTAACAAGATGGTGGCTTCCTTAAAGGAATTGCGGAACTGCAGTACCCACATTTCCGTCTCAATAACATTGAGTTCTTTTTTTCTTTAATTCTATCTTTTTATTTGTACCTTAATTAATCCTTAAGGTGAACACCTGTAGCCATAACACAGTTTATATAAAAAACAATCCAAAAATCTTAGTAAGGAACTATGCACTTCAGCCATCGTAGAATAATGTTGTATCCTTCATCATTTTATTCTGTTTTTATTTAACGGTTATGTAGAAAAATTATACAAGGAGGCTTAAGGTGTTTTCGTTTTTTAATATCTTTGCAGCTTGTTTTTATTGCTAATTTTAGTTTCTCTTAATTATTTTGATTTATAAACATATCATCTTACTTATTATAATTTGATTTATTCTATTTTTTTACTAAGGACCAATTTACCGTGTTTTCTTCATAAATGCATAAGTATGGTGCAGATGAATGATTACAACAGTTTGAATTTAAAAAAAATAAAAAAGTATAAATTGACCAAGTTTTTAATATATTGTTACGGTCGCCGGCAGGAGGACGGAAACAATGGGATTAGCGGCTTAAATCCGTCGGCGGGAGAAGTTAAAATAGGATTAGGACCGTTCTAGATCGTCTCCTTTTGTCGGAAAAGGATTAAGAAGATTCCAGAATTTTCTGGCCCCTTCATGTTCTAAAATGTTTGGCCTTGCCTATTTAAAGACTTCCCTCACCTCGAGCCAGTCAGTCTTAACCTGAGAGTAGACCACGCAAGATCTGTGATAAGTGAGTGTCAGTGTCATAAACTAGTCAGTGTTGAACCGGCCCGTGTAATAAGTGTATCAGTGAACTGTAACAGTCTCGCGAGTGTAATAAACTGTTTCTGTTTGTTACTGTGTGTCAGTTTGTGATACTTGAAGAATCTTACGGTCGGTGGACTAGTGAACTGTAAGTGTTAATTATTAGTTATAAATTGTAGGGTAATTTTATAATATTCATAGAAACTATTGTAACTAGTTAAGCTATCTAGAATTAGTAATATCTTATATTATTGTAATAATTAAATAGGAGTTAGGCCTAGATAATAAATATTTAGAATATTGTTACTATAAATTTATATTAGTTTAATAATTTAATTGTTAATAGTTTAATTGTATCCTTTTTGTTAATAAATATTAGTATCTTTAATTAAGGAATTGTTTAATTCATTGTTAACACCCAGTAGCCCGTAACAATATGTTATATTGCATTAAGAGTAATCCACAGCCTCAAGTAAATATTGGAAGATTAAATGCTTGAGAATATTCTGATTTCAATATAATCCAAAATATTCTCGCACTTTATGAGATGCCACATTTCTGGGTTTCCAGACGTACGACACTTTTACTTTGTAAATATTTGGCTGTTTTACTACTGGATTTTCTGATATTAGGATGAATATATTCCTTTATATACAATAATAAATAAAAATGGTTTTCCCATATTTATTTAATGAACAACATATTTTACATAACTAATGTAAATTGACCTAAACAAGCTTATTGTATGTTTTACAGAATATAAACAAGATAAAGAAAGTATCGATGCTTTAGTTCACAAATGTGTTAAGTTCAAATTTTTCAAAAATAGGTTTTGCTTATATAAATAATATTATAAATTTGTGATCAGGAAGTCATAGAGCATATGTTGTTAAAAAATTAATAGAGAAGCTGTGAAGGTTACAAAAATATACCATGAGCTTAAACTTGAACTGTATTTCTTGTGTTAAATTATTATCAAATTTTACTCCTGTAAAAACTTGTTTTCGGCACTTAACATATGTCTGATCTAAGGCATCAATATTAAATATAAATATTTTTTATGTACATTATCACAGAAATAGTTAAAATTAATTTTAGTTTATTTGACACGAACACATTTTTTTTCTATTCGAAAACAAAAATAAAAATAAATAAAAGTATAGGGCTTTTTATTTTTACTTTTTATCTTGAACTTTTAAAATACAAGTAATTAAACATTGTGTATCATAATTCATATTCAAGGTTTTTATTTAAAATATATTTTTTTTTAAAACATCGGGAAACATAAATTAATATAAGTGTAGTCTTGTCCTTACTGGCATTTCCGGTCTACTGAGTAACTTGTTTCGGAAGGCTACGAAGAAGAAAATCAACTATCGATTCTTTGATAAATAATACATTTCTTTTTTTATTTATCTTCATTAATATTCGTATAAATATATGCAGACCCTACTCGTAGAACTATCGATTTTTATGTCTATTTTATACTGGGTTCTAATGTTAAAAATTAAATAAATTAAAGCAGTCGCTATGCTCATAATTTATTTATTTATTTATTATATTGGGCATCGAACCTTTGGATTGTACCGGTTCGGGATACCCATTTTACGTTCATTAAACCACTTAAGCCACTTGTTAAGAACCTGTTATCTTGGGAATATTAGGTTGTTATGCTGGCCAATGGGACCACAATTTTAAAAGTGGTGTATGTATTTGGAACTTTAAACAGTGTTTTGATCAATTTCGATCTTTCTTTACGTCCATCAGTCGATGAATGCTTGTAATGTGGTTATTTCGTTTTTAAGTTCATCATTCTCAGCTATTTAATTATCACGCAAGATATGAATTGTTCAATTGGTCGATGATCCATCCTATGCTATAAAATCCTCCTTTGAGATCGATACATTCTTCTTCGATGCGAGACGATGGAGGGCTATGTTACGGATCCGGCAGAGCGGGGGAAGACAGGTCTCTGGGCAAGCTCTCACTGACCTTCCCACTTCTGGAGGCTGGATGAGCTAACCAGGCGGTTACTTCTTCGAGCGGGCGTTAATCCTTTCTCTATATCCAGGCTTGGTCGAAGGTATTAAGTCACGGCGGAGGCGCAAGTTCATTACCATGTGGAAAAGTATGTTATACAAAAACTTATGTAGCTACAAGTATGAAGGTTCTTGCTTCTTAAGTATACCTCACAATTAGTCTGAACCCCAATAAAAAATAAAAATATATTCCCAAGAATGTATATGCTTCCTCAATTATCTGCGACCTTATTCGTTAATTTTAAGACTGAATATGAAATGATATTGAAAAATCCATTATATGTCGAACCTTGAAACCACAAACAATTTCGACTAATGATTAAATTTTCAATCGCTGCGTTGCTATTCTTGACTCAGGTTCAAATCCGGCCATATGTTGATTTTGTGGGATTCAGAGACCCTTCTGTATAAAGTGTATATCTTCAATAGGAGGAAACTGATCGTGATCTTGGACAAGTTACTTTCCTTCACAACCGTTGTCTTAGAAACGTCGTCTTTTCCATGTAATGAACCCAAACCCTTCATTGGTTGACGTGTTAGTTTTTTTATTAGTTCTTTTCAAGCACTAATGGTTACTACAAAAATTACGAGAAATTTTTTCTTACTAATTTAGTGTTACCCATCTAAATTCCAATGGTTGAAACCAGTTGAGTTACTTGGGGAAGATTTAAACTATATTCCATCTCGTATTTCGTTTTTACCTATATGGTATTTACAATTAAGGTTTATATTGTGTTTACAATTAAGGTTTATAATTACAACCACTAAACATTGTTCGAATCATAATATTCAGAATAATATTCGACCGTAGGATGAACTAGGTCAGTGTTCTTCAACCTTTTTGCACCTGCGGACCGGTAAAAATAGGATAAATATTTCGCGGACCAACTGAAAGCTAAGACAAATAAAAACCAATAACCTTGTAGATATTATTTTTTATTATAGAATATGTTATCCAATTACATTTATTAGTGCGATATCTGCTGATGCTTCTTTGATATAACAGTTGATATTCGAGGCTTCTGCGTTGTTTCTGAGAGATGAAGCGCTGCATTAACATCTATTCGGTTTCTCTGTTTGGTTTTTATTACAGAAATGGTTGAAAAAGTCTTTTCACATAAATAGGAAGTCGAAAAATTTACTAATAATTTAATAGCTTTATAACTCAAAGTTGGATATTCTTTATCTAGCGATATCCAAAATTGAGGCAATGAATGCATTTTATGTCTGGAGACCAGAGTGACATCAGAAGACAACTCGATCAGCTTTTCTTTTACATGAAGATCAAAAAGAAAAGTGCACATGAGTCTTCTTGTGAAAAGTGCACATTCTTATGTCTTCCAAGAATGGATTATTAATCCAGAAGTTACCTTTACGAGGATCTTCATTTTCTGGGAAATACTTATTCAAATTTTCAGCTAATGCTCTTAAATGTTGCTTTATTATGTTAAATATGACTTTCGTGTTCACATCAGCAGCAATCGAAAATTCATCCAAAAGAGAAAACATTTCTACATCTTCCTCTTGTAAGCGACTATTCCAAAGAGGCATAACTTCTTTTTGAACGCATCCATTTTATTTCTTAAAGTAAAAATATTTGTATATGAACCCTACAGAGAAATATTAACTTCATTAAGCAGACTGAATATATCCGCCATTATATTGTTGTTATACATTGTATTTGTATAGTTTTATACATAATACGTCACGGTGATTTACGATTTGACCAAAATTATTCGCGGAGTGGCAGGAAATTTCTACGGCTCGGTACTGGGCCGCGGACCGGCGCACAGTGGAACGAGCGTTAGGGAGGACTGGACATTCATTAATATCTCCGCTTCTGGTTCTCCTAGACTAAGGCTATTGCTACGGTTTTAAAGCTTTTTGAATGGACTATTTAATTATATGATAAACAGGATCAGATCATTTAGGGGAAACATGTAAAAATTCTCGATTTGATATTTTGATGTTAGATTATTTATTATCTATCATTGAACCATTAATTGTACCTATATACAACGAGAATAGGTAAAGTACAGTATTCTATGGAAAGACAGATACATAGGTATTAAATAAAGTTATACAAAGGAAAAGTAACAAACCAAAAAAAATTAATCATTGAACAAAATTAATATAATAATTGATAATTACTTTTGTTAGTCAATATATTAGGTATAATTGATAAATCAAAATTATAATAAATGTAGGTGCCTATATAAAATTGTTTTATTTAAATAACGATCACAATTAAACCAAAAATAACAGCTTAATTTTAATTAGGATTTGTTTTTCTATATTCTAAGAAGCAATAATTGATTGTGCTTCTGGTGATAAATCAGGTTTAATGTTTATTATTTTCGGTCTAAGAGTCGAAATTAAAGGATCCGAATTTTCCTCACATTTGAATCTTTTTTTTCATGAAAAAAGCGAACATATCCTCTGAACATTTTCTAAAACTTTCCGTTTGTGTCCATCTTTGTCAATCGGTTAATTGTTTGAATGACTGAGAACGAGATGGTATACTTGCAGCTGTTGATGATGACGATGAAGCTAGGTCCTGGCTAACATCTTCAGGAACAATCGAATCCAAATTCATCCAGTTTTCATGCTTCTCCAGAAAATAATTGAAATTCCTGTGGGACGAAATCCAGCGAGAGTAGAAGCTATCACTGAATTTTCTTAATTTTTCCCGTAAGCAGAACTTTGCGGTATTTGAAATTTGTTCCAGTCCAAACGAATTAATCCATGCTTCCAATGCCAGGTAATAATCTTTAAATCTCATATGATTAAATTGAAAAACTTGAAGATTTGTTGTAGGAACCATTGCACCAATGTCGTTCAAATACCACACACAGGCTGAGTTTCATTGTTAATAGGTACTATTATGTTAGATAAGGATTATTCGGATAAATGAGTGTAAACAAACATTGGTAAACAAAACAAAACTTGCGTAAAGTAGACGCCAATATCAACAGAAATTATTTTAAATTAATTCTCAAGGCCCAGAAAAGACAAAAAAAAAAACATTTTCTCGGAAAATAGCACCTAGTAGCAGAATCCGACTAATGGAAAAAAAAACTTCCAACATTCTAGTTATTTACTGTGAAGATAGTTTTTTGGGCGATTTTAAGCAATTTTCGCAATTAATATTTTTAGTTTTATCCCCCTATTTTCACCGAAAAATCCCAGACGTTTGAAATAATCCCAAGTTTTATTTGCCTAAAATATCTTATTATGGGTGAGTTGTTTTCCAATAGGTGCACGATTAATTTAAGGCATTAACTCAAACAGTGGATTTCTTTAAAAATATGAGACTTTTTAGAAAAATTTATATTTCAATTCAGATTTTTTCATTTAATTTGATTTCACGATTAATTTATCTATGGATTTTGTTGAGAAGAAGTATAAAGTATAATTTAAGATCAAAATAAAGGACAAATTTAGTTATTAGAGAATTGGCCCAATGTCCAACGAATGCGTTGATTCGTTCCACTGTGCGGCGGTTGAAGAACGCTGAACTAGAGCCCTCACCACAAAATGGAAAGAAATACTGGAATAACTTTACTCTCTCTCTTGTTTTCCAAAACGTGAAAATTCGAAATAAGAATATAATATAGAAAAAACAAATCAAATGCCTACTTAAATGCTGTATTGAATTATGTTGATCAATCAAAAACATCAAATTTATAAAGATTACAATCTTTTTAATAGAAACTTTTAAAATTAACAGCAAAAAAATTACACAACAGCTTTTAACAATCAACTATCGACCAGCTTATATGTTCCATTTATTCCAGTTTTCATAATATGCATCGACAATATTATAATTGACTGATTAACAATAACGGTACGGATGATATAACCATTAGGATTAGGGCAAAAAGAAGCAGGGTGAGAGATCTGCACTGACCGGGAAGGTGGGCTTCTGGGTACTTTCCGCCCCCTGCTTAAAATGTCAAGGTCCTTGACAATACATTTGTTTGTTTTCTCTTTTTTATAAAGCTTTGAAAGTTAAAAAAAAGTATGGCTATAAATCGAACATACCATAAATGTTTACATCCGCTATTGATAGTTTATCTGTTTAAAATAATCTAGAAGATAAAACTATTAATTTTCGTATTCGGATAGGGGTAAACCGTATAAGACTTTTTGAAAAGTTACGACGGAATAGAATAAGTTATTGTAAATAAAGTAAACAAAACGAGATGTGAAATCCTAGTGACAACTTATTCGGTGCTGTTCCTATTTTCCAATTCAGTGATCATGATAATTCTCGATTCTAGCTAATCATTTATCCTGTGTTCCTATCATTATGTCTTTGTTAAGGATATATTATATTTATATTAGATAGTTGTAGTACTTAGATTTTTTAGTCCATAGAATTTACTTTTGAATATAAAATCAGTTTGAATTCATAAGATGTGAGTACATTTTGTTTCGATTTTGGACTATGTTTTTTAGTTTAAATGTCGATGTATTTCTTATTACTTCAACATCTATATTATTTATTTTATATTAAGACAGTGGAAAAATTCCATCGAAAATCCCTTAAGCCTCCAAACTAAAACAGAAATTGAAATTATCTGTCCCAACTAAAACAGAAATTGAAATTATCTGTCCAAACTAAAACAGAAATTGAAATTATCTGTCCTAAACAGAAATTGAAATTATCTGTCCTAAACAGAAATTGAAATTATCTTTCCAACTAAAACAGAAATTGAAATAGTTTTGAGACTTAAGGGCTTTTCATTGGAATTTTTCCACGGTCTTAACATTTATGTAAGGTCTCTTTTTACTTTTCAATATTCTTTATTTTATCCATCAGATGAAGTTCTAAAACTAATCTATACGGTAGGTCTTAGAAGTGCTTAGTGTAAGTGGGAGTGTTTCTTTCAGTCGTGTGCTTAAAAACAGGTTCCAAATTTGGTCAAGAGTTAGGAATCTCTTCGAAACAAGTGTGTCGCCTCATTTTCTATTTTAAGCAAGGATGTTAAGTACTAATGGAAGAAAGAGGATGGCCAGTTTTATCTATATTAAAAAGAAGTATGAATTTTAATTTGTCATTCCTGTTCAGGCAAGAACTTGGTTTCGTCTCCCTTCAAAATAAATAAAATTAATATATAGGAAATATGAGGCGTGGAGATGCTAAAAGGGATAAATTCATATTTTATAATTTTTAACTTTTTTTTTATGTTTTTCACAAATTTAGCGTCCTCTATGCGGTTGCACATTGTTCACCATTCAAATTATGTCAAAGCCAATCTAATGTTTCTAAAAATAATTGTCACAAATAAATAATCATTTCATAATAACCTAAATTATGCATATGTTTGTGATTCCTGAATAATTTTTAAATTTGATTTATCCCCTTTTGCATCTCAACGCCTCATATCATGTATTGTATTTTCAGAGGCATTCAGGATCAAAAGTGGAAAACTCCGAAATTTCAAAACTTGTTTTCCTCAGATTTTTCGCTAGTTAAGTCGAGCAATTTTGTGTAACACGATACTTTGATGGCTTATTTCTCGTGTTTTTTTATTTATTTCTTGCTTATTTCTGAACCAGAAGTCTGGGGAAAGTTTCTTGACTAAACAACCGAAAACTGTGAAGAAGTAAATTTTTGGAATGATCCGCTTTGAATTGGAGTGAATCTGAACGCTTCAAATATTCAAATGTGACAAGTGTGACCAAACATATAATTTCAGGATAGCATTCACTTCCTCTAAAATTTTGTACCATCTCTAATACTTCCTCTAATAATATGGAATATGGAATATGTTCCAATATTTTCAGCTAAAATTCTGTCAAGACGGGGATTCGGTAGGTAATTTTGGTCATCAAATTTGATATAGCTGTTAAGAAAAATCGTCACATACGCTCAAATAGACAGATTAAATATAGTTTTTAAGCTTAATTTTTTTTTCAAAACGTTCATAGTATTTCAATGGATTATCTATTGAACTTGAAAATAAGTTTTACGATTTTATTTTAGATCTTTCTTCTTCTTGAGCCTTATCCGTTTCCAACGTTGGGTATTAAAAGGTGCCTTAATTTTGTTCAAGGCACTTATAAATCATTGGAGAATAATCCAATACCTTAAATTATGCAGCCAGGAGTGCATCCTGTTTCCTGGTTCCCTCCCTCATACTATCAATCGTTCTCTGCATTATCAGCTGCAGTAGACGATATTTGCCATTTTGTATGATATGGTCCAGGTATTCTCATTTCCGCTTTTTGATGACCTATGAGATTTTTTTAGCTTTTCCGACTCGACATAGCATCTAGCCTCAGAATAACAATGAAACAATGTGACACGGTGTTGCGAAAGAACTTGAAATCAACAATGAAGCTAAAGATCATTTACAACTGACGCAGCTGATGATCGCCGATGATACCGGAAACGTTCTCTATGGAAGTGCCTGGAACCTGCATCCCTTACATAAGGGGCTGATCAGGAGGGGGCTCGTTCTGGAGAAAGCATTCAGTAGATATCGTGTTCTAGCCGCGGGGCGAGGACTTGAACCTCTGGGAGCTCTCGAGGGCCGGCCATGCTGTGCAGAGAAGGTAAGATCGATGACCCCATAACACAAGATATTAATTTAGTATATGTCAATAAAAAGGAATACAATGGCATAATTAAAACATAAGAGGGACGATGACAAACTATAGCGTATCATCTAATGATGAATTGAATTGGTCAGGGGTTGCAGTAGCTTATCATCGTTCATCATCTACTTAGCCGCGTGCCCCAGACCTCAACTGAACGGATTCGGTGATATACTGATATGTTCTGAAGCAGTTTGGTCTTTAATAGGGTTCATATTGGAATTAAATATAATAAATATGTATAGGTATATATATATATATATATATATATATATATATATATATATATATATATAGTAGGTAATATTACATATACATCTCTGATATATCTATGGCACCTGTGCATAGAGGCTAAATCGAATTTTGTGAATTTCAAGCTATCTACTTAGAATCGTAATTTTTCTGAACTTATTTTAAGTTCAAGATTGGAGTACTAACCCACGATTCACAAAGGAATATCCTTCATTGCAATGGACGGAACACTTAGCGTGTTAGACACAAGGAAAAAGAAAAAAAAATACGATTCTAAGTAGATAGTTTGAAATTCACAAAATTCGACTTAGCCCACTATGCACAGGTGCCACGATGTATATATATATATAACGATGTAAGCAAATGGTAGTTACTATAGCTCGGTACATGGTATACCAATAAACCTGATATAAGGATTAGTTTAGTAATGAATTATTCGTGAGTATGTAATTAAATACCCGACTAACATAGATAAAAAAATAAATGTGCCACTTGAAACAATTCATGAAGGGTCTAAGGTTCACTACGTAGTAGAGACTATTCTGTTTCTAGTACAAAGGTTGTGCAGAGAGATGATTTATTCCAGATCTAGTTCAACATCCAGGTTTTTCCCCCAATTAAGGCTACCAACTTTACAGAGCTTTATAGAGGCTGGGTGAGCCTACAGGAAGGTCTCCAGATCCTATATAGCCCATCCTCGCTATTAACATTATAAATAAATTATCTGTCATAATTGGATTTGGACCGGAACCTTCGGCTCGGCAGTCCAGCGCTCTACCACTCTACCAGAGCTACCCTACTCCTTTATCATAAATACCGATAGATAAGTAATTGAATTTTATAAATGTAAACGACACAATTTTAGTATTTAAGCTGTATGATTCCTTGAGTTCCAGGTAGATTTTTTCATATTAAATAAGGCTGATAAATAGATCGTATAACACATTAAAAATATGCAATAATGAAGTTAAACAAAAGAAATTACTTTATTATATATCTCCTTATCACATTGTGCATTACATTATAATTTAACAATGATTATATTATAATCATACATTATAGGCAAATGCCTTTAAGTCATGAGGTCATTAGGTCATTTTTTTAACCAATGCATAGAAATAAAAATATAGGTGGCCGCCGTACCTTGTACTTTTTCTAGATGTTTGAATGTCTTCGTTAACCGTTAAATCATATAGTATTTCTTAGTTTACAAATTGAAACGAACTAACATAACCGGCTTTAAATAAATAACATAATTGTTCCACAAGTTTACTTCCCTAGATATAATTTCCTAAAAAACAGGTAAGTTATGGAACTTAATCCTTTTTATTGCGCATTGCCCTTAAAAAAATATATATTAAACTTCTTCTTTTTTTGTTGAGAATCCTCTTATTTATTTATAATACCCCTTTTTATTTCTTCGCTATACTCTCCCCATTATTTTATTATTAACATCCACAATTTATAATCTAACAGTCGGAAATAATGAAACATTACATGGAGATGTGAACATTTAATTAAACGATATATAGATAATTGCCCATAAGTTTAAAGTTTCTTTGAAAATAACTGCTCAGGAATTCGGTCCACCTACATCAAAATGTTGAACCCGAATAAACGAAAGGCGATGACGAAATTCGGCAAATAAACTACACGGAAATCGTTATTGCAATGTCGTGGTTGTAAAGAGTTGTATCAGCTGTTCCGTGTGGATGCTTTATGGAAGATGATAAGAGAAGATAAGTGAATGTGGCCTTGGGCTTATAGCGAGATTTAAGAGGTTAGTTTCGTGAATGTTGAGTGTTGTAAATGTGGCTTTGATGAGGTCCCTGGATAAATTTTTATTTATGTTTAATTTTTCCTCATACAAGACTGAAAAGACAAGAAACTGCTCGACGTTTTCGCCTACTTCAACATTTACTGGACAAACGTTCTAAGCTCCCAATTAATTACAAAAGACTCATTTACATGACAGTTATCAGATCTATTTGGACATACAGAGTTGAGCTTTGGGGCTCTACTAAACCATCCATTTCATCTCGTATCCAATCCTTACAATCCAAAATCCTTCTTAAAATCCTCAATGCTCCTTATTATATCACAAACAAACTCATCCATCATGATCTTAATATCCCATATGTTGCTGATTTGGTCCGAACTAGATACCTATCCTTCCATGAAAAGCTCCATACACACTTGAATCCGCTAGTCTCTCAACTTATTTCCCATAATATTCCTGATAACCCTCCGAGGCGTCTGAAAAGAAGATGGCCTCGAGACCTTCTACTATAGAACTTTATTGGATTGCTATCAATGGATAGTTTCTCCACAAGTGTTATTTCCATGTCCTTTGTTCATACAGCAGATTTACTTGATGGAATATAATTACAGTTGTAAATATCAATAAATTATTATATTCTCTAAAAAAAAAAATTGTTTAATTTTGGTGGTTATTATTTGTTTATTGCTTATTATTATTTTACTGTAACAACAGGACATACACGAAAACCATATGACATAACAAATTCATTGAACATTGGGCATTAATACCATATTGAAGATAGTCAATAAAGTCTGGTTTAATAATTGGTATAATAAGTAGTAGCGTCCAATAGCATACTTTTTTTTCTGAAATACTCTAATATGCTCATTTTGGTAGAGTAACTATATTCACGTTTATTAGTAAATTGAAAAGATAGTTCGATTTAACTTGCGTAATAATGAACAAGCAGGTTAGGCAAAAATATCGAATTTTCCTTTGGCATATATTTTGCCATTTGTTATTTATGATATCCGCTAGCGGCTGATCTCATTGCCCTATTTCTATAATTAGGACTGATATTCCATATACATTCGTAATCCTTGTACACTGCCATATATTCCATAGCTTCATGTTCCGTCCACTTCATTTTCGTTAATGCGGAGTAACCAAAATTTGACTTGTAATTAAAATGGCCGAAGCACAAAAGCAGCTATAGTCATCAAACAGACCAGTAGAGTAGAGTAATACTGTGGAAGTGGGGGTGGAATAGTCGAGTGTACTATTCCACAGGTGTTATTCACTTTCCTCTCCCCTACTACTATCTGTAGTACTCTGCTACTAGCACAACCTGTTTACATTATTCTAGTAGGGGAATAAGCACTATACCACCGAACTCTACTACTAACTATACCTACCAACGTAAACCAGGCTTAAGTACTATGCACATATGCTTAAGTACTGTGCACATATGCTTAAGTACTATGCACATATGCTTAAGTACTATGCACATATGCTTAAGTACCTCACTGCACATAGCTTTCTATATAGGTGCGCATTTATTTATATTTATAAATAAGCATATTTAAATATTTTTGGTTCCAAAAACTTGCCATTACGCCTGGCCATAGCGGGACATTTGTTATAGATGTTAATGTTTTATAAACAAAATTACGAATGCTATAATTAGATTTTCACAACCATTATTTTCGAAATTATTCATTCTATTGTTTACATTAAGGATAAAATTGCATTATGTTTTAAAAAACCGACAATAAAGATTATTTACACCATTGCAGTAATGTTGTCTTCAAATTATTACACACCTCACGAAATAATATAAATAACTTGACGTATCTAACAGCTTATATCCACGAAAATAGCGTGCCCGTTTATAAATGAATGATGCATTACACATCTAACAGCGACAGAACTAGCCAGTTATAAAATTACATTACAAATTAATTAAGCAAGGAGTTTCTCAAATTACAAGTTATTATTAACAATACAACTGGATTTTGGATTCGTTTACTGTATTTACGTGTATTTAAGTTGGCTAAAGATAATTCCAAAAATGATTGCAATTTTATTGATTTATTAGGATAGGGGTAGCTCAGTAGGTAGGGTGCTGAGCTGCTTTGTCGAAGGTTCTGGGCTCAAATACAGCTGTGGGGGATAAATTATTTAATCTGTTAATAGCTATAGATTGACACTGTGCGATCTGAAGACCCTCCTGGGACTCATTCAACATCGTAAAGTGAGTACCCTTAGTTTGGAGAAAACCTGGTGGTTGAGGGTGTTCTAGGGCGTCACCTCCATGCACAACCCTTGTTCAAAAACAATTCAGTCTCTACCACGTAGTACTGAACACAAGACTCTACATGAGTTGTAATGGTACAGTTTTTTTTTTTTAATACTAGGCTGGTTCACATACTACTTCACGTTATTGTTTTTGGAATTCCTATCATTCTAAGATTATGTCTGTTATAAATAATATTGCAAAATGTTGGTGGTATGGGATCGACGACGTAATATTATATCATGTGTATCTTCTGCTAATATAATGAAATATTACGTCACGCAGAATCCGCTCAGAAGTTTCTTTTTGCTTCCGATGGTAAGCTAAGGCGAAAACCAGATCCATAATTAATTTCTGCTCGAGTTTCTTTAGTACCAGTTTGACTTTAAAAATTAATTGATCCAAGATTCTAAATTAACATTGTGGTTAATAATTACTTAGCCACTTATTCACCTTGGCTGTATTTATAAATATATATATATATATATATATATATATATATATATATATATATATATATATATACACTGTTGGCTCGAATTAGTGTGAGAACACTTCATCGACACTTTTTTTATTTTTGTTATTATCCGTTTCTTATTTTTCCCATCATATTAAATTCTTCAAAAAATAATCTATTCGTTCTTTCTTAAAATATATTTTCATCACAGTTAGAAAAAGAAAAGAATCTAAAAATAAATCGATACCCATTCGATTTACGAGTTGATGAAATAAAACTAAAGTTGATTATCAGACGTGTTTCTGAAAATGATGAATTTTGTAATTTAAAGATAGTATATACAAGCCCTTACATTATATACATTAATAATAATAATTAATTACATACATTAATTGCATTTCTGAAAGTTGTACTATTGTACAATAGTAATGATATACAATACAATTATAAATAAATAATAATTATAATAAGACTTAGCAAATCCGATCGCTCGGTCCCGATACCACTACTTGCAGATTTCTACCCATGGACTAATACCCTAACCCAAATCTGTCACTATTAACGCAAACCTCCCTCCTACGCCTCGATCAACTCTCCGACGTTTACCAGCCGTCTCAGTGTCTAATAACTTTATACAATTATTTGTAATAGACGGGGGTTACAATGGATGACTTTAACCAAACTGTTTGGTGATTCTATATCTAATAATATTTTGGGGTATACTCTGTGATCAAAAAGTAAGGTGAAATTGTTATTTAAAACACCCGGGCATTAGTAAGGCAGGTAAATTTTGAGGTGCATTATGAATTTCTTCCGCCGGGCCAAACTGTCAACAAAGAATATTATTTGAACGTTATGCGTCTTTTGCGTGAAGCTGTTCGTCTAAAACGGCCGGAATTATGGGCGAAAAACCCTTGGTTCCTTCATCACGATAATGCACCGGTTCAAACTGCATTGGTTCTTCGCGATTTTTTTGCCAAAAACTCGATTCATATCGTTCCGCAACCACCGAACTCGCCTGATTTGGCGATTTAGTATCTCTTTCGTTGTTATGGTTTCTAGTTAGAAACCGAGAAAAAATAATAATAGAAACCTTCAGAACTTCATTATTTTACATCACGAGTTTGGAAAATGAAATCAATGCCGTTTTCCCACCAAATATGCTTTTTAGAGTATACCAAATTAAAAGTAGTTAAAAAAAAATGTAGAATTTGTTGACTGATTTGGAAATGGTTGACCATGGATGGGAAAAAAATGGTAGAATAACTGTCAATGAAACATCAATTTCTAACTTGTAATTATTGTGTGTTTAAGACTTTTAGGTCATTATATGGGCTGGGCCGAAACATTACAAAAATATCACTAGTAGCAGTACTAAATGGAGTAATAACATTATTAAAAGACCGAAATGACTAGTATGGTAATAGAATGAAATATAAAGAACAAAAAATCAACATATAAAATAATTGATAAAGAATTAAAAAAGAACAAGAATGGTTATGAAATCTATAATGATAATAAAATATGAAGAAGAGCTAAATGTAGAAATTCATCATCATCATTTTGACTGTCAAAAATTTTGATATGTTTCGATGAAGGCCATAATAAAATATGAAAATTATTTATTAATATATTAAATTACAAGAAAAATTGAATTACGTATGAAATAACTTGGAAATCGATTATGTTGAAAATTCTGTGACATTGACAAATGTCACACTCCTGGAATCTAAATAAACATATTTTTTCGATACTTTAAAAAATAAAAAGGTTTTCTGAATAAAGATCCATCGTATTTTTTTGGAAGAAAATAACTGTGAGTGTTCTTTACTTCATAATCTATACGTATTTTTAATTTATGGCTAAGATTTTTTTTTTTTTAAATTTGCATTTATTCTTTACTAAACCTAGCCAAAAAAAGGAAATGTCATTATCGTTCGGGAAAACTAGATATAAAATAAAACTCCCCAGTTTTTTTTCCCTTTTTTTACACGGTTTATTAGAAAGATTGATGGGACTTTTATCCAATATTTTTAGATGTAGGATCATCAAAAAAAAAAAAAAAAAAGGTGAACTATTGACTATCAATGAAGCTTTCCTTATCGGGAGTAATTTATTTCTAATTTATTCATGTTCTGCTGAAAAACTAAGAAAAAAATGTTACATTCGAAAAATATCTTTTTTATTTGTTTATGTATACTTATGTTTATAATTTGTTTTTACTTTTATGTTTTTTTCTTTTCCAGATATATTTATGTTATTGCTATTTAGTTTGAAGTTTATTTTTAATTTATTATTTTCTCAGGTAAATCATTGGATACATTGTTTTTTTTATGAAGAAAAACAAATCATTTCTCTAATATCATATGATTTAGTGACACGCGTGTTCCCTCTGCTCGAGAATCCCTGTTTCATTTGTTAGTTGTTAAAACCACGCGTTTGGGGGTCACTAGGAAGTGCGTTCCCTGTGTTTGGTCTTGACATTGCTCACCTCATGATTACGTGTTAAATGCCCACCTATTTCCCTTGCGTCACTTTATCTTTTTACACGGAAATATATCGTTCCAGAATTATTACTTTTTAATCATATACAATTGGAATTCTTAATCGTATACTATTAGGTATATTCACTCGTAGTTATGCAATGAATGCATGAATCTCTCAAGGGAATATAATTAGATATTTTATTCTGAATCACTTTGTGGTTAAGAATTCAAATCACGAACATTAGAGTTTCATTTTAGTGTGCCTGGAATCAAGTAATTATTAGGGCAAAATGCTAATTGTTCGATTTCTGACACATTATTTTCGCATGAGTTCCAAATCTAGATTTAAGGATTAGTTTGCAATGGAAAAATCCCAAACCCAAACTCTCTAAATTAATGGTGAAAAACCATCCAATAAACAGTTCGCCGTTAGTTTTTTCTTGAATGTCTTGGTGTGGGGTAGCTGTCTATGATAGATTAGTTTCTTTGGCTGTTGATGTGAGATACGCTGCCACGAGAGATATGCCTGGAATTGGCTATAAGTTGACTGGTTAGTTTTCCCTCCCTCTCCCACAGTATTGTTGTGCATGGGATTTTACTAGTTGCATTCTAATTATTATTTTATGTCTCTTTTTGTGATTTTTTCATTTTTATGTGGTCAAGAATATCTTTTCGTTCCTGTAATATATAGGAAAAACCTATCAATGCGCCTAATAACAATGAGCCGAGAAAAAATAATCTAAGCCATGCTCAAATTATTTTATACTTAATCAATGAAATGTGTCTTTTATTCCCAAAGTCGAGATAGTTTTGCTAATTTACGGGAAATTGGTTAGAAACATTGTGATGGTGTTTACATATTTTCTTTATTCTCAGAAAACCAGAACATTTCCCAACATCTCATTGAAATAAAAAAGAAGTAAGAAGAATAAATCATTCTTTTAAATAAAAATGTGCCGATCATTTATAAAAATAATACATATTTTAATCTGACAAATCCCAATTATTTTAGAAGCCAGTCATTATGTTATTAAAAGGACGTAAATTACCTTAATTTATTATCACCTTGAAATTACATGATGTTAAAATAAGGTTTATTAATTTGATTATTAAACGGGGGTAATTTGAAGGATTTATTCAGCTATATTCCGTTCTAAAATGTATCAGAGAGATGGATAGGATTGCAGTTGTAACACGTCAGCATTAAACAAAAAAATACTGTTTAAATTTTGTAATGAACCTAACTTTTATTATTAAAATGTAAAAATGATATCAGCATTTATATCAGTGCATACTAAATATTACGTTATAGTTATAATACTAGCTATACATATGTCAGTTTGAACTAAAATAATCTTACTAATATTATAAATGTGAATGTTTGTATGTTTGTCTCTCTTTCACGCAAAAACTACGGGACGGTTTTGGATGAAACTTTACAGTAATATAGGTTATACATCAGAATAACACATGGGCTATAGCAAGCGCGGATTTATGGGAGGGTGCAAGGGGGCACGTGCTCCCCCCGACAGTATTTTAGGTACTGTGGAGAATCCATTATTGTACATAAATATAGGCAAATCACATGATAATAGTTGTTAAAATAACAGAAAGAACATGAGTGAAACTCATATATAACTATCATATATCTATTTTGTCATGATAAAATATTTAATTATATTAATTTTTCTAACCCCTCTCATTTATAATTTTTGATTATTAATATGGGTTTTTATAATTACATGTTTTTTTTTTATTTCTTTTAATTTATTATATGATTTTGTGACTCCATTGAGATTTTTATTAGGATTAGATTTATTATCTTATAGCTTAATTGGTCTATCATACTTTATTATTTTTTTAATAATAATAGCAAGTTATAAAATTTATTTATCTAAAGACAAATTATTGGAATTTACTTTTGTCATATTATTAATAATAATATCATTATTAATAACCTTTTCTTCAATTAATATATTTATTTTTTACCTTTCTTTTGAAATATCATTAATCCCCACCCTTTTTTTGATCTTCGGGTGGGGATATCAGCCTGAGCGTATTTCTGCAGGTTATTATTTACTATTTTATACTTTATTTGCTTCTTTACCTTTATTGTTATGTATTTTTTATATTAATACTCTGGTTTATTCATTAGATTTTTGGTTCATTTGTTTAGATGATAATTTCAACTTTTATATTTATTTATCATTAATTTTAGCTTTTCTTTTTAAATTACCAGTTCCTTGTTTAAATTACCTATTTGATTTGAAATCCTACTAATCTTACTAATATTATAAATGTGAATGTTTGTATGTTTGTCTCTCTTTCACGCAAAACACTGGACGGATTTGGATGAAACTTTACAGTAATATAGGTTATACATCAGAATAACACATAGGCGCGGATTTATGGGAGGGTGCAAGGGGGCACATGCCCCCCCCCCCGACAGTATTTTAGTTACTGTGGAGAATCCATTATTGTACATAAATAAAGGCAAATCACATGATAATAGTTGTTAAAATAACAGAAAGAACATGAGTGAAACTATTTGATTTGATATCCTACTAATCTTACTAATATTATAAATGTGAATGTTTGTATGTTTTTCTCTCTTTCACGCAAAAACTACTGGACGGATTTGGATGAAACTTTACAGTAATATAGGTTATACATCAGAATAACACATAGGCGCGGATTTATGGGAGGGTGCAAGGGGGCACATGCCCCCCCCCCCCGACAGTATTTTAGTTACTGTGGAGAATCCATTATTGTACATAAATAAAGGCAAATCACATGATAATAGTTGTTAAAATAACAGAAAGAACATGAGTGAAACTATTTGATTTGATATCCTACTAATCTTACTAATATTATAAATGTGAATGTTTGTATGTTTTTCTCTCTTTCACGCAAAAACTACTGGACGGATTTGGATGAAACTTTACAGTAATATAGGTTATACATCAGAATAACACATAGGCTATAGCAAGCGCGGATTTATGGGAGGGTGCACGTGCCCTCCCCCCGACAGTATTTTAGTTACAGTGGAGAATCCATTATTGTACATAAATAAAGGCAAATCACATGATAATAGTTGTTAAAATAACAGAAAGAACATGAGTGAAACTATTTGTTTTGATATCCTATCCATGATCTATGTGGGGGCACAGGGGCATGTGCCTCCCCGTTATAGTACATAATTAAAGGTAAATCAAGAACTTAGCATCTTGCAATTTGTAGTTAGGTTCTGTATATAGCTTAAGAAAGAAATTCGGATAATTCCACTCCGAGGGTTTCCCCTTTAATATATTAGGGGTTCAAAGGTTGTATAGAATCCGTCAGTTTTGAAGTTAGACATCTGAAATTTCGGATGATCGAGTAACTTATATTTAAAAAAAAATAATTGAATTATTTATTTAAAATGATCTTTCACGAGACTTTACGTGGCAGACCAAATTCCACGCGTGCGAAGCCGCGGGCATAAGCTAGTTCTACATAAATTAAAGAAATTCGAAAAAATATTGTGTATTGTGCTGCTCCTGTTGGTAGAGAAAGTAACTACAATCTTTGTCAAATTTCTGCTAGGTGTCGCTCCTTACGGTGTTATTTATTTTTCAAAAATAATATATTTCTTAATAATTGGGTTGATTTATTGTCTGAACATTTGTCTTCATTCAGTGGAAAGAAGTTATTTTTATTTATTCTGAATCTTATTTCGTATGGTCAAGGTTGCATTTTTGACCCTTTAACGTTGCATTTTAATTTAGATAAATATTGATTCAGAAAAAAATACTCCACAACAAATTCACGGGCGGTGTAATTTTTTGTCAAAACGAGTTTGAAATAAACAAAAAAAAATTGTTTTTATTTTTTAAAGAGAAAAGATAGGCCCTCGGCCGGGATTTGAACCCGGAACCTTTGTCTCACCTTGACATCGCTCTATCAGTTGAGCTGCCCAAGGCCGCCTGCCGGCCGAGGACAAATCTTTTCTCTCATACGATCCCATGTTCTCGTGCTCTCGCCATCTCGGCCGGCAGGCGGCCTTGGGTAGCTGAACTGGTAGAGCGATGTCACGGTGAGACAAAGGTTCTGGATTCAAATCACGGCCGAGGGCCTATCTTTTCTCTTTAAAAAATAAAAATATTTAAAACTCAAAAAAATGACTAATAATTATAAAAAAAAAAAAATTGATTCGAAAATACATTTATTTCTAAAAAAGGCCTTAAAAAATATTTTATTTTGTTCTAGGATGTTCAGAGGTCACAATAGGATTTCATTCCAAATCCTGTCTGTAAAGTAATACTTAAATCCGTAATTTTCGTAATTGTACATTTTGTAAATTATAATTGTAATGTTTGATGTATCATTGAACATTTCAGAACAATTATTAAATATTTGGATTCTAAATTGTAATAAATATTGGTATTTTACTGAGAAGTTTATGCAATTTTCAAACTTCTTCCTATGCTCAACAATCCGTACAGCGAGCCTAGGCCTCTTCAATCAGTTTCCGCCAGTCAAGTGCGTCCGCTTTCCAGTTTTGAGATCCAAGGAGCTCTCTGGCATCGTGTAATACTCCGCCCAACCACCTCAGCTTAGGTCTTCCGCGCCGCCTCGCCCCATGTAGTACCTATCCCAGGACCTTTCTGGGATAGCAGAGTCCTCCATTCTTATAACATGGCCTGCCAAGCGGAGCATAGCCAGCCTAACAAAGATCACGGCGACCACATCCTTGTTCAGGTGAGCCCCTTCTCTATTTGTTATCCGTCTCCAGACTCCGCCCTCCTGCACTCCCCCATAGATACACCGGAGGTCACGTCTCTCAAACATGAGGATCGTCTGCATATCGCTTCTTGTTATCGTTCATGCTTCAGACCCATAACACAATACTGGGCGTATAAGAGTTTTATACAACAGCTTTTTGGTTGACCTTGTGATGAGGTTGCTTCTAAGCTGGGGCCTTAGTCCAAAGTAGTATATCTTATTCTCTTCTTAATTTCGGAGACGTCGTTGCTGGTATTTACAACCAAACCGAGATATGTGAATTCGCTGACCTTCTCGAAGGAATATTCTCCGAATTTCACGCTCTAGCCAGAAACTGCAGGTTGCTGTGTAATCATGTACTTGGTCTTACCTTCATTTACCAGCAATCCTAATCTTCTGACTTCTACTTCGAGACGTACAAAGGCTTCCTCAACTACTTTTTTGGACCTTCCGATAATGTCCAAATCGTCCGCAACCCCAACAGCTGCACTCTGATGTTTAAAATAGTGCTTGAGGTCTGAATTTGTGATGCCCTGGCGGCTTTCTCCAGCACCAGATTAAAGAGGAGGCAGGCTAGTGCTTCGCCCTGTCTAACACCAACTGTCACTGGAAATGCTGCGGAGTACTCATTCTGTACTCTAACTCGACAGTTCCCACTACCCATTGTCACTTTGCACATTCTGGTGAGCTTCTTGGGAATACTAAATGATTCTAAAGCTCTATAGAGTTGTCCCCTGTTAACATTATCATATGCGTTCCTGAAATCAATAAATAGATGGTGTGTCGGGATCTTGTATTCCCGTCCTTTTTCACTCAAGGTGAACAGCTGGTCAGACGTTGACATTCCTTTCCTGAACCCATACTGGTATGGTCCCAGGACTCTCTCTGCAAATGGAAAAAGACGGTGAAAAAGCTCATTAGATAATATCTTATATGCCACCGGTAATAAAAATATTCCTCTATAGTTCCTGCATTCTAGGGGGTTACCTTTCTTGGGGATTGGAACTATTACTGATTGGTGCCAGGCTACAGGGTTCTTCTCGTCCAGCCAAATGGATAGAAGTCGTTCCTGGATAGCCTTCTCCAGCTCCTTCCCACCAGGTTTAAATATCTCTGTGTTGAGATTGTAGTAGCCAGGGTCTTTGTTGTTCTTGAGCTTGTCTGTGGCTGAGGAGATCTCATCCTCATCCGGGGACTCGAGGTTTACCTCATCAACCTCGTTCACAGTGGCTTCTTCTTCATCACCTTGGGGGTTAAGCAGCTGCTGGAAGTGCTGGCGCCATCTGTACAGAATATCTGCTTTATCATTTATAAGCTGCCCGTCTTGACTTTTGCATGCAGAAAGCTTAGGCTTAAAAGGTTTCCTGCAGGCATTTATCCTCTCAAAGAAGTTTCTGGCATCGTTAGAATTCCTGAGCTCTTGTATTGCCCTCAGTTCGCTCTCCCTGAATGCCCGTTTCTTTCTTTGGTGGACTCTCTTTTCCTCTCTTCTCAAACGATACTCCTCCATAGTCCCCCTTGTTCGCCTATGAAACATCTGTCTGTATGCTGCATTCTTCAAGTCAGTGACAGCCTGGCACTCGTCATCAAACCATGATTTAGGTCTGGTTCTATCCTCCCATCCTATCACTTCTTCTGCACTCTGAGACACTGCGACAGCTATGTAGCTCCACCTATCGTCCAGCGTACAATCCTCGAGCAGAATACAGTTTGATAATTTTTGATCGAGTTGTGTAGAATAGGATACCTGGACACCCTCCTGCTTTTGCTTCTCGATATTGAATTTCCTTACTTGAATTTCATCACGAAGCAGGGCCATAGCTAAGTGATGATCAGAGTCGACGTTTGCTCCTCTGTAGGTTCGAACATCTAGCAGGTTAGACTTGAACTTTGAGCTGATGGCGAAGTGGTCTATCTGATTGACAGTGACTCTATCTGCCAATACCCAGGTTCCTTTGTGCTGTACTTTATGTGGAAACATAGGTCCACCGATGATAAGGCCCCGGGCTGCCGTAAAACCTACCAATCTCTCGCCATTGCCATTAGTGACTTCATGAAGGGTATGTTTACCAATTTTTCGCCGGTAACATTGTTCTTTGCCAACTTTTGCATTGTAGTCTCCCGCCACTACCATCACACCATCAAATTCAACTTTATCCTCTGGGAGTTTCAGTTGGGGCATGGACACTAAATGCAGAGTAATTTCTGAACTTACCTCTAAAGCGTAGGTAGCACATGCGTGGACTGATTGCCTTAAAATCTATGACTAGGCTTCGATATTTGTTGCCAACAACGAATCCTGTTCCGACCTGGTGGTATTTCTCATGGCAGCTATAGTAGACTTTGTGCCCTCTCTTCTCTAATACACCTGGCCTGTCCAACGAATCTCCTGAATCGCAGCCAACTCTATTGCATAAATGTCCAGTTGTTCGAGGAGCACATTCAATGCTCCAGGTCGATAAAGGCTAAGTGTTTTCCACATTCCAAATCTAAAATCATTCCGGCGTCTACTCCTTTTATTACAATTTATGTATGGCACATGAGCTGGTAGAGACTGGAGCCCCCCCCCCCTAATCCGATCGGGCCCCTACGGGGACATTAATATGGTAAATACGTAATGTTACGTATTACTGGAGTAACTGATAAGCTTCTCCACGATTTACTTCCACAGGTGATGGCATGTGACACCTCCACCCAACCAACAACCTGGAGGACCGGGAGTAATGATTTCGGGACACCTTACCCTTAGGAGATTGCCTTCACCTCGGCTAAGGAGCTTCTTCTGCCCCTTCGCAGTGGCCATCTGACTTGACCATCGGCGCTGTCGTTGACCTGCTACTAGCAAGCGCCCTGCTGTCGACACCCCCCCCCCCCCATCCTGGCAGGTCGGGTACTAGATTTCTCCCAAGCCGCCCTGCCAGGACCCCCTCTCTCGTTAGTCGCCACTCAGGGCCTCCACGGGGATTGGCTAACATCGCCCCGGGCTGGGTTGCTGGCTTAACAGGCCCCACCACGCGGTGAGAGGAGGAGTTGGGAAGAAGAGGCTGATTGGCCGCTGGTGACCATATATTCGCTTCACTTCCCCATTTGAGCGAGGTAGCATCCTCGATACCTCGGCCGAGGCTTCACTGATCTGTCGACTATCACCCTAATTTTCAAACAGTGATAATCAACTTGTTATGTGTGCTTTTCTATTATATTTGTTATATTGTTTTATTATTAAAGTGCTTATGCCATTGATTTTGAATGGCTATTATCTTGAATAATCTAGTTTTTTATTATTAATTTTAATTAAATACAACTTCTTTTGTTTCTACAATATCGATCTTATAAACGCTAAAAGAGATGTAATTGTATGTACTCAAATTACTTATATGTTGTGAATATGTTATTTAAAATTCTTTATGACTGGCATACAAATTTTCTGAAACTGCAGTGAGTTCCTTTATTTAGTTTCTAAAAGATATATCTTTTTAAATTTGTATATTTAATATTAAGTATAAGCATTCAATCGTCTCAATTGTTTCTTTAAAAAAATATCGTATATTATATCAAATATTATTTATCGAATACATTAAAGTAATTAGGACTATTAAATTGTCCCTTAAAATGTTTCATGCTATAATATAAAATTAATATTGCGCCAAAGGAAAAATCTTAAAAGGATGAACCTTTTTTTTAAATATTTTTTTGTAATGATAATAAAAATATTTATTTAAGAAATCATGCAAATGCCATTTGGCAAATATTTTAAATTTTAGTTAATAGAATTTTTTAAAATATATTTAAATTTATAAGTATTTATGTTCTGATGTTTGATGCGTCGTGTTGTTTAATAGTACCGCTCGTCTTCCATGGAAAATCCTCCGTTTGTAATTTCCAGGGAGTTTTCAAGCTTTTTCTGGAAGACAGTGATCAGACCAATACAGTATACAGTTGGAAACTTAAAGTTTGCGAGCAGGGGAAGGTAATACAGTAATAGTTAGTAAAGTTAGCTTCTTATTTAATAATACCTGAAAAAGACGAAGATCTTGTGGAATTTTCAAATAAAATTTTGAACAAATTTATTTGTTTTTAGATTTATTGTACAATACAACCAAAAGCTTAACGAATACCTCAATAATGAAAAATTGTATTAATTAGTAACATTTGAAGTATTAAAGTAAGCAAATTAAAAAAAAAAAGTACATCGTACTAGTACTTCTAAAATGACATAACTCAAAAATCGATGTTTTATGTGGTGAGTTATGGCCATGAAATAAATGGGTAAGGTGATATATCTTAATCACTCATCAAAATTGTAGCAATCAATCGATTTTCAACAATCATAAATATTAAGTTTCAGTTTTACAGTTTTTTAAATATATTTTCCTGTGCTTCCCATTCACAGTCACACGGATCTTTATTCATCAAATCGAATATTTTTAAGTTTTGTTTTAAGCTAGTATCTATTATAAAAAATGGGGAAAAAACCATTATCCAGTCCTGTATATATTCTTAATATATTAAAATTATTAGAAGATTCGACAAATTGATGTAATTTTCAATCTTTTTAAGAAATCTTCTGCATCAATTAAGAATCATATATAACTTAAAAAAGCTATAAGTCACAAATCTCATAAAATGCATTTTTAATGTCTAACAATTTTTTTATATATATATTTTCTTGGGGATCAGCTATCCTCCATGGTCAATAGTTAATATTAACATTTTAATACAGACAGTAGTCTATTTGTTTTCAAAAACTGAAATACCAACGAGACAGCAGCTTCGTTGTTACGAGTACCAAGTGCCTTCGCTAAAGGCGGGACTAGTCCTAATTTAATTATTGTTGACCGGTAATATACACATTCCTCAAAAATGTGTCTAACTGTAAGGTTGGCATTACAATGTTGGCATAGAGGAGGTTGCAGTTTTGTAATGAATGATATGTAGATGAGTGAGCCGGGTCTCAAGCGAGTCAGGGCAACCTCCTCTCTACAGCTGTTTCTGTTTTTGTTTTTTTTGAAAATTGTAATTGAAGCTCTATAAAAAGATATAAGACATGAAATAAAATAAAGAATATTTATTGAATTTACGTGACAGCTTAAGAACACATAAGCCCTAGTTTTCTGATTTTATAATATTAAATTTTAATTATACCTGTTCCTAATATGGTAAATTAATTGATGAGAAAATAACTGGATTTCTAGCATATATAATTTCTTTCTTCCTAAAAATAATATAAAAACATAGTGAATTAAACTTCAATTAAACTCTAACAACCTTCAATTTTTTTGTATTATTTCTAACTCCGTTCCAATGAACAGTAATAAGGCTATTTTTAAAGGTCATATTTAATAATCAATGTCATGATATTTTAATATTGTAAACGATCTTACAACCCTGCCTTAAGGCGGATCAAGACGAATGGAGTTGGGGGCTCAGTTCACTTGCGTTATAATTCGTTCCTTTTTAGTAGTACATAAACCAGATCTCCGTTCCTCGTTACAAATAAAAAAGTTTCGATTCAGAGGTTATAAATCCAAGGTTACATGATTCTACCTCAGGCATATACCTGCAAACCTATTTAGGGCTAAGTAATAACATAGGTATGAGAAATGCGTATATTAACCTGAAGTACCTGAAGACAGTTTTCTTTTTGTTGCGATTTTCCCTCTCAGCCATTTATTTATCCATGAATTGCACTAGCCTGGAGTTTATAGACACCAAATAGTTTCAATTCTGCCTTATACAGGTAAAGGCGATCAATGTTACCAACAGAATACAAATGAAGTGTCCGGTTTTTGAAATTACGATTTGCCATCCTGTAGTTAACAAACGGAAACTTATGGTGCGGAATGAAAAATGTATTTATTGATGAATGGAATGAGATTAACATTAGTTAATAATTTTTTTCTTATCAACTAGAACGTTTATTAATTATGGAGTTACACTGTTTTAAAATATGTGGTGTAGTTTTTGCATAACAAATTCCTTAATAAAATACTCTATGCTCCGTACTTTGTCACGAATAAAGTCATTCATAAACCATAATGTCCCATTTGTTATTGATTTGGCCAGAATCTGCTACCAATCCTTTCATAACAAACTTTATTCTGACTCAAACCCACTTGTTTCAAACCTAGCTACCTCTTCAATCCCCGATAATTCTTTGATGTGTCTGAAAAGGAGATAGACTCATGACCTTTTAAGTTGAATTTGTAACTTGTAATTGTACAAATATCAGTTGGTAGTTTCTCTACTTGTCTTTTTCTCATTCTACTTGTATAATTATAATTAAGTTGTAAATTTCAATATATAAATTAAAAAGATCTATTTATTACACATGAAAGTTAAGAAGTAAGCCAGTGTCAGCTCGAAACGACAACGTGCCATGTGTTAAGCGTTTCTATCCCCTCTATTTTTACAGGAGCTAGACTAATATTTTTTTATTTTATTTAAATAGAAAAAAAATAAAATAAGAAATCTTTTCAAACCTAGCTACCCCTCCAATTCCCGATAATTCTTTGATGTGTCTGAAATGACCTACTATGTCCTTGATTGCTGGTGCGAGCGCAGCAAGTGGCCCTAGTATTTTTTATAAGAGTGTAAACAAATCCTTATTTGAGTGGAATACAGTTGACTGGATAATTCTGATGATGGATCGAATTGGTCCATCATTGGTTGAAATAAGTATTACTTATTTTTGTGTTTTCTTTGACTGCACTCCTGACCAATTCAATCCATCAAAAAAATCTTGAGTTATCCTCCGAAAGGTACGTAAAATGGAGCCCCTGAGCGCGTACAGCATTATGTAAAACGTAATCAAGCTTCCTTTCAAGAAAGCAATGTCAAACTTCCTTGGATGTCAAACTTGGATTATAAAACAATATTTTAAGCATAATAACTTAGATAATGAATCTATTAGTTAGCTGCACGAATTCAATTATATTATTTTATTTTATTTTTTCTATTTAAATAAAAAAAAAATATATTAGTCTAGCTCTTGTAAAATTAGAGGGGATAGAAATGCCTAACACATGGCACATTGTGGTTTCCAGCTGACACTGGCTAACTTCTTAACTTTCATGTGTAATAAATAGATCTTTTTAATTTATGTATTGCAATTTACAACTTAATTATAATAATACAAGTAGAATGAGAAAAAGACAAGTAGATAAACTACCAACTGATATTTGTACAATTACAAATTGGCTTAATGGACCTCCAAAGCTCTACTCTGTAAGTTCGAGTGGGTCTTAAAATAGTCATTTATATAAGTATTTTGCAATTAATTGGGAGATTAGAGAGTTTATTTAGTGACTGCTGAAGAGTGAATCAGTTTCTTGTCTTTATGCTATTAGATATCTTAAAAATCTTTTAATGTTAATTGCGTTTTGCAAAAAAGAATCAATCTTCTGAAAAGGTGATATAGTTTTGAAATAGTAATAATTAACCATTAGCAAGTATTTGTATATAGTTATTGATGATATTTATTTTTACTGTATTAACTGGTTTCAGTATGTAGGTACGCTCTGAGAATTTACAAACTAAGTGCGTATAATACATACTAATTGGTCATTGGTCATTGGAAAGGTGCCAGTAGGATAAGAACTGGAGGGGGATCACTAGGTACAGTTGTGGTACAACTCAACTAAGGGAACCATTGGCTGTAGGACGCGTTTTAGAAAGATGGTGTACCCTTGCCGTCAGCTGGACTATCGGCACGAACAGACAATCAGTAGTCCGCTAAATGAGAACGAATAAGCGTCTAGTCTCAGGTTCCGCGCCATACAGTATTCTGCCCTCTTTTCAGTGTAAAGCCTAGTGTTTATCCAATCCCGTGTAAGCAAATGGCTACGACGAGAAATCAGAGAAGACCGTATAAAGGTGATTTTTTTTATGTCATAATCATCCCTCATGAAAAAGCGTACTTAAATTGTATATCCTATTAGAATTCATGTAGACGTTAAAACATCTCATTCGTGAGTTCAACGTTTTATAATGGTTATAATGGTTTTGCATGTTTTCTACTAGCAATAATTATCATTAATTGAATTGTTAATGATAATTGGTTGAATCGTGAGACAAAGATGAAAACGATTTTTTATCAATTTTTTTTTGTTGAGATTACATTAGCGTTGAGACTCATTGTATTCGAAAATAATGATTTAAATTCTTCAATAAACATATTAATGTTAAATATAACATTTATTTAATATTATAACCGATGGATGAAAGTAAATTTGAGAACTTAAAAATTTAGACGTTTTGAAGATCAAAACTGGATTACTCCGAAATTTCACTATTATATTTTTTTAAATATTTATTTTACATTTTTAACTACAGATGGTTCTCCACATACAGAAGCCTGTTGCTAGAATCATTTCTTTGTTCATTACATGTCGTTTTTCTGTTTGAATTATAATTATTAAATGTAATTTAATGAATTTTTAAATGAAATAATATTAATTTTTTTTTTTTAATTTTTCGTTAGTTTATTCAAGCGATTTTGTCTAACACGACATGCTGCCCCTTTATTTCTCGTGGTTTTAATCCGGTTCTGAACATGAAGACTCAGGAATGTAAAATATTATGTGACTAAACTAGCGAACATTGAAAAAGTCAATTTTTGAAATTTGGAATTATCCGATTTTAATCTTGTACGCCTCAATTGATATTTCCATAATAAAGGAGTTAAAATTAATTTTATTAAAAAAATAAAAGAAATAAAAAACGTCATCCAACATTGCTCTGTCATCCAATTCAAAGCATTTTTTTAATGTAATATTTATCAATAATTTAATAAATAGGTACCAGAACACCAACAAATAATTTTTCGAGGGCCTATTTGATAAGAAGCCTTATTATCATAATGGCCTATAATCGCAAAATAATTTTTAATGCTTTGTCATTTCAATTCATCAGATTTACTGTTGCCACATTCTAATTACTAATATTCATTTCAAATTCGTATTTTCTTCTTACATTTTGAGAGGAGATACGAGTATATCCGGATATATAGAGATATATTGTGATTCTTCTTGTGAACTTCACTAGTCAAAACCATCCATCATTCGTCATGTTTAGTTTTTCCAACATACTACATAGGTTTCTTAGCCTATTGCTAATCTTAAAGATTTTTATATTAAGGTTTTTCTAGAACCTTATTCTGATATACCTTTGATTTTATTTTGTTATCGCCGTGGTTTCTCCTCAAACGGGCAGATATCCATGGCTCTATAATCACTCCTTGTTTAGTAATATATTTTTTCCAGAATGACGAGAATGAACTGACATGTTCAATAATTTTCATATATGATGTATACAATGTACGTGTGGAGGGAATTCAATATATCACTATCTTTATCGATCTCATTTTTTATTAATTGTCATATATTTACTTTGGATAAAACAATCAAATGGCTCTGGCTAATATTCATTCATACAAAATTTAAAAAAATATTAACAAAATTGTTGTTTCTATACTACTGAGATTACACAAAAATTCTTGATTTGCAATACATTTTAATTTATTATGTTAAATACTGTTATTTTAACAGATTATTATTAATGTTATTGATTAATTTAAACGTTATTAGTAATAGCTCCAGAACATTAAAAAAAGTACTGATTTTAATGTGTAGGATATTCAAATAAAATAAAGACTCCTAGTCAGATTTTTATTTTAGGATATATATATATATATATACGATGGTTTAAACATTGATTCATTCAATTCAACAAATTTAATATCTGGTCTGTGCAATTTATTGGTTTATGACTTGATTTCTTTAGCTAGTGCGAATTTACTATAATTTATAAATAATGAGAAATGTTATTGAATAATTTCAGTTATCAGTTTAGTTGAAAATTGTTCTTATTTTGCCTGTGTTAGTAATTTATGATATGAGGATCTGAAGTGAGTCTGTGCAAATTCGTACGTGCAGTACGTGTGTGATAGCTTGTTTCCTATTATGCCGTCTTCTATATTCTAATATTCTAAGCCAATGTGCTACTATAATGATCCTTATATAGTGTGAATAAATAATTCGCCTTTCTTCAAAATACATACATGCATATAATAAAATCAACCATGTTTTTGTCATAACTTTTTTTGAATAATTATAATTAATAATAATTAAAAAAAACAGTTAGCAATTCCATCAGCTGCGCATTCCTTACGTATTCTAAATCACGCGCCTTCCTTGATAATGCCTTATATTGTACTTAAAATTATTCTCTCCCAAATTCTGAGGGAATCTAGCTGATTTTTTTAGGACTCATGCCTCGCTACAGTATGTTAAAATGAGATGATTGTTTTGTAGATCATGACTTTAATTCTCCGGGAGAAGTTCCTTAATTTCAAGACTTATAACTTATAACTTATAACGCAGATCTTATAAACATTTGTTGCCTGCTTTAATCCTTGGCTTGACTTCATTGTTTAAGGCCTACGAGCATAGATCAGTATGAGGAAGGAAACAGATGGGTTATTTCTTTATAAAACTTGGCTAATGTTGTTCTTTGTCATTTTTTATATTTCTCCCCCCCCCCCAGTAAGTTTCATTATTTGTCTTAAAAGTATATTATCATGATCATTATTTTTGACTTTATTTTTTTTTTACCATGCCACCGAAAAGAACAAACTATCTATCACAAATAGATTGTTTCTTTACATCACTGTAATGCGGTATTATTTCACGAGGAACTATTAAACAAGCTGATTGTGATGTAGGATTAAAATTATATATATATATGAATTCTTAAATGAATAAAAACACTACGAAAGGCATAGTTCTGTTTTTATTTTATTTGAAAACTAAAACTAAACTAAAATTTATAATATAAGGTGTTTAAAAACTGTTTAACTGTTTAAAAAATGTTTTTGTTTTTTGTGAAGATGATTTTAATGTTTAATTACAGTGTATACGAGTATAAGTAATACAACTGTTTGATTACCCCTAAGATTTGGTTAAAAAAATGAAAGGATGATCTGCTCTTACTAATTAGGAACAAAGCTATGAAAGGAGCTACGAAAGCCTTCCACCTATACATATAAGAATCTTTCTTTATTCCAATTTAACTAATATTTAATGCTTGGTAAAAATTTAACATTTAATTTCAATGAAATATCCGTCTCTAGACATTAAAATAAGAATAATTTTTTTTTATTTTTTATTTTTAAAGAGAAAAGATAGGCCCTCGGCCTTTGTCTTTCAAAGGTTCCGGGTTCAAATCCCGGCCGAGAAATATCTTTTCTCTTTAAAAAATAGAAATATTTAAAACTCAAAAAAATGACCAATAATTATTAAACAAAAATTGTGTTAGAATCTATTTCCGATTGGATACCTTGGAGAAGGACATTAGGAGTTGTTCTTTAGGATAATGGACTTACCGCCTCCTCTATTCCGACTTAGCTCAATTTACATACTTGGTTAAAGAATGGATTCCTATTGAAATAATCGAAAATTCTTTATATTAAAAGCATAAAAACAATTAAGCATAAACCACTCGCCCGCTGATCTTGTAAGATATCTCTTCATTACATTTCCAAGTCGTACGGTATATTATTCAGTTAAATGTTTGATATAAGTTCGTATTTGTTTTGTATTGTAAGTAAATAAATTAGGAGGTTAAGAGGAAAAACACCAAAAACAAATAAAAAATATTATTCAGTGAATCGATTCCTTTATACAAGCTATATAAAGATAAAACAAGATTTAAGGTGTAATATTTTTCATTTTTTTATACAGCATTTACATATGCCTCGTTCATAAAGGTCAGCAATCGATCATTGAGACGTATTGAACACCGTTTGTCAGCGTATGCCAGTACAAGGGATTTCGATAAATATGATATATTTCGCATCTAAGCAGATCCCGATACTTTTCAAAGGCTTGACAGGGGCTTTATATTTATTGGTGAGACACAAATACATTATTTATACCGCATTACGAACTGCAATTACATCGTATTTAAATTGGAATAATAATAATGGTTGAAAATAAAAAACAAATTGTTCCAAGGCTAATTAAGTAAAATGGATGTTTAAAATAACCTTGTAGCTTCTATGTAAACAACATTTAAAACAGTAATCAAACAGTAACAGTAATCTTAGATGTATTACCCCGCTACAGGTGTTAGTGGTGATATAATTTTGGTAGAAGCAGATTGGAAAAATAAAATGTGTGAAGATGAATTAACCACATAAATCATGCCTAGCAATTTGCATTATAATACGAAGAACTAGAGATCGTATCAGATTCTCATAAAATGTGTTGGGCAGGTGTCGACCAATAGGGAACTGTGTCTCAGTTATGAACCTCTTATATCTTTTATAATGATTTACTGTTTATGATGGCAATTCCAGCATTTATAGATTTTTAATTATCATATTTAGTCCTTTATAAATACGAATGGTGTTTTATATTTTAAGTACTGTTCAACATTTTATTTATCAACAATCACTTATAGTATAAACTATATATGTTTTTAAAACTGTCCTTTAAAATATATTTACTATTTTCATAATTCACTGCTATTTTTAAGTATGTATTAGTATATCATTACGCTGTTTAATATTCTAAATTGTTTATTTATTGTATCTGCTTAAAGAAATTAATAGGGAGAAAATAGAAAAATAACGTATGTTTTGTTAATTTTTGTTCCGTTTAGTGTTACATATCCCTTTTACTTATTACTGTCTTTATTTTTGTATTAGCTTTAGTTTCTTTAGTTAACCTTACTTGCTGTGTAACTCTACAGTCCGGAGTGAGCTTTGGCTGCCTGAACAACAGTCCTCCAGATATTTCTATCTTGCATTCCAGTTTGTTACTCCTAGCCGTTGAGGTCATCCTTTACATCATCAATCCATCTTCGTCTAGGTCTTCCAGTTCTTCTGGTCCAATAAATTTTACTTTGGAGAATCTTTTTTTTTTGGCATTCGAATTCTTAGAACTCAGACACCGTCCATTCTATTTGGCGGGATTTTTTAAGTCTCACAATTTTCGGTATAATGATATACGCCATAGAACTTATTATTTGTTCTTATTCTCCCTACTTGAATAGCTTCATCGAACAGAGGACCAAATATTTTTCTCTCAAAAATTCTTAATGGTGGGTGGTAGTAAACCTAGATGTTTCAGCTGCATTTGTAAGTATAGGTCTTTATATATATTACAATCAGAACATTAAAATTTTCTTGCAATATTCTGGCAACGGCTCCCAAACAAGGAGCAGAATGGAGCCAATGCCCGTTTAGTTTAAAAAAATAAAATTTCTGACTCGTGATAAAACATCCATGAAGTGGTACAATAAATAATTACAGTAAAATTGATCTGGTTTCAAATTAAACGGCAACTACAATTTTCAAATTAATCGTACTTCAGAATACCCACCGGAAAGCTTCAGAAAAATTGTTAATGGGAGCCCATGCTTCTGACTAATAATAATATGATAAATAATAAACTAAAATATGTTAATTGATACATGTTTCATCCAGCAGTTAGTCTTAAGAAGTCTTAAAGTTTTTCAAATTGTTTAGTATAATTTGTCGTAGGTCATCAAGGATTGATTCATTCAGGGTTTAGCTTCAAATATGTTTAAGTACGTTGAAAGGGAAATGTATTATATAATAGAAATGGGATGGATATGTAATTGTTTTTACTAAATATGAATGTTCAATTTTTTTTCCTTCCGTATTTATTTTGTATGTTATCATTATTCACAGATTATATGATTAAGACTTCTACTTTAAGTTTTCATATAGTGTATATGCTTTTTGTACCGAAATATCCATCTCCCTTATTTCCTCTTCTGTACGCTATAGTTCAACGGGCTCTTTAAACTAAATTCATTATTTGGTTCGTCCCTTCATACCTTATAATTATAGGCGACTTTTATGGAAATTTCCCTCCTGACACTATTCCTGGCATGTTTCCTTAACAAATATGAACGAGTTAATTGGCCTTACATGTTATCTTAACTAATTTTTTCTTAATAACAACTACACCTTCTTAGTTCCTCCATAATCCCAACCTCAAGAACCAAAAAGATGTTCAATGCCTGGCTAAAGTCCGACCTATTCACCATACCTTCTTCGATCCACATTCACAATGTAACGTCTCCATCCACCAATTTAAATATTCATCCTCACATAACTGCTTCCTTTGGGAAATCTAAATTCTTTTTGGAATTTCCTAACCACTTCCTTCATCCGATACCATAAAGCTTCTTTCTTAACTTCATTTAAACACTTTTTGATTACCCTCTCAATGATTAATTTCCCGGACATAGAGTAACAGCATAATAACTATGCATATTTGTCTAAATACTTACCAATTTTCAATTGTGATTTCTAATTTATTTGAGTAATTAATTATTTCGGGTTTTTATATTTGTGAATAATGAAGCAAGGCCAATGGTGCCTACCTTGATCGTAGTTGTTATTCTTAACTCACTGTTTCAGAATAAAGAAAACTTTATTTAATTTTAAAAAGCGAGCTTGAGACTAATCTTTTTTTTAATCATTTATACCTTTCAAGAGGCTTATTTTCTCTGTAGTCTATAACTATCTACGGCAATGATATCGTTAAACCTAAACTCTGGAGCTGTCCCTCAAACTTGAACTTATTACCGAAATCCTGAAATAGTTTCTTCACAAATAAAAATTCCCTTGAACAAAAATAACGGTGACTGCTTTAACACTTCGTGATTGATCCCCGAATCGGAATCCTATTTAGTCACGAATAAGTTCCATTGCTTTCGGAAACTCCGCACGGTTCAAGGATTCACTAAAAGGATTCAAAATTTAAAGTGATGACCAATCAAGAAGCATTTTGAGATACTGTAGCAATCTTAGAACCTGAGGGTTTCTAATTATCAAATCCTAAGTTTGAAACGTAAAATTTGAGATGAGAAAGCAAAGTTCTTCGCATTATAAATTATGATTAAAACAAAAATATAAGGATTAGGGTTATTATTAATAAACAAATAAATATGGTCTTGATCATTAAAAAATTTAACTAGGACCCATAAACAAGTCATATTAATTTAAAATGTTCAATGTTATTTAATAAATCAAGACTTAATTTTACACGTAGTCATCTTATGACATAACCATACCTGTTTCAAAATATTTATTGAAGAAGCCTTGGTCTTCTTTGAGTAAATTAAAGAAATTAAGAAGAGCAGTCGCTAATTGTCTCAACCTATTCACTGGGGCTGTAGAAATAATGTTCTGACTAATGATAAATTAGATCATCACCTCGAAGTGATCTGCAGGTTCGCTGCCAAAATAAATGGGGTAATTAGTCTCGGAGAAAAGGCGGATATTTAGTTTTTATTGTACGTTAAACATAAATTGTTTGTTGAAATATTTTAGATAATATTGAGCTCGCTAAGCTTAATTCAAACAATTAAACAATTAATAACTTTTTTCTTTAGAATCATGCGTCATCTGGAAATTTAGTGAGGATTTTTTCGAGTAACCTTTCAGGTTAGTAGAACCATTTCAGATCTGTAAAGAATTAAAATAATTTTGGGAAAAAAATCATGACAGAAATATCAGCAGCTAAATTACAAGCTATTACAAAACGATAATTTACTAAAAATGTTCAATCGTCAGAGCCTGATTTATGTTGTAGCGGACCACATACGACAGGCGGCATGCCGTGGAAAGAATATGATTTCTCTCTCTTTCTTTATTAATATATGAAAATGTATGAACTAGATATGTACACTATATACAATATATAAAATTAATATCCTTTGAATATTGTTAGATTATATAAAATTAAACAAATTTGAAGTATATACAGCTTTTCAAACTCAATAACAATATACGATAATTACGATATTCGTATTTCGTGATAAACTATGAAAAATTAAAGAGATATGAAATATAAATAAATATATTATATAAATCCTTATTTAGAACAAAAATATAAAATTTTAATCGACAAAGAAAATAAACAAAACTAAAATAACCTAGTAGATAAATAAACCTATAAAAAATCGGTAGCTGTTTTTTTATATAATGCATATACGTCTAATCTTAGCTTGATATAAGTTTTTTCATGACAACCTTTATTCCCACTCAAACCTAGCTACCTCTTCAATGCCCGATAATCTTCTGAGGAAACTGAAAAGAAGATGGCCTCGAGACCTTCTAAGTCGAATTTTATTCCATGCCATCAATCCATGCCAGTACGCATCACTCGTTATATTTACTTTTTATTGTTAAAATACAGTTGTACTGTTCAATAAATGCTTATTAAAAAATAATTATATCTAATAAATTAGTTTGGAGCTAGTTATTGGTGGAAAGAATCGAAGGTACAGCATAGAAGAACAGGGTGTCCACATAATAATTTCATAATAAAGATTTATATTTAAGCAACTGATTCAAGTAAAGAACTTGCAATAAACAAATGGACAAAACATTTTATTTAATTATTGGCAAACATTTTCGTACCTTTTATAATAATATTATGTTAAATGTTTTAAATACTGTAAATAATATAATGTAAGTACTATTTCATTGAAGAAAAGTAAATTTTGTAAATTTTTGTTAAACAGACTCATATCTGCCAAGGGAGAGGCTTTTTTATTCTGTAAAGGATGCATCAATAAAAGCTGTCATTATTATTATTATTAACTGCGTCAATGGATAAATGAACATATAAACGTTTGGTGATTGCTCCAACATCAACCCAAATAAATATCTAATACTAATTTGGAGACGTCGAAAATAGCTGATCTAAAGATAGTGGATTCTTACGTTTTTAACTATTTATTATGTTACGACATGAATTAGGAAACAAAAAGATGACCTTGTTGACAACGCACAATAAATAATTATACGAAATTATTGTCTAATTCATCTTCTTCTTCCGCTCGCAGAAGAGACGCATATAGCTGCCCTTGGCTTGATCTTCTATCTGGAGCTTTTTTAACGATTATTCCCGAGCCAACTCATGCGTGGTACTCTGCCCTTCCACAGGTTCATTGGTTTTTTTTTCGCAGGAAGTTCACTAATTAATCTTCCTGCTGATCTATTCCCATCATCAAGAAGGGGCTTAGCCATTATAGATTCTGTACTGTTATGTAACGTTGTAGGCTGACATCCTTACATGATTCAAATGTCAAGGGGAAATATAAGATATACTTAGTATTTATCTCTTAGCAATTCATACTTATTTCTTCACCAGCTATTTTATTTAATGCTTGAGCCCTGTAAATGAATCCCTAACTATAAAACGGCAACTAGTATTTTTTTTTTTTTTAATTTTACAAGAGATAGAAAAAAAGGAATCTTAATAAAAGAGTTAAGACGACTTGTATACTTGGAATCGAACGTCCGATTACTACTACATCCTCTCCACATGTTTGGATTTGAGTAATTTTGTTAAATACCGAACCTCCAATTTCTTACTCTTTTGACGATTGCGTGGAGATAATGCAATGTCAAATAATGTCGTAGCCGAAGTATCTCTTTGTCTTAGCCCATTTCTAGCCTACACTTTTGTCTCAGTCAAATCCTTCACCATCTGAGATCACCATTTTTGACCAAAGTATCAGTCACGTTACGTCATACTAATCTAATCTGCTTTGATTCTCAGTTTCTTCATCGCTTCGTGGCGTAGAGTAAACTCTCTTTGATTTAGTGAGGCGTATTTTCCTTTCTATCAACCGAATTGACCAAACAAACTCCTTTGTTATTTCATATGTATACCTAAGGATGAATATTCGGTCAGTCATGAGTCTCTTCGAACTTTCCCTGATAATCAGTGTTCGTCGATTTAATAAATAAATAAAAAGGCTCACCGAACCCGAAGGCTCGATGCCAATGCCAACAATCTCTGCTTAGAAACCTCTGTCCACGGACCACTACCCAAACCCAAATCCTACGGATCACTCTCAACAAATCTTCCCGCCTACGTTTCGGTCTACCTCTAAGACATTTACCAGCCAACACAGCGCTTATCAACTTTTTAGGAATTCGTTCGTTACTCTATCCAACAACTTTACAAGCCCATCTTAATCTTCGCTACGTCGTCACTTGAATAATAATAACCGCGTTCATGCTTCACAATTCCGCCTTGTGTAATCACCTGAATTCTCCATTGGTCTCATCCTTTTTTGGACCAAATATTCTGCGCAACTCCTTATTTTCGTTCGTTTTACATACGACATCAAATTATTATATACGTATTTATATATATTCTATACTAGAATTATAGTAAATATTTAAAAATTATACACACGTTCTGTTCGTGCCACGAAAAAGAAGTTACTCCTTACACTATGGATGCAACGAAAAAGAAGATTTTGTATACAGTGGAAGTTTGGTAGTCAACGATAGTTTTCACATCTTCTTGAGTGAAGATGACCCTTTCTGCTATGAAAGGGAACAAAATTTCTTTAATCCATTCTGCAAAGCATCTTGCTCTATGAACTACTTATACCTGTACCTCTATTCATAGGCGTAAAGAGGGAGGGGGATTATTGGGGATGTAACCCCCCCCCATTGCTTAGAAGAAATTAAAAAAAAATTGTAAGTGACAATTTAAAAAAAATAAAAATTTGAAGGATTTTTCTTTATCAAAGTTATTATTGTGGGATTACAGAAGTTAGGGTCAATAATGCCAAAAACCCAACAAAGAAAGTGCAAACACAGTTATTTTAATGAATAAAAGCAACACTAAAATGACAAACCAAAACGCAATACTGTTTATTTACAATTAATTATATTATTGTAGCGGCCGTCACTATGTCAGGCTCACCATAAAGGACATAGACTTCTTCGTTTGTCCTCCGTTTCCACTCTCCACCAGCTAACACCGGTCCAAAAATCTTTCGTAAGATCCTGCGCTCAAATAATCCTGACATAGTGACTCTGATCAAGCGATACCGCCTGAGATGGGCTGGCCATGTGGCCAGGATGGACGACGAGGAAGCTCCAAAAAGACTAACGACAGAGATCATCCATGGGCGGAGGAGAATTGGCCGTCCCCGACTTCGATGGATCGACTGTGTGGCTGCGGATGCAAGGAGCTTGAGAGTCTGCAACTGGATGGCAGCAGCACGGGACAGAGACTTATGGCGGCTGCTGGTTGAAGAGGCCTGGACGCGTCAACGTGTTGTAGCGCCAGACTAATAATAATAATAGCGGCAGTAGTGGCATCTAGCGGCAACAATAAGATCGCAAATGTGAGAAGAACAGTTTAGACAATTCATCGAATCTAGAAGTAAAGTCTGGATGGGTCTAGAAAGTTCCATATGCAATTAAGTATAGTAAATTATTGTAACCAATAAATGTGGTTACTTGTATTTAAAAGCTATTTCTTGATTGCCCTTCCAAAAATAGCATTTATTACGAATATAACATTTATAACTTCCAAAATAACATTTATAAAAATTATAATCTATTTATTTAATTTGAAGCTACATGATTATAGTACCTATAATATATATTATACCTATATTACGAGACATCTTTTGTGAAGGGAGTAATATGTTGGAGTGGTTGACTGGGGGGTTAACCCCCCCAAGAGTCAACTCAAGTTATGCCACTGCCTGTATTGGCAACTATTTACCAGCTACGTTTAAAGAGTTCTGCTGATAAGCCCTTCCCGCAGCTTTATTGTATTTCAACATCTCTACTAAGTCCTCTGTATCTTCTGTAAGGGTGTTACTTCTTTATTCCAGTGGTTCACTTTCAAGAATGGGTCATCTCCAGCCCTTCTCGCATTTTCCGGGTACAAAAGATCCTTGAAATAATCGTAATTTTGTCATAATAAATAATAATAACAAATAACTTTTAATTATAATTAAAACAATGATATTGCTGGTGCTAGGAGCTGATATGACGATAAACCTGACACGACCCCTAGTTATCTAACCTAGTTCATTCTTGCCGCATCAGATTAAGATCGTTTCGCGTCATATTGACTCTAATTTACCCACCAGAGCCTTATTTATATCATCGGATAATTTGGATAACAATAAAAAAATACTCCTTATCAATCTTGGGATATCGAGTCACGTTTCTGTCTTACGACGTTTTTTCTCTTACGTTTTATAAAGTTTATTAGATTATTTATGTCGATAGTCACGTGGATTGTTTATATCTACGTATATGTAACCATTAATACATACACAAAAATAGAACCCACTGAACCGTGTTGTTATTGACTACCTCTGCGATCTAACCGGCGTACGAAAAATATATATAGGATATTTATACTAGACCTTCCCTATCATTTATAGGGAATTCCTTATACTATGATTAATAACGATTATCAACTTCGGTTAAAAAAAAGGTCAAGCCTTTTTTATAACTTTTTATTTTAACATTTAATTTTAACCACTAATGAATGCATCTCAAATGTCCTCTTAGTTATTTTTAAGGTTTTTATTTAAATCCCCTTCCTTGCCGTACGGGTTTTGACAATATAATTATATCCAACAAGATGAATGCATGTTAATATTGTCTAAATGTTCTAGCTCTGAGCCATTTGGTCGTTTTCATGGAACGATTCTCCTACCGGGATTGAAAATCCTTCTGTACATTGCCATCTGCCATTCGTACATAAAGTTTTTCTAGTACCGGTAAGTATCTCGGATCAATTAACTGGGGGAAATCATTCTCGAAGAGGAAATAAAGTCCTATTTCCCTCAGCAATTAGATCTTTGTAACTCATTGGCGGTGCAACTTATGCTCATCGGACTCCGTAACGCCGCAGCGAGGACGTAAAGGTGTAGTCATAAAAGTGCCCTGTGAGGAATCGCGAAAGATAACATTCTGGGGGAATCCATTTTGCAGCTAGCCGTGACCGAACGGTCGGAAAATATTTGCTCAAAGTATTTACAAATTTATAGTCTTGCAGTTTCCTTTTTATTTCAAGTATTGGCTAAGATTTTGAAATTCTTGCCGTGGAAAGAATTCAATGCTCCTCCGCTTTTCATTAGTCAGGAATAAAATCAGTTGTCATTCAACTCAAAAACAGCGCCCTTGAAAATGATCATCAAATTCTAAACTTTTGATAGAAATGTTGTGGTTGTTGTTTGTTCATTTAACGTCACTTTATGCTGCTATGGCTAATCGGACGATGCTACAGTGGGAGCTCTAAATTTTGCCTATCCAGGTTTAATTAGGATAGGGATTTTTAACGAGTACCTGACATCGTACAGGCTCGGGACCCCCTTTTAACGTCCCTTCCGAAGGACGGCGTAACTAAGGATTTTTTACTCCCTTTAAAAAATCCTAGGGCCACCTGCCGGGTTACGAACCCGCGATCTTGGGTTTAGTAGTTTGTTAAGCTAACCACTAGACCACAGGTGACCATAGTTGATAGAAAAGTAAACGCTGGATAAAGCAAATCAAATAATTTTAAACTTCTAGAAGGAGAAATTAAGGACGCTTTTGGTGTTGCTAATTGTAAAGTGCTTTAAATGCAGAAGAATAAACATTAATTTTATCGATTAAATTGGATCCTATAAACAAAGCCTTGTTTTTTCTGGAACTAACACTACAACTAAAACTAACACAAACTACTGGAACATAAAAACCAGTCGGCGTTTCCTATTTAGGCCATCATCAAAAGAAAATCACATCAAAGAAGACAAAGGGCAGCATATCTCACATCAACAGTCCAAACAGACAGCAACTTTGTGCCTAGACACTCCACAAACTACTAATTGTTTTGTTCACTTTTATTGATTAATTTTATCGAATTATATTCTATTTTTTAAACAATAGCTACATTAATAGATGCTCTGTTCACATCCAAAGTTGAGTATCCAAAAATTTGTGGAGGTAAAAACAAATTTTTAATCAAAAACAAGTTTTTTCGCTTATGCATTTTATTCCATATTTTATTTTATTCCTGCAAGAAACTGAAATGTAGCTTTCCAGTCTTTTCTTTTGTTTCTTCCCCCGTGGAAATTGTATATCGCTTTGCTATTATCATTCCTTTGCCTGAGTTAATCATGGGAATGATAGATATTGGAGACGATTGACGTAAAACAGAAAAGCAGCCTAGCCTACACCGCGCTGTAATTCTCTTAAAACGGACTTCGTTCTCACGCAAATATAATTACTATTATTTCAACGTACAGACAAATATTTTGCAATTATTTACACATCATATTTAAATTTGATTACCCTATTTTTACCAACACGCTATTGAAGTATTTATGACGTAAGGGCGGTTAAATGATTGTTCTATTTTTCATTTTATCGAGATGGCCAATTATAATGACCAGCATCCAAAGAGGATAGGCACTTTAAAAAGAAGGTAATATGGTAAGTATTTAATACACCGATGAAAGTATTTAATACACATTTCTTTCTCTTGTTTCAACCAACCTTTCAAAACAGAATGGGAAGGCCGGATTCGAATCGGCGCCTTAGACATAGTTTACTAAGATCCCACCATAAAATTCCCTGCCGCCAGTAGCTTAATTTTCTTCTTAGAAAACAACCTCGTTATTGGTGAAAAGAAAAATATTTCGGTTAATTAATTATATTAACACTTTATTGAAATATTACAATCTGCCACTTGTGGGCAATAAGTAATAGTGCTGTTTAGCATTCCATAACAAAACAATAATATAAACAAAATAAAATAAATAAATATATACATGCGGAAAAATATACACATGCGGTAACAGAAAGAAATTAATGCGGTAATAATAATAATAAAGTAAAATAAATAATAAAGTAAAATAAATAATAATACTAATAATAAAAATAAAATAAAATGTAATATTTCAGTTAAAATTCTTTTATCGTTTTACGTCATTCTCACGTTGACGTATTTTTTGGAAACGTTACTTGTTTCTCCACATATATTTTTATTATGTTCACATAAGTAGATTATTTGTGATGATCCTATTACCTCATGTAATGTTCCCAAACTGATATAATAAAGAGCAATTTAGAGAAACGAAATGTCACGTTCTAGACGCTAATTTGTTTGGAACATGTGTAAATGTTTCTCCTTATCCTTCTTCAGTTAGTCGTAAATTTGTTTAATAGTTTGTATTTATCTATTTCTTACTATTACCAACAGTGAGAGAGAATTTCTTTATTTCAAATAAAATGAAAAAAAGGGTTCAGTACGTGACAGAGGCTGTACTGTCACTCGAACAATAGATGGAGGTGATGATTGTACGAGATAACGTTCAGCCGCCATGTTTTCTTCCAATACCCACTTTATAGAGGCTAGATGAGCCCCAGGAGGATCTTCAAATCTCACAGGGCCCAGGCAGTTAACAGTTTAAATAATCAATCTGGCACAGCCCGATTTGAACTAGGTACCTTCGACACCGCAATTCAGCGCTATGCCAATGAGCTCTCCTGCTCCCCTGTTTCAAATAAACAAAATCAAATGTACCTAAAATTTGCATTTAATTGTTGTAAGACTATTCAAATGTGTATGGCTGTTATAATTTGAAGTGGTACTTCTAACTTGTCAATTATAGCGAAAAATGAAACATTCTAGGTATTACGTTAAAATTGTAATTTAAGATTTGAGAAATTAGTTGTAAATTTCTTTATAATTTCCTGATATTTTACATAAAATGATAAGTTAGTTTAGATATCTATTTATGATTTCCAAGCGAAATTTGTAACAGGCATTGCCAGCTTTTTAGTTTAAAAAAATTAAAATTGTAGAGTATCGTCACCTTGATCTCAACGGCTCAGATAGGATGATTTTAAATAAATAAGTTCCACAAGAACGTTTAAGGAGTATATTATATTTTCCCCTTCGGCATTTAATTACTGATGAAGTGTTGCTTCCAAAGACTGTGGATATAGTTTGATAGAGGTCTAGTTATCCTTAAATTCATAATTTACCGTTTTAAAACGCTTGTGAGCTGGACCCTTTTATAGTTGTTTTTAGATAATTACGTAATAAATAAAAAATGAAAACCAAATCATGATATACGATTTTCAGTAAATGCACGATGAAAGAAATTAATTTCAATCGAAATATAATACAACTTCATGCGTGCAAGATGAGTAGCTAACTAGTACAAGGGAAATATGAAAAGTACAAATTAAACATAGAAATTGCATGTTTTTAACAGGAGAGAATATGATGAGGGTCTGCATAAGGTCTCCTCACAATGCAAAGACACGAAAATCTCCCCCATTAATCAAAGCAAAAGTTTGAGCTGAAATATATCAGGAAGTTTGTGTAAATTTATTAATATATATATTATAAACTAGATTAATGAAGTGTTGTTTTTAAATAGGTTTTCATGCAATAAATAACACTTTATTGTTACTGTTTATAGACAGGAAATAACAAAATGATCTTTTTGTTCATGCCAAGTTGATTAATTGATAGATTAGAGATAATATATGTACTGTATATTCATGAAGGAAGTGTGCTGCAGAACTATTAATACATTTATAACCTTGTGAATTGCATGTATTAAATTTTATCATAAAACTCATTATTGTGTTCATCTAGTTTTACGATAAAAGAAAAAATCAATAAATATAACATTTGTTCTCTTTCTTCTTTAAGTTATTATTATTTATGTACACTAAATAATTAAAGTAACCTGAATGGGCGAGCAGTTTCATGTCGTTTCAGTCTAGTATGGGGACTTCAAAATTTCCAAACAAGAAATATATAATATAATTATCATGAAGTCTTTAACACGTTTATTTGATTCAGTGGGATAATGCCATGATGTTAATATAAAGTAATATTCTATTTTTTTTCTAAATTTTAAAAATTAGAATTCATAGATTACGTTTAAATTAATACTTGCAACTCGAAGCTATGAAAAACTTTATGGATTGATGTTAGAAAGGCAGGACAAAACTTGTCAGATATTAAACCCCATATTAGTTTTATCATTAAAATATATAGTTAAACCCCAAGTGAAGATAATTGTTATATCTGGGTGCATATTAGAAAGAAATACAGTTCTTTTGTAATTACACATTCCTTTGAATATGAAAATACAATTTTGTTAAGATTTTGTTAATAAAAAAGAACTAGTTAGTAATCTGTACCACTACAATCCTTGAAGGGTCTTGGATACAGTACATGGTATAGACTGTAAGGTTAGAAGCACAACGGTTATGTGGGGTAGTGATTTGTCTGAGATCACGCTTAGCCAAGTTTTTCCGCAATCAAGGGTAGCCACTATGGGATCTATAGGCCTCTTAAAAGATTAAAGAATTTATAAATATTTTTATTTTAAAGAGAAAAGATATGCCCCCGGCCGGGATTCGAACCCCGGATCTCTGTCTCTGCTTGGTTAAAAATCAAAACAGCTGACCAATAATTATAAAAAATTAAAGAATTTACTTTTGCTACTCCCTGAAAATTCACCCCCTCCCGAAATAAGATTGTCGCCTGCCTCTGCATACAATACCCCTGGATTATATTCTAATGATGAGGTAATAACCTATAACTATTGCGAGGGAAGGTTGCACTTATGATTACAAAATGTCAGAGAGTAATACTTATCTCTACGTTTTGTTTCCTTCACGCATCCCACTCCATCTTAAGTACTATTCCTGGAAGCTATACAACTAATATTTAAATTAAATTTTTAAAATTCCATGCGTATATTCACTCATACAATGATACAAGGAAAAAGGGGAACAAATTTCAAGAAAATAAAATTATGAAATATTCGATTTTGGTCTGTAACGGGGAATAAAAAAGTGAGAGTTAATACAGAGTGTAATAAGACATTGCCTAATGCATAGTACACGAATTTAGTCGACCTCACCCGTATCAACTGTGTTATGTGTAAAACGTTGGTTACATACGTATATATATAAATATATATATATATATATATATATATATATATATATATATATATATATATATATATATATATATATATGTAAGATTGTTTTGACGTGATTTTATTCTTTATTTATAAAGGAATTAAATTACACGTTCTTTCAAACTAGTAATTAAACACTTGTAACAAAATTAATTTAACTAACAAACTTTAGCACATGTGTTTTTATCAAAAGTCTAAACAAACACTGAAGGTTACAACAGTGAGTTATCACATGCAGTAACCTTACACCTCCACCTCTGAAGACGATTCACACGGAGAAAAAGGAAGCAGCTTGCTGGAATGAAAGAAATTGGAAATCTTCTTTTTCTTTCCACTTGCGACTTCATAAAATGTTGGTGAAATCTTTCGGACGATTGGAAAAGGTCCAATTCGTACGGGGTCAAGTTTGTTGCGATTTAATTTGTTTCCGTTCTCGATGTAAACCAAATCGCCAATCTTGAAATCATGATGTCTCCTATTCTTGTCTATTCTCGCCTTATTTATTTGAAAGTTCCTTAAAGAATTTTGAAAAGCTAATTTTCGATCCTCTTCTAAGGAAGATGTATTGTCTTCGATAAGAGGAGATATAGACTGTTTCTTCCCAAGAAGTAAGTATGATGGTGCGAATCGTGTTGAGCTATGAATTGTATCATTATACTCATTGACACATTCCTTTGCGAGAATCGGCCAGGCTTTATTTGTCTCACTGTTTATTTTGCATCGTAAACGATTCACTAGCGTTTGATTTAATCTTTCGTTAAGCCCATTTGATTCTGGATGATCAATGCAACAAAAAACAATCTGTATTCCTTTTTTTTCCAAATAGTTTTTAAAATGGGTTGAATTTATGGAAGCATATTGGTCGGCTAATAGGACCCAAAATATTATAATTTTTAGCAATCGGATTAATCAGATTAATTAAGTCGTGAGCGCTTTGACCCTTACTCGTTGAGATCCATGCATATCTGGTGAAATGATCCACCAAAATGTGCATGTATTTCTTTGGTGACCGATTCCCTGAAAACCCTCCAACAGTATCAAGTGACATTATTTGGAACGGGTCAGTGGCAGGACCCAGTTGTGAGAGAAGGCCGATAGCTCGATTGCGACGGGCTTTATTTCTAACACATATCTGGCAACTTTTACAGAAGTTATGGATTGCTTTGTCGAAACCCTTGAAATAATAATGCGGTCGAATCGTGGCGATCATCTGTGCTGGACCAATGTGACCGTAATGATCATGAACCAGCTGGATGATTTCATTTCCTAATTTTGGAGAAACAAATATTCTCAGTTTGCCTTTTAATCTTTTAAGGATCATTCCTTGCTTATAGTCAGTCCGTTTTGCTACTTTTAACTCCGGAAAGTGTTCAGCTTGGTCTTTTAATATCTGAGGTAGATCGATCAAGTTCACGATCCTGATTGCATCTTCATTATTGAAATATTCCAAAACCGGATTTCTTGATAGTAAGTCGGCTAGAATATTTTCTTTGCCTTTTTTATAAATAATGTTGAAATTAAATTGTGATAAATAAAAAATTAAATCGCCAAGAATTTCATCTGATCTGGCCTTTGTCTTCAAGTTTTCTAATGGCTTATGATCGCTGCATACTGTAAAGTGGCGTCCTATTAAATAATATTGCCAAAATTTTATAGCGTCTTTGATCGCCTTGCATTCCAAATGAATGATGTTTAAACGTTTTTCCCTTTCCGATAGTTTCCTTGAATAATAAGCTACAGGATGCAGTATTCCATCTTCTTGTGGCTGTTTCAGAGTAGCGCCTATCCCTTTAAAACTGGCGTCTGTTTCTATAAAGACGGGCTTATTATAGTCGTAAATTGACAGTATTGGGGCCGTACATAAATAATCTTTTATCATATTGAAAGCTTTTTCACAATCACCGGACCATTCAAACTTCACGTCCTTTCTTAATAACCGATGTAATGGTTCCAGTTTTTGAGAACTATTTTCTATATATCTTAAATAAAAGTTTATTGACCCTAAAACACTTCGTACTCCAGTTTTATCCGATGGACTTTGTAGGTTTTTTATTGATACTAAATTACCTTCAGCTGGTGAGACTCTGTTCTTTGAAATTGTATGACCCAGATATTTAACAGATTTAGCTGCAAACAAACACTTGACTAGTTTTAGTTTGAATCCTTCAGCGTCGGTCACCTGCAAAAATTTTTCGATATGTTCAAGATGATCTTCCCAGGTTTGAGAGAAAATCAAAATATCATCGATATAATTGATGCAGAATTTTTCCAAATCATTTCTTCGGATAATGTTTGATAAGATTCTCTGGAACGTGGCCGGAGCATTTTTCAGACCAAATGGAAGGACTTTGAACATGAACTTTCCATATTTTGTTATAAACGAAGTTTTTTCTCTGTCCTCTTCTTTTAGTGTAATACACCAAAATGCTGAATTAATATCTAAAACCGTAAAGTATTTACAATTTACAACTTTGTCGATTACGTCCTGTATCGTAGGAAATGGAAAAACTTCTAGAACTACCAATTTATTTAATTTGCGAAAATCGATACACAAGCGTGATTTCTTGTTCTCCTCTTTCTTGAACGCGAGGGTTACAGGGGAAGCGAACGGAGAATCAGATTCTTCAATAATTTTTGCTTGCAATAATGCCTTAATCTGACTTCGTATTTCTTCATCGTCTGGAATTGAGCATTTATACGGTCGACAAGTAACATATTCATTAGATAATAATTTTATCTCTGCTTCTTTTGATTTCACTTTCCCAATATCAAATTTATCCTTTGCAAATATGTGTTTATGCTTTTCTATTAGCTTTGCAATCTGCTGTTTTCGCTCCTCATTTTCAATATGATGTAAATTGACGTCGAACTCTTCTTTTTTTAAACTTTCATTAAAATTTAATTGAGTATTATCGTTGGGATCATTATTATCAATTGAAACTTGATTATCATCTATTTGAATTTTTTCCATCTGATCTAATTTAGATCGAATAAAATTATCCTCTCGATCACTATTGGATCGGTTTTCATGTAAATCTATCACATTGTTGTTATCTGTTCGTTGTAATATTCTTAAGTTTTCATTTTGAATCAATTGAAACTTTTTTATGGCATCAATCCCCAATAAGATGTCATAAGAAAAGTTTTCATTCTTGACAACATAAGTTGTTATGTAGTCTGTAATATGTCCAATACGAAGTAAAATTTTAGCCCGGGCTGAAGTGAAATTTAATCCGCTGATAGTTTTCAATACACTTTTTTTTTCAATTAATTTCAACTTTAGCAAGTCAGCAATTCGTTGAGAAATTAATGTAACGTTGGAGCCACTATCATAAATAGCCTTAGTTTTAACCTTATCACATATGATTACATTAATCTTTATCAACGGATCGAATTTCGCCCGGTTCTTCAGTTTAAATGTTTGTCATCCAGGTCTGTTTGTAATATTTCTAAGTTGTCAATCTCAGAAGATCCTTCAGTTATGTTTGATTTTAGTTTTTCTGAAACTTTACTTCGATTGCGGCATTCCGATACGAGATGGTATCGATTCGGAAAACCAATAGTTGCACAAATTGAACATGCTGTCCTTTGAACTTTGTTCTTTGAGTGAAATTCATCTCTCTGAAAAGTTTTCGGGCCAGAAATTATTTTAGATCTAGGACTTGACGGATTTTCCTTCTTCTTTGTAGAAAACGAGTCCTCTAGTTTTCGGAGTTCCGCATATAAGTCTTCAACAGTGTTAATTTTCTCTCTATCAAGTTCTTCTTGAGCTTCTTTCGGCAATCCAAAAACTATGAGGTTGATACGGGATAATTCAGTACCCTTAGGTTCTACTTCTAGGCATAACCTCTCCTTTATAAGCGCGTAATTGATTAAAGACCCACCCAAGTATTTGTAGTTGAAAGCTTTCCTAACAATATGCCAGCCTTTATCTACAAAAACGTTCAAGAATGACTCTTTCCAAGTACTCCAGTGACCATTTACACCTATTTTCTTTAGATTTATTTCAAACCAATCTTTTGCTGGGCCCATGACAAAAAAACGCAAAGCTTGAATCTTACCACTATCGGAATTTACCTTGAAGCGGCTACACTCTTCTTCAAATTTAGTTAACCATTCTTTAGGATCTGATTTATTCCTTTCAAATTTTTCTATGACAAATTTTTTTTCGATTTGATGAAGTTTTATTTCCTCTTGTTTTAAATTTAAATATAATTGGGTTTCTAATTGTCTAATCCGATTTTCTAACTCTATTTGTTCAGCTTTAGCAACCGAGGAATTTGTTATTGGGTCACATTCTTCTAAGGGAAACTCTCTAAAACAAACATTAGCAGCTTCATCGAAGTATTCTTTTTTTATATTTTCATCGATTTTTACAGAAACTGTTCTATAACCTGTTTGGTTCTTAATAGCAAACATTGCATTTTTTATGGGTTTTTTATTTAATAGAGAAATGTGGATACTTACATCTCTAAATTCTTCTGGCACTAAATACCAAGTATTCCTATCAATGGATATACATTGAATCACAAATTCTTTCTCAACTTTCTTAACCACTTGAACATGAAGAAAATCCATTTTTTTTTTACTAGTTGAAATCTTGTAATTTAATTTGTAAGATTGTTTTGACGTGATTTTATTCTTTATTTATAAAGGAATTAAATTACACGTTCTTTCAAACTAGTAATTAAACACTTGTAACAAAATTAATTTAACTAACAAACTTTAGCACATGTGTTTTTATCAAAAGTCTAAACAAAAACTGAAGGTTACAACAGTGAGTTATCACATGCAGTAACCTTACATATATATATATATATATATATATATATATATATATATATATATATATATATATATATATATATATATATATATATATATATAAAATTTATATACATACAGGGATAAAGAAGTTGTGTTTATCGTCATGAGTAGAAAGTTATTTTGCTATATTTGTATTTTCGTTTTAAAAAAAAAAGTTTCACTTTCTAAGACATAGCTGCGCCATCTCAAGGCTCCAACACATACCCAATAAAGTTATAAGAGAAACTATAGGGCAGGAGAAGATTATATTACACGAAAGATACAAGAAGTCTTCAATGGTTTGGCCACCTCATGAGAATGAGCGACAATAGATAGTAACAGCAACAAAATCCAATTATAGAAGAAAGAGAGGAAGACATGGATGGAGGATGTAAGAGAAGGAATGGCAGGGAGAAGGCTGCGAGATGAAGAAGAAGAATGGGCTGATTGGAAGAATTGGCGGGAAAAGATTTTGGGTATCTGGATATATTAATTGTAAAAAAAACGAATAAATAATTTTTTTTTTCAATTCTATCTATTTAGAATAGATTTAGTTAGAAAGTTTTAAGTTCCTTGAAAAAATCTGTTGTGGACACGACATAACTTCCTTCCTAGTACTGTATTAAGCGGTGGTTCAAAGATTGACTGACCTCATTAACTAATGACCTAACTAATAAAATAACTGACTTCACTAACTGATCTTACTAATTTATTTACTAATAGATTCCGAATATGGCAGTAAGTATCTCAAAAACGACGTAAATATTAATGTTTTAGGCTAGGAATTTTATTTCTAAAATAGATAGATCAAATCATACGAACCCCCGATATTGGGCTCAGTAGTTTTTTATGCTAACCACTAGATCACAGGTCGCCCTAAACAAAGTTTATCTTATTGTTTTTCTGAACTATTTTCGGATGTTTGAAATCCGAATGTTCATATTTTGATAACGCATTAATAAGCACGGCTGTTTTTCGGGATGACGAGACGATTCTTAAACATATCACGAGTTTTAGATCGAAACCTGAATTATGGACAAGACAAGGCAAAAACTTTAAAGAAAATTTACGATTCTATACAAGAAACGCAAGCCCCTGAAATCTAACTACTGAATTAAGCTAAACATATTAAAATAGAAATTCATGATCTTCCTCATAGCTATTATTTCGCAGTTATAACACCTCATGACATAATTTTCAACAGGCTATACATCGTTTTATAATTCCGGTAGCATTTCGCAATCTAATTGCCAATTTGATGTATAGGTATTATTATCATATTTTATTTAGTTTGTTTTTTTATTTTAATTTCTCAATCAAGTAAACATAAAATGGTTGAAAGAATATGACGTAACATATCCTTCATTAGGCTCTTCACTTAAACCAAAGTTATGTTTGCTCATGAACATACCTTGCATCATCACTAATTTTTCGTTCTGACAAACCTTTCCAGCTTGTATGATTTGAATTTATTGCTTTTCCTATTATTTCTGATATGATATAGATATATAGATAGATATGATATCACCAATACTCCCCAAGATCGCTGGTTCACAGTCCGGGAAATGGTCTATCGATAGATTTTTAATTAATTAAAAACCCTTGGTTATTTATCTATCGAATGGTAAGCAATATGAAGGACCTGAGCCTATGCGGTTTCAGGTACTAAAGATCCAGATCCTAATTATACCTGAATGAGAAAAATTTAGATGAATTATTAATCTCAGACTATAGCCTTGACCAATTATGCTTGACAGCTTTAAGTTATGTTAAACGAAACAAACAAAGCAGCACTCATTCTTCCACCAAATCATTATTAAAAAGCATTTAGGGATTTCAATTAAAGTTCCACTTACATTAAATGACTTGTTCAATTCGATCCAATGATGATCTACAAATACCTGATAGTTTACAAAATTATGATCGTTAGTCTAATGTTTCTCAATTTCTAGCATTACAAAATCAATAGTTTATAATTTCTTGCTAGAGGATTTTTTTCAATTAGAGGCTCTGCCTAATTTCAATTTCTCTTAAGCCGAAGCTTTAACTTCAATATCCTTCACCGTTTGACTGTTGACTGCTTGAAAATCGATGAGAGGAGAGTTAACGTCTTTCTTTGAGTTCAATAAAGTTTTTCGCAGGCTGCTCTTTTTTTCGGGGAAGACTTATTGATGTCATTTTTATACATGTCTATTTTTGCTGAAGGGGTTTTTTTTTTTTTTACAACAGAGGTATTTTTACAGAAATTTCATTTTTCCATTCCTTAACTGAATAGAATTATTTAAAATGAGCAGTAAAATTTAAGTTTTTAAGTTATTTAAGTAAGCAGTCCAGATAATTTACTTTTTGGTAGCTATCTAATGATAGTTTTATGCTGTAAGGTATTAATAGAGGATTAACGATTGATAATTTAGGAACTAGTTTTTTTCGTAATTATAATTATTTTGTCAATGATTTTAGGTTATTTATTTGCGATAAAAAAAATTAAAAATTAAATTACTGACTCAGTAATTATTACATAACATACAAGAACTCATCTGCGACTATAAGCTAATAAAATGGAATTATTACTAAATTTCTTGTTAAGGTTCTTAGTTATTAACACAGTGAAAATACTGTACATTAATTAGTGTTGAGGTGTTAAAATCATTAAGTATTAAATGTGACTTCATAAGAGAAGGAAACGTGAATTAAAATTTTTGTAACACCTAGCGATTGCCAGATTTCAAAGTGCCTGACTTCGATTACAAGTCAAAGCGCGTGACTTCAGAAATAATAGAAAAAGCAATAAATTCAAATCATACAAGCTGGAAAGGTTTGTCAGAACGAAAAATTAGCGATGATGCAAGGTATGTTCATGAGCAAACTTTGATTTAAGAGATCCTAATGAAGGATATGTTACGTCATATTCTTTCAACCATTTCATGTTTACTTGATTGAGAAATTACAATAAAAAAAAACTAAATACAAAATAAAATATGATAATAATACCTATTCATTAAATTGGCAATTAGATTGCGAAATGCTACCGGATTTATAAAACGATATATAGCCTGTTGAAAATTATGTGGTGTTATAACTGCGAAATAATAGCTATGAGGAAGATCATGAATTTCTATTTTAATATGTTTAGATTAATTCATTAGTGTTGGATTTCAGGGGCTTGCGTTTCTTTTATATAACCGTAAATTTTCTTTAAAGTTTTTGCCTTTGTCCATAATTCAGGTTTTGTTCTAAAACTCGTGATAGGTTTAAGAATCGTTCCTTCATCCCGAAAAACAGCAGTGATTATTAATGCGTTATCAAAATATGAACATTCGGATTTCAAACATCCGAAAATAGTTCAGAAAAACAATAATATAAACTTTTTTTAGGGCGACCTGTGGCCCTAAAAAAGTACTAATTAATAATTAGCATAAAAAAGTACTAAGCCCAAGATCGTGGGTTCGTAGCTCGGCAGGTGGCCCTAGGATTTTTAAAGGGAGTAAAAAATCCTAGGTTTTGCAGACCTTCGGAAGGGACATTAAACGTGATTGTGCAATGTCAGGTACTCGTTAAAAATCCCTATCCTAAGTAAACCTGGATAGATAAAATTTAGAGCTCCCAATGTAGCATCGTCTGATTAGCCATAGCAGCATAAATTGACGTTAAAATATCCTTAATCAATAAACAAACAAAGCGTTTTTTTACACGTTTAAACGAGTTGGCTATATGAATAGGGGCACAAGGTGGGTACACTCATGCAAATCCTTATTCCTTTAGAGGTGACCGTAAACACTGAGAAAAAAAATTGGCATTCTCAGCTGTCGGGATCCGAAGAAAGACATATCAGGAGATAATGGAGGGTCAATGCTAGCCAGGGCTGAGAGCAGTCCCGATCCTATCGCCGCGTCGAGGCACACTGTCGCATCAGCTCCCGCTACAGTTCTTTGTCTAACCAGGCGGTTGTCGCTTACTTATATCTTCGTCAATCTTCTTATTCTTCCAGTAAGATATCTACTTCTTATTGAGGTCTCCTTGAAAGTCATCTTCTATCGTTCGATTTGATGCAAATCGATCTCAGGAAGGAAAATGTTCAACACGCCTGCCATCAACACCCTTTCAGGTATTTATGAGCAAAGTAATCACAACTTAACAATAAAGTGTATGTGTTAATCCTGCTTACTCCGTGGGAACTCAATTCGCTGGCAATAGCTCGTCTGAATCTATCCTTGAGTATGATGGTTAGAGAACCAAGTTCATGGGGGACATTTGTTCAGTTCCCCCAAAAAGACGAAAGTTATTTAAGTAAACCGGCTTTATTTCTTCGAAGAGTTTGACTTAGTTTTTCATTTCTGCTTCATTTTATTCATCATATTAATTGCAAAAAATATTATCTTTCATGGGTTCAGAAAGTTAATATTTTTTAAGGGGATATTAAGCTTTTTTATCAGTGAATGAAAACCATGAAATGATTTTTGTTTGAAATTTATTTAATTACCTGTTAAAACATAAATTCCATTTTTAAGATTCGGAGTATTAAAGTGAAAGTCAGATTTATATAGTTAAAATAATAAAAAAAAGTTCGTTTATTTCAGAGAATTACTTTTACAACTAATGTAATTTTTATATTTATTTTCCGTGAAAATTCTTTTCAATTTTCCTGGAAAATTTATAGATTATAAAATATAAATATCTAACAATAACTTCAGTTTTTCATTTAGCCTTGTTTAACACTCTTTATTACTTTCGACGAATATATGTTGAATGATATTTCTTCTAAATTCTCTAATTTTCCAACAGTATATTATACACTTGTATTAATACTGATTTTTCCGAAAAGTTTTTTTTATCAGAGAAAATATTTTTCCTCCCCCCACTTTAATAATTAATCACATTTTTTCGTTGTTTAGATCTTTATATATGATTGATATCTTTTTTTATAAACATACGATCGGTAGCGTAAGATGATCATTATCTCAAATATCAGTTAATTTTAACATTTCGGTTTACCTTCATATTGACGTATTTTATTGTCCTATCAAAGCTAATTAGATTTCTTCGATGTTGAGTTTGGTTTATAAAAGTATAATTTATTTTGTAAAGATTGATCTTACAGAGAGATGCTCCACCAATTTTATATTTTACAAAATTCTTCACTATTGGTTGGTTTACTGGGTAAATTGGAATAGCTGATATAAATCGAGATTCAAACTAGAGATCTTAAAATTGATTGGATAAATAAAAAAAGATCTGAAGACTAAAATTATTTTTGTTAATGGGTCACCATTCCGGCATGGCATTTTTTTGTCAAAATATTATCTATTTATTATAATGCAATTGGGAATAGCCACAATGCAAAGCCTTATGTTTCAAATTTCTCCAGTTCAATTTCTGAAACATAAGGCTTTGCATTGTGGTTTTTCCCAATTGCATTATAATAAGTAATAGTGTTTCTTTTTGAGTTTTTGGCTCTATTTTATTGATTATCTATTTATCCAAATTTTTTGTTCACAAACTGCCTTCTATATAGCTATCAGACATCTCGTACCACACTATTTGGTACTAAGACAACGGGAATACATGAAATGATTATGTCTAGGGAGATATGTAATGATCAAGGTAGGAAGAATCTGTAGACAAATAAGATGGTACAGCAGTATCAATAGAAGATAGGATATGGTAATTTTTCATTTTATCGCTTTATTTTCCAGATAATGAAAAGTTCATTGAGACTCACCCAAGTGTTTTTAATTTCATACACCAAACAAGTCTAAATCCATATTTCAATAATGTTAACATTAACTTTACACTAAACATTTATGAAGCTATTGAAAGGGGAGATATAAAATAATTTCAGGATAATATTGTTATTTGAATAGATTTTTTAAGTAACAATATCATGATAGTATGTCGATGCTAATTCAAATGTAAAAACATCATCCTTGCCTCAAGTTCAACATGTAATAGGTTCACACCCGTGACCTGTGACTCAATTTATTTACTTTTTGTTAATAAATTGTTAACTTATTAACGTAAATGTCTGCTTTTCGTGTGAAAAGAAAAAAACACACTGTGTAGTGATAGGTGATGATATTTTTATATTAGGTCGAACTTTTTAAATTATTTTTTCATTTCTTCGCAACTAAAAATTACATAATATTGAATTATAAGCAACAAATTATGTCAATTTTAATAATACTGATTTTGAAATTAATAAGGTTATATTTTATAGGCTATATTTTTATTTTATTCTGTTTTATTTTAAAATGTAAACAAATAAAAGACCAAAGATAACAAACTACCCTACAAAGTAAGGGTATAACTAGGCATTAGTTTACTTTAAAACAGTGGTGTCCAAACAACCTCCTTAAAAAATGTCCAGCTCGAGTTTATTTGCCTATTAAAAAATCAATCGTCGTAATTACGAGGTGTAATAAAACGATTCTAATGACTTTATAATATAACATATAAAATAATGTTTTTGTGTTATTATTATATAGTCTATGTTTGCATGTAAGACTAATAGTAATAATCACTATAATAATAACCCATACATTTATCTACAAAAATGTTTATAATAGGTGTAAATCAAATGAGGATATAAATAGTTTTGTTATGAAGCCTTCCCTAAGTGAACCGCAAGATAATTCGGGTTGGCCACCCTTGCTTTATACTAAGCTTATTAGTCCATTTAGTGCCAATTAAGGCGACCTTTGTAATTGTTAATTTAAAAATGTATTGAGAATATAATAGAAAATGAGAATAAATTCACTTGTTATAATACCAATATAAACTAGTATTGTAAACAAGCGTTTAGTATTTTCTTAAGCCTCTTGTTATAAGCGATTGTACCATAATGGAATAGTGAACCTTTTGTATTTTTTATTTTAATTAAACATTTAGTCGGTCTAGTCAATCAATTAATTAATAGTTATTGATAATTTCGTACTGTTCCCCAACATGGAAGAAAAATTAGTTTCATGGACAGGTAACTATCAAAATATTTTCTTCTTTACAAATATGTTGTTGATAACTTTAACTCCCAAACCAAAGATATGTTCACATTTAAAATACTGGTTATTTTCAATTATTTTTGTCTGCTTTTCTTGCGAAAAAAAAATTAAAAATTGTGATGTGATGGTTGAAATACTATTTTGTCAGTGTGAACTTTTTAAATAAAGTTCTATTCACCATACAACGTATAATTCCACAATATTGAATTATAAGCAAGAAATTACATTAATTTTAAGAAACTGATTTTAAAATTAATTAAAACTATTTTCCTGATATTATCCAACGATATTCTGAACAAACTTGTACATACGAAGAGTAAATCCGATTTATTTTACTCAAAATGTATGTGGCAGCTGGGATACTGTAGCCTACATTAATATTTACATTTATTTTTATGTTTCTTCTTCCGTTTCCTGTGTCCTCCTTTTTTATATAATTATGTTGACCTTGAAATTATATATATTAAAACTAGTATTTATTTTATTTAACCTGTCAAAATATTTTGCGACTATCTCTAACATGATTTTTAAAACTTTTTTTTTGTGCAGATATATGAAAATTATTTTCATTTGAATGCACAATTTGTTTATAAAAAAAAAAGGTTTACAACTTAACAGAATATGTTAGTACTTTCTATTAGTGTACAGGAATTAGGACTACACAATTACGACACTTCTTAACAGTGTTAGTGACAAAACAACAAAGAAAATATTATTGGTGCAAAAATTATACACCGATGCTTTGTTATCAGTAAATCCGATTTACGAATGCTTACAACATTTGAATGGATAGGAAATACTGATTCGTTAGTTGAATGTGTTCAGTTACACAACATCTAAGATTGAATTTTAGCACTATAATAGTTAATAATAAATTATAAATAAATAATTACTCTTAATGTGTTTATAGGCAATATGATAGGTTCATAGTAAGTCGAATTTTAATGAGCTAGTTTTGGGTTATCTTCGGTATATTTTGTAATTTATGCTCTTCGCTTATAACGTCTAGTTCAGTGTTTGTAGCCGAAATGTATTACGTTGTTCTTGATAATATATATTTATGGAATACCAACTATTGTAATAATTAGGTAATATTGATTTTTTTTGTTTTTACCAAACTCCAGACACCAGAGCTTATAAGGTTTTACCATTCTTAACCAAAATTTTGTCTGTTATTTATGTTAATATTCAAACTTGAGATGTTTTTCAGTTAATTTGAAATAGTGCTTGATAGAAACCTTTTATTACATTCAATTAAAGTCTAGTAATCAGTTATCAACGAAGTTTGATGCCCAGCTTGATTTTTTCTAAAATACACAGTTTCCATTTCCAACGAGTAACTTTTTTTTATTTATAAAGGAAACGAAAATACAAATCAAGACGGACCAAATGTCTAATTCAGTTGAAATCTGAAATGGAAAATTTATTTATTGCGTACTGAAGAGTAAAAATTACCTTCTTAATGTAACATGTGAAATTTATGCTAAAATAAAAACCTATCTTAATATCCTCTCGAATTAGAATTTATATTACCCATTGAAATACAAATCCCATCCGGTTTTTGAAAATAGCAGACCAACTAATGTCCCAAGCTATGGCAAAATACACGGTCATAACGGTTAACAGATATAGGACGAGTTCCGAGAGGGTTTCAATCACAGTTTTTATTACTATTCATATAATGTTTCGCCATGATATGATTAAACCTTTTTGAATGGTTTTTCGATATCATTAAATATACAAAAAACAGGGGTGAAGTACGCTTAAAAGAACTTTAGGTAAATTTGTTTTGTAAATATGTTTTGAAAAATTAAAGCAGTCCGGTCTTCTTTTCGAATTTCTTCTATTTATGTTTATTTATTTATATGTATTCAAATAAATGGATAAATTTAATTACAAAAACTGATATTTATTTTTTAATAAAGACCTCTAGTTAGGCATATGATACGCGCGCGTATATATTATTTTATATTGCGCATATATTTTCACCTTGCACTAAACTGCCAAACATTTCCGAATGGTATATAAAGTTTGTGTATTAATATAAATTACACACCAGATATTGGTTTAAATTGGTTTTAAGTTTGGGCAAACCGATATTGGTTATTTATAAGCACTAAAAATATTTTGTTAAACCAATCAATATAATCGAATTATTCTTAATTTGTTTTTTAAAGAATTATTTGATATAAGTGAACTAACATTAATTTTATATTTACCCAATTTGAAAAACACGCGTGCATGTCTTGTTTGTTGCCTTTTTTGAAGAAATATTCCTTTGTATCATAAAAAGGGATAGATAATTTATATTTTCTTATCTATTAATTGTATCGATATTCATCCTAATTTTTATTTTTGTAATTTTTGGTCGAAAAATTAATAAAATATTATTCCTTAATAAAAGATATGGTTTTGAAATAATATCGACTCGTAGCTAGACCCTGATCTTTAATTTGGTAAAATTATCATAACTATCCATTTCCGCTTCTTAGACTCTTATCTAAGTATTTGACTATTGATAAACTTGTTGATTAGCAACAATAATTGTTAGGCAAGATTAAAAGTAAATGTTTACATTAATTCCAAAGAGGAACATCTTACTATCGAAATACGGTACATATACATATTGCAGAAAATCATATATACTTACTGTTATATATGTATCGATACTTATACATAAACTGAAGATAATATTCTGATTTTTATATTAAATCTATTCGTAGTTTGACTTAATATTTCAAAACGACTACTAAAAAAGGTGATTTGGTTAAGATGCCAGTATATTCACTGCTGCCTTTGCCTTTGGCTTTAGTTCAATAAAAGTTCGTGTGTATTATAAGATTTTCTTGGTTTCGTGGGTTTTAAAGGTATATTATTAGCTTTCAGCTTTTTCTGGTAGGGTCTTGGGTTCAATGTGGTAAAGACTGTACTGCTTCTAAGCCTACGGTTGTACTGGGAGATGACTTTTTTTGTTTTCAACCATACATAACTAGTGGTCATCTGTGGTCTAGTGGTTAGCGTAACAAACTACTAAACCCAAGATTGCGGGTTCGTAGCCCGGCAGGTGGCCCTAGGATTTTTTTAAGGGAGTAATAAATCCTTAGTTACACCGTTCTTCGGAAGGGACGTTAAACGGGGGTCCCGAGGCTGTACGATGTCAGGTACTCGTTAAAAATCCCTATCCTAATTAAACCTGGATAGGCAAAATTTAGAGCTCCCACTGTAGCATCGTCCGATTAGCCATAACAGCATAAAGTTACGTTAAATGAACAAAAAAAAATATAATAACTGCTAGATTTTCCCCCAAATAAGGAAACAAACTTTATCGAGGCTGGGTTTTCCTCAGGAAGGTCTGCATATGAGCCTATGGATAGATTAAATAATTCATCTGCCACAGCCGGTTTTGAACCCGGTACCTCAAGAACAGTATCCTTGGGCTCTACCCACTGAGATACCCTCCTCCTCCTCTCAAGAAGTCTAATACATCAGGATACATCTTATTTTTATTTTTTCTGTCCTTAATCGATGAATATATTACCATGCCATTAGACATTGTGAAACAAGTAACTGTTCGCAGCTGACTTAACTTCACACCACTTGTTTGTATTCGTTCTTACACTCTATACTCTGTCAGGATGAGTGTTTGATGAGGGTACCAGAGATTTAATAGCATCCTGGGGAAAACCTAGAGCTGACCACTCAACTTTCTGAGAAATAAACTTCAGTCCCAAAAAATGTGGCCTTCCTGATTGATCCTTCGGGTTTCCTTGGTTTCAGGTTCATGTGATAAGATACGGAAGTGGTATTATAAACATACCTTATTTATTTTAAACTTTTATTATGTATTCATTCGATAAAATATATTCTTTATGTAGTTTTCGACAGTAAATAATTGTCAGTAGCATTGTTTAGAAAGTAGGCGTGAGAACATAAATTGTGAATTTTATCTTTAATTAGTTTTTTCACTTTTTTATGCATATAAATAGTGTTAATTTCCACTAAAAAAATAACATTATTTACTAATTTGTAATCATTATCAGTTCCTTGTTTAAATTTTCACTTCAATGAAATGCCCAGAATCCATAAAGGTTTCTGAAAAAAAAACAAAGATTTTACATCAAAGACATATTTATTATTTTTCTAAAGTTAACCACATATCATGTCATGCTTTAATCATATAAGAATTACTTTAAGTTTATTTTTATAAATTTGAATACTTTATTGTATATATTTAATTTTAAAATGTCATTGCATCCATATCGCATTTCTTTTAATTTTCCATTTTTTTTTATGTACACCAATTTTTTGGGGGCTAATACATTTTTCATTGCTATTTTTTACCGTTCAAGTACCTTGAGTATTTTTTTCATCCATTTTTCTATAAGTGGGTGTTGATCAGTTTTCATACGTTATTTCATGGACGAAACAATCCATCATTATTGTAATATTGGATTTATATAAGTTGTGTAAGTCTATTTATTCATGAATGGAGATATTTAAGAATTTGTATTTGAATTAACTTACAAATATGGGCAAAGGTTATGTTTTTGACACTATACACCTCATCAATTTTATCATGAAGTAACAGTCATTAAACTTATTTAAATGAATAAAAAGTTTTTATCCAATTCAAATGGACTTATTCTACTATCAAAAGTAACAACTCATTTGGTCATAAACAACTCACATAATCATTTACAAAACTATCTTAGCTACGGCCATCTTCCCAAAACCTGTATTCAGCTGCGAAAGAATTTTAATATGGTGGTAAAAAAAATAAAAAAATAATAAGACGGAAAAATATTTTAACCGTAGGCCTGAACTCTCTGATTGGTGTGGAATAACTGTTAAAAAAATGATAAAACTCAAAAATGTTGTTTAGCAAAATTCATTCGAATTGGTTGATTCCAAAGGCGTCGATACTTGGTATTGGTATTTTTAACTTTTCCTTTGGAATAAAATTCAAATTCTTTATCTGTTCTTTGATATCAATATGTTACGGTCTTATTCGTTAATATCAGGAAAACATTTTTTTCTACGTTGGGGTGATACTTTTTCTCAGAATAATGAGTGTAATAAAATCCGATTCCTCTTTTTTACATTCAGGGATGCAAGGATTTATCAGTGATCCACCCAACTTTAAGAGTTTCTCAACATTAAAAAAATAAAAGTATACAACAGTCAAAGCCTTAGAGAGTGTAGGAATGTAACCTTGAAAATGGCCTAGGCGATAGCAATTTCAACCAATTATTTTTTGTATCGATGGATCAATAATACTATTAATCTGCTTGTAGAAAATAAAAATAATTTAAAAGGAAATAAAAAGATTAACTTGGAATCCTCATACTAGACTTAAACGACAAGAAACAGAACCCCGTTTCAGGCTACTTCAGCATTTATTAAACAAACGCTTCAAGCTCTCAATTAATAACAAAAGACTCGAATACAAGACAATCATTAGACCCATCTGGACTTACGGAATAGAGCTTTGGGGCTCCACTAAACTATCGAATGTCTCTCGTATTCAATCCTTACAATCCAAAATCCTTCGTAAAATCCACAATGCTCCTTACTTATGTTACGAACAAAGTAATCCATATTGACCTTAATGTCCCATTTGATGCTGATTTGGCCCGAATCCGATATCTATCTTTGCATGACAAGCTTCATTCCCAGTCAAACCCACTAGTTTAAAACCTAGCAGCCTCTTCAATTCCTGATAATCCTCGGAGGCGTCTGAAAAGAAGATGGCCTTGTGATCTTCTTAGTTCAACTTGCTATTTGAGTACTACCACTGGGTAGTTTCTCTACTTGTCATTTCATGTCAATGTATACACTCATTCTATTTACCTGATACAGTTAGTATAATACAGTTGTAAATGTCATTGAATAAATTATTTATAAAAAAAAAAATTTCCACGGCTGATGACAGAATAACCATCTCCCGTTTCCGGACTCTAATTGCTCCAAATCGACCGTGTAGCACAAATATTTTCCAAAATCTTCATTTTTAAAGTAAATATTGTACTGCTATTTTGATATGTGAAACGGAGGAGAAAATTCCGATGTTCTTACGCGGCATTACTGAACGTTGGATGCTTGAGCGTAAAATAGTAATTTGTTGTGATTTGACTATTGATCGTGTCCTGGCTTGATCTTAATTGCAAATTTGGTTCTCTTTCTAGACTGCATCATGAGGCCGGTAGCCTAGCGGTGTATCTTATAATTAACTGTTCGTTGCATCAAGACTTTTTAATTTCCTCCATAGATTTGCATTAAAAAACCCGAGAACTGAGAACACATTCCTTTTTACACAGAGATTCTTGCGATGACTGATGGTGCTACCATTTTCAAGGTTTTTATCGCTCACTATTAAAAAGCTTTCAGACCCGATTTCGGTCTCGGATTCCACGGTTCAAGGTCTGAATAAAATAAATTTAAAACTTGCTGTAACTCCAGCTGTTCAGAAATACTAGTCATTAAAAAGCCGTAATTATTGGATGAATAAAAAACCTATCATGGATATTTACTACATTTTTATTACTCAGAAATAAATAAATCGTTCTTAAGCTTTATTTTTTTTTCTGTCTGTTATTTTATTATATATTGTAATAAGGGATTAGTTCTTATAAGGAATGTTATGCATGTAATTTATAAGTACTATGAAACCCGTTGGTCAATACGGAAGTGGATTATTTATTTATTTTTTCATTGCAAGGTTATTTAAATTTACTAAATTGCAAGAAAATGTTTATTATTTATTTATACTTTTTTTTTTTTTGTATGACCAGCTTAGATTTTGTTTGTATGTTTGTTGGTGTTTAATGAAGTAATACCCTTAGGCCATCAACGCGTATGGTTCGCTTAATAACATGTTCGTATACATTATTGATTAGCAATACTCATACGCGAAATCACTCACAAACATACAGACATACCAAAACACACACACGATCTGGAAGTTAGAAACAATGTAGGTACAGTTCGAGCTATAATTGAGACAGTAGGCGATGTGCTTTCAAAAACTGAAAGACCAACGCGATGATTCGTTGTTGCTTCGCTGTCAACAAGCGCCTCCTGGTGCTATTCTATTTTATTGTTGCTGGTAGTAAATAATTACATTCTTGAAAACTGTGTTTAATTGTCACAGTTGAGTTACAATATTGGCAGTAAGTAAAACGATTTTTTTTTCTCGGGACGGCCTTGAAGTTACAATATTGGCGAATATCATAATTTTCACTTCATTCTCTCCTTCCTTCGTTGTTCCCAACTTTTCCTTATTCTTTCTGATTGTTCTTTCCTTCTTACCTCGTTCCACGCCATTCTTTTCTCGCATCTCTCTCTTCCACAAGGGCCTTAATTTCTTTGAGTCTCTTCCCATAATCTTTCCTATCGAAACAGTCTTGGTCTGTTATTTTCAATCTTTTAGTTTCTTCTTTCATCCGTTTGATGTAACCCCCAGCACTCTTGTATTCTCTCATTTTATAGATTTTTTCATCTCTGTTTAATCGCTTTGGGTGCATCCTCACCATTTGTCCGTAGAACCTTAATCTCCTTATACGTATGTGCGTTTCCAAATCATTCACTTCTTTGTAAATTTCCTTATTAGATCTCAACCTATAGCCTTCGTATGTCTTCTTTGAGCCGTAAATCTTCTAAGTATTCTTCTTTCTATCCCTAGCATTTTCCTTAGGCTGAGTAGGGAAGCGGCTTCCATTCCGCACTGTATTACCGGTTTGACGACCGTATTGTAGTGCCTTATCTTGTATTGACAGGCTCCTTTTATTATATAAATTGCTTGTTGCGATGCTTAGTTAGTTATTTTCTCTTTTATGCTATCCTTCTCTGACCCATTGCTACATATAATTTCCCCCAGATACTTGAATTTATTTGTTACTTTAATTCTCCCGTACTTTGTCTCTACTAGTTTCTTTTGAAAGTTTCTAACGTAAGTCATAAAACGATTTTGTTATAAAAAAAAAAAAAAAAGTCTGTCTTTCAGAAGCATCTATAATTTTAGGGAAAATCTGAAAAAAATTATCTTGCACTAAATAATTCGCATTGTTGGAAAAATTGTATGTATTTTTTTTTAAGGAATTCGAAGTCAGATTTTGCTGTTCATTTGTTTTTATTTGTTGAAAGCCAGGCTTCCATTATATTTAAACAGTTGAAAATGTATATTATTTTATCTGTTTGATGTCAAGATATAATTTTTTTTTTTTATGATACTACAATTATTGAACTAAAAACAGCGTAAGCAAATCAAGGTTGAAGGAACAAAAAAAAACCTATACCACTACAAACCATTTAGGGTCTTGATTTTAGTACATGGTAGAGACTACTATTACCAATCATTTTATCAGTTACAATAAAGTGATTTGATCAGGTTTCTCCCATGTTTGTTCCCCAATTAAGAATAACCACTTTATAGAGTCTGGGTAAAAAAAGATCTAAGGTCCCACAGGGTCCATGTGTATCTGTTAACAGATTAAACAATTTGGACTCTGGACATTCACCTCAGCCCAGCAACTCAGCAGCCTACATATTCGGCTCCTCTAAGAATAAATACTACTTATTATGTCGTAAATAATATTATCTTTAGATACCTCTATATTAAAGGATCGGAGTATAGTAGATCAGTTGCAAGTGTCTGAACTTGAAAAGGGACGGCTTAAGTGGTTTGGCATTGCCTGTCAAAGAAAATCTGATGAAGGTTATGGAAGGCAGGCAATGAGATTCCGGGACGCCCTAGAATTCTCTACAAGGATTACAGTGGATAAGGAATAGGAAGAACTAGGGAGAAAAAAACCAGGCGGACAGGAGCGAAGCACTTCCATGCCAAAAATAGCAGAGAAAGAAATCCTGAGTCTACAACATATCTTAGATTTTTCAAAAAAACGTCTTCTTTAATTATAACCTATATGAGTTCAGTAGTTTCATTTTTTTTAGACAATTCTAAAATAATATATGCATTCAGGAAGTTCTATTTTAGAACAGTCATTAAAGTGTTATCTATTCCGAGATTTCATTGTTGTTGATAAACTTGTTTTTGAACGAAAAATCCTTTTTTTCCGTGTTTTTATACTATCGGAAAGTAGGAGAAAACGTGATTCGTGAAAGAAAAAAAAAAAGCAGCTGGAAACAAATAAAAATCCTATCGACTACCCACCTGCCTTACCTTCTATAGTTTAACTTGTTTCTACTTCGCCTTAGCGTTTCTTGGACCACTGCTACAATTAAACTTTTTTTAAACGTCTAATTTTTCTATTAATTTTTTTATTTAATAGTTTTATTATAAAATGTTATGTATGTCAAGTGATTGAACAAAAACTAATGTCACAATCAAAATATATTGGGATAAAATCATTTCTCAAGTAATGTTACTGTTTAATTATCTTCTACATTTCCTTTCTTCCTTGTTACTTCTTATCACTTATTTTATAATTTAAGTTTATGTTAATTGTATTTCATTCTTGCTATTCCTATTATTTCTGTTTATATTATAAGTTCTTTTCCTTTTGGCCCTGCCCTTTTTTAAAATGGTTATTCTGTTTTGTTTCATTCTCAAACCTGATGAGGACCTAAAAATTAGCCCGAAACATTGGCACAAAAAAAATAAGTTATACTTATTTTGTGTTAAATTTATTGACTGCACCCCACGAATAATTTCAACATTTCTAAAGGTATATTTAGTCAACCATTCCCACATCAATATTAATTCATAATTTTTAACAAAAAAAAAAAATTATAAAGCAGTCGAAGTTAGGAAAATACATCTGATTCAACCACAATAGTCCTCATCGGCCGTATCAGTCAGTTTGGCAAGACATCTCAAATACTATCAAATACTTATTTTTTTGTATACAGATTTTTAGGCTATTTATAGAAGGCATATGTATAATTTATTTCAATTCAAAGTCCGCCTGAGGTCTATGATTTAGCCTATAATGAGGGATTGCTTAGTATTGTGTTCTTAACCAGTTATTTCATCAAAAATTAGGTTAGTTAATTGGAGAGCCTCTACAATAAACAGGGGTAAATTAGAGCTCTCCAATAAACAATTTTCTCTAATTAAGAGCATTTCTTTCCTCCACCCTGACCATTTTCTTCCTCATATTTACTGCTATATAAAGCCACCTATTATTATTCAAGATGTATTCCAAAAATTGTTTGCTTATTCATTTAAGATCACTTTATGCTGCTATGGCTAATCAATGGGCTACATCCTTAAGTTTACCTATCCACATATACTTAGATTAGGGATTAGCGTGTGCCTAATAATAAGTATTTTTCTCCCTTTCAAAAAATCTAGTCCTCCCTGCGAAGATGCGAACCCGCTGTTTTGGGCACGATAGGTTGTAATGCTAACCACTACATCACAGGTCACTCTCCAAAATTTGTTAATAGTGAATCCATCAAACAATGTTTTGATTGGGATATTAAAAATGTAAAATATCTATTTAACACCTTTGTTTTTGTTATTTGTACAAAAGTACTTAATGTAGTTTTCTTAGAGGGTACATTAATACACCACATTACGATGTTGGTTGTTGGAATCACAACTGTCATTAGTGAGATTTCCGTATCGAATCATCTTCCCGGACCTAGCGCAGTCTCAAGGAAAAATTACTTTGGAGTACTCGTCAAGTTCATCTCTATCATTCTTAGGCTAATGGTTCCCCATAAAATTACTCTCCATCAGTGGAGTTGTTTTGGCGGATACTTCAAAAAGGAAACTACTGCGGACTTTGTTAATGAAATACCTAAAAATTGTTATGATTACATATTTAACAAAAAAATATACATTTTATTATTCATTCAATTTTTATTTGTATGTGTAGTAGTTGTACTTTCAAATTTGTTTTAATTCTTATTTAATATACTGGTACTAATATACTGTATCTTCACTGTAATTTCTATCTTTGAAAAAAACTAGCTCCCAGTCAAAAATTCTTTTTATTATTTTAAATACAAGATGTTTCGGCATTCAAATGCCATTCTCAATTTTAAATATACATCAACTTTCTAAAAGATTACTTTTAAAAAGCTTATAAGTCAAATTCTGTAAAAAAAACAGTCATAAATGAGTTATACAAGCCAAAAACAAAAACTTGTCCCTAAACAGTTAGCAAAACCAAGAATAGAAGACCTCATAAAAATGTATATTAATATATTTAAAAAAATTGTTATATCTTTCATTTTCTTAGGGATCCACTATCCTCCCATGGTCAATTGTCTACTAATGGCTTTAGACTTTGATCTGTAAGGTAATGTGAGTTTAATATGATTATATTATTTATACCTTTCTGCTATTTAAAATCATTATGCATTAAAATATTTTAAAATTGTTTTTTTATTTTAAAACAAAAAAAAATTAAAATAACATAATTTTTAAATTAATTTATTTTTTTAATTTAAACAGTTCAACAACAAAATGAAATTCACAAAATATAATATGGAAAAAAGTCAAATATATAAGAAATATGTTGGTAGGTTATTGAGTCAGGTTATAAGTATTCATTACTGGCCTTGCTTTCAAATTTGTTTATATCGAAAATAAGAATAGTTCATTCGAATTCACTGTAGCCTTAAATTTAAAAAATAAATTGCGCATGTTGAAAATACTAAATATTTATACTTTTGATTTAGCCAATTTTAATCCGTTTTTGTTAATCTGAACAGTCTTTACCTCTACATTAGAGAATATATTGGCCTCTATATTGGAAGAGACCAAACCCCATTAATACCCTTCGTGGGTTGTAGTGGTACTGTTGATATAGAAATATTATCAATCTAAACAAAGTCGAAAACTCTTCCTGCCTCTAATCGCTGTAGTTATGAAGCATATCTTTAATATTTACTCTTCCGTTTTTTTATCATTAATTAATGCAATAAAAAGATTAAATTTAGGAAATGTTTTGTCTTATCCGTTGATTAGGTTTTTTTTATTTTTATTGTATGATTATTATAATTATTATTGTAGATGATTTCAACACCCGAGACCTTGCTGATTGTGACTTTACGAATCGGAAGTTAAAATATATTAACAGGATTCTCTTGAAATTTTAATATTAAATATGAGAATATCAATCTTATATATTTAATGTTCCTCAAACCAAAAAAAAAAATATACAGATGGAGAACGGAGATAGTTGGGAGGTGCAGTCAAGAAATCCATCATATTCTACCCCTTTTTTTATATTTTAATCTTCTCATTTTGTATCTTTCTGTTTACCTCCTCATTTTTCTTTCGCTTTACATTATGTTTACATTGTTATCCTTTCTGTACATTTATTTTCTGTATTTTATATTCGTTATCTTTAATTATTATATCTGTCACTATTTTAATTTCTGTTCATCATCTTTAATTTTATTATATTCTGTAACTATTTTAATATTCGTTATCTTTAATTATCATATCTGCCACTATTTTAATTTTCTACATTACATGTCACTATATTCTTGTTACTTGTTATAATCGATGGAGTAGTCTTGTTACTGCAACGTTCACAAACTTTAAAAATAAATTTTTTTAAATATATTTTTTGTTCTGTTTGTTTCTCTCTCATAGCCCTGAAGATGGCCTACATTGTAGGGTGAAACGTCGGCACTAATTAAATATAAGTCTGGTACTTATTTGGTGTTTTTTTGACTGCACCCCCCAACTATCTCCGTTCTCCATTTTATCATCCACTCAAGTATTTTCCTCTCATACATAAAAAAATATATAATTTTAATCAATTCTTGTTTTCTTATTTTTGTTTGCAGGTAAGTTAGTAAAAGGGCTTAAATAATTATCAATGAATATCTGGCTTTGTCTTCAAGCAATAAATCAAAGAACCGTCTTGAAAAGAGATATCAGGTATGACCTTTAAACATATAAATTTCCTTTAAACAATTTCATTTTTCTTTTCATTTAACTATTTCGCCTATAAAATCTATAAGGCGTATCATAGCTGACATATGATCATAAATTTACTAGGTGGAATATAATGCAATGTGGTATTTGGTATTCTCGAATTTATATATGTGTGTGATAAAGAAATTTAACTTCTACCAGCATCTAATATGTAACTATAGATTCGTCCGAACAATAATAATATAGAAAATAGAAAAATAATAATGTAAACCTGAAGTAATTACTTATTTTTGAAATATCCTTAGAAGTCGGTTATCAAAAATGAATTGACAACTTTATATGGGTTTTATTTATTAATGGCAAGGCAATCATATCGCAAGAACTAAAAATTATTATTTAAAAATTGGAACTATAAAAATAAACTTCAGTCGTTTAAATTAACATTTATATTTATGACTTTTGTTTCTTGTTTTGATTGAACTTTTGATTATTGTTCCTTATGTTAATAAAGATTTACTTATCAAATAGTGGTTTGTGTTGCTCTAAGAATTGATAGAATGAATTAGTATTAGACACTCTGTACCTGGACTGATTCACTGTAAATATGTAGTACTTAAAAATATTTTATCCTCAACAACCTTCGCGTCAAGATAAAGAATGAACGCCATTTTATCCTGCTCGTAAATATGTAAGATTTACACTTTCAAAGCCGTTTGGATCCAATAAGGGGGAAAACAAGGTAGTAAGCTAAAAAAAGAAAAAACTTCACTTACAGGCTCAACAAAGAAGACATTATTCATTTCAATACTTTTATTTATACTTTTTGCAATCGAATTCAAAGGATCACAAATCAGTTAAAGTAAAAGATTCGATCGTAGGTCACATTTTAAATTTTATTTTGTTAAAAATATAAAAATCTTGCTGGGAAGATTTATAACTGCTTCCAATAATGGATTCCTATGGAGTAGTTGGTGCAGAACCAATTCCTCCGCTGTCTCTTGGCACAGGAAGATATAATTGTTAGGAAGACATAATGATATAATGCACTCCTTTTATTTAATTATTTATTTTATTTTACTTACATGTATAAATATGGGATAAATGTATAAATAAAGTATACTAGTTAAAACTAAAACTTGTTAATTTACAGTGCCCTTATTAAAATTTAAAAATCATGTTATTTTTTAAAAAAGATTTGGATTTTTTTCTATAGCGAACAACTACTTCGTTATACACGAAATCTCTCTCTCTCTCACACACACACACACACACACATACATATACATTTATTTGGTTCTTCGATAGTCCAACCTGCCTTTATTTTTGTTTATGAGAAAAATTAAAGTTTTAAAATTTTCATTAAATTATAGTTCAGAATTACCGAAATATTTTGAAAATTTGTCAATATGTCGATAATTCTACACCATTCTTAAATTAAAAGTTAAGACCGTCAAGATTGCTTACTTGAGTAAAGTTACACAAATATAACTTCTTTATTCGTGTAAATCTCTTTTTCTCTTCTTTGTCTTAGTGTCGTAGTTAACCTCGTAAGTCTTATACCCTCCGGGATGTCCATCGTTTTCCGTGGGTCATCCATTCTATTCCCTCAATGATTTCCACTTCATCACAAGTGAAAGACCAAATAATCCAGGGTACTAAACGATTGTCCTTTTCTATGCAAGGTCGTTTTCTTATAGTACATCCGAATCCGGTGATGTTAGCTGTTTCTCTGAATCAAATACACTCTCTTATGGGGACAACTGACTGTTAAGTCTTCCCAGGAAAGCTGGTCCTGATGTGAATACTGTTCATGGCCTTATGTCAGAATAATTTTCTGGTGTACTGTTTTGTAGTGTACTGAACTTGGGTGTCCAGACTAGGGGCCTTAATCCCCAGTAGCCTGGAACTTAGGCTTGTCTCTGGGAGAACAAATATACAACTTGAATATTATGTTGTCGAACCCGCTATCCTCGCAAATTATTATTATTATTATTTTTTTGAGGGGAGAGAGTGTGTATATACATCGGTTTTCATTGCCCGAATTCTAATGTCTATATTAGTGATTTATCAAATGAAGAGTATCGGGGGGATAATATCAACATTTCTGTGCTAGCCGTAGCATTCACATTAAGCTATGAGAGATTACTAAGAGCCTCCGCATTAAAGTATATTATATTATATATATTAACACTTTATTGAAATATTACAATCTGCCACTTGTGGGCAATAAGTAATAGTGCTGTGTAGCTTACAGTCATTCCATAACAAAACAATAATATAAACAAAATAAAATAAATAAATATATACATGCGGTAACAGAAAGAAATTAATGCGGAAATGATAATAAAATAAAATAAAAAATTAATAAATAAATAAATAATAATAATACTAATAATAAAAAAAAAAATAAAATGTACACATTCATACCCTATATTATATTAATATTGAAAAATAAAGAGAGACCTTACATAAATGTAAAGACATGTTCATGTTTTTTTTTCTCTATCTATCCTGAGGATGCCTGAATAGGCGAAATATTGGACAGATAATTTCAATTTCTGTTTTAATTTGGAGACTTAAGGGCTTTTCGTTGGATTTTTTTCCACGGTATTTATATTATATTAAGAAATATCGATTACGTAATGAATTCAATTAAGGGTTTGACGGGTTTCTGAAATAATCGATTCTGCTAGTTAAAGAGCACCTGATCAGGACCAATCAGAAACTCTTAAGGTGAAGGTCTAGAAAACTACTTCTGCCGTATCTAATCTTATTCAGAATTTGACGTATATCTGTCAGACCCAGTTTTGTATAATTTATAAACCACTTTGAAAGAATACACACGGACAGCCAGAGCAAAAACAAAACGAAACGAAAAAAAAATTAAATAAGGAAATCTTCCAAGGCCGACGATATACAGGAGCCATTTTGCTTCGTTAGTAATGTAGTTGTCAATCATAAAAAAGAGGTGGAACAATTAAGTAATGAAATTCCTATTTAATCATCTTGGAATATGCAGCGCTAAGAAAGATATAAACAACTGCCCTGAGCTCCTTCTTGTTAAGGCGCTCATAAATTATCGAAGCTTTTAATTTCTACTATCATTATTACACCTTACGTTGTGAATCAAAAAGATATTTAACTTTTTTCCTCTTTCTTGTTTTTTTAAACTTTGGTTCGTTTCGGATTCAATACCAAATGAATAATTGCTTGGCTCGTGCTGTATGATCCTGATTTTGTGATAATTCTATAATCCTTTAAAGGGTTACTATTGCTTATTTCTTTATTCATTTAGCTTGACTTTATGCTGCTATTTATAATCTGATGATGCTACAGAAGGAGTTATAAATCTTTAACGAAATCCCAATTTTACGTCTCTTCTGAAGGTCGACATAACTAAGAATTTTTTTTACCTAAAAATTAAAAAGCTACGTATTGACACTTGGGAGATTAGGGCTCATCCAGCCTCTATAAAGTGGGTAAAAATCTGGCGGTTTAGCGTGTTTTAAGATTAAAAAAAACTTCCCTGCTCTACCGTTGTCCAAGAAACAGTACAGTCAATACCACGTACTGAACCCATGACCCCTCATGCGCTATAGTGGTACAGTTCTTTTTCTTATTTCTTCTTATTTATCTTAGTCTTCTGCTAGCCTCGATAAGCCTCGATTAATTCTATTTATGCTATTCCTCCCAGCCCCTACCTAATTGTTTGATCTGGTGGAGGGTTTTGCCTTTTTTTCCTCCAGTCCTCTGGACATTTTTCGGGTAGAAAATTCTTGGACGTCCACTTTTTCTTTTTAAAAAGGTTCTAGCCTCCAGAACTTTCTTTGGTTCTTTTTCTTCCTCTGAGAAGCACACGCTGCCGAATCACTCAAGCTTTTGGGATTCCAGTGTGGTCTATAGTTCTGCGACCTTAGAGAGTGTTCTTATTCGTTTATTTCTGAAGCGATCCCTTCTTGTCTTCCAAATCACTATCCTTAGAATCTTCATTAATGTGGGTAGTTTCGGAAGATAAACAGATTTGTAAATGTACTTTTTAGTCTCCACATCTATTTCGATTATATTCCATATTAAACTATTGCAGATGTGTTTATAAACTTGAATGGCTTCAGAAATTCTGTGAAATATCTCTGATTCTTACCAGATGAAATTGTTACGCTTTCCAAGTAGGTAAATTCCGGTATACGGAATCTTTATTGATTATTTCCTGCCTAACACTTGGGTATATATTTACAACTTTATCTGAGTACAATATTCCTTTTTTCTAGATCAGGGCTTCGTAAGTACACTGCAGTCGTATAAATGCTACCCGCAAAACACTGCAGTCGTATAAATTTATTAGACCTTGGAATTTGTTTCCATTTTTTTTTTTTACCAAACAGATATAAATTTACCAATCTTAGCCCTATTGTTGATGCCCTTCCTGATTTGTCTATTGTTATCAGGGATTGTTTTATCCCTGTGGTGGAACATTGTGAAGAGCGGTTCCTGATGTTCATATTATGAAGCATATAGATTATTCTGCATAGATATCCAAAACACGTTAGTATTATAGGACACTATCTGTGTTATTTATTTAAAATTAATAAAAATTAACATCTTTTAATTTTTCAGAGAATAGTTTTAAATTATCTATTTAAACTATCTTATTTTCTTATCATTAATAGTTTGTTTTGCAGCCTTGGAAAATGGTGATACCCGTAAACGTGTCCCCAATTTTTATAATCTGTGGTGCGTTATATATAATAGATAATAGCATAGCGTTCAGTTTCTAGATTGTTGGTTTATATAATATTTGGATGGATTATATTAAACATAGTATATAGATTATTAATACATAATATAAATATAATGTATATAAATTAATAATCTATATGAATATGTATTAATAATATATTAATATGATTTAATTGATACTTAGGTCTAAAGTATTCCTCTTTTTTAAATATAGTATTTTAAGATTTTCTTGTTATTATTAATTACTCAGATAATAATATATATTGCAATCTGTATTGCAAGCATGTGGGCTGTGTAACCAGTTTAGAAGATTATACTAAATATGTTTCCGCTTTTCATTCCTTGTTTAACTTTTAGTAATAATTAATAAAATCTTATACTATAATTTTTCAAGGTATTGTTTATTTCAGTTTTACTTTATATTTAAGTCACTAATCTAATCTCCTCATCAATTATCGCAATATTGCCTCATCAAATATCCTCTAAATTCACAGATTACTATAAGATTGTTTATTTTTTTTTCATTTTTATTTTATTTAATTTGTTTGTTATTGGCTTTAAAAAAAATATCGTATGCAGCATATTTAATAGAACTGTTTCATTTAAAATATGTTTCATATGTTGTGACAATGATTTCAGGAAAGTTAGAGAATCGTATGCACTCCTAAGCCTTCAGACTTAAGAATCGGGAAAATATGTTTTAATATATTACTGTTAAATTAAAAATTAATCTGTACCGGAAACGGGAAAGTACAGTTCCTAACTTTTACTTTTAATTTTGCAGTGAGGTGACATTTTCGAGATCATGGAAATCCCAGGTTTTCCCATTAATTAAAGTTACCCACTTTACAGAGGCTGGGTGAGCCCCGGGAGGGTATGCTGATTTCACATGGTCCATAGTTGGCTATTAGCACATTAAACAAAAAATCGATCACAGCCAGATTCGAATCTAGGATCTTCAGCACAAGAAGTCAGTTCTGAGCTGTCCCAACCTCCAAATTAAAATGAACAGAAAAATAACCGAATTACTATGAGTGCGAAATATTTTAAAAATGCATTGCGTCATATAATATTCTTTCTGCACTAAGCTATAGACAGTTCGTTGTTTTCCTTCAAACGGCCCCAGGGATTTATAAGACTCATAAAATAAAATGCTGTAAAGACTTCTTTTTTTTGGAAGAAGAATGCCAAGATAAATATCTAATTTACGGCCTTTTTATGTTTAAGTTACCTCCACCGCAGAATAATTAGAGATTTGAATCTTATTTCGAAACTAAATAATTTGATTATCAAGTTCTTCTCAGTATAGAGTCTTATATCCCATTCTCGCTCTTTTTTTGATTGAGGTAAGGTCAGCGGGCATTTGGTCACGAACTTCGAGATTAGGAAGTCCCAAACCTTAACGGGGCTCCTTAAAATGTTAGTTATCCAGCTTATTATACTAATGGAAGATTTCGACATTTTACATAATTAAGGCTAATGCTTTCCTATTTTTTTAAGCTATTGGAAGAATAATTGATTTTGCGCTGTTTCTAATCCCACGGTTAGGACCTAAAGTAAATACTAAAAGGCAGCCTATTACGTCTGGAATTAATGAAATTTTAAAAACTATTCCATTTCGTAAAACTGGGACTATCATTTTTTTTTATGAATGTATGAAGTCTTTCACACTGTAAAAAACCTTAAAGCTATCCCAGTTTGCTGTATATAAATATTATATATAAGTGCTTCGATTTTTTTCCAAAATGTATTAATTGTACTTAGAGAAGCGGCCCCGTGCCATTCTCTTGTTTGGTGCATAAATTCCTAAGTCAGGCCTTTGGCTTGAAATGGGATTATTGCTTATATTAAAACTCCAGGTATAATTATGATATGTTTTTCTTCTTCTTTTAGTGCCATCTACCATCCGAAGGTCGGCTCAGGTAGAGTCATAAAGGCTCTTCAACTTTTGGATACGGCAGATTAATTTGTTTATTCTTTTATGGTCACTTTATGCTGCCGGCTTGTGAATCCGCGATCATGGATACAGCAGGTTGTTGTGCTAGCCAATAGACCAGAGTTGACCGCTGAAAAGCTGTTTTGTATTGCACTTGAGCTTGAGCTAAGGTTTCGCAGCCAGGAGTATCGCCAATAAATGAAAGGAACAACAAAGGAAGGATCCTGCGGTTATTGTAACCTAAAATATAATAAACTTATTATAACTTAAGTAAGTTATATTTATCTCAACTCACTTTATGCTGCCGGCTTGTGAATCCGCGATCATGGATACACATTATGTGTCGCAGGCATTGCAGCTATAGTTTCATATTTGTATAAATACAGCTATACCTATATTTATAGTTAGCATTATTTTTGTATTCTTGGCTTATCCTCTGAATAACAGCTCGTTTGTATTTTTGTCCGTAACTTATTTTATGAATCCTTCTGTACAACCACATCTCAAACGCAAGCAATCTTTGCATCTTTGTTTTCTTTTGTTTCCAGCATGCTAACTCATAAAAAAGCTCCGAGAACGCTCGGTAACTTTATTCATTTTATTTTAAGTCATTCTGAATCCGTATTTTCGTATTATAGTCTTTATTTATAAGTGTCCCAGTATTTATATTTCTCTACATTCTCAATTTTTTGCATTTGCTTGAGGTATCTTCGATCATAATCTTGGTCTAGTTGGAATCTTAAGCCAGTCCGTTTTCTGCTCTAGCGTATCCTTTATACTAATTTAGCTTATTAGTTCCGTTTTTATAAATGACAAATGGTTACTCCTCCCGTGAATTCACTGGTGATAATACGTAATTACATAATTTCTAATATCTTATCTATCTGTTTCTAATTTTAACTAAATAGATCGCCATTGTAAAGGAATGTGAATGAACTCTTATTAAGCCTATTATCTAAGGAGTAAACAACCTAAAAAAGAAATGTCAACCAATGTCATTCATTCTAATCTGATAAAATGTTTCGGAATCGTAACTATCACTAGTAAATAAATAAATAGTATTTTCTCCCCGTTTTGTATTCTTAAGTTTTTTAAATAATCTTTTTTTATAAATAAAAAACTTTTGAACAATTTTCAAGTCCTTTACTTTTAATTGCAATAATTATGGATTAAAAAATGTTTTCCTGTTATAATCATTATTATTCATATATTGCAATTTTTTTTTCAAGTTTCCATTTTTTTATCATTATAATTGCCTCGTTTGTTTATAATAATCTCTTCATGTAGTTAATGTTAATTTATACGTTGAAATATTAAAACGAACACGCCATAACTATTCAGTACGATATAGGACTATATAAGATATAGAACAAAGGATGAAATATAGAAAATTGACAGACTTGTAGTAGTGTTAATTGAATTAATAATTGTAATAATATGGGAAGTCATTTTTTTTTTTCGTCATAAATTAACAATTTACAAGGGTATGTTTAGATAAAGCTAAAAAAAAAAAACTGACCATCTACAACCCGTGAATCGTCTGGGGTTCAGTACATGGTAGAGACAGTATTGTTTCTTGGAGAAAGGTTGTGTAGGGAGGTGATTTATCAGATAAAGATAAAGCTAAGGGGTGATCAAAATATACCATGCATCAAACACACACATATTGTTTTACATAGTTTGATTTTTATTACAAACTCATAAATTTTATACAAATATTATGAAATCGGTTTAAATTGTACCTAAAAATGCATAATATCTAAATAACACTTTTAGTATCCTGCAATAGCCTTAACTTAAATTTCAAGGGGAGGTTGTTGCAATTAATTATCCATTTATTGAACTATTACTAACTAAAAGGAGTAATATTTCTAGTAGTTATAATAGATAATTACCATTTCCATGGTCGCAAACTACTCAGTGACAGCCAAAGTAGGTTTATGATTTTTTTAATTATTATTTTTATGTGTAAACATTTATTCGAGGGGAAATAAGATACTTAAATGACTTTCTTAAGGCCTTTTACTTAGGGAAATAATGTTGTAATAAGCAGAAATCATTCAGACATAAAAACAATTGACAATGCGTACTTGATGAATTTCAATTTTAAGAGAATAGTGAATGCATTTGTTTATACTCTTGTTGAAGTGACGATGTGGGAAAAAACGGTAGTAACGCCCTTTCCAGATTTTTCATTTTTTTAGTACTTATTTTTTATTATTACAGAATCAAACGTTTTATTTCTGCTACTAATACTTATAATTACAAATACCTCTGCGGCACACATTTTACAATATATTTAAATATAACATACGTCGATTGCTAATCATTTGACTTCGTCCACAAATGCCTTGGATCAGTTATTGCGTCTCACTTATCTAATCAAAACCTTTTTGAATCAGTGAAAGATAACTAATATCGGTGTTTATAAATATTATATTTATTAAAATTACAATATATTAATTGTTAGTTAATTAATGTTTGTTATTTTAGTAAAGTTGAAGATTTCGACTTTTTAATCATTATGATTTATCTTAACAAATCTTCTTCGTTTAAAAAAATATACATAAGGAAAGTGAGGTAAATGATTATTGGGTATAATAACACTTATTCCTATCCTAACGTCTTACAGTCTGTACCAGATACTAAATCCAAGATCCTTTGTGGGAAGTAGTGGTACAGATTGTTTTTGTTTTTTAATATGAAACGATAACGTACTAAAATCCAATAAAGGAATAACAGAAATAAAACAATGGTAGACAAATAAATAATTATAATAGCAAATAAACAAATTTCAATGAAAAACGAAATTTCCGATAACCTGTTGAAATGTAGAGCAATGTTGAGTGATTGGGAATAACATTCCTAGGAGGAAATTGACGTTAACACAAAGGGGGAAGCAAACCAACAGGGGGAAATTCATATAATTTTAAAATGATTGTTGGTAATTTAGAATTGATGATGCAAGCCATACCATTACAAGCATTTGACAACTTCAGCCAAAGTATAAATTAACCCATTCAGATTCCTTTACGCGAATTCGAATTAGAGTTGAAGGTGATAGCAGCGCTTCTACACCTAGTCGGATCGAGAAAATGTAAGGGTGTGGAGGCTGAAATATTAATAGACTCGCATTAGGACTAATGTGCGGCGGAACTGCCAATTACCGTGCATGAATAAAAGATCCTGGAAGCATTTGCGTTTTCAACCTTCAAAGAGTTTTATTATTATTAAGAATGTTCCTCCGGAAGGGCGTAAAATGAGGTTCCCAAGCCTCTACGACGTCAGATACTCCCTAGGTTAAGTAAGATCCCTATACCAATTATAGCCGGATAGGCAAAATTTAGGACATTAAATTAATAAACAAACAGTCATTAAGAATTTGTGGAGTTTAAAATAATTATTATTTTATAACAATATCTTCAGGACTAGAGGTAAAATAAGATTGTGCTGTTTTCTTGATTGTTCTTGATCTGTTTGTAGAAGATTGTTGACTGTCATTGAGGGTAAAAAGACTCTATTTATAAAAAATAGTTTCCGACGTGTAATAAATTTATAAATACATAACGTGGTATCAACCATTTTCATTTTATAGGCGTTCCGACAAGGGTTGCATACTCTGCTCAGAGCAGAGTTCCATACCTCCCGATTCATCCAATCATCCTCTTGGAATCTTCGACCAGCTATCTCCTCCTGGACTCCCTCCAACCAACTGCTTCTGGGCCGTCTCCGTCGTCTCCTCCCAGGAGGAACCCAATCCAGAACTCGCTTTGGCCAACATTCAAACGCCTTTCTCTTCACATGACAGTACCATCTTAGGCGGCGTGAACCGATCCTTTCATTTGTAGATATAACTATATCCATCCTCTGTCGAATTTCTTGGTTTCTTACTTTATCCAGCCTAGTGACACGGAGACACCTCCTCCAGAAATTCATCTCAACTTTGAGTACAGACGGGTCTCATAGTCTAGGTTTCCGATGAATATGTCAGGATGGTTTCCACTATGGCTGTGAAATTACAGCGTTTGTTTTCTTTAGATATTTCTGTATTCCAGAGGACCGGATGCAGCATTCTGCTAGCCTTTCGGGCTTGCTCCACCTTTCTTCTGACGTCATGCTCTGACGACCCGGTGATATTAACCAAAAAACGTAAAATATTGAATTTTCATGAAGAATAACGCCAAGAACGCGTTCTAAGAATGAAACAGGAAAACAATAAAAATTAAAATTATGTTTACCAAAAAAATTGAGCTGGCCGATCTAATATTGGAATAATTAAGATTAAAAAAAAAACGAAATTTATACAAAATTTTTTTCTTGTCCTTAATGAATGCTTTATTAACAAATTCCCACATGTATATATCGCTACAATTATATCATCATCACATGGCACGAAGGTCCATTGAGGACCTTGGCCTATTCGTCAATTTTCCTCCACTTTGAACTAACGATCTTCCGCTGCTCTTCTCCACGTTCTTATCCCCAGGAGCTTAAGTCAGCTTCCAAATCGTCCAGCCATCGCATTCTATGCCTTCCTGTTCCTCTTTCTCCATCTGGACGTACCTCCATGATCTGCTTTGGGGGCTTTTTTTTTCCATTGCTACAAATATATACACGGGTTTAATTAACTTTGTATTATCCAAGACTAGCTTATGCCCACGGTTTCGCTCGCGTGGAATTTGGTCCATTATGTACTATAATGGATTCTCAACAGTACCTAAAATACTGTCGGGGGGCACGTGTCCCCGTGCGCCCCCCCTAAATAAGCGCTTGCTATAGCCTCTGTGTTATTCTGATGTATAACCTATATTACTGAAAAGTTTCATCCAAATCTGTTCAGTAGTTTTTGCGTGAAAGAGAGAGAAACAAAAACTTTCGCATTTATAATATTAGTAGGATTATGTTTTAGTTTAATTAAATTTGTCTCTTGCAAAATATATACTAACTAGCTGACCCGGCCACGCGTTGCTGTGGCTGTTACAATAGTTTAAAAAAATATTAGTTAAAATTTGAATTTAAAAGGAATAATGAATTTATGAAAACATGAATTAAATAGATTTTTGATTTTACATTTTATTCATCTTATATCTAACTATATTATATAATATACAACACTCTTAACTGATAAAATATAAACATGAGTTTAATGAATGAGGTATATAATGTTTGATTTTTAATTATGGCTAGTAATATTATATAAAATTATAAATATTTATTTAAATTTAATTGAGCGCTAATCGATGCACAATATTTTTTGTTAATCTGTCCGTTGCTAATACAAATATATTAGATGATTTACTAATACTTGAGCATACAACATATAATTCCCCATGGGAGAAACATGGATTTTTAAGTCCAAACCGCAAATGGACATTGTCTGGCCTTGAGACCTGTTGATGGGCATAGCAAAACCAAAGCATATACCAAATTGAAGTCTTTTGAACGGTATTATGGATTCTGATGGTATTATTGAAATACGTTCCAACAGGACGAATTCTCCTTTAAATATTTCAGTCAACATGGCTGCTTCAATAACATTTCCGGTAATATTTTTTATGACCAAACGTGTACCATTGCATAATTTAGGTGGATTCAAATTACGCAGAAGAATGATAAGTGAACCAATATTCATCCGAAGATTGTGTGGTGGCATTCCTGGTATATCGAGAGAATATAAAAATTTAGTTGGATAATTTACAGCTTGGTTTTCATCAACAATATTATTGATGGATTTAAAGGGGATTAGATCACCTGGTAACAACAGTTGTATCCAAAAGTTAATTTCGTCAAAATCAGCATTTTTCGCCGTCAAAATAACACGATTACTGAGCCAATTATGGTTCATGTAATTATTTAGTACATCCAGGAAGACACTCCTAATTAATTCATATTTTGTCTAAACAACAGCGCTGAAATGTTCTGGTAATTTGATGGATTTTGTATTTGGATGCAGTTCTATTTCACCATGAAAATAATTGTTTTAATCATGCGTTAATCTCATCGGCAAAAGTAGAGCGTTTTTTTCCAAAACCGCGCCGATTAGGAGATACAGGCCAAAAACTGAAATAACTCCGAAAATTTCATGGTTTTCAGTCTTTAATCGAAATAAAACATAGCCTATATCCTAAGTTGGACTATGTTACGTATCCGTGTCAAATTTCATTAAAATCGGTTAAGTGGTTTAGGAGTCCATCGCGGACAAACAACGTGACACGTAATTTATACATATTAAGATATCACAAAGAAATTCTTGTGTTTTGTTTCGAAAAAAAATCATAACGGATGGTGTATACAGAAAATGAAATCTTCTGTATACATCTAAAGATATCCTTGTTGAAATTCCGTATGGATGAATAATCCTCAAGTAAAGCTAGAACTTTTTTTAGTAACGACTGCTTTATTTTTTGCATGTGTATTAGGGTGATAAATTAAAGGTCAACAGACGTGTACACTTCTTTTTTTTTTTTTTTAATATTGGTACAAAAAAATCAAGACTTTTGGAATAATTTGCTGGCATAGTTAATGGCGAATATTGGATATAGAGTTGGAAATAATTCGTGATATATGTCAAGGTTCGTTTATATGTCAATTTATTCAAGGATAATTGACCGCCAAAAACTTCCATGTGTTCCTTTATCGTGAGCCTTAGTCACTGCCTGGCCTTCGGGCTTCGCCGCTTTGAACCTGTTCTTTTGTTAAGATAAACTTTCTTTATTTGGTCCATATTTTCCAGCTTTTCCGTCTCCTTCAGTTGTTTTTTCATTCATATCCTTCCTTCTCTATCGGTATTTGTCAGCATATCTATGTGCAGTAGTCCTGATCATGGCTGTGTATGCAATGTTCTTCCAGTTCTTGGCCTCTTTGCATTCCTCATCGAAGTATGGTGACCTTGGTTTCTTCTGGTGCTCGTAATTCTTCAGCTGATACCACTATTGGTTTATAACAGTGTGGCCAGGATCTCTCAATGTCCTTCGTACCAGATGCGTAGAGTTTCTTCATCCTTCAATTTTGGGTTTCTCAGCAGTTTTGGACTTCCTTATTTAGCAGATCATTTCCGTCATGTATACTGTACTGAAGATGTGGTAATTTCGAACCTGAAATTGACCGATTTACAAATGATCGGTCGGGTGACATTATGTGACCTTGCAGATATTATTGTGCGTGCCTAATACAGTGCTTCCAACAACTACTAGCTTTTTGGACCCTGTGAAATTAACGAACCTCTGTCCGTGATCATTGGTTGTTTCACGAAGGGGTTGCAACCAACGCGTTGGTTTCATATTATCTGCTGGTCTATATCTTATTTTTCCAACTTGGCGTTAAAATCTCCAGCTATTTTTTTCATATCATACCTAGGGTATGCATCCAGAGTCCTTTCGAAGAGTCCATAGAAATCATCCTTGTCTTCATCTGATACCCCATGAGAGGGATGTAAACCAAGCAGGGTACCGTTATAAACCTATTCACGCATTGTAATAGTTCTAATCATCGGGAATGTGGTCGATTGAGTCATGGATTTCTGACCCTTTTTTTCTTACTGGCTGTGACAGAAAATTCTTTATCTATTATATTAAGCGAGGATTGAAGTATCGAAGTATTGCTAATTTAATACTTTTGATGAAGCTAAATTTAGTTGTAAAATTTAAGTATTACCACAATCAGAGCATGTTAATATTTAATTAATTAAAAGAATATTTTAAACTGAGCAACTAAACAAAATAAAAACGTATTTGGACAAATATTTGACAGTATATTTGCTTATTTTTTGTAGAAAATTGTAAACAAAGCACAAGTATAATTAAGAATCTAAAAGGTATCCTTGAAAGTAAACGCCATGTCGAAACTAGATTTTCCTTCTTCTTTTTTTTCTCCAATCACACACGCGAGGAACTTAAACTTTATATTTTCAGCAGAGGGTTACAGGAATTGTTTTAACATTTCAAACTGACATAGATAATACTTAAATCGAACCAACCAAAATTTTCTAAACTGATAAAGTAAACTTGAAATGTTGCAATTTTAAATGGTTTTATTTCGCTAAACTTATACAGTTAAGTGCAATACGTTTATCTGCACCGTGGATATTTAGGCCATGTATAAGTTATTTAAATTATATCATTGCAATTGTAGCAGCTGATGGGATGTAATTATATTGAAGAGTGAATAGGTATCAAATTTTAGATCCAGTTTTGGATGCTTTCATTTTCTCCAATTATTTCTCTTCACCTCCTTTCACCAATCCGAAGACCCAGAATTTATATTGCGATTGGAAGAATATAATCATGGATAAATTAAAATAAATATTGGAGCTATCTTTCTCTATGACCAACAACTCTACTACGTAACGTAACTGTACATTATTGTGGGCTTTAGAGCCTTAGAGTACACAGAAAAAAAACAAGTAGAAAAGTCAATCTATAGAGCTGATTAAATAATAATAAATAAAAAATAGCTCCTTATGATAATGAAAAAATGAAGATTTCACATTACTTCACATTAAACATAAAAATAAAAATGAATAAACAAAATAAATAATATTCTATCGATAATTTTATTTATGCACTTCGGGGAACTGGAGGGATAGAAAGTAATCAAATAAGCGGGATTTGAAGGTAGGAAGGGTCTTGGAACAGCGAATGGAAGAAGGGATAGAATTCCACAGGGAACAGGACCGAATCAGGAACGATCTGTCGAAAGCAGCGGTTCGATGGCCTCTATATACAAATCGGAAGGGTGTGAACGGTTATCACGGGAATGGATGGAGGATTTAAATTTGAGGAGCTCATATATGTATGATGGACGGCGGGATTGGATGACTTGATAGAGGAAGGATGCAAGGAAATACTTACGGCGATAGGAAGGATACAACCACCTCAACTCTTCATAAAATCGGGAGACAGGGGTGTCCCTGGGGATCCCGAAGACAAAGACTGTATTACTGTAAATTAACATTTTTTTAACCATAATTCTGATTGTTGATTGTGTAAATGCTGTTCTTTTTTTTTTTTTTTTTGGCATTTTTTACTCATATGGTTCCACCTCATTTATTAAAGGTTAATGCCAATATTTAGATTCAGAATAAAGGCAGAACCACGGGAAACCAAAAGGAAATTTTCTCTTACAAAATAAGCATTAAGAAGAAAATAGGAAATATATCTAATCTAATAATATACTTGTTAGTCCCAACATACTTTGCTGAATTATTTGATTTGCTTAATTATCATTTATTTCGTAGGGGCGAACCTTGGCACTCCTTCAGAGAAATCGATCCTTTAAATTATCAAATGTAATTATTGTTTTATTACGTTTTCAATTCTCATTAGAATTCTATACTTATTCATAAAGCCCAATGGATAGATCAAAGTAGCTGGAATAACTAAAATAAGAGAATCCTGGGTTCAGTACATGGTAAAAACTCTGCTGTTTCTAAGGCAAAGATTGTGAAGGGAGGTGATTTTTTAAGATAATGCTCTACCGTACGGTTTTTCCTCCAATTGAAGTGTTACCCCCTTTATAGAGGCTGGGTGAGCCCTTGAAGAATTTGCAGATCCCAAAGCGTAAACTATATATATCTATCACAACCGCGTTGATCACAGGACCATCAGGACAGCAACCATACACTCTAGATGAAATAAAATCCTCCTCTCCTGGAATGGACGAAGTGCATAATGATATCATAAAACACTTTCCTCCAGAAATCAAAAGCAAACTTCTTTTAATATTCAATAAAATATAGGAAACATCCACATACCCCCAGGCATGGAGGGAATCCATAGTCATCCCCATACTGGAATCGGGACAAGATAAGCTACAACCCAACAGTTATCGACCAATATCACACACCGGCTGTTTATCTGAGCTCTTAGAGAAAATGGTCAAAAGACGTCTGATATGGGCTATAGAAAAATTTAATGTATTATCGCCTATACAATCCGGTTTTCGAAAAAGTAGATCCAGTATAGATCATCTAGTAACAATAGAAGCTGAGATTCTCAATACGTTTTATTACGTTTCTTGTATACCCTGGACACTCCGGGATACCTGGAAATGAAGCTCCAGACAAAGTTGCCAAAGAAGCTGCAATGATTGATAGCCCACCTTTTGAAATATATGAGCCGAACGATGTAAAGGCATTTTTAAAGAACAGAGTAAGAAAAAATTAGGAATCCATGTGGGCCGAAATTTCACTGACTAACAAACTTAGAAATATAAAAAAAAGTACGAGGCAGTGGACAAGTGCTATAAGAGGGAATAGAAGAGAAGAAGTGGTTGCGACAAGACTGAGGATTGGTCATTCCAACCTGACACATGCATATTTAATTACCAAAGAACTCCAACCACATTGCGAATCATGTAAATCATCAAAGACTGTAAAACACATAATAGAAGACTGTACATTAGCACAAAAAGGCTTTGAAAATAATAAAATACCTCGGTCCATAGAATTTGCACTAGAAGATTCAAAAAATACAATAGATAAAATAAGAACTATATTTAAAGAAATAGATCTCTACCATAAAATATAAGACGCAAATAAAGATTAAATTAGGAAATAAATAAAAGAAATAATTAGTATGCAAACCAAAGAAAATTAAAGCAGTAAAATAACAAGTAAAATGACGCAATTTAAATAAAAGTGCAAAGGATGGAATAACCTAGATGTTGATCGCCCGAATAAAAAACATGATCTATCTATATATATGAATATGCACATAAAAAATATTTAAAAAACTAATATATTAAATCTTAGGGAATCAACTATGTTTGCTGGCCTTGCAGGGAGTAATAGAGACATTTACCTCAGACAGCAGGTTCGCAAGATTGTTGATATTCTCACATAATTATTGATGGTTCGATGTAAATTTAATCAGTGGTTAACAATATTCAGACATAATTTATTTATTGAATGTCTTTCGGTTTGGTCTGTTTGGCTGGCGTAGTGAGATCTACTGCATTTAATCTCCATTGATGTGAATTGTTTTTTGCATGTTCATCTAATGATGCCTGAATTGTGAACGTTGGCTGATTTTGTTACTTTTTAAAAAAAAGAGATTAAGTATATTACTTTTTACGTTATAAGAGACTTAAGCCTCCTTCTAATTACGTTCTGATAACTTATTTATTTTGGCCTTGTTCGTAGTAATTCAATGTCTTGCTCTGAAAGGTCCCCATGAGGCCTTCTAGGTCACTCTCTCGTCCCGCTGGTGAAATGAATAGCTGAATGAATTGACTTATTGACAACTCGATAAACATATGCTTGGCGATCCGAAAGAAAACTTCTTTCTCCATCTTTCTAAAGTAATTAAAAGGAACGGGTTCCAAGCTCGCTCACCCTAATCCAGAAAACAGGTCGAGAAGTTGCCGGGACTGACCTGGGAATCCCGAGGTTGCTGTCCTGGGAGGACTCGTCTCCATCGAAGAACTTAGATCGTCTCCGGATTTCCCACATCTTAATGAGCCACCGCAAATTGGCTATTATTTGCCATCTTTTGGGAGCTTTGGGGTTATTAGGATAGATTGTCTGTTATTATTTCTAGCTTTATCTTCAATCTATATTCATATTTGTTTTTTATGAAAACATAAAACGCAGCCCCTTCAGGGTAAATAATGTGTGAATTCCGGTTCATCTTTCTCACCCACTTCTCGGTATAAATTCGAATCATTAATAAATTAAATACCAAGTGATTGCTATAAGTTTATTGAATTAAAATTGTCAGTATTTTATTGTTTTAATATCCGCAATTTTCGAAATTCAGTGAAATAGGCATGGCTCCATTCTGGGAGTTTGAAATTTCTTTGAGCTCACACTAAGACCCAACCTTCGTCCATTATGTAATGATATTAAATATAATGGGCACATTTATAAAGTATTCTTAGTAATTAAAATCCTTACAATTACGCCCTCCAAGGCATCTGAAAAGAAGATGGTTTCGTGATTTTATAAGTTGAATTTGTTAATTGAGAACGGTGATCTGTATTCTTTAATAATATCAAACTGACTCCTATAGAACAAAACCGATACTTAAGATTGCATCTTGAGAAACTTTTAACTGTGAATCGTCACATCAGATTGAAAAGACATGAAACTGCTTGCCGTTTCAGGCTTCTTCAATACTTTCTTGACAAACCCTTTAAGCTCCAAATTAATTACAAAATACTCATGTAACTGACTATTATATGTCCTGTCTGAACTTACGGATATTGTATAAAGCTCCGCTTTTGAAGCCGGAGTTTCTTTTTTTAACCCTCAATTTTGGAGAATTTTATTTTTTTAAATATTCATACCACTTCACCCTTATGACCCAAGGATGTCTAGAAAAAAAAACTTTAAAAAATCTCATTAGGGTAGTAAAAAAAATCACATGTATCTTGTGGGATACTTTGCCAAGAGCATTAATAAATACATTACGCTAAATTCTAACGAAGACTATCTAATCTCCACAGATACATTATCAAGAAAAGGGTTAAAGCAACATCAATGCTACCAGTCAAAACAATAAAAGTACGGGTGATTACGCAGTTTTGTTCTTAGAAAGTAACTAAAGACTTTGTGAAAAAATTAAAACTAATCAACTTATTTATGTGAACCTAATTGCATTCAGTACCTATATCGATTAAAGCATTCTGTATTATAAAGCTAACGTAAGGGAATGGCGATTAACATTCCAAAGAGTAAAATCCACATAGTGTACAGCCGTTACCATGTAAATTTGTCTTTTTTTTTTTAAAGAGTGGACCACTTTCCCTAACTTGCAACCATCATCTGCAAGTCTGGTAAAGTAGAGGAAAAACTTGATAATATAATCAGTGAAGCAATACTAATATATTACCAGATCTACAATATAAATGGAAACCCAGATCTACATTAGGGAAAGAAACGAAGCTCCACGAAGAAATCAGTCTACCTCCAAAAGCTTAAATATGGGAACCGTATAACAAGTGCAAAAATGAACTGCCTTCATAGATTGGTAAGAAAAACAGGAATATACCTGGTTTGGAATGCAACAATAAGAGACAAACTGCAAGTGCCCGAACTAAAGACTTCCATCGATAAAAGATAAATGAAGTACAAGTAGTTCGTATACGCATGTCCGTTCAATGGACACGGCAACCAAGGAAGGTAATGGAAGCCTCTCACCTGCAGAAGGCTCCGAGGTCGCCCAGGGATCATGTATCAAGATCATATCCAAAGAATAGGAGCAAATAAGGGGACAATCCATGTCCAAATGAAAAGGATGTGTCGGGACCGGGATGGATGGCTCTGGTTGGATAGAGGCTGCTTTACGCTGAACGCCAAGAAAGGGTAAGAAAAAAAATTGTAAAACTCTTAAATAGATGTTAACATTAATCGTTTGCTTCTGTACTAGTTCAATCCAGTACAAACTGGAGGAAGGGTTGGGAAAAAGTTGAATACATGAAGTAGGAAATCAGATCCATTCAGACGAACACCTGCATCCAATCCTAGCACACCTAGTTAAGTCATTCCATATTTGTTCAGTGCCTATTATAAAACGCTTCTAGAATAGTTCTAGTTCCTTGAAAACAAAATTCCCTACAAATTGATATAATCTGTTTAGTTGAAATAAGAACTTTTTTTCTGCTCAGGATTATTAGTTAGATTTTCTTTATTGTATTTTTTTTACCTGCCAAGGACTTCTCAGAGCGAGCAATTAGTTTATAAGTTGTAACTCTCGGGTTTACTAATGATGAAGTAATTACTATTATTGCCATGAAACGTGCTTTGTGCTAACGAGGAAAAGGGTGCGCAAGCTTAATGTGATACGATTTTTACCTAAGTTGACTTATTTCGCATAAAAGTATCCACCCCAAACCTGAAACCGTAGGATCTGCCGCATAGAGGTTAATAGATAGGCATATAGTCGATACCGTCTTAAAACTCTTGCGGAACCTTTAGAATAGAATAGAGAAAAAAGTATAAATTCCTATCATCCCAGTATTTGAGTAATGCGGAGAAGACAAAGGGGATGGTACTAGGTTCCAATCACCTCCTGAAAAAAGTTCCTCTTCCCCCATCCTGCACTTAAATAATGTTCCCGTCAAATTTTTCCTAACAGTCAAAAACCTCGGAATCACTTAGGCCAATCCCTCTCCTGGAAAAGTCATATTGCCAATATATCTCGCCGCACTTTTTCTACCCTGAAGAGACTAAACTACACCCGTCACCTACTTCCATTTGAAACTCGTAGAGTCCTAGTTACCTCTTCAGTATTCCCCCACTTCGACTACTGCTGCGCCGTATATGGGAATGTCTCTGTGGAGCTCGAGGCCAAAATAAAATGTTTGATGAATTGCTTTGTACGCTTTGTCTTCGGGATCCTCAGGGACACACCTGTCTCCCGATTTTATGAAGAGTTGAGGTGGTTGTATCCTTCCTATCGCCGTAAGTATTTCCTTATATCCTTCCACTATCAAGTTATCCAATCCCGCCGTCCATTATACATATATGAGCTCCTCAAATTTAAATCCTCCATCCATTCCCGTGGTACCCGTTCACACCCTTCCGATTTGTATACAGAGGCCCATCGAACCGCTCCTTTGATCTGAATAATATTTAAATAATAAAATGGGATGTCACCCTGAAATCATTATACTTCATATATAGTAATTCTATATCATTAATGAATAAGAGACATATCTCATTATAAGAGACACTCTCTTCTCCAAAGTTGAGGTGGTTGACTGACCAAGAGTTGGTTATTAAATAAAGACCTTTTTCCATTTGATTGAATGACATTATATTTATTGTGTACAGATCAATCTTACAAGATAAAAGATAAATCTACTTACAAAAGGAGACCCCTTCGCTGTATCTGACAGTCCTACATGTAGTGTTGCCCGCTTCTTGCCTACGGCTCCCGCTCTGTACTTTAAGACTTTAAGGTAATAAACCCTAAGGGATATTTTAAGCTACCTGCCCTATGCCCCTTACCTTATTTACTTAGGCACTCCTAATGTTCCAGATAGTGTCACATATAGCAGTTTGGTCTAACCAAATTAAATTGTTCAAATGACGAAATTCCTAGTAGTTATTTTTTGAAGTGAATTGACATGCGCTCATAGTCTTCCTTCCATTCGGTTTTCCAACTGAATTTGCAGTGTTTTAATTCACAAATCACCTTGTAAATACGGATTTAATAAGTCAACTTCAGTTACCAACAATTAGCTTTAGTTCGTGGTACTTGTTACGAGTAGGTACTTGTTAAAAAATACTTTTTGGCTGGTAGATTCTTTCAACCCGAGTAATAAAAAGACTTCATATAAACTTGGCAGTCCCAAGGTTGATTGTTCACGTGCTTAGCTGCCCTCCATTTCGCTTTCACCGGAGTATTTTATAAATAGGTTCTCATTTCAGCCCTGAAGAAGTAAGCAGCATGGCTGGCGAAACGTTGGCGAAAAATGTACCAACACTGTCTAAACCAGAAGAAACCAACAAAGTCTTTTGTAATAATAATGGCCGTGAAAGCCTAAAAGAGAAATTTATAAATATTTAAATAATATTATGATAGAATAGAAAAATAATTTTATCCTGGGACCAGGTCCCTTAAGAATAATAATATTGTACAGAAATTAATAGAAATATTTCTGGCCAAACGGCTACTTTATAATACGATTAAATATGAACTAAAGCATATGTTCTCATAGCGAAAGAAAAAAAATAAATATATATACCTACATAAGACAAAAAAAATAATAGAAAAAACTTACAATAAATAGAAATCGGCTAATGGAAAAAATAATAAAGTAGATAAGAGCATCTAATAATACGAATAATATTATCATATTGAGTATGGCATATTTTCACACATACATACATAAAACATTCAATTATTAATTGTTTACATATTAGAAATAAAAAAATATATATATACTGATAGAGAAATGAATAAATAAATTTTATTGAAATTAATTGAAGCTGTGTTACACAAATGCATGGAGTGGGGTAGGTCAGTATGGTCTGCGCTACTTATCTCAAGTTATTGAGTTCAAGATCGATTATGGAGAAAATTATGTAATCTATTAAAATTAACCTCTGCGACACTAACAGACCTTCCTGGGGACCACCCAGCTTTCATAAAGTGGCCTCCAAAAGTGCAGTTTAGCCGAGTTTGGTGTAGCTCACATTGCTAAACTACGATAAACTATTTTGGTGGCCGGTCTTCCTTAGTTCCTCCTTAGGTCTTCCTTAGGAGAGAAAATTATCGGTTGGGCGTGATATCGGTCAAATCACCTCCCTGCACAACTGTAGCCTTGGCAATGGTACAGCCCCTATATACTATGTACTAAATCTAATACATGAATATATTATACTTGTGATTATCGAGTTCAAGTCAGCTCTTTAAACTTCTTTGTGGTCACGTTTCGAGACTATGTTCGTCTCTACTGCCCTAACATTAAAAGAATGAGCTTTTAGTGAATATATTAAATAAGTTTCTTGAGTTTCAGTCACTTTTTTTCAAACTTCTTTCAGGCGGCGTTTGGCGACTAAGTTGGTCTCATACTCACACCAAGTTTTTTAATGAATGGATACTAATTCATTAATCTGTCTAATACCTTCCAATACTTCCATAAATGTAAATATTATAAGAGTTGTAATCAATGTGTAAGTAATGTTTTTAGGATCATTATAATATCCTTATTGAGTTTGAGCAAACTGAGTGCTCCACTACTGAGCCACTCCGCTCCCTTATATATATATATATATATATATATATATATATATATATATATATATATATATATATATATATATTGGTAGCGTGGTATATGGAGGCCTTTCTAAAATGCTTGAAGACAGGCTAAAGAGAAAAATGAATTGCTCTCTAAGGTTTGTGCTTGGTACTTTTTAGGCGATCGCGCGTGTCCCACCTTTATGATGAGTTTAAGTGGCTCTTCCCTCCAAACCAAAGCATTCGAACGCTCCTTTCTCGCCTGCTCCACCACACTGTGGAACTCAATCCCTCCTAATATCCGTCATAGTCCCTCACTATCGTAAATTAAATCCTTGCTTTTCCAACATGTCCTAGGTTCCCAAAAAGATGCTCTCTGAGCTGGTAGTCATTAGCTTTGATTGTACCTAATGTATAGAAATTCATTGGGCTATTTATTTCTTTAAATTTTGTCTTTTAAGAAGCTGTGCATGATGTAAAGAATTTTACATGCTAGCTCATGCATTTAAAATAAGCTATGGATTTATCATTTCTCTTTAATTGCTTAATATCTTGTCAAGACTTGTACTGTTCATTTACTTATTATTATTTTTGTTTAAATATTTCTTTTTAAATAGTTTTTTTGTCATTTTTTACACGCTTTATGATTTGTAATACTTAGCCTTCTGGCCAGATAAACATTATGTTTATTTTTCTGTTCATATGTGTTATTCTAAAGGGACATAGTCCCAGAATAAAGTTACTTTTCTATTCTATTCTATTCTATATATATATATATATATATATATATATATATATATATATATATATATATATATATATATGTATACACACACTCACGCTCGCACATTTACAGTTATTTATAACAGCAGTGGCACACGTGACCCCTGTTCTAGACCATAGTGCATGACCCCTTCCCAGTCACGTTTAACTGATAACACGATTCAATGCCATCGCTGATAATTTCAATCCTAAAGAGACCGGGGATTTTTCTTCTTAGAATATGTAAATAGGACATCGAAAGAAAATCTAATCTTATTTAGCGGTTTACGAATTGTGTCAACTCCCGAGATAAATAATGTGGGTTGTGACCGGCGATTGTATTTACTGATTTGATGATATTCATTACGCATTTATGTTTTATAGAACATACACACACACGTAAATATATATTTATACATATATGTATCGGTACTTATTTTTCTTTACTCTTTACTGTTAAAACATGTGTTTTTCTGTTCTGTTGAAATTCATCATTTAGTTTAACTTCATTTTGGCAACGTTTCGAGAACTTATATTCATGTACGTAAACAATGTTAATACATAAATTGTACCTAATAATTTATGACAAAATATTAACTACCACACAATTCAATCAAAGTACAGATATTTACTAAAAATCTATCTTTTCACTGTTGGAGCATGATTATAACCAAAAAATAGTCTCGATATTCACCGAAATATTGTTTGTCGGTGTGTTAGTTTTGTATTAATATTTTATAATTAATATTAATAATTGTAGTGACTTGACCGATTAGTATTTAATCGAATTCACGGCAAGAGCGTTGAATCCTTTCAACTATAAATAATAACAACTACAATTAATAATAAATATTATACACACTATACATTATTTATATACAAAAATATTATATAGTAAACCATGGCTGTAGTTGTGCTCCAGGTTTTACGCCTTTACCTAACAAACTAACTGGACAATATGAAGAATATATGTAAAGTACTTAAAACTTTAAAATGGACAAAATAAAATTACAAACGATCGCTAAATACTTAGTCCAATGAGGAAATAAAATAGTTTATTTATTTATGAATTATGACAAACCTATAAAAAAAGGTTTTAAAAAAAATGATTTGAAAAATGAAAAGAATTTTTTTTTTAAAATGCACAATTATAACTACACAATTAATTAATGCAGATTAGGTCTACATCTTGAAAAGATAACTGACGAATGTAAGCCGAAGCTAAGTTATTTTCAGTTCCCATGCCCCATTAAAAGATATTATTATCTTAGTATTAATAACCAACTGTGTAAACTTCTCTTTTGACTTTACATTCATCTTCTGATAAGCCCATTTTGATATCTTTCCTAAGGAATGATGGAGTGAGCCATCACTCCTCAATACCCCACTTCAGTACATAAGTATTACCATTACACGATCAGTATTACATTGAATTGGATATAAAAGCCATTAGTCAAATAATGAATGATGTGAAAAATTTACAAAGTCCGTAAGGCGAAAGAGATGTATGAATAGGATTGTTATATAGTTTAATTTCTCAAACGCATAGTTTAAATTCCCAAGGACCCCATATTATGCATCAGATGCGTTCAAGTTAAAACAGAATGTTACATTAAGTACAATTATTCCGGTCTATAAAAAAATGTTTGTTGGTACTTGATTTACAGAAGACGAAGTCTCCCTTTTATTGGGTTTATAATCCTTTATATTATATATTATCTAACAAAATATAATTTTTTTATGTTATTTATATAGACAAACCCAATTTCATTCGTAAATTCGTCTTCAGATCTACTCTTACAAGTACAGTTACATTTTTATTAATTTTTGTTTAGCATTCAAAGAGTTTTTGAGATATGTATATATGTATATTTTTAAACGAAAGTAGATTTATAAAATATTGAAAATCTGGCCGTATTTTTTATATGCGATCGAGACGACACTGTTATGATCGATTATCTTGACCAGAAATGCGAATGAACTTCCATTTTTCTACCTAAGATATTCTTCATCAACTCTGTGGTTATTGGTGGCGTCGGTAGAATGGAAAAACAATTAAATATTAAGCAGACTCCATTATTTATGGCATTGTACTTATCCATATTCATGTATGAGGAAGATTTATACAGACTAAAAAAAAATTAAAAAATTTCTATGGACCCAGATGGATTGGTTTACAAATTATTGTATTGAACATCAAAATGAATGCCAAAAAAAAGAAAGAAAAATGTCTCATAAAAATTATCATATTTATTGAACTATATACGTCGGACTACAGATATCACAATCAGATACATCAAATTTATGAATCGTGTAAGAAATTCATTTATTAAAAAAAATAATTTATTCAGAAATCTTTTATCGATTAACCAAACGATTATCACTTCCGAACAAAAGGAAGATATTGGAAGTATCGAATTTAAAAAAAAAAACAACAAAGTTTTCGATTTCGATCTTTAGCGATTGGTGTAGGACTGATGATTGTTATGAAATTCATATAGAGTCATTACTAATGCAAAAAAGCACAACATTCATAAAGACATAGCTAAAATACGTTTGACGATGCGCATTCATTTTGAATAAACCTTTAGTTCTTGATTTTCACTTTCGATACGTTTCGTTTATATTGACGATATGACATGAATACTACAATAATTCTTTATTGGTACATTTCAATATCCTATAATTCGTTAGTAACTGGTTTTGTTTCTGAATAAGAAGTAACTCAATATTCAAACTAATCAATTATTTCTGTAGGTAAACAAAAATCGCTTGGTTTTTGTTTTCAAAAACAATACTATTACAGAAAATGTTTTATTTCAATGGATTTGAAAGATTATATCTTCCTTATTTCGCTTTTTGTTGATGTTTTCTGTTATAAACAAAACATATAATTATAAAATCCCTTCTTTTTAATTTAATTTGTTATTTATTAAATATGTGTTGACTTATTTGAAATGTAAGGGGTTTCTTTTCATTGATTTATCGAACATTTATATGAGAAAGTACTATATAAAATGTTCTTTCGTTTTCGCTCTAAACAATTCACTAAAGAATCGACTATTAAGTGCAAGTTTTTATTTAAAAAATTGAACCCGTGCAATAACAAAAAGCATTTTTTCTAAACTTCGGAGAGTAATAATGAAATATTTATTTGAGAGTTTTCTAAGAATACCGAGAGAATAAGAATAATATATATTGTTTTTGTTGTTTGTTTTTTGTTTTTTTCTCTCCTTATGTAAACCTCCCCTTAGGGATTCACGTGGTAACTTGGATGGAGAAATCTAGCATTAAAGGCCTTCCTAGATTGTTTGATCTCTCTGTAGATGATATCTGTTCTAGAGGCGTTTCAGTCACATTGTCAGAATCTGTGATAATGTATCCGCCATCTGTGATAATATACATACTGTCAGTAATGTTTGTATCAGTGTATTTGGGTGTCCAGTATGTGAGTCATGAATTTTTTTAGTAGGTTTCATTACTGCTTCAGGCACAAAACTTCAGAAGTAAGTTTAAAATCATAATAAAAACCACTAATTAAAATAATAACACGATCTTGCCTTATAACCAGAAATGTTTTATCACCTACTTAAAGTATCATTAACTCCGAAAATTATAGCTCATAAATCTACCAATAAAAAAGGATTTGGCCTTGACTTAACTGCTTTGCCTTAAAATTAGCTTTAAAAATTCTCTTGTCTCATTCTCAATACCTTCATTTTTGAATTAATAATCAGAATAATGCAATTTTTTTTAATCAAATGAAAGAATGTGGAAGATGACGAGGAATAAAATGACATTCCAGAGCTCTGAGAATAATAAATAATAATGAGTAAACGCAAATGAAATACTAGTAATACAATAATAAGTTACTACAATAAACTATAGTAGAAATTGGTTTTCTAATAATATCAAATTTATATATTCTTTTATTTCAAGCGGATACTCCTTCAAAATGCACTAGTAATTATTAATAATATAAATTTCTTGTCATCGTTATTATACTACATTATTACTTGAATTAATTCAATCAATTAATTATCTGGAAACTTTTACCATGTGTGCATTGTTTCTCAATAGTTCATGCATGTATATCTCGCAAGAGTTCAGAGTCGACTTGTTTGTTTATTTTTATGTTGACTTTAGATCTGGTCCTCAAATTTATCCTTCTACATTTTTGTATTTTATAAAACGTATTTACATCTAAATTTGTTTCTTTTAATTTTTTATGGTTTAATTTGTTTTGGTCCAATATGTTTTTTTTCATTATTGTTAAATATAAATTAGGTTAGCATTTGCATTTCAGTATTACGAATAGCAATATTTGTTAATTTATACAAATTAATAAACCATTAAATGGTTATATCTTATTCTTGAAGGATAAACATTCAAAACAATACAAATAATTAGATTGAAAATGATGAAAATTCAAATACAAAGAAAAACACATTTCCTCCAATCGCATCTCATGGCATTTCATCCAATTGCAATCGATTGCATCGATTGCATTCCTAACTTGAAAACATGATTGCTCAGAACTGTTAGCATGTGTCGTAAATTGCATAAAATTTGCTCAATATGAAGGACTTTGCTTTCATTTTTATTAATAAGCTCTTTCAGATAGTGGGATAGGATTTGCAACAGAGCACTTATTTGCTAAGTAAGTGCTTACAGGTCGTTCAACCTTTCTTCCCAGCACTTACCTTGAAGGACATCAGATTCCTGCAAGAATCGATTTTTTTTTTTTTTTTTTTAGACGATGCAGTTTGTGTGGCAATCGCTGCTTCTTACTTTATTGATTTATCTTAAATGAATTCGATACATTTTGAAGATCGTTTAGGATAACTTCAGTTAAATGTTATCAATTCGCTATTTTAATTGATACAAATAATCGTGAAATGAATGCATTAACAAATATCTTATTTGTTTGAAGTTTTAAAAATTAATATTATTATATACTATTGATAATCCTGATCCTTAACCGTGTTTATTACAAATGTTATCTGAAATTATTACAAATAAATTCTACAACATTTATTGCACTGAACTCTTTACTGCAATTGTGTATTTAGTGCAATTTAAAAATTAATTTTAATTTTAAATTTTTTAATAATAATTGAATTAGAGATTTTCTCAGCACTTTAGTAATCTTAAATACAATAAAAGCAATGACTTCTGTTAGGTACCAAATTTGTATTGAATTTTATCATTTCTTAGATTTTTTTATTTCAATTAAAGCCACTTTATGATATGAGGGCGAATCATACTATACTATGCTATATTGGGAGCCCTGAATTTTGCTTATCCAGGTTAGAATAGGGATCTTTCACGAGTAAATGACATCACACAGCCTCGGGGCCACCTTTTTTATGTCTCCTCCGAAGAACGGCTTAACTCAGAATGATTTTACTCCAAATGCTGAGTCCAATCCATTGATGTTGTTTGGTTTTAAGGGCAAAAAACTGCTTATAGTTATTATTACACTCTTAACTAAACAATCAGCATTAAATATATTATTGTATTTCTACTTCATAGTTTTTATGCTCTATCACTTAGATGTTATTGTTAATTTCTTCCTTAATTCAGCACTTTCCCAGGTTTTATTTAACTAGACTGTGAGTGCTAATTTAGAAAAAGAAAAAACATGATTTTGTCTCAGTGATTGATATGTTATCTGGAATTAGCCTCTGTCTATCGAAATGAAATATTGAAGAATTTTATTATTAATTCAGCTGTTTAATCTCTAAAATCTGATGCCACTTATACGAAGTATTAACACATGATATATAATTAGACTAAGCGTGTTCCTATGTGAACGATTCAGAAAAAAAATCATTATGGACGGGAGAATGAAAAGAGCAAAGCTTGTAATGCATGAAGGAAAGCTGGACAAAGATCAAGGTTAAATGAGAACAGTTGGAATTACGTGGTCCTTAGCAGGCCAATACGAAATATACACAAACATATATTTCATTTTCAAATATCATATATGTTATCTTCAAATTTTTTCAAAGACTAATCGTTGTTTATTTAACGTCACTTATTCTGCTATAACTAATCGAAAGTCATAAATTTTGCCTATCCAGGTATAATATGGACGGGGATATGTAATGACTATCTGACACGGAACAAATTCTGGACAACTATTTTATGTCCCCACCGAAATATTGCATAACCAAAGATTTTTTACTACCTTTAATATATCCTAGGGTCACCTGCCGTGTTGCGAACCCACGATATTGGTCAGGTTGTTATGCTAACCACCAGACCACAGGAGACCCCACACAAATCTGTGTAATGTACCTATAAAGATAGCTCGTCAAACGAAATTTGTTCATGATATAAACTTTGTAGTACGTAAAATATTAATAATTATAAACATTTGTAAAAAATTGTTATCTTCTATATATACATAAACCTATCTATCTAAAAACGGAAGGCTACTGAAGTCTCCTTCACTCCAAGCTATCCACTTCATCGTTCGTCATTAGTAAGAATATTCTTCCACCACTCCCTGATGAACGTTGCTTTGGAATTGCCCTATTACAAATACATAAGTAAATAATGACGTTGCTGCATTATTCTAACGCGTTCTCTTTTCTTATGATCATTAAATATCCATTTCCGAGTCATTTAGCATAATAATCAACACGGCAAACCAGTGCTTTATTTTCATACTTTATTTATTTTCATATTTATGTAGTTTCTTTCGTTCTTTATTCGATATGCGTGGTACAACGCCAACTCAAAAAGCTTTGCCGTAAGTTTGGATACAAAAAAATTTGGAATTGGAATTCTAGTTCTTCGTAATTTTGACACTACATGCTCACCGGTAATAGAACTTAACCGGAGGTCATAACAAACGTTCAACAGAAGTTATATTAAAATAATCCCAACCTGTAACCACTACGACCCGTGAACGAGACTGGGGTTCAGTACATGTTAGAGACTGTACTGTTTCACAGACAACGGTTCTGCAAGGAGGTGACTTGTCCTAGGTCACGCTCAACCGCCAGGTTTCCCCCCTTATTTTGGGTGCGCTATTTTTATAATATTTTATAGAGGCTGGGTGAGCCCCAGGAGGGTCCTAGATCCTATATGATCCGTAAACAGACTAAACAAAAGTAACTGCCTGCAGCGGGATTTGAACCAGGATTTCCGACATGACTACTCAGTGCTCTACCACTGTGCCACCCCGCTCCCAAAATAATACCACAACTTCTCAAATTCTGTTCGATTACAACTTATATGCTAATTTCAGTGCTTAGGTGCTGTGCTAAAGGCCGGGAGCTCAGTTCTAGCTGTGGCAGATAAATTACATAATCTGTTAATTGTCACGGATTGACCCCTTGGAAAATACGCATTAATATAATATAATTCTTTCTAATTTTGGTAAATTACTTTTGTATTAATAGAAATAAAGTATACAATTTAGTATCAAGCAACAAACCAGAGATAGTATTGCAGCAACAAGCAAACAGCGGTGATGTATTAGGTATTACACCGTTTTCCATCATTTTAATTCATTTAAATAATATTTAACCGTATGAGTATTGTCCATACGGTAGTATGTATATTTTTACTTTAATTGCTTTGTAACATGTGTAATTAATATTAAATGTTAATTTAATAATATCTGATGCGTGGAACTCATATGCTAATTATATTTGTTAAGGAATCAGTTTTACAGTTTGATCCATTGCATTATAGTTTTATAGGCGAATAAGGAAGTCTTGTGTAGTTCCCATCAAATTTTTAGATTACCTTGTTTTCATAGAACCAATTAGAAGTCTTATTAGAAAACTCGTTCCATCTTATCTGATAATTATATAACAATCGTATAGAATTAAGTACTTCTATCCTTCATTGCAGAGACAACTTTTTCTTTAGAAAGAAATACCAAAACTGATTATTTATTCATTAACACAAATGATTTTAATTTATTCTTCATCATTTGTGTATCTATATGTTATTTATGTTAAATAACTTATCAGGTTTTGGCTAGAAGCTATATCCTAAAAATGTATACTATTGTAGTATCAAACAAAATTATAATATATAAATTTCTACGATTTTATATTACTAGAAAGAAAATCTTTATTAAGAAAAAATGGTACTAGTATGTTTTAGGGCCTGTTGACATCAGCGCGCTCAGGTGTTCGATTTTTTAAAAAAAGTTCGATTTTTTAAAAAATATAATTTTTTAAAATTTTAAATGTTTTTATTTTAAAGAGAAAAGATTTGCCCGGACAAATCTTTTCTCTTTAAAATAAAAACATTTAAAAATTAAAAAAATTATCATATTTTAGTTACAAATTGTTATTTAATGAATATTGCTTATAACAAATGTTTTATTATTTCTAGTTCAATTTTGTCCAGATGTTTCTCATTTATTTCATTTCCTATAAATCTATTGTACCATAATGAAAGGCAATGCCTATTTAAAATTCATGCGTAACCTGACAAGGTCCAAATAGTTGAGGTAAGTGACACCTGAGCGCGCTGATGTCAGCAAGCCCTTAAACATAATCGTACCGAAAAAATATATTCTTTATATACATACAAGTAATTTAAAATTAAAATGGTTACCTGTGGTCTAGTGGTCTGCATAACAATCTGCTATGCACAAAATCGCGGGTTCGCTGCCTGGCATTAGGATTCTTTAAAATTAGAAAAAAATCCTTAGTTATGCCGTTCTTCGAAGCGGACATGAAACGATGGTCCCAAGCCTGTGTTAAAGATCCCTGTCCTAATTCCTTGTGGATAGGACAAATTTAGAACTACCACTGTATCACCGTCCGACATCGCATTAAATTAAGCAAACAATACGTATTCGAGAATTCAAAATAGAAATATTATAAAATCCTTTACATTATAATCGCAGCGACCTGGAATCCATAGTTAGTGCAGTTCGTCAGTGTCTCGTGACATGAATGCAGAGAAGTAAGAATATTATACGCGAGGCATGTAGCACGAAGCTCAGAGAATCTCGATGGACAACCATGAATGCCTTAATATTTGGCAAGTTACCACTTCGGGAACTTATAACTTGGTTCGGTGACTGAATAAAGCAAGAAACAGTATAGCCCGCTACGTGAAACAAATATTTAACCAAAAACCAGAAATAGCCAGATACAGACGACTGTCTGATACGCACATACAATAAACAAATTCATTAAAAAAGGTTACAAAACAACAATAAGGAAAAATAAATAAGATTTCAATTGTGCGAGCTTAACATGTAATTTTCATTTTGTTTTGACATTTACAACAGGAAAAGTTATTAAAAATCATATAAGCTCTGTTGTACCAATTAACCTTGCAGTAACTAACAACCCGGCTAAAAGGAAGGGAGTAAAAAAATCCTTTGTTACGTTGTCCTTCAGAAGGGACGTTAAAGGATGTCAGGTACTCGTTAAAAATCCATATCCAAAAAGTGATGTTAAATGAACAAACAAACAACCAGAAACTATGAAGTGAACTCAATTTTTTAAATTACAATTTGGTGTACATAATTAATTCTTTCGTGTTCCAATAAAATAATCAATATTTACAATAGACAAAATTGATACATAAAAATCAATCTGTCTTTTGTGAACGCCACTAAAAATAATGATCATTCTTTGCGATAATTAATACTGATACTGATTTTAAAAAAATCTTTTAATGAAATACGTTTCTCCGAAAAGTAAATAATCCTTTGGCTAATCTATTCGTCACGTATTCCTTCTGGTTTCGATGGTGCCCTCAAGTTCTTTGCCGACGTTTCGTTGGTCATACTGCTGTCCTCCCAGCACTTAATCTGAGACTGAAAATGTTTCCACATACTTCGGTATTTATAGCTTATCTAGTCCGTGGGTGGAGCCTATTCTTCTAGTGATCTGATTGGCAGACAACAAAGTGGTCTTTGGATTGGTTGGGCTTCGATTGGTTGGCTTCTGATTGGCGTGTCCTTTGTTGAACTTGACGACAAGGCTGAAACAAAAAGAAATAAGTGATGCATTGATTAAAAATATTGGCTTTACCCATTTAAGAGAATAACCCATTGGCTGTATGTTTTTTCTTTTCACTTAATTGAATCTGGTTGCCCACGAGGGTCTACAGATCGCATGGAGTTCATCCTTCGTTATTGATAGATAATTAATTTATCTCCAAGATTAAGATAATTAATTTTATCACAATACTCTTAGCACAGCAACTCCGCTCCCTATGTATATGCATGGTCTTGTGAGATATAAAGATGCTTACGGAAATGAATACCAGTTATCATCCTAAACCTAACCACGAACTTGCTACGCCAGAGGCTCATTGGAGTCCGTCCAGATATATCTTTTAGAATTCACTCCGTTTTCTTCTGATTTGTCCTTGGCTGCTTGGCTACCGGTTCAGCGACTGTTGTTTTTATTTCGTGGCCTGCGATGTCAATGGACGAAGAAGCTAATCCATTATTGTGTCTTCTTTACCGGGACGATCTGCTTCCTCTTTCACGTGAATTAGACAATGGCCCGAAAACATATATGAAATAAAATATACTATTTGGCTAACAAGGTTTCGGCTCTTCAGTTTAGGGAAGATCTCAGTGTAGCGTAATCAGCAAATAAATAAAACAGAAAAATTATATGAGGTACGCAGATATGAACCATAGAAAAATGCTATGCATATAACTCAAACTATCATAAGTACTTCCTTCAAGACATTAACAATTTAAACAGGGTCTTAGTTACATAAACCCTGTTTTTTCTGTTTTTCAAACACAAAGATGTGTGTAAGTCAAACAAAGAGGCCAAGCGGGTAAACACACTTACAACACTTACTGTAAGCACCTGTAACACAAAAGTGAATTTGAATACCAATATTGGAGTTCTTCGAGCATCAGACCACCAAAGTAAAGAAGAGATGAATCTAAATCGAAGATAATTCAATAGGGAATCGCATTTCTCGCCTACAAACAGCCAGTTTTTCCCGGGACGAGTTGACAGGGAAAGAAATACAGGTCCTTGTGTGCCTGATGACATTGAACAGCCTTTATCTTTGGACCTAAACCTATCTTTTTGAAGGAGAGAGAACGAATATTAGGTTGAACGACATTTATGATTACTAGTTCCCGAAATACGGTATCCTCTTTCCTCTTTTTGCTAAAAGATCTTTATTGCGGGATTAATTCCGCTCGAGTCATATCCATAAGTCAAGTTAGTATCGATTATTCAAGATTTTTTGTTTGATACTACGTGGTTGAAATAAATACGTGGTGTAATTCTTCTTAAACACTCCATGTTTAATAATAAAGAATAAATCAAAACCAGTTCAAGATAATTAGATTATCCCAGTCGCACACAGTCGCAAAGAAAAGAAAATTTCATTGAAGAATATTCATTCTGAGAGAGTTTTCTAGTGAACCATTAGCGCAAATTTTTTTTTTAACCAAACTTGACTTGTAAATGTTTCCTTCATTCCTTGATTGGGCTTCAGATATCCGGGGAGAAATTCGTCTTATTTGATTGAGATTGAGATTGGTCTAACTTTTGCTCCTGATTAAACGAAAAATATTTTGATATGGAACCTTATTAAATTGGCTAATTCAAGCTTCCATTCTATTTATCAAGAACTCAAATAAACCACATTGCTTAAACTATACTTTGAAAGTTTTAGTGCTTTATTCAATGCATCTAAAAAATGTTTATGATAACAACCAACAAACAAATGTAGTACATCCCACATCAATTGTTTTATTATATCTGGATTGGCAAGACGATTTTATGGATAAATAATGTATTATTATAATAAGAGTTAGAGTGACGATTTATTTACCATATTTCCAAAAAAAAAAAAGAAGAAATTAAAACATTTTCCTCACATATTTCGGGCATTATTACACTCCGTTTTGTACGCTTCGAACCAGGATATCATGTGTAATACATCCAATTATAGGTATATTTTAACAATGGATTCAGTATAATTTACTGAAACCTTAGTTTTTACTGAAAACCTACTTAGGGTGGCTGACCTTAGGATGCCTAAGCACAGCCACTATGAATACCAGCACGAATGCGGAGCATAAGTTTTTTTTTAGAAGTTTATTTCCTCTCTTTTATTTGCTTTGAAGGCAAAGCTTACAGTAGAGAATTTGAGCATAAAACAAATTATGAGTGGAATAGCAAATATAATTGTTTAGACTAAACTTCATTATTGTAATAACGTTTCAATTTTTTTTTCATACTGTAACAATAACTGTAAAAATATTTCAATTAATATCTAGCAGCAATCAGAAATATAGCATTTATTAATATTTTAACCTACAGGATCTCGATGCAGTATGGCGAGCAAATTATTTATTTTATTTTATTTATAAAAATAAATAAATCTGTAGTGTTAAGAGAAAAATATCAAGATATTCTACATCATACTGCTTTAGTTCACGAAATACTTCCTTAGTACACTATCACGCATAAACTCCGTGGTTATTTAAAAACAAAAGACCTTTTCTGCCAAAAATGCACAGATAAAATAATCGGCTATGTGATTGATAATCTTTTTTTTTCAATTTAATTAGATAACAAATTCTAGAACCTAAATACATTTAATACCGTGAAAACCTTTCAATGCATTAATATGGAACTGAATGAAAAACCGTTATCTCAGTTCTAAACTTGCTAAACTTAATAATGAAATTTAAAAATAAGTTATGTATTGATAGCTTAGAAATCTAGTAATGAGACACATCATGAAATTCCCAACACCAATGTTACCCTATCAACCCCAACAGTAGACAAGGACCCGATATCAACCCAAAACTATTGATACAAGAAGAGATATGTCAGTATATGTGTTAGTGGGCACTCCCTAGGGTGGCGCCTATGAATTAATCATTTCGTCTGAAAAAATATTTTGAGTTGTTTCCTTTAATTCTGTGTATTTAATACATAAACAGAAGAAAACAAGTCTTTCTCTACGGTCACCTGTGGTCTAGTGGTTAGCGTAACAAACTACTAAACCCAAGATCGCGGGTTCGTAGCCCGGCAGGTGGCCCTAGGATTTTTTTAAGGGAGCAAAAAATCCTTAGTTACGCCGTCCTTCGGAAGGGACGTTAAACGGGGGTCCCGAGCCTGTACGATGTCAGGTACTCGTTAAAAATCTCTATCCTAATTAAACTTGGATAGGCAAAATTTAGAGCTCCCACTGTAGCATCGTCCGATTAGCCATAGCAGCATAAAGTGACGTTAAATGAACAAACAAACTTAACAAACAAACAAACAAGTCTTTCTCCACTTGCTTGCTCCAGACGAATCCAATAGTAACTTTGCTGTGGTTGGCAACCTTGATAATCTGGTTGAAGACTTATGTAACTTCAAAGTAAAAAAACAATTTTTTTGTATTGTGATAATATTTGGATTATTTTTGCATTATTTTTGAAACAGCCGCACGAATTTAATACACCGGTGATTATCAAATCAGTTTCCCTAAGATTTTATGTTGTTAGTGGTGCTATCTATAACCAATTTACCCGAGAGAGAACTTTTTTTTCCTATTTTCCCTCCGACTGAAGGTACCCACGGCACATTGGGGTCTGCAGATCCCACATGGTCGAACTATGATTGTAACGGATAATAATTAGAAGACCCCGTGCCTACAGCTTAACAACTCGGCAATAATATTATCCCACCAATAACTCGGCAGCAATATTTATTACAATTTTAAAACATGCAGATAAAGGTTATTGTTACTTGGAAAAACTAGTAGGTTAATTGTTCAATAGAAGCACTTGACTGAAATATTAACTTTGCTTCTCAATTTCAATTAATTATTTAATTGTCCTAACGAGGCTGAGTCGACCCCTAGGCTGACGATAAGTATGCCATCTTCATCAATCATAAAGCAGTGGTCCTGACCTCCATCTTGCGGCGGACAGTGGCCCATTCAAGATGTCCTCCAGCTCCTCACATCCAATCGCCCTAATTATTACAACAACGCTCGCCTACGATAATCGTATTGTTGTCGTCGCTTATTGTTTGCCTGTAGAAGGTTTTTGAACCACACAATGTAAATTATCACCTCGTTTATCTCCGTTATCTTCCAACTGCTTCTCTCTTTAATGCATCCGGTCCATCCTTGAGAATCTCCGTCCGCTATCTCCCGTTGCGATAATTGTTTTTATTTTCGCCGATGATTTAGAGTTCGTATTTTAGGCGAATTCGGATCATACTTTTTTGGCATGTTTTTGTTGGAAATCAAAGACTATAGACGGAGTGTCGAGGCATCTACGTTATACATTTTTCGTTTTCATATGGATGGTCAATCATAGGTCAGAGCAGTATGTAAGAAATTAAGGAAAGTATGTTCTCTTGCAGGTACATCTGTGGCGTATTGGTTAGCATAACAACCAACTATATCCAAGATCACGAGTTCGGAGCACGGTAGGGAGTCCTTAAAGGAACTAAAAAAATCCTTAGTTGTGTGGTCGTTCGGAGGGGAGGTAAATATGGTTGTGTCAGGTATTCGTTAAAGATGCTAAGTATAACTGGATAGGAAAAATTTAGGACTCCCACTCGCCGTAGTAGTATAAAGTGACGTTAAATGAATAAACAACAAAAATCGAAGATAATTTAATTTCAAATTTATTTGTATTAATTGTTATTATGATGGTAATAATTTTTAAATATCATTGTTTTAAATAGAAAGGATTTGTCCTGGCCGGAATTCGAACCCGGATCACTGCACCGGAGATGCAGTGCTCTAGACCACTGAGCTACTAGGGGTCGTATCCAAGTCAGACAAATCCGTTCTCTTCACCGATCGTATATCGACTTGGATACGACCCCTGGTAGCTCAGTGGTAAAGAGCACTGCACCTGATATGCAGACCACCCGGGTTCGAATCCCGGCCAGGACAAATCTTTTTTCTTCAAAACAAAAATATTTAATAATTTAATTGCCTTTGATACATTTGATTTGGGTTTCAAAATTGGACATTTTAAAGTAATAAAAACAACAAAATTAGGTTTAAAAAAGTTAAAGGTAAAAAAAACGATAATATGAAAAGTAATACTTAGTATTTTTTTTCATTTCTACCGCTAGGTAAGTCATTTTTGCATAGTTTGTAATTTTTGTCCATCTCTTCATTTTCGTCTATCTTCGCCCTTTTAAACATTCATTGATTAGAATATTTCGTAAATCTCTTCAAACTAGCTATCTATGGGGCAGTTTTATGTTTTCTTGCGCACAATCAAATAATAAATAAATCTACGCCAATCCTAATTTAAACGTATGGTCGATTCTGGCTTAAATGATATTTAATAACATCAATGATGCAAGAGATGTTTTTTCCGTCTCCAATTAATCTGACTTTTTGTCGAGAAAAAAAACCCACCTTTAAATGAAATATTTTAAATAAAGGAAACATTTTACAGAATAAATGACGTCGTGGAATCCATTTGTCTTTCTCTTCATTTCCATGATTATAGTGATTTCTTGTATTATTTTCTAACTCGACGAGAATATTACTGTAATGCTAATGAGGTTCATAAATCCATTCTGAATCGATTACAAAGCATTCAATCATTTGTTTTGTTGTAATAACTGACCTGCTTAAGAGTTATTCTGTTAAATGTGTCAGATAAAAGAATGATTCTCGATTTCTTAATGAGATGAATATGTAATGAATCGATTGGTGAATGATTATTGATCCTGAACTAAAATCCCCACATCTATGCATTGCATCTAACTTTAAGAATGCAAATTTAACTGATACCTATCCCATTTATAGGTAAATTAAATGAAAATTTTCCCTATTCAATATGATGTTAACTTATTTTCTTTTTCATTATTTTATTCTCATGCATCCTATTATATTGTCGATATAATTATAATAACAATAAAATATAGTGTATATCGGTTTTTGACCCATTTTTCCATCTCCCATTAAGACAATTCATTCTTGTCTTCATGTAACAAACTCAGTAAATATTCACTGTATTTTTTAATGTAAATTTACCCTTCCTATCGCTGTAAGTATTTCCTAGCTTCCTCTCTTTACCAAGTTATCCAATACCACCGACCATCATACATCTCCGATCTCCTTACTGCTTTTGATAGAGCTTTCCTTATCCGATCCTCGTCCTTTTGGAACTCTATACCTTCTTCCATTCCAATAATCTTTCAACCGGCAAATCCCGTATATTCAATCACCTTAAATCCTTACAATTTCCCAAAAAATGGAAATAACATAGTATTTTATATATCTACTAGAAATAAAATTTTCTAACTGATAAATGAATGATGTTTTTTTATTTATATAAAAAGTATCACTCATCCAGTTAGATATTTAAAAAAAAATTATTCTAGTTGATATTGTTCGTATTTTTGTTTCATTTTCTGCTTTGTTCGTTTCCAATTGTCATTGTAATTTGCATAAATATTTAATTATTTATTTTTTCTCTGTATATAATTATTGTAATCTTATTTCTGTTATTTTTTATTACTTCCACTCTGTTTTTTCGTTCTTATTTTTTAAATGTTAACACTGGAGGTAATTCGCATTTTTTTTCCTCATTAATTCTTTTTAATTTGTTCATTATTTAAATATCATCCCATTATACTCTAAGACATAATAATATTCTATATAGACACCTGTATTGTTATTCTAAAGGAACTTGTCCCAGAATAAATAAAGACTTTATTCTTATTATGAGTATGTTCTCAGTGAAATAAATTATGTTTGATTGTTTTTATGAAAACTTGCTTAATTTAGAAAAACTTTCTGTGAAAATAAAATTAAATATTTTAAAGCTCGAAAAATAATATAAGAGAAACTATAGGGCAGGAGAAAAATATATTATATGGAATAGAGACCAGGAGGCTTCAATGGTTTGGACACCTGATGAGAATGAGCGACAATAGATGGCCAAAGAAACTCTTCCTATACAAACCAAATTACAGAAGAAAGAGAGGAAGACCGAGGAAGGCATGGATAGAGGATGTAAGGGAAGGAATGGCAGCAAGAGGGCTGCGAGAGGAAGAAGAAGAGAGGGCCTATAGGAAGGATTGGCAGGAAAAGATTTTGGGTATCGGAATACATTAATTGTAAAAAACAAATAAATAAATAATAAATTTATTTTGATCTAAGTAAGTTAGTTCGCAAAGTTTTGAATTTTTATTTATTCAATTGCTTAAGTAGAACCTTACAACTTCAATTAAAAAGAACGTAGAAATTGTTAAAAATCTTCACGTAGGAAGTCCAAGTAAGAGATAGATTAGGAAATAGAAAGAGCGAGAGGATTTTGTTGTAACTGCAACTTTTAGTCTTTGGCGTTTTGAAATAGTGTTAAGAAAAAAATAAAATATAAGTTCGTAGATTTAGCTAAATGTTTAAGATTACTTGATAATATCTAGGTAAAAAAGCAATGATATTTCGTTCGATAAGATTTGGAGATATCAAAGAATAATTTCGTTTGCTAATCACCTCTTTTTAATAATAAAAAAATAAACCTAAAATCCGCAAAATAATTGTCTATGCCCTCTCTTTCTTGTATCAGGCATCATAAGAACTACGAAAGGTATAAACAATTTTTTCTGCCTTTGCTTCCCAGAGGCGTGCCGTAGCGAGACTAACACGGCGTTATTAGAGCAACTACTTAGCCAGCTAGGCGGTCATTATCTTACCTAGCAATGTCTTTTTTTGTTTTTTAGGATAAAAAGCCTTAGGAATTTTTAGAGTGGGTTTTTCCGCAAGGCCAGTTCTAGAATCGCCTCCATTAAACAATTGTTATTAATTGCGGTTATTTATTTTCGTTAGTGAAAATTTTTTTCCATAACACAGTGTTTTTCCACTTGGAGAAGAGCGATAATGATTGATTAAGATTAATATGTATGTTATTCAGATCTCCAGTGTGGTTCTTTCTTACATCGTGCCAGTGTAAAATGGGTTCATCATGCATTCCCAATTATATAAACATAACAAATCGTGTCCAGTACCAACCATGAAACCTTGGATCAGGGAAGATGTGCTAGCTGTAGAAGTGATTTGATCGAGATCACGCAGAACCTCCAGATTTTACTCTCAAATAAGGGTGTACACTTCAATGAGGCTGGATTAGCCCCCGTAAGAACTAATGATGCCTCTGAATAAATCCACCACTGTCGATCTCGAGCTCACTTGAAATATGCTGTACATTACATTTACACACTACCAGCTACCCTATTCCCATCACCAGCATTTTAGTTTACAATCAATGCAGCTACGATTTCTAATAAACCACATAACATTTAATATCCTGATATACAGGAGTTTGTATATTTAGCCGTAGCATACGTCTTACAAAAATTTTAGAAGTTTTCTGATAAAAAACAATACCATGAGATAAGCTCTTCCATACTCTTTTTTCCTTATTTTCTCCTTGCTAAAGACACTAGGGAGCTGAAAACTATGGATTCGGCTAAATTTCTAAATTTGCTAATCACGATAACATCCTGAATTGATGAAATAATCGGGTTTTTATTAATTTTTAATGCCTTGCCCAGACTTATTTGAATACACTAACAAATGTTTTTCAAATGTCTTGAATTTTTTATGGAACTTCTTCATTTTTTGAAAGTTTTAATGAAAATAAGATGTTTTTTACAATAAAAATTGCAAAGACCTTTTTTTGTATTGGGTTCTAGGTTTATGATTCTAAATAACTAAATTGCAAGTTATTTAGTTTTTAAAAAGATATATGTCTTTAGTTTTACATATAAGACATTTAAGATTCTACGAAACCATTAACTTTATCATTTTTTATAATTATTGGTCATTTTTTATAAGTTATAAATATTTTTATTTTTTAAAGAGAAAAGATAGGCCCTCGACCGGGATTTGAACCCGGAACCTTTGTCTCACCGTGACATCGCTCTGCCAATTGAGCTATCAAGGCCCCTCCCGGTCGAGGACTAACCTTCTCTCTTTTAGATCCTAAAGCCCCAGTGTACTCCCGCCATTTTTGCGATGAATACACTAGAACGAAGTTCTTTGAACATTAATTTTAATTTAGGATCTTATTGACTTTCGTCATATTATTATTTATAATTTTTTATAATTATTGATCATTTTTTATGAGTTATAAATAATAGTCCTCGACCGGGAGGGGCCTTGATAGCTCAATTGGCAGAGCGATGTCACGGTGAGACAAAGGTTCCGGGTTCAAATCCCGGTCGAGGGCCTATCTTTTCTCTTTAAAAAATAAAAATATTTATAACTCATAAAAAATGACCAATAATTATAAAAAATTATAAATAATAATATGACGAAAGTCAATAAGATCCTAAATTAAAATTAATGTTCAAAGAACTTCGTTCTAGTGTATTCATCGCAAAAATGGCGGGAGTACACTGGGGCTTTAGGATCTAAAAGAGAGAAGGTTAGTCCTCGACCGGGAGGGGCCTTGATAGCTCAATTGGCAGAGCGATGTCACGGTGAGACAAAGGTTCCGGGTTCAAATCCCGGTCGAGGGCCTATCTTTTCTCTTTAAAAAACATTAACTTTATCCATTGAAACCCTTTCTAAACATATTAGTATAGTATAAATTTAACTATCCAGAAATATATTCATATTCCAAATACTTCGGATTTCGGGTTAGGTTTTAGCCTGCCAAATTTGTGTCCTCAATTCATAATTCGTAAACTTTCTTATTTGTCATCCTGAAATTTCTCAGATTTTTCTAAAAAGCTGATGGTCACGATAACTAAAAACATAGCTTCTGTTAAATTGATAAATTGTGGATCTCGTAATATAGGTATGATATTTCAATTCAATGAATTTTTGAACTTCCTAAACTTCACAGTTTATTATTTTTATTTATTTGGGTGTTTTACAATAAATGTATCCCGATACCCAAAATCTTTTCCCGGCAATCCTTCCTGTCGGTCCTAAAATTTATTCTTTTTGTAAACTATTGACCCAGCAAAACATTTGATTAGTCAAATATTTAATAAAGCAAAGGAGTTTATGAGTAATTATGTATTAAGTCCACAAAAAAATATAGTTTTTAATAAATATTAATCGTTCAATTAAGGGTTTTTAAGACATTTTTTAGTATCGCCAAGAAAAGTCGTCACCTAATTCCAGAATCGATCTAAAGCAGATATATATATATATATATATATATATATATATATATATATATATATATATATATATATATATATTGAAGTTAAAACCTGTTACTGGGAATTACCAGTCTGATCCTTGGCGCAGAGCTACCAAGTCTGGGGCGTTCCAAGGATATTAAAAAATCCTAAGTGTATCCTGATTAAGAAAAAAATATTCATAAATTAAGAAAATATAAATAAACCGTCATCCATATTCAATATTTTTCTAAGCTGAAGTTAAATTAGTCATTGGCATCCTTCCCTCTATTAATACACAACTGAGAATCCTGAGAACTGTAAAACGGTTTTTTAATCGCATATAACTCAATCTTCTTTTCTGCTTTATTAGTTGGAAACTATAGTGATATTAAGAATTTAAATTTTAATGGGAGTTAATAGGTGGTAACCCAACTACATTTGAGGTCACATTTGGTCTAGTAGTTAGCATAACAACGTATATGCCCAAGATCTTGGGTTCAGAGCCGGGTAGATAGCCTATGATTTTTTAAAAAGAGTGAAAAATTCTTATTAATGCCGTCATTCGGAAGGAACTTAAAATGGAGGTCCTGAGTCTGGACTGTGTAAGGTTAAAGATCCCTACACTAATTACATCTGGATAGGCAAAATTTAGAACTACCATTGTAGCATTGTTCGATTAGCCATGGTAGCTTAAAGTGTCTTAATTAATGATGAAAAAAAACCACAATATTTTAATGACTTTATCCACACGTCAAGTATAACATAATCAACAGTTGGAGATACAAAAATATAATGTAAAAGTAGACCTACTCTCTTTTCTCTTATTTTACAAGACATTTTATTGCTTAATGATTCCCTGACAATCGTTACACCCGCGCTTCCAATAGAAAAGTACTCACAGCAGCCTAATCAGCATAAATAAACCGATTATATATGTAATTAATATGTCATGGTTTTAGTTTAAATGTAAAAATAATTTTGCCATTGTGTGTAAATAAAGACAGTGTTTGTAAGTACGTATTACAATCACGTTCTGCTGAGCTTTATGTTCCAGAATAAAAACATTTTTTTGTACATCATGTGAGAAGATGTTTATGTTAATTATTGATGCTGATCATTGTTTGCTGGTAATGGATATCCCAAATAGTCTTAACTCCGAATCCAAAAAGATTCCACTGACTCGTAATCGAATTTAAATGTTCGGGAAACCCAAAAGATGGAAACATACCCGACCTTGGTATGACTCAGGCTGAACATAGAGTACTATCATTATAGAATGTTCCAGGTTGACCTAGCGTTCTTTCTGTTCCCTGGTCAGTTCATTCCGAATGGTCACGTAGTTACTTTTGTTTCCTTGTTTGTGTTACCTAACCGTTTAGGATTCAGGAAATCATTATCTGCGAGGCAAATGCTCTCTTCGGCAACGTTTATTTATTTATTTAGCCAAATTTAAAAAAATCATTATAAAAAATGACTATTATTCTCAACCTTCCCTGCACAACCGTTGTGCGTAACTATATTTATTGTGTGCTCACTTTTCGTCCTTTAGTTTTTTTTTTTACATTATTTTATTGAGTTGTACAACTGTAATATCTACATCTCGTAAAATTGCTATAAGAGTAAATAATACATGATAGGACATGTAGAGATACTACCCACTGGCAGCACTCTAACCTTTAGTTTAAACCAAAATTTTTTAAACCTTCATAAACTTTGTGTTATAATTGAAAGTCCCTCTATTCATCATTCCCTTTTTTAAAATATTTCGACCTACAAGGATACAAGATACAAGGACAATTCAATACTTATGCGTAAAAGTAATAATCTACTGAGTTACGTTTAAACATGAAACTTTGGTCCTTTCTGACATAAGTAATCATTAATGGTACAGAATAATAAGGAATTACTGCTGTAAATACGTTGACATATTTTATTGCAATGGACGGTAGTCCCCCTAACTACATGGAAGTCATTAGACATTTGCGTCAAAGGACAATAGGGACAATCTGATGTAGTATGGTTTAGTACTTCGAAGGTTGAAGTAGGACATTAGAACGGCCAACATAAGAATAAATGCGTGAGGCTATGGAATTTAACTATGGGAAGAAATGTGTTTCTTCTAAGATGAGTAAATGCAATACCTAAAAGTTTCACTGTAGAATGCTGAACTATAACAAGGATTCTAGGTTCGAGCAAATCCTTAAGATAAGATTTTGAGGATGTTTGTTTATACGGAATCTTGGAAAACAGGCTAATGCTTAGTAAATGGAGCAATATGAGAGTGCTGGTGTAATCTTCATTCGAGTAAACCCTCTCAGATGGCCTAGGCATGTCGCAAGAAACCTGAAGAAACAAGAAGAACCATAGGATAGAGAGAAAAACACGGTGGTCTAGTTGAAGAGGTTCGAACCGTTCTTGGGATCCGGCAGTTGGAAACCAATAGTATAGAACAGAGCATCCGGTGATCAATGCCGTAAGAATTTCCTTATGGGTACAGTTATGTAAGAAGACTTACAGAATAAGATGGTGATGGTTGATAGTGATGGTGAATTAAGTTAATTAAAAAAATACGGTAAAAACAACTAAACATCTTCTGGACTACAGATTTTCACTTGACTAACGATACAAAAGACTAATGAACAACACTATAGTACAACAGTGAGACCCATTTGGACATAGAGAGCAGAACTTTAGGGTTCTAAAAATATGTCGGAAAAATTGTACATGCTCTTTGGTTTATTTCGATGACACTATGCACAACAACATGAACATTCCCACTGTAAAGTAATGACTTGACATCAAATACACATTTCTTTCAGCAACACGACATCACCAAAATCTTCTTGTTCTTTCTATTTTCTAATCTCTGCCACATAGACTTCCTATGAGAAGATCGAAAAGAAAATGGAAGACCTGCTCAGAAAACACTAATCAGTGCAAAACTGTCATATTCCGCCAAATTGAGGAGAAAAAAAAATTTGCTGAGTGCGATACTGCGCAGGTACATATGTACATGATTTTTTATGCATATGTATAACGATGTCTGATGTAGATGTCGAATCATGGAGAAGTTAGAAAAAGTTACACGTTACGATACTCAGAAGACAAGATATCAGTGAAAAACCATTAACTAGATAAGAAAACGGAGGAATCATTTCTTTGGTAATTCTAAGAGGATGCAGTATAGTTAATGACTTCTTTAATAGACGCAAATATATTGTGGAATAGTGTTTGTAATGTTGGTAATTAGTTTAAAATAATTGAAGGTTTCTTGTCAATACTTTATAACATCATAATTTAGATAAATGATGAAATGTATTTACGTCGGTGGTCAGGAAAAAGCCACATCAACTCGGAGTATTGTGAAATGTGTTTATGTTTCACCTCCCTTGAATAAATCATGGAAGATTTATAAATAATATTCCAAGATATTTCTAATCGCTAAAAAATTGTAACGTAGTGGCCCACGTTTCCAAGTAAAGGAAGTAAAGAGAAGACACAAAAAGTTGGCGTTGGCTGGAGGTAGAGAAGCTTGGCAGTCTTGGATTGGGGTACCTCCACGCTGAGATGCACGAAGGAGGAAGATGAGGAAGCAGAAGAAGTTGAAAGATCTTATAATTGTGAAATGGAAATTGGAGACTGTAGAGTAAAGTAAAAAATGGAAGCGAATGACAAAAGAAAATCTGAAAAAGAAGTCCACTTCATCAAAAAAGGTAAAGGGAAATCAGCATAATTTTAATTCATATTTCTAGCCTATGTGAAGATAACTTTTGGGCCTACACGTTAAATAGTTTCTTGAAATATGACACCCTTTCTGACCATAAAATACAGCTTTACCTTAGAAAGGAAGCAGACTGTCTGTGGTAAAGCTCTATTTTATTTACAATACGACAGGTATTGGAGAAATGCTACGAATATAAAGTTGACCTGCATCATCTCTTTATCGACTTTAAGCAGGCCTACGATAGCATAAACTGTAGCAAACTGTTACATGCTATGCTGGAGCTAGAACTACGAGGAAAACTTGTTCGCCTTATAAGGATGGCCCTCACAAACATGAGATGCCATGTTAAAATAGGGAACATGCTCTCTGAGGAACTCATGGTGGTTGATGGTCTGAGACAAGGTGACCCACTGTTGCTAGTGATCTTAACAAACCCAGGTGGGAGAATATGCAGTAGGGTGATGTAACATTTAGCTTATGCGGATGATGTTGTTCTAACAGGCAGGAGTAAAGCATCACTCGCAGGTTTTGCATACAAACGAAACCAAGACCATGTACATGTGTACCTCAAGAAGGAACGTACTGGTAGAAAAAGAAGTCCCATTTATGGAGTTCAACTTTAAGAAAACACAGGTCCTTGTAGGACAGTAGTGCAAGGAGTAAGTAAGTAAACGCTCAACAAGAACGAAAAAGTTTGTTAAAGTAAAATATGCAAAATAATTCATTATTGAACATTCCTTAGAAAATATATTTAAGTGTTAAGGGGCTCTCAAAAATAAATATTTAACGACAGCTCAGAGGAAATATATTTAAATTCTTGTATATAGATATGTTTATAATTGATGGACGATTTTGTGTAACTGTCAAAATCTTTCCAGAAACATCGAACATTTGAACCATCGTTTATTCCTCTATTCAGCCTTGTCCATAAATCATTCGAGATCGCAAACCTTGGCACATACTATCTCGGTGTTATGGCTGTGATTCCTCAGATAGCTTTGCCAATATTCTGCAAGTAATCCTCGTTTCCAGGTTTTTAGGTCATCTTACTTGAGCGATCTGAAGTATTCATCGAGGCTTCATGGTTCATAAAATTCGACAATGATTGCTTTCACTTCTATGTATTAAATGACTTTGGTGTGTACATAAGATGTATGTTGTAAATAGATTTAGATTTTTATATAACACTTTTTAGCTTATTTTTGTTTCCTTTGGTGACTAAAAGTGCTGTATAAATCGTGTTGATCGCTTGTGACTTAAATATTTGGTGTAGTGGTTAGTCCAACCTACTTCTGTACCCGAAATAACAGGTTCGCAGCTCGGCAGGTAACATTAAGGACTTTGTAAAGACAGTAAAGAATCCATAGTTCTACTGAGGGGATGTAAAATGGCGAACTGGAGGCTGTGCGGTTGCGAGTTACTCGTTAAAGATCCCGATCCTAATTATGTGTGGATAGGGAAAATATAGGACTCCTACTGAAGCATAGTCCAATTAGTCATAGCAGTATAAATTGATGTTATATAAATATATGACAAACTACAACTTAAATGTATTCTATACTGTAAAAACATTTTAAAATGATCCTTATGTTTGGAAAGTAAAATAATATTGCTAAGAAAGTGTAGAACTTTTTGCACTTTCACGAATTTACTATTACAATAATATTTCAGCATTATTAAAATACAATAATATTAAAATAAAATATATAACTACCTTGTTCGAAAGTTATAAATTTAAAGGCGAAACATCGCCTGGTAAAAATTTAGTTAAGCTGCAACGATTCTTGAAATTTCGTCCGGTTTATCAAGTTCTCGGATGATCAAATTAATGATTAAATACTTTTGAGGTTACTAAAGTGCTCTATAATCGAAGAACATAAAAAACTGCCCTGTAGCTATAAAATAACCTGATTTATGGAAATCATTATGTATTATAATACTTTTAATCAAATATAATATTTTGCTATACTATGGCACTCAATGGTAAAGTGAATGGTCGAATTTCCTAATTTAAATTCCATATTTACTTTTTATAATTAGATTTTTTATGGTTTTAAAAGGGTTTTAATTTATAAACAATCTACGTTGTTACTTCGAGAAAAAGGTTTTTAAAATAAAAACCTGCGTAAGATAAAAGTTGAGCAGCGAACATCAATCTAAATGATTGGCAGTCCCGAGAGTGAATCAGCAAGCGATTTTTCAATGTCACTATTCGGCGAATTAGAATTTAAATCGTTGTTTCGAGATTACCAAGTTAATTAACTTTCACTAAGCCAAGCATAATCAATTGTAAAAAGCCATTAAATTTGATCAGACGAATATTTGAACAATCTAGCATAAACAATTTATTTAATCGATCATTTATGTTTATATTAACAACTAGCTTTTGCCCGCGGCTTCGCTCGCGTGGAATTTGTTCTGTCGCGTACAGTTTAGTGGCAGATCATTTTAAATAAATAATTTAATTTTTTTTAACTATAAGTTACTCGTACATCCAAAATTTCAGATTTCTAACTTCTAAACCGACGGATTCCATACAATCTTTGAATCCCCATTATATTAAGGGAGGTACCCTTGGGGGTGGATTTATCCAAATGTCTTTCTTAAATTATACAAAGAACCTATCTGAAAATTTCAAGATGCTAAGTTCCTGATTTATATTGATATATATCCGACCAAAGGCCTTAAACAATACTCAAAGAATAAAACAATATTTGCATATCTCGAAAGTAAATAACTAACAGGTATGTTATGGTAGAGAATCAGAAAATGTAATAAAAATAAAAAAAAAACAAATTTACAATAAAAAGAAATAAGTGAATAAATAATAGCATCTAATTCCAAAAATAATGATATTATGAGTGAGGAAAATGTACAGTAGTTCATCAATCGATTAAGTTAAATATATCCATAAATTATAGAGCATGTGTTTGGGAATTTAGAAGATGCAGGAAAAGTTTGGATTTAAATGAGGGGTAAGAAGACTCATGACGGATATCGAGTGGGAGTGAGTTCCAAAGAGAGATAGAACGGGCGAGAAAGGAACGCTCGAAAGTTTTGGTTGCATAGGAACGGATATAGAGATCGGCAGGGCGAGATCTTGTGCCCTGGGATTAGATAGAGGATTTGAATTGTAGGAGACTATAGATGTAAGATGGGTGTTGTGAGTTGATAATTTGATATGTAGTAAGTAAGAACCAAGGAAATAGAGTCTATGGATAGAAGGAAAAAGCCACTTTAACTCAACGTAACGGCAGGACACATGAGATCTCCTCGGGGCTTCGAAAACAAATCGAAGTGAACAACGATACACTATAATCAAAGGCTATAGAGTGAAATAAATACTTTTTGTAAAGAAACTGATTTATTACTTGAACGAAAACTGCATTTATCATCACTGCTGATTACTAGTAACTTAGTGATTACTCAGCCGATTTGTAAACACTATTTTCAGTTAATGGTTTAGACAAATTGTGTAACCGATCCAGTGAGTTACGTGTAATGAGCGATTTTGTTTTTCTGTTCCTTTGAAAATAATTATATCATTACCAGTTTTCTTCATGCTGACGGTTAAACCTTCAATGCCTTGTTTGTTTTGTAATGTAATTAACCTAGCTCGTAAGGTTTTCCACTCATCTTCATCGGATGGAACATCTTTCTTGATGTCACTCACACTATAACTCATTAAATTAATAATCTTCTTCTTTTAGTGGCGCGGCAGAAGCTTAAAGCGATCCTTGTCCTGCTCAATCCCCAAGCTCCATCTTCTTCGGTCATGTGCATGTGAGGAACTTATTCTCAGTTTCTTGAGATCTTCCAGGACGCTATCCTTCCACCTGTCCCTGGGTCTCTCTCTACGCCTCACTCCATCAGGGCAGTTTTCATAAACTCTTTTAACAGTTCTTTCTTCTCCCATGCTCAGCAAGTGACTCAGCCACTTCACCCTCTGTAACTTGGCAAAAGAGGAGATCGTCGTGTCATTATTGCTTTCATATCACTCTCTGTTTTTTTTTGTTTGCGCCTTACACTGTTTTTGTGCACAGACCCTACGATGCGTCTGAGGATACGCCTTTCGAATCTATCCACCAGATGTGCATCCTTCTTGTTTAGGTTCCATGTCTCGCAAGCAAATGTCACTATTGGCCGAATCAGCGATTTATAGAGAGTGATCTTAGTTTTGAAGTCGACATTTTTGCTTTTCAGCAAACTGGCAATAGGAAAGTATGCTCGATTCCCAGCCAATACTCTTCTTCTGATTTCTTCTGTTTTATCTAATTTGTCATTGATTACAGAGCCAAGGTATTGGAAGCTGTTCTCCACCTCGAAGGAATGTGTTCCCATTGCGTAGAGTTGTTGCCGGTGAATTTGCTGATTTTGCCTTCCTCTTCTCAGCACCATCAGTTTCGGTTTTTCCTCATTTATTTTTAACCCTAATTTTTCTGCTTCCGACTCAAGCCTTTGCAGGTTGTCCTTAATATATGTAATGTCCTTCCAATAATTACCACGTCATCTGTGTAGGCGAGTACCTGCGTTAGTCGATTAAAAATATTCCCGCCTCTAAGTAATCCTGCTCTTTCCATAACTGCCTGCAGTGCAATGTTGAATAGTAAAGGGGCAGGAGTATCTCCTTGTATTAGATCATTTTCTATTTCAAACTGTTCCGATAGTCCCCCTCTGATGCTTACTCGACACTATGTACGAGTATTAGTTTCCCAGGGACCTCCATCTCCTGCATGTCTCTGAACAATTCTTCTCTTATAATTGAGTCATATACTGATTTAAAATCTATCCACATTGTCTGGTCGTACTCCTTCATTTTCTCGATATTAATAAGGAACAGATACTTATTAAGGTCCATATCTGATCAATGGCCGACCTATTACTTCTAAAGCCTCCTTGGTTATCCCCCAGTTTCCTCTCCACATATGCAGAAGTGGGTTGTATACTGCTATTGAAAACACCTTGTATGCCGTGCAGAGCAGTGTTATTCCTCTGTGGTTAGAGCATAGCGAGGGGTCGCCTTTTCTCTTGTAGACTGGTACTACGATGCCCTCGCACCAATCCTTGGGTATTGTTTCTTCTTCGCAGATCTGCGTTATGAGCTCGTGTAGTTCTTTTTCTAGCTAGCTTCCGGCATTTTTGAACAGCTCTGCGGGGAAACCATCTATTCCGGATACTTTCCAGTTCTTCAATTTTCCCCTGTTTCCTCAACATCCTCCACAACATCTCAATAATAATAAGGTATTATGTTATATTTAATATTAATATATTTTTTTACACGAATCGCCAGCAAGGACCACGCGAATATCACTTAATAATCTTCACGCTCTCCACCTTCCTTCTACTCCAATACTCTCATCTTCCTGTACTGTTCCTCACGCTCTCCCTTAGTCCATTTTCTCTCTCGTCTCTCCTTCCTTCCTGCAAGAACCTCAACTTCTTTTAGTTTTTTTCCGAAAAGCTCTCTATCCAAGCAGTCCTTATCCTTGATTTTTAGCCTATCCCCAGCTCCTCTTTTATTTTTTTCACATATCCACCTATACTCTTATAGCTTAAGAATTTATCGACAATTTTTTTGTTCAGCCTCTTATTGTTCATTCTGACCATGTGGCCGTAGAACCTCAGTCTCCTGGCTGAATGACTTGGCCATGATGACTGTATCAAGAGATCTTCCAAACTTTTGTATATTTCTTCGTTGGATTTTCGCCTATACCCCTCTTGTGTTATTTTGGGTCCATGAATCCTCCTCAGAATTTTTCTATCAATCAGGACCTTCTCCAGACACGGAAGGCTGACTGTTTCCATACCATTTAGTATTGATGGTCTTACTACTGTACAGTAGTGCCTTATTTTTGCATTGGAGGACAAATTTTTCTTGCTGTACATGTTTCTAGTGTCAAAGTTCAGTCTTTCCAGTTTGGCTATTCTTTGTTCTACGGATGCCCTACCTGTTCCGTTGTTACATATTATCTCTGTTAGGTATTTAAACTTTTTTGTGACTTTTATTTACCCATATTTTGTATTCGATATTTTCTTGCTAAAGCTGGCATCCGTTGTCATAATCTCTGTCTTCTCATAGGAAATCTGTAGTCCCGTTTTCTCAGATATTTCTTTCAGAGTGTTCACCTGTTTTATAGCTTCTTCCTCTGTTTCTGCTAGCAGGGCTAGATCGACTGCAAATGCCAAACACTTTACTTTCTCATTGCCCCTTTCTGTTCCTGTTACTTCGCCCGCATCGTAATTTTGCCAGAAAATTATTACTTTATTATAATCTTTAATAAAAATAAACCTTATTATCTTTAATTTTATATTTAATCCTTTATCTTTAAGTTATTTTTACTAATACAACGCATGAAGGATCTTAGGATTAGTATATGGTAGAGACTGTACTGTTTCTTGAACATCTGTTGTACAGGAAAGTGATTTATCCAAGAGTATGGTCAACTAGCTGGTTTTCACCCCTATTAGGGGTACCCACTTTAAAGAAACAGGATGAGCTCCAGAAGGGTCTAGTCCTATAGGGTTTATTCGTGGTTTTTAACTTATTAAGTATATTAACTATTATACTACAGCTGGATTTGAACCCTGAATCTTCAACAAGGCAACTCTACGCTCAAAAAACTTAGCTACTCTGCTCCTTTCATAAAACGCAAATCACAAGGAAATTGAACCTAACTTCTTTAAGCCTTCACACAAAAAACAGGCCTGTTTTTTAATTTATATGTATAAAATAGAAGGCATCGATTTAAATAATTAAAAAAGTATGCAGCTATTTCGATTTTTGGACTGTTATTTCACTAAAAAGAATGTAATGAAATAAGATTATGAAAACTTTCTCATAAACTATAAATTATTTTTTTCATGTATAAAACAACTTTTCATTATTTTATTTATTGCGAAATTCAATATCTCAAAAAATTGCTATGTCACGATATCCATATTTTTCTACAATAGATACCATCTTCCCATTTGCTTTTCATTGGAGAATCAAAAGCTAGTATTTACTGTAATTTCTCATTAGTGTCAGAGTTATTCTGTTATCTTCTTTTAATTTTGTTCACCACCTCCCTAAACAGTAATGATAGTGAAAATAAATAGTTATCAGTTCGTATTTCAAATCTGATATATAACTTCATCATCGAAAAATTCATTGTACATTTGAGATATCAAAAACAGAAAGGAAGAAAAACAATAACAAGACTTGTGATTTCGTGTTTTTTTTTCTAGAAGCATTGAGTGCTCGTATATCAGAAGAATGTTCGAAATGTCTCATTCGATATCCAAAACACATTATTAAAAAAACTTTAAAACCATGAAAGAGGATAATAAAGTAACACTCAGGCAGAAAAACTATTGTTACAACTGGTGAATCATGTGAAATACCACGAAAAGTAATAAAAAACTGTAAATACGTGGTAACATGTAGAACACATGACAATACTCTTCTTATAATAGGTACACAGATACCAGTTCTTAAGAATGAACTTTAATAAACAGATAAATTATTTAATCATACAGCCAATTATTTAAATATTTTGCTAACAGCCATATTTATAGACTCCTGGGGGTATCACCCAGCAACTATACTCTTCATTGGGGGGACAACCTGAAGCTTTAGCGTGATTGAAGACTAATCACCTCCCTCCACAACCATTGCCCTGGAAATTGTACAGTCTCTACCATGTATTGAACCCCAGATCCTCCTTGGGTTGTGTAACCCTTCTAAATTCTTGAGCAAACCGTTTTACATTATATAACCTTCGCTAAAAAAAAAGCCACGCTAGTGAACCCGATTTAGTTCAGGAGTTGAACACTGAAATTGGATTCTCTTGAAGTTCTGAAATATTTAAATTAATATCTTTATCTATCCTTTTATTTGCCCATTTAAGAAGACAAATCATTATTGCTCATATAATTTATAGTCTAGATAAAAATACTTATGAAGTTATTTACATGAAAAGATTTCTCAACACAAAGGCCAAAGGTGTGTGTAAAATACACAAGCTATTAAATGGACTTCACTATTTTAGGGAAGATGCGGAACACGTAGATAGGCAATAAATTATCTATTTTTAAATGAATCCATGACTGACTTGGTGAGGCTTATTTGCGAAATTATTATTCTCCTTCATTCCAGTTATCTCATTCTGTTTTTATTTTTTCCTTTCTTCTCCTTAACCCGACTACCTGAAGGTAATATATCTTGGCCAAAATGCCAACTCCATACTGAGAAATCTCCCACCGCGAATAAAAATTCCTCAATGTACTGTATATGGTTTTCCAAACTGTATTCATAAGAGATTTTAAAATTAGTCCTTCAATAAATAAACCTATTTAATATTTTTTTCTCTTTATATATCTCCTCACTCCTGACAAGTAAAACAGTGAGGCTTGAAGGAGAACAGCGGTAGCTCTCTCGTGTCTTGATTTAATTTCCTATGTTAACAGATCCCTCATCCACGTTCTTTTTAGTCTCCTCCCTGTTTTCTCAGACATGTTAATCGTAGCCATTTTTCCATCAGTGTGTTTATGTGTTCGTGTAATTTTTCTTGAAAACGTTTGTAGTATGTTGGTATACAGGGTTTAAATGGCAAAACTTCAGGAACTTATAGGGGATCAAAAAACTAAGACAAAAAGTCCTTTAGAGATTTGCTTGTTTTTGCTTAGTTTTAGAGAAAATCGCAAAAAAAGAAACAAAACAAGTTTTCATTTTTCTACTTATTTATTTACATTTATATTTATGTTATGTTCTTTTTAATGTAAATATTGCTCAAAATGTTGTCCTCTTGCACCAATGCAAGTATTACATCTAGCACTCACTTGATAAATTGCAGCTAAAAATTGTTGTGATGATATTTGGTGCACAGCATCTATGATTCGGTCTCTTAATTGCTCTCTTGAGTTGATTGACACCGAATAAACTTTCTGCTTCAATGTTCCCCATACGAAGAAATCCATGGGTGTCATGTCAGGTGATCTGGGTGGGCAAGGTACTACTCCTCCACGCCCAATCCATCGTTGTGGATAATTTATATCCAGCCAAGCTCGAGCAACTCTGTTATAATGACCTGGACATCCATCGAGTTGAAACCACATTTCAATCCGCTGTTGTAAGGGAATGCCATCTAAATAATTAGAAAAGTCGTTCTCCAAAAAATGTGTAAATGTGATACCATTCAATCTTCCAGGTAAAAAATATGGTCCCACCAGTAATCTGTTCCAAATTCCAAGCCAAACGTTAATAGGAAATTCATGCTGAAATCTATTCTCTCTAATAGCTCTGGGATTTTCAAGAGCCCATACATGATAACTTCTTTGATTAACAATTCCTCCTCTTGTAAAGGTAGCTTCATCGGTCCATATAATTTTTAATGGAAATAAATTATCATCACGAATTTTTTCAAGAAACCAGTTACTAAAATTAATCTCTTGTCATAATCTTGAGGTAATAAATTCTGAACTTTTTGAAGATGGTATGAGTAGCGATTATCACCTTTCAAAGTTCGCCATATTGCTTGCCGCGATATTGCTAATGCAGCAGATGGTCTTCGGATGCTAGTCTCAGGATTGTTATCGAATCAATAAGTTAATAATAAGTTTAATATTTCTACTTTAATGTTTTTTTGAAGATTTTTACCTGTCGTTTTGCCTTTACCATTGTTAAGCTCCTTTAAAATAAAAATAAATAAAGTCAATGTATTACTTATTGCAATTTTCTAACTTCCAGATATTGTTTTGTAGATTTTTAAGTATAAAGACAAAGAGTATAAATAACCTTACCAGTAAATCAATAAGTTTAATGATTTTTTCCTATTTTCATTTGAACAAATATACTTATTTTTAATTAAAGTAATAAGCTATGGTGTGATTCCTAAAGTATCAACTTTACTATTAAATGATCAAGGATATGATAGCATTAAAATGCGTGTTGAATCTGCTAAATACAATAATTATTATTCCTCTACTTGCTTATAATGGAATAATTGATAACTATGGTATTTACTTTCAAGATATTATGTAAATATTGTTTTATTCTGAGGTAGGCCTTTGGCCAGATATGTATATATTTAATTTTGTTCATCTCTGTTATTCTAAGGGGACCTGGTCCCAGAATAAAATTATTTTTCTATTCTATTCCATATTATAGTTATTGATAGTTATACATGAGCATTATGTAGAAATATAAGGGCATTAATGAACTTCGAGATCAAAATAGCTATCTGTTATATATCAATATACTATTATAAATAATATATATTAATGTACTTCGATATCAAAATAGATATCTGTTTCTGTTTCATTCCATTTCCTAAAGAGCTCGGAATTTGGTCTAAAAAAAGGTTTTTATTTCTACCCGAAGGATCGTGTAACAGTGGAAAATAACTGTAAAAAAAAGAAAACCATGTGTATATATAATATTTTCAAGCAATCCAAAACAAATAAAAAAGTTAAGACACGATGAACATAAAACTAATAAAATACATTCCAGTATCTTATGCATTGAATATATAATTTGAACATTTATACAGTACTTTTTTTCCACTTTAATACTTTTTTTTTTGGTATAATTAATAGAATTCCTGGAAGGTAGTGACAAACTACTATACATATAACATTTGCATTTCAGGATCTAAAAAGAATTGCTAGTATATCAAGTTTATTCTACTCCCTTCATTGGTAAGAAACTAAGATTATAAAAAATCTCGAAGAAGGTTCATTAATATTTAAAAAATATTAATTTACTGGTTTCATGGAGCTTTAATTCATAAGATTATTACAGTATTGATCTAAGTTATGTATCTAAATAAACATTTTATTTTTATTTTTTGTTCCGCAATTTTAAGATATATCTACACTTATTTTGAGTTAGTTAACGACTACTAAACTGAAGGTTCGATAAATTTAGATGACTACATATTAAGTTTTTACTTAGTAAAGATGGACACTGTTAATTTAAAGTATTAACATTATTAAAGTTTTTCCATAACTATTATTTTAAATTACAGCTCAAGTATGTAATTTTAAAAAAAAATATGTATTTATTGAAATTTACAACTGTATACATAATACATCAAATGCATATAATGAAAGATAAATCATGTCCAGAGACAATGGCAAGTACCCAGTGGTAGTACTCAAATATAAAGTTTAGCCTAGAAGGTCACGACGCCACAAGGTTCTTTTCAGACACCTCGGAGGATTATCAGGAATTGAAGATGTTGCGGGTTTAAGTGGAAATGAAGTTTGCCATGAAAAAATTTATATCGGATTCGGGCCAAATCAGCAATAAACGGGACATTAAGATCATTATGGATTACTTTGCTCGTAGCAAAGTAAGGAGCACTGAGGATTTTGGATTTTAAGGATTAAATACGAGAGGAATTCGATGGCTTAGTGGAGCCTCAAAGCTCTATTCCTTAAGTCCAGATGGGTCTAATGATTGTCATGTATATGAGTCTTTTATAATTAATTGGGAGCTTAGTGCGTTTGTCTAGTAAATGTTGAAGTAGCCTGAAACGGCGAGCTGTTTCTTGTCGTTTGAGTCTTGTATGAGGAACCCAAGTTAAGCGTTTGTCTAGGTGTATTCCTAAGTACCGGGCCAGTTCTACAGGAATCGCTGGGATGTTATTAAATGATTCAGGAGGGCAGGAAGTCATTTGATTTACGACGGAGGCGTATGTAAAATAAAATATTACACGGTCACTAAAAACATTTTTTTATAATAGAATGTTATCTCGCGTATATATAATTTCTGTTTTGAAGACAGATAGTATTTTTAATATAATCTTCAAAATAATCTTCAATGGCATTAGAGTGGTTTCGCTGTGACAATCAAATCTATTATAATTATTTAAAAAATTAATTTATGACGTTTAAGAGTATTTTATTATAAAATATTCATGTCCTACCTCTATTTTGGTCGGTTCGATCCCATTCTTATCAAATGGAAAATTTAAGAACACCTGACGCCTTGTTTGTTTATCTTTTACTTTATTATTTTCAGTCTAGACTTCCGCTATAAAACTTCTGAGTCGTAGTGATCTTTATTTTTTCTTATTGGCTTCTGATTCTAGGCCCTTTTCTCCCAATAACGAATCCGATTTGAAAGCTGAAGCACTTACAGCTGGCCTCAATGATGGCATTTAAAAAAAGCAGTCGTATTTTTCACTCGAGAAAGGAGCCAGCTTAATCATCGGCTATACAGAGCTGTATTAAATTGCATATTATTAGGGTATCCCATACACGGTGCATATTATTAGTTGATCCTGATCTTGCCAATCTTTTGTACCAGTTTCTGATCGTAATCGAGATATTTATCCAAACTCTATGTTACTTATACTTAATTCTATATAAAATTTTAATATATAAACAGAGAGGAAATCTCAGTTTGTATACAGATTACTCACTGTTATTTCAACAGTTTTTTTTTAAGCCTCTGAAATATTAATAGCTAAATCAGTCAACGGTTTACTGATTTGGACAATTTAAATTTTTTAATTGCTTATTTATCAGACTTGTATTTGAAAAAAATGTTCAAAAATTGTATTTGAAAAATATGTTCAAAAATTGTATTTGAAAAATATGTTCAAAAATTGTATTTGAAAAATATGTTCAAAAATTGTATTTGAAAAATATGTTCAAAAATTGTATTTGAAAAATATGTTCAAAAATTGTTTTTGAAAAATATGTTCAAAAATTGTATTTGAAAAATATGTTCAAAAATTGTATTTGAAAAATATGTTCAAAAATTGTATTTGAAAAATATGTTCAAAAATTGTATTTGAAAAATATGTTCAAAAATTATAAATAAGACAGTAACATAAAAATCTAAAAAAAAAAAAAATCGGTAAACAATTCATGGACCATTGAAGACGATGGACTACATCCCTGAAGACCACGAGGACGCCCTAGAATGTCCTATCTGGAATATGTCGAACGTTTGTGCAGGAAAAGAGGCAAAAATATCCGCCAGGCGAGGAACCTAGCTAGGAACAGGGAAGAGTGGCAGTCCTGGTTAAACGCTCCCCTACGCTGAAAGATACCATAAGGGTGATGCGAAAGAAGAAGAAGGTAAACAATTCGTTACTCAAGAGGAAGAAAATGGTCCGGTTGGAGGTAAAAAAAATCTCTTATATAGAGCGAACTGTTTATTTGGAATCCGACGTTTAGACACACATTGCATGCCTTCTTCAGGGCTGGTGAGGTCAGGAGTTGACATTGGCGTTGGCTTCCAAATAAACAGTTCTTCCTATATTTTTGCCACTAGCCAGACCATTTTCTTCCTTATATAGTATATTTAAGTGTTTACAAGTTCAACTAATATTATTCAACATATATTCGTTACTTAGTTCGCTTCTTCTTATGACAGTTGTCTTATTAAGTTGTATATCTCAATTGGGTCTGTGTTTTTTTTTTAACCTGAGCTTGTACCTCTCTGGTCATAGGTATGCCACTGAAATATTGACTTGAGAAATAATAACTAATTAGTTATTAACTGAAATGAGAAGTTGAGAAATATTGACTAATTAGTTATTAACTGGGATTTCAACGGTTCAAGAAACTGTTTAGGAATTTCGAAATAATACTTTAAATAGTTATTGGTGCTCACAAGGATTGATAACCTACCATTTTTGTAGAGCAAGGGAGATAGATCTGTGGCCCGGAAAAGAACTAACTTTTTTAAGCAGCTAATTATTTCTAAAGAACTGTTTTTTTAAGAGAACTAATTATTTATCCCATTGACTATTTTAGTAACAATTAATTTATAACAAAGGTAGTTGCGACTTCTGATTTAACCAAAGTCGGTTATTGAAGGCCCGAGACACTAAGAGTTAGGAATCGAAAATACGAACCTGACATGTAAATTTTTCCTAATCCTTTGCCTAAGATTTTTAAATGGGTTTAGTTTATCTCTTTCCAAGGGCACGTAAAAAGTTTATGTTTTTTTCCCATGCACGCATTCTTTTTATTTTCTTTATGTGGATTACCTGGACTAATAAATATCCCCAGCTCTTTGAGGTAGAAACAAAGAGTAACGCGTTGCCCTTTAGAAAGAATTGCCAGTCTTTCCTTAAGGAATTCTGGTTTATCTAAGTAGGGTAGGAAACTTTTTTTCTCTTTTAAAAACTCTGGAGCAAAGGGTAAAAATCTCTGAGTTTCCTAGTAACCATTCCTTATCGTGAGAATCATCCGTTTCGCTCATTCATCATGGATGCCTCCTTAGTTCAAGTTTTTTAAAATCTTTTTTCAAAGTTTAAATAGACGTTTTTGTTAGGATCAGAAGATTTATAATTATTATAGGAGCAGAGTGGCTCAGTGGTAGAGCACTGAGTTGCCATGCCGGAAATCCTGGTTCAAATCCAGCTGCAGGCAGTAACTTTTATTTAGTCTGTTTGCGGCGGGAGATGGATCATATGGGATCCTAGGACCCTCATGGGGCTCACCCAGCCTCTATATACTATTATGAAAATAGGGTCTTCCAAAATAAGAGGGAAAACCTGGCGGTGAGCAAGTCCTAGGGCATCACCTCCATACAGAACCATTGTCCATCAAACAGTACAGTCTCTACAATGTACTGAACCCCTGAACCCGTTCACGGGTCGTAGTGGTGCAGGTTTTTTTTTTATAGGCTATTAGTTAGTTTCTTCTCATCAATACCATTAAAACTATGTCTTTTTTTTAATTCAGTTTCTAAAAAATTATTAAAAATGAACCAATTTAAATAGAAAAAAGCCCGTATATTATATGTATAAATTAGACAGAGATCCTTGACACATAAAGGGTTTTGTGTTCAGGACATGGTTGGGACTGCGGATTGTAGAAGAATGGTTACGCAGGAAGATTAGTTCTGCGAAATCACGCTTACTATCAAGTTTTTCCCTCAATAAAGGGTCTCCCCACTTTATAGAGACGGTTGACGAAGGAATGTCTGCAGATCCACGGTTAAAAGATCAAATAATTTATCTGCCCAAGCCGGATTTGAACCCAGAACTTTCAGCATAGCTGTTCAGCGATCTAAAAATTTAGCCTTGAATCACATGTAGAACCTGCAAATTGAATTTTTTCAAACTCACGAATTTTCTTTAATTCAAAATTTTCATCTAAACATATAGTATAAAATGCATTGTCCTGAATGACTGACGGATCAACGCACAGCCTAAACTGCTGATCTTAAAGACCTGAAACTTGGAAGGTGTGTTCTTTGCATCACGTAGGCATCCGATTAGAAAGGATTTTCCGAAATTCTACCCCTAAGGGGAGAAAAGTTTGTATGCTTGCTCACGTGTTTCTTACTCGCAGAATCTACATATTTTCGCTGAACAAAACAAATCAAGTAGCCTAGTTCACTACTTGAAGTTATAAATTATCGGTTATAAATTTTTTGCATAGGTGAGAGAGAGAAATGCTTTATTTGCAGCAATGCTGTCCAACTATATTGGATTGCGGTAATACACAGCATACTGATCAATCCATATCGGACATATTGTACATTACAATTTGTTTGTTTTAAATGCATACTTAAAAACTACAGTATGTCCGATATGGATTGATCAGTATTTTTTTTTCTTTCTTCCTCCTTCCTTCTTCCTTCTTCCCTTCTTCCCTTTTTCTATTATTTTTGTCTTTATATACAAGAAAATATATTAAATATTAGCATGTGGGGCATCAGCTACTACATATATGATGATGAATTATCCCCAGGGAGTCAAGAATAATATTCTCGGCGAGCACTGCCACATCCCTGCCATTGACATCCAGGTCATCGAGGAAGCTCCATGTTCTTTTCGGAATCGTTCCGCGAGACCCAAACCAGAGGCCTCTCACGGTGAACTCTCTCTCTCCCAAAAAGAGATCTTAGATCCTTGACACATGAAGGGTTTTGTGTTGAGGACATGGTTGAAACTACAGATCTAAAAAGGACATATAATACAATAATAATTCAGATATCTAAAAAGGACACCTACCCATGAATTTCTCACTGTTTAATAATTTGAAGCGTTATAGCAGTGCATGTGATCCTGATACGATTTTTGTCCCTGATTGCTTTCGAAAAAAATTCTGTCATTGAGCAACTTCGATTTAAGTATTTTAGATGCTTTATTTATTTTATTTTCTGCTTATTTGATCTTTGGTTTACAACCATGTAATAGATTGTCTAAATTATGCCCTTGGCATTACTATTTGAGATTTCTAGTATCTTATCAGTTTGTTGGTTGTTTCTATGTCTCCAAACTATTTGGGTTCAATCCAATTTGATTGGAAATGATTCAGTTCTCTTTTAAATAATTCAGTTGTATTTTGAGACTTTAGAGTCATAAGTTAGTTTGTGAGATAAAAGTAATTAATATTCAAATTGTGCTCTTAATAATATTTAAAAACGTATTTTTATTTCATTTCTGTAATAATAATGATCAAGAAACAAATTGCGGCCTGAGGATAGGATTGGATCAGAGCAACTTTCTTTGCAAATTCTTTAAATTGTATAAATTATTAATGAAGGAAATAAATTCTTGACCTAACTAGATTAAATTTGTTTTGGAGGTTATTTCTTTTTAGTTTTATTAGCGCAGTTCGGTTTTTCGTCTTCACATATCGATTCTATTGTAATCGATTGATATTTCTTAAAGCATAACTTGTCATAAGACAGTTTGTTTTCGTTACTAGACTAAACGGTTTATTATGAACCGTCATTTGTAAAACCCGCATTCTACTGTCATCGGGTTTACTGATTAAATTTTGCGATGTACTTCACTGGAGCTCAAAGGGAGTGAAAAACCGATCAAGATCTACAGTCTGCTCAAGATCAGTTAATGACTTTCCACAAGTAGCCCGTCCATCTTGAAAGACCTTATGCCCGGTCGGTGTGTGTTGTCACTAGTAAGCTGAAGGGATTCGCATAATCGAAAGGAGAGGTGGCTCAATGTATATTTGTGTTATACAGAGTTCATCTTCAACTTACCATGAACTTCGTTGCTCAACTTCGGTTGATTATCGAATGCACCTCAGACCGCACGGCAAACTCCTTATAAATATAATTGTACTTAAAAAATATCTAGTTAGTAGTTATTTAGGGTTTGAATGAGTTAGGGTTTGAATGTGTACATTATTCTATTTATTTTATTTTTATTTAGACTTTATTTTATTATCATTTTTGCTTTAATTTCCTTTTATTTTACATATGTTGCGTATGTATATATTTATTACATTCACTTATTTTATTTTGTTTATACCACTTTTTTGTTTTGTTATGGAATGATTGTAGCTACATAGCACCATTACTTATTGCCCACAGGTGGCAGATTGTTATGTCTAAATAAAGTGTTTATAAAAAAAAAAAAAAAAGTTAGTAGTTATAGACCCTAAATCTATTCCATTCTGGCTCACAATCTCAACTCATAAGTTAAAAATATTAACTCATTCAGTAGATTCAGTCATTTATCTGTTACTCTATTTCCAGAGCTTATGAAGTTAATATATGAGAGGAAAATAATTGACTGGATGATATAATGGAGAATGGAGATAGTTGGGGAGTGCAGTCAAAAAAACAGTACTAAATAAGTACAAGACTTATATTTAATGTGTGCCGAAGTTTCAACCTACCTTGTAGGCCATCTTCAGGGCTATGAGAGAGAAACAAAAAGATATTTTTTGTTCAATATTTATTTATATTTTTTGTTCTGTTTGTTTCTCTCTCATAGCCCTGAAGATGGCCTACAAGGTAGGTCGAAATGTCGGCACACATTAAATATAAGTCTTGTACTTATTTGGTGTTGTTTTTTTTACTGTATGTAATGTGGATTATTTCTATTGCAATTGCAATGCTCGAAGTTACAAAAGAAGAAATAGCATCATTATGCAGCTAATGATTATTAAATATAACACTAATATGATAATCATCAATTGCAACTTCCCCACCATTGGGCCACATTTCATCGCTGCACCCAACTGCATCTATTGCACTCATCAGCCTTCTTATCTCCTTTATGATATTTCCTGCATTTTCGGATTGGTACATACTGTGTACATCCCACGTGCGTACGGGTATTCTTTTCTTCGTTGTGTTGCGTACATTGCCTTGTTCAATTATTTCCTCTGCGAATATCTCTGTATTGTTCTGCACGCTATTATTTCTTCTGGTGACGACCTGACAGGCCTAGTATTCTAAGGAGTTACCTCTATTGCGGAAAATTAAGCTACTACTATTTTACTGATCAAGCCGACAAGAAAAAATATAAAGCAAATTCAAGATCGATTTAATCAATTAAGGCAAATTCTCTCCCCCTCCCTCTCTCTCTCTCTCTCTCTCTCTCTCTCTCTCTCTCTCTCTCTCTCTCTCTCTCTCTCTCTCTCTCTCTCTCTCTCTCTCTCTCTCTCTCTCTCTCTCTCTCTCTCTCTCTCTCTCTCTCTCTCTCTCTCTCTCTCTCTCTCTCTCTCTCTCTCTCTCTCTCTCTCTCTCTCTCTCTCTCTCTCTCTCTCTCTCTCTCTCTCTCTCTCTCTCTCTCTCTCTCTCTCTCTCTCTCTCAACAAAATGATATCCTAACATATGACCACATAAGTGTATAAGACAATGTTACATTAAAATACACGTATATAATAATACATTTAAATATGCTATTGATAATTTTTCAAATAATAAATAAAGCTTCCATTCCTTAAAAAGTAGAATCTGCCACATTTAAGGCAATAAGTATTAATCATCTATGAACAAACAAACTGTATACATTATTTACACACTGGCCAGCTGCAACCTCCAGGTGTTAATGATAAATAGATTACAAATGGGAATAGTGAAGTGAAAAAAAACACGGAAGGCACAGCTAGTGGTAGTTATAAAAAATATAAGATACAGAGTTATACAAGGCAAATATGTACCACATACACATCCAAAGCCGCACGAACTATTAAATCTCATGTTTTCATGATCTCCCTTGGAGTTGATATCAGGTTTAAAATCCGCCATCTGTCAAACGATAATGCGGACATTCAAGTAGGCGCGGTTTCAACTCTACGGGCACGATTAATGAAATATATATCGTGATGGCCTTGCATTTGTACGAGATGTTTAGCCAGTGTTATACTCTGCCTGCCTAAGCCTTCTTTTTGTCCCTTGTCCTACAATCGCACAACGTTCAAACTTACACGAGACCATATGTTTCCTGCATGATTCCTTCCAATGAAGGAGAACTGGTCCAAACTTGGAGTGAAATATGTGTGTATTGGTTATAATAATGTTTTCGTCCAGTGTACGTTTGTAGGCTTGACGTTCGGGGATATTATTTATAATAGGAATAAAACGTTGAAAACGACGTTGTCTTATATATAAGACAATAAGGATATATCTCGAGGTAATTTCAGTCACTGAACTAATAGAAAAACAGGCGCAGATGGTTTGGACACCTATTACGTGTGGAGCAAAGCGGTATCGCAAAATGTGCATACATATTAAGAGTAGAGTGTAAGAGAAGGAGAGGAAGACCAAGACCAATTTGGGCAGACGGGGTGAAGGAGGCTTTCAGGGAAAGAGGAATGGATTGGAATGGAAGAAATGAGCTGGTACTGGACCTATATAATTGGTTCGAGTTCTATAAAGGATCTCCTCAAACTTAATAGGCGATAGGCGAGCATGGGTTATGATGATAAGTATAAATATAGTATGTAAAACAATGGAGAGAAGCTTCTTAAATTGGATTGGCTTAAAGACGTTCTTCATTTCCATTTTCCAACATTTGGATATTTATTTCGTTCTCTTAATGTGCATAGCATCCTCAAGTAATCCGCCCAAATTTCAGATTACAAATTTTTCAAAGAAAGAATAGCAATGAAGACCAGAATCAATGCCACTCCTAATCCCTTTGGTATAGCCGAGTTTTAGCAATAATAATGGACGACAGTAGACGTTCTGTTCCCGATGTCTGGATATAAAGCTAAGTATTTAGCTCATAAAAATATATAATGATATAAAGCTCGTATTTATAGATATAAAAAATAGAATGTATAGAGGCTTAGAAAGGTAAGGACGACAGAAGACATCCACTGATGCCTCTGGGTTGAATTTCAGAATAATTCACGACTTAATTCTATGTTTAATATATAGATATGAATTGATGAACTTAACAATAAATTTATATAAGAAGTAACATGGATGGAATAGCTCAGGGAACAAATGGACTTACTTTAGTTTTATTGATGCATTCAGAATTAAAAACGGATACCTCCAATATTTCAAAAAACTTTCTTTCACAATTTCGCTAGTTTGGGAAGTAATTTTGCCTAACACGACACTTTGTCGCTTTATTTCTTTCTGTTTTGGTCAGTTTCTGAACCTGAAGTTTCGATAGCATAAAGCATTGCTTACTAAACTAGTAAGAAGTGTGAAATAATCATTTTTTTAAATTTGGAGCTATCCGCTTTTAATCCTGAATGCTTTAAATATGAATACAGACAAAAATAAGAAAATAAAGAAATTATTTTTGTTGTCAAATTTATTTGAACTTAAAGTGTTGCCAAAATAAAGGAACGTTTATTTTTCGGAAGAATAGGAACCTACGTGTTCGTTCTTAGCACTTTTTTTTTTAATTTGTACTAACTGTGTCTTATTATATTACAAAATGAATCAGCATCTCGATACTTGACGATATCTACTTGAGAAATATTTTCGTCCATTCTTCATTCTCTAAATTAGGGTGTGCTTAAGCTCCTTGCTAAAATTTATGAGCAAACAGCTAAATATTTTTCAATAATTCATCCCCGCCCTTAAATGCATTCTCACAAATCAAAGTCTCTGCTTGACATTGATACATTTCTATTACACTTCGCTAAATCACGTACTTCATCATACAGGTTACTGAGATGCGGAGAGTCCAGTCGTTTATTTTCGATAATGATACATAATGCAAGGAACTCATGTTTGAATACAGGGTTCAATTACGTAATAAATATAAAGTATGGATCGAATGTAACTCATGTTCTCGCTAAGGCTTTAATTTCTTGTAAGATATCATCCAACGAAAAATAAGAATCCATAACCAAGCTTTCAAGGTCCGATATAAAAAGATTTGCTGAGATAAGACGGAGATTAGGACTACGAAACACGAAGTTAAATAAATGACAATTAACATAATATTCATTAACAAATAATATATAATAAATACTAATACTGAACGGTTACAAATCATATGTCTGATAATTAATTTCTTTCAATTAGCTGTAAAAAATTCTAATTCTAATGTTATCTTAGCTCGCTTGAATTTTTTTTTTATTTATGTTTTTTTATTGATATTTACAACTGTAATTATATTACATCAAGTAAATCTGCTGTATGAACAAAGGACATGAACAAAAAAATCACTTGTGCAGAAACTATCCATTGATAGCACTCCACTGCTTGAAAATTAAAATGATTTTCTTACAAGGCATGACTAAATCTTGTCGCAAGTAGCATGGGGTGAATAAACTCTAACGAGGGATATCTCCTAGCCTTGGCAATCGTGAAGGATTTCCAACTAATGTCAAAACTTATTTAACAAACAGGTTCAGCCTTTTGGCCCCTGGGCCTTATACCTCTCATACGATTAAGAACGTTTAAAAGATCGGAAACAGGAACTGTTAACTTTTTGACACAGGCATACCATATCGTTATCGCGGCGAATGTGGAATATGGAACGGGGGAGGGCGAACCCTGTTGGGTAAATACTAAACTATTTATAAGGCAATGGTTGTGCAGAAAGGTAATTTGGTCGTGACCTTGCTAAACCAAAGACACTTTACTCCCCTCCAACGAATAACCTGTTTCTGCAGATCCTCCCTATCCTCTCGCGTCTATCACGCGATTTTCGTGGTTCAAATTTTATTTACTGAAAGTAAGATCAGTGTGATTAGTATAACAATATTTGAGCTCAATGTCATGTGTTCGCAGCACGGAAGGCAGCCTAAGGATTTACGTATTAGGAGGTGTTAAAAATTCGTATTTATGCCGTTCTTCGGAGAGGACATAAAGTGACAGACCCGAGCCTGAGCAGTGTCAGCTACTCACTACTACAGATCTCTGATCCTGATTATATCTTGATATGCAAAACTTTAGGACTCCCTCAGTAGCATCGTCCGGTTAGGCCCAGTAGCATAAAGTAATTTTAAAGATTACAATTTCGGGACTTTGTTTTTTCCTATCATAACTAGTGTACCTTTAAGGATTATCGTGGTTCAAACTTTTCATCCACTTTTTCTTGTGTTGTTCATCCCCGAATAGTTCTTACCGGTCTAGCTGATCCGTTAATCTTCTTTATAATGTCACCACTTATTCACAAATAGTTAGTTCGTGAAAGCAAATATTGTTCACGAACATATTCCAATTGGCGTTAATGCTGAAGTGTAGAGTGCTTAAGCTATAGTTAATCTGAAGTCCTTTCATTATTTATTCGGCCATGGTTCCTTCCAATATACGATAAAAAATAAAGAAAACATTTATAAATTAATGTTAGACCTTTTAAGTAAAAGTTTATTATTTAGCTAATTATTATAATAAAATAGGGTTGAGTGGATGATGTAAGCGATTAGTCATTACTTTATGCAACATATTATTAGTAAGTAGGATTTCCAAGGCCAGGAAGTCAGAATAAAAGAAATAGCTAAAAAAGTTATAAAAATAATCTTCAGCACTCAGAATAAAATAAATTACTATAATTATTGAGAGACCCCTCCTTTCCAGTGATAATTAGTAATAACTCAAGGAAAATTATTTGTTTTCCTCATAAGTCATTAGAGCCATTCTAAGTCCATTTGGTAATTCACAATACTTTATTTCAATGATAAAAACAAAACAAAATAACAGCGTTTATAATTATTTTCACATGACCATAATTATTTATTTGTACAAGACAAAAATTAAACACGTACACTTACTTACTAAAACCAGTTTACACGTTTGCATTACAAATTTATGGCATCGCTAAACAGACTCACAGAAAACGACTACAAACTTTCCAAGTACTCAGACTTCATCCTGAGAGAGGTACCGCTGGGTACTGTTCTTCATGCCTCTCATTCCATTGTATTTTATCTTACTATCAGCAATTCTACTGATTGTCACTGTTTTATTTGACCGGTGTGGATGTAAATATAAAGAGAAGAAAAAAAAAGTATTTGTAAATCTCGTGACATAATAAGGTAAAAGATTAACGCAGTTTCAAGCACTACATAAATTATTACACTGTGCTATTTATTAAACTTACTTTCAGCAAAAACTTTATTTTTTCTTCGGTAGAGCAGATTAATGTTTTCAATTTAATAATTATCATAATTTTTTCACAAAATCCATGTGCAGTTGTGAACCTCACGACAGATTCATCGTGGCAGGATTAAATTATCAAGTCAGACAGTTCACTGTTCCTGTCTTACTAGTTCCGGCATACTGTCAAGCCTCACCAACTTCTCAACGCATTAAAACTTTGTTTCGATTATTTCTGAATTTTAAATTGTTGACAGAGGATTGAAAACTATATAATTTAGTTTTAATAGTAACTTACAACTGATAGTATTCATTCCGCTGAACGAGATCTGGTTTGTTTGTTTCAAAGGCCAGCTTATAGAGAATATTCTGGCTTACTTCCAAACCGCCGGGGTAATACAAACGAGACAGAAATATGTCGCATTAATGTCATTGCGAAAGCGGGGGTTTAATTGAGATACTGCCTCACTGTGTTAATTCATCCCTAAAGTCACTGTCCAGTTGGAAATTCAATATTGTTCTTTTATCACTGTCGAAGAAAGAATATTACCATATCGAAGAAATGCTCTAATATAATGCTAGTTGAAGTCAAATGTACCTTTCAGGAAAGTTGTTGAATAACAGATACTGAAAAGAAATTAGTAGGACCTTGAAACATGGAATAGAACAAAATAGCAACCAACCTTGGATGACACCAGATTATGGCCACATTTTCCTTCAGCTTTTCGAAGAATAATACAATTGATTATTGATTGCGTTCTGAGTGATCAGTGGGACATTTTTAAAATTCATTGGATTATTATATAGAGTACCCAGCGGTTTTGTAAGTTTTAGTATCTTCAGAGTACGTAAATGACGCATGAATCTACCTTAACATTGTTATTATTACAGTTAAATTATTATTAAACTTGCATTTAATAAACTTATTGCTCATTCTTCACACTGCGCTATGGTCCATGGAGGACCTTGACCTCCTCGACAATTTCCCTCCACTCTGGCCCATCTTCCGCGGCTCTTCTCCATGTCCTCACTCCGAGTAGCCTAAGGTATGCTTCCACATCGTACAACCTTTATTTAAACGTGTTGTATCTAAAATAAAGACTGTACATCATCGCTCTGAGGCACTTTACTTCATTGTATACATTTAATATTTTACAATCGTTCGCCAATATTATTTGATCGTACTACGTGGTGATAATCCACATCATACGCGGGAGGTGACCCTGTTAAAGCTAAATAGTACGGATCGATCAATAAATCGGAGCGGAAAAGAAAGTAATCTTAGATCAGTTCAGTATCGGAGTTCTTGAACTGGAGCAGTCTTAATGGTTGTGTTACTACGATGTGCAACGCAACGGACAACGGCCATGTTATTATTCCTAGTTAAATTGTAATGACTGAAACTATGATAAATACAAATACTTCTGATCATAGGAATAAGATACCAAAATCCCCCAATAGAGGTAACTTCGTAGAATGCTGGTCCTGTCAGGTCGTCACCAGACGAAATATTTGCGTACAGAGCAATACAGAGATATACTCACAGAGGAAATAATTGAACAAGGCAATGTACGCAACACAACGAAGAAAAGAATACTCGTACTTACGTGGGATATACAGAGTATGTACCAATACGGAAATGCAGGAAATATGATAAAGGAGATAAGAAGGCTGATGAGTGCAATAGATGCAGTTGGGTGCAGCGATGAAATGTGGCCCAATGGTGGGGAAGTTGCATTTGATGATTATCATATTTAGTTATATTTAATAATCATTAACTGTATAAAAATGCTATTTCTTCTTTTGTAACTTCGAGCATTAAAACCTTACTGCATTGGACCTAACGTCCGCTATGTAGGAAATAATCGATATTACAATCTTAAAGCTCAAACTCAGATACAATGGATGATCATCTTCATTCCTAACTATTAACTTCATACGTTCTGGAAACAGAGCAACAGATAAATGACTAAATTTAATGAATGAGTTAATAATTTTAACTTATGAGTTGAGATCGTTAGCCACAATGGAATAGATTTAGTGTCTATAACTTGAAACTAGATATTTTTTAAGTATATTTATATTTACAAGGAATTTCCGTGCGGCCTTAGGTGCATTCGATAATCAACCGAAGTTGAGCAACGAAGTTCATGGTAAGTTGAAGGTGAGCTCTGTTAGAACACAAATATACATTGAGCCACCTCTCCTTTCGATTATGCGAATCCCTTCAGCTTACTAGTGACAACACACACCGACCGGGCGTAAGACTTGTGGTTGTCTTTCAAGATGGACGGACTACTTCTGGAAAGTCATTAACTGACCTTGAGCAGACTGTAGTTCTTGATCTGTTATCAAGATGTAATCAATGAACCCAATGACAGTAGAATGCGGGTCTTACAAATAACGTTTCGTAATAAACCGTTAAATCGAGTTGAGAAAACAAACTGTTATATTATAAGTTATACTGTAAGTAGAATTCTACTTTATTAAAAGAATAATATGGAAGACATTATAGTATATATAAAAAAGACGGATTTAACCCCGGTAGGATGTTCTCACTTCATGGTAATGGATATTTTATGTAAAGTAATATAAATTAAAAAAAGAGCATGTTCAATATTTTTAAAATCGTGTAAGGACCAATTAACTAATGTACCCGAGATGTACAAGAAAATTAACAACTGCTATCATTATGTATACTAGCAACTGTAGTTATAAAGTATCTTTCATAATAACTGTTATTATTCCCTTCTTTATTTACTATCAATCATGGCGTTATTTTTTTAAATTTATGTAAGATTATTTTCCTCCTCATAAAAGAAACTCCCCAGATACTAATACGCCACAGATTATTTTTATATGTTTTTTGTCATTAAACCATAGGTAACTTTGTTTTGTTGTTTTAGATCTGTAATGTATTATTTATAAATTTAATTTGTATCTGAATATAAAATAAACTCAAGTTAAATATTTATATAATTTATTTTTGGTGATAATAATTTATATTTAGATGCACTTTTTTAATATAAATATAAATAATAGGAATTTTTTAACATTTTTTTTTTAATTTTCAGGTAAAATAAGTTATGATCTTGGACTATCTTTGAAAATTACTACATTTATTACTAAGGTACTCATGAAATTATTCAATGCATGCATTTGCTAAGAAAAAATCTAACAGCATATTCCTATTGTATCATGAAGTCTAGGGTAAATATAGTTTTATCTTAAAACTTTTATAGTAATTTATTCTTTGCCTCATATGATGGATGGCTCTATTATAATAATAACAATTGATAATTTATAATACTATGTTGGACTGTCCACCAGCTTGATGAGGTCACCGCCCTAATAGACGAAGAGCGCTGACACACGACGTTTTCTGTTGTAAAATATGTTTTATTGTGATAAGAGGCCCATACACGGTCAATATTCCTGACAGTATTAGGATGATGAAAATACTGAGGAATCACCCATTATCAGTATTTTTACACCATACACGATCAATATTACTGTCAGTATTTAACTCATTTTCCATATTTTGATGTGTCGACTCATGGCCATATTTTTTATTCTACTTTATTTTTCTGTATGTTTACTATTTTGTTATTTTTATGTACTATTATTTTTGTAAAACTTCTAACCAAACTCTCTTCTGTATTTTACTAAGGTAAAAATCAGAAATAAAAAAATAAGAATAAAAATAAAATAAACTCAGTTCACAGTTGGCTCGCGATGAGATCAGTCATTTTTTTCTCACGCATATTTATACTTTTTGTATTTTAATGGATAGAGCGTGTTTAGCGAATGTGATCACCATGGCATTGGAAAAATAAAAGAGGAAAAGACGCTTGTGGGTGAAGTGTTGGCTATTGGATAGGGATAAGTTCACCCATTTAAACTTAATCAACGAGATTTCAGTAAAGGAACGATCAGATTACTATAATTATTTTTGAATGAATGAAAACGTATTCAATAATTTATTAAATCTGGTTTCTCCTCTCATTAAAAAAACAAGATACAAATATGAGAGAAAGTATATGCCCAAAATAACGGTTGGCAGTTACCCTACGCTATTTAGCAACAGGTCGAAATTTTAACAAGCTTTCAACGCTAATTTCTCCATCAGCCGGATTGTGACAGAAACCTGTGAAGCTCTCATTTAGACACTAGGAAACATATACTTTTTTCCATATACAATTCACAATTTTACGTATAAAATCAAATCCCATCCTGTTGTTATAAGAAAAAATGAAGTTTTAAGAAAAACATTACATAAATCATTTAAAACTTTTGAAAAATGTTTTCAATATTGCATCGGAAATCAGTCGATGCGTCGCACTCAACAACTACAAAATACTGAGGATGAAAGAAACGGGCATACACGATCAGTAATACTGTCAGTATCCACTCCCCTACGCCGGGTTGACTGAAGAATGATGGAGTGAACCCCCGTCACCCATCAATAGCCTACTTCAGTACATCAGAATTGCCCTTACACGATCAGTATTACTGACAGTATAGTCTAGATACTGATTATACTGTCAGTAATAATCGTGTATGGGCCACTTTAGAGACGTGAAATTACATTAACATATGATTTGTAACCTTCCAATGATTCTTTTTTACAGTTGTATTTAAGGCTCAATAAAGTTTTTTTATTGTGAATTCGTTTAATCATTACAGAAATCCCCAACATACTATATAATTATAGTTGTCTGGTTTCTAAAACTACCTTCATTAAAATTCGATTAGCACTTTACTTTGCAATATACTATTAAAATGCACTTACTATCTTTAAAAATCATAAATTTATGAACTAAACATTAAATTAGCCCTAAAATAATTTTATGGCTTGGCATCCTTTGCTGAAAATATATTCATAAAATTTTATTATAATATACAACTTACAAATTACGAAGGTCTGTCAACAACCGAAAATATCATTAAAAACAATGATAAATGTTATTTCTTATGATATCCTTTACGTCCTGAGCCCTGACGTGATAAAAAAAATACAATACACAAACAAATTATGTAGGCATAATATTACTTATTACCCGAGAAAAACTGGGGTGGGTCGCTAATTTTATATATTTTTGAACTTAGAATCTGATATTTATTTTAAAAATAAAGTGTTGAATACATTTTATGCTATTACTGTAAACGCAATGTCAAACTATATGGTTCATCAAAAGTTCCGCGATCGTAAATCAGGTAACGGAATATATGGGAGAGGGGTAATAAAACAGGTACATATTGTAAGTACTTGTGTATTTAATTGGGTATAGTAAACTCTAATAATAATTTCATCGAATGGAGTCAATGACAATGCTCGACGAAAATTTGACTTTTAACATCTCATTGATATGTGAAAAATTTTAAAATCGAAATAATCTGAATAGTTTTTAGAGATAGACTTTTAATTCTTCTGAAATTTATTTTTTCTTACTCGTGAAAAAAAATGCTTTACTGATTTGGCCGGAACCCAATATCAATCAAACCTTTTATCAATAAAGTTTTCAAAGAATGATCATACCTTTGATCAAAAAATTGGTCAAACCTTTGATCGAAGAATCCATTATAAAAGCCGGTAAACGTGGTATGTTTCATTTAAAACCAAACATGGCTTCTTTCGTAGTTATAGCTCTGTATTCTCCTTTTGTATTATGGGTCTCTGATTTAATAAAATTAAGACATTTTCTAAATTAATTTTACGAATGATTTGTTACAGATTTGGGCCAAACCCGATTTCAGTCCTTTGATAACTAACTTTTTCCTACTACGTGTACAACCCACTAATTTCAAATCTAGCCACCTCTTCAATTTCCGATAATTCTCCGAGGAGACTTAAAAGAACGTGGCCTCGGGCCTTATGAGTTGATTTTTTTATATTAGTACTACCAGTGAGTAATTTCTCTACTTGGCTTTATATCGTCCCATTAAGAGTTATAATAAAACTAGCTTATGCCCGCTGCTTCGCTCGTGTGGAATTTGGTCTGCCACATAAAGTTTCGTGAAAGATCATATTAAATAAATAATTAAATTACTTTTTTTAAATATATGTTACTCGTACATCCAAAATTTCAGATGTCTAACTTCAAAACTGACGGATTCTATACAACCTTTGAACCGCCATTATATTAAAGGGGAAACCCTTTATTTACCTATTATTATCCAAATTTCTTTCTTAAACTATACAAAGAAACTATCTATAAATTTCAAGATGCTAAGTTTCTAATATGCCTCTAATTATGTACTATAAAGGGTTGGCACATAGGCACATGCCATCATGCCCCCACATAAATCTGCCCTTGCTGTAGCCTATGATTTATAATCTATATTACTGTAAAGTTTCATCCAAATCCGTTCAGTAGTTTTTGCGTGAAAGATAGACAAACATACAAAATTTCACATTTATAATATTAGTAGGGTATCGAAACAAATAGTTTCACTCGTGTTCTTTCTGTTATTTTCATAACTATTATCATGTGATTTGCCTTTAATTATGTACTATAATGGATTCTCCACAGTACCTAAAAAACTGTCAGTGGGGCACGTACCCCGTGCACCCCCCTCTAAATCCGCGCTTGCTATAGCCTATGTGTTATTCTGATGTATAACCTATATTACTGTAAAGTTTCATCCAAATCCGTTCAGTAGATTTTGCGTGAAAGAGGGACAAACATACAAACTTTCACATTTATAATATTAGTTAGATGTAGTTTCAATATTTATTTTTTTTAATCTTGGAAACTGGATATAATAACAGTTAATAAAAAACTGAGGAATTTAATTTAATAATTTTCGGCCTTATGAATATATTTACAAAAAAAGGCATTAAATCGGCTGCTTTGCCATGGAATGACCCTCACATTACAGACGTTGAAAACGGAAACCGAGGCAAAAGCCCTTATGTTACAAATATGTCTTCTGACCTACTTCTTCACCTTTCCTTTTTCCCTATTTCGTTCTTTCAGGGATATGTTTCCGGGACCAAAACGCGTTAATTATAAATTATAACTAATGATCTTGTCTTGGAACGACTGGAAGTCACCTCATTCCACTTAATCAAACAAACCGTGATCATCCATCAATTTGGATTTGTGTATACTACACTTGAGTTTAGCAAAGTCGCGGGCTTTTACTAATAATAGCAGATATGGATTGTTTGGGGTTGCTTCTTGATATGCTGGGACTCAAAAAACGGTTAGAATTGAAAAAAAAAATTCTGAAAAGATAAAGATCTAAAAGTGGTTGCACTTTTTTTTTCGCCCTAGATCTGAATCCGTAATGGCAAGAAAAATTAAATGACACTATCAATATATTTCGACACGTCTCATTCCACCAACAGAGGCTTAAAATAAAATAAATAAGAAGAAAAAAATAAATAAATTATAAAAAAATGAATTTATAATAATTCATAATTGAGTGATCTTTAAGTCATTAAGAAAAAACAAAAACAAACTAAACTTGTTATATTAATAACTTGAAAATAATATATTTTTTTTGAATATACGACTTTTTAATTAATAATTTTCTTTGATATAGAATCAAATTAAAATCTGTGCTTCATCAAGTGTAAATAAATTAGAAATTATTAGTTTTTACATTATAGAGAAAAATATTAATTATAACTAAACAAAAATTATGTTTAGCACGATTCCTATTACCCCATTACAGTTACGGAAGATAAAGAACAGTTTTTAGATTCACTTAAAGTACCACTACAGGTTTATCAACTGTACATTAAATAAAATATGTTGCAGATGTTGACAAAAAGTCGAAAAAATATATTTTAAAAAACTCGTTTGTTTTATTTTTAAACCATTATTGCTCTGGCATAACATTAATGTCTTAAATTGGAAATTTGAAAATAATTTGATGATTTCCCCAGCCTGTTTCCAGCACCATGTAATGTATCACTCTCGGTTTCTAATTTTAAGTTAAAATCCGGTATGATATTTTATTATTAATCTTAATAATTTAAAGGAACAGGAATCTGCTACGAGATGACGCACGCTATCCCTTCAATAGAAGGTTTCTTCTTCCAGGCTTTCTTGAATCCCTTAAGGGAGCTATGCAAAAGATGATCAAAGCATTATGTGTCAATTAGCATTTGTATAATTTCTCAATAAATAATTACTATTATTTTTTACGTTTTATCTGCCAATGAGCCCATTAGTACGCAAAGTACTTAGATGGGTGCATTTGTCTTCTTTAGTGCCCATGCTTTCATTCTTTTGCTGTTGATTTCTCTCCTCTGTTTAGACCATGTTGTTATAGTCTTCTTTCTCTTCTCTTGGTCAACTTGTCACTTACGAGCTTTGAATCTACAGATTACCTGGTTATGGATCCTCTGGTGTAATTTCTGCCAATTTCCGATCATTTTTTCTTTCACCAATCCATTTTATTGTGTCTTTTCTAATTAATTTTTTCATTTATTAATATATATTATACCTCACCAGGTTTAAAAATATTTTCTTTCAATTTTAATTTAAAATATATTTTTATATTTCTATACACTACTAATGTTATGACCACCAAGTAAAATATCACTTCCGGTAAAGTTATAATAACAAGAAATTGAGGTTACTAGATGTTACAGCAAATACAAATAAAAAATTTCAACTGTCTAATGATTTTAAAACGAAATAGGTCAAAATGGATATTCCCACTGAAATCTTAACACTGAAAAATTGTGTATCTCACTTTAATATGTACATGTGCATATATTACAATTATTAATTTAAAAAAGGATTCATTTACGATTTTGGATGAACAAGGAGTTTGAATTGACAGTATTTGGTTGTGGGAACAGTATTGGAAGATGTAACGGAAGAATGTTAAAAAAACGACTTGACGAATTCTGAAGTTCGGTTGACCGTTTTTTTAACTAAAACCAGTTTGGCCAAATACATCACCTGTTACTGGGACAACGAAAATTCTCATAGACAAACTGCAAAGATTGATTTTATTAAATCTATATAAAGAACAATATTTCATTATAGCATGGTACAGGATATTTCTTGGATAATAATAAACTAGACCAAAATACATAACAATTGATTTGAATTAAAATCAGCGATAGAATAGGAAATACAAGGCTTACCCACACTCACTAATTCGGCACAATATCTCTCCAATACCTAAAGACAATTATGGATTGAATAAAAAATAAATAAATATTGCAACAATATAAATATTTGTTTAATAATGCTGTCATACATTTAAAGTTGTTTTTTAAATATTTATTAACATTTTAATTGTTTTTAAGGGAGCAGAGTGGCTCAGTGTAGAGCACTAAGTTGCCATGCCAGAATTCCTGGTTCAAATCCCGCTGCAGGCAAGACTTTTATTTAGTCTGTTTGTAGACGGAGATAGATCATATAAGATATAAGACCCTCTTGGGGCTCACCCAGCCACTATAAAATATTATAAAAATAGGGTACCCAAAATAGGGAGGAAAAGTATGGCGATTGAGCGTGACCTGGGACAATTCTCCTCCTTGCAAAGCCGTTGTCCATGAAACAGTACAATCTCTTGTGAACGTATGTACTGAACCCCAAACCCGTTCACGGTATTAGGTTTTTTTTTTAATTGTTTTAACGTGTAGTTTGGGTTCAAGGGTGAAAAAAAGTTTATAGTTCAACAAAAAGCGATTTATAAAGAAAAAAATAATATTATAAAAAAAAGAGTGGAAACTAAGTAAAAAGGAGTTAAAAAAGTTTACTGATAAGAAATAGTTGGGAAGTTATAAATATTAAACATGTTTTTTTGTTCTATAACACTCTCATGCTTTTTTTCGGATTCCAAGGGTTTTTTCTTGATTTATTTTCTGTTTATAGGTGAATATTTTTTTTAAACATTCAGATTGTAAACAAACCCGCACCTTTGCATCCTGACCTTTCTAGAGAAATTCTCAGATTTCAGTTTTAATTTTAAATGTCAAGGGCAACTATGCTTTGACGAGAAAGGATATATATCATCTTATATTATCTTGGATATGCTTACGGTAAAATATACTGAGTACAATTATTGTAATATGCATATTGTTAGTATGTAAATAATATCATGAATCATCAAGTAATATAATGGTGGAATCAATTTATACCTTCATTATTGTAAAAAAAAATAAAACTTATTTATTTTTTTTTTAAAGGAAGCTTTTAGCATCCTTCGAATTTTCTCTACAACTACCATTTTTTATCTTCTAATTTTCTATCAACTATATTATTATTATTATACTGTATTATTTTTTATGGATTATGAGAATTTTATGGAGAATCACGATTGAATAAGTGTACCTTCAACTGCAATTGTGGTTTACTATTTTACTCTATTTTCCTTTCGAATCCATTAAATGGACATATCAGTTAGGACATGATCGAAATATCGGTATCGGAACATTGTTTAATATAAATTCAGAATCGTTATTTTTTAATACAACTTATAAATAAAAAGTAATTTTTTCTAACTACCATTATAATTTTTCAAAAGATAAAGTAGCACCATCTACTTGATATAAACTTAGCAAAAATTAATATGGATATTGCTAATTTTGTAGTATTTACTTTTTATAGCATTTTTATCATAAGTTTATATGAGACATTGAGAATCGAAGCGGAATCAAAAATTGACTTTTTCACATTCGCTAGTTTAGTCAAGCAAACGGGAGCAGAGTGGCACAGTGGTAGAGCGCTGAGTTGCCGTGCAAAGTGTTCCGGGTTCAAACCAGCTGTGGCAGATTTTAATATCCCGGGATGGATCCTTTTGAATCCAGAAACCTCCTGCGATACACCCAGGTTCTATAAAGTGGATACTCAAAACCCAGGAGAAATCTGGGGGTTGAGCGTGTTTTAGGTCAAGCCCCATCCCCGCACAACCGTTTTCCATAAAACACTACAGTCTCTACAGTACATTATTTTTTTTTTGTCGAGCAATGTTTTGGATCCACAAAACTAGAAAAAATCGGACCAAGAGAAATATGGTGGCAAAGTTTCGTGCTTGATCAAAATAGCGGAAATTATGATAAAATGCAATTCTCGAAATTTTTTATTTATTCCCTTCTGATCCTGACCCTTCTATTAATGTCTTATAAAACATGAAAATTAACAAGGATATTTTTGAAAATTATCCTTATCATTCCATTATTCTTATCTCATATTTTAAACATTGTTTCATTTTATCCCAAACTTCCATTCATTTTTTTCATCACCTTCAAACGCAGTACTCATTTTAAAGGTCATCAGTTCGCTTCTTCAAGCAAGTATAAACCGGTTTGTCGGTTGTATAATTTGGCCAGTTCCTACGTTTCCCGTAGGGGAAACGGGATAGGAGAAACACCCTACATTGTGCTGGCAATAAAACGCCCGAAATGAGATAGCGTGTAGGCTGTAGGATCGCATAGAAACGGTACAACGTTTCGGGGCCTTGACACGGGATCGGATCCGAAAGCCTTGCACATCCCAAAGCGGACAATCCAGAACAGGCTGCGGCAACTTACTAGAGAGCTTTTTCGCAATTGCCTAAATGTTTTATACATGAAGCCTCATTCTATGTCAAGGGTTTCTTTTCTCTATCTTCTACCCGGGCTTAATCCACCAAAATAATCCAAACCTTATAAAAGCTATACATTGCAAGAGGAAAAATTGAGAACTGAAAATAAAAACTTAACCACTACTTCTCATGATGAGAGTCTTTAGACAGAAGGATCAAGTTGTCATAAAATCATATTAAAACAAAAAGGAGAGTAGGATTTAAAGTAGTTATGTTGGAAGAAATACTCCACTACTTTAATGGTTTTAGTCTTTCATGGCTCTACGCCCCATCAACGAGCCTTGGCCTCCTCGATATGTTTCCGCCAGTCCTCCTTGTCCAGTGTAGCGGCCTTCCAGTTCCGGGCATTTACCAGGCTCCAGTCCACTGACCCCAGCCGTAGCTGCTTGGGTCGCGCTACTATTCTTGTGCCCTGAATCTTTTCTTCAATTATTCATTTAGGTCCTTTAACACTTGTCGTTCTGGCCAAATGTCCATCTCTGTGCAACTTACCAACTTTAGTAATTTAACCACGCCCGGGGCCTGGAATAGATTATTATTATAATTAGCTATTCGTTTACTAGTTATAATAAATAATAAAAATCAAGAAATGTATTTTGTAATTAAATAATTTCAACAATTTCTTATAAATGATTCCTTTAATAAAATTTGACGTACAGTAGGCATTTAAAATTGACTGCGCACTGCTTAAAAAAAACTGTACCAAAAAAAACTACCAATTCAACCCATGTAGGGTTTTGGGTTCAGTACATTGTAGAGACTGCACTGTTTCTAAGAAAACTATTGTGCAGTTGGATGATTTGTCCATAATCATGCACAATATTCAGGTTATACCACAATTAAGGAAACCCACTTTATAGTTGCTGGGTGAGCACCAGAGGAGTTTGCAGACCACGTTTCCCTGCCTGTCAGCCAGATAAAATAATTTAAAGCCGGATTTGAACCCATGACCTTCAGAACAGCAGAGCTAATCCGCTCCTTTAGAAATAGATAGACATATATATTATTCATATACAGTTAATGGTTTTATAAGAACTGGTATCTGTTTATCTATACGATCATCTTCAACCTTATCTTGCATCTTTTTGACATATGTCAATATAAATTTTTATCCAATAGGTAAGATCTTCAAACGTTGGATAAAAAAATGAATTAAAAAATCCATCAATTTGAATGGCACCTACCCTTTTGCATATTCTTAAAAATAAATGAAAAAGCGTTTATTTTTTTCTGCGTCTTATGTAATGAATTAACACCTGACAGCAGTTTGCTTATAACCAAGTTTTACCGAAGTAGGAAAAGATACAAACAAAAAAGATGTGATCAGATATCACCACTTCGCTGGCTTGGTTTGTCAAAGGAGGTGATCTCAAACCCAGCGTCTTTTCGATCTACTCCTAGTATTCAGTGGCATGTCTTCTGAAGCCATATATCATATCCATATCAATTACATAGTGCAAAATATAGATAAGGTGAATTAACTTTCCAAGCCTAGCTTCCTCAATTTCCGATAATCCTCTGAAGTGTCTGAAAAGAATATGGCCTCGTGACCTTCTAACTGAAATCTGTTATTTAAGTACTACCAATGGGTATTTTTTTTTATATGCCATTATATAATAATATTTACTTTTATTATTTAATGCAGTTGTATAAACTTTTTTAAATATATTTATTTACAATATGTATGTAATTTTTATTAGCTTTTTTATTCTTCATCTGGAATCGTGTATACCAGTATTATCATTTAAATGCATCAATAATATTTTATTTTTCCAAATTAATATTAATAAACAAAGACATGTACATTTCTTTATCTTAAGAAATGGCAAACAAAATTATTTCTGTATAAGAATTAATCTTGGGTATATAGTTCAAAATTTAACCTTTGTATAAAAAGCAACTCAACCATTATTTAAACCGTAATTATTATTTTACGTGATTGTGATAAGAAAACTCGAAAACTGTAATAATAAGTAACAAAACATAGCAGGAAATTCCTAACATCTATTGGTAATAGAACTTTCCAAATCCATACCTTTATTTATAAGATTATCAATTCAATTCTTCAATTAATAAAAAAAAATGTGTGTTAGTTTCGAAAACGCGACTTGAGTTTACCCTTTCCGTCTCTAATGAATTTTAAATGTGTTCTTGCCAATTAACCGCTCTCAACTGATACTTATCATGGCATATTCTTTTTTTTTGATTTGTAAATTATTTTTAAAAAAACTATTTTAAAGTAATGTGAACTATTTTAATTAAAATTATAAATATATATTTTTTATTAATCGTGTTAACGTTTTGGCCTATGTTTATGTATTGTATTACATATATGTAATACAATATATAAACGACCTCAGATTATAAGAATAGAAATCAAGTAATTAATCTTCATTTATGTATTCGATCCCCTAGGATATTGCAAGGTTTATATAAAAAACAAATGAATCTAAACTTCCATTTGCATAATAGCAGAATATTTGTCCAACCGCAGTCAAGCTGTGATGTAAAATAGGATACTTAGAAACCGTTTGAATTTCCTAACAAGAATGAAACTGAATATTTTCCCGTCTACTTAATACGGAAATACGAGCCTCCCATTAACACCTCATTAGATTAAAAATATTAATTCAAATCACTATACATTTTTCATCTGGTGAAAATAAATAGTTGCTTCAAAATATTTCAGGATAAACTCTATGGAGATATTAAATGACTAATATTGGTCATGAGAGTCACTTTCTTTTCAAGGTACTTGAAGGCTGAAACAAGCTGGTTGCATAATTTATAATAGTCATTTGACACGGTTATGGTTCTCTCTTCGGGATGTCAATGACCTGTCGGTATGTGTACTTATTTGTATATTTTAACCAAAATAGACAGAGAAAAAATGAAAAATAAGGTATAACGCGATATAAAAATTTAAAAAAAACAAACAAGAAAAATGCAAAGTTTAATTCTTATTTTTAAATATTTTTGTTTTGTTAAAGTAATAATTAAAGAAAAAAATTAATTCTTATTATTTATGAAGTAACAAAAAACACGACTTCTTTTTGTTTCTTTCTCTTTGTTAAAAACACATTCATACTGCCCAAATTAAAATGCGTTGTTTATGTGTAGATTACCAGCAACGCAGTGGAGGTTTTCAAGTTTACATTATATTTGTTTTTAGTTTATTACAGTTCATTCTGCTTACCATTGGCTTACTTCCATTGTGTCAGTCAAAGTTAATTATTAAGTAAATTAAAACTCAATAAATTTTTTGAATGTTGAAAGAAACCAACGAGAATAAACTTGATTTATATCACATACACTAACAAGTTTTTCTTTTTTTTGTTGGTTTTTTTATTGTTGTTTTTATAGTATTTTTGTTGTTGTTTTATTTTTAAGGACAAACAACTGCAAATGGTTATTATTGCCCTCACCACTATTTTTATATTTACATAACCTAGATAATTACAAATATGCATTATTGTTACATTATTACACAATAAAAATATTGTTACATATAAAAATATTAACATACTATACTATATTAAACGTATAATAGCAACATATTAGATATAGTAGAAACATATTAAACATATAATAGAAACATAAATACTTATATAAAGTTATTCATACTAAAATAAAGCGTTATACATATTTCTACATAAACTTTAAAATATAATACAATATAAAATTTATATAAACGTTGTACAAATTAATAGTTAAAATAGTTTATAACTTTATACATATAAATATACTTATTTATATAAACGTTATACTTATTTGTAGGTATTTTTCTTATACACATGCACAGCTTATACATATATGCATGTTTGTGTTATTAATGAATAATTGAAATACTTTTGCAAAATAAAGTATTACACACATACACATATACCTTTACGCATATGTCAAATTGACTGAAATATTTTGATGTTTTTAATAAATTCTAATGTATTATTAACACATTGTTCGTTATCGCCCAACGCCTTAAGCATCTGCCGAGGCACGCCACACCTTTTCATCACACTATTGTACCTAGGACAATCCTCGAAGATATGGTGCACTGTAACTGTCACCTTAGACAGTGTACATTGAGGTGTGTCTCTCTTTGTTAACAGGTATTCGTGGGTCAAACGACTGTGACCAATCCTAAGGCGGGTAATAACTACTTCTTCCCTTCTACACTGCCTGGAAGATGATGAACAAACTATTGTTGACTGATCTAGTGTTGTAAGGGTTATTTGGAGAGCCTTGAGAATAGCCGTCAATTCAGCTGTGAAGATACCGCAACTACTGCTCAGCTTATACTTAAAAGTTGTATCGCCAGTATACACAGTACACGATGACGTTGGTACGAGAACCATCTGTAAATAGGATTTTGTTAAACTGATAGTTACTCAGTTCAACAAGAAAGGCTTGTGAAATCTCTTGTGAGGATCATCCTCTAGTCTTAGAGAGTTTCAACATTTTGCAGTTGATGTGTGGCGGTGATAGAGTCCACGGAACTTTCTGATTTGAGGATTTGTTGACTGGTGTTGTACTAATTTGGAGATAACAACATTTCTCATTTTGTGCTACAACGAGAGAGATTTTCCAGCCTCCTATACTTGTTGTCGTTTATTCTTAGGAATAATGGCAGTAGGAATAATGAGCAATTGGAATAATGGCTCCAGTAGAAATCCGTATACCAGCATGATGGAGTACATCTAGTCTTCTAACCCTATTATGGGAGGCAGACGCATATATAAAGCTGTCTATTTTACTTAAGATGAGTGCCTCGTAAATGCGGAGCATGGTTTTCCTGTCTGATCCCCATCTGGTGTTCCCTAGTTTTTTCAGTATTTTCATTCTATTAATGGTTTTGATATATGATTGTTCTATATGGGTTAAAAAAGTTAGCTTGCTGTCCATTTGGAGACCTAGGAATCGGACGTTGTTGGTTTACACTACAGGGACATTACTTAGAACTATTTGTAGTGGAATCCCGGTGTTTCTGCGTCGGCTAAAATGTACACAGCGTGTCTTGTTGAGAATTTGAAGCCAATCCTCTGAGACCATAGTGCTAATTTATTCACAGTGTTTTGCAGCCAAATCTTCATGAACTGGAGATCGGGTGATTTACAGAACATGGCAAAATCATCGGCAAATAAATAACCACTGACGTTTTGCGTTAGCCAGTGATTGATATCTTATATGCTATTGTATTTGTTATCTTCTTATTTTAGGATGTTTGTTTCTGGTAAGAAATATTATAAAAGATTATAATAATTCATTTATAGAAATACATTTTTTTTTTGTACGACTATATTATTCTTGAGGGACATATTTCTGGAATAAGGATTTTGTTCTGTTCAATGCTGTCATTCTCTCCGAATTATATCTACATTTTTGATAAGCCGCACCGAGTAACCAGCCATTTCCAGAGATTTAATTATCAGTAAAAGGATTCAGTTTAGCTTTGTAAAGATTATTTAACAGGGTGTTTAAAAAAAATGATTGTGTTTGATCCATTTGTATCAGTTTTTTCAATTTTAATATTATTTTTATTATATGAAGCATTAATATTTATTAGAAATTATACTACATTAGATATTATAAAATATAAAAATGGTACTAGTATGTTTAAGGGCCTGTTGACATCAGCGCGCTCAGGTGTCACTCCTTACCTCAACTATTTGGACCTTGTCAGGTTATGCATGAATTTTAAATAGGCATTGTCTTTCATTATGATACAACAGAATTATAGGAAATGAAATAAATGAGAAATATGTAGACAAAATTAAACTAGAAATAATAAAACATTTATTACAAGCAATATTCATTAAATAACAATTTGTAACTAAAATATGATAATTTTTTTAATTTTTAAATGTTTTTATTTTAAAGCGAAGACTTGCCCGGGCAAATATTTTCTCTTTAAAATAAAAACATTTATAAATTAAAAAAGTTATCATATTTTAGTTACAAATTGTTATTTAATGTTTAAAATAGTAATATTTAAAATATGATGTTATGATAAACAATGAAAGATTTATTCCGAACAATGCTCATTAAAAAGAACAATATCTTCAAAAATTGCATCAAAAGGGTCTCTTCCCTCTAACTTCGTTATATAAAATGGACAATATCTCCAAAAGTAATGTACTATTCCTCAACCACGTATTTAATCGAATACCCAGGGTCTTATTGCATCCTTTTTTCTGGCATCTCCATCTAATTTTATTCCCCACTTGCAGTTTCATATCATGTCCATTTCCACAACGCATTTTCTGCGGAATGGCATTCCGCTCCTGAAGAAACCTAACAGCTGATTTTTCATCGTTCACCGTGCGAAAAATCATCTTCAAATTCCAAGTCATATTTGGAGAAAATAATCAAAAACACATTCACGTTCAACTTCACATAAACAAAAACAAAACAATAGAAAGGTTACTATAACAGTAGGAGATGGTTAAGAAAAGTGACACCTGAGCGCGCTGATGTCAGCAGGCCCTTAAACATATTAGTACCATAAAAAGTTCCATAATAATATAAATGCTAGATAAAGTAATAACGGTCTTTTTTTTTATACACCCTATTATTTTATTTCCAGTAGATCAAAGCGTAATTTTCTTAAATCGATCTTGCCAAAGATCAGTTAGATGTAATAATTTGAGTAACTGTTATTTGTGAAACCATCAAAAAATTGTTTTATGGGCATTTATTTCATTTACAATAAGTGCTTCTCTCATCGATTTTTCTAGCAACTGTTTTTTTTTGCGTTGGGGAAAATCGATCCATTTAAACTGAAGGTAAAATTATTTCGATTACTGGTTAGTTTTTTTTTCTCTAGAATCCATCACTAATTGAAATTAATATCCAAAATGCCTAATTTCATGTCTATGTCAATGATTGTTAGTCTATAATCCTATTATAAACTCATTATACTATAATCATTATGTTGCTTAATGATTAACAAAATATTTAAGAAGTTTTAATGAATGTACTTATATGGTAATTTTTTTAACGCGTTTATCTGTATTACAGTTCGGTTTTCTGTGTAGGAGAAAAACAGGTTTAGATAGGTCCCGAGGAGTTTAAATAAATGTTTATACCTTTTATACACACACACACACACACACACACATATATATATATATTTTTTTTTTTTATTTATGGTTCTTTTTGATTATTTAAATTTTTTTTTTAAGAGAAACGATTGTCTTGGCCGGGATATATATATATATATATATATATATATATATATATATATATATATATATATATATATTATTTTTTTTATTGAGTATTCCCAAAGTTGAGGTTTTCTCCAACCAAATTTTAGAGTAACATCATTTTATATATATGTTATGGTTCTTGAGTTTCAGTCCTTCTATAAACTTCTGTACCATAACATATAAGATCCATAACAGTCAAGATAAGTAGAAACCTATGTATACATGTCAATTTATTTTATTGATATACAAATAATGTACACATTACATGATTATCGTATTTGTGCCTCTGAAGTAACAGTGTATTTCAGTTATTTGAAATTGGCATTTAGATTGTAATGGAGTGTTCATATGTAACAATACATTGAAAAAATCACCACTTGTAATAATGCCAAAAAATCATAGTCATTAATTAATAAATATTAAATGAATGCTAGGCAAATATCACACTAATATAAACAATTAATTTCAATGAAATTTATTATGTGTATCAATAATTTCCTTTAAAATAAGGAATAAAAGAGAAACACTATATTATTAGAATTAATAATAAAAATAATAAAATAGAGCCAAAAACTCAAAAAGAAACACTATTATTTATTTTAATGCAATTGGGAAAAAAACACAATGCAAAACCTTATGTTTAAAATCCAGTAATACACCCACTTACCAGTCGACGTTCCGCCTATTCAGACATTATCAAGACACAAAAACAAAAAAGGGTTATGTGAATCACATCTCGAAGAAAAAGGTGCAATACATCCCAAAGATCAACAGCCCAAACAGGCTCCAAACATGAGACAGCACCCCACCACCAAGACGTTCAACATACACCATTTATTATGTGTAATGAAGAAGTTAACAAAGTTGCTCCTTATACACAGATTTTTTTTAAAGTTATTTCCTAGCCCCTTGGCTTTTATAATTCTGTTGAAAATAAAACAGTAAGGAGAGAAAGCATCTCTTTTACTAAACCAGGGGGTCACTAGTTCTTTCTGATTGGAGTTACTGATACACAGAAGAATATAACAGTTATTTTCGTATTCCTGAAGATACAACCTGTAACTAACTATCTATCATATAATTTTTGGTCAACTGTTTGGTCAATTGATTTTTAAATATTTTTATTTTAAAGAGAAAAGATATGCCCCCGGCCGGGATTCGAACACGGATCCTCTGTCACCGAGCCCTGTCACAGAGAGACAGAGGATCCGGGTTCGAATCCCGGCCGGGGGCATATCTTTTCTCTTTAAAATAAAAATATTTAATCATAAAAATGTTTTTTAAATATAAAATAAAGCATGGTAAATATATAAATAATACCTAAACAAAGTAATTTATAATAAAGACTTTGCATGTACCATTAATAATTCCACATTCCAAAATATGGTGTGAGGACAAGATAAATGAACTTAATTTCTTTGAATTATTAGTATTGATTTAATTTCAAGGCAGCAAGAAGTCTTATATGAGTAGAGAGGTCATTTTTCACCAGCTTCTAAAATGTTAGCAACATTTTTATAAGAAGTAAACATTTTTGTTTTGACCCTTCGATGCTGTCGGCTTGGAGGACGACCACTGGGTTCGTGCATTCCTCTATCTAATTTTTGAAAATTATATATAACACAATAGAAATCCATGCATAGGATACGTTTCTCCTAAGAAACATTCTTGAGAAATTTTTATCTCCTTTCTCCAATATCTGAGAGCCTGAAAAGTTTATAACTTTGAAACTAAAAAATGTTTTTTAAAAGTCACAATGTATTAAAAAAAACAATAAAATTAACCAATATCTACAATAGTACCAGTTTCATGTGAGGTTGCCTTATCAACAATCGGGACTTTTTTTTTCTGAACATTTGGCAGAAAATTATTTGGCACCATTCATTGAGGAAGTAACCTGAGCCTGTTCTCGAACAAATTACCTTCCTACATAACCGTTGTCTTAGGAAGAGTGCAGGTTCCATCATGTCTCAGCCTAAGGCCTTCCATGAGTTGTAGTGATTCAGATTTTTTTTTTTTAGAAACATAGAATACAAACGAAACTAACATTCATCATTTAAACAATAAATGGTATTTTCTTCTGTTTTGTTTATCCTTTCTTCTCCTTTCTTTCAATCATGCTTTTTGGGGGCTGATGACAATATCTTTAATAACCGTAACTTTGATAGCTTGCCTTCTCTTAACTATTAACGAAACTACAATTGCATGCATTTTAAGTATCCTGTGAAGTGAAGTTAGAGATAATGATTGAGTAGAAATAATGTTGAAAAAAATTAAGATATTTAATATATTTAGGAGATCAAAAACGTCCCGGAATTAATAGCCTAAGGAAAACCTAGCGTTAGACTAGAGCAACGTTTTCGGTTGCAACAATTGCATTTAATTATCAAATTGTTTTTCCTTATCTGAAAATGTAGATCCGGCATACATTTCTCACTTCTTCAGGGTCAATGTGGTTTTCCTGGGGAAAAAATAAGTCTTTTCTAATAACGAGCTCAATTTGTGAAGTAATTGGGCTGTTCAAATTATTGTTTACCAACGACTCGGAGAAAAGAAAACACATCTGTAAGACATCATGCTAAAATACCGAGCAGTTTTCCTTTAGGTAACTTCCTGCTCTTTCTCCCTTAAGTTGCTAAATATTATTTCTTAAATGTAATAATTACATTATTAACGATAATTAATATCACGTATTTATTGCATGGTATAATAGTTTTAAAAGTACTTGCTGCGGGAAAGACTTTTATTTAGTCTGTTTGCAGCCAGAGATGGATCATATAGGACCTAAAACACTCCTGGGGCCCACCCAGCCTATATAAAATATTATAAAAATAGGGCATCCAAAATAAGGGGGGGGGGAATCTGGCGGTTGAGCGTGGCCTAGGACAAGTCACCTTCTTGCAAAACCGTTGTCCATGAAACAGTAGAGGCTCTACCATGTACTCGTTCACGGTTTGTAGTGGTACTGTGTTTTTTTTTTAAAGTGAAAATTTTATTCTATCGTCCCAATATGTTTTGCCCATCTATCAGCATGTCGTGTTACAGTTGGAGAAGGGTAAAGTGAAAGGCGCATGACAGGACGGCCTAGGCCAATATGGCGGTGCCCAGTCAGCTCACCGTGTAGCATTTATATTCTCACTTATTCATGCAAGTGTCCCGCTGTATTTGGGTGTTTTGACCTGTGTATTAATGTAAATGCATTTATTTACTTTATCGTAAATGTTTTAATGTTCATTAACTTTAAATGAAATAAAATAAATAAAAATGATTAGTTTACTAATAACAAATCTGTTGAAAGACTATCGAATTCTTTTATCAGTGTGAATTAATTTTAATTTTGATATATAATATATATTTTAATTATTTTTATACTCTAAGGCATGATTGCTTACAACACCTGTATTGTTATTCTAAAGGGACTTGTCCCAGAATAAATAAAGACATTATTATTATTATTATCACTTGTTCTTTTTCTCGGTTTCTACCAGAGAATGGACCTACCCGGGCATAAGTCAAGGGTTAGGCTAGAGTTTATATAATGTTAAAATACATCAATCATATATAAAGTACATCAATAAATAATCATAAACAAACACTTTATTGTGAACATCCCTCTTATATAATATTGCTCCTTACTTTTTAATATGCGTTTATCATCTAAATGATTGTATAAATTATGTATTCCTTACTCTAATACGCAAATTAAACTTAAATTTTATAATTGAATATTTTGTCTACTATTGATTTCCCATTATCATTCCCATTTTTCAATAATTAAGTTAAGATTAAAAACGCAATTTTAATAGCCTAAATCGAATAATTTTCCAATTTTTTTTAGTTAAATGCCTACAAACCGAAAAAAGTTTCACTTGCATCGTGGTTTCATAAAACCACACAACTTTTTTTTTATATATATAATAGCTTTAGAAAATTAAACATTAGTATTAAAATTTGATTTTTGAAATAACTGTGCAATCAGATATCGCACCTCCAAGAGAACGACTTTACTCAAAAATTGACGTATGTAAGATAAGTATTCGGTTAGCAATTGTATTAGTTGAAACTTTTCAATTCAGGAACGATGATATTCTATTCTATAAACGATATCTGATATTATATTTCCGAATTTTTTTTGTGTGTGTGTGTAATGAAGTCATATGTTGAGTTGTAAAAATTTTATAGCGTTCTTTTTGACTTAAATTCAATTAATAAAATAACGATTTTTATTTTATATGATACTGTATTTTTTATATGATACTAGAATTTGTAGTGAAACATATCGCTCTGTCAATAGAACGACATAACTAAAAAAATGACATTTTTGTGTCATCCATTCAGTAGCAATTGCACTGGTTGAAGCTTTTGAATTCAGTAACGACATATCTGATATTGCATTTCCTACAATTTTTTCTAAGTACTATGTTGAGTTGTATCATGTTAGTACTTAAAGTTTCATTGGAATTAAGTTAAAATAAAAAAATTTCCAAGATTTTAAAAATTTCTGATGGTTAATAAAATAATTTCAACCATATTTACAATAGTAATGCTTTCTAATACCCAAATTTTAATTTTTTTTACTTTCAAATACCTCTATTGAAAAATACGATTTTTTGATGTTTTTGATTTGTTTATGACGTTGTTCTTTTGAAGGAGCGAAATAAGAATTCAACAATAATTATGATTTTAGACTATTCTATTTTTCATTTTGTTACGCTTGAATAAAAAACAAATATACTTGTAAACTGCGTTGCTAATAGCTCAAATAACTTTATTTACAAATAATTTTATAATAAGGATAACAAAGTTTTTTAAAAAATCACTTGGTATTTCAAAAACCAGAGGTTCTTAAAACCGACAAGATTATTGACTGAAATTCTTGTCACACTAGAAATATCCGAAATTTCAACATAACAGCTGTTAGCATTGATTACGCTACTTGATGCAAGTCATTTCGCAATTTCAAGCTACGTGTTAATATCGAATAAATTATACCTTTTAAACTATGCATTTACCTCCACAAATGTTTTTAATTTATAGTTCGTATTAACTAACAGAAACTATCCAAGTTTTAGCACTATCACTATTTTATATCGTAAAATTCAAGCAATTCAATTTTTTTTAGATTAATTTATTGATATTTACAACTGAAATAATATTATAACATGTAAATCTGCTGTATAAGAAAAAGATATGAAAAAAAAACACTTGTGGTGGAGAAACTATCCATTGATAGCACTCTAATAAAGTTCTATAGTAGAAGGTCTCGAGGCCATCTTCTTTTCAGACGCCTCGGAGGGTTATCAGGAATACTATGGGAAGCAAGTTGAGAGACCAACGGATTCAAGTGTTTTCATGGAAGGATAGGTATCTAGTTTGGGCCAAATCAGCAACATATGGGATATTAAGATCATGATGGATGAGTTTTTTTGTGACATAATTAGGAGCATGGAGGATTTTACGAAGGATTTTGGATTGTAAGGCTTGGATACGAGATGAATTGGATGGTTTAGTAGATCCCCAAAGCTCAACTCCGTATGTCCAAATAGGTTTGATAACTGTCATGTAAATGAGTCTTTTGTAATTAATTGGGAGCTTAGAGCGTTTGTCCAGTAAATGTTGAAGTAGCCGAAAACGTCGAGCAGTTTCTTGTCTTTTCAGTTTTGTATGAGAATTCCAAGTGACACGTTTGTCCAGATGGAACTAGGTAACGTATCTGTTCGACATGGATCAATGGTAGATTATTAAAGGATACAATAGGGCAGGAATTCGTAGGTTTACGACGAATGGTAATGAAGGTAATTTGATGGGATTTGTTAGGACAGTGCTTGGATGGGTTGGGATGTCAGCTGTTTATATCGTGTAAAAGATAGGGAAGAGTAGGAAAAATTATGGTTTACTTTAAAGGTTCTATTACAGAGGTAGGAACTGATAATAAGGAAGTAAGTAGAAGGTAAGAATTTACGGAGGTTGTACAGCGGACCCCGGATGAGCAGGGCAATTAAATTTAAACTATTCTAAGCAGAACCTGGTAAACTAATATATAAACAGATCCATTTTTATTAGATTTTCAAAAACAGGATCTATCCATTTAAATTTTATGTCTGTCATAAATCTATTACAGATATTGTCAAAAGTGAAGATAAGATACCTTCATTGATATGAATAAACAATTTTCAAAAGTATAGATATCCCTTTTACTGATCGTTAGGTCCCGAGTTCGAGACTCGGTGTGGTAGATAAAGTATTAGTTCTGCAAACAACCGTGAATTGACTCTGAGGAACTCGGAGACCCTCCTGGACTCACCCAGCCTCTATAAATTGCCCCCTTGATGAGAAGGAAAATCTGGCTGTTGAGCAGGATCACCTCCTTGCCTAATCGTTGGCTTGGTAGGCTACGATCCCTACCATGTACTAAGCCCTGCACTCTTCAAGGTAGAGGTTTTTACTTTTTAAATTCTATTTTTTTATTGGTATTGCAGTCCAATCCAGCAACAGCAAAGTGAAACGTATTACCAGATTTCTCCTAGCCAAGACTCGCAGAATTGTTACTTACAAAAAGTTAATTCAACCATACCTTTTGGATCATCTCTATCAACAATACTTCAGCAACTCCTTTTAACACCAACGTAGCATCCTACCATTGTTAGGTTTCATCAGCAAAAGGAAAGGGTGCTCAAATGCAATGGGTTTCAATTGTTCTGTAACGCATTTTAAACAAGAACTGCTTCCTCGAAGAAACTTGCTTCTGTTTTAATAAAGCAGTCACGCATTCCGATGATAACTGGATTGGGAAATACATGTCGGAACTATTATGTTTCCCACTAGCTAGAAAAGGGAATTGGACGAGATTATTATAATATATAAGTAGCGTGGGTAGAGCAAGGTCACTGGAGGACTTCCGTGCCGGGTCCCGAGCCCTTGGGGTCACTCGTCCAGCGGCGGAACCGGCCACAGCCTACTTCCGCGTACAGGAACTTCTCTGCTCTATTATTCAAATTACAAGGGAAGTTCTTATATTAATTTATCTCTCATTTATTTGTCATTCATAATATTTTCCTCCTAAATTTATTAGACCTTGGTGCAAGCTGTGTAACGAAACTTTTATAAATATCATCGTTATAGCAACAATAAAAGTAACAAATCGCCCTTATTTAAAAAACAATAAAATAAAAAAAAAATTGTCTCATGAATGTAAATGACTCATATATTTTGTAATTTACTAAGGCCAATGCTGTAATGGAGTCAGTGTTGTTCTCACCGCCCGTATATTTGTTATTTATTCATAAGAATGTTTCAGGAAGTGCAATTATTTATGTTTATCATGTAAACTTACTTCTGGAGGTAAGGAAACGTTTCTCTTCTATTCACTTGTTCACGAGATCGAATCTGCTGTAACAAAGGGCTCATCCAGCCTTTATGTATCTTCAATTACTGCAAAGTCCTGGCTTTTCTTCTCAAATTACCTCCTTTCACAAACTTTGGCCTAGAAACAATGCATCCATAATAGCAACAGGTATTGAAGCCTAGATCATTTGAAGTGTTCAGGATCAAAAGCGGATAACTCAGAATTTCGAAAATTGACACACATTGAAACATTTTTCGCTGTCAAGAAATGCTTTACGTGTTCCCAAAACATCAGGTTCAGAATCAGACTAAAAACAAATATAAATAGAACCTTACTAATAGAATAAACTAAAAATAAAAATCATTGTGTACATATATATAAATAAATAAAAATAAACTTCGATATTAAATTTAATTCAGTTCAAAACAAATAAGAAAAAGGAGAGCATTAATGTTTATCAAGAAACTAATAATGTTTGTCTATTTGGCCAATGGAATAATACAAAACAAAATTTTCCTTATCTGACTTGTAGATTTCGACGGCGGGGCGATCGAAGATGTCGATACATCAAAGGAATTCTCCGCGGCAGGGCGTGCGAAATTTCGAAGTAGTTTTTCTCCGCAGGGCGAGAGATAATGTCCAATAAAATTTCTCACTCCAACAGGGCGAGTGAGAATTGCAATAAAAATGGTCAAGTCGATTCGCTGTGGCATTTCTTTTTCAAAATACTTGCTTTGTCCATGATTAATATAAAAAATACTCTTATATAAGACAAATAAACTACCTGGCCTTAACAGGTGGCAAAGAGTCGTGTAAGACAAAATAGCTTGAATAACTAGAGAAAATTTTGAAGAAGTTAGTTTTTTTTAAATTTCGGTGTTAAATTAATCCTGAACGCCTCATTTATAGGTTGTAGTGATATTGGTTATAGGCGGTACTTCATTTTGATTATTACCTCACTCAATAAATTTTACTTTAGATGTAAAAAGAAATAAGTGAATTCATATTTTCTATAATACATTTTAAATAACAAAAGTCGCTGGCCTCGTCCGATTCAATGCTAAACTACTTTCTTAAAACATTATGTATATTTTATTATTAACTTCTAAAACAAAATTTGGCATTTCAATGAAAAACAAACAAAACAAACTAGCAATTTACATCCTAAAATGTGAGGACGGAAAGATATTAGAAATTGCATATCTTTGTAAAACATGTTTTAATGGCATTTCATCCAGTTGATCTATTTCTTGAGACACCTGCCGAAAAACTCCTTGGATCCTAACCTCAAATTCTGCAAATTAGTTATTTTTTTCCTTAGAAAATGGGTCACGGTGCGACATAATTTATATAATCACAAAATACGATGCGTAGAAAGTGTGTTTTGATTTATAACCAGATTTTTCAAGTTCTCCATGTTCCAACCGGTCCAAGGGCGAATTTTCTACAATGAATTTTTTTTACGCCGTCGGATGGTCAAGAACACCTTCAAGATGAATAATTTCACGTCTTATTTTAGCGGATATTCATTTTTTTTTTTATTTCAATTTCATATATGTTGTTAATAAATCATACTCCTTCATGTTTTAAAGATTAATGATGTAATGTAATGATGTAATGTAATGATGTAATGTAATGATGATTAAATGTAAAACAGCAAAAACTTAGATGTGTCAGTGGTTTTGTCTTAATAAGTATTTGTCGGTGCAGTTTATTGTTAAATCCATGACACCCAAACTTGTAAAATTAGGATAAAATTTTCTATACGATTAATACTATCTATTTGCCGTGGTCTCGGAGAAATTAGGTTCCCGCACAGCCGTCCTAGAAATAGTGCATATTATACCATGTAATGAACTCAAGACCCATGTCATGGGTTGTCTTGGTACAATTTTTTTGTTAATACTAACTGTGAAATAGACTAGTTATTAAAAATATTACTCTCCTTTCAAACTAATATTCAATAATTTAATACTGCCTTTTATTAATTATGTTATGCAATATTCCCATAGAGGATTCATCTGATGTAATTTATTATGGGAAATAGAAAATGTTATCAACAGATTAACAAATTTATTCAATAAATATTATTTAAAAATTGGTCCTATTTGTTCTATGTCGGTATTTTATGTATCTGTGAAAATTCGTCATTTTTATTTTATTTTAGTTTTGGAGTGGTATGTGTACATAATTATTCACTTTACAAACGGGAATTCATCATATCCTCTTGCTCATCTTCTTCTACTTAAAATACTAACCCCTGAAGCTGTATAGCATCATTTGTGTTACATATGACATAATACATTACTGTATTGTCATTTGCTTTTCGATTTATAGTTCGAATTTTATATTTGTAGTAGGTTTAGAGTACAGCAAAGCGGTAGTACCGTAACTCTTATATATTCAAGTCACCTTTAGAAACGGTCTACAAGGAAACTTGTTCTGTCTCCTGCAAACCTCTTTTTTCTTGAATTGGATCATTCGAAAATGGCAAAACTTTTATTCTGGAAATAACGGAAATGGAACTAGATCATGTAGAAAATTTAAACTACTACAAGATTGTATGCTACGCTTTTAACAGCAAAATGCACTAAAAAATATGTACATTAAATTACATTATTGGCGCGACAGACACATAAAGAAGTCCTTGACCTGCTCAACCGCTCTTCCCCAATCGTCCCGATCGCCTGCTCGAGTGATGGAGATCTTGCTCAGCCTCAGATCTTCACAGACGGCATTCTTCCATCTAGCTTTGGGCCTTCCTCGAAGTCTTACTCCATTCGGATTTCCTTTTACAGCTTTTTAGCTGTTCTTTCTTCGTCCAACCTATAAACGTGGCCCAGCCACTTCATGCGTTGAATCCTGATGAAGCTCAATATCGTTAGGTCTCCATATAACTCACTCAGCTCCTTCTTCCTTCTGATCCTGAGTTGTTCGTTTTCTCGAACTGGGCCGAATATTTGCCATAGAACTCTCCTTTCGAATCTATTCAGCTTTTACACGCTGGATTTATTCAGTGTGAGGGTTTCACCAGCTTATGTCGCTACTGGCGATGGTGATGGTTCTATATATCATCATGGATGTTTCCCTCCATCAGTAATCCTCCCCTTTTAATGACATTTTGCATTACATTATTGAATAGTAGAGGTGCCAGCGAGTCTCCTTGCCTAAGTACTGTACTAATCTTAAATTTTTCTGTGGTTGAGCCATTTACCCTTACGCTGCAACCTTTTTTCCATCGTGCTCATTACCAAGCGCACAAAGTTGGATGGAAATTTCATTTCGCTCATAGCTCTGAAGACCTGCATATTGTATCATAAGCCGTCCTGAAATCTATGAACAGCATCCACATTGCATTGTTAAACTCTTTCATTTTTTCGCACATCTGCTTGAGGGAAAAAATCTGATCTATAGTAGATCTCTTAGGTCTAAAGCCTCCTTGGTATTCTCCAAGATTTCTCTCAACATAGGGCAGTAGGCGGTTATACAGAGTTATCGAGAATATCTTATAGGCAGTATTCAGTAGGCTTATCCCTCTGTAATTTTTACATTCTGTAGAGTCTCCTTTCTTCTTGTAGATAGGCACTATAATAGACTCTTTCCATTCTCTCGGGATTTGCTCCTCTTCCCATATTTGAGCAATTAGTTCCTGCAGCTCTTTAGTTAGAGCACTGCCAGCTGCCTTCAGGAACTCTGCAGGGATACCATCTGATCCTGGTGACTTGTTATTTCTCACCTTCATAACAATATCGTCTATATCCTCTCCATCCGGTGGTACTGCTTCGTCTTTGCTGCCATACGAGTCACATTCCAATACACTTATTTGTTCCTCTAGTAGTAGTAGTAGTAGGCTTAGTAGTCCTTGGAAATAATTCCTCCATTTCACTTGAACGTCCATCTCCAGAACCAGTAGTCGCCCCTCCTCATTTTTTACCTTGCTCCTTCTAGAGCAGTATCTGGTTTTACACGACTCCATTTCTTTAAAGTATCGTTGCTTCTTCTTGAGTTTTCGATATCTTTAACCTTGTATTGTATAAAGCTTTCCTTTTCTTTCCTTTCAAGATCTTCTTTGATTTTCTTCTTGCTTCCTGGTACTCTTTCTTGTTTCTTCTTGTGCTCATACTCAGATATTTTAATCTTTTCTCATTTCGCTCGCAGGACCCATTATCATTTCTTTAATATGATTCCAATATGCATTCACTTTCCATCCATCTTCTACTACCTGTGTATTTCTGATTCCTTCCTCTCCTCTAAGAAAAATATATACAATAAGGCGAAATAACTTAGATTTATCAATTTCTTTTGATTGATCCCGTAACCCAGTAGCTGTTCCGAATTTCTTGTAGGAAAAATATTGGTATTTATAATTGGTATGACAACGCATGCCTAACATCGAATTTTCGAGGCAACTGGCTTTTATTTCAAGTTAAGGAAAACAGTTATGAACTATTTGGTAAAGATCTTGGATTTTTTTGTAATTGCTCCATATTTGAAAGCCAAGATTACTCCATGCTTTGTAGGCTAGCACATTTTCGAGCAGTTGCTTGTTCGGTTTGTAATCGTCAAACTGAATGATACACTTCTATGAGGCGTAACGTTTACTTCGTTTCAAAACAACGGAACTAACCGGTGTTTTTAATTTCTAGGATCGCAAAATTGGCAAAATCTAAAGAAGGCAATCTAAAAAAATGATTTGGCAGAAATTTCAAAAACAACAATCATAAAGCTTCTAGAAATAATAATTCGCCATACTTAGCAATTATGTAATTACCATTTCCCCATTAGTCAAATTATGTAATATCCCGTAAAGGATATTAAATAGATTTATATCAACCCTCAATTAACTCATAAACAGGCTATTATAAATAATAAGAAATGTATTTAAAAAAAGGTGTAAGAACGAGATTTACAGATGAGAACTATTCTATTGACGTCACTATGCCACGCCAACTCTACACTTAAATAATTATTAACAATCATAGAGTAATTAAACAACCATTAGGTGCGTGGTTTTTGTTTAATAACGAGCAGAAAGAAAAACGTTTGAATCGCATTCGTTTTGAGAAAATTGCATAATAAAGGGTGGGGCAGAAATAATTGGTATATTTTGAATGACTTTAAGAAACGAACCAATTTCATTTCAAGAAAATCTGGTTTATTTTGAAAAAAAGTACGTCGAAAATAGTACGCCCTCGGATTCTTTGCTAGCCAAGCACAGCCGAAGACATTCCCATAAATTTCTCTTTACCTTACGATTCAGTTATAGAAATTGGCATATCATCGACACAAATGCAAAGTACCGAACGTGAAGAACACCTCTTTTCAGAAATATTAAAAAACTATTTCAAGGTTCACTCAAAATCATTGCTTATCGTCAGACGTATTTTACCTCTGCCATAACGCGTGGATTTGTGACTTATTTATAACTTTATATGCATTTTGTATCAAATACCAGTCCAACAGCAATCGTTATAAGCAGATCGAAAACGAAACTTGAGTTTTTTTTTTCACATTTGTATTTGTACCGATAGTGTACATAGTAGTATATATTGGAGTTTTTGATTTGAACTCCAATAATTGAGCTCATATTTTGGAGACTATCATGGATTTAGTGTGGCACATGTTGGAGAGAAATAGTCTCAGACTTACTGATCTCTTCAGGAGTCGGCCTGGGGTTACCGGATTGATGGCCGGTTTACTTTTTTAAATATCATTTAATGAATAACATGCAATAAACACCGTCAATATAATAAAATGAAGCAACATAAGACATTTATATGGCTCATTTCATGTGAGCTTAGTTTGATATTGGATTTTTGACACGTTATTGGCAAGAAACCAGATGTTTGAATCTATCAGAGTGGAGAATCAGGTCTAACAAAGAATTGAGGGATCTGCTCGAAGAACCTCATTTTGTGAGAGTCATCCAGCTGAACAGACTGCGATGGTTGGGGCATGTGGATAGGATGGACCAAACAAGAATTCCAAGAAGGATATTTTATGGAAAACCGAATTAAGAGGGAGGCCCCGTCTCAGGTGGCTTGACGATGTGGAGGGTGACCTGAAGGCGATGAGTATAGACCGCTAGAGGCGCTGTGCTGCGGACAGAAGCTGATGGAAGATGTTAGCAGAGGCCATGATTCTTCAAGGTCTGTTGAGAAAAAAAAAGGTCTTGTAAGTAAGTAGGTAATTAAGTATTGACAAAAAAGCATTGTTCTATGACAATTTCTTTAGAAACTTATAGGTAATTGGGTACGTCTCTGTTCCTATTTCTCTCTTCTTTGAAACAGTTCTTTGAGGAGGGGCATCAGAAGCTAGAACTAACTAGCTTGAGGAATCTGATCATATTCATTATAGTGCATGTTTTTATTTCATGATTATATATTTTATCTCATCTCTGATAGAAAATGATCATAATTTCACTGCTATGATGAAATTTAATTCTAAAAGTCATTTGCCATATTGTCCATAGCATTTGCTAGTTGGGTCGATGAAACTTCTGTTTATCATTATAGTAAAAATTTTAATTGGGAACGTGAATCTTACCTTCTGCGCTAAAGGTCAACTTAGGCAGCGCTAAGATTTATGTAAGGCCCCAACATTTACTATTTCAGCACACTTCAAAAATCGTTATCCCTACCCTCCCATCTTTTTTAAGAGTGTACCCTCCGTAAAACGGTATTAAAATAATCTATCACTCACCTGAAGTTAATCGACAGCCTGCTTATATTTTGATTCTCAAGCCAAAAATATATACAATTTTTTTTTTTCAATTTAAAGTTAAGGCCTGTCAAAATGTTAGAAACGCTCCCTGGTAAAAATAAATAAAACTCATTTTAATACTTCTTGGCCTTTCTACCTTCTTCTTTTTTCACGTCCTTTGTATACCTTTCAGTGTGGAGGAGCCTCTACCAAACTGCCTTTCCACCACCATTTATTATATTCAAAAATTCTCTTTGGAAATGAATCGTACAATTGTTTGATTGTTTCTTGAGGTAACTGTTCCCATGAAGCCAGAATTGCAGATTTCAAATCCTCGATTGTTCCGAACTGTCAACTCAGAGATACTACTGACTCAGAGTACACCCTTCTTGAAAGAGTTACCCAAACATTTTCGATATTGTTCAGATTTGGGGAGACAGCAGGCCAGTCTATATTAAAAGTCAACTTTTGTTCCTCTAACAAATTTTTATACTAGGCTAAGTTTACTCTTGATGAAACACATACCAAATTTCCTTTTTTTTTGTAATCAAACCATTGATTTTTGATACCCAAACCATAACTTTTCCTCCTTCCATTTGACCGCCTTGATATAATTTTTTTTCTTTTCTTAAGTGATGAAAATGATACGAAAATCAATCTGGCCCATCCATCACTAAAGATGACTTTCTTCCACTCCTCAGTCCATGACATCACATCACGAGTAAAGGCCGGGCTAATTTGTGACGGGTACTCAAAACTGTTTTTCTTTTCAATTTTTAACTATTGTTTTTGACTTTTTTCGTCATCTTTGGACATTCCCTGGTTCTTTTTGAAATCCAGCTTTCTCAGCACTAGCTCTTGCTGTTTTACAAGACTAGGATGCGATTCGAAGGATATTCCGTTTCTCTCGTAATGTCAAAGCAGGGGGCCTCCCAGTTGAACGGTTCCGTATGTCTCCCCGTGCCAAATAAACTTCGCGACCGATGAAAAACTCCGCTTGATTCGGCGGGCTATTTCCCTACAACTCATTCTCTCCTTGTGGAGTGAGAAAATCAAACGGTGTTCTTCTTCGGAGAAAAACTTATGTTTCCCATAACTCACGTTCTTTTTAAGTCTATTTTGAAACAAATTCAACACTGCACTGAAGTAGAAATGGTATTTTAACGATTTCAACATATAGTAAACAACAACAAGTGTATCTATAACGCATATAAAATGTCAATATTTACTGATATTGGATTTAAATAATCCTCAAGGTCATATTTCAATATCATAATTTATACTTTGAACTGTGCTTTAAAAAATAATATCAATCAAACATAAAGAAAACATGAAAAGTTTTATTAATTTCAATGGGCAAGTCTAACATTTTGGCACTGGGTGTATGCATATATTGTATATTGTCTTCTACTTAAAACTAAAATATTTAAAAAATTATATAATATAAAGATAAAATAAATTATAAAACATTTTTTTATTGTCATGTTTTAATATTTGTTGGCTTAGTTTGTTTTTTGTTATCTCTCTTTTAGTTCATTGCAGTGAGAGCCTTTTAGAAGAGATATTGCTTAATGGAAACTTTTTTATAATTATTTTTCATCCCGTGATTTCCTCATGTACCGAAATACGCAATTTATGATTGAGGAAACACCTAATTATTTCCGTTTGCAAGAGAGTGTGAATTAAAATTTAAAGGAGGCCTGCAAACTAAAGACTGTGTTCATTCATTAGTTATTATGCATTTGCAATAATAATAATGCACTTTAATTCTTGGTATTTGAAAAAAAAAATAACAAATCCCAAGCTTTGTGAATTATTAATTTCAAAAAATGCCCTGACGAGGCCGAATACCGCTCGCGGAAAATTTCAAGATTACCGTCCTATCTTACAATTTTGGATTATCTTCTTCTAGGGCGTGACACCGCCATAAAAGTTAATATGAAATGCCGATACCTATATTCATTCTAGCATTTGAATAAAATAATTGGTACAACCAATATAATTAGTCCCTTTACGCTCGAGTTTATTTTTTCACAAAAATGTTTTTTTTATATTGTATTTAAAAAGTTTATATTTTTTTTATTTGTCATTTTTATTTATACTTTTTTGATATTTTTTGTCGTATGTAATACGAACATGTCGAAACCTGCGAGCAGCACTCAGGTTGCTGCGTTAGAGTATGCCGACCGCACGCGAGTGCTGCTCGTTTAAAATCATTAACCGGTTACTAGTACAGAGATAAGATTTATAGGTATCAAATATTAAAAAATGTTCACGGTGTAATGAGTACCGAAAATTTTACTTAAATGCTCGTAAAACCCGAGTGCCTATTCCTTCATTCGCTTTTTCAACTGAGAACTGACGCTTACTAAACATACTCAGCTCTCTCCTAATAATTACTATAAATTTTCACCAATTACTCGTATTATATGAATTTTGGAAGTTAACAGTATCAGTTCTCCCAACCAGATATGAAAAATTAAATTAAAAACTTCTAAATAAACATAATCCTATGTGATAGCCTCTCGATAAACTATAGTATCAAAAAAACTGGAGATCCAGGAAATAAGAATTCAAAGAAAAATCATGGTAGAATGGATAGGAAACTGCGAAGTAACAGGCAATACTGCCAGAAAGTGGAAAGGATCTCAGTTAAAGTGCGTAAGAGGAGGCTGACATTACGCCGACATCTGTACGGTGTGACCAGGTTGCGGGGTTTTCCGGTCCAAGGTCCAAATTGATTTAAAAAACTATTGTCCAAAGAAAAATGTTGTATTCTTATATTATACATCAACGGTAACATAATGCCAACTCCAAAAACATAACCATAATATATATTGTAACATCAACGTAACACCACCAACTAAAAATCATAGATACATAATTAATAAAAATAAAGATTATATACACTTTTATTTACAAATATTAATAGGATGCTTACCGCTGAGCCGCAAAGATACGATAAGGTAAAAACAGTTAAATTAGGCAATTACTTGGCCATATAACCCACTTATACACATCCGTATGGAATGACGGTCCTCAGTTAAGTGAGGTCAGATTGGTAGAGACACCTGACGGACGAATTTAGCAAACAAATGAATACTCGTTACAACGGAATGAACAAGCATAGATTGCTCTACAGAATGGAATATTTCTGGAAGAAGACCATTACTAGGAGGACTAAAGAAGTAAGAAAAGATTTAGAAAAGTTTAGCAGAACCGAGTCACATACATGCTATACGCCCCACGCCCCTGATTTCGACAACATAGTTTTATACTTTTAACCAGTGGTATAAAGTATATGTTTGTGTTTAGAATTCATATTATATAAAGGTAGGTATCTTTTTTCTCTATCTCCATTATTCTTTCTGGCTCGCTAATGTCTAGAACTATAGCTAGATATAAAGAGAGAGTAGAATTTCAAATAAGTACTGTTTCACATTTGTAATTAGTCTTATATGGGAGCATTATAGTTAGCGGTGGAATTTATTGCAACTGCTGTTGTTGAACGTCCATCCTGTTAAGGGAAGATAAGGCTTACAGATACCATTCTACGCTGAGAGTAGATTCAACCCTTCAAGAAGAAAAATTCTAACCGCTTAGGCCAGATTCGAACATGCGGTACAGTTGACTCAAGATCAGGCCGTCACGTTCGCAACCTGCTATTCTTGAAAGTGCTCGAATTTAAATTAATATTGTCTTTTTTTTTTTTAATAGATTTCAATTATGTAAAAGTCTGTTATTTTAATTTATGTATCCGTACCGAGCTTTGGGGCTCCAATAAGCAATCAAATTCCTTTCGTATCCAATCCTTTATACAAAATCCTTTGTAAATCGGCCCGACAAATCCTTTGTGAAACAGACTGTATTCCCTCTTAAACCGACTAGTTTCAAACATCTTCAATTACTGGCGTCGGAAAAGAAGGTGGCCTCTAAGTTGAATTTGTTACTTAAGTACTCCTATTGGATAGTTTCTCTACTTCACTTTGTCTAATGCCATTATGAATCATTTAATCTATTTACTTGTTGTTTTATTGCAATACAATTGTAAATTTCAATAAACAAATTTTTAAAAAAAATAATATATTCTAAATTGGACATCTTAGCAATGTTGTTTTTAATCTGTCCAATTACTATGTATTTTTTTAACAGCAGATAAATCAAAAACATTTTTTTGTTTTTAATATTTTGCAATATTCTGTATTCATGAAACGTCTGCATGCGTATTTGAACAACATGTAGCATTTCTATCACCTATTCTGGAGGTTATACCTACCTGTTGTGCTGTTGCCTACATTTCCATACCTTTTTTCCTCAGCCGGTTCGCCTAGAAGAAACTTCATAGTTAAGTAATAAGTTCAAGGCAGTCCAGACTGCTTTCTCAGTTTTGCAAGTAGCTCTTCCGAACACTTGTATCAAGCTCTGCTGATTTAATATAATATTTAAATATAGAACAAAACTCATTCAGCCTGCATATTATATGTGGTCTGTTTATATTCAGTTGATTTCGCATTTAGTAAGATGTTGATGGTTTAATATGTGTGTCCGTGTGAATTTATAAATATGTGTGTGTGTGTGTGTGTTTAAACTTGATAGTTTCTCATTGGGTAGTACTTAGCTCTATTCCATTCGTCTTTAATATCAAGTACATGTCTATCTATTAATGTACATGTCTGAGAATAATTTAAGCAAACCATTTGAGCTAATTTGTTTCTATTACTAGTCTTTTAAATTTTTTTTCATATCGTTCCTTTTATCGGTTGGAGTTAATAGCATATATAAGGTTAAAAGATAGAAACAGAAAACACGAAGCTTCGTTCAAGATCTTGGTGCAAAAATCCAATTTATCTTTATCAAAATTATTATTGATCTCACTTTAGTGACAATTCCTACATACAAAATCATATAACATTTGAAGAAATAAAAAAAAACAAGAAATGAAAAGCTAAGGATATTAATTAATTTTGGAGCAGAATCATAGCTACTTTTGAATCTGAAATGAGGCTAATTAAAACTAATTTAAGTGTAAAAATTAATTATACGATTATACAGGGGAAAAGGGTAGAAATTTTATATCAAACATAAAGAATTTTCTGTCATGACTTATGCCTGGGATTATTAGCGATGACGATTAGATGATATTTTTTAAGGCCTACCTGTATAAAAATATTTGTTATATATTACAATAGGTGATGCTTAAGAACCTAATTTCGAAATACGCAGTTTTAACAAACATATTAGGAAAAATATTTTGTATAACAAATCGGTAACTCCTGTGAATTTGGTTGTCATATTTTTTCTAGAGAGATTGAAATGTATTGAAGAAAGCTGAATCAGGTCTATTTCGTAGCTTTGGGCTTGAAATGGAGTTTTATCAATAGCAATAACAAGCCAATGCCCGACTTTGCTCATTATTCACTAGGAAAAGAACACGACTCTCCTTCCCTAAGTAATAGAAATTCCTTTTAGCGAAAATTCTACTTTATTTTAATTTTCTTGTTTATGTTACTGGAGTACATATTTTCTTACTCACTTGAATGAATGACTCGAAAATTCTACTTAACAACATATTCACCTTGGCTGTAGATGCAAACTGGTATAATAAATAAAATATTTTTACTGGATAGCAATATGTGCAATCTCCCACACCAATAATTCTTTGCGACTATTAATACACAAACTACATACATTAATAAACTAGTATAAAACTATAAACATTATTATCATTTTAGAAGCCCAAAACTTTGCTATTTTATTAAGAAAATTTAGTTGTCAATCAGAAAACCTGGAGTGAAAGGAGAACGGGGCCTTCTACTTTCTGTTCATTCCAACTTATGAACTTATCTGAGTTGAGGAGAAAATAAATCTGCAGCGGATGTCTTAGGCAACTTGTAAACCTCTACTCATCGCTTGGTTATCAAGTGAAAGGAATGTGTTTCGCTCTAAGGGGGCAATGTAATAATTGCACAGAATTGATTAATTATCGATGAAACACATTAATTACAATATAGTTGTTTGTCTTTAAACAATTTTTTGTATATGACCACCATCCGCACATTGCTCGTAACATGACTTCACTGCTTCGTGCAGATATATCTTGAACGGAGTGGGTGACATGCAACATCCTTGCTTCAACCCCTAGGGTACCATGAAAAGGATCAGAAAGATGGTTCCTGCATCTTGTATGTACTCGACATTTACCAGTCGTCGCTGTATAATCGTTTCACAGCCAATATCAATGCACCACTAACATACAAATGCCTACTTCTTTGAGGCTACCCTTAGCCTCTAGCTAAGCACATTGTCATAAGTCCCTTTCCTGGAACTTATCAATGAGTTGGCGAAGCACAAATAAACTGTATGTACAAGACCGGCCCGCCGTAAAACCTGCTTGTTCCTGAGGGGTAGAGTGTGCTTCTTCTGACACTCCCTGATCAGCCTATCAATAAATAATCTTGGCCACAAGAACTCACATATTCCGCAATAATTACACCACACTTTCCTATCACCTTTTTTCCTATCACTCTCAAGTCATCCGGGGCATTATCTCCCCTGAGAACAAGGTTTATCACATCAAAAGGATGACAGTTTCGAGCTTCCTGCCTTCAGGAGCTACATAGTGCTGTTACGGATAGAAATAATAAACGAAGAAATATCTGAAGTAGTCAATATCTGATTTTTATTATGTATGTATATCTTAATACGCTTCTAAAGGAGGAGATGAGTGGCTCAGTGGTAGAGCACTGAGATGCCATGACGAAGGTCCTGGATTTAAATCCAGCTCGCTTCAAACTTGTATTTAATCTGTTAGCAGCCGGATATGGATCCTATGGGATCCAAGTCCCTTCTGGGGCCTATCCAGCCTCTATTAAGTGGATATCCAAAACAAGAGGGGGGAGTATGGCAGTTCAGCGTGATCTTGGACAAATCACCTCCCTCTACAACCGTTGTCCAAGAAACAGTACAGTCTCTACCATGTTCTGACCCCCAGACCCCTTAGTGTGACAGATTTTTTTTTATCATGATTTTAGATCTATAAATAATCGAATTACAACTAGTATTAAAGGTTTATAGAGATATAGTTGTAAATGAATATAAATGAAGAAAGAAACGATAGTATAATAATGTTAACACCTCCGAAGTCAAAACAGAGACAACTAAGGTGCAGGAGGAAAATTTATGAAGAAAACTGTGCACGCTATACTACCTCATAAATTGCCTGTTGAAGTCTCGCCTCCATTAAAGTCCTATTAGATTCATGAAATAATTGTATGTCCCATTTTTTTTATTTTTCATCAGTTAGTAAATAATAACACGCTGTTTATAATTGGTTCTTTATTGGCCTAATTTAGTGGGCAGAAACGCTATAGGGTGGCTTCTCCAATTATCATTTGTTTTAAATTATTCATGCGCGATAAACAATAAATAATATACAATTACCTTCCATTTTCTATAGGTAGTTTAACGGCATTATTTTTTTTTTATTGGCAAATACAGTAAATTATAGTTGATAAATACAATATATGCGTGTATGTACAAGAGAGGCGTGATGGAGAGTTTTTCAAATTTCACGAAACAAATTAACCTAGTGCGTCAATAAATTTAGCCTAAAGAAATAACAAAAGGTTTAATTATGATGAGAAAATCACCTTTAATTCATTTCAGACTGAAAAGTTCCCTATTTCTTTCTTTCAGATCTTCTGTCTTTAACTCGTATAGGGTCTTTTTTAGATTAAGGCTGCCAGTTACTTTTAGTAACCTAATGATTACTTTGAAAGTAATTCATCTTTTTTTTTTTTTAAATTAAACCATATGACAACTACAAAGTCTATTAAGAAGGTTATTTATGTGTATAATGGATACAGAGATACATTTTATTAATTTAATTTTGTTTTGTAATGAAGAAGAAAATTTCTTACATTTTTTTCAAGATAAAGGTGCCTTACCTAAATTTAAAAAGTGTGATAATGGACACAAAATAAAATTGAAGTATAAACAAAAAACTTGGTTTCCTACATGAGAAATTGCAGAACTTCTAAGGGTTTATTCTCAAATACGTGGTTCGAAGAATCAAGACTACCTTTAAATAAAGCTCTTTTATTAATATATTGCTGGGCGCAGGAATACACAACTACGAAATTTTGTAATAAAGAACTTAATATTAGTGCAACTATTACGGATTGGAAGAATATGTTGGGACAATTTTGTGCCTATACTTTAATAAATGAATGAATGAATAAAGCCTTTTATTACAAAAATTAACAGGAATTATTAAAATAATAAAAATTAAAATAATTTTACTACAGATACTATATACAATATTTATAACTTTTATAATATTATGAACTTTTTTTTTCTTGTTAATTTATGTAGGCCTTCCCCTTAGGGAGTGATGGTCTAACTTCCCTGGAGACCAAGTGCTACTGGGAAGTGAGGTTCGTTGTTTCTCTCCATAGTTGACTCCATGCTTCTTTGTCTCTGGCTGTCCTCATCCAGTTTGGCCCTGCATTGGCTCTTATGCAGTAATTCCATCTCCTTCTTTGCCTTCCGCGTTTTCTTTTCCAGTCATAAGGAGTCCATTGTGTTGTTGAAGGACCACCTTACTTTAATAAATAATCCTATTCAAATAGGCGGAGGAAAATGACTGTAGGAATATATGAATCTTGTTTTAGTAAAAGAAAAAAACAATGTTGGAGGTATTTTATGTATGCAGTACCTGATAGGACATCAGAAACTCTTCTTAATTGTATAAAAGCTACAATAAGACCGGGAACAATATATATATGCACAGGAACAATAACAAACATTTATTTCTACAAATAATTGACGACATGGCGGCTTTTTTTCCTGTTTGAATTCATATTTAGTTGTTATTTTTGTATTAATTTAAAATAAATATTTCATAACTGGCAGCCTTAATCTAAAAAAGACCCCTCGTATGTTAGGTTTAATGGTTTTATTTATTTAATGTTGAATAATATTAGTTGACCTTGTTTATACGAGGAAGAAAATGGTCCGGGAAGAAGACTCTAAGATAGAAGATTCAAGAAAATTCTATTATAGAAGAAGGCTAGTCTGGAGTGTCAACCCCCGTCGATCGTACTAGCCCTGGCGAAGACCTGCAGTGCGGGTCGAACGTTGGCTTACCAATAAACAGGTTCTGCCTACATAAGAGAATTCTCTTGACCTCCACCCGGAGATTTTCTTCCTCTTTTATTTATTTAACTTAACTTTATACTGCTATGGCTAAGCGGACGATGCTACTGTGGTAGTTTACAGCTAATCATACCTGGATAGGTAAAGTTTACCAAACTTTAGGTTTATTATTACCTGTTTATTGAACAAAAAATCATAATGTATTCAAAATCTATATAGTACCATTCATACATTATAATATAATATTTTATACATACACAATATAATGTGCATAATAGATATATTTATAAGTGACGTTAAATGAACAAACATCATCATCATCATCACAGGCACTACAACCCGGTACGGGTCTTCGCCGCATCAATACGTCGCCTCCATTCCTCTTTGTCTTGTGCAAGGGTCTGCCAAGCTCTCGTGTCCAGAAACTTCACTGCATCGGCTTCGACCTCATCCGCCCATCTCAGTCGTGGCCGTCCTCTCTTTCTTCTGCCATCCACGTACCCAAACAATAGCTGCTTGATTGGTCCTTCCCTATCCATCCTTGCGATGTGCCCAGCCCATCTTAGCCTAGAGAGTCGTATAAATTGCACCACATCCGGTTCCCGGTAAATTTGGTACAACTCTGCATTATGCCTTAGTCTGTACTGGTCATTGACTTTAACTGGGCCAAACATCCTTCTCAGAATCTTTCTCTCAAAGACTTGCAACCTAATGGCGTCTGTTCGTGATAATGGCCATGTCTCCGAGCCATAAGTCAGAACAGGTCTAATAAGAGATTTTTACAGGATGATCTTGGTGGATCTAGCCAGCAAATGCCCTCTCAATATTTTAGCCAGGCCAAAATAACACCTATTAGCTGAAGTGATCCTTCTCTGTACTTCTTGACTGGGCATATTTTCTGCACAAACTAAGGACCCTAGGTACACGAAATTGTTTACACTTTCAAACGTGTAATCTCCAAATGTAACTGTAGGTGGTGGTGGTCTTGTTGAGTTGGCAATCATGTATTTGGTCTTCGTTTGGTTAATACTTAGGCCCATTACCCGTCCAGCTGCCTCTATGGCTAAGAAGGTCCTTTCCAAGTCCCTCTGCGATCTAGCTATAATATCTATGTCATCTGCATAGGCTAATATTTGGATTGACTTGGTGAGAATCGTCCCACTTCTTTGGACTTCGGAATCCCTTATCACCTTTTCTAATGCGAGATTAAAAAGTAGGCATGCTAGGCCGTCTCCTTGTCTTAGCCCCCTTGTGGTCGTGAATGCCTCTGATAGGTCTCCTTGTATTCTAACCTGACATTTCGATCCTATCATCAGCAGCTCTGTTAGATGGATCAATTCAAGGGGAATATTCATTGTTTCCATCGCCTGGTACAACCTCTCTCTAATGACACTGTCATATGCACTGCTAAAATCTATGAAAAGGTGGTGTGTGATGATATTGTATTCTCTTGTTCTTTCGAGCAGGGTCCTTAGTGCAAAGATTTGGTTGGTTGTTGATCTTCCTCTCATGAAACCACATTGGTAGACTCCCACCTCTCTGCATGAGGGAGTAGCCTCTGGTAGACGACATTAGATAGCACCTTGTATGTGCAACTGAGCAGGGTTATGCCACGATAATTATTGCAATCCGTTTGGTCTCCCTTTTTATGGAGAGGGATGATGATGCCAGTATACCACTCCTCAGGCATGGTCCTAGTTATCCAAATACTATGGAGAAGGTCACGGATCGCTTTGATAAGTTCATTTCCACCAGCTTTCAGTAATTCTGCAGCTATGTTATCAGATCCTGGGGCTCTGTTGTTCTTTAGTTTTTGAATGGAATCAAAAATCTCCTCGTCATCTGGTGGATCGGTTAACTCGACGGCATCGCACAGAACAGGGTTTACACTATCCACTGCAGGGGCCTGAGAAGTTCCTAATATACTTCCAAAGTGGAAGGCCCATCTGCCAAGGATATTATCTTTATTTGTAATTAATAATCCATCCTCTCCTCGGCATGCATTGGATCTAGGCTTAAATTTCTTTCGCTGGGCATTCACACTCTTGTAGAAGGCTCTTACATCCGCTTGACTTCTTAGTTCTTCTATTTCCTTTATTTTCTCAAGTTCTTTACTTCTCTTCTTCCTTCTATGAATGCCTTTCTCTTCTCGCCTTCTGTCTTTATACTCCTTTACAATATGAACAAACAACAATAGATATATCCCACCTGTAATCTGAATGAAGTATTTATTTGTGGAAGAAAATGGTCCGGGTAGAGGCAATAAATTTCTGCCTATTTAAGGGAAATTTCTTGATCTCAACCGGTAGAGTAGAGTGTATGTATATATATATATATATATATATATATATATATATATATATATATATATATATATACGAGGTCATTTATTATCATTCAAGAAGTTACAGTATTTATTAAATATTTTTAGTTTGAAGAGAAAATATTTGTCCAAGCCAACTCGGATAGCCCGTGTCTCTAGCGCGGTGCTCTAACCAACTGAGCTAACCTGGCTCTTAACACGGGCAGACAAATCCCTTCACCGATCCTATATCCCCGCGTTCTCCCAATTTTTGCGTGAATACAAGGAAAAGAATGTTCATTGAACATTACTTTAATTAGGATCTCGTTGACTTACGTCAATTTTGTATTATATTCATGTAAATTATAATTTTTAAACTATAAATTGATATAAATTTATTTTATATTTATTATTCTTACGATGGTGATCATTTTTAAATATTTTTATTTTAAAGAGAAATAATAAATATAAACCGGTTACGAGCTAGGTTAGCTCAATTGGTTAGAGCACCGCGCTAGAGACGCGGGTGATCCGGGTTCGAATCTCGGCCTGGACAAATCTTTTCTCTTCAAAATAAAAATATTTAAAAATGATCACCATCTTAAGAATGATAAATATATAGTATTTATTATATCTTCATACTAACAAAATACACAGAACATCTAAAAACTCCAATGTGTAGAAGGAATAACGTTCAATGTTATTTTATATACATATACACAGACATAAATACTTCTACTATATGAAGTTGAGTATATGTAATAGAACGGGATGAAGACCGGATGTAAAAGAGTTTTACTCTAACATCACTTTGTGCATGAAAATTTAATAAGCATAATTGAAGTTACATTGTTAAATAATTCTGAATAGCGTTGATTCGCATAAAAAAAATCATTCAGTTAATGTACCAATACCAACGTTAAGACAGGATGATAACATAGTTTGCTTCGATTCTATCTGTACAAGACTATTATCTGCATCACTCATCTAAATAATAGTAATTCATTGCAATTAAAAATTTACCTTGAACAACAAGAATTCGCAGTTCGTCGCGTTTCTACCAGGGACTTTTCCACACCGCACATTTTTTCTTGATGTTTTGAAGACGCATGTAGATAGTGCGGTTGCTGTCATTAGTGATTGTCAATGCAGTATTTATAACCAATTAACTTTTTTATATACTTTATAATATATAAAATTATTGAAATTTTCATTTAAAAAAAAAATCGTTATGTTTCTTCGTATATTTGACTTTATATGTCAATGTGCTACCCGAAGTTCATAGCAAAGGATTTTTAAACATTCGTTGGTCAGGTCACCTGTGGTGTAGCGGATAGCACAATCTTCCTTACCCAAGTTTGTTGCTAAAATAAATGTCCTGAGCCAAATTATTTCTTTTTATGAATGATATCAATGTATTTTTTTAATAAAACTGCAATATCAAAATTAGAAAAGGTTTATAGAAAAATAATATATACCTTATATCCTATATCCTTAAAACATAAACATTTTAAGGATACATGTTTTTAAACAATAATTCATAATTTATCTCTCTTTACAATATCAAAAAAATGTTTTTTATTTATAAATTTATAATACTGCAGTTTTGGTGCGGATGGTTTATTACAAAACCCGCACTTAATATAAGTTACAAGTATAAACCAAATTATTGGTCAGGAAATATCCAATAAGTTTAACATACAAAAAAAAGATACTTAAAAATCTGAATTTGCCGTATAAAAACTACAGTACAATAACAAACAAAAATTTTCAATTTAAAAATGTGAAAAAAAAACTGTATTGCAAAAACATTCAAATTCAATTTGATTGAAAAACAACTCCAAGAGCGTTTTTCGAAAGAAAGAAAAATATACAATATAGAAACTATACAACAATGGGGGTTCGAGTTATTTAAACAATTATACAGTAAGAATAATGGGTGTTTGTCCCCGTTAGGCGGACAGGTGGTATCCCCCCTGCTTTCATATAGTTTTATAGCCGGAGATGGTCTCTGTGAGATTTGGAGACCCTCCTGGTGCTCATCTAGCTTCTTTAAAGTGGGTACCCTTAATTGGGGAGGGAATCAGGCAGTTTAGCTTGGTCTAGGATATATCACCTCCCTGCATAACCGTTGTCCTAGAAACAGTACAGCATCCACCGTATATTGAATCGAAGACTCCTTCATGGATTTTAGTGGTACAGGTTTTTTTTTATATAATAACGATTACCAAATTTAACGACAAGTTTATAAATAAATTACACAATTTGGATAATCTTTTTATTCATAATTAAACAATTAAGCGATATCACCATGCTTTTGTTGAGCAGTCGTACTTCGCAGCTGTGAATCACAGAGTAAGTTAACAAGGCCGGTATTCCCAACCTTGATAGGCCAGACCGCAGCCCTGACCTCAAACGTATCCAACGTCTTCGGATTGTCTCAGGGGATGCATCCCAAGACGATAGATGTGGATGACATCTCCAGTTGTAGATGAGGTGGGAGTGTTCATTTTTTAATGAGTTTGCGGCTCATAAGGATAACTCCCCGAAGTTTATTTAATTATATTAATAAGAAATTATTTTCATACGTACCAACAGCTTATGCAATAAAATGACAAGAAACAAAAACAAATCCATTAGATGGGGAAAACTAATCATTAAAAATTATTATATAAATATTTTTTTTTTTAGTTTATTGAAATATTACAATTTGCCACTTGTAGTCAGTAAGTAATAGTGCTAATTAGCTATACAATCATTCCACAAAAAAAAAAAAAAAGTTTTATGAAAGAAATAAATATAATAAAAATATATACTATGCATGCGGAAAAATATGTACATACGGTAATAAAAACTAAATAAATGCGAAAATGCTAATAAAAATAAAATAATTGCTCACACTCATACCATAATTACACTATTTATAATTGCCTGAGGTTCCCGAACTAGGCTTCTTCCCCAGGAATGAGGGCAAAGAAGGAATCCGGGAGGCTTCTGCCCACTTTCCAAGCTGCGTCACTGGCATTAAACGCCAATGGAAGCTGGTAACGGCGCATGACATCAGACACACAGGTCGTGAGTGGAGAATCTGGCCAGTGCCAGTATTCCAAACAATATTATTACAACAGGTTTCGGGGCCATAGACGGTTTAGACGGCAGGGTTAGTTATATGGATGTATGGAACGGATGTGACTGAGCCAGGGGATTGGGATGTCAGGCAAACTTTTGGTAAAAGTTTGAAAATTTAGTAAGGATGAGGTCGAGGACGAAAGGAATGTTGAGATCTTTATGGTGGGTTTTGTTTGAGCCATAGTAAGGAGCGATAGTTTTCAGGACTTAGGATTGAAAGGATTGAATACGTCTGATTTTCGATTATTTGCGCCCCCCCCCCCACAGTTTCAGTCCAAATAGGTCTTGTATATTAGAAGTTTATTGTCTATTGAAAGATTGGAGGTCTTACATAGTAATCTGTAAAGTTGGCTGAAACGTCTGTTAAGTTCTTATCTTTTGAGTCTGGTATGAGGGTTCCGTGTAAGTCTTTTGTCTAGGAGGGAGCAAAGGTATCGTACTTTGTCGGAATATAAATAAATAGATTATATAAATGTGAGCACGTGCTTTCTTATCGAATTCCCACCACGCAATGATAAATTCTGTGTACGAAACTTATTCGGATAGTTTTCAGCTTAACAAGCAATTTTAGCCTGTACGAGAAGATTGAGATGAAAATTTAAGAATTTCTATTTTACTACCACTAACTCGTTCTTGCTTAGCTTATCATTTAGTGTATGTTACCGAGTTAATAACTTGGCCTAGCTAACTAAACGTTAATAATGTTCGGTAAAAGAAAATGGAGAGATACTTATATAATTACTTACTTGAAGAAGACTAACGCTCTAGTTATAGACAAAAGATAAGGGACACCTGTAATTTAGTGGCATGCATAATTACTTTGTATGCGCATAATCACGGGATCGCAGTCGGGTAGGTGGATTTGGGATTTTTAAGGGAGTAAAAATCATTGGTTTATGTCTTCCTTCGAAGGAGACGTAAAGTGGAGTCTCCAACACTCGTTAAAGATTCCTTTCCTAATCATAAGTGGATAGGAAAAAATTAGGCCTCCCAGTGTAGTATCGTTCGGTAAGCCATAGTTTTATAAGGTGACGTTAAATAAGTAAACAAGAAACAATATTACTCCATTAGGATGCTTGAAATCTAAATCAAGTTTTCTCTCTTTTTCTATTCTATTGACCTAGCAGTTGATAATAATTTTTCATTACATTATATAGTTTTTTTATGGCATAAAAACTTTATACCAAGTTTCATCAATACATTTCAGGCATATAAATTGAAATGGAGTTATATCAATATTTATTATTATAAGTAAATACTTTCATCCTTTTAAAAAAATCAGTAGCTTAAGGAATACCCTTTCATCCTCAGACTAATAATATTATTTTTAAAAATATATCGTTTATGAACCAGCTGGTGCGAGTTATCAAAATCCATATAAAACATATTTAATTCTTTATAACCCGAAGAAATAAATACAAATCCAGATTATTTTTGAGGTTACGAAATCGTTGCGTGTCTAATAAAGTGGCAAACAACAAACCAGTCCTCGTTTCGCAACTTATAACTGCGAAAATATAATAAGCACGCATGATAACTTTAACAAACCTATACCAGTACAACGCATGAAGGCTCTTGGGTTCAGCACATGCTAGTGACTGTACTGTTTCTAAAAGAACGCTTGTGCAGAGATGTGACTTTGAGATCAAGTTTGACCACTAGACTTTCTGCCAGTTAAAAGTTCCCACTTTTAGAGACCGGGGCCCCAGGAGAATCTCCTACCACTCAGTGTCATTGCGTGGCTGTTAGTCGATTAAATAATTTATCTGTTACGGCCGGATTTTAACCCAGAATCTTTAGCATAGCAGCGTAGGACCCTACTCAATGAGCTACCTACCTCCCTTTTTTAAATTTTAAATTCATGATTTTTTCGTTTGAATAAAAAAAAAAAATCTGGAGGTTTGAATTGAGTCATTAATTTGCAATGACATTAAAGTTTCAAAATGATTTTAAAAATTAATGAATAAAAAAAAATTATTATTATATAAATGTAACAGAATAAGAGGAAGTATTAAGAGTAATTGGAAGAGTTTTTATGCATCTATTTTATCATAGGCTAATTAAGCCTACGTTCAGTCATAATAATAAGCAATATAGTGATAATAAGGTGGTAATATATCATGTCGTTTCTTATTTATTTATTCTTATATTTATTATATCTATTTATTTATTAGTTTAATACACGACTCGCACCTGCACCCGCATGAATAAGTCATTCTGAAGTATACCCGTCGGCTGAGATGAACCTCCTTTCTCGAAGGTAATTCAGTTGCACTAAAGTCACTATTACTATAATCTTGGTTGAACGACACCTTCCTTCAAAAATGCGGGTTTACATCATGCGAACGGGCAACTGTCAAACTCTTATTGCCATGATTTTGTTTTCTTACGGATCTCAGTTTCTTAGCCCTTGGTTAAATAAAAAACGAAGGTATTATTGTTATGAAATTGTTAATGAAATCGCACTAATTGCATTAAAGTTTTGAAATACAATCCAGTGAAAAAATATAAACTCAACTTAATTAAAGTATTGATTAAATTTAATAACAAAGTTTGAGGGGAGTCCGCAGGCTGGATGCCGATACCACCAATCTATGCGTACAAACCTCCACCCACGGACCATCAACAATCCCAGACCTATTTCCTTACCTGCATTTATCAACATTTCTGTACTTAATAATAATTTCATACCTCCAATAATGTTTTTAGATTTTATTTTGTGTCATTAGTTTGGCAAGAAGCATTTGATCTGTTTGACAAATTACGAACATCAGATTTTATTAACAAACCTTCATTATACTGTGTATAAGTATTAACTAAGATGGCCCAGAGGCAAATTTTTCGTGAGATAAACCACTCCTTGTAGTCAACAACTTTTTTAATCGATGTCAAAACAATTATGGGAAAAATAAAAGAAGGAAAAGAGCTACAAAAATGTTTCAATCGTTTGAAATGGGTTGTTATGAAAACAAAATCTCAAAAGCAGGAGCATCCTCTGAGAAGATTGTGAGGCGAATCTGAATCACATCTCAATTTAGGATGTGATGCTAGGTGAGGAAGTCGATAGTTGAATCAAAGTTCTTAAAATATCCTAAGTAAAGGTTATGACAAACAGAGCTGAAAAACAATTAAATTGTTCAAAATTCAAACACAGCATTCCCTCAAACGTTCAGCGCGCATTTATTAATTAAAAGACTTAATATTATTACCTTACTGATATTTTGTGTCAAGTGGATGAAAGATATGAATAAACAGACACAATGGCATAAATACAGGATACAATCAATATGGCATGATAAGACAATAAGAAGTCTGAAAAGAACGTGACAGGCAGATCTTGCCGATGCTATATCATTATTACTTCGATCATCACCCAAGATGATCTCCAAGTGACCAATGTAAGTCGAGTCGATTCATGTTTTGAATTCAGTTTATTCTGAAGTTAATCCTATAATAGTCTGAATAGACTGGATTAAGGAAGAACTAAGAACTGGGACAATTCCCTGATATTCGCGTAAACCGAATAGCGATGATACAAGCCTGCCTTCCATTTACGATGGGCACATCTATTATGAATTAAACTGTTAAGGATATATTTTTTATTTTACATTCAGTTCGTTATGTTAAATATCCTGATGTGGGTATGGCAATTTACTACAGTTCCGTGGCGGTATTTGCCCCGCAAATCGATCTGTGATGCTACAAAAATCTTCAATAGAATTCACGTCAGCTATATGTTAAATATAAAATATCGAGGGCTATTACATTATTATGGATATAGGAGGAGGTTTGAATATTGTAAAAAAATAATCCATAAATATCGTATCCTTAATTTAGAATATAATAGAACATTAACATAAGTAGTTCTATGTAATGGAAGAAAATTCCTAATTCCTTAAATAGCGGTCAATGTAATTTGTAATAAAACCCTCGCCTTATTAAAGCCTTTAGGGGTATTAGAGAAATATCAAAGTATGAATAAATGAAGTCTTGAGTTGTTCCTTGAACGTCATGAAGCCAATTAGCTGCTGTCTTTATTTGACGAGTCTTTTTGGACTGTTGATGTGCTGCAATTTGCCTTTTTTTTTTTTGTGTGTGTGTGGTTTTTCTTTTTGTGTATTTCCTGATGATACTTAAATTGGCGAAGCGTTAACTAGTAATTTTTGCCAGTATTTTCGAGACTTAAGGCTTTGCTTTTGGGGATTTTCCTATCGGATTCTATATACTTTATGTCTGATTTTTTAGTGTAATATTTATTCGGGCTCATTTTTATTGATGTAATGAAATATTTCATTTTCGTTTCCCTTTGTTTTTACATCCGAATGCAGGGATTAAAAATACAGCATTAGAGAACAATATTTTACAAGAAATAAAATGCCTAGAATCGGTTTCAATCGTTACTAAAACACGCGCGCACCAAACATTTGTTTTGTTGCTAAAGATTTATTTCTAGTATTGAGTTCATGCTCTTCTATAGAATTAAAATAAATATGATGTATATATATGTTTTCCGAATGCTCTGTTTTTCATTAGTTATATTTATTATTGAATTTTAACATCAAACCTTGTTACTTCATTAAAAAAAAACATTATATGGTCTTGACGATTTTCTGACATGAGTTGTGAAAGAAAACTGTTTAAAATCATCTGGAGAATATCACGTATTGGGAAAATATATCAGGATTAGTTGTATAGGTTTTTTCAGTGAATTTCATGATTTTTTCAACCAGTTTCATAATTTTATTAACCAATTTCATATTTTTTTCAACTAATTTCATAATTTTACCAATCAAATTCATAATATTTTCAACTAATTTCATAATTTCACCGATCAAATTCATAATTTTTTCAACCGATTTCATAATTTGTTAGATGTCGAGGTGTGGTTGCCAGGAAATCATATAACATATATATTTGGAAACAGATTTGGATGTATTAATTATTACATATTCTGACGATATACTTATAATGAGGTAAATATAAATATATATATATATATATATATATATATATATATATATATATATATATATATATAATATATAAAGCATTGAATATAATCATATACCTTTTTTTTTTCTTTTTTTTTTTTTTATTTGTTCCCCCCATGGTAACCCCATGGAGGGACCGTTTATTAATATTAGGACATGCTCCATACTTAAGTAAGCATATTACATGTCATTACATATGATGTTAATAATTACAGATCAATTTGGTATCATAATTACAGAATACATTTTAGTATAATTTAACAATACAAGAAATTCAAAATTTATAGTTTGACTAAATTGATAATTTCTGAGAATGAAATTAAAATTAAACTTGTAATCCTAAATTATGTATATATATATATATATATATATATATATATATATATATATATACAGGAGATTACCTCTTCCAAGTTCTGTATTGCCACAAGACAACATCGCTCTTGGTTTTGATTTTACATTTGAGGAAGCATATTCTGCCGGATTCTGCATTGGGAATATGGTGGCAGGTATTTTATTATATGCGAATATCTCTAACTTGCTCAGTTTTGTGGATAGCTGGATTTTCCATCACTAAAATATTATTGATGAGGGAAAGCTGATCAAGTTTTTCAAGCAATTAAATCAAAAACTGGCAACATAAATCACTATCAATAGTTCCAGAAGCTATAACAAAATACACAGTTTCTCTTTTATTTTTTGTAAGGTGAAGGCTGCGTTTTCTTCAATTACTTCCTTAATCGCAGCAAGAGTTTCGGGTGTCAAACTTATGCCATGAGTACCACATCTTTTTTTTTTATGTTATATGATTTCCTGACAACCACACCGCCACATCTTAAACAATATGAAATTGGTTGAAAATAAAATTATGAATTTTATTGGTGAAATTATGAATTTGATTTGTAAAATTATGAAATTGGTTGAAAAAATTATGATATAGGTTGAAAAAAATATGAAATTGATTGAAAAAATTATGAAATTCACTGAAAAAATTATGTTTATATCAAAAATAATCCTTGTAATATCGCATTTGTTTTTTTACTTCTACTGAGCTAATTTCGAATGAAAACTCGTTACCCATAATAAAGTCATTTTTCCATATTTATTATTATTTTCTATGAGTGATATGTACCGCAAAATTTCTATTTTTTTTTTTTTTGTGTCCAACCGACAATATTTATAACTCATGTACTAGAACAAACTGGTAGTTTAAAATGCGGACAGAATAATTTTATTTTTTATACATTAACCGTTAAGTTGAAAATGAGGTGGTTCGGACACCTTATTAGGATGGAACCACAGAAAATCACTAGGAACATTTACGAGACCCACACGGAAGGAAAAAGGCTTAGAGGAAGGCTTCGCATATCCTGGGAAGACAGCGTAAAGGATGCATTTAGGAGGAGTGGAATGGACTGGAACCGAAGACGAGAGCTGGTCCAGGAAAGAGGAACTTGTTCCAGGCTCTATAAGAAGGATCCTCACACTGCACGGCGGTAGAAGAATAAAAGAATATAAAATAGAAATAAAATAGAAAAGAATATGATGATGATTATATCAACCGTTAGGAGCGAGTATGAATCTGGACGTGGTAGACAAATTATTTAATTTGTCAAGCAGGGTTCAACCAAGTCCTGTGGGATCTGACAAACCTCCTGTGCTCACCCAGCCCCTATGGTATAAACCTGTAAGTTGAGCCTCATCTCGGACAATTCACCTCCCTGCACAACCCTTGTCCTAGAAACAGGTCAGCCTCCATCACTAAATCCAAGACACTTCATGGGTTTTAATGGTACAAGTGTTTTTTTATATCAACCGTCTGATATAATTTAAATAAGAACTTTGATAATATTTTTTATTATTATTATTATTTCTAAGCCTTTTCAGGGCTTTTAATACAACTTTGAGTCTAAAGCATTATTAATGATGGGCGGATAAAGATGTAGATGAGAAGAAGTTAACATGTAACGCACGTAAGAGATCCTGGACATTGCAGCTCGGCAAATTAGAACCTTCCAGATCCACGTCTTCGCAATTTCTTCACGACGGATGATTGTGATTGCGGTCTAAGATGATTGCGAGCGTCCTGCAGAAATTTTCTCCGGCGTTCTAGCATTGAAAAACACCTTACGATATTTTCTTCTTTAACCCACGCTTTGATCTTTGAACTAGATTTTCGGCCACTTTAGAACATCTGAAACTTAGCACACTTCTCAAGTACCGATGGCATAAAAGAATCGTATAAGTTTGTCTCATTAACCTCAACAGGATCTTCAGGATTCGCCATTTTTCATAAACGAAGACATTAGTGTCTTGTACCAAGTATTGATGCATACTTGGCTTAATTTTTATTCTCAGATAAGCTTATGAATAACATGTTACATCAATCAGAGAGTTTCTTATATTTTACATAAAAAAATAATAGTATTAAAAAACACCCTTTTGTACTAAGAAAATGAATAATAATTTTTAAAAACATAGTTGGATCGTAAAGAAAACAAAAAAGTAGGAAATAATTTTTTTAAATATTTTCCTCTGTTTTAACCAATATACATAAAATATTGATACAAAGCATGTAATATTTTATTGATTTATAGGTAATATTATATTGATATAGGGTCATTCCATGTCAAACCAACAAGGCACTCAACTTGACCATTTCAGATTTGACTGAAACTTGGTTTATTTATCCTCTCTGATATCCTGAACTCAAATATAATTTTCAAAAAATTGTATCCCTGATACAATCGTTCATGAAAAATTTTTGAGTTGGCGTTTTTTTTAATTTTTTTCAAATTTATATATGTTTTTATGTATAATTTTGTGAGTACGCCATAAAAATTTCAGATCAGGAGATATGTTAAAAATATATCACTGAAGTACCATACATTTTTTAATTTTAATTTAATTTTGAATAATTTAAGTAATGTAGGCCTAATTCTAATGCTTTTATAAATGTTGGACCTTATTATAGAAACAATATTGATGGTACATTTATATAAAAAATGATTTTGTTTACCTACTGATACTTGAACAAACATTTCCGATGGGGCTTTATCACAATATAAGAATAAAACTAACTTTCTTTCACAACAGATTTTTCTATTAAAGCAGAATGGAACTTGTTTGCATCCTCACATGGAAACAACGCTTGTGGGAGTTATTAGGTATCACATTAAAGGCCATTAAACCCTCTTTAAAACGAGCTATCTCTCAGCTCTCTAGCACTAATAGAACCAAAGCAATTGCAGATCTTAGATTTTAGCGCACGTTAAAAAACGCGACATTTTGTGATTTTTAAAAATTTATAACTAAAAACTATCAGGGATACAATTTTTGAAAATTATATTTGTGTTCAGGATGTCAGAGAGTATAAATAAACCAAGTTTCAGCCAAATCTGAAATGGTCAAGTTGGAAACTTTTTTTTATTAGTTGATTTGGCATGGAATAACCCTATAGCATCAAGCATCCCACACTTTTTTAAGATAAAATTATTTTTTTCGCTCATTATTCGACTAGTATAATGAGTACCTATATAAACTTAGTGAAAATAATTTTCTAATTTTTAGTTTTTTTTTCTATTAAACCGTGCTTCTTATTTGTTTAAACTAATATTTATTTCGATCAAAGTATTATTATTTCATTCAAAAATTAAAGTATAAACAAACTCGTTATACATTTAAGATTTGATTTTAGTAAATAAAATTATTTTGTAATGCATACTTTATAATGCATATAAATAAATATGATAATGCTACAATATAAAATGGTAAGAAAAAATCAAAGAAAAGAAAGCTGATAAAAATTATCTCGGAGACTTTAACGCTTTCCGAGTTGAGTTTTAGCAGTTTGCTCTCGTTGCATAGATACTTTCATAATAAAGATAAATGCATTATGTAAGTTTTATTAGTTTGTATTAGTGCGTTTACATTTGTTTTTAGTTTTAGTTTGTATTAGTGCGTTCATATTCCTTTCATTTTATAATTTTTTTTAGTTCATTCGTTTATCTATTCGTAATAAAGGTACTCTTATAATAAAGATAAATGCATTATGTATTTTTTTTGTATTAGTTCGTTCTTATCCCATTATTTTTGATTTTTTTTTAATTTGCAATAGTTCTTTCAAATCCCATTCATATTGTAATTTGTTTTAGTTAGTTCCTTTATCTACTCGTAATAAAGATAACTGCACTATGCAATTTTTTTTGTTTGTATTATAGTTCGGGAATATTTAATTCTTTTGTCTTATTTAATAAATTTCTATTCACCATATGAGGGGGATAATGGGGATTTGATAAGGGTGAATCAGGGAGATTTGTAGCATTTCTGTCTAATTTTAGATACTATTTAACAATTAACAATTCATGATTCATTTTACATTATATATAAATATTTTATATTTAATATAACTTATAATTTCGAGACCAAAATAATGATTTATTTTTAAAACTATGATATACAATTATGCATAAAACAGTATTGTATAAATATACTATACGATTGTTATATAGTATATAAGAAAATTTTTTGACATTGACCTTCAAAAGCCTATTTTACTATTATATTCATTACGAGGATACATGTACGTTTAGATTTATTATTATTATTTTTGTACAGAGAAGAAAAGAAGGGACTATTATAAAAATTGGAGGTGGTTGGATTCGATTGTATTGCTAACATCATCCGAATAGTCTGGAAAGGCCGGTTTGAGTGGAAAATTTCACCGCAATGATTTATATTATATTAATTATAACACATTAGAACTAATATTTACGAATAAGAAATGGCAATTATAGTGGGAATTTACGTGTTTACAATGAAGCCGGTGCTGCGATGGTGGGAAGGGTGGGAAACGAGTGGGGGTAGAAGAGAGGTTATATAGGGAACAACCAAGCGGCGGGTGGTCATAATCCCAGCTAACTGTGTCATATCGATCATCGTCCATGAAGAATCTCTTCGCCAACAGCAGCGCCTATGCGGCCGTGCGTCAGACGGACGTGTACTCCCCGACCACCGAGCCAGCGCAGGAATCGCTGAGCCCTACACAGGCGGTCTTCCACAAGTACCTCAAGGGCAAGTTCGACGACAAGCCAAAATGTAAATATTTCACTCTTTACGACATGTGTTTATAGTTGTGTAGTTGTGCAGCCGGCGTAAGTACCTAGAGAGTATGACAGCTTTGTTTATAAGTCAGTGTTGCCTGTTACGTGTTTAAGTGTACAGCCTTGCCGGTTTGCGTGTTGAATTTAGACGGTATATCTGTTCAATAGCCAATCCATTTCTATCCACATATGTGATATATCTGCAGTGCATAAGTTGTTAAATTGAACTTTCTCCAGTAAGAATTAACTGTAGTATTCAGGGAAATGGAATCGTGTCGTTCTCGTAGTGTTTGGCTTGTAATGGAGTAGTAATATAAACCCCTTTTCAAGCCAATGACTGACTTAGCCCCTTATCCACTTCGGAAATTACACGATTCCGCTTATTTAAGTACAAGAAACTAACTTCATAGAAAATTTGACTTAACTAATTATTCAGGGGATGTAGATGCCGTTACAATTTTTTAAAAATAAAACAATAAAATTATGATATTTATTTTTCTACTCAATAATTCTTTATCCAGATAGAAATAGCAATAAGTTTAAAATAAGAATAGGGTGAACAACGAAAAAGTCCATTTTACTATTAAAAAAGATGTGCGTTGTTTGATATTAATTGTTGTAAATATCTTATTGACGGATATTGACGGTAAAAGTAGAGTGATTTTGAAAGTATCTTAAAAGCACCCCACATATTTTTACGATGAAACGAATTTTATTGTTCTTCGCTCTGTTCTTAATTTAAGCTATTGAAATTATTTCCTATATTTTGGGGTTGTTTTTGAGTTTTGGGACTAAAGCGTGTTTTTTAGTTTACTAAACTATTATTTATTTTCTACTTTTTAGTTCGGCTGGATACAAACGCGTGTTCTTCATTTTTTAAAAACAAATATTCATTTTCATAAAAGCGTTCTTTTTATTTTTTAAATTATTATTTGTTTTTTGTTGAAAAATATACGAAAGTCCCCTGTTGACCCAACCAGTAATCATATGCTTGTCTCAAAAATTAAGTTACATATGCCTTAGTAAAAGCCTTAGTACTTGGTTTATGTCTTTTAAAAGCATAAATATAATTATAATGCGAAATTGTTTAAATTAATTTATAAAGTCTACTGATGCTATCCGAAGCGTCTCACCTAGACTTTGATATTTACGATTTATAAACTGGCTTATCTTTTAATTCATATTTAATTAAAAATTGTTAGTATTTGCTTATTAAACAGATCATTAATTTATTTTAATATTGTTTTATTATTCTCATTTCATCTCAACATATCATAAATAAAAATTAAATATACATGGCTATAAATTGTTATTAGCATATTTGGTTACTTAATTAATTTACAATTTACTTTTTTTTTTCTTTTAACATAGCTAAGGAAAAATGGAATTTTAGAACGTCCCGGATGTTGAACGAGTTTTTTCGGGACCAAGAACTGATGAACTTTTACCGAACCGGAAGTAATATTATTTATACAAGAATAACTATTATTTAAAATTCATAAATAATTATATATATTTTATCTTTACCTGTGACTATAAATCTGTAACAGCTGACGACATCACTTTTAGGTATCTTTATTTGTTTTCATTAAAGCTGAACATTGCGTAAATCGTGACTTGAGATCAATAAACTATTACCAATTAATACAAAACACTCCAGGTGTCTATTACGTCTTAATCGTATTTCATGAGACCATTGGTAGTATTTTATAGTCTTAAATGTATAAAGGATTTCATTCATGGAGAAATTGAATTATATAAATAATAATATAGTTTATATGTATACTTATATATTTTAACAATAATAATTAAGCCATTTGTCTCAGCATTTTTTTTTTTGCAAACATACTTAATTAAAATTATTTTATTTGATTTTCTATAAAAAATTGAGATACTTTTTCAATTTTCGCTTACTCTTTTTTTATTTTTTGGACTGTTAGGTTTAACAAATTTTTAGAAATAAATGGATTATTCATCAGTTGTAAATAATAGTTTCAAATATCGTTTAAACTATACCTTTATAAACTATCCTTTGTTTCTAATATAGAAACTCATGGAATTGCAATTACATTAAGAATAGGGGAATTTTTTCAATAAAAAAAAGTAAAAAAAATTCACAATGATATGAATGTGACCGACATACACTAAAAATAAAGAAAAAAAACTCAAATCGAGTTGATAAACTGCCAATTCATTTTGAATTGAGACCATTCATATTATCCTTTTTATGCTGCATTCATATTTTTTTATTTTGATTTATTTATTGATTTTTTTCTCTGTACTAAAAAGCCATTAATAAATATATTTAAATAACATTGATTATATTTGTATACATTAATAAATTGTTAAAAATGGATTTCAAAAATTATATTCTTATGAACTAATAGCATTTTCTCAAAAGTATGTAATTAAACTTTGTATTAACATTACATTTACAGTGAACCTATTAATTAATATTTCCACTAGATATCAGAACAGTAATTTTCCTTTTGAGTAATACAATTAAGGAAAAAAATAACCTTTTTGTTATGGCTTGTGATGGTTTTAATTTTTTTTAGTAAAATTCCAATTACTCTGCAATTTCAAAGTTTTTTAAACTGCATCTTCAATAAATTTTTGGTGAATTTCCTACATTCCTTAATAAATCTTGTGGTTCATAATACCGTTTAGTTTTCTTTATATTATATATTATTCAATTAAAATCTTTAAAGTTTTTGAAACTGTACATTGTTTTTTAATCTCAACGAATGGAAGCGGATACTGGTGACACAAACCAGTATTCTATTCCCTATCTGATGTTTCAGAAAGAATAAACTTAAAGGTTAAAATTGATTCTACAAAAAAGCTAAGAATGCAACCGGTGCAATAAGGTGGTGAAAAGATCGTTCATGAATTTAGCCTATCTGGTTGACATTTGTTCTCTGTCACACAGGCTATGTATATCCTGCAAGCCTTTCTTAGGATACCACATTTTTAATTCAAGCATTCTTTTTCACACACCATTCGTTTGTTTATTTTTTATGTCTTTGCATCATTTATTTTTTTTTTTTTATACTTTTATTCCTTTGTGGTTGAGTTTGACCATCGCAATCGTTGCTGAAGAATTTACAGCAGCAATTCGAGACTTCGCAACATAGTTTTTGTTTTTATCTAAATAATTTGAAGTATCTTATATCTTATAATAAATATATTTAAAAAATCAATAATGAATAAAATATTAATAAACAGAAATAAATAAATTTATATAAGATTTCTCCCGCCTCTTGAAAGTAAAATTAATTCAAGATCAAGAAATGTAATATAAATTATGATATAAATGTGACTAAGTATTAATCTTTACAATACCATAGATATTTAAATTTTTTTATATAAGATAAATTCGGTCATACATAACTGTACAGTGTTGTATATAATTTACACTCAATATAGTTATAGAACAGATATATTCATATTTTTAAAATAAATTATGTATGCACTAATATTTATTAGTAATTATTGTAATATGAAAAAAGTAGACTCTTGCAAAGACCAGACTCTTGCTAAGACCTATTTTTACTATAACTCTAAGGCTGCAACATATTGATTTAGTAAAAATTTAAATTCGTTCGTTTATTTTTTTGTTTTAGTGTGAACATTTTACTTCTAAAAAACATAATATAAACTTCATAAAAATTCATAGGAACAGTAAAAACTGTACAACACTACGAAAAATTTGGCTGTTATATGTTTCCATCAAAAGTTATAAAAAATTTATAAATTTTTTAATACATAATGCCATTTTCAGTACAAACGTAATGTTTATGTTTCTATATAACATCCATAAGCATGTTGTATACATTTTTTATTAATGAATACTATCTAAACCGATTACTCATCTAATATTTGAGTATCGATAGTTCTACTGTTATTTAATATCCAAAGGAATGCCTTCCAATTCAGTTTTCAGTACCCGCTTGTCTTATACAATAGATTTACGAATATTAAACAATTAATATTTACAAATTCGTTTAAGATGTATTTGTGAATTTCATAAACGCTATAACTTTTATTTACTAGATGCATCTAATCGCTCTAATATTATTTAAACTAACAATCCATCGTCATTGTCATTTAAAGTGGGAATTATCTTTTATAAATGACCGTTCTAAATCAATTTAATCAACAAGTCCAATAATCAAGAAGAAAAACAAGCATAAATAGGCTAAATAATAGCTATTAACTTATTTTCTTTTTATAATTTCACAAGGTATTTTCCTTACAATTAACATAATTTAAATAATGGTAGTTATAACTTAATTAAAAATAGATAAGCAACGATGGGGAGTCCTTCAGCGTATCATGGTTGCAGTAAAGGAAAAAAAAATGAGTTTTATTGCAAGAACAAAATAATAAGTTAAGGAAGTCATGACAACAAATTAATTAAATATATTTAAATATACAGCCTCCAGTTTCAGGCACATTTCTTTGCCTTATTTAATCAAGAGATATCCTAAATCTTATTTTTAAATCTAGTGCCGCAAAATGCTCTTTTCACTGTTCTGTTTAAAATTTAATTTTATTTGATTCTGGATATATACAAATTTAAATTATATGTATTATAATATGGATGTACTTAGAATATTCATTAATTACATAATTAAGCGGAACTAATATAGGATATAATAATGGATTTCCTATAGTAACTATATATGTAGTTAAACATTGCCCCCAATCATAATCATCCCCCAAATGAAATGCAAAAGTTGATCCGTTAAATATCTAAACGTTTTTAATAATCACAAGACACTAAGACCGGGTGATTTTAAGTAACAAGAAAGTTGGTCAACAAAGTAGCGAAAACTAATGAATGAAATTTTGACCGTTGTTGAAAAAATAATATGCTAATTGCAACAGATGGATACGTTGGGTCTGCAGTTTGAATTGGGTACCTTTGATTGGGGAAAATCCTGGCTGTTGAGATTTAGGGCAAATCATCTCACAGTTGTGTAGTTGTCATAGAAACAATAAAACCTCTCGTATGTACTGAACCCAAGGCCCTCCTCGGGCTGTAGAGCTACAGGTTTTTCTTTTTTATTATTGAAAACCTTCATAAAAGCTCCATAAAAGATTTTCTATATATAATGTTTTCATATATTGCCACTTAATTCAGCCGGACTCAACATTCCAAATGTTGAGCTAAGATGCGAAATACCTACCGGTTTTGTCTCCACTATTCTATAAAATTAATTTATGTAAACCCGTAAAGGTCGATGGCCCGCAGAAAAGGTTGATTGTTTAACCAGTCAGTCTAGGACGAGCTGAAAGATGTCTTCTTTTTATCCATAATCGATGCTAACCTTGAACTTCAATTAATCTGCCTTTTTGTTTATTTGCATGAATATATTTCTGTTAATTATTGCGTCTCTGTGAATAAAACTGAAAATATAACAATTTTTAACGCCTTATATCGGAAATAGAATTTTTACCATTTCAAGTCCAAAATCGCGGATTCGCAAACCTGTCATCGGGGAGTAAATCTTTGGTTATGCCATCCTTCGGAAGAGTCGTTAAACGGGGGTCTGTGACCTGTACGAGGTCAGGTACTCGTTAAAAATCCCTATCCCAATTAAACCTAGATAGGCAAAATTTAGAGCTCCCACTGCAGCATCGTCCGACTAGCTGTAGCAGGATAAAAGTGACGTTAAATGAACAAACTACCACGTTTAGATTTTTTAAATAAGCATTCAAAAATGGAACAAGTACAGTCATCAAGTCACAATGATCTAATTATTATGAATAAAAAACCTTGATTAACAAAAACCTGTCAACTGTGAAGGGTCTAAGGGTCACTACATGGTAGAGATTGTACTGTTTAAGAGCAACTGTGATTCGTACGTGATCACGCTTAACTGCTAAGTTTATTTCCAATTTCCAATGGTTTTATCTAATTCCCCGAATTTGAACCTGGGATCTTTGTTACAACTCATCACTCTATTACTGAGCTATCCCGCTCCCTACAAAATAAGTAAAACATGATAGTCAGTAAAAATATTTGGTAATGTTGAAAAAATTATTCCAATAGCAAACAGTAATTATTTTATTTTATGGACGCGGTTGAAAGTGGGTCAATCTATATCAAATCATTCACATCATGAAAGCCATAGTCTCAGATTTTTATGATTTTTTTATTGCTACATTTTTCCGTCCTGGTTGACCATGTAAAATTTTATTCTTATACTTTTTTTTAATGATCTACTTTTATAAATATTAATTTTCCGTATACGACATATGTTTTTCATTAGCGAAAAAAGTAATAGTAAAGAAATAGTTTAAGCTAATAACGTTGGCCGGTTTCATCATGTTGCTATTATTTTTACTCCTTATATGTTCAGAACAGGCTGCAGCATAAATTAAAATGTATAATGTAACATATCTATTAAATATTGCACTCCTTGTCGTACTCATAATAATAACTCAGACGTAAATATAATAAATTTTTGTTTACAGTTCTTAAAAATCCAAATCCACAAATCCTTTTGTTTGAGTTGGACCATTAAGTTATAAAAGTATCAGAGCTTAATGGTTTAGGCAATATAATGCCAGAAAACATCACTGTTAATTATAAAGTATTAAATTGAGATTGTTTACTAATCCTATTCGAAAGGAGGATCTTTTACAGATCTTTCCATTTTACGTCACTTCCGAAGGACAGCATAACCATGATTTTTATTAACTTATTCTAGAACTACCTGCTGATCTATAAACCCCCGAACTTCGGCCAGAATATTTTTAAACTAACCAATACTCCACACGTGACTCCTTTCACCTCAGATAATAAGTAGTATCGCTATAATTATTTATATTAAAATTCAGAAATATTTCAATTTTAAATATATACAATTTATTCATCAATTATTGTATATCTGCCATGTGTATTTTTATTAACTTAAAAAGATTAGCAAGGCCTTCTTACACCTACTTATTATTTTTCAAGTATTGTTTATATTTCAGTTCAACAAAAAACAAACAATTTAATAATATAAAGTGAGGATACCACTTTTGCTAAAGTTTTTAGAACAGTTTTCAACTGTTGCGTAAGACTAACACACGTACTAGAGATAAGAAAACTGTTTTGAGCCCTTTCACCCAGTCACCTTCACATTTTGACCCAGCTGTAAAGTCGAACTTTACAACATCTTAGTCCATCAACCTCTTCTCTTCTGCAATTGCAACAGAGTAAGTCTGTTGGTTTTCGAGAAGTCCCCAACACCCAAATAAATGGTATTTAAAAAATATGCCATGTAAATATTGAAAATAGCAATGCTACAATATCATTTTCAGATATTTTAAGTTTAAATTTAAAAAAAAAAACCGAAGACCTTTCGGTAGTTAAGTTATTTTCTATTGAGAACTTAATTTTTAGTTAATTGAATTTGAATTAGTTCTTTTCCTTACTCCTTTTGTGCTTCTCAGCATGTAAGACTCTTGTCTTCGGCCTATTGATAAGCACTGAATCGGTGAATCTATTTTGCGGGTGACTAGCCCAGCGAAATAGGCCCCTTAACCTCGGGACAACTGACCTCCAGAATACTTAGATCCTCTCTGGAGGATATGTGACCAGTATTGTATACTGTATATTGGGTTCCACCCAACCTGGAGGACCGATAGCTGGTTGCAGTCAGAAGACTGGACGATGGAACTGCCAACTCCCTACGCCAATTGAATTTCAATTATACTTATTATAATTATATTGATTGTTATTTCTTACGTTAAATAATTCTGTATTATATGGGTAATTAAAATAATCGAATTTTAAAATTAAACGATTAAAATTAATTTAAAGTTAATATATAGCCTTGAGATTTAGATTTGACGCAATTTATTTATATTTATAAATAATTATAATGTGTTATTTTATAATTATAATTATAATGTATATTATTATGGGCAGTATAAATTCAGTAAATTTCTTCATATTTATTTAATGAAATTCAGCAAAATCTGATTTAGAATCGTACCTTCCGTTTTGTTGTTATGATCACAAATAAAATCCTACAAAAAAACATTAACCATATGAATAATATAACAAAATTGATAAAATTCCTCCTAGAATGAGCTGACTGGCTGCAGTTGGTAACCTCAAACAGAACGGTAGTCAACTCTTACCTGAGTCATTAAGGAACTCCGAAGGTGAATCGGCTGAGGAGGTTGCGAAAGGTCCCACACTTCTTGAATACATGTCACCTTATTTACTGTTAATATTTATACATAGCCAATGGCGATGCCTTCTTGCTGAATCTGCAAGCGCCTTCTGAAAACCACCCAGCCTGCCGGTATCGCCCTTGAACAGTTAAGTTAAAAAAAAATATACCGAAAAAATATTTGTGCTAAATTGAAAATAGAGCAATATTAACACTGGATCACAGTGATAAATAGATAAACCCTATTGAAAGATGAAATAAAATTGCATGGTCACACGGAACAAAACCAGAAACTCTTTATCACATTTATTTTTATAACATCAATTTAAATATGAACAAACTATAAAATTAATAATAATATTCTACTTTGATTATTTAACAAATTAACAAGCAAAAGATGAATAAATAATTTCACCTCAGACGCGACATGATGCACCTCTCCTCTTATTAACTTTGAAGTACTATTAATGTATATTTTTATTCAGTTAAATATTAATTTACTTCAATACTAGGTTGTATTTCATTACTGAGATTTGGTTTTATTTTCCTGAAAATCCGAGTCTCATTCGTTTGCACATTTAACTTCTCTTCTGGCAACACTGTTTTAATGCTGGGCAGTTTATTTTTCAAAAATGTCTAGGATTTGATTCAGAGATTTCGTACCATTAAAATGTTTAATACCCGACTTTCATTCTTTAAACGTTATGTGTTTATCATTACTCTCATTATTGAAAAAAGTTCAAATATGCGCTTGATTTTGTGGGACTGATTTTGAAAAACCTAACACTTTCGATACAAGAGTTTAACTGAAGGGAAATAATTTAATGTAAAAAAAAAATTGGGGAGAGCAAAGGTGTGCCATTTATACTGTAAGATTGTCAATCATAAACAAATATGTTTTATTTTTATTTTTAGATCCGTGTTTATTATTTTATGTTTATTCACAAAGCACGTATTACTATGATGCTTATTGATTACAATAAATTATGGTTTTTAATGTAATATATAATTTAATTATTTATTTATTTAAAGTTTCGCACCAATATCAACGAGTACAATTTTGACTGTGAGCCACTGTAACTAATTGACCAACGACGTGAAGAAAGAGTTCTTCTCAGGAAAACCTTGCGTATTGGTCACCTTCTAACGCCGAAAACAGGAAGCTGTTCCTCGGGAAGGAAGTAAATGTCAGAAAACGTTCTCTCTATTATGATTTCTTGTTTTCTCAAGGCAGGATAATTACCTTAAATATTAAACTATAAAATTAATCAATAACACAAGGGAACAAATTTTTATTAATTTTTTGTTGCATGGAGTTTTAGGCCTGTTGTTTACTAATTAGAGGTTGGTGATTACAAATCTAGCCTCAGTTTTTCTCCAGCACCTTTTGTTTTTGGCAAACAGCTGATAGACATATATTTGTACTAGTCACATTCAAACTTCAATTCAACTGAGTTGTTTAGTGAAAAAGTTTGTGCTCTTGTGTTAAATAACAATGTCCAAGTTAAGAAATATCTGTAGAAACGATCCAAACTATTTCTGTAACATTTGTGGTGAATATACATTCAAAAATTGTAGGCTAAGTGTGTCAGAGTTTATAACACAGGTATATTTTGATTACTTTGGATTCGCTTTGGACATCCGTGACAAGTACTGGATCCCTCATATGGTATGTAAAACATGTGTTGAGTCTTTGAGATTATGGGCAAATAAGAAAAGACCCCATTTTAAGTATCAAACACCAATGATTTGGCGGGAACCTAATAATCATCAAGATGATTGTTATTTTTGTGTGATTGATATTAATGGAATTAATAAAAATAACCGGTCGAAATGGTCTTATCCAAACTTGTTATCTGTTACTCGACCAGTCTTGTTCTCTGGCGATGCACCAGTACCCCAAGCTTCTTCATCTGTACAAAATGATCATGATATAGAAAAACAAAACTATTCTTCAAGTGATGAAAGTCGGACAAGTGATTCTTACCCTGATTTTACTTCTGAGCCCCAGCTCTTTAATCAGGAAGACCTCAATGCATTAATCAGAGATCTTGGTCTTTCTAAAAAGACATCGGAGATTCTAGCTTCTCGATTAAAGCAAAGAAATCTTTTAACCCCAGAAACAAGAATTTCATACTATCGTAACCGAGAGGCAGAATTGCTGTCATTCTTTTCTAAAGATGACGACTTTGCTTTTTGTTCAGATGTTCCTGGTTTATTGAAAGCAATGGGAGTACAGAAGTATGATCCAAATGAATGGCGTTTATTTATTGACTCCTCTAAACGTAGCCTGAAATGTGTACTTATGCATAACGGCAATAAGCTGGGTTCGATACCGATTGCACATTCAACTACAGTCAAAGAAGAATATGGTACTGTAGCTTCTGTAATGGATAGAATCAAATACAACGAACAAAAGTGGTTGATAAGTGTTGATCTAAAAATGGTGAATTTTCTTCTTGGACAACAAGGTGGATATACAAAATATCCATGTTTTATTTGTTTATGGGACAGCAGAGCTAGGTCTGAGCACTGGATTAGAAAAGATTGGCCTTCCAGGCAATCTATGGTTCCGGGACAACTGAATGTAATAAATGAGCCCCTTGTGCCCACGGATCGAATAATACTGCCACCTTTGCATATCAAACTAGGCCTCATGAAACAATTTGTCAAAGCTTTGAACAAGGGTGGTGATTGCTATAAATACATCTCAAAGAAGTTCTTTAATTTGAGCCAAGAAAAAATTAAAAAAGGAATTTTTGATGGTCCCCAAATAAGAAGGTTGATAAAGGATGAAAACTTTATTAGTTACATGACTAATATTGAAAAAAAATGCCTGGAATGAATTCGTTTGGACTGCTCAAAATTTTCTGGGAAACAAAAAGGAAGAAAGCTATGCGGAGCATATTGAACTAATGTTGTTACACTTCCAGCAGCTTGGTTGTAATATGAGCATCAAAGTACACTTCCTCCACAGCCATTTGGACCGTTTCCCTGAAAATCTTGGTGATCTGAGTGAAGAACAAGGGGAACGGTTCCATCAGGACATTCGAACTATGGAGGAACGTTACCAAGGTCACTGGAATGCTCACATGATGGCGGACTATTGTTGGAGCATTAAAAACAGCCCCCGTGAACCGAATCAAGCCAGAAAATCTTACAAAAGAAAATTTTTTGATATGTAGTGGTAATTTTTTTAATAGTTTTCTTAATAAAAAATATTTTCATCTTAAAAAACAGTTTATAATTATAACCCCAAAAGTAAAGCTGATACAAACAAACTGACTTCAGATCTTAAATCAGCACCTCGAGGAAGTAGAATATTAGTCAAAATATTTCATGCAACAAAAATGTTGTTCCCTTGTGTAATAAGGGTATTTAAAATAATATTATAATTAAAGAACGTAAGGAAATCGTTAGCAACTACTCTGAATTAACTTTGTAGGAAGAGGTATTGGTAATTACCGAAGTGATTTTTTTTCGTTTTCGTCAATACCAAAAGGAAATTCATTTGTGTCGAGATGCATAATTTCCTTCTTCCATTAGCGTTCAAATGCTGAAGAACCCATTAAATGGCCATGATCTGCCTCAATGTTGTGCAATCTCACCCGCTGGTTTCTACACCTCATTATTTTCTCTTGGAATTGTACTTACTTAATGTATACCAGGACGAGAGCAATGTTTCTGCATATTTCTGTAAAAAGATTTATTTTTCAAGACTATTTTCTTTATAAACAATTCATTAAAATTCACTGATTACTTTAGATTAATGTAAATAGGCTGGTATCGATCGCTAGAGTGGTTTAGCAACCCCTTCAGAGCTCACATGTTCGAGATTTGTCAATCTCAAAAGCGATAATACCTTTTAGTTAGAGTCATTCGTTCTTAGAACAGGTGTCGAGAATGCAAACCTGTCAGCTGGGATATTGCTTGCGAAAGGGCCGATGAGAGAGCTGTCTTGCACAAGCCTGACCTCTAGGAAAAGAGGTATCGTGCGTTCCTTGTGATAGGGGAAATCAATTTTCGTGCTCTTTGGACAAAGTTTAAATAGTGTACGTATGACATTTTCTAAATCCGCCTAAAGAGATCACTTCGCTACAAACTGGCCAAGACTGAACGTTAAGACCTGCTTCCCACCAGGTTGGTTATGTCACCGTTTCTCCTGAAGATAAGAGAACGATCTAGACCTCGACTAGGTTAGAGCCCAGAGATGATGTAAAGATCGCGATGGTGAAACCTGAGTTCAACAGCTGTGGGCTCGGACCTGAATTCCAAGGTTTCATGGTCGCCTTGCCCAAACCCTAATTCCAAAACCTAGGTCGCTTCCGGTCAGTTTACCCTTGGCCTCCAGCATCTCCCTTATTATCTTGTCTCCGGTATCATTTTTCTTGTTAACTCTTCTACCATATATTTACATATTTACTATCTCATTATTTAGTTTTCTCTTTTTATTCCAATGGTCATCGAGCCTTTCACGTTGTGAAAAATCGTGAGTGATCCATCTTACCAAAAATCAGCGAGCTGTCAGTTAAAATTATTATGAGGAATTTTGTTTTAATCCTTAATACGTATTTACATTCCGTTCAATTAATGATCTAAAATTATGGTTTACATGAATATAACGAATATTGGTTTGGATTAGTTTTGCATTGCATACTCCTGAATTAACTTGAAGTAGGAAATCGTCATATTATTGACTTATCGTTTATATCTTGGAAACAATCGATCCTAACTTAAAACATTCCCTATAAAAATGTAGAATATAAAATTTCCTATAAGGATCTAGGTATATGTGATGGTGTAAGAAATTTTATTCAAAGTGTAAATGATAAGAAAGCAAATGTTGACTTTGAAAAATTTATATTTCTTAAACATAAAGGTATGAATGAAAACAATAGGTACTCTTTTATAGCTGACTAAATGCCCTTCATTTTTTTTAATAATATTTTTTAATGTTTTCGAAAAAAATATGTTTCTTCCCCATCCCCTCTACTCTCTTAGATCCACTAACTTTCAGTATTCTTACCTTCAGACTACAAAGCCTATTTGGTCTGTGCAATGATTTGCGCCTACAACTCCCTCATTGTCTGCCCTATTGCTAAAACATTCGTTCATTATTAATAATGACTACTAGGTTAATAAATCATGAATGTTTGCCTGTAGTATAATAACTTGTAGGAATCAGACAAAAGAAAATATTATTTGGAGAACGACAAAATGAAAAATAATTATAATAAAACAATTCAATTAAAGGATATATAATTAAACATTTTGATATATATATATATATATATATATATATATATATATATATATATAAATATAAAACAGAATCCCTATATATATATGGATTCTGTTTTATGATATGTACACATATATATATATTCATATATGTATACATCATAAAATCTGACTGACCCCCAACAATTTATTCATTACAAGTGTTCAAGGTCTTTATCCGAGCTCTTGTTTGTCCATCGTGTCTTTAAGATTGAATATTCTGGTCCACACAATTAATAATTTTGATTGAAAAATACGTTTGCATAGAGCGAATCAGTTGAATTTCAAGTCAACTAATAATTTTTCATTTTTTAAGTTTCTTTTTGTTTATTTTGTTATCAAATACAAATCCTCGTTGATTCCAAAAGTACGTAACGCCAACCGTTAGTGCGATTAATCCCCACAATTTTAAAAAATCAATTAAACCCCTCAATTAAATCAGAGCAGGGTTTTGATTAACCCTGAATTTGTTTTAATGGGTCAATGAACATTTGTTATTAAAACGACCCTACGAAGTTATATTTGACTGCCAATAACCGAAAGGCGCTCATAATTCGCACATAAGTATTATTATTTGTCCCGGATTCAAAAAATATTGATTATGTTATCAGCTTTTTTTTGGCGGTATCTAAAACTAGGAAGACATAATTCAATAAATAGGTCAGTTTGTTTGGACGAGTTATTAAATTTTAGAAAATTTATTTATTTATTTTGTATATATAAAATTTTATTTTAATTTTTTATTTAATTTTGTAGCGAACACGAAATAAAATTAAGTGCAGCAATTAATCAAGAATTTATTTTGACATCCTATGGGCAAGCAATCTATATGGGAACTTAGAGAACCTGCAATATCATTAGGGGCAGAGATGTTGTCTAGTATCTTTTATACGATCATCAGAACATCGAAAACAATTAATTTTTATAAATTATTTAGCAATTAGTATGTAGAGCGCTGAGTCGAAATCCTGAATTTCCCTGGCTTTGGCAGACTAATTATTCTGGTGGGATCTACAGACCCTTCCGGGGTTTACTCAGCCTTTTATATTAGTGGATACACTTATATAAAAGAACGGATGAAAAATCTGGTATAGCGTGATCTCCCCTTATCATGATGATAAATCACCTCCCTGAACAACTGTGGTCCTAAAAACAGTACAGTCTATACCATGGCCTGAACCCAAGACTCTTCATGGGTTTTGTTTTTTATTACTTAGGTAACCAATACTATAGTTTGTTCTTCTCTTAAAATATACTGATGTTTTACGCTTACGCACAAAAATATTAAAAATAGGCAATAATTAACCCTAAATAAATTATTAGAACGAATCAAGAGCATGTATGTGAAGTATACGATACCCATGTATTCTCTTTACAAAAAATATTTTAATAACATCGTAAAAATAAAATATATAAATAAAGTGTTTTGAAAAAAATGTAATCAAGAAGGTTTTCCCATATCTTACTTGATATAACAGTAATGACAATAATGGTATGAATTGCATGGAATGAATCATGAATAACAATTAAATAAAAAAGTGTAAATATATTTTAATTCTCATTACACTTGAGCTTTTCAACCCAGTATTTGGGATGATTGAGGAATTGTCTGTTTTTTTTTCTTTTTGACTTCTGAGTTCTTCGATCTACTGATGTTAACTTGGCAAGTAGGTCGACCCTAGCGCCTTCGATAGAGAGGTTAGGCAATCCCGCAGGGCCGGGCAGCACCCATTGTCGAATCGCTATCTAACCACTCTCTTCTTCCCCAAATCTTCCACCCACTGTTCTTGTGTAGGCTGCCCAAAGGATAAGTCTCCTCTTATTCAATACTTCGAATTAGGGAATACAGTTGGATACCGCGTCAATGAGGATTGCACACGACGTTGCAACGTTATTGGGCGTCCGATCTTTCGCGATTCTGCTGAAACAAGAAAGTGGGATTATGTGGGTTATGTACGTCCATATTCCCTAAATTGTACTAGAGCAATAGTATCAAAATTAAATTATTCTTATCATATCATACGCAAAGCATTTCAGCAATATTGGGTTCTATTATTATACCGTTTACAGTTTTTGAATACTCACCCTATTAACGCCTTCTGTGTTATCTGTAATATTTCTTACAACGAAATTTCTAATCCTATTTGATATTTCACTTGAAAATAACGAAATGAAACACTATTCAGATGATTGACCTCATTACAACAGATACTAACAGACATATCTCTCATATTTTACACGAGTGGTAAATCTTTAAGTATGTTCATTAGTTCTAGGGATAAAAAAAAATATTGATAGAGTAAGGATAAAAAATTATTACCTTTTAAGGAATGCTCTACGCATTACAAAAGTACATTTCATAAATCAATATTTTATCTGATAGATAAAACTTCGTATAAATTATTGCTTCATATTTGCCAAATTTTATTCCATGCAAATTGACAAATGCAAAAGTATATTAAACTACCAATCATTTTCTAACCTACAACCTGAGAATTCATAACCTCTTAATATACAATAAATGCTCGAGTCTCTTTAATACAGGAAAAAACATACAGTCACTGATTTTTTCAATTGGTATTTTTGGTTCAGACTTGTTTGATTTTTCCCTTTTTAGCGAATTTAGGATTTGTTTTGGGAATTTTTCCTACAGTATTCTACTTATAAATTATATCTCTTTTTGGATTTTCGCTCACTCTTATTAATTTATATTTTTTTATCTGAATTCGTTCTTATTTTTTCTTCATCGTCAATTACAACATTAAAACTATTATAGAGCATAATTATTATTAATTGAATTGTGTCTTAAAACCTCCAATAACTTAAGCTTAATACTTAGCTCGCGGTAATAATAAATCTTTAAAATCCTTTATTTATTTCTTATAAGAATCTTGTGTATATAAGAATTAAAACTGATGAAAGAAAAGAATATTTCAAATTATTTAAAATATTATTTGAATTCTTCTAAAAGGTTTCGTGATTTTCTTTCCTTATTTCATTTGCGAGGTGGACGCTCCAGGATGTTTTTCTTTTATGATTTTTCTTTTTTTTTTTTAAGATCCTCCACGTACACGCTATCAGATCTTGTTATTGTATGGCGTCTCTATTATTAACTTTAACTAGTGAGAATTTATTAATAATGTTTAATTATCATCGATAATATCTAGAAGGGAACTTGGAAATAAGGCGGGAATTCCGAAGAGAAAAAATTAGTGCGATTATTTTATTGCTTTTGGTAGAAAAAAATCTTGTAGGATATTCATTAGTTTTTTTTATAAAAAACTAAAAAAAGATTTTAACGATCAATTTGAGAAAAGACATTATTGCCTATTAAGAAATAGTGTATTCATTCCGGATATATAATTGATAAAACTATATTCTATCATTATTTTTTTTATAATAGAATAGGTTAATATATCTTATCAACAAAGTTAAACAAACGCTAAAAAAAAGAAACAAATAATAAATTGGATGCAATAAGCAATTGGTATTAAAAACAAAGCCTTCAGTTCCTAAAATAGTGGAAAAACCAATCAGTCAATGATTCAGCAATTCAGGCATCATATAAACACAAACCAAAATCACATCAAAGAAGATAAAGTACAGCACATCTCACATTAATATACCAAAAAGATTCATCAAAGAGAAAAGGCAATCTTACTCCACGTGTCCAAACAACGTCCAGCAGACAACTCTATGATCTGTTGATGTGAGACGTGCCGACGATCCGCACTTTGCCTTCTTTGAAGAGATTTATCTTTTGGTGTGTATCCTGATAATTGGCGAAACGCTGACTGATTGGCTGTTCTAGTATTTTAAACACTTGAAGCATTGCTTTTGGTATTTTACCGGTTCCATTCTATTAATTTATTACTTTTAAATAACCATAATTACTTCTTAACAATAATAAGAATAATGATGGTAATAATCGGGCTTAGCGAACCCTAACGCTCGATGCCGATACCACCAATCTCCTCATACAAACCTCCATCCTCCGTCCATAGCAACAGTCTCCACTACCCAAACCCAAATCTGCCTGATCACTCTTTGCACAACCTTCCTCCTTACGCTTTTGGTGTACCCCTGAGACGCTTCCCAGTTGACACAGCGTTTATTAACTTTTTAGGAATTCGTTCGTTACTAATCTTCGTGACAACTTCAAAAATACAAATGAAGTGTATGCTTTGAAACCCCGTGTTGTGTAGTATTCTTAACTATCCAGAGGTCTCATCATTTTTTTGATCGAATATCAATATATCGACGCATTATTTTTTGTCAATACTTCCTATTAACCAAAATTATTACATGAAAAAATTTACTGATGCAAAATAATCAACTATTAATACCTTTCTGTACTTATAATCGAAGAGTTCATAATCTGTCGTTTCTATTCCAATCCTTTCTTTTCATATAATCGTTTGCAATGTCCTCCGAACGATTCAGGTAAGGAACTGGAATGGTACTTGCCATGGAAAGAACATTGAGGGCACCTTCAGACCAAAACAGTAGCTCGCAATGTCAGAGCCAATAGCCTTCGCGAATAGGTAGAAAACTACCAAGGCTTTTTACCTTTTTCACCTGATACGGAGTGAGTATCACTTTACAAAAAACTCTTTTTGATTATCTAGTCCATTTATTGCTTCCTTATAACACGTATTAGTGGCCAATATAACCTTTTACGACATATCAATGTAGAATACTGATATAATAAATTTTACAGGGTACCTATTCATTTTTAATCCACTAAATCAGTTTGATATTTATGTTGCCCCACCTCATCAAAAGTATCTTAGCTTTGAATGTTATATAATTTCATGATACGAATGTAAAAATTAACTATTTTTCTTTTTAGGTTTAAACTTATTTAGCAGTCCATTTTTTTCAATATTTTAAAAAATTATATTTTGTTATTTAATTGATTTTTTAGAAAAAATTTGTTTAAATTAAATGGTATCGTGAGAATTTTTTTTTTTTAATCTTTATTCCCTCTCGTTTGAATAAGTAATTTTACAGATCAGCGGGTTTTTCAAATGGATTCAAAAGCATTTCTCTGTTTGAATTTACGGATTTAAGTTCAAAATTATCTGTCGATTGGTATCATATATCAATACGAGTATTATTACTACAAGAGTTTGGTAACAGAAATCAATGAAGTTTCTCAAATCAATTTTATTACTACAAAGGCCTCTTATTTTATTATTTTAATTTTTAAATACAATAAATTTATATGTTCTTATTTCAAGGAAACTTGTAAAATACTATGGAACCTTAGTTAAATGTTCCGTATACTGGAGTCATAGGTCATGGCCTTTTAGTACTCGGATGAGCTCCTCGGACTACGAATGATTGTAGTTTTTTTACATTTATTTTACATCACTTACATAGTATTTTTTTTATTGTTCATTATATGTTAAAAACAAACCAGAATTGTTGTTAATTTATTGTAAAAAAAATAAGTATTATTTACATTCCGGATAAAATTTTTAAAATACAATTTTCTTATATTAAAAATTCACTTACGACGTTAAAGCTGTTTTAATTATAGTAACATAAAATTAATTTTCATTATTTTGGGATTATATATATAATATTTAGGCAAAATTTAGAGCTCCCACTGTAGCATCGTCCGATTAGCCATAGCAGCATAAAGTGGCGTTAAATGAACAAACAAACAAACAATTTTCATTATTTAAATTTTTAAAAAACCCATATTATGCTAGACAAAATTAATTATCAAACAGAAGGAAATGACAACGCTGTAAATAAAACCATAATAAATCAGCTAACGAAATACTCGTAGTTATATATGTTTTAATATTTATAAATTAGTTAAAAAAATAATTTGTTTACCATTTTTTCTCTACTGTTCCCAATATTCTTAATAGAAGAGACTATTTTAGCATCAATAAATTAAATTTTAAAACAAAATATAAAATAATTCTTATTTTAAGTACATTATGGTTATTTTATGACAGATTTTTATCTTCATCTCTTATCCATGAATTCGATTGTATTGTAAAATGTCTTGAATATGAAAACCACATATGTGCTTAATCATTGTTTTTTATTTTTGAACACTCGCAACAAAATATATATTAGCCTATAATGAATAGAAATCTAATCACAGAATTTTCTAATCTCTTTTTAAATAAAACTAATCGATAATCATTCCTAATGAGTTTAACTTTTACATATATAACAAAGTTATATAACATAAATGTTATATAAATATAAGTGGAATAAATTCTATATATCTGCAGCCCTGGTGAATAAGTGGTTAAGTCGATTTTTTTCCAAAATGAGTTTCTTGTTCTTAGGCAAGCCAAATCGTATTTGGTGTCATTTTCGTAGTTTTTGGCTACATAAATGGAGTTGTAATATAACCAATAATTTTTTTCCCAAGTCAATGACTATCTTATTCACTATCAAAATAATAGAGTTCCGCTTCCGGTACAAGAAATTCATTTAGGAAAATGCATATCTCCCATAATTAGAGCTTACTCGTTGTTCCTAAACACATTTATTTTTATTTTTTCATTCTTACAATTTTTAGAGCTTGGTACTTGAAAACTCTCTTTATACTTCAATTTGCCAACAGATGTTATTTTTCACATAATGATCCCTCGTAGCATTAATCGAACAATCGTGGAATGCCGGCGAAGTACCTTCACGATTCTCACGGCCTCCGTCAATTATTGTTTACACTTGATGCTAACTGTTACTTTTCATCATCATGTTGTAACCGTTACTTCTGGAATCGGTTAATTATCTAATAGAGTGTAAATATCGTTTCATGTTGGCCATTCTTCCTGGTTGATTATTGCCAGCTAAAACCGCCAGGTATTATTTGCGAAGGTATTAATAATACTAAATTGCACCCGGAACTGGATTGCGCGCGTGAGATTGTTCGAGAGGTTCTGGACTCGAGAAAATTTCGCACGATCTAAGCTTGTAAACTATTTCCTGAATAAAAATTATCATATTATTCGTATTAAACAATTAAAATAAACCATATTAAATATCTTTTTAAAATTTATTTGTTATAATTTACATCTGTATTATAACAATAAAAGTATATTTGACAGGAATGATACATAATGACATGAATAAAGGCAAGTAGAAAAACTACCCAGCAGTACTCAAATAGCAAATTCAACGTAGAAGGTTAAGAGACCATCTTCTTTTCAGAAGGGACGGATGGTTATCGGGAATTGAAAAAGTTTGAAACTAGTGGGTTTGAGTGGGAATAAAGTCTGTCATGAAAAGACTGGTATCGGATTCGGGCCAAATCAGCAACAAACGGAACATCGGGGTTATTATGGATGACTTTATTCGTACCAAATGATTTAATCATACGAAGAATTCATATGTCATCATATGAATCCTCATCATATCAGAGGGCCGTGAAGTTTAGAGTTTCTTTTTAAAAGGCAAAGCTAAATGCGGTTTTCTATAATTAATTTATATAAAATGTTTTTAAAATATCAAGGTTACGCAATATTATAGATTTAATAATAATAAAAAAATTAAATAAAACAATATTTTAATGAAAAATATTCAAGGAAAAAAATAAACGTTTAATATAGGAAAAACCCATACTCAATCACAAAAAACTAGGATTCGAACACGTGATTTCGAAAAAACTAGTTTTGTTGCTAGATCATTAATCAAGTGATCGCTCATGAATAATGCCGAGAATGCATAAAAATGCAGTTTTTTTAGTTGTTTCTTATTTTATTTTTAAAGAAACTTGTTACCTTTAAAATTCCCGTAATATAAGATAACGGCAATCCGCAGGATCTCAGGAGTAGAAAACCTGCAAAAAAAAAGCTACAAAACCAGTCCATGCAAGAGGTCATCAGACAAATCGTGCCACAGAATCAGAGACAGACCAATGACTGAAAATGTTATTTTTTTTTTGTACACTTCAGCAGAACCAAGATAAAACATAGGATATTGCAAACTACAACGCCCTCATTGTCTTTTTAATTCCACATGTTTTTTACACAAATAAATAATGGCAAAGTGATATACAGTGTGGAATTAATATATAATTTTTTATAATGTCCATCGCTCAGTATGTTTACTCTTCACGTTTCATTGTGATGGATCAAATTTAATAGAAAGTAAAATTTAATTTAATTACATAATTATTGCTATATAATTACAAAGATTATAATGTTTGCAAATAGTGGCTCAGTAGTAGAGCTCTGAATTGCCATGCCGAAGGTCTGGTGTTCAAATCTGGCTCGCTGGCCGACTTTATTTAATCTGTTGGCAGCTGGAGATGGATCCTATGGAATCCAGGACCTCCTAGGGCTCACGCAGCCTCTATAAAGTGGGTACCCAAAATAAGGGGGATCTGGTGGTTGAACCTGATCTAGGAAAAGTCATCTCCCTACACAACCGTTGTTCAAGAAACTGTGCTATCTCCACCAAGTTCTGAACTCCTGACCCTTCATGGGTTGTAATGGTATAGGTTTCAATGTTCGCAAATAAAGTAAAAATGCATACAAATACAGGGCTTTATTTTTATTTGTTTGGATAAGAACTCTTAAAAAACATCATTATGACAATTGATCCATACGAGTACATTCTATATTCATTGTATAAAGAAACATTCTTATTTTCTGTATAAAAGTATATAAATATTTTTAAATTTCAATATTAATTGAGAAATTTAAGATTCGTATAGATTTAAAGGTTCTGTATCATGAAAATATTGGTACTATTTTGGGCTATAAGTAGAAAAAGTGGAAGGGAGGTTAAATATTTTTAATGTCCCTAAACGCATTGTTTATGGATCATACAATTCATTTTTACAAATTATTCGTTCTACGAACAAGTATTATTCGTGTTATTGAACACCAACGGTGGAGGTATTTTAAATATTTGAAGTAAAATTATTTTCCTCTCTTGAACACCCGATAAGGATTATATATTCACTTAGAAAAAATATGATTTAATGAAAACATACCTCTTGTGATGAGTGTAATTAGAAAAAATGCTATTATTTTTTTTTCTCATTTTTCAACACCTAATGGACCTTGTTAATAAAATATTCATTTCATGTTTTTATGTTTATATAATTATAATAAATATGCATATATACAAATATATAATTATAATAAATATGCATTACATCTGTTGCAATAGCCGTTGTACATCCACTTCATTATCCTCATGCAACGGGAACTAAGAACTGCCCAGTAATCTTCTACAATTTAATTCAAGTTTTTTTAACATCCTTTTCTAAACTAGTCTTGCTGAAGAGCACCTCTGTCACAATATTAATTTCCTTACGAAAGAAAAAGAATGCTCTTAATGACTATTTCTGTAATGTTTGAAGGAAGTGCAATTACGATCCCCATTGTTTTGGAAAATTCGAGTAATCCTAGATTCCTTTGCATTACTCAATGCAGGATATATGGCAATAGTTAAATATATTTTTATTTTATTTTTCACGTTTTCTGATTTTTTCTAAAGGATTGCTTAGTACATCGTTGTTTCAGCATAAATGGAATAATTATACAATCATATAATGACATAATCTCACACCAAATGACATAATGGATAGCTAAAAAGTTGTCTTCAAATGTACATAAAAGAAAAATCAATCTTCACATATATTCATAATTTGTATTTTTAACATTGACATAGAAAAAATTGACATAATTTTGTGAATTATATTGAAAATTAGCATTTAATTACTTAGAATGAATACGAGTATTACTACATTAACAGTTAGGAAAAACATGCCGACACAGATAATAAAGTCAATTAATACTGTTAATGAAAAAGAAACTTAAAAAGTAAATACAAACCAAAATAAGCAAAATATTTTTTAAATTATTGATTTAAATTAATTTTTGAACTTAATTAAATTATCATAATAATGTCAAATTAAAAAAAAAATGTTATTATGACGAACTATATGTGATATGGAACCAAAATGGCAAGTTTTTTGTTTTGTTTACTTATTCATTTTTTTGTAATTTTAATGTTTTAAAAAAGTGTTAATTTTTTGTATGTGTGAAGCTACTTAATGTTCGGGATTATTCGAGATCTTTGTGGAACAGTCCAAAACACTCTCGAATGATGTGAAATATTCTGGAACATTATTCACCATTCGAAGACTTTTTTGTATGACTAATGTAATGAACGGGGTATAAAAAACAAGCAAGATCCGTTTTAAAACATTCTGGAATGTTAATAGATCGACACGATGGCAAACGTTGAAGATAGTATCAACTTCCCAACAGAATTTTTAAATTCTTTGCAAGTTCCAGGAATGCCATTACATTGCCTCCGACTGAAATTGGTTTTCCGATCAAACTTCTCAGAAATCTCAACTCACCAAAACTATTTAACTCGTCTACAACTATCGAATAACATCATCGAAGCCGAACCTATGACTGGGAAGGACAAAGGGCACACAGTATTTATTCCCAGAATACCACTCACTCCACTATTCAGCAATGTCATCGTGTGGAGGATGTAGTCTCCCCTGCATTAGAACATGGATCATATTGTTCGGGCGTCTTTCTTGACGTAGAACAGGCTTTTGACCGAGTCTGGCATCCTGGATTGCTCTACTAACTCCAAAAATTCCTACCCCCTACATAATTTCTCAACCTTCAATCCTATCTCACAAATAGAACTTTCCAAGTAAACCTTAATAATGTCTATTCATCCCTCTTTTCCCAATCTGCTGGTGTTCCTCAAGGTTATCCTTGGCCCGATCCTTTATACAGTTTATACAGCTGACATCCCAACTCATACTAATACTATCCTTACCACGTATGCTGATGATACCTGTGTATTATCAATCCAGTTATTGTATCCCAAAGCCTCCAATCCCATATCACTGATCTTGAAGAATGGTGTCAAAACTAGAGAATTAAAGTAAATTCTCAAAAATCGCATCAAATCACTTTTACCTTACGTCGTAAACCAATGACTTCCTGCCCTTCAGTATCCTTTTTTATGCTACTAGTGCCTAGAGAACAGATCCGATACTTAGGGTTGCACCTTGACAAACGATTAACCTGGAATCCTCATACAAGACTGAAAAGACAAGAAACCGCTCGACGTTTCAGGCTACTTCAACACTTACCAGAAAAACGCTCTAAGCTCCTATTGAATAATAAAAGACTAATCTACATGACTATCATACGACCTATTTGGACTTACGGAGTACAGCTTTTTTTTTGGGACTCCACTAAGCCATCGAACCTTCCTCTCGCATCCAACCCCTACAATCCAAAATAATACAATAATAATACAAATCCTTCGTAAAATCCTCAATTCCCCTTATTTTGTTAAGAATAAAGTCATGCATAATGACCTTAATCTCCCATTTGTTGCGGATATGGCCAGAACCCGCTATTTATCCTTCCATAACAAAGTTCATTCCCACACAAACCCTCTAGTTTCAAACCTAGCTTCCTCTTCAATTTCCGATATTCCTCCGAGGCGTCTGAAAAGAAGATGGCCACGTGACCTTCTTAGTTGAACTTGTGATTGGAGTACTACCACATGTATCACTTAGCCTATTTACTTGTATTATTGCAATACAGTTGTAAATATCAATAAATGAATAAAAAAAATAAAAATAATAATACCACTGATCTCTAATGAATGACCATTCCAATTTAAAAGGCAATTTCCAATCAAATTAGCCTATAGGTTTACAATCAACAAAGCGCAAGGACAAACTTATAATATTGCGGCATCATCCTCAAAGACTCCTGCTTTTCTTACCGTCAACAATATTTCGCTTCCTACTTTCGAGTAAAAAATTCGAAAAATGTATACATATATATACTCAGGATAACAAAATGAAAAATTTTGTTAATAAACAAGTACCTATTCTAAATAGAAGTATTGTAGTTAGAATATATTTTCAATATAAAATTTGTATTCCATGTATTTTAAAGTTTATTATTTTATTCCAACTTCCACACAATCTCATATCAAGTCCGTGAGCGAAGCCGGGTACCTCAGTTAGTAAATAATAAAATTTTAATAAGCTTCATAATAATTATTATAGTATCCTACTGGGAAAGTTGATCAATGCGAATTTTTTTTGTTTATGACAATTGTTATTTTGTTTATTTGAATATTGTTTTTTTTATAAAGATATTATCTTTGATTTCCATAGTAAACGTGTTTTTATTAAAAATGAACAATATAAAGGAAAAAAAATTATTAATCCTGGGGAGCGTGTTCGAAATTTTTTTTTTTGTATTGTTCATTTTTAATAAAAACATGTCTACTATGGAAATCATCCAAATCGTAAATGAATTCACATAAAAATGATCATTACACAACGGGTGTGCAGCTCGCTCCTCGAAAAATTTGTACTGCGAAGAGCGGATTGAACATCCGGTTTGCAATGTAAGGTAAAATAAGAATACATCATTAAAAAATTTATAAACACTTATTTCAAAAATAGTTAGATAAGGTAAAATCGTTATTTTATTTTCAATAATAAAGAACAGAATATAATGCAAAGACAATTTTTTTAAAAATAAGTTTTTAGGTTTTTTGGTACACAGTAAAACAAATGATAAATTTTGTTTTCCTGTACTTTACATATTTCATTAGTTCAAGAAAAATCTTATTTCGGCGAGTAGTCATTTATTACTCAGAATAACTGATAATTGCACATTACTGTTATTGCACATACGGTGTGCAGGCCGTCTTATAGCCTCGGAAATCAATTTCACAATCGGTCTCGAATGGGTTAATAATGAATTGAGGCGTTGACATTGAAAAGGAGGTAAGTACCAAAATTGACGACAATTTTTTTTTTCACTGAAACGATTCTATGTTCCAAGGCCAATAGCATTGAAAAGGAGCTAAGTTGCTATCACCTCTCGTTTAGTTTTGGGCGATATCACAAGGTGCTGCTGGTGGCAACAGAATGACTGATGATTCTGTGATATTCTGTTTCAGTGAAAAAAAACATTTTCGGCAATTTTGGCACTTACCTCCTTTCCAATGTCAACGCCTCAATTATAAATCGATGCATTGAACCATATCCTTGACTCAAGACTTTCTACGCTAAACCATAAGCTGATTCTTAACCATATTAAGTTTATTAAAATTGTTATTTTATCTAACTGAAGAAGTGACACTTGTGATACTCCTTGGCTACTTATACTCCTTCCGTCTTCATGTAGCGGGGTCCTTGATGGGACATGGAGATAAATCCATCCCACATCCCACTCGTTCCTTTGTGCAAGGTGGGGCGAGAGTGTGCTACCTCAAGGCGGTTGTACGGAAGAAATGACTACTGAATACCGGAATTTCCGCCTGGCCAGGGCTAGCCACTGACCGATAGCCAGTTCTCAAATGTCTTTAGATATTTAAAATTAATCACCAACATCCGATTTATTGAACGACTTCTGGTAGTTTGTCATGGGAAGTGGTTCGATAACGATTAATCCTCAAGTTCAGCATCGCATTTAAATTGAATTGATTAAACAAAAGCCTTCGTTTGCTCTCCAAAAACAGAATATATTCTATTGCACTGCCTTAATATTTACCTATTATACATACATACATCTGCAGCCCCGGTCAATAAGTGGTTAACTCGAATTTTGTCCAGAGAGAAATAACTGCATTAAGAGAAGCGGAATCGTATCGAAGTAGTTTTTGGCTTGAATTGGATAACATAAGCAATAACTCCTTTTCAACCCAATGCTTGACTTAGCCTCTTGTGCATTACTTAGATAAAACTTTTCTCCTTCCCTACATACATATTAAAAAAAAAGTTCTTATGAATTATTCGATCTTAAAAAGTTTACTCAATTTACCATTTCATTCGACATAAATTATAAACATAACAACTATATGAACTCAAATTCTTGTGTTTCTTTGATTAAAAAATATTTGTATTAATCGGTTGATTTACAATTTAATGATTATAAATTTAAATTAAGTTGAAGCAATCTGAAGGCAACACTTTTCTAAAATCTAAATTCAGAATTGATTAATAATCACCAAATAATGAGTTTCATCTTACAACCTATTCAGCATAAAGTACAAACATTTAATGAAACATGTATAAGGTATATTGAATTGTTTATACGTGTTGTTTTTTTCGCACATTACTATTGCGTCCAGTTCTATCTTCTCACAGTCACTCTATTTATAGCTAAAAATGTTGCTGATCATAATCATATTGTATGTGGGGGGAAGAGTCAAGGCCTACAACTGAGTTTCATAACTTGGTGAAAACTCAATTCACTACTTTATAATTTTCTGTAACGCAATTTACAACTTTATAATTTTGTGAAAATTTACGAATTTATAATTTTTTTAAAACTTAGTTTACAATTTATGATGAAATTAAAGTGAAAAAATCCATTCAAAATTAGAAGATTTTTATAAAACCTTATACATTGATAGAGATTTGCATCATTTTTGAATTATTGGCGCACTGTAAATTTTTTATTGAGAAATATTGCTTATTAAAACTTTTTTTATGCTTTAACTATCTAAAACCGCATATTATTATATTTAAATTTTGAAAAAAAAATTGAACTTCTACTCCTTGGCATCTCCCTTCTTATACATAGCTTAAGAATTTCAAGAACTTATAACTTCAGAACTTTAAGAAGAATTAAATTGTTTTGAGAAAAACTAGATTAGCATACATCCTGCTAATTATAAATAAAGTTAACTTAATTTATCGGTGTATTACAGTTATTATATTCATATTATGATTAATCTATATAGATAGTTAATTTATTTTATTAGTTAGTTTATTTATTTATTTAAATTTATGAGTAATATTTAATTTTATTTTTATGTTTTCAGGGGTTTTCACTACTATGATATGTGGCCTTTGCGCCATAACAATCGGTTCCATCATTCTGGCAGTGAATCCGTACGAAATAATTTTCCGCGACGTAAGTATTATATTTTTGTTATATTTTATTTTTTATAATTAGAATAAACTTAGTCATGTTCTTGTATTTTTTTTTGTCCACTCAACCTATAGTTTAAATAAACAATATCGGTAGTATAAAGAATATTCTAATTACAATAGTAGTTTTTTCCGATTACAGTAATATTGAAGATTAGGTAGTATGTGAGTACTGTGATCGATCATTGCAATATTGCTGTACACATTTCATCAAATTATATAAATGATAAGTAATTTTAATATTTAAACATTGGTAGAAACTGACAAAAAAATCCAAAATTACCCTTTAAAAGATTACGAATTCTTAAAAACAAAAAAAATGTCTGTTAATATATATTAATTTATGTAATTAATTAATATTACATTGACGAGATTGAAAATAATCTAATGAGAAATGGCATATACTATTAACATATATTCCACAATTTACGCCAGTGTTGTGGACTCACATCTGCTTAATTATTTAGAAATGTGACAAATGAAATTAAAATCGCTTTGACGATAGCCCGTGTTCGTAATGGAAATTAATAATAATAAATTAAAAGCCAAATTTGTTTATAACTAAAAACAGAATTTAATTATGTAGATAGTCTTGATCCTTTATATTATTAGGGGGTGTGGTTATAAGAAACAAAAATTAGGGAATTATATCGCTTTATGATTAATATATTTTTATGATAACGCGCATTAAATAAAGAGAGCTCATATTTTACCGCTTAAACTCTGGTTATGTTTTCAGAAAGTCACCTTCTCCCCAGATAGCTATGAGTACAACATGTGGAAGCAGCCGGAAGTGGAGCTCTACCTTAAAGTTTACCTCTTCAATGTGACTAACAGTGAGGAGTTCATGTCTGGCCGAGAAACTAAACTTAGATTCCAACAAACTGGGCCTTATGTCTATAGGTGATTATTTTGTTTCATTGTAATAAATATATTTAATTTTAATGGAGAATGGAGATAGTTGGGGGTGCAGTCAAGAAAACACCAAATAAGTCAAGACTTATTTATGTTTGTGCCTACGTTTCGACCTTACTTATACTTTGTAGGTCATCTTCAGGGCTATGAGAGAAAAAAAAAACAAAAAAAAAACATCACAATCATCTTATTTAAACATAGAGAAAGACACAATTGGATTGCAGGAGAAGTGAAGAGTACAACCTTACATTTAAATGATCTTCAAGATATACATATAATGTAAAGACATACATGCACATAACATATTGATATACATGCAAGGACATGAGGAACAGCTTGCTATATTGGTCTCACAGCCCAAGCAATGATCTCAAGGAAAAGTCAGATCCTTTGATCTGAATATTTTTTAAATAATAATACGGGATGCCACTGTGAGACCTTTTTACTTAATAAATAGGAATCATTAATGAATAAGAGAAATATCCTTTTCTTCTCTAAAGGATGACTTTGTTGACTGACTAGGAGTTGTTTAGTAAATAAAGATCCTTTTTCATTTCATTAAATAACATTATATTTATAGTGTGCTGATCAGAGTTACAAGATAAATTATCAATCTACTTACAAAGAAAAAAAAGGGGTACCCTTTCGATATATTTGACAGTGTACATGTTGAGCTGCCCGCTCCTTGCCTACAATTGAATAGTTGCCTGGAAGAAGGTCGTATGTTACATTTTTCAGTTTTCGTTTTTTTTGTTTTTTTTTGTGGAACAATGTCCATGTGATGGCCCCTACCGCTAACGTTAGTTCTTAGTTGCCTAAACAGTCAATAGTGGTCAGGGATAGCACAATCGTCGTCCATATCAGAGGATGATCGGTCTCTCAAGATACAAAGTTCCAGTGGAAGAAGGCGTATGTGAAGATATCCTGACCTTACTAGTGTTACAACGGCTTAAGTGCAAAATCTATAAAATGGGAGAAGGGCATATGTAACAGTACCTACTTAAATGACCCGTTCTCTTATTTTGGCTTCTTCCATTCTTCCAGGCAACTAACTATACAATTGTCCTGTCTTTTCAGAATAAAGGTACCGATCCTAAGGTACATTTAAACTACCTTCTCAATGGCCCTTACTCTATTTATTTAGGTACTCCTAATATTCCAGATAGTGTCACATATAGCAAGTATGAAACTGGCACGCTCACGAGGGAAGAATTTTTCGTATTTACAATCGCTCAACAGAAAAAAATAGTTTCAAATCATAAAACTATTTATTTAATCCAAATATAACGTAGTTTTAAATTTTATAATAATGTACGCGATCCATGTTATGCCTAAGAAAAAAATTTAAGTACTACGTCGGACTCTTTCTTCTTACAGTTAATGTCAACGGCCTTATCATCAGAAACGGTTTCCAGTCATTCTTTGACCGGACGGATACTCTCGCTATCAGCGAGATATTGGTATGCCGTACTTTAAAATCCTGGCAGATTTCTTTTATCTCAAGGCTTGTATAAAAAAATATAAAAGTAGGGAAACCCCTGGCTATTGTGAAAAGGCATTTGGGGGAAGAAGGTCGCTCGTCGAGAAGAGAAGACTTGGAAGATAAGCGGGTCAACAAGATTCTTGTTGCTTCACCTCTAAGAGTGAGGTGATTCCCATTTACTGAAGACGTAGGAGCGTCCTTAAACCTCTAGTTTTACCATACCTTTTTTACGATAATATACCTTACCATACCTTTTTACGATAATATACCTTTACCGATGGTCGTTAACTAAATTTATTTCATTATAATTATTAGCATTTCTATTATCGCCTTATTCCTCAAAATATCTTTTTCTACCATTGGGACTTATCTTAGCCTACCATTCAAAGCCCTTTCTCAATTCGATGATCGATGAAATCCTAATGCACATCCTACACCTGCAGACTCCAACAATTCAAATCCTCGGCCCACTACTTTGAGGAAACAGGAGATCTTGCTTTTTTTTTTTACATTTATAGTCCTTCCCACATAAGTAAAATATTTAAAGGTTTACTTCTTTCCCGTTCCATTATGCCATTCAAATTTCTCCCTTCTAATATCCGCCATAACCCAATCAAAGCCCAACATCTCCAACATCTTACACCCCAAACAGACACTCTTTAATCATGAAATTATAATTTCGGAATAAAAATTGTATATATAATAATTAATTTATAGAATAGATTTAATTAATTTAATTCTTAGGTGTAAGCTTGGAAAGTAAAATCATAATTTATATATATTATTCTTTTTATCTTTATGTGCTCACGATTTTGTTTTTTCATTTAATGCATTTATATTTCATAACTTAATCCCACAATGAAGTAAATTTCTTTGTCTATGTATTCATAAAATAAAGTGATTGTGGCATTATAGCATACTTTTATTTAATTATGAGTCAATGTAAAATGAACATAAAGACTTAACTCCAATAGTTCGTATATTTTGCGATAACCGCTTATACAAGTATATTTCGATTTATATAAATTTGGATATATGAGAAGGTACAAAATATAAATTTTATAAATTGAATTTTTTTCATTTAAATAGGATTCACAACATAGTAATAACGGTAAGTCCTATTATTATTTTCTAGAATAATTTTGAATAGAAGTTTTACAGAGTTCTTTTATTGTTTTATTTTGAAATAATGTTTATTTGAAAGTTTTTTAATAAATCAAAATTATCTTTTTTCGGACTGTTGATTAAAACATAATTCCGCTCACATGATATATATCTACAGCCCCGTTGAATAAGTGGTAAAGTCGGATATTCTCCAAAATCAGGTTCTTGTACTTAAGGAAGCGGGATCCTGTTATTTTCTTTGTATATATGGAGATGATTAAGGCATATGCTTGAGTTATTGCTTATATTACAACTCCATTTCAAACCCAAAACTACGAAATTTACACGATTTCGCTCCAATTTTACTCTCTTTAGACAAAATTCGACTTAAACTTAAGCCGGGGCTGCAGATATATGTTATTATAATTGCTATAGTATGATAATTAGTTTCATTGTACGAATAAAATCAACATTCATTTGTATTATTTGAAAATTCTGAAACAAAATAACCTGGAGCCTCTCAAACAGCAGTAAATAATACATCATTGCCCCAATAATATGGTTTTCCCCTGAAGTAGCAGGCTATAAGCTTCGAAGTACGCTACAGAAGTAGAACGCTATAAGTATAATATAAGGAAGAAATAGTTGGGGGTGCAGTCAATAAACACACCTAGATAAGTGTAACTTATTTATATCTACAATTAAACTAGTTTTTCTAAGTCCTTCATATTCCACCCCTTTTTCTATATTTTAATCCTCTCATTTTGTATTTTTCCGTTTACCTCCTCATTTTCTTTCCCTGTATATTATGTTTACATTTTGTCCTTTCTGTACATTTATTTTCTGTATTTTATATTCGTATTCTTTAATTATTATATCTGTCACTATTTTAATTTCTGTTCATCACCTATAATTTTATTATTATCTGTCACTATTTTAATTTTATTATATTCTGTAACCACTTTTATAATCATTACCTTTAATTATCATATCTCTTCACTATTTCATCATATCTAGTCACTATTTTAATTTCCACACTTGTACCACATTACTTCATTACTTGTCACCATATTCTTGTTACTGCAACTTTTTTTATATGTTTTTCTGTTTGTTTCTCTCTCTTATCCCTGAAGATGGCCTACATTGTAGGCCGAAACGTCGGCACACAATAAATAAGTTACACTTATTTAGGTGTTTTTATTGACTGCATCCCCAACTATTTCTTCCTTATATTAGAAGTTACAGTCAACCAATTCTTCTCTAACATAGAACGCTATAAGCTTCGTTTTGTAACTTTTTGATAATAACCTAATAATAGTTTTAGTAATTTTTGTTTAGTATTAGTATGATTTTGTTATCTAATTTATAATTTATTTTCAGAGAATTGATGCATCACGCTAACGCCACCTTCAACGACAACGGGACTATAACTTCGACACCACTTCATCCACTGGTGTACATCCCTCATCTCACAAATGGATCTCAGGACGAATACTTAGTAATGCCGAACATTGCTCTTCTGGTAAAAATTATTTTATTTTATATCACTACTTTGCAATATTGAAATGTTAAGTAACTTATTCAACTTCTCGTTTTGCTTTCGACAGAGTTTCGCTCAGGTGATGCGAGATGCCTCCATCTTCACCAGGATGGGCGTGAACATGCTCATCAAGAACACGAAGACGCAACCCTTGGTGAGGATGACGGCTAAGGAGTTCATGTTCGGCTACCAGTCCACTCTCTTGACGCTCGGAAATAGTTTCTTGCCCAATTGGATAGAATTCGACAAGCTTGGGCTCATCGACAGGGTAAGAGCTCAATCTTATTAGTTTAATTAACAAATTTTAGAATTTTTTTGAAAAGACGTATTCGAATCAGTTATAACAGTCCCATAAATAATATTTTGAAAACAAAAAAAAATCAGTACCACTAGAAACCATGAAAGGTCCAAGGTTGAGTACGTGGTACCTACGGTCCTGTATCTAAGGCAACCTCTAGGTTTTAATCTAATTAAGGATACCCACTTTATAGAGATTGAGTGAACCACGGGAGAGTCTACAGATCTCATAGGACCCATATGTGAATGCTAACAGTTAAATAATTTATCTGTCACAGCTGGATTGGAATCCACAGAACTTCAACAGGTCAATCCTGTATCTAAGACAACCTCTAGGTTTTATCCTAATTAAGCATACCCACTTCCACCAGAGTATAACTATTCCTACAGATTGTCAACCTATTCTAAACAGAGTGGAAAATACGAGATTCTTCCCGTGAGCCTGTAAAGAAATAAATTCCAGCCCGTACAGACCTTGATACTATGACATCATTGGAAGATGTTATTATGATAAAGGGAATGAGGATCTTGAGAATATGCATAAATAAATTATACATTTATTTAACATTACTGTTGATATTCTTAGCTCTTTGTATACTGCCTCTAATAGGAATAGATCTCACACTACCAAGTCTTTTAATGACCGATTCCAAAAATTTATCAGGCCAAATGCATCTGCTTCTTTCCCTGTAGTCGCGTCCTCTATTCAATGAATTTTCACATTTTCTTTATATATTTTAGCGCTAATTAGTAGTTTCTTAAGCACAGAACAATTTAGAGAAAAATTGAGTTTTTCTGAATAATATAGATTGTATGAAGATAATTTAGATGATTTTTTTTTATGTAGATAATCGTATATAAAGTTTCCGCGGGACAGATTTAAAAAAAATAAAAATCATATAAAACAACAGACAGTTAAAAGCCATTTTTTTTCACTTGAGATGAGTACATTCAGAAACACGAGAATAAATCGTGGCTAAGATGGAGATAAACCTGAGTGAGAATGCCTATTTTTTACACAGACTATTTTTCGTCCTTATCTTTTACTTGGTTCAGGGTGGAAGTAATGGGGCTACTCTGTAAATAAATTATCTCTATCAATTTTTAACCGTCCTCATTGCTTAATTTATTATTAGATTTAACAATAATTAATAATGTATTAATTGAATTAATATTGGTTTGTCTATTATGGAATTTCTATCAAATCTATGGCAGTAACATTCTGAATTGGACGAGTGTATAATGTTATATGTAGTTTGTACTAAAAAATTATCTAGGAATATCAGATTTTTAAGAGCGGCCTTACTCAATTAATTTATTAGAAAATCAACTGTGTATTTTTTATTTAAATGCAAATATAAAAATTATGAACTCTTGATTGGAAAAAAGGAAATTAAAGGTAGAAATTTTAAAAGTATTTTTAAAAATTAATGATTGTATATTTGGTATATTGTATATTCAAATATATATTGTATATATTTGGAGAAGTGGGGTAGCTGAGTTACTAATCACTCAGCATTAAATCTCGGTTGTGGCATTTAATTAAGAGCCATAAATTAACCCTTGGGAACAGGAGACCCTCCAGGGGCTCACCCTGGGTGGGTTTGTTTTTTAAAATTTATTCATTGAAATTTGTAACAACTGTATTATAACAACACAACAAGTAAATTTAATGAATGACACATAATGGCATCTGTAAAGACCAGTAGAGAAACTACCCAGTGGGTATTACACAAATAACAAACGCAACATAGAAGGTCACGAGACCATCTTTTTTTCAGAAGCCTCATAATTTAAAAAGCTCTTTTCATCAATAATTATGCTGAACCCAATGATAATTGGAAAAATGAAATTTTATTGCCAAGAGTAAAAAATATTTATCTTCTAATCATTGATTCATGCTCATAAAACACTTATAACACTTAAAATAACACTTTGGTTATTTCCAAATTTCCAATTTCATAAACATATACTTGTATCCTCAGATTAGTACAAACTGTGAAATTTACATCGATATTTTATATTTTAAAATATATTTATATATATAAAAATATAATATATAATATAAAAATATATATATTTTCTAGATGTATAATTTTGATGGAGACAGTAGTACAACTTACAGTGGGGAAACTGATATCCGACTCTCAGGATTGATCGATAACTACAGAGGAACCCCTTACCTGCCGCATTGGCCAAGTCCACCTTGTAACAATGTCAGTTTTGCCAGCGACGGAACAAAATTTCCCTCAAGGATAACAAAGGACCAGGACCTGCTCTTTTTTAGAAGATCTCTTTGTAGGGCTATGCCACTAGTAAGTACAAATTTTCCAATTTTTTTCTAATTTTGAAAAAATTAATTATGTGCATAAGTATATGTTTATACAATACAGTAATGAATAAAATAAGAATATGTTTGAATGAAACAAATAAGTATTTTTATCAACAAAAGTATTATGTTCTTACTGACATTACTTTGTTCTTTTCAGACCCGTGTAGGAGAAGAAGTAGTTCATGGAATTCATGGTTACCGCTATAACTTCAAGCCGAATGCAATGGACAATGGGGAAGTAAATCCAGAGAATAAATGTTTCTGCAAAGAAAGATGTTTTCCTAGAGGAATATTCGATGTCCAGGATTGCTACTATGGTATGTTTCTACCTTTAAATGAAAATTTTCAAGTTGTTTACATTTTTCAATGATATATGACCATGTATGATTTAATTCAGGACATGATAAATTAAACAATTATATTAAGATTCATAAAACACAAGTTATTAAGTAGTTATTTTTATTTCAATTATTTGAAAAGGTATTTATTCATTTAAGTTAAAATTTAGAAATAAGCAATACAATAAATATAAATAATGGAGTAATTAGTAATTTACAATGGTTAATGTAAGGTGTTTCCAATAAAAAAAAATAACAATACAGATAATGAATTTATATAAAATTAAACAGAAATGTAGTTTTTAGGAAAAAATATTATAACAGGCGGATTTGTTGGAAAGAACAATGCAATGTTTGGGACTGGGTTACAAATATTGTTATATTGCCAATTCATGTTAAAACTGATAAGACATAAAACATGAAAAGTGATTTCTGACAATGAAATTTTCTTCCTACCTGTTTATGCATAAGTTAAACTGTATTATACAAAAACGTTAAACTATCACTGATTATTATTTTTATGATTTACATATTTTATTTGATTATTTATCTTTTCAAAGTAAATGAAGCCATGGGGGAGGTACCACTGGGCACCCAGCTTTTTGATGCCTCTCATGTTTTGTTGTTATATTATTGACAGGCAATGATGATTGATAAAAATACAAAGAAAACAAAATTTTAAAAGATACAAAATCTGATTTCTTAACATTTTAATTATAAAACTCAATTTTAGATTAAAAACTATTTCTTTAATTCCAAAAAATAGCATTATTAGCAATATAATATTCAAAATTTATTTTTAATTCCATTAAATTTGTAACAATTTCAGATCATTTTGAACATTTTCAAATTAACATACTAATTTACAATTACAACTGGTAAATTCTTTGGATCAAAAGAAAATGTTTTCAATGTTATTTTTAATACTTACTAATAAGTGTAAAAACTATTAGTACAAATAATTTTCTTTAAAAAACAAAACAAATAGATACTAATTTTTAATAAAGTCAGCAAGTCAATTTGAAGGCCACTTTCATTTTTCAAAATCATGATTCAAATAAGTCTTATATTGTAGTATAATTTTAAGAGCTTTCAATTTTTTGAACTCCAGAATTGTTAGTTCATGTCCTCATGTAGCCTTGCAAAGAGGGAAATCTATCCCAAAAAACTACCAACTTATTCTAACCAGTATGTTAAGATCGAGTTTTACTTTTTTTCCATGAAATGACCCAACACCCTCAGCTGCCACAGCATTTATTTATCAATTTTCGTTAAATGGCAATATTCTGAATCAGAACAGGATTTGTACACGAAGTGTTCAATATTCAAAATTAACCAAATTCAACTATTCGCCTATATATGGCTTTAAACTTTACAACTAAAAATATATTTGCAAATTAATATCTGCTTTACTGTTTCCGAAAAAATAATCCTCACCAACTACAATTAAGATAGACAGACGTTACAAACCCATTATAAGAGAGTGGGAAATTCAAAATTTATTTCGTGGCTTTTCAATAATTGAAAATTCAACTTGCTCAGATTTAAAACCGTATTATTCTTCATCACTTCCGGCTTCTATTGATGGATCTAATATAGCTTGAAATAGTTTAAAGTGTTTCATATTATTTTTATATATTTTTTTAAAATACATTATGGTTTAACATTTTCAGGTTTCCCAATAGCTCTATCATACCCACATTTTCTAGATGCCGACGAAGAGGTCCTTAATTCAGTTGAAGGTTTGAAACCAGATTTCAATCAACATCATACCTATTTTGTTATAAATGAAGTAAGTAAATAACAGTTATATTTATGTGTGTAATCCTTTTATTTTATTTTCTATCACAACCGTCAATAAATGTTCTGTTTTATTTTTTACCATCAGGAGTCTGGATTACCTCTGAATGTTTCAGTAAAAATGCAAATAAACATGGTATTTGAGGATCTGTCCAAAATCTCAAATGTTCCAAAGTTCAGTCACATGACTCTTCCAATGTTATGGATGGATATAGTAAGTTTTTCGATAAAAATTATACTTTTAATTTTAACACTAAATATATCTGCATTATCACAAGACATCGTAATTGTTAATTAGGACACAATTAGAATAATAAATACTATACCTAAAGAATTAAGCAACAGACAGTGTGTTCCTTATTAGAGTTAGCCCAATGATAGAAATACAACCTAGAAATTTTAAAGAGAAAATAAAAAACTAAATTTGAAAGGCTTTGTTAGTGATAGAGTATCAAACTAAAAATACTTTCAGACGATTTTGTTTTGTAAATTTAAGTTATAGATTCTTAAATTATGGAAAGAAAATGGGATAAAATGTACACTTTTTGAAGTCGGAAACTCAACTGTTTTTATTAACATATCATAATTAGCTTAGTGCCAAAAATATTTATGCGCCATAACTATTGTCCTGTATAACTAGTTTAATGGGTTCAAACCAAAAAAAATGGTTCTTCTAAATTGTTTAGGACAAGATCACCCAATTAATATCTCTAGATTTTGTTCTGAGTGGCTCTTGGTATATACTTCAAGCCTGTCTTCTTTTGTTATATGTCGGATGCTCAAGAATGAATTTTTCTTCAATATGTGGCTCATATCCAAGATATTTTTTTATCTTTTCTATTATGGAATAGATTTTCTTTTTTAGGTTTATATTTATTATTGATACTGTATCACATATATTATATATGAGATGAAAATAGTTGACTGGATGATCTAATGTAAAGGAGATAGTTGGGGGGTGCAGTCAATAAGTACACAGAATAAGTGATGAACTTATATTATGTGCCGACATTTCGACCTACAGTGTCTGAAGATGACCTACACTGTAGGTCGAAACGTCGGCACATAATATAAGTTCATCACTTATTCTGTGTACTTATTGACTGCACTCCCCAACTATCTCCTTTACACATATATTATACTATTGTACTATTACATTATACATACATATTACTGAACCACTTGAAAATAAAAATAATAATAATAAAATTAAAATCTTATACATATTTTTTTCCTTCTAGACAATGAATGAGTTACCACCTTCTATGACAAGGAGATACTATTTTTACCTGACAGTAGGACCTATAGCTCAAGCCGTCTCTACTTACCTCTTATTAATCAGTGGAGTAGCGTTCATCTTACTCTCCTTGGCTTCTGCGTTATTAATACCAAGGATGAGGCTTGTATCCAGCAATCGAGGAGATAATCAGGAATCAGCAGAGACGAAACCAGAACCACCAGTCGGAAAGAGAAGAGTACCGACTATTCCGATGCAAAACAATAATCGAGAGATGGATATGTATTACTGCTCTTTGCTCGCTGTTCCTACAGAGGAATCATAGAAGTTGTTTATCTATTATTGTTTATAACTTCTATTTATTTAAAATTACTCTCCCGTTTTGTTTTTATCCTCTCATTCGGCCTTAAATTCCTATTTAAGAAAATTGGTACAAATGCAAAAATAATTCTAAATATTTTACATAATTAAAATTACTAATGAGTTAATTATTTATTACTGGTTCTCCTTTTTGAAATGACCAAAACTGATTAAAATAACTATATAAATAATGAATCTATGATATGAGCAATCATAGCACATTGTTATCCCTTATAATATTATATTAAAAAATAATTTTTATATATATTTTTTAAATCAAATTATTAATGATGAATTAGAAAGAAATTTTATTTCCTATTTTTATCAATTATTTTATCAGTTCTTTTTACTTTAATTTTTATAACAAAATTTCGAGATAAACCTTTTATTTGTACATATGTAAATATTTATATATATATATATATATATTTTTTTAGGTTGTCTATTATTGGCAAACTTATAACTCGTTTAGCTTTTAAAAATCAGAAAATGTAATCATCATTATTTTTGTAATGCTATACATAGTGGAAATGTGTTTTATTTGTTTTGGCTTTTTTTTTTTGTTTTTAGATATACATATTTCATAGCATTCATAAATTAATTTTTATTTCAAAGGAATATATGTTAAGCCTTTTAAATGCATTCTTCTTTCTATTTGTTATTTAGAATTAGAATTTATGTAAATATGAAATTATTTCTTCTTAAAAAATAATAGTATTGGTATTTAAACTTTATTCATATAATTCAAATTCACATTATAGTTCCTATAGAATCAAAACACTCCTTGTCGAAATCATATTATACATATAACTATTTACACTAGATATACATGCATAAATATGTTTTCTGAATATTATTTGTTAAACAGTAGTTACAGAGAATTGTGATATAGTTATTAAGTCTCTATTTTGTGGTTAGTTCCAATAATATCTGGCCATAAGTGATTTTGTAAATGGCTCGAAATAGCTTATAATTTAATTAGTCATAAATGTATACACGAAAATTTATTCCTATAAAGCAAAGTAGAATTTAGCTAAGAAAATATTGCTCAATCTTAAAACTTATTTTTAAAATAATTTTTTATGTTTCATTGTTTTTATTTGCAATGGCCACTATGTTAGTTTTTTCCTTACAGTTTTCTAAGTAAAATTTTCAATATTCTGTTGTATACAAATAATTAATTAATTAATATATCGGGTTTATGAAGTAATCAATTCTTGATACAATTTCAATTAGAATAGTAAGATCAGCTCACATAGGCTAATAAGTCAGGTGGTAAGGGTTCTTAACCTTCATCTTTCAGAATTAGTTTTGAGGTTGTGCTATTCACAAATATTGTAAATACTATTTGTTAATCTTACATTGGACAGGTTAGTGATTCATCTAGTGATATGTCCTTTATATTAAATTTAGTGTTTAATATTTATTTAAATGTATATATGTAATGTAAAATAAACGTATATTGTTTTATCATGTTGTCTTTATATTATAGTTCATTATTCCTTTCTTCTTCTTCTTCTCCAAAGGTGAGACAGACCAAGAAGATGGTCCTGGGTATTCTGTGGCGAGCGCAGAGAAAATTGTTTTGCAGTCAGATCTGCAGTTTCAGTATCTCACCAACTTCCATATGCTCTTCCCTATCTTCCTCTTGATGACAGTACAGCTTTTGGTTGCCCTTTCATTGTCCATCCTGATCTCAAACATTGCATTTTTGTGTAGTCTTGTTCAAATCTTCATGGTTGCAGTATCATGATATATTTTTTTTTTTTGTGTATGTGTCATTCTTTATTCATTCTGATTGCATTCAAGAATTAATAAGTCTTCATAATTTCTGTTTGATGCCCCTTTCCTATGGTCCTTTGAACACATAATACAAAAACATATCTATCTTATAACATACATTTTACAGACGACTATCACAACATAAGATCTCTATATCTACCCGGAACATATCTGCTTCCAAATTATTAGAACATGCTTTGACCCTTAACCATACGTTTAACTTTGACCAATCCTCTGTTCTCGCCACGGTTCCTAATTATACCAAAAGACTAATTACAGGATCATTATATATTAACCTCGAAAAAAATCCGTTATACATAAAGACTGACAAAAATAACCTATCAATAGTTTACAGACACATACTAGACCTAATACAAAAGAACTAACCACCCCCGCTTCCTAATGACTTTGTGGATTTTCAAGTTTTTATATGAGGCTTCTACACTATCTGCTTCTTTCCCTTTTTACGTTACTTACAGCCATTGTAACGGCTTTTATATTCTGGGAAAAAAATTTTTTTACACTTAGTAATGGTGGGGGACCATCCTTCCGTCTCAATTTTATATTAGTCTGTGTTTCATAGCCAGATATTTGTTTAGTTATCTATATCCCACCCTAAATATCATCAATATATATCATAATATCATAAATACCATATCCTTGCCGTTTTTTATATGTATTTTAGTTCAATATAACCTGATTGTATTATCACTTACTTTACTTAAAACATACCTATTTTTATACAATTGATATTTTACTCTTATATAAAGTCTTGGTAATTGTGGAGAAAGAGTCTCCCTTCGGTCCACTGCCATTTTCGTGACGTAGGCGATAAACAGCGCCCTCTACATTTCGCTACCGGCACTTCTCACTCGCCATACAGATATATTGATATATACTCGCTAAGAGAACGAGTAATAATAATAGGTATGGGCTATTGTTTTCAGAGCTGATATTAAGTAGTTTATTGGTGTTCAGCATTATAAACAGAGCAGAGATAAAAGTGAATGGGATAAACAGGGCTTGTAGTCTATATGGTGTAGCTTTGTCAGTCGGATTAGTATTATTGTTGCTACTAAATTTATTATGGCTGTGTACGCTGTTATATAGACGATAATTATTGTTTAAGTGCAAATTTACAGGTGAATTAGGGTACAGGGTGTAGTTGTTGATGTTTATTCCATTATACATAATGTTATAAATAAGTTTCGTACGTATCATTATTATTTTTTTCTAGCTTTGCGGCTGACCTGTTTTTTGTTATTTACTGTATTAAATTCTCCTTCTGGATCAACTTCTGAGCATTGGGCATCCATTAGCTCAGACTCGATTGATGAGGAGGACGGGTCATCTCCAGGCCGAGAAGCGGCGGGAAGAGGAGTGGGGATATCGCAGCGCTTACTAGATCGCGATCGCGATCTTGAAGCTCTCGGTGGCGCAGGAGTATTTTCCTGCCCATTAGGTGAGGTTAAAGGGTTTAGGGAGAGGGAGATTGAAGGTTCTGAGGGAGGAGGGGGTGTGGATGTAGGGACTGGGAGGGGGAGGGGGATAGTTACTGAAGAGTGAGTTGGTTCGTAATTATTAGTAGTATTATTTTTATGATTAATCTTGTTTTCTCCAAAGTTAAAAATACTGTCTGTTTGAATAGCTATGTCTTTTTTTTCAATATTATTAAATTTTTGTTTTGTTATTTCAGAATAACTTTTGTTGAATGGTACAGGATTTCGTTCTTTGTAGACTTTTTTTGCTTCATTTAAAGAGACTTTATTTGTTACTTGGATGACTTTTATTTCCTTTTGAATTTTGAAGATTTGACATGTGCGATCTAGTGCGTTGTGAGGGCCATCGCAATTCGCGCATTTAGCCGGCAGGATGCATTTAATATTTTCTCCGTGTTTTGCCTGTCCGCAATTTATACATTTGGCCTCTTGTTTACATTGGTTAGTAGGATGGGAAAATCCGAGACAGTTAAAGCAGCGCATGGGATTAGGGACGTATTGTTGAACTTTAACTTTCAGAAATCCTATGTTTATATAATCCGGATTAGTAGGAGTTGGAAATGTAACCACGTAGGTGTTCGTTAGAATTTCATTACCATTTTTTTTCATTTTTATTCTCATTATATCTTTAATTTTAGTTGATAGTTCTTTTTTAATTTCATCAATCTCCAGAAATTGGAGATCATAACAGCGAATAACTCCCTTGCTGTAGTTCAGGGTGTTGTGGGGTGTTACTCTAAAGGGGAATTGACCACCAAAAGTTTCACATTTTAGTAATTTTTCTGACTGCTTACCATTAGTAGTTTCTATGAGTAAGGAGCCATCTCTCAACTTTTTTACATTTTTTAATTAACCTACATGTTCTGATAGAAATTTACTAATTAGAAATGGTGAAACCATTTTGAAGTCTTTATTATCGGTTCTTTGAACGATTAAAAAAGAAGGGCTAATTTGGATCGGTGTTGCGTCAATTTTTTCGGTTAACGGTTTAAGACGGGTACGAAGCCGTTTTCTTTTAGCTTTGGGGCTACTGAGATCTATCGGATCTCCCATTGAAGTCTAATTAACACCCAAGTATAAACCAGAAAAATAAAAATAAGAAATAAAAAAAAAAATTTAAAGAAGAAGACAAATGAAAAGATTATCTGTTATAATAATAAAAATAAAAATAATAATATATATACAGCTATGTTAAAAATTAATTTAAAATAAAAGAAATTGTAAGTTCTTATCTGGCGGAGCTAGCCGGTGGTCCTCTCTCTTCTAATACCAAACACAGACTGATATTACATGTTGTAACATTAACTAATGAGTTATGTAATGTTGTTGAAACACCTCAACAACTTATTGGTTATTAGTTATATATTGACATATATTATACATTTACATTTTTTATTTTAGTATTATTTTTTGTTTTGAATGTATTTTTACAACACTTGCTTATACACTACATTTATAGTTTTGTTGTTCGGACTGTAAATAAACGAATTTCGAGGTGATCCTACATATAATTGGCCGTGTGCAAGGCATGGTTCCCTTAAGTCAACTCCACAATACTGGAATGTTTGGCCCAGTGCTTTGTTAATAGTCATGCTGTAAGCCAACTTCACCGGGAACTGTAAGCGTTTAAAAGTAAAGGGCAATCCATTTGACACGTGCCCCCGTGCCCCCCATAAATCTGCCCTTGCTGTAGCCTATGTGTTATTCTGATGTGTAACATATATTATTGTAAAGTTTCATCCAACTCCTTTCAGTAGTTTTTGCGTGAAAGAGAGACAAACATACAAACTTTCGCATTTATAATATTAGTAGGATAGTAGGATATCAAAACAACAGGTTCACTCATGTTGTTTCTGATATTTTAACAACTATGATCATGTTATTTTCCTTTTTATTATGTACTATAATGGATTCTCCACAGTATCTAAAAAACTGTCGAGGAGGGGCCCTTGCCCCCGTACCCCCCCATAAATCCTCCCTTGCTGTAGCCTATGTGGTATTCTTGTGTATAACCTATATTACTGTAAAGTTTCATCCAAATCCGTTCTGTAGGTTTTGCGAGAAAAAGAGACAAACATACACACTTTCGCATTTATAATATTAGTAGAATATCAAAACAATAGTGTCACTCATGTTCTTTTTGTTATTTTAAGAACTATCATCATGTGATTTGCCTTTAATTATGTACTATAATGGATTCTCCAAAGTACCTAAAAACTGTCGGGAGGGGCCCTTGCCCCCATACCCCCCCCCCATAAATCCACCCACCGCAACCAAACTCCCTTACTACCACTTGGAGACCAAGGGGTATTTACCACCCCCCCCCCACTACCCCAAAGGGAAGGTGATTGGGGTTGGTGGTGTTAGAGAAAACAGTGTCTTCACGTACGAACAAAGCATTTTATAATATATATTAGATTAAAACAGTTTAAAAAAAAATAGTGAACATTTAAATGCCTTGGAGAGGAATGAAACTGAAAGAGAAAATGTTTCTTAAGGGATCCGCCATTATTATGACTTAAAAATAGTATTCACCCATCATTCAGTCTCACTAACGGTTAATAAAACTTAAATAAAAAACTAATCAGAGAATGTAAAAGTGGAAGATGTGTGTCGGTTAGAACTCTCTTTGTGTTTTAGACCACAACTAAAACAATTTCCATCAAGGAAAATACCGTGCATCCCTAATATGAAAAAAGAACAGGCCAACGTTTGGGTTATGGGAAACATAAAAATTTTAAATATGAATGAGTTAAATATAAAGAATGATGTGGTAGCACAAAATGTTGTATCTAGGAAATCGGATTTCCGAAATTATCTGAGGGGTAAGGTAAAGAGAGAATGGAGTGTATTGAAGGCCAAGTAGATGAAGAGGCACTTCCCGAAAGGGAAGAAATTAAGGAGATAATGCTATGTATCGTATCGGGCGGCATTACAATTGCAAATATGTTTTTGTGAGCGATTTTGGTTTGAAAAGGAAAAAAGTCAGGCAAAAAGGGTCATACCCTCATGGTTAAGGTGGACGAAGAGATAAGAAAAGAGTGGGGTCGAGGACTCCACTTTGAGATGGAGTCTCTGAGAAGATCCGGAGGAGAAAGGACCGAAGACGCGGAAGACTCCCTTTTAAAGGGAGTAAAAATTCCTTAGTTACGCCGTCCTTCAGAAGGGGCGTTAAACGGGGATCCCGAGCCTGTACAATGTCAGGTACTCGTTAAAAAATCCCTATCCTAATTAAACCTGGATAGGCAAACTTTAGAGCTCCCAATATAGCATCGTCCGATTAGCCATAGCAGCAAAATGTGACAATAAATGAACAAACAACAACAGTTAAGTCGTACTTTAAGTTTTGTTATGTACGAAACATTTTTTTACTAAGATTTATGGCCTTCAATTATTCGATATAATGAATTGAATTGAATTAATGACCTACTAAAATATATAAAACTGTGTTAACATCAAACTTTGAAGTTTGGTATATTGTCTTGCAAAATCAAAGCTTGCTAGCAAAATAATTATGGTACCTATGCTTTAAATAACATTATATCCTTCAAATGTTTATCATTCTATTATTCTATCTTTCTTGTCATTCTATAACAGAAAAAAATATTTTTTCTGGGATGAGGAAAAGAGTGCTCTGTCCAATGACGCAATTAAAATGAAGGATGCATGCAAAAAAGTATGAAATGAAGGTTGCGTAGAGTTTATCAGGTTCTCACTGGCTAATTGATATAATATAATAATAATTTCTTAAAACATTTGAAGCATCTAATTTCCGTTCAAACTTATCTTTCGATAACAAAATACTTATCGCTGACCTACTCAGTGCATGATTAAAAGGAGATTTTTTTTTAATCTTATTGTTTTACAATAAATAATATTTCTACATAAATTGTAAATATGCAATACATAACTTATTTATATGGTTCAAAACATAAATAATAGTAGTGCCAATAGCAGTAATGTACCTGTCAATGGTATCAGAAAGAAATAAACCATAGATTAAATTTCCCGAAAATTAGCTAGGATGGAGCCAAGAGAACGGAGAAGCACCAAAAATCCCTATCATCATTTTCAATAATTTTCAATAAATCAATTGGTTTAGTATGTTCAATAATGAATCTTTGTAATTGAACAACAAAAAAAAAAATTCTCCTTAATCGAGATTAGGTTCCAAGATAGAACCCAGATATCCAGATTTCGGTTTTCTTCAGATTTGGCACTAAATAAATGTATCACTTCAGCATTATCTAATAAACTCTTCAATCATAACCACTTACCTTTTATCTTAGAATATCTCGTTACTCATCTCAAGACGTTATTCATCCTTCAAACTAGCAGCCAGCCTCACTGCAGTAGAAAAGTTAGAAGGATTTTAATTTTTTATTAATTTTGGTAAATTTTTTGATTTTTAAATATTTTTATTTTTAAAGAGAAAAGATAGGCCCTCGGCCGAGATTCGAGCCCGGAACCTTTGTCTTCCCATGACAGCGCTCTACCATTTGAGCCACCAAGGCCGCCTGCCGGCAGAGGACAAATCTTATCTCTTATCCGATCCCATGTCCTCGTGCTCTCGCAATGTTTGCGATGAATACACTAGGACGAAGTTCTTTGAACATTAATTTAATTTTAGGATCTTATTGACTTACATCATATTACTATTTATAATTTTTTATAATTATTGGTCAATTTTTTAATCATTTTTATGTTTAATGAGAAAAGATAGGCCCTCGGCCGAGATTCGAGCCCGGAACCTTTGTCTTCCCATGACAGCGCTCTACCATTTGAGCCACCAAGGCCGCCTGCCGGCAGAGGACAAATCTTATCTCTTATCCGATCCCATGTCCTCGTGCTCTCGCAATGTTTGCGATGAATACACTAGGACGAAGTTCTTTGAACATTAATTTAATTTTAGGATCTTATTGACTTACGTCATATTACTATTTATAATTTTTTATAATTATTGGTCAATTTTTTAATCATTTTTATGTTTAATGAGAAAAGATAGGCCCTCGGCCGAGATTCGAGCCCGGAACCTTTGTCTTCCCATGACAGCGCTCTACCATTTGAGCCACCAAGGCCGCCTGCCGGCAGAGGACAAATCTTATCTCTTATCCGATCCCATGTCCTCGTGCTCTCGCAATGTTTGCGATGAATACACTAGGACGAAGTTCTTTGAACATTAATTTAATTTTAGGATCTTATTGACTTACATCATATTACTATTTATAATTTTTTATAATTATTGGTCAATTTTTTAATCATTTTTATGTTTAATGAGAAAAGATAGGCCCTCGGCCGAGATTCGAGCCCGGAACCTTTGTCTTTCCATGACAGCGCTCTACCATTTGAGCCACCAAGGCCGCCTGCCGGCAGAGGACAAATCTTATCTCTTATCCGATCCCATGTCCTCGTGCTCTCGCAATGTTTGCGATGAATACACTAGGACGAAGTTCTTTGAACATTAATTTAATTTTAGGATCTTATTGACTTACGTCATATTACTATTTATAATTTTTTATAATTATTGGTCAATTTTTTAATCATTTTTATGTTTAATGAGAAAAGATAGGCCCTCGGCCGAGATTCGAGCCCGGAACCTTTGTCTTCCCATGACAGCGCTCTACCATTTGAGCCACCAAGGCCGCCTGCCGGCAGAGGACAAATCTTATCTCTTATCCGATCCCATGTCCTCGTGCTCTCGCAATGTTTGCGATGAATACACTAGGACGAAGTTCTTTGAACATTAATTTAATTTTAGGATCTTATTGACTTACGTCATATTACTATTTATAATTTTTATAATTATTGGTCAATTTTTGAATTATTTTTATGTTTAAAGAGAAAAGATAGGCCCTCGGCCAAGATTCGAGCCCGGAACCTTTGTCTTCCCATGACAGCGCTCTACCATTTGAGCCACCAAGGCCGCCTGCCGGCAGAGGACAAATCTTATCTCTTATCCGATCCCATGTCCTCGTGCTCTCGGAATGTTTGCGATGAATACACTAGGACGAAGTTCTTTGAACATTAATTTAATTTTAGGATCTTATTGACTTACGTCATATTACTATTTATAATTTTTATAATTATTGGTCAATTTTTGAATTATTTTTATGTTTAAAGAGAAAAGATAGGCCCTCGGCCGAGATTCGAGCCCGGAACCTTTGTCTTTCCATGACAGCGCTCTACCATTTGAGCCACCAAGGCCGCCTGCCGGCAGAGGACAAATCTTATCTCTTATCCGATCCCATGTCCTCGTGCTCTCGCAATGTTTGCGATGAATACACTAGGACGAAGTTCTTTGAACATTAATTTAATTTTAGGATCTTATTGACTTACGTCATATTACTATTTATAATTTTTATAATTATTGGTCAATTTTTGAATTATTTTTATGTTTAAAGAGAAAAGATAGGCCCTCGGCCGAGATTCGAGCCCGGAACCTTTGTCTTTCCATGACAGCGCTCTACCATTTGAGCCACCAAGGCCGCCTGCCGGCAGAGGACAAATCTTTTCTCTTATCCGATCCCATGTCCTCGTGCTCTCGCAATGTTTGCGATGAATACACTAGGACGAAGTTCTTTGAACATTAATTTAATTTTAGGATCTTATTGACTTACGTCATATTACTATTTATAATTTTTATAATTATTGGTCAATTTTTTAATCATTTTTATGTTTAAAGAGAAAAGATAGGCCCTCGGCCGAGATTCGAGCCCGGAACCTTTGTCTTCCCATGACAGCGCTCTACCATTTGAGCCACCAAGGCCGCCTGCCGGCAGAGGACAAATCTTATCTCTTATCCGATCCCATGTCCTCGTGCTCTCGCAATGTTTGCGATGAATACACTAGGACGAAGTTCTTTGAACATTAATTTAATTTTAGGATCTTATTGACTTACGTCATATTACTATTTATAATTTTTATAATTATTGGTCAATTTTTGAATTATTTTTATGTTTAAAGAGAAAAGATAGGCCCTCGGCCGAGATTCGAGCCCGGAACCTTTGTCTTCCCATGACAGCGCTCTACCATTTGAGCCACCAAGGCCGCCTGCCGGCAGAGGACAAATCTTATCTCTTATCCGATCCCATGTCCTCGTGCTCTCGCAATGTTTGCGATGAATACACTAGGACGAAGTTCTTTGAACATTAATTTAATTTTAGGATCTTATTGACTTACGTCATATTACTATTTATAATTTTTTATAATTATTGGTCAATTTTTTAATCATTTTTATGTTTAATGAGAAAAGATAGGCCCTCGGCCGAGATTCGAGCCCGGAACCTTTGTCTTCCCATGACAGCGCTCTACCATTTGAGCCACCAAGGCCGCCTGCCGGCAGAGGACAAATCTTATCTCTTATCCGATCCCATGTCCTCGTGCTCTCGCAATGTTTGCGATGAATACACTAGGACGAAGTTCTTTGAACATTAATTTAATTTTAGGATCTTATTGACTTACGTCATATTACTATTTATAATTTTTATAATTATTGGTCAATTTTTGAATTATTTTTATGTTTAAAGAGAAAAGATAGGCCCTCGGCCGAGATTCGAGCCCGGAACCTTTGTCTTTCCATGACAGCGCACTACCATTTGAGCCACCAAGGCCGCCTGCCGGCAGAGGACAAATCTTTTCTCTTATCCGATCCCATGTCCTCGTGCTCTCGCAATGTTTGCGATGAATACACTAGGACGAAGTTCTTTGAACATTAATTTAATTTTAGGATCTTATTGACTTACGTCATATTACTATTTATAATTTTTATAATTATTGGTCAATTTTTGAATTATTTTTATGTTTAAAGAGAAAAGATAGGCCCTCGGCCGAGATTCGAGCCCGGAACCTTTGTCTTCCCATGACAGCGCTCTACCATTTGAGCCACCAAGGCCGCCTGCCGGCAGAGGACAAATCTTATCTCTTATCCGATCCCATGTCCTCATGCTCTCGCAATGTTTGCGATGAATACACTAGGACGAAGTTCTTTGAACATTAATTTAATTTTAGGATCTTATTGACTTACGTCATATTACTATTTATAATTTTTATAATTATTGGTCAATTTTTGAATTATTTTTATGTTTAAAGAGAAAAGATAGGCCCTCGGCCGAGATTCGAGCCCGAAACCTTTGTCTTCCCATGACAGCGCTCTACCATTTGAGCCACCAAGGCCGCCTGCCGGCAGAGGACAAATCTTATCTCTTATCCGATCCCATGTCCTCGTGCTCTCGTAATGTTTGCGATGAATACACTAGGACGAAGTTCTTTGAACATTAATTTAATTTTAGGATCTTATTGACTTACATCATATTACTATTTATAATTTTTTATAATTATTGGTCAATTTTTTAATCATTTTTATGTTTAATGAGAAAAGATAGGCCCTCGGCCGGGATTCGAACCCGGAACCTTTGTCTTTCCATGACAGCGCTCTACCATTTGAGCCACCAAGGCCGTCTGCCGGCAGAGGACAAATCTTATCTCTTATCCGATCCCATGTCCTCGTGCTCTCGCAATGTTTGCGATGAATACACTAGGACGAAGTTCTTTGAACATTAATTTAATTTTAGGATCTTATTGACTTACGTCATATTACTATTTATAATTTTTTATAATTATTGGTCAATTTTTTAATCATTTTTATGTTTAATGAGAAAAGATAGGCCCTCGGCCGAGATTCGAGCCCGGAACCTTTGTCTTCCCATGACAGCGCTCTACCATTTGAGCCACCAAGGCCGCCTGCCGGCCGAGGACAAATCTTATCTCTTATCCGATCCCATGTCCTCGTGCTCTCGCAATGTTTGCGATGAATACACTAGGATGAAGTTCTTTGAACATTAATTTAATTTTAGGATCTTATTGACTTACGTCATATTACTATTTATAATTTTTTATAATTATTGGTCAATTTTTTAATCATTTTTATGTTAAATGAGAAAAGATAGGCCCTCGGCCGGGATTCGAACCCGGAACCTTTGTCTTTCCATGACAGCGCTCTACCATTTGAGCCACCAAGGCCGCCTGCCGGCAGAGGACAAATCTTATCTCTTATCCGATCCCATGTCCTCGTGCTCTCGCAATGTTTGCGATGAATACACTAGGACGAAGTTCTTTGAACATTAATTTAATTTTAGGATCTTATTGACTTACGTCATATTACTATTTATAATTTTTATAATTATTGGTCAATTTTTGAATTATTTTTATGTTTAAAGAGAAAAGATAGGCCCTTGGCCGAGATTCGAGCCCGGAACCTTTGTCTTTCCATGACAGCGCTCTACCATTTGAGCCACCAAGGCCGCCTGCCGGCAGAGGACAAATCTTTTCTCTTATCCGATCCCATGTCCTCGTGCTCTCGCAATGTTTGCGATGAATACACTAGGACGAAGTTCTTTGAACATTAATTTAATTTTAGGATCTTATTGACTTACGTCATATTACTATTTATAATTTTTATAATTATTGGTCAATTTTTGAATTATTTTTATGTTTAAAGAGAAAAGATAGGCCCTCGGCCGAGATTCGAGCCCGGAACCTTTGTCTTCCCATGACAGCGCTCTACCATTTGAGCCACCAAGGCCGCCTGCCGGCAGAGGACAAATCTTATCTCTTATCCGATCCCATGTCCTCGTGCTCTCGTAATGTTTGCGATGAATACACTAGGACGAAGTTCTTTGAACATTAATTTAATTTTAGGATCTTATTGACTTACATCATATTACTATTTATAATTTTTTATAATTATTGGTCAATTTTTTAATCATTTTTATGTTTAATGAGAAAAGATAGGCCCTCGGCCGGGATTCGAACCCGGAACCTTTGTCTTTCCATGACAGCGCTCTACCATTTGAGCCACCAAGGCCGCCTGCCGGCAGAGGACAAATCTTATCTCTTATCCGATCCCATGTCCTCGTGCTCTCGCAATGTTTGCGATGAATACACTAGGACGAAGTTCTTTGAACATTAATTTAATTTTAGGATCTTATTGACTTACGTCATATTACTATTTATAATTTTTATAATTATTGGTCAATTTTTGAATTATTTTTATGTTTAAAGAGAAAAGATAGGCCCTCGGCCGAGATTCGAGCCCGGAACCTTTGTCTTTCCATGACAGCGCTCTACCATTTGAGCCACCAAGGCCGCCTGCCGGCAGAGGACAAATCTTTTCTCTTATCCGATCCCATGTCCTCGTGCTCTCGCAATGTTTGCGATGAATACACTAGGACGAAGTTCTTTGAACATTAATTTAATTTTAGGATCTTATTGACTTACGTCATATTACTATTTATAATTTTTATAATTATTGGTCAATTTTTGAATTATTTTTATGTTTAAAGAGAAAAGATAGGCCCTCGGCCGAGATTCGAGCCCGGAACCTTTGTCTTTCCATGACAGCGCTCTACCATTTGAGCCACCAAGGCCGCCTGCCGGCAGAGGACAAATCTTTTCTCTTATCCGATCCCATGTCCTCGTGCTCTCGCAATGTTTGCGATGAATACACTAGGACGAAGTTCTTTGAACATTAATTTAATTTTAGGATCTTATTGACTTACGTCATATTACTATTTATAATTTTTATAATTATTGGTCAATTTTTGAATTATTTTTATGTTTAAAGAGAAAAGATAGGCCCTCGGCCGAGATTCGAGCCCGGAACCTTTGTCTTCCCATGACAGCGCTCTACCATTTGAGCCACCAAGGCCGCCTGCCGGCAGAGGACAAATCTTATCTCTTATCCGATCCCATGTCCTCGTGCTCTCGGAATGTTTGCGATGAATACACTAGGACGAAGTTCTTTGAACATTAATTTAATTTTAGGATCTTATTGACTTACATCATATTACTATTTATAATTTTTTATAATTATTGGTCAATTTTTTAATCATTTTTATGTTTAATGAGAAAAGATAGGCCCTCGGCCGAGATTCGAGCCCGGAACCTTTGTCTTCCCATGACAGCGCTCTACCATTTGAGCCACCAAGGCCGCCTGCCGGCAGAGGACAAATCTTATTTCTTATCCGATCCCATGTCCTCGTGCTCTCGCAATGTTTGCGATGAATACACTAGGACGAAGTTCTTTGAACATTAATTTAATTTTAGGATCTTATTGACTTACGTCATATTACTATTTATAATTTTTATAATTATTGGTCAATTTTTGAATTATTTTTATGTTTAAAGAGAAAAGATAGGCCCTCGGCCGAGATTCGAGCCCGGAACCTTTGTCTTCCCATGACAGCGCTCTACCATTTGAGCCACCAAGGCCGCCTGCCGGCAGAGGACAAATCTTATCTCTTATCCGATCCCATGTCCTCGTGCTCTCGCAATGTTTGCGATGAATACACTAGGACGAAGTTCTTTGAACATTAATTTAATTTTAGGATCTTATTGACTTACGTCATATTACTATTTATAATTTTTATAATTATTGGTCAATTTTTGAATTATTTTTATGTTTAAAGAGAAAAGATAGGCCCTCGGCCGAGATTCGAGCCCGGAACCTTTGTCTTTCCATGACAGCGCTCTACCATTTGAGCCACCAAGGCCGCCTGCCGGCAGAGGACAAATCTTTTCTCTTATCCGATCCCATGTCCTCGTGCTCTCGCAATGTTTGCGATGAATACACTAGGACGAAGTTCTTTGAACATTAATTTAATTTTAGGATCTTATTGACTTACGTCATATTACTATTTATAATTTTTATAATTATTGGTCAATTTTTGAATTATTTTTATGTTTAAAGAGAAAAGATAGGCCCTCGGCCGAGATTCGAGCCCGGAACCTTTGTCTTTCCATGACAGCGCTCTACCATTTGAGCCACCAAGGCCGCCTGCCGGCAGAGGACAAATCTTTTCTCTTATCCGATCCCATGTCCTCGTGCTCTCGCAATGTTTGCGATGAATACACTAGGACGAAGTTCTTTGAACATTAATTTAATTTTAGGATCTTATTGACTTACGTCATATTACTATTTATAATTTTTATAATTATTGGTCAATTTTTGAATTATTTTTATGTTTAAAGAGAAAAGATAGGCCCTCGGCCGAGATTCGAGCCCGGAACCTTTGTCTTCCCATGACAGCGCTCTACCATTTGAGCCACCAAGGCCGCCTGCCGGAAGAGGACAAATCTTATCTCTTATCCGATCCCATGTCCTCGTGCTCTCGGAATGTTTGCGATGAATACACTAGGACGAAGTTCTTTGAACATTAATTTAATTTTAGGATCTTATTGACTTACATCATATTACTATTTATAATTTTTTATAATTATTGGTCAATTTTTTAATCATTTTTATGTTTAATGAGAAAAGATAGGCCCTCGGCCGAGATTCGAGCCCGGAACCTTTGTCTTCCCATGACAGCGCTCTACCATTTGAGCCACCAAGGCCGCCTGCCGGCAGAGGACAAATCTTATTTCTTATCCGATCCCATGTCCTCGTGCTCTCGCAATGTTTGCGATGAATACACTAGGACGAAGTTCTTTGAACATTAATTTAATTTTAGGATCTTATTGACTTACGTCATATTACTATTTATAATTTTTATAATTATTGGTCAATTTTTGAATTATTTTTATGTTTAAAGAGAAAAGATAGGCCCTCGGCCGAGATTCGAGCCCGGAACCTTTGTCTTTCCATGACAGCGCTCTACCAATTGAGCCACCAAGGCCGCCGGCCGGCAGAGGACAAATCTTTTCTCTTATCCGATCCCATGTCCTCGTGCTCTCGCAATTTTTGCGATGAATACACTAGGACGAAGTTCTTTGAACATTAATTTAATTTTAGGATCTTATTGACTTACGTCATATTACTATTTATAATTGTTGGTCAATTTTTTTATTTTTAAATAATTATAAATAATTCTTTACATTCGTTATCTTACCATTCATTTCTCGGTGCCTTCTTCTTTGGTCTCACTACTTTATGGACGACATTATTCATTGCTTCTTTAAGAATTTCCATTTTTCGTCTACTGAACAATTTTCAGATTCTTCTTGAAATTCCTTTCTCATTTCTTCTCTTCTTCGCTTTTCCGTGACCAACTTTTCTATGTCCACCGGGTCCGCCTGTCTTTCACTAGTCTTTTTTAATTCGCAATTTATCCTCTGTTTTATTTTGCTTAAGACTAAGTAATGGTCACTGTTACAGCTTGCACCTCGGTAGCTTTTGCAGTCTAGAACAGCGGATGAATGCCTCGAGTCAATGAGTACATGATCTATTTGATTCTTTGTAAGACCATCTGGGGAGATCCGCGTTTCTTTATGTTCAAACATTGTGCTCATTATTTTCATACCGTTGGACGTTGCAAAATTTATTAGCCTTTCACCGTTATTATTTGTAATATTGTGAAGACTGTGTTCCCCTATCGTGGGCCTGAATTCTTCTTCCTTTCCTATTTTGGCATTCAGGTCTCCGATTACTATTTTTACATCATATTTGGGCACTGAGCTATACACCCTTTCCAGTTCACTGTAGAATTCCTCTTTTTCAGATTCACCCTTCTCTTCTGTAGGAGCATGCACGCTGATTAAGGATATGTTGGTAAATCTTCCTTTGAGCCTGACGCTACAAAATCTTTCACTAACCAGTGATTAGTTTATCAAAGCCTGCTTCAGGGAATTTTTTATTATAAATTCACTTCCGTATTGGTTGGTCTTGTTCCCACTATTTATAATTATATATTTATTCAATGAGACTAGGTCACTGTCCTTCCAACGAATTTCCTGTAGTGCTGCTACATCCACTCTATACTTTTCTAATTGGGTCTCCAGATCTTTGCTGGCTCCCGCTTGCAAAAGGCTTCGGCCATTCCATGTTCCTACTCGCAATATCCGCCTTTTCCTCTCTCTCCTTCTCCTTCTCTTTTCCTCTCTCAGTTTGCTTACAGTAAGCGCTGGTTGGGACCCCCCCCCGCATCCGATCGGGTCCCTCTGGGGATTGTATTTACCTGCACTTTTTCCATGAACAAAGCTGTCAGTGGTTTCTCCACTGTTGTGTTTTATAGGGTAGGGTTTTTGCCCTACGCCCAACCCTCCTGTTTTATCCGGGCTTGGGATCGGCTATGGGGTCTAGCAAGCTAACTCCGTAGGCACAGTTGTGATTAATTGGGAGCTTAAAGCGTTTTTCTAGTAACCATCCATACCATTTACTTGTTGTGTTAACATAATGCAGTTTTAAATTTCATTGAATAAATTATTAAAAAAAAACAATATTTCTGCTGACTCCACATTCCAATAAAAAATAAGGGGGGACTATGTGGTGGATTGAGCGTGATCTAGGATGTCACCTCCCTGCACAACCGTTGTCCATGTAACAGTACTAATCATGGGTAGATACTGGATTTTCCTGTATCTGAATACAAGTGATACTGATACTTTTCTTTTCGTATCTGATACTTTTGCTTGATACTTTTTTAGTTGAATACAGATATCCCGACTCTTACTCTTCTAATACGCTACACAGAAGCCTTTCTTGGGGCATCAGTTTTTGCTATCATTTTAAAGGAAAAAGTTATTCGCCGAAATAGTAACCTGCACAAAACATCAAATGATTAAAATCATGTTTTTATTGGTTAATTATTTTTTGAAAGCTATGGAATTATTGAGCATTAAAAAATAGATTTTAACCCTACCTCAAACGTTTGGTATTCACGTTCCAAGACACGTAGAATTTGGGTTGTAATACAAAATATGTCTGTCCGCCACCGCACGCTACACTCTTTAAAACGCTATAGCTGTTTTTCCCCCTCCGATTTCAATCATTTACGTCGATTGCCTTTACTTTATGGTGTAGATGTATCCATCAAAGAACCCATATTTGCCCGAACATTGGTCGAGGTTTTTTTTTTGCAAAGTTGCTCCTGAAAAATCATGTATTAGGAGGCGATCTCAGAAAATGTTATTTCAACCACCCTTTACTGTTTGTTAACTAATTTCATAATTTATTTTCGTTTCTACATATGTGATAATTGACTAATTACAGATTATATTGATAATAAGTCAAAACTTGTTCACTATTTTTTTTACTTATTTATTTATTAATACTAAGGGGAGATGCGGGGAAATTGGTCTTTCGCCGGTAATAAAATCACTATTGCTTATTATTTATTTATTTATTATAAAAATTATCGTTATTATTAGTAGACAATATTTTTTTTTTTAAATCCATGAGACGATGTAATTTTATTGCCAAAATGAGCTTTGTTTTGGCCAAAAGGTTTGTTTTGGCGGTTCTCCGTCACGAATACCGGATTTTCCAGGATGGCAATTCCAGGTATCTGTCTATTGGGTATTTCCAAATTTTGTTTCCATTTTACTCTCAGTTTGAAGGTACCATTCGCCTTAAACGTATCATAGCTTCGAGTCTTCGTTTGTTAAGGTTTTTTTTATGGAAACTCTGAGGTCAATGGTGGGGAATACAAGCCGGTGAAATAGGTTCCAGTCAACTAGTCCCCTAATAAATGATGGTGGAGGAAGTTTGGATATTGGGGCTTTAGAAAGAATTAGGATCAAAGGACTGCGATCTGAGGACAGTTCATCAAGGCGTTCTATGGAGTAGTTTAGGGGACCTAAACCAGCATGGATGAAAAAGTCGAGATCAGGATTTCTGTTTGGATCAGTGGGCCAATATGTAAGGGTCCCGGGAGAAATAATTGTTGTGTTAAGTGAGGCATGTGGCCTCAGAAATTAGTAGTTCTTGAGCCCCATCGTTGATGTTTCGCATTAAAGTCTTCACCTAAAAGGAAATGGATCGCTAAGGAGTTCAGGAAAGAGCTGAATTGAAAATTGGAGATGGATTTATTAGGAGGGCAGTAAACCGATGCTATGATGATGGAAAAGGAAATGGTTTTGATTGTAACAGTAGTATAGTAGAGTAAGCCCAAGATCGCGGGTTCGTAGCCCGGCAGGTGACCCTAGGATTTTTTTAAGGGAGTAAAAAATCCTTAGTTACGCCGTCCTTCGGAAGGGACGTTAAATGGGTGTCCCGAGCCTGTGCAATGTCAGGTACTCGTTAAAAATCCCTATCCTAATTAAACCTGGATAGGCAAAATTTAGAGCTCCTACTGTAGCATCGTCCGATTAGCCATAGCAGCAGAAAGTGACGTTAAATGAACAAACAAACAAGCATTATAGTAGATTGAAGGAGATGAGTGTTGGGAAAGGGATTGATAGACTATGGCAGCAGAACCACCGTGAGCTTTTCCATGAGGATGGTCAGTCCGGTAGGTTTGGTACTGTCTTACGTTGAGATGCCGTTTACTGGTCAGTCGAGTTTCTGTGATTAAGGCTACATTTTTTTAATGATGTTAGTTCGTCAGTGTGTATCCGAATATCATTCGCATTCCAAAGGAGAATGGATAAGGTGGATGTCATTTAAGGATGTTGTTGGACAGGAAAGGGATGGGAGATAAGATTTGTTGAGGAATGATGTGAGAAGTGTCGTGAGATCAGTAGCATTTGAAGAAAGGGGATATGACGGATTTGGTGCGGGTCATTTGGAGTTTGATTCATGGAATATTGTGGTTCTAAAGGGTTGATTTGTGGTTTTGGGGGTTCGGGTTGCAGTGTAGCCCTGAGACTATTTGTTTGCTGACCACAGGACATTTGGGCATAGGAAACAGTTCCATCTGCAATTTTTGAAGGCTGTCTTCATGAAGCTCTCACTTCGTCGCTGGGCCGACGTATTATTTTTGTAGGTTTGACAACCTTTATAATTGGCTGGGTGTCCTTGAAGAAATAATGCGCAAACAGTAGGTGTTTCTCGCGGGTTGACACACTCTTCGGTTTTATGCGGTTTTCCGCATTTGCTTCACTAGGGAGACGTGTCAGGGGCTGAAATATGTTGGGTGAATAGAACGGTGAGTCTTCAACCAACTCGGTATATGGTCCTGAATGGGTATTTTGATTCGATGGCCCTGGCTTGGGTTCTATATTTTAATTAGGAGTCTTAGGAGGAATATCAACTTTACGCCTTGTGTTAGGTTTAGGTTTTGCGGGGCTATTTCTGGAGGTTGATTCTAGGGATCGGCTTCTCTTGGCACCTCCAAGACAATACTTGGTGGTGGAATTTCATATTTGCTATATTCAATATACGGGAGCTGAAATAAATAAAGGAAAAATGGTAAAACCCAGAGAGGAAAAGATAAATAAAAATAAAAAAGATCGTAAGAGACCTGATTTGGCAAAAGCACAGTTCAACCTCATTCGTTGCCGGGGCCGTACTGGTAACTGATAAGATTTCTACCGTATGTTGTGGGTGGGAATGGACCAGCTGCAGCCTATACACAAGATAACGAACTCCTGTTTCTTGAATCACTCATTTTTCTAATTAATACTGTCAAGTTATGAGTCAGTAATTTACTACGAAACTTCACATTTCACTTCACCGAAACACAAACTCTAACTATGTAAAAGGCCATATATGTACGTTGAAAGTTATAGTATGAAAGAATGTCACAGAGGCGATGTTGCTCACTCCAGGACATGCTGTGAACTTAGTTTTGCTATAATTTAATATAACTACTGGTATAATTGGTGATGTTGAGTTTATTAGGTATTCCTCTTGCTAAAAGAATATTTAAAATTCTTAATTAAAAAAGAACATTTTCTTACAAGCCTGTGTACTCTAAGATATAATATTGAAATATGTATAGTAAATAAAAATACGTATCACTAAAGTACAGTTAACATCTACCATAGGTACCTCTCTTTTAGTCATCTTAACTAACATTTTCTTTCTTACTCCATTTATTTCATCAATATTGATTTATTATTATTATTAAAAATCGATCTTCCCTATCTACCTGTGAATGCTTAAAAGTGAGTAAAAGTGATTCTTAGTGAGTTTATCTGTACGTCAATGTCTATATTTCCACTTGCACCATGAATCCCCTGAAGCATTCACCGCCCGGAGATCCGAACGGGGGAATAGTTTACCTTCGGATAACGAGCGTTTTACCTTAGAAAGATCCATTACTTTTAAATATCTACAGATATTTTTTAAGTAACACATAATGTTAGTAGGGCGTTCCAGCCTACGCTACATCCCTCAAGCAAGCCTGAGAAGAGGGGGGGGGCGCTCACATTGTTGATCAGTGACTCCATCGGACTTAGCCGGGGTGAACTTGCAAGGGATTTTCACCAACTATCCCCAGATCTGCAACCCATGGTCGTATTGCTGAAAATATTCCTAACATTTTCTTTCAAAATTTGTTAAGCGAATAACGATGAAATAAAGATTATTCTGTTGCTATGATACTTGAGTATATTTAGATTAAAGAAAGAACGAAATTTTTTCTCATTTGTTAACTGATTTTCTTATGGAATAGTCAATTTAAAACAAGAAAATTAGTATAAGAGAATTTCGGGAAATATCAAAGAATCCTTAGCGCCAATGGTTGAAGAGTCTTATAGAGTTTAAGCATTGCAGAAGAAGTTACAACTCCATCACGAAGCTAATTCACGTAAGTAAACAAATTTTTTTAATGTATAAATATTTAGTGAAAACTATTATTACGATGCTTTCTTAAGCATGCATTAACTAATTTCCTCTTTCGTTTTAATTCGTCATCGAGTTTTATATTACAATAATATTTTCCCATATTCAAAAATAAATGTTTGAGACATAAGTTCTTTTTATGTGTAATAATGATATGAAGCACGAATGTTTGAATACTGTATTTTTCAGATTGCAAACTCGATGATAAATTGAACGAAAGAAAATGTTATAAAATATAAATTTCCAAAAATTGAATTTTCAAAAATTCCAAAGTGGAGATAGACAAGAAACTAGAATGGTTTGATATGAATGAATTTGCACAGAAAAGTGTAACATTGATTATATTTGCAACGGGAGTGAAATAAACATATTTTTTAAATTTTAATTATTATTTTAAATTATTAAATTCAGTGTAACGCTTTTTAGCAAATTCTTCTATCTTCTCTAGTTTTAGACCTCGGTGTAGTTGACTTTTTCGTACACACCAAGGCGCGTTTACTGCGATCCGTGGGATTTTATTTTGGAAGGTTCTCGCAATATGCCTACGTTTGTTAGGTCTTCGAATGTTGTCCACACGAGTTTTTAATTGACGCGCTCCTTGGACTAGTACGTTAATTTTTCTAAATTTGTCTCAGATTTTAATTTTTGCTTGGATGTTTTTGAGGACTTTTTGGTGTTAGTTGAGGTGGATCCTCTCGATTTTTATTGAATTTATCGGTCCCTTTTTCTTTTTTACTATTTATTCACGTGTTAATTCGTGCAAGATTTGTACTTCATTATGATCTTTTTGAACATATAGTTCTGTAATATCAATATCAGTTTGCTTATTATTATCTTGTATAATTCCGAAGGTTATTCGTTTGGAATTAGTTTTAAATTTGTATCTACCGTATTGTTGTAAGCCGAGACTGCTATTCTTAATTTTTGTTCAAAAGTGTACTTTTTCTTTTCGTGTGAAATTAGTCTTAATAATTCAGTCAATGTTAGGTGTACCCTGTTAAGTAACCCTAAGAGTTTGAATGGTTCGTAGATGTAATGGAGGGTTATATTATTACAATCACAAAACTGTTGAACTAAATTAGTCCTAGTCTTCTTCATCTCTGTATCATTCGTAAAGTGATCTGTGTTGGGAGTTGGGAAGTATGATCAATAGGTCGTTCTTTTATTTGTTTCAATATCTCCGTTTATTCATAAAATATTTACATACTATATATATATTTATATATATATATATATATATATATATATATATATATATATACATATATATACACATATACGATACATAATAAGTGGCCCATTATAATGATCGCTCTGTTTTGGTTTTGACCTCTTATAACTTCTCTCTCTAGATCCTCATAGAATTGCTCCTTATCTTAAACATCGGCGTCATCTGTTGGGGTGTACATTTGCATAACACTTACTTTTCCTATTGATAGTTCCATGTTTGCCACTATTATTCTTGAAGATATTGGCTCCCAGTCTTCTACTTAGGCAAACAACCTTTCAGACATGATCATGCCTACGCCCTCCTTGTCCCTCAGTCCAGCCGCCTCTCCTGAGTAAATAAGCACATAGTCTTTGTCAAGCCTCACTTATCCTTGCCCTTTCTTCCCATCTTCTCCAATTCATAGGATTTTTACCCTGATGGCCTTCATCTCCTCCACTATTTCATTATCTTTGCCAGTTAATATTTGTCTTTATATCCCACGTTCCAAATAAGATGTTCTTTCAAGCGCTCTGTCGTAACCATTGTGTCTGACCTAATCCGAGAGATCATTGTGGAATTTGAATCGATGATTCTCTCCTACGAGTGATTAGCCCACTAGAAGAGGCTCCATGCCCAGGGACACTAAGATACTATATAATTTTAGTCGCTATTTCTACTATTTTTTTTTTATGGAAGCATTTACTATAAGAAGTGACGTGCACTCCCTCGCAATTGAAGCATTTTGGTTCGCCTGGTCGCAGACATTCAGAAATAATACGTGAGCCGCTGCATCTTACATTTTACGGTATGGTTTCAGTAGTTTACACACTAAACACTGTACACAATTAAATAGTCATTTCCTACTCTTATCAGACCTGTTGTCAGTTGAGGTTGTATCCAAGTGATATGAATGGACCCCAACAGCTTTAGCCGAAATCTTCATAGAAGTAGTAATAGTATATGTTTGGATAAGGTTCTTAAAAAAGGCTCCTGTACAAACAATTATAATATGTATTTTAATGTTCATTCGTCGAATTTAGGTTTATTCATCGTAATTAGGTTCATTCGTCAAATACTACTAGATCTCAAACGATCAATAGTAGTTCCAAATCCATCAAGATTTTATACCTTGAAGATCATAGACGGTTGTGGACTAGGCCTACTGGGGATACCACATTAAAAAAAAACGCACCCCGGCACTCTACCTCTGCGGTGGTGTGGAAACGAGTGCATTATTTATAAGTATTATTTAAAAAATTAATATTACTTAATTGGCTAGGAATTTGGAGAAAAACAATAAGACCTTTCCAAAATGTAAATCATTATTTTTCCCGAAGTAGCCACTTTTTAAACAAATTTTAAATAAAAATTTAATGATTGCCCATGCTATGCTATTCAAGTTTATTTTATAATGAATATAATATTACTTTATAATACAATAAAATATAATGAATTCTTCAGTCGTCTCTAGTTTTAGCTTTCGGTGTAGTTGACTGTTTCGTACAAACCAAGGCGCGTTTACTGCGATTCGTAGGATTTAAATATGGAAAGTTAGTAATTTGTTTCGCTTAGTTTTGACACTGCACCCCACACTTCACAACCATTTATTAATAGAGGTCTAAGAATGGTTTTATAAATTAATAAGGCTGTTTCTGGTTTTAATCTAGATTTTCTATTAATTATCGGATAAAGTAGAGCTAATCATGCGTAGGCCGGTGCTAATTTGTTAGTGGTGACGACTTGCACATATAGATGTTTTGTTTCAAATCTCATTTATTTTCATAATTTACATAAATTTACTATATATACATTTTATTTATAAATCAATATATATGCATACATCATAGGTACTTCATTTACCCGGAGGTATTGGGTATTAATTTTCATACGTATAGATGTGGAAATTATTGACTGAATATATCTTAGAAGACTGTTAAATTGGTCAGGAGGGTACAGTCAATACATTTTACGGTAAATAAGTTTAACTCATTTTGTTTGTGGCATTTGGGCAGAGGGATGAAAAGTCTAAGTTTGGAGCTTTCTTTTTTAAAACAATAATTAGACTTAGCAACATCATGTTTTTTGAAAAAAAGGGCTAGGGCCTTTTAAATTATCATGGCAGAGTATATATGATATAATTCGTTAATAGATGAGTCAGAATCATTTAGAAATATTGCAACTATAGTCAATGTACAAAAAAGTGAGATTTTATGCGATAGTTTTACATATAATATTATAAGTTATATATAAGGTATATATATATATTGTTACGGGCTACTGGGTATTAAAATGAATTAAACAATTCCTTAATTAAAGATACTAATATTTACTAACAAAAGTTATAAAAAGGATACAAGGAAATTATTAACAATTAAATTATTAAACTAATATAAATTGACAATAACCATATTCTGAATATTTATTATCTAGACCTAACTCCTATTTAATTATTACAATAATCTAAGATATTACTAATTCTAAATGACTTAACTAGTTACATAAGTTTGTATGAATATTATAAAATTACACTACAATTTATAAATACTAATTAACACTTACAGTTCACTACTCCATCGACCGTAAGATTCTCTAAGTATGACAAACTGACACAGTAACAAACAGAAACAGTTTATTACACTCGCGAGACTGTCACTGTTCACTGATACACTTATTACACTGGCCGGTTCAACACTACACAGTTTATCACACTGACACTCACTTATTACAGATCATCATCTTGCCTGGTCTACTCTCAGACCGACTCGCTCTAGGCGAGGGAGGTATTTAAATAGGCAAGGTCGAACATTCTAGAACACGGAAGGGTGGAGACTGTTCTGGAACCTTCTTAATCTTTTCCGACAAAGCGGAGGCGGTTCTACTATGCTGAGAAGGTCCTAATCCTATTTTAACTTCTCCCGTCGACGGCTCAAGGCGCTAATTCCTTGCTTCCGTCTTCCTCTGTGTGGCCGTAGCAATATATATATATATATATATATATATATATATATATATATATATATATATATATATTATTCCATTCCTACCAGTGATAAAAATTTATTTTGTTAATTAATACTCATTACTTCCGCTTATCTAAGGTATTTACGGGTTTAAATGGACAGATTTTAATTACCAATATTCACTGATAAGAACTGGAATAAATTACTTAAGCTAAATTGAAAATCTTACCTTGAATTGATTAATTACTTTTATTAATCATTAATAAACTTTTTTTCATTTGAATATAAATATGGATAAACATCAGGAAATCTATAGATAAGGCAAAATACATTTCACTAACATTGATTTATTATTAACCCCAATTGACAGCAATGATATAAACAAATTGATTCCAATTTGTGAACAATATAATGGACAAATCCATCTCAATAGAAATAATATAATAAACAGATTAATCTCTATATAAAATAACATAATGAATAAATTAATATCAATATATCCTTCCCCCCGCGATGGTCAATCTTCTTTCATGGCTTGAGATGGAGCGCTTGATGTTGCTTGATCGAAGGGTTGAAATGAAGTGTCATGTTACTCGCTGAAAGGGTTGAACTGAAATGGTTGTTTTATCTATGGAAGGGATAGGTGAGACTGCCGACCCCTATCGGCATTTTACTTAAACTCTTCAAAGTTCTCTAGGAAATATTCTCCGGTCTTTGTATCCAGGTTTAATAAGGAGTGATTATATTATTCTTCATTAGACGATAGTTGCGTCATGTATCAATATATATATATATATATATATATATATATATATATATATATGTGTGTGTGTGTGTGTGTGTGTGTGTGTGTGTGTGTGTGTGTGTGTGTGTGTGTGTGTGTGTGTGTGTGTGTGTGTGTGCGTGTGTATGTATATCGATTAAATATTTATTTTATTTTACGGTACAGTAGGTAATGCTCTCTTTTTCCTGCTTATATAATATCATTATATAACTATAAAAACGCATTACAAATGTAAATTTAGAAGTAAATTATCCTATGAACTTCTTGAAATGAATTAATGAAGTTCTTGCTTTTATTAGTATTATTTTCATTTACCTCAGGGCAACACCGCTCTCTATGGGACAAAAGTTTTATATATCAACAAAATCTTTTGGGTTATTTAAAATATTTTAATCATATTTTCAGATAAATATGAAGAAACGAAAGATGGTCCCTCCTGATGGAGGATGGGGATGTCTTATCGTTCTGGGATCATGCTTAATAAAAGTGAGCAACATCTCCAAACTTATTTATATTTTCTATTATTAATATTGTAATTACTACCAAGTGAAAGTTTACCATATTTTTAAATAATGTGAAAAAAATCGTTTGAATATTAAGCCAACTTTAAAAAGAATTTTTGATCATGAATTAAAGATTATTCAAAACGATAAATTCGATTGAAACATTGAGATCTGGATAAATCCATTGATTTTGTATGATGATGTAAATTGGAAATTATTGTAGGATGCGTTTTGGGGAAAGAAATCTCAGAAGTGTTGTCTAAGGGGTATACAATTTTAGAACGTCTAGGTTTATTTACTTATTTATTTATATATGAATTGATTTTTTTAAAGATGTCAACGATAGCCATTCTGCCATCATTTGGATTGCTTTTCGGAGGATTCCTCATGCAGCTTGGAGCCCTCACGACTGACGCATCTCTGGTCATTTCTACTACGGAAGGAATTATCTGTTTGTCAGGTATTCTTTACATTACCAATAATACAGTGATAGTTTATTTCTTGGCGAGCTCACGAAACGAATTTCTAATTTCTTGGTTTTTAGGAAAGTACATTAATTGATGATAAAAAAATATGATAATTTTGCCACTATTCTACATTCAATAACACGGAATCGAAATTTTCCACAATGCGCTTTTGGAGGAGGTAGATTGAAATAGATTTTTTAATAGTCAACTGAAAGCTGGTTGAGTTATCTTGCTGCTATCGTGTGAAAAGCTAACGTGTAAAATTCAGTTCTGAAAGGTGGCACTCAGGGCATAATTATGTATCGTACTAACCTCTCTGGAGGTTGCAACAAATATCCTCACCCAATATTTGTTTTCGTATACAAGTTTCATTAGCAAGGAAATTCAATTTGAGGACTTTCGCCATTGATGTATAGAAGAAACAACAATGGAACAAGTATAAAAAATTGCAGGGAACCTTTACATCAAATGAACCGACCCCAAACGTCGATCAGATTTATCAATCGTTGCATTTGAGTTATTATCGTTGTATTTGAGATTTATCAATCTTTGTATACTGATTTTAGACTTATCTTGCCTCTTTGGGTTTATAAATTTTGAAAACGAGGCTGTCACAATTTCCGATCAGTCTCTCATAAACTTCACAAAGAGGATCACTCTCTTTTTTTAACGTAGTTAACGTAGTAGAGTTTTTCTTTGTATAATTTTATATAGTATTCATAGTGCTTTTGTTTCATCAAAATATTTTTCGCCTGTATAATTTATAGTTAATACTAATATCAGTAGCTTTCTTTCATTGTTGCTTGATGGGCTTTACACTTTTAGATGGGCTTTAAACTGTTTTTAAACCACATTAGTGTATAATTCATATGCGTTTTCAAGTTCAGTATTATATATCACTTAGGTTACGTTAAAAAAAGAGAGTGATCCTCTTTGTGAAGTTTATGAGAGACTGATCGGAAATTGTGACAGCCTCGTTTTCAAAATTTATAAACCCAAAGAGGCAAGATAAGTCTAAAATCAGTATACAAAGATTGATAAATCTCAAATACAACGATAATAACTGGGTAAAGATTATATATCTGGGTAAAGATTACATAGTATATTACATAATTCTGGCATTTATCCGTAAATTAATAAAGACTGGCATTTATCCGAGTATATTACATACATAACTGAAATTTATCCATAAAGCAATCAATATTTGTTTCACAATTGTAATTAGAATTTTATCCTGTTTAGCTAGCATATATCAGGATAATAAAAACTGGCATTTATCTAGGCCCGTTGGTCCACGTTTAATTAGGCTCGGTGATTTTCTCTCATTTCTATTAGTCTCTACACTCATTATCTGCTTGCTGTTGTCTCCTCCTCTACTCCGCCTATTATTATACCAACATCATGCGTGACTCCTCACTGGATGTAAAGACCACTTCTCTGGTCTGTGAAAACAAGATGCGTACTCTCAAGTGCAAGATCTTAGGCATTCTCTCCTCCGCGAGAGATGCTCTAAATGACTCAACAAAAATTCCATTCTTCAAGGAAAACCTGATTTGTGCCCAACCAACTGGAAAACATATCAAAAGCTGTGGGATGACAGAGACTCCCTACAAGTCTATTCAGAATCTCCCGACTCTTGGCCGGACGAGGCTTGGTATGCCGATTTTGATACAATCCGCAATGAACTGATGCAGTGCGAAGCATCCGCAATCAATATGCAGATCGGAGAGAATCAGAAATGTCCCACGCATCACAAGACACAGCTACCACGGCTTATAATATCGACAAACTCTCAAGGGTCTCTTTCTCCAGAACCTCAAATAGCTCCTTATCTTTCCACAGACTGCAATTTCCAAATTTGTCGCAAAAATACAAGCCACTTGCGCTTGATACAACTAGCTTGAGAAAATTCAAGAAATGTTCAGATTTCAGGTATACGACGACTCCTAACAATCTGTCATCTGATCGCCAAATCATACCAACGACTCAAGACGACCGACGACTGACCGATCATATTTCAAATGATGCCTCCTCAACGCATCTAATGCCCGGGAAAATCGTTTCTCTTTAAAAGAAAAATAGATAAAAAATAAAACAATTAACAAAAAAAATATAATATTTTAGTTAAATATCATCATTTCTTTTTAAAATATAAATATTTAAAATATGATAATATGAGTTACAATAACAGTAGGAGATCAAAAATTTATTGTTCTACTGCTTTTATCAAACCAATTGTTGAATATGGATATTTAATTGTACTAGTAAGTGCTATTTTTTCTAAATAAAAAGTCGTCTGATAATCAAAATATATTAATTTTTTTTTAAATGGCCGGAGAAGTTTTCCTTATTTTGAAACTTTGAAGTGATGAAAATGCCTTTGGCCCTTTTGCATCCGGACTAATTTTCTTATATTTAATAGCTACACCTTTCCTATGAATAATAAGACACATTTTAGCCCGCATACTCGAGTACAACATTTTTTTAGAGAACTTTATTTCAAGAAGATATTTTGTTGAAGAATGGTTGATGCAGCCAAAGGAAGAAAGAAACTCTTATCTCTTTGAGTAGCTTTCAACCAAAATTAGTTTTGAAAACATTACAGAGGACTCTGAAAGGAAAATAAAAATGATTTTGGCAAGGAATTCTTCCAATTTATTATATATCTTATTTAGCATTTATTTACCACAAAACAAATTTAATTAGTTTTATGATTAAAATTTTTTGGATGGATGAATGATGAGCAGTAGTATATATATACTACTGCTCATCTGCTCATACTAGTATATATATATATCTTTACGTTCTTAAATTATTTTGTTGTTTTTTTTCTTTTCCATAAAATTTGTATTATGTATGTATATTTGTAAGTAAATATTAATAGTTTTCTTCTTCTTTATAATTATTGTTATGGTATTTATATTTTTTCTTTGATTTAATTGGTTATTGCGAGGTAACTCCTAATTTATATTCATTATTTTTTTATTTTCATATATTTATTAAATTGTAAGTGTATACTGTATGACATTATAGTTTATATTTTATGTTCGATATCACTATTCTAAAGAAACTTGTCCCAGTTGAATAAATATGGATTTTTATCAGTTTTATTTTAGTTTCTAATTATTATCCTTGCAATCCTCTTAAATTCAGTTGGTAATTACCATTTTTTATAATTATAATACTTAATTAGGCGAAAGAAATGCAAAAATGCCGAAAAAAAAAAAGTCCAGCTAGGTCCTACTAACCCAAACACTGTGTGGCGAGTGAGAAGTGCCAGAAGTGAAATGTAGAGCACGCTGGTTATCGCCTTAGGCACTCCCCCCTGTGACGTCAAAATTACGTCACAAAACTGGAGGTTATCGAAGGGAGACTCTTTCTCCAAAGTCTCTTCTTACATTTTCTCTTATCCAATTAATATTCTTTACACTAGTATAAAGTATTTTCGGTACTTTTCCAATCTAAAGCCCACCTACCCCAGCACGCTCCTCTGGCACTTACCTCAACTATTTGGCAGCTGTCAGGTTATGATGCCTGAAATATATTTGAAATAGTAAACAGACAACAGGATTCTTAGGAAATGAAATAGGAGATGATATACAGCTACAATATGATTTTTTTTTTGGTTTTCTTTCATTTTTACCTATTTTTCTTTGAAAGAGAAATAGGTAAAAATGAAAGAAAACCAAAAAAAAAATCATATTTTAGCTGTATATCATATTTTCTCTTTAAATTTAAAATATATAAATATAACTGAATAAATAATAACGTAAAAAATAACATTTATTATAAACAATATTCATTACAAATAAGAATATCACATCAAACAGTGTCGTATATACAGAACAATCAAAACAATTAACCATAAAACATCACATTGTAGTTAAATCTAATTATTTATGTTCAATATTTAAATATTTAAATTACAAAATACAAATTAACATCTGATAAACATTTACTATAAACAATATTGATTAAACACAACGATATCTAGCAACAATTGTAAACAATATTAATTAAAAAGAACAATATGTTACAAAAATTATAAACAATGTTCATTAAAAAGAACAATATTCAGTTGCAGTTTCATATTATGTCCCTTTCTACAACACATTTTCCGGGGAATGACGTTCCGCTCCTGTAGAAATACCACAGCTGACTTTTGATCAATCACCTCGCGAAAAATCTTCATCAAATTCCAACTCATATTGTATAATTAACATGAAAACAAATAAACGTCCACTAGACACAAACAATAACAAAGGGCTAAGGAAGGTTTTGCTAACAGTAGGAGGTAGTTAACGAAACTGCCACTTGGGGCACTGGGGTAGGTGGGCTTTAGATTGGAAAAGTACCGTATTTTCTACGTATCAATATTAATACTGTATTTTTATAATTTTACAATTTTTATTTCTTCCTTTTTTATTACCTATAATTTTTAGTGCGTAATTCTTATCACTTTCTACATTTACCCATATCATTTTTATCATTTCACATTCCTATTTTATATTCAGTTTTTATTTTTTATCTGTAATACCTTAATTTTTTTTTAACTGTCAACACTTTCTGTTTTATTATTATTTTCTTCATGATGTGGGTTACTACCTTTTTGGCACTTCGTAGTTTATAGTATACACTTATACATTTTAACCTTCATAATGGCCTTACTGTACATCTTTATAATTTTTTTTTTTTTTTGCCTGTATTCACCTTCTTTTGGTTTATCTATATTTAAAATGTTTTAATATATTTGTACCAATTTCTTATATTGTCTGTATTTTGCATATAGCCCTGAAGAAGACCTACAACGTAGGTCGAAACGTTGGCTATCAATAAAGATTTTCTCAAATTACATAAGAAATTCATTCAGTGACCTCTATTCGGACCAATTTCTTCAACATATCTTATAACATAATCTGACTGTTGTTATAGAACTGATCAATCTACTTCTTAAGAGATGTGGAGTACAATTCAGTATTAGAAACAATACAAGCTTTGATCTCATTTTCATACACTCTTTATATTGCTTCTATAAAACATATGACATTTTTAAAGGATATTCGCTCATTCACATTCTTATAAAACTTTCGAACTTCGTTTTTGAACAATTCTTTATATTTTCTTCTTTCTTATCATTAAACTTCTTGGAGATTCTAAGTCTTCAGTAGTTTGATCCGCTGCTTACGGATACCCAGGATGAATCTTGTATCAATTGACACGCCATTCATCTAACACAATCCACCTTCTCCCTCTTCTGCTGACAAATGTTTTTGGTCCAGGATCATTCAAAGCACTTGGTTTGGCGCCATAACTCTTACAATGTAACAAGCCTATCGAGTCAGCCAGCATTGATATTAGTTTTCTTATACAGTTTAACTAAATGTTTGTTGGTTTGAAACTTCCACACACTATTACTATGTAGAGGACCACATATTTACTTCTGTATAGATTATTCGCAGGTCGTTACCAGCAGTCAAGGAAGCATTTATCGCACTGAGAAATTCTGCAGCGAGGACGGGACTTATCGTCAACTACAGCGAAACGAAGTATATGTGCATAAACCCTCGACAAATAAACCTTGAAAACCATATCCAAGTTGACGGGCAGAGTGTGGATAGAGTTCAGGAATTTGTGTACCTTGGATCCCAGGTGAACCAACAAAATGATACTGGAGCAGAAGTTGAGAAGAAGATTATAACCGCAAATCGCTGCTATTTTGGTTTACAGAAGCATCTACGTGGTGGTCTGCTGTCTAAATCCTCTAAGATCAGACTGTACAAAACTCTCATCCGACCAGTTCTAACATATGCCTCAAAAAACTGGACCCTGACCAAGCACACGAACTCTCACTTCTGTGATTCGAATGGAGAGTCCTCAGGAGAATATACGGTCCAGTTTTGGTGGATAGAGAGTGGAGGTGCTGGTCCAACAACGAACTGAGACTACTTTGTTAGTAGCTGGACGTAGTATAGTTTATACAGTTAGCAAGACTGAGGTGGGTCGGACATGTGATTAGGATGTGCTAGCTAAACAGGATAAAATTCTAATTACAATTGTGAAACAAATATTGATTGCTTTATGGATAAATTTCAGTTATGTATGTAATATACTCGGATAAATGCCAGTCTTTATTAATTTACGGATAAATGCCAGAATTATGTAATATACTATGTAATCTTTACCCAGATATATATCATTCTTTATTAATTTACCGGTAAATGCCAAGTCAAATCAGAGTTTTTCTTTGTATAATTTTATATAGTATTCATAGTGCTTTTGTTTCATCAAAATATTTTTCGCCTGTATAATTTATAGTTAATACTATTAGCAGTAGCTTTCTTTCATTGTTGCTTGATGGGCTTTACACTTTTAGATGGGCTTTAAACTGTTTTTAAACCACATTAGTGTATAATTCATATGCGTTTTCAAGTTCAGTATTATATATCACTTAGGTTACGTTAAAAAAAGAGAGTGATCCTCTTTGTGAAGTTTATGAGAGACTGATCGGAAATTGTGACAGCCTCGTTTTCAAAATTTATAAACCCAAAGAGGCAAGATAAGTCTAAAATCAGTATACAAAGATTGATAAATCTCAAATACAACGATAATAACTGGGTAAAGATTATATATCTGGGTAAAGATTACATAGTATATTACATAATTCTGGCATTTATCCGTAAATTAATAAAGACTGGCATTTATCCGAGTATATTACATACATAACTGAAATTTATCCATAAAGCAATCAATATTTGTTTCACAATTGTAATTAGAATTTTATCCTGTTTAGCTAGCATATATCAGGATAATAAAAACTGGCATTTATCTAGGCCCGTTGGTCCACGTTTAATTAGGCTCGGTGATTTTCTCTCATTTCTATTAGTCTCTACACTCATTATCTGCTTGCTGTTGTCTCCTCCTCTACTCCGCCTATTATTATACCAACATCATGCGTGACTCCTCACTGGATGTAAAGACCACTTCTCTGGTCTGTGAAAACAAGATGCGTACTCTCAAGTGCAAGATCTTAGGCATTCTCTCCTCCGCGAGAGATGCTCTAAATGACTCAACAAAAATTCCATTCTTCAAGGAAAACCTGATTTGTGCCCAACCAACTGGAAAACATATCAAAAGCTGTGGGATGACAGAGACTCCCTACAAGTCTATTCAGAATCTCCCGACTCTTGGCCGGACGAGGCTTGGTATGCCGATTTTGATACAATCCGCAATGAACTGATGCAGTGCGAAGCATCCGCAATCAATATGCAGATCGGAGAGAATCAGAAATGTCCCACGCATCACAAGACACAGCTACCACGGCTTATAATATCGACAAACTCTCAAGGGTCTCTTTCTCCAGAACCTCAAATAGCTCCTTATCTTTCCACAGACTGCAATTTCCAAATTTGTCGCAAAAATACAAGCCACTTGCGCTTGATACAACTAGCTTGAGAAAATTCAAGAAATGTTCAGATTTCAGGTATACGACGACTCCTAACAATCTGTCATCTGATCGCCAAATCATACCAACGACTCAAGACGACCGACGACTGACCGATCATATTTCAAATGATGCCTCCTCAACGCATCTAATGCCCGGGAAAATCGTTTCTCTTTAAAAGAAAAATAGATAAAAAATAAAACAATTAACAAAAAAAATATAATATTTTAGTTAAATATCATCATTTCTTTTTAAAATATAAATATTTAAAATATGATAATATGAGTTACAATAACAGTAGGAGATCAAAAATTTATTGTTCTACTGCTTTTATCAAACCAATTGTTGAATATGGATATTTAATTGTACTAGTAAGTGCTATTTTTTCTAAATAAAAAGTCGTCTGATAATCAAAATATATTAATTTTTTTTTAAATGGCCGGAGAAGTTTTCCTTATTTTGAAACTTTGAAGTGATGAAAATGCCTTTGGCCCTTTTGCATCCGGACTAATTTTCTTATATTTAATAGCTACACCTTTCCTATGAATAATAAGACACATTTTAGCCCGCATACTCGAGTACAACATTTTTTTAGAGAACTTTATTTCAAGAAGATATTTTGTTGAAGAATGGTTGATGCAGCCAAAGGAAGAAAGAAACTCTTATCTCTTTGAGTAGCTTTCAACCAAAATTAGTTTTGAAAACATTACAGAGGACTCTGAAAGGAAAATAAAAATGATTTTGGCAAGGAATTCTTCCAATTTATTATATATCTTATTTAGCATTTATTTACCACAAAACAAATTTAATTAGTTTTATGATTAAAATTTTTTGGATGGATGAATGATGAGCAGTAGTATATATATACTACTGCTCATCTGCTCATACTAGTATATATATATATCTTTACGTTCTTAAATTATTTTGTTGTTTTTTTTCTTTTCCATAAAATTTGTATTATGTATGTATATTTGTAAGTAAATATTAATAGTTTTCTTCTTCTTTATAATTATTGTTATGGTATTTATATTTTTTCTTTGATTTAATTGGTTATTGCGAGGTAACTCCTAATTTATATTCATTATTTTTTTATTTTCATATATTTATTAAATTGTAAGTGTATACTGTATGACATTATAGTTTATATTTTATGTTCGATATCACTATTCTAAAGAAACTTGTCCCAGTTGAATAAATATGGATTTTTATCAGTTTTATTTTAGTTTCTAATTATTATCCTTGCAATCCTCTTAAATTCAGTTGGTAATTACCATTTTTTATAATTATAATACTTAATTAGGCGAAAGAAATGCAAAAATGCCGAAAAAAAAAAAGTCCAGCTAGGTCCTACTAACCCAAACACTGTGTGGCGAGTGAGAAGTGCCAGAAGTGAAATGTAGAGCACGCTGGTTATCGCCTTAGGCACTCCCCCCTGTGACGTCAAAATTACGTCACAAAACTGGAGGTTATCGAAGGGAGACTCTTTCTCCAAAGTCTCTTCTTACATTTTCTCTTATCCAATTAATATTCTTTACACTAGTATAAAGTATTTTCGGTACTTTTCCAATCTAAAGCCCACCTACCCCAGCACGCTCCTCTGGCACTTACCTCAACTATTTGGCAGCTGTCAGGTTATGATGCCTGAAATATATTTGAAATAGTAAACAGACAACAGGATTCTTAGGAAATGAAATAGGAGATGATATACAGCTACAATATGATTTTTTTTTTGGTTTTCTTTCATTTTTACCTATTTTTCTTTGAAAGAGAAATAGGTAAAAATGAAAGAAAACCAAAAAAAAAATCATATTTTAGCTGTATATCATATTTTCTCTTTAAATTTAAAATATATAAATATAACTGAATAAATAATAACGTAAAAAATAACATTTATTATAAACAATATTCATTACAAATAAGAATATCACATCAAACAGTGTCGTATATACAGAACAATCAAAACAATTAACCATAAAACATCACATTGTAGTTAAATCTAATTATTTATGTTCAATATTTAAATATTTAAATTACAAAATACAAATTAACATCTGATAAACATTTACTATAAACAATATTGATTAAACACAACGATATCTAGCAACAATTGTAAACAATATTAATTAAAAAGAACAATATGTTACAAAAATTATAAACAATGTTCATTAAAAAGAACAATATTCAGTTGCAGTTTCATATTATGTCCCTTTCTACAACACATTTTCCGGGGAATGACGTTCCGCTCCTGTAGAAATACCACAGCTGACTTTTGATCAATCACCTCGCGAAAAATCTTCATCAAATTCCAACTCATATTGTATAATTAACATGAAAACAAATAAACGTCCACTAGACACAAACAATAACAAAGGGCTAAGGAAGGTTTTGCTAACAGTAGGAGGTAGTTAACGAAACTGCCACTTGGGGCACTGGGGTAGGTGGGCTTTAGATTGGAAAAGTACCGTATTTTCTACGTATCAATATTAATACTGTATTTTTATAATTTTACAATTTTTATTTCTTCCTTTTTTATTACCTATAATTTTTAGTGCGTAATTCTTATCACTTTCTACATTTACCCATATCATTTTTATCATTTCACATTCCTATTTTATATTCAGTTTTTATTTTTTATCTGTAATACCTTAATTTTTTTTTAACTGTCAACACTTTCTGTTTTATTATTATTTTCTTCATGATGTGGGTTACTACCTTTTTGGCACTTCGTAGTTTATAGTATACACTTATACATTTTAACCTTCATAATGGCCTTACTGTACATCTTTATAATTTTTTTTTTTTTTGCCTGTATTCACCTTCTTTTGGTTTATCTAAATTTAAAATGTTTTAATATATTTGTACCAATTTCTTATATTGTCTGTATTTTGCATATAGCCCTGAAGAAGACCTACAACGTAGGTCGAAACGTTGGCTATCAATAAAGATTTTCTCAAATTACATAAGAAATTCATTCAGTGACCTCTATTCGGACCAATTTCTTCAACATATCTTATAACATAATCTGACTGTTGTTATAGAACTGATCAATCTACTTCTTAAGAGATGTGGAGTACAATTCAGTATTAGAAACAATACAAGCTTTGATCTCATTTTCATACACTCTTTATATTGCTTCTATAAAACATATGACATTTTTAAAGGATATTCGCTCATTCACATTCTTATAAAACTTTCGAACTTCGTTTTTGAACAATTCTTTATATTTTCTTCTTTCTTATCATTAAACTTCTTGGAGATTCTAAGTCTTCAGTAGTTTGATCCGCTGCTTACGGATACCCAGGATGAATCTTGTATCAATTGACACGCCATTCATCTAACACAATCCACCTTCTCCCTCTTCTGCTGACAAATGTTTTTGGTCCAGGATCATTCAAAGCACTTGGTTTGGCGCCATAACTCTTACAATGTAACAAGCCTATCGAGTCAGCCAGCATTGATATTAGTTTTCTTATACAGTTTAACTAAATGTTTGTTGGTTTGAAACTTCCACACACTATTACTATGTAGAGGACCACATATTTACTTCTGTATAGATTATTCGCAGGTCGTTACCAGCAGTCAAGGAAGCATTTATCGCACTGAGAAATTCTGCAGCGAGGACGGGACTTATCGTCAACTACAGCGAAACGAAGTATATGTGCATAAACCCTCGACAAATAAACCTTGAAAACCATATCCAAGTTGACGGGCAGAGTGTGGATAGAGTTCAGGAATTTGTGTACCTTGGATCCCAGGTGAACCAACAAAATGATACTGGAGCAGAAGTTGAGAAGAAGATTATAACCGCAAATCGCTGCTATTTTGGTTTACAGGGATGAAATCCCAGCCAAATTCCTCAAGGAGCGATGTATGGTATGAGAAAAACAGGCCGACCACGACTTCGGTGGGAGAACTGCGTAGCTTCTGACGCCCGGACCATATTGGATGTCCGCAAATGGAGGGTAGCAGCACTTGACAGAGAAAACTGGCGATCGATGCTGGAGCAGGCCAAGACTCTACTACAAGGGTCGTAGCGCCGAATAATAATAATAGATTATTGAAATCTAAGGAGATGGGAGGGGTTAGTGTCTAACATTCTGAGCCATAGGTTAACATGCGTCTGATCAGAATGTTATAGATGCTTATCTTTGTTGAATAGAAGATCTTCCTACTCGTTAAATATTTTTGAAGACCAAAGTAGTGAATTAGTCACCAAGAACCTTCTCAAAATCTCCGCCTTTAGATCTTTGTTATACCTGGGATGTTGGATAAACAATCTATTTAACTCTATCATAGGTATTATTTCCGATACTTACATAAAGGAAGTCATAGACAGCAATATAAGGTCCTGAAAAAAAGTATGTGAATTTTGCTACTATGCATTGACCAATAGCCCTAAACCAATTGCAACTCTGAAGCCCTAAAACCACTTGCTCTTATCATTAATTATTCTGCTGATAATACCCTCATCATCCACAAAAGTCAAGATCATTGTAGATTTTTTGAATTCTTGATCTTCTATTGGTATTTCTGTTTTCGTTGCCTCAACTTCCAGAGCCAAGCATGAAATGCAAGACTGTCACCTTGTTTTAGCCTTTTACAAGTGTGAAAGATTTAAGAACTATCACTGACACATTGCACTGTACTCCTTTCATGTTGATCTTTATCAGGCATTTTAGAGTTTGGCCGATATCTCAATTTGAAGGAAGGCATCATACAATTCTTCTGTGATGTTGCTATTATAGAAATTTTTGATAAGCAGTTGGCGATTAATAGACGCCTGACTAACTATTTCTGTTTGTTTTTTTATTTATTTAACGTCACTTTATGCTGCTATGGATAGTCGGAAGATGCTACAGCGAGAGCCCTAAATTTTGCCTATCCAGGTTTAATTAGGATAGAGATTTTTAACGAGTACCTGACATCGTACAGGCTCGGGACCCCCGTTTAACGTCCCTTCCAAAGGATGACCATGTATTCTTAACTTCCTTTAAAAAAATCCTAGGACCACCTGCCGGGATACGAACCCACGATCTTAGTTATTACTGTTATAATCTTGTACCATTCAATGGAGAATTATGCAACATGTATCAGTATCCAATACTGTATACAACATGCCCATCACTATATTGAAGAGAATTATTCTCAACTCTATTCTAACCTTCTTGAATAATTCACCTGGAAGCTTAATTGCACAAGGTGCTGTATTATTTTTTTAATTTTTGATAGCTTCTTTGACTTACTACCTTAACAATTAAAACTAATAAGCAACAAATCAAAGTGAAAGGGTACTTAAAATTATAAAAACGTGGACGGTAATAATAGTGTTAAACTAAGCAGTACCAATTTTGATAAGTCTAATGAATATAACTTTTGACAGTTCAATTCAAAGCTGATAGTTACCACGAATTTCGCTAGGTACTTTGGTGTAGCCCTGTGAACTGGTAACGCCGCAGTTTTTTTAAAAACTCTTAATGCCTAAAATCAATGGGAGATCAAGACAATGTGAAAGTGAGCCGTACTACTGTTTCTAAGAACTTGAAGTTATTACTTTAATAACTTTAATAAAAGTGAAGTTATTACTTTGGTACAATTTTCTATTCTCCTATTATTTAATCTTGTTCTATTACATATCTTCCTCGAATGAATTGTTTCATTTATGTATACATAATATACATGAACATTTTTTTATTTCCTGGTTGATTGTAGAATGTTCTATATAATTATTATTTTCCATATTCAGTTACTATCACGACCTCCTTGGAACTTTCACCAAAATCATGCTAATGTACTGTTACATTCTTATCAATTATGATAAGAGTATAATTGTAATTCAATGAAATTTCTCAGAGTAGAACAGTTGCGAAATTTGAAGTTATAGTGATTTATAAATTTTTTAAAATGTCTGTCTGTGAGGACTTTTTTTCATCAAATCCACCTCCTGCCAATTATGACATGCTTTCAAATAAAATGAAAGACTTCTGTCAATTGAACAAAAATAATAATGTTGTTCTTATCACCGTGCGTAATTGATATTTTTTTAATTTTTAGTTATTATTTTATGTAAATGTTCATTAAGTAATGATCATGTTGTTAGTCAGGAGGAACTTCTGTGCCTCTTGAGAGACATACTGTCAGGTCCTTGGAAAATTTTAGTCAAGGAACTAGAGGGTCATCTTCAGCAGAACACTTTTTAAAAGCAGGATATGCTGTGATATTTCTTTATAGGTATACATATATTCCTTAGTTCTATTATTGTAATAATCAATTGTATTCTTAACTAAGGTTTTAATTTTTTTTTAGATTGAAGTCACTTGAACCATTTACTCGTCATTTCAATGATATAAATGTTGTAGATTGGTTAGTGATAGACAAGGACAACAAAACATCACAGATTAAAGGTAAAATCATTAATTGTTAATTTGTTTGTCTTTTCTTCTATAAATTACTAATTCTACAATTTGTTCATTAGTTAGCCCTGAATATGTATCTACATTGCTCCCTATATTGAAGACATACAAGGAGGTCATGAGTTCTGGAAAGTTGTTGAGTATTCCTTATATATCTTTAAATGATTATTTGTGGCTCTTAAGGGGTGCTTGTAATGCACTTTCACCATTGGAAGGAAAAGCTCTGTTGTATTTAGCTGCCGCTGTATCAGACTTCTACATTCCAATTGACAAAATGGTAAATATTCTGTATTTATCAGCCCTTCTGCTCTGAAATCCTTGATCTATATTAAATTAATTATAAGTTTAGGTAATATAATAATAACTAAGCTATGAGTCTTCGAAAAAGGAAAAATTGTAATCATTCCGCAGGTTGTCGCTTCGAATTGAGTTACAAGTTTTAACTTTTCATTCAATTAGCTACTAGTATTTTCCAAAAATCTTAAATTATTAGATTTAAGATTATTGTAATAAATTTTACTTTTCAATATTAAATAATCTAAGGTTATCATGATCTTTAGTATGGAAAAGAGAATGTAACTATGGAAATTGAGTTTACTTCGGTATTCATTTTATCTAGAAATGAACGTTTCAACAAACATATATCATCTATACTTCAAAATATTAGTTGAAGCTTTTATTTCTTGATGAAATGATTACTGAAATTTATTCGTCACCCATGATTAATTTCTCTTTTCCATACTAATACTCACAAAAACTTATGTTATCGGAAAAATGAAACGAATAAACAGTTAAAACTTATGCCTCAACTTAAAGTGAAAACCAGCAGAACAGATACTTAGGTTTACAGGCATATGCAACCATTTTTAATGTTATTTAACAGTTTGATCATAATTTAATAATGCCTCATATCATTTCCATAAAAAACACATCAGTTTTTAAAGTGCTATTCCTAAATTTGTACTATGCTCATTTACTTTTTTAAGTGATTTGTCTATAGTTTAATAACAAGATTGTAATTTGTATGTAAATAATACAATTTTTTTTATTTTTATTGATCCATTTTATTTTATACGAAGTCTTGAAGACTGTAGATATTTGACCTCAATATATATTCTTCTATATCTCTTTCCATCTTGAAGATCTTATTTCCACTTCGCTTTAAGGAGCTCTGCCGCATCTTTTCCCATCTGGTTGCTGACCAGCTATTGTCACATTCAATTTCATGCACAGATGCTCTGGTGGATTGCTTTGAGCTAAAATTGGTTTGGTTATCTAGCAGAAAACTTCCTTTCGATTCTCTCAATCTAGCTTCTAGTATGCCAGCTAGAGCCCAGATCTCGCTATCTTATATCATTCAAATTCTTAAAACATTGTATACTTATAATTTTAGATGTCTAGAGATATTTCAGTAACCTTGAAAGAGTAAAAAATACTCTGTTTGCACTTGTTACATAATAGTCTATCTCTGTTTGTTGATCATTATGTGGGCTTATTTTGTCAGAATTTTTTGTAACTATGTACTATCTTTCCAGATAATGTTGAGTGGGATTTTTTAGCTTACTATCATATATTTTATTTATATTCGTTTACTTTTTAGCTCATTTGTTCTGCTTTACTTATCATATTCTTAGCAAGTCTCTCAATATCCTTGCCATCATTTCCTGCTTGGCAGTGTTTCCATTATTTCCTACTATATTTTCATATGTACTGATATAATAGTATGAATATCTCCGATTTAGCAGATTATTGGTCATTATCTTTTAGGAAACCAGATTTGATATCCCTCTATAATTACCAAACCCATTTATGCAGCATTCTTTAAAATAGGACACATTAGTCCTATGTTTAAAAAATTTGATATCCTTACCTTATTCCTCATTTAACCTGAACTGCTCTAGTGGTAGCTCGTCTATCCTGCTATTTCTATATTCAGAATATCCTTTTTTTCAACCTCTTATGTGTCAAGGCCCTCTGTTTGTTAAATGTCCTTTTCATTTGTGGTGTTCTCTTTTAAAAAGCTGTTGGAAATGACCCTTCCAGATGTTTAATCAATATTATTTTGGTTCCATCAGTTTGCCACCCTGTCCTTACATTTTTATGATTGTTACTTAATATAGCTCTCTTTCTTTTCTGATATTTCTGTGGAATTTAGATATATTTCGAGCATGTCAATTGTCCCCAATTGGTAGTGTTTCTTTTAGGAATTCTCTTCTGTCTGATCTTGACATCTTCTTTGTCTTTTGTTATTTTCTATCTTAGCATGGTCAGCTTTGGTTTGGTTGAGGACTTTGATTTCTCTTCGTTCTCTACTGATGTTTAAAATTCTTCTGTTGACCATTTCATACATCCTGAACTGCTACAACTGTATAGAAATATAAAATACATATTCACCATTGGTTGTAATTTGTTTTACATGGTTTAGCCTGTTGAATATCTGTTTTAATTTTACATAATCCATGAAAAATGGTTATATTTTCCACTATCACATATCATATTCTAGAAATAAAAATAATTTCAACGTCAATAATTAATCAAATAAATGAATAAAAAGTTAGAGAGGAAAAAAAAGTTTGAATATGGTTGTTAATTTTATAAAATATAATAACGCACAGCATCAAAAAATAGAACATAATAGCACTTATTTTCTATGATCTTTGAATAATTATTAGAATTAATAAAATATTATAAATCAGTTTTATATGCGTATTAACTTTTCATTTCAGCCCACTCATAAAATCCAGTCTGATGATGGTCCTCCTAATATATCATTGCATTTAGTTCCCAAAATCCTGGAACCGCTAGTACACTCATGGGTACCCAATGCATTTGTTGTCTCTTTTAAATTAGAAACCAGCTCCTCTTTGTTGCATACAAAAGCAAAGCGTGCACTGCAAAAATACCACCATAAGGTAAAAAGATAATTTAATACACGAACACTTAGTTTTTATAATATTTAATATTATAATTTTTTAATCTTTGTTAGCATCATATAAATATTTTGATATGTATTTTTACTGTATATGTATTTTTATTTCAATATGATACATTTTTTATTTGTCTCTGAGGATCTGTCTCTGAGTTTAACTAATATGAAAGATGGCTTGCTTACCTATAGTCTTAGGTTATTTGTCTTTACATTCTGATGCTCCATAGCTTCAGTTGCACTTTCATTTGATATTTCTAATGCCATTTCATGGTTCACATTCCACCTCCATATTTCTTATTTGATATTCCTTTTGAGTACTTAAATATATCTTCTTACCTAGTCAGTTCTCTAAATTTGCTTATATCCCATTAAACTTAATCTGTCATTTCTGTTAATCCTGTTGATTTTTTAAAAATCTTTTTTTCTGACAAAATAGTTCTACTATTTATTAAGATTGTGGTGTTTTAATAAATATATTAAGAACTATAAAAATATATTTATATTTTGGGAGGTTTAGATGCAAAACACATTCTCCACTTTTCACAACTTTCGGTAAAACGATAAAAAACGATTCTGTTATAAATATATGAGATAAATGAGCCAGAATTTTTAGGAGAAGAGCAAGAACAATCTCTTCTCTTAAAAATTTCTGACTCATTTATCTCATATATTTATAACAGAATCGGTTTTTATCGAAAGTTATGAAAAGTGGAGAATATGGGTTTTGCATCTACACCCCTCATTTATTACTGTCAATATTAACATCATTTATTATTATTATATTTTCAGTTGGTTATTGGAAATCTCCTTCAGACAAGAAAACATCATGTAACCATAGTTACTGAAAATGAGAACTATGACATAATACTTTCTGAAGAAGAAAAACTCCAGAATGTTGAAATTGAATCTAAAATAGTTGATGATTTGAGTAAAAGGCATGATTTATTCATGAGTAGTTAATCCCACAGAATGTTTTACTGTAATTAAATTGTTAGTTTGATATAAACAGGGTGGTTGAAGCGATGTGTTCTGATAAAAATATTCCTTTTGTCTATGAAATTATTAATATTTAAATTTGGAGCCACTGTTAAAATTTTAAATTGGATGGGAAAAAGTAGATAATGAATTATTTTTTCACAATGACACATAATTACCCCCCCCCCTCACAGTTTCAGTTATAAACTATAATTCAGTTTGAAAACAGGTGTGGGCTTCTCTTTTCAGCCTGTAATTATTTATGATAGTATCTTTTTGTTCAGAAGGAATAGAACATCCACTAGAAGGTAAATTACCTTTCATTAATAATTTAATAATTACTATTAGTTAGTAATTATATCATTTTTACAATATACTAATATTATATTAGTATTTATTTATATTATGATATAAGTGATGTGGGTTGATAATTGTTGCCTCATCAACAACAATGTATATTAATCCTTTGACATACAAATAAAATAGAATTTGACGCATTCAAAAAATTACCATATCTAATTTGGCTTAACTGAACTATTTCATGCAAGTTAAGAATCAGGATCCGATTAAAATTAATAAATAGTTGAATAATTTAAAAATGTACTATAAGGCGTCCACCGAATACTGTCTCTGACGCCTTGGAGATGTCAAAGTCTACAATGTCACATAAAATGTATGACGACTTTATAGACTTTATTTCATTATTTCACACAGACATTATTTCACTTTATTTTTCAAGTGGTTGTTACATTACTTATTAGCAATTGTATAAATGGATTAAACCACTCAATGCTGGCCTTTAGGCTAAGGATATCGATCGTGAAGGTTGTTGCTCTTATACAACATTAAAAAGTTTATTGTATTAATTAATTTTAATCAATTGACATATTGAACACAATACACTTCAAGTATAAAATATTGTATAACAATTTGTAATTATTCATTCATTATAATTCAAGATGGAGGAAGGCCTCATGACTTAAATGCCCTAGAGCAACAAATGTCAAAGGCTGGTATTGATACCTCATTTCTTAAAGAAAAAGACTGTAATAAAACTTAAATTGAAGAATAGAAAATTTACATTAATGTATGTATAATTAAATATAGAAACAACATAATTATTTAATTCTAAAATCAGGTATTTTGGATACATCAAATGAATCTCAACAATGTTTTTAAAATTGACATTTTTGTATTCTGAAATTTTCTAACAATTGAAACTGAGCTTTCTATTGTTTTATAATTACATAATTTATTTATATTACATTTTAATACGAATTGGGATGCTTGTATTTTTTATTTTTTATATTCTAATGTTTAGGTCTGTCAAATTAGAAACCATCAGTACTACCTTAATATTAAATATACAACTAAGTAACTTGTAAATTAACAATATATACACTTTTATTTTGGAATAAATATATCTGTATGTGTTAAATAACAAAATAAATTAATACAGCTACAGTACACATTATTTACTCTTAGTTTACCTTCAAGAGTATAAATAGATTATTTCAATGTAGTAAAACATAATAAAGAAATGTTTTGTTGGATATTGTACCCAACATTAAGGAATCAAAGTCATAATTTATTATTATCAAACAAACAACATTCAAAAAGGAATTTTATAGTATATAATCACCTATGTTTATGTTACAAGCATTTGGACTAGTTAAAATTGCATTTTACGTTCTAGTCTGAGACAATTAGCTACCATTAGTCGCTAAACAACTAGCTATCAGTCACAACTATATATATAGAGTAATATAGTAAAAACTAATCATCTTATATAAAACAGTCAAGTTGCTATAGCAAGTTTGTTTTCAAATGTCCCATAATTGGTAACTGAGTGTAAAGCGTTAAATTAAGCACCTTTCATTCCTTTTTGGACTTGAATGTATATACATTAATTATTGTGAGGATCGTATTATTTTTACCAGTTCCAGTCCTTTTTAGCCATTTCTGTTTATAATAATTTTGCGTGATTTTACAAATCACATGTATAAACATAACATGAATGTGATAAATTATCGCTGTTATTTCTTTCTAAGAATAAAAGTTATCCTCCCTTTTGTCCCATTGTAATGTTATGAGACAGGCATACATTTCTTCTCCAGTCATTTTTTACTTTTTAAATATCAAAATTTTGTCCCTCGGGGCTGTCCATATCCTCCCAAAAATCCTCCGCTTGGCCTTTCATTGGGTCTTCCATAGCTTCCTAATCCTAATCCTTGATGTTCTGGATTCTAAATATAAAAATAACATATAAATATTTAATATTTGTGATGAGAATTTCAGTAAAATTTAATTAATATTAATTATTGTAATGTATTGTTATCAAATATTTAATAAATGTATTTTTTTTTTTTTAAATCGAACCTGGTTTCTTATGTGATCAACAGGTCCTCCTGGGCCAGCCAAAACCTGCAAACAAAAATATATTTATAATAGAGCTTGCTATGTTGAATGAAATTATTATAGTTTTTTTTTTAAACTTTTCTATGAATATTTTAGTCTTAAAAAATGTATATAACTTAAGCCACTGTATTGCATAATCAATCATCTCTTACTGACTATTGAATATAATTTTGGCTAAATTATTATAAACACAAATATTTTATGAAAATGAGTCATACCTCAGGTTCGCGCTGATCGGGATAAAAACCCTTTGCTTCGGATGGTTCTACTGACTTTTCACAGCAATATTTTTTTCCCTTGTCACAGCTTCCCTACAATAAAGAACATATTATTTTTACTGTTGGTAAGACAACTTTTTGAGTGAGCAAAATCATTTCTATACTTTATTTAGCTTAGCTTTGTAGTAAAATTACAAATTTGTAAGTTTAATTACTAAACTAAACACATGTCCTACTTTTAAAAATAATAAGAGATAACTTTTCTCACGATAAAAATTTAAATTGCTTTGTGTTAAACATAAAAAATTTATAGATATTTTTATTTTAAAAATAAAAGTAATTCAAGTATGACAGTAGCATTCCATTTTAAGCATTGTTTAGTTAATAAAGTTTTGAAATTAATAGATGTCCATCTGTTGTGTAATGAAAACAAGACATTTGTTTATTATTAATAAAAATGTCAATCTAATTTTTGATTTTCAACTCTTATGCAAATATTTTTTAGATTTTTTAATCAATAACTTCTTTAATGGTTTGCCAAAGGACTTACGAAAAGCAGACCTGGAGATTTACAGTTGAAAGAATGAACACATTTACATTTTTCGAAGCTTGTTGGATCTGAATCGTGGCGAGAGGGCGGTGGAGGAGGTTGTGGAAAGTTGTGAGTAGGTGGCCTTATCAGTGGTGGTAAATCTGGAGGAGGAGGTCTTAGCACAGGCCTCGGCCTGTAATCTTCTTCTATTGGTTCAACGACTCCATACCGTACTCTGTCACCATCCCTGAAATGTAGACAATAAACGAGTGTTTACAACAGAAATAACACTATCAATTACATAAAGTTTTGCTAGTATTCATTAAATTTACTCATTCCTTAATTAAGAGCAATCATGTTTGGACTCTCTTGGGGCTCACCCAGTCTCTATATAGTGGATACCCTTAATTGGAGGTAAAACTTGGCTGTTGTGTGTAATCTCGGACAAAATACTTCCCTGCACAACCGTTTACATGAAACAGTACAGTCTATCTTGTACTGAACCCAATTTGTTATTTTCTATCAAAAATTAATTTATCCACTTTAAGAAAATTATAACAAAAAATTAATGGAGATAATTAATTGTTTTATTGAATGCAAAGTTTTGTCTAGAGGAAATTTAAAATAGGAGGTAGACTGGATAATTTAAAAAATCAAAATATTAATATTTGATAAAACATCACTAAATAGTCTTACGTGCAAATAAGATTGAGAATTTGTATTCATCATATCAAATGCTTGTGGTTTGTTGTTTAATCATTTAACATCAGTTTGTTCAGCTACGGCTAATAGGACGATGCTGCGGTGGAATTTCTACCTTTTATTTATCCAGGTAAAATTAGAGTAGTTTTTTAACAAGTAACTAAAGCCACACAGGCTCAGGACCACCATTTTATGTCCCCTAAAAACGGCATAATTAAGAATTTTTTTACTACTTTTGAAAAATCCTAAGATCATTTTCGAACCCTTGATCTTGGGCATAGTAGGATTTTATGCTAACCTGTACCTCACAGGTGAATCGAATGCTTGTACCATTTCATCAGCTCAGTCAATAAGCATCAGTCTGGGATATTGAGATAAATTATGGAGTGCCATCTAATATTTACTGAATTGAAGGAAGAGCTTTGTCAAAAGACTCTTGATGTTAATCATTTGTTTTTAGTTAGTTTTTCGGTAATTAAGAATCCACTATAAACACATTTTAATTTATATATTGCGAATGGACCCAAGAGGATCAGCAAAGCAATCTTATGTCATTTCTTTGACACTTCCTTCATATTTTCTTCATCTCTTCTCTGTCCATTTTGTTCCTAGTTTCTTCAACGCTTTCTTTTCTGACATTACTATTCACTTCTACCTCGTTTCCCAAAATTTTCCAATCTTTTAAATGTGTATATATATATATATATATGTGTATATATATATATATATATTATATATATGTACTAAGTATTGGTTGTAATTATAGATTTAGCTAGCAAGGTCCGAGGAGCGGAAAAGGAAGGAATGACGGAAATCCCATGCTCTTCACCTTGTGTTTATCCATAGCCAGCCAAGCATTGAGATGGCTCTGGGGGATAATCAAATCCATAAATAGAAGGCCGTAGTATATTCCCTTAGTTATTAACTCTTTATACTTCAGGACATAATAAAGGATAATTATTTGAGCAAATTTTACATCTTAAAAAGCATTAGGCAATTTGTATTTCGGAACTTTAGGCTATTGTTAGCCCCAAATATCAACCGAAAAATGAAGTACTGTGAACTAAACGTGATTTAGAGTGTAATAACGTAATCTCTGAAGACTGCCTTACACAGTCAATACGAAACATCAATGTATTGTTTGCGTTTGTGACGCCCGCCACCCGGCTTACGGCACCCGGAGATAGAAGGGTGGATATAGAGTATATCCTCCCCTTCCGAAAGTTATGAAAAATATATGGTATGCAAAACTGTCTATATAATATTTGTATGTTAAATATTTTTGCAGTATAATCTTTAAATGAAAAGTGACGAAAAAACGAACAATACCTTCGAACTAACTGGCCATTAAAGCGTATAAGTCCATTATAGGTGTGTGATCAGAGGTGACTGCGTACCTTCCTCTTATCCTGTTCCCCTAAAAAATCCTGTTTACAGTTTTTTTTTTTGCAAACCGTCCAACAGAGGACCACGCAAATATAGTGCTTTCGCTCATTCTTACTTCTCCAATAATCCTTCATTCTCTCTAAATATTGTTTTCTTCTCTCTGTACATCCCCCATGCTCACGCTTCGTTCTCTCCTCCTTAAGACCCCTGAAGTATTTGAATCGGCTCTTAAATCTGTCCAAGCAGTCCTCATCAGTAACTGCAAGTCTTTTAAGATCTTCTTTCATCTGCTTAGGATAACCACTCTGGCTTTTTTATGTTTAAGCTTTTTTATATCTTATCAAATATTTGTTTGTTCAACCTTTTAGGATCCATTCTGTTAATGTTTCCATAGAAACTCTTAGTCCTTTTCCTCATAGCTTGTTCCAAGTTATCTGTCCTTTCGTATATTTCTGCATTAGACTTCAATCTGTAGCTAGACCAAAAGATCTGGATGTGGGTCGAAACCCAGGATCTTAATTATTTGTGAATTTTTGTTTTATTTCCACTTCCAAAAACATCTTATTCATTCCATGTTTATCTTAATTTAGTAGCTATTGTTAAAAAATATTATTTTAATTTTACGAAGCATTATGTTAATACACAGTATGCTATTTTTCATTTTTACGTATATACACTGACAGGCAAAAAATTCCACCCGCTTTTTTTTTTCCACCCAGGAAGAGGACCAGAGCTAACCAAAACTCACACAGTTACACGGCTGGCTTTTGCACGTTGAAAAGGTTGGCTCTGGGTAAAATTACAGGCTACATATCTTTCATTTCTTCTTCTCCACCCTCTTTCACGCCAGTCTGGATATCGAAGAACAAATCTGGAATCATCTGTAAAAAGTTCAGCACTCCATTCGTTCATGGTCCAATGACTGTGTTCTCGAGCAAAATCCAGCCGTAATGTACTCTGTGATTCTGGTCAACTCTGGTCCTCTTACTGGGGGAAAAGCCATCAGTCCATGCTCATTTAATCGTCTCCGAGCAGTACGTCCAGAAATTTTCACACCTCGAACTTCTTCGAGCTGATGAATCGTTTGAACAAAGGTAAGGTTCCGATTTCCTAAATTCAAAAAACGGTCATACTGTGGTTCTGTTACCCTAGGCCGTCTATGGCGTCTCGTAAAGTTTCATAGGGAACTCCGATGGCAATAGATGTGTATCTAATGGAACGTCCATCACCAATAAGTGCTACACCACGCGCAACATCCTCAGCAAGAAGGGGCATTTTTAAACTTAAAATTAAAAGCCGGAAACTAAGAAATTTGCTGGAAGAAACGGCCCTGAACAAATGACAGTGAATAAACATTTTAATTCCATAGAAAGTGAAGAGTGGAATCTACAGTCCTTTCATTGAATTAAGGATTAAGGGTTATTATCCTCTATATTGACATTCCTAATTGAAAACAAATAAAGAAAATACATATTTATTCATTAAAAGAATAGGCCAATCCAAAGCAGAAATATTTTTACATGAAAAAATCAAGTGGTTGGAATTTTTTGGCTGTCAGTGTATGTATATATGAAAACAATTATTACCTACCTCACAGCTTTTGCTGTTTTGCCACTCCAAACCCACTTCTCTTGGGCCAAGCATCCCACCGCCAGCACAGTTAAAATGATGACTCCGCTCCCTGAAATCAATGGTAAATATAACTTAAAGTTATGAAATATAATTAATAATCATTGTATATTAAATTAAGTTGGTAGATATTTTGTTATACAGTATTGGTAAATAGCATTATATTTGTTTGCATTAAAACAATGTTCTAAATCATCGCTCCTCCGATTGTGCTGCGATTTCTTTGTCACTTGTGGTAGAAACGAGTTGTTTATTTATCAAAAGACTAAACCAAATAAATTTATATTGATTGAAATGGGATGTTTTGTTCTATAACACGAGCGATATTCAGGGACCTTTTATTATAAAAATAGGCCATGTAAAATAAGAAATATTACCTGTTTAAATTATATTTTTAAAAGTTTCCGATGTGTAATAAATTTATATGACTGGGATATTATGCGAGGACAAAGCCCCGATCTAGAATAAGAATATTGTACTTGATTGATTATTGTTAGATTAATTAATTAGGTGATAGTTTTAAAGCAAATTATTGGGAAGGAAATAACCATTAAAAAACAAAAGCGCCTTTATAAAAGCAAAAATTTGCAGCATAGCTTTACTCTTATACGGGTCGCCATCTGTGATAAGGGTAGAGGATATAGCAATCTTGTAACCTTTGGACGTTTGTATAAGTTTTCAGTTTGCCGTGTTCGTTAATAAAAAATTATGCAAATGTCGGATCTTCCGAAATCAGAGATCTAAACGGTATCATTCTTCCAAAAAAAAATAATAGGGATATTGCCTCGAGAAGTGCTGTAAAGAAGGTTACAACATGAAATTGTGTTGTGGATTCAAATCCATCTCTTTCAGATAATTCATTTAATCTATTGACAGACGTGGTTAGACCGTGTGGGATCTGAGCTCAGAGGATCTCAGCTCCTCACCCAGCCTCTACCATATATTTGGGTACTGAGACAAATCAACCAACTGCACAGCCGTTGTCCAAGAAACTGTACAGTCTTTGTCATGTACTGAACCCACTTCCGTTCGAGGGTTGCATTAGCCCAGTTTTTTATTTTTTTTTATTTACTACCTTTTCCGATTGCTAAGACTGTAGCAAACCGAAATCAATTAAAGATGAAGATATAACAAAAATAATGATAAGAGCTTATGAAAACGGATGATTCATTTAAATTATATCCGTGACAAGGATTCGATTCGCAAACTAAATTAAGACAAATTAATTCCAGAGAGAGCTTTAAACTGGAAAGATCGTTCTTGACCCGATACCTTAGCGTAGGCACGAGACAGCTAGCCTTGCTCCCAATATTTTTGAGTCATTTTTCCATTTGTATACGTAATCCAAACCATGAAGAAACAGTGTCTTATCCCTGTTAAATTGTTAGAAATATTAATTTAAAAATTTACAGATAATTTTGGCGACCTACATTGTTTCTCTAAATCTTGTAATAAAGCCTGTACTTTTTTTCTTTTGCCAATGTTTAATGATTTTTAATTTTGGGTATAACCAGTCCAAAGATAAATTGGCGTTTATAATAATAATAACAAACTACCACCAAACATAATTAACCCCAACGTTATAAATACTACTAATTTTCAAATACACAATTTTGAGTTGTCCGACCATATATTAATTATTATATATTAAGCAATTCTATTTTTCTTGACTGTTCTTTTCTTTACTCTTAAACTCTTTCAACTTGACTGAATCTCGAGAACCATAAGTAAAAATTATATATATGAGGATGAAAATGGTCCGGGTGGAGCTAAAACAAAAATCTCTTAAGTAGGAAAAACTGTTCATTGGAAAACAAACGTTTCGACCCACATTGTAGGTCGTCTTCAAATTTATTAGTATATAAATTTGTGATTTTATTTCTTAATAGGATGCAATAGGAAAAAATTCCAAAAACAAAGTCTTAAGTCTCTAAAATACTTGACAAAAACAACCAAAATTTCGCCAATTCAGGCATCAACAGGACGCCCTTAAAGAAAATTGCATGACAGAACTCATTCTTGCAGCAAAAAAAAAATGCAACAAGGGCGGATCCAGGATTTTTTTCTTGGGGGGTCACAACGGGCAGATGGGCAAAAAAATCAACAATAACTTAGAAATAAACTTGTAGTATTTATAGAAAGGTTTATTAAAATTATTAAAATCTAAACAATAGTTTCACTCGTGTTATTTTTGTTATTTTATTCAGATATTTTAACAACTATCACATGATTTGCCTATAAGTATGCACAGTAATGGATTCTCCACAGTACACAAAATACAGTCTGGGGGGCACGTGCCCCCATGCCCCCCCTGGATCAGCCTATGTAATGCAGCACATCTCACACTGTATGGACTAATCAGCCTTTTTCCTTTCTTTCTTTTTTATAACTTGTTTATGGAGCGTTTTGGGGCAAAATTATTGTCTCTATTTGTACTGTCCATCTGAGATATGTTGCACTTTGTCCTCTTTGGTGAGATTTTCTTTTGGTGTGTACCAAATTGGCGAAACATTGTTTTTTCCATTATTTTAATAACTTAAGACTTTATTTATTGTTTTCTTAATGCAACCTATTTATAATGTATGCCCCTTTTTAAACTATAAAAAATAGAGTAATGGAAAAGTAAAAATAGTGATCGATATATTATTAAGGATAATGAATAAAAAAATTACAGAATAAATGTACAGAAGGGTGATAATGCAAACAAAATACAAAGATAAAGAAAAATGAGAAGGTAAACCGAAAGATACAAAATTAAAAAGTATAAATATAAAAAGGTGAGATATAAAAGCATGAAAAACCTAATGTAATTACAGATAAAATATAAAACGTATGATAATAGACTCCTGGAGTGTTACATAAGTAAAATGTATGAAAAATGATAAAAATTTGATGCCACAGAATAAATACAGAAGAAATATGTAGAAAGTAATGAATAGGATTCTCGTTGAATGGCAGATAGAGATGTAAAAATTTGAAAATATAAGTATTGGATGTAATATAAATGAATATAATTACAATAGAATGAAGTTATATTAATACAAAATATGATTTGAATGTAGAAGAAACGAATAGAAATAAAGATATAAAATTCCAGTCGGGAAAGGAGATAATTTAAAAAATTAAAAAAATGATGCTCATTAATTATGAACTCTTTGATTACAAATAGTCTTGAAATATTCTTACAAATATTCTTCGGCACAAATAAAAAATAAGTCTTGACTTATTTGGTGTTTTTTTACTGCACCCCCCAACTATCTCCATCTTTCATTATATCTTACAGTCAACTATTTTCCTCTCTAAATATTTAAAACCGCCCTCAACACATCCCTCCCACCTAAAACCCGTTCTATCTTGCTATTACATATATATTTAAAGAATGTGTGTAAAATAAGTATTTTTAACTAGTAATTTAAATATCCTATTTATAAAAAAAAAAAGGGGGGGGAAGAAAAACCTCATATAATTCTGGAAAAACTACTTATGTCGTTAATAATATTGCAGTCAATTAATGCTTTAACAATAAACAAACTTAAGTATTTGTTTGTTACGAACTACAGTCACTGGAATTAGATTTTGCTTAAGAAATGATTGAGTGTCTGCGTGTCCGTGAGTTATGGGTTTACGCAACTTCGAATGTCAATAGAATAATAAGGCAGGGCCGGCTGAAAGTAGTTTGAGTGGGGGAGTTTAAAATAAAGAGAAAAAAAATCCTATTTCTTGTCTAACAGTTTTAATCATTAAAAGTGCTAATTAGTTAGTAATCTCTTTTGTTTTTCCTCAACAATTTTATTACGAAATTGAATTTAGTATTTCAAATTTGGATTAAGAAAAAAATAACTCAGTAAGTATCCTTATGTTTTTCTTTTCTGTTACAATTTTCTATGCTTTATAGCAGATAGTTATAGTGAGTTTATATAGCGGGAGTAAAAGAAAAAATGTTCATTGCTTATGTTTTGTATTTCTATAGATCAATTCCACGAAGGAATACGTTAACCAATCAAAACAAATAGCTGTTAGTGTACTTGATATCTCTGCCACATAATGAAGTAAAATCAAGATAAAAAACATTTTTCTTTATCGAACCTTCGCCATCAGAGCTGCGGGAAAAAAACTAGTTAAGCAATAGACTCTTTCACAGGTATGAAAGTAATCAGTGACCATAATTTTGCAACTTAGTAAAATCATTACATACGAATCATTGAATAATACATGCGATATGATACAGGGTACATAAACATGTGAAATAATTTCCAAGTTTTGGCCAAATAAAAGTGAAAAACCTAACAAAGATTTACAACTATTCCCTATATTTTATTATTTAGCAATATATGAAATAATTAATGTACAATATTCTAATTTAAAAAACACATTTTAGCAATATTAAACATTTATCTTGTAAAACATCCACACCTGTCTATCAGCTACCCACAATTACTGAACGATTGCCTCCTCATGTCTTGGAAAACCTTTTTGATTTCGAATTATTTAAAAAAGCGTATTTATTTTCAGATAAACTCTAGCTTTCGGCTATCTAATAAAGTATACAGAAGGCTTTTCAAAAAGTACCAATGGACACCACAAAAAAAAATTGAAACATGATTCATCAGCATTAAAAAAACAATGAGTAAAATGGTCATAATTTAAACATTGAAAACATGATACTACAGGTAACAGTAAAATTATTTCTTAGGGAAAAGATGATACTAAAATGCAAATCGATAAAAAATAATCAATGACATGAATGAGGTCAAAAATTAAAATAAATTAATATAATAATGTAATTGAGGTATGAGAAGGTTAATAAATTCAAGGTAAATATAATAAAATTTCGATAGTAAGAGGGTTCGAGTCCCGGCCCTGGAAATATATTTTCTTTTCAAATAAAAATATTTAAAATAAAATAATATAAAATTAACTATTACAGCGATAAGTATACTGTAGTGAAATATTGTAATTTGATATAGTTATTATAAATATTACAGTCACTTGTTTGTTGTGATTAATAACAAATAAATCATATTATTTATTGTTTAAGTGAAACTATATAACAGTATGTAGTAGAAATATCTAGTAGCATAATGAATAATAATAGAAATTAGAATATTTCTAGAGTTTATTTAATCAATAAATTTATTATCTGTAATAAGTTATAAGTAACATATAAAATTCTAATTTAGAATTGAAATAATCTTGTTCAATCACTGTTTCAGTTCTCTGTAAAAGACTTATTTATTTTTTGACAAATTAATAATGTACATCTTTAAAACATTCAATTTTTTTCTATTTTTTTTCTTATTCAAATAGTAGTAAAAAATTAACACTTTCATTAAAAAATTACTTTCTCTAAATCAGATCTCTGCATAATCATTTTTTTAAATAGTTTTCCAAAAAACACATTGATTTTCGATGTAAAACATGTTGGATATACATCTTATATCTATTATCTATATATAAATAGATAAGTAGATAGGTACAAGAAATATAGTAAGATAAAACTAATCAAGATAAAAAATCAGTTATACATGAGATAAGTATTTTTTACTACGGAAGATTTGTTCCAAAAATCAAACTTGAAGTAAAGTTGTAAAAGGAGTTGATTAGCTTCCCCTATCCATTCCAGCTATTGGAAATAAATATCATCATAATTGAATAAATAAAACAAAAAAAAGTTCCTCATATCAAGATCAAATAGTAAAAAATAATTATATCCTCCACCTACCAGAATCATTCGATCCTCACCTTTTTTTTATATTCCTATTTATGTTAATAAATAATAATGCTGGCTCTATTGTACCATAATAGTTAGGAAGATCCAAAAGCTACTAGTTTAGATAAAAGTCTGTTTCCAATACACATTTATTTCGCAAGAAATAACTCTAAGCATCCCGCCTTGGAATAGAAAAGGAAATGTCACAATAAGCGCGCAACAGCTTCGGATGTCGAACAGGTTGTCCATCTTTCAAAATAAAAACACAATTCAAACTACAGGCATTTATAATATTGCATCAGCATTAACGTATATATTTTGACAATCTACAATCTACACAATAAATATAATAAATAAATTTAAATAAATATATATATATATCAATTATTTACTACTATTGAATTTATAACTTCAAACGAACGATTTGCGAGTTTAATTCATGATTATTTTGAGCAATAATCTTCAGAACTTCAAGGAAATAAAAATTTTGTTAGCAGTAAAATAGAAAATAGAAACTTACGAAATATAGGAACAGACATAAAATTCAAACTAGGAAACTTAGGAGGATTACATTACAGTTTGACAATCTATAAAAAATATAAATATATTTTATATCGATATATATTTGTACATAATATTTACTTCTATTGAAACACCTTCAAACTGAAGGATTTGCGAGTTTAATTTATGATAATTTTTTCTTAATAATCCTCAGAAATTTCATGAAATACATTTTAGCTGTTAAATATAAAAAAAGGAAAATAAAAATAAAGGATAACTTACTCAGAAGCATGTTGGTCTATGTTCTGAAACGTTTGAGCGAAGGTAAGGCGCTCTTGAGACTTTTGTACCCTTCGTTGGAGGGGGCGTATGGAAGGGGGGGAATTCCCCGATCCAAGTCCTTGGTCTATCTGGGACCTGCCAAAGGTACAAGGGTATCTTCCAAACATAACATTAACCTTGTTCTTCCACTTTATTGGATGAGCTCAGACTACAAAACTCGCCGCTTTAATTAGGTTAAGATAGACAAACCTATAATTTGTGACATTCAGTATCCGAACGTGTTATATTCATAAAGTATTTATTTAAATGATTAAAGACGTGTATCTAATAACAGCTTTTCGATTATTTTAAGATATGGTATTTGTCGATCTGAGTCACGTCCTGAAAAGAAGGGTTGTATGTACAAGGATTTTCCAACTCGATTTACGGCCACTTCAAAACATCGAATTAAATTGAAACATTGCTCACTTCTCAAGGACCGATGACAATACAATAGTTAAGGAAGTTTGTCCCTTCAGGATTAGCGATTTTTTATATTCGAAGTAACGGTAGTATCTTGTGGCAAGTGCTTAATGCATACTTGTACTAAGAGATTTATCTTTTTATTTTTCAAAAAAAGGTTGAAAAAACTAAACAAACCCGCTTCTGTAACTAGCCGATGTCGTAATTACAATGAGAAATGGATAATTAGGTTGTTTGGCTATTCGCTCCAATCCATGTCATTCTAGATTACCTTGTTTAATCTAAAAAGTGGATAAGGAATATTAGTTTTAAAACACCAAAGAACACACTTTAACAACCAGCCGAACTAAAAAGTAGAAAATAAGAATAGAATGATTCTATTCTTAACAAAAAAATTAACTTTATCATAAAGAGAATGGGGGGCTTTTTTCATATTACATTTCCACAATGTCACTCACTACCTTTACCAATATCAGTCAGTAAATTTATTTTAAGCAATAAACATCAAGTACACCAAGATTGATTTCATTATGATAAAAAAAATTTTTTTATTTTGTAATTATTCATATTTTAATGAAACAAAAAAAAAAATGTCTACTACAAGTGAAGAGTCTCGGGCTTGTATGTGAGGCATTACCTTTTCTTGGGCAACGTAGTTGTGCAGTGAGGTGCTTTGTCCCAGATCATGCCTAACCGCCAGATTTATCTCCTTACTATTGGTACCCAATTTATAGAGGCTGGCTGAGCCCCAGAAGGATCCTAGATCTCAAAGGATCCATCCGTGTTTGTCAACCAGTTAAACTACTTAATGACTAATAAAATAACTTAATTAAGTTTCATTAGGAGCTTCGTAATTTTCGTTATTTATTTGAATTATTGAAACTGTTCATATGGAAAAAGGTAGTGATTTTCGGCGGGGGAGAGATTTATTCATAAATTTTGTTACTTTTGTCAAAATTTTACATTGATTTGTTTTCTCAATAATGAACATCAATTCTAATTAAAATTACAGTAATGTTTTTCGTATCAATTTTTTTTCATCTGTTTCCTCTTAAATATCCGCAATATTTTGGTTATGGTTTGTTGTAATAGACCATATCAAAGTGGAGTTAGCCAATATTTAAAAAAAAATAAATTGCCTATCCACTTTAAACATAGTTTTTATGTTTTTGTTTCTTTGATAATATATTATTATTAAATTGGTCATTGCTTGAGATTTCGAGGTGACTTTAAATATAAGAAGGTAAAGTAAAATTAGAAATATACATTGCAGCACCTCCCGACACCTTGAACACTAGTTCATATAAATAGCAATATAATTAAATAGCAATACAAGTTAATTTAAAGTCCAAACATAGACCAGCGGCCAGGTACCAAAAAAGGGCTTTAGGTCGCAATAAATTGAAGATAGCTGCATTTTTGATATGTTGTAAGAGCATGCCTGAGTAGTTGAAATCCAAGTTTGGAACCGAAAAAACGGATGGGAAAACTTTTGGTGGCTGAAAAACCTCGAGGTGAATGGGTGGCTCTCCCCCCGCATAGTAGTGCCTACTAGTACTACCATTATTTTTTGTATAGGTAATTTACAAGTAAATATTTATAATTCGACAAGCTATTTTAGCTCGATTCGTGGCGTACAAGGTCATTTCCTTAAAACACCCACTTTTCCTTTTTTTTAATTAACAAGAGTAGTATAACATCTACAGGGCTCGTTATGTACTTAAATTAAAGCTAATTAAATTTACTACAACTCCATTTCACTTGACTTTCATTGTAGGAGGATCACTCCTTCGGCCGGTGTTCCTCACGAAAATCGGCCAAAACTTGAAATTTGGACTTTTTGGACTCAGAATCTATTAGAGCTACTGAGCCGCGGTTGGATTCAAATTGTAGCAAAGTTAATCTAATTTAAAAATGGTTACCAATGTTTTTGTTTCAAAAATGCACCGATTAGGAGATACAGGCCAAAAACTGAAATAACTCCGAAAAATTCGAGGTTTTTCTGCCACCAAAAGTATTCCCATCCGTTTTTTCGGTTGCAAACTTGGATTTGCACTACTCAGACATGCCCTCTAACATAGTAAAAATACAAATCCCTTCAACTTTTTGCGACTCTTAAACACCTGGCCGCTGGTCTAAAATATCAAGATGTGCCAATATCAGATTTAATCGAGGTAATAGTTTTACATTTTGCCGCGAGAGAGCAGCACCTCAAATATTACTTCTCGACACTGTCAACAGGTGCCAGCACTTCCGAATACAATTGAGGCGTTGACATTGAAAAGGAGGTAAGTGCCAAAATTGCCGAAATTTTTTTTTCACTGATACAGAATTTTAGTCATTCTTTTGCCACCAGCGGCATCTTGTGACATCGCTCAAAACTAAACGAGAGGTGATAGGAACTTGCCTACTGGCCTTGGAACATAAAATCGTTTCAGTGATAACAATTTTTCGGTAATCTTGGCACTTACCTCCTTTTTCTGCATCGAAGCCTCAATTTACCCAATAGTTATAAAATTCGTCGCTAGAGCGTAGTATCTCCTGGAAACTCAAATATTATTTCTGTTATTAGTAGATCTCAATTATTAATAACGAAGTAATTAATTAAAGAGAGACGTGGAATGAGAGGAAAAAGAAGTTCAAAAAAATATCCGTACTTATTAAATATAGTTTTTAATACAACGTATAAAATAAAAAATACTAGTATTGTACTGAGAAAACAATAATGGAATGCATAGAAAAAAAGTTTCTAAGAAGAAAGTGTTGGATTCGGGGTTGAAAGTCTTGATTTTTCATAAACATTGTACATAGGTCAGTTCGCTATATAATATTTGTCAGCATGTGGCTTAGACCCATGAATATCGATAAAGATTGACACCAAAGACTTAAATTTCCTATCCTATTGTTATCAGAATTAACAATTTGTTTAATTATGTATGAATACGCGTTGATTAATATACTGTAAGTATTGTGGTTGTGTTAGAAAAAATTAGAACTTTTAATGAAAACAATTTCAAATTTATTTAATGCACTATTTATTGAAGCCCCTCTCATTAGTTGTCAGTAGTTGAGGACAATCGTGAGTCAAGTAATAAAAAGAAAATATAACAGGACGAGACTTTACAGGAATCTTTTGATATCAAATTGTAAAATGTTGCCAATAGGTTTGAACACATTTGACTAAAATTAATACAAATTAGTATTATAAACTTATGTGTTGCCTCTCGACAAGGTAGAACAGAGATTTCCACTTCATTCAGTTTAACATAACTTTTATTTTATTTTGTACAGAATAGAGCTGAATTTTGTAAGTTAAACAAGATAATCTGGACTGACATGGATTGGAGCGAATAGTCAAACAACCTAATGATCCATTTCTCATTGTAATTACGATAATAAATTTGAAATGAAACGTAAATTTTAGTTTTCGGGCACATATCTTCATATAATTGCTATCTCTTTGAAAATATTTTTAAACTCATCCATTATAACCTACCAACCAGGTTTGGCGGGAAAAGAGGTTTCAGTACAAAAAAAGTTGATTGTTTTGGTTAGTTAATTTGCTTATCTGTCACCTCTATTTCTGTGGGCCGTTGATTTAATTGTTCAATTCAAGTTCAAGTCAACTATCATCAAGAAAATCATTTATTTTTGAAAACATTTTGTTGGAAGAGGTTTTGTTTCTTTTTTGTATATTGTTAAACAATAGCATCTATTCTGTAAAAAATGGATGTCGAGTTTGTGATACCATTGAAAAAGGAAGATCTTTTGGAACCTGGTGATGGGATATATTCTGTCGATTTACTAGATCTAAATGAAGCTTACAAAAAAATAAGAGGTTAGTATTAACTTTCCTATTTTAATGTTTTTAAACTAGGTTTATTGTGCTTATTATTAAGGAGAACTCGAGTTACATTTTGGTAATTATTCTGCAGGTTGTTTCCTTGTGTTGAGTCACACACGTTTTAACTTTTAATTTCATTCGTTTCCCATTTAATATTTTCCAAAATTTATCATGAGCCTAAGTGTGGAAAAAGAGAATTTCATTATGGGAAATATGTAAACTTTGGTTATCATTTTATCTAGAAATGAACGCATTAAACAAACTTGTTTTTTTTAAACGAATTTGTACTTCGAAATGTTAGTTGACACTTTTATTTTTTGGTGAGATGATTACCGAAATCTACTTATTACATAAAATCGCATTCTCTTTTCCATACTAAAAAAAATCATAATAAATTGTATTTTTGGAAAATGTTAAAAATGAATTGAATAAACAGTTAAAACTTTTAGTGACTTAACTCAAAGCGACAACCTGCAGAACAGATTTTATTAAGTTATAGGTAGTGAATTGCTTATTTTAATTAAATATTATAGTCCCCTTATGTATGGCAACTTAAATAATTATTATTCTATTTACGTATTTGTACATTTTACTACTTAATTAAAATGCTTTTGTAATATATTTATCAAAAAATAAATAAGCAAATGAAATCTCAATTGATCCTTATTAATATGGAAAGTCCCCTTCATTAATACACTATTAACCTTGAAATCGCAATTTCTTGGTTCATTGATTTATCTATCATATTTGAATTTCAAAGTAATTTTAAACTTCTGATAATCTGGCAAGGTCCTGAATTGATACCCAAATAGGGTGTTATTTATATTTTATTAAACTTACTATGTATTTGATAATTTTTTTGTTTCAGATATAAAAAAAGATGTTGCAAACAGAGGTTGTGAATGTATAGCAGAAAATTTTGATGTTATATTTTCTATGATACAGGATTCCCAAGAAGTTTCATTTAATCAACTTCAAGAATTATGGGATACTGTTATTTTTATAAGTACTTTACAATTTTAATCTCTAAGTGTCAGTGGTATACTTTATGGCATATTGATATAACATTATATGATTTATCTATTTTAGTTATAGAAGATCTTCGACGGTTTGTTACCGAATCATTGCAAGGCGGAGACTCTTCATATCAACAAAATAGACTGAACTTATTAAAAATGAATATCTATATTATTTCTTTATTTATTAAAACTTATGAAGAAAAGTTATGCTATCAATCAGATAATTTCATTGTTGATAAAGTAAGTTTGTCCTTTCTATATTTTGTATATTTTATTTTGTATAAGTAATGAAATTCAGATAGTGGTGTTGTCTTAAGTACAATTTACTTTAATCTTTAACTTTTTTATTTATTTTGCTTTTTTGTTTTGTTTAATTTTACTAACATATTATAACTTATTTTAAAAGATTATCCTTTTTTAATTAATATATTTGTTTATTGAACTATAATTTTATTTTATTTTTAAGAAAGGGAAAGCTGCTAAAAGTAAAAAAGTTTCAAAATATGAAACTCCATGGGATTGGAATAACACTAAAAAAACTGCATTTACATCATTAAGTGGAATTTTAGAAGAGAATTTACATCAATTTTGGGATCCTCCAGTTGTTGAAGAAAGATTCGTCAAGTGGGTTACTGTAGTTTTTACTGTTTTTCAGAATTTTTTTTAATAAAATATTTTATGAAAGGTTTTTTGTAGTTTATTGGCGAATTGTTGCTACAAAGCATATGAGAATCCAGAAATAACACAAGCTAAAATGAAACCTGTTCGTGATGCAGCTGCTCAAATTTTAGCAGTTCTAGTTAACCGTTACAATCATGGAATGACATTTATTCCAAAATGTGTTCAGGTAAATTCATATACTTACGTGTTTTCTAGTCACACTGCACTCATTGTTTTCTTACATTAAAATTTATTCATTTTACTTTAAATAAAATCTAAAATACATTTTATTTAACCATCGTTAAAATTTATTTAAATTCAAGTTAATTTTTCTTTTAGCTGTTGAAACAATATGAACACGCTGTCAGCGCTTTGTCTAGTGCAGTGCTTGTTATGGTCATTGAGTTCAAGTGTACATCACTACTTGCAAAAGTGAGTATTATTATTGTTTTTAGACTTACAGTATACAATTATTTTTAAAGAAAATGTTTTAATCATATCTTACAAGAAACTTGGTGTCCAATGGAGGGCACAATGGATAAACACTTTTGTAATATAGTACCAAAAACTGATTTTATTTTTGTGTCAGTGTTTTGTCATTAATATCGTATAGCAGTTTCCTAAAACAAAAATTAACTTTCAAATTTATACATATTCTTAGATTTGGTTAATCTCCTAATTTCTTCAACTGAAAAACTAACACTATTCGTTATATGTGTCACTATATGCTTAACATTTTTCATTTGTCACATATAATACAATTTAATGGAACTAATCTTATGGTTAAAATCTCTACTCTCGTCTCCATTAGAACATTTTAAAGTATTTTTTCATTGTTATATATTTTCAGGTTTTAAATGAGTTAATTACTACGATTAGAGATGAAGATGTCCAAGGTATGGGAAAAGCTGTTGCTGCATTTATAAATAGTATATCAGATTCAAATCCACAACTTTTGACTCCTTCAGTTAATATATTAACTAGTTGTTTGGCTTTTGAGGTATTTACAAGTTTTAAACTGTTAGTGCATTATTATAAAATGAACTATTGTAATTTATTTCATAGTGATAAATGATTTTAGCCATATACACTGAGGAATGCAGTTTTAGTCACCTTTTCGGATATTATTTTGAAATGTCTTTCATCAGATGATTTACCAGAAGAAGAAAAAAAAATCAGATCAAATCTCTTAAAGTACCTACTTAATCATCTTCGTGACCAAAGTTCATATGTCAGATCTAAGGTAAAAATTTTAGTAACAATTTTTCTGTTTAATAAAAGTATAGAATATGAAAGAGTTGAGATACAGTTTCTAAATAACTTCCAGTATCCTTTGTTAGGCTTAGTATTCTTCAAATTTTATTTTACTTTTACTGAACATTGGTTGACTTAGAAGATATTTTTGCCCATATTGAGGCAATACTAAGGTATTGGTCAAAGTTTTAATCTGGTGTTGGTAATGTGAACTGACCTCAGGAAATCAGTAGAGCCCTTTATTCAATAAGTTTCACAGCTGCAAATTAAATATCCAAGTTCATGCTTTTATTGGTTTCTAACATACTTATGTCTCAATTGATATTTTTTTGCTTAACAAATTCATTATTCGAAAGGAGTAATATCTGCAAAAAAAAATTAAAATTCTATTTATTATTAATATATTTATCAACTTACATTTAATCATCTCATTTGGAATATATTTCTCATCAATGATCGTTAGTAATTTAGTGAAAGTTAGTCATTTGATAAGAATAAATTAATAAGAAATATGAGGAGTTTATTCAACATACTAGACAAAATTAACATTATAAAAACTGTTGTTTATTTTTACATTTTCTTTTTTTAGGCACTGCAACTTTGGTCTAAATTAGCCTGTGAACACGCTATACCTAAAACTACTCTCATGCCAGTTGTTCGAAGCGCTAAATCCAGGTTGACTGACAGTAGTAGCCATGTTGTAAAAAGTGCAATTCAATTTTTTAAAACTATTTTGAAAGACAATCCTTATGCAGGAATGGTAATTAAAACTGGTTTATATGAAATAAATAATTTTGTTATACTATGACTAATTATTGATTATTAATTTAATTTTTGTTTATGATTTTTAGTTTAATTTATCTGATATGAGGAATCAACTTGCCAAAGCTAAAGAAAACTTAAAAGCTATGGAAGCCAAAGAAGTTTACTCAAAGGAAGTCCTATGGAGCCTTATCGAACCGGATCTAGTTATTCAACTAAATGTGCAACTTGGATCCGGTAAAGAGCCATTCATTGATAAATTAAGATCCATAAATTTTTACTTAATTTATTAAATGCTTGTTAATTGGTTAAAGTTGAGTCATTGCCTTACAACTACGGATCTATCTGTACCCCTCCAAAGGTCACCATGTCACATTTTTTAATTTGTTCAGGAGAGCCAATTTTCTTTGTTACTTATAGAAAAAGCTTAAAGACAATTGTTCAAATTTTTTCTTTTCATCGATAGGTATTGATCATTTTATTGGAAGTATTGATCATAGTATTTGATTATGACTATTTACCTAAAATATTTCCTATTTTGTGGACATGGTGTCCTTTACTCCAGAGTACAGATATGTTTATTATCTGTTAATAATAATGTAATAAATATCCATGTATAAGTTGTACATGATAAACAGTATCAGGATCTTATTAATATATACATAATAGGTAAACATATACAGTTGTGATGAAAAGAGTATCCACTTGAACTTCCTCCAGTTAACAATCATTTAATAGCATAGTAACAATTTGTAGTATTCTTAAGTCTTGAATGGTCAATTAAAATTGTTGCTGAAGTTCATAGTAGTTGATAATATCATTAGAATTCTGAAATAAGAAGAGGTACAGGCTACAGGTACAGTACAGGCTCAGAACCCAGTTTAACGTTCCTTCCGAAGGACGGCGTAACTAAGGATTTTTTACTCCCTTAAAAAATCCTAGAGCCTAGGGGTTGTTATTTTTTGTAACTTAGCTACATAATGATCCTGATGTTTTTATCTGGATCGAATATTTTTGTAAATTGTAAACTAAATCATCCTTACTGCCTTAAGAGTTAGTAAAGACGTTAAAGAAAAAAAACCAATCATTGTGGTGACCTGAAAGCTCAATTTGTTTACTAGTTGGGTATAGACATTATATTATATTTAGAATATTAAATTAAGAAAACTTGCCTGTGAGAAGGTAATATTTAGTTTGATATGTATAAATTTGTTTTAAAAAATCAGTTATAGGCCTTCAGTCTCACAGAATCGTGTTATAATGTCTGTAATCATCAAAAACCATTCAAATATCCACTTAATAAAACAAATGAAATTTATTTTTGTTTGTTTCATACGTGAATTTGAATTAATTTCTAGATAAGGAAATAGAAACCGTTCCAGCATCAGATGGAGTTCCTATAGAGGATACGATGATTATTATTGCTCGCCTTCTTCAGAATAGGCATTTCAGTGACGCTTTTACACTCCTTAAAATTTGTGAAGCACAGTTTCCTGATGCGAAAGAAATAAGGTTTGTAATTTATTAAATACAAACTATTAAAAGAAATATTGCATTACTTCCGTGAGTATAACAATTATTTTTTTTATTTTCCTTTTAACTGCGTACCGATTCAGACAGTTTATGCATCGTAGTGGTTGTGCAGCATTTTTAACACCAGTTTTCCTATTGACTGTAATAAAAAAAAAAGCTTTAACAATTTTGGTGGAATTTTCTGAAGTTCTCATAATATTTGTATACAAATATAAAAAATAAAAAACTTTTTCCAATACAACCCATAAAGAACATTGGATTCAGTACATGATAGAGATTGTACTGTTTCTAAGATCATGGTTGTGCGTGGTGATTTGATACTAACCCACAATTATAGGCTACTCACTTTATAGAGATTGGGTGAGCCCCAGGATTTAATCCCTCATCACAGCAACTCATCTCTCTTCTCACTGAACTACCCCCGGTCCGTTTACAATTATAAATGATAAATATCTAAAAAAAAAAAACTTTATTCTGTCATATTTATTTAATAGCTTACTAAATTACCTAATAAAGGATATTGTATCAGTATTAGCAGAGATACAGTTCATTCAACTTTATATAAATATATGTTAGCATGATAAGATCTATTCATTTTTCATTTTTAGATGCAATGTTGACCGTTCTGATGTAGTTGAGTACTATATGGCTGCTCTTAAAAAAATATTTTTTACCTGCACTGACAACTTCAACCCTCAAATGGAAGAAAATGATCAACAAAAGTTGATGATACAGTACATGGAGGTAACTTTGAATTTATTTAAACCCATACTAAAACCTTTGAATATTTTAATACATATATACGCGCATGTGTTTATTATTACTTTTTACTTATTTTGAGACTATATTATGAAAGAATAAAAAAATCTTTTTATATAATTGTTTAAAATTTTTACAATTCGTTTTAGGATGCCATAGCATTTGTGTTGCTTATGGCTGAAGCTTCAAAAGATGTCGAGCTTTCTCTTTACAGCAGTAGTACTATGGAAGCCACAGAAGCGATTGAATTTTTCACTACTGCGTATCAGTTTAATGCTGCTGATTCCAGGCGGGTGGTTAGACAGATGATTCTACTAATCTGGTCTAAAGTACCTGGCCTGAAAGAAGCAATTATTAGTGCTTATAAAACATTATACCTCGTATCTACCAAGCCATCTGCTAAGGGAAGAGCGATTCAGGTTAATTGAATTCTATATTTTATTCCATTAATTGACCCTAGCTGAGAAAAATGTATGGATAATAAATCTAAAAGTGCTGTTTTGCTAAATGCTAATATTTAAATACTATTCTCCCTTGTATCTATCCAGTGAAAATTTTTTATAAAAGGAGCATGAAGTATAAATAATATTTAATTATTATGTATTTTAAGTAGGGAAGGAATGGTTTTATGTTTTTAAAAGTAATAAACCTTAGTTTGTTATAAACTCAACTGAAAGTTTTTTTTTTGTTTTTTAATAATAATACTTCAATGTTAGGTCTCAAACAGGCTCATAAGACTGTTGAAGGAATCAGACTATGAGCAAAAATCAGCTATGGAAGAATTATTACGTATTTGGTATCAAAATGGTGATTTAGACAAGGAATTCATACAGGTCTGTTAAATATATGTTTTTTCAAATAAGTACGGTGATGTAGATTTAGATTGTGAATAATGAATATATTTGTATATTTTCATGATAATATTGTATGAAATTAAGTAAAAAATGTTCGTTTCAGGTGCTTTGGGAAAAATTTTCTAAAATGTTTCCTCAAACTACAGATGATGATAGTTTAGCTGCTTTAATGATTTTAGATATGATAGCTGAGTAAGTATGACAACTTTTTGGCAGAACCTGTCATTTTGAAATCAAATCTTAAGTCTATTTTAAACTATTGTTTAAAACAGACTTAAGATATGATATATATATATATATATATATATATATATATATAAATTTTATTTTAAGCTGTTATTGATTACTTACACTTTTTTTAGTATGTTCTGACTGTCTGCTGATCTTATTATTAATTTATTATTGTGTTTTTTTAATTACCTTATTAGCTGAAAAATAACTTTTGTGTGTTCAAGGAAAAACCCCCAGCTGGTCATGCTTAATCTTAATATTCTGATCGAAAATGGACTTTCAGATTCGAGCAATTTAATGTTAGTTGAGAATGTTTGTAAAATGATAAGTAAAATTTCTGAAGTTAAGGTGGAAAGTAAATATACTAGGTAAGATAAAAACATTACTTACAATATACAATATGTTTTTAAATATTTTTATTTTGACGAGAAAAGATTTGCCCTGGCTGGGATTCGAACCTGGGTCATCCGCCTCTCTCGCAAAAAAAATTGCCAGAACACGGGAATATGGAATCGATTAAGATACAGATTTGTCCTGACTGAGAGGCGACCCCTGGTAGCTCAAATGGTAAAAGCACTGCCACGACCGGACGACTCGGGTTCGAATCCCGTCCAGGGCAAATCTTTAAATAATTTTTTATTAAAAAATTATATATAATATGTTTTATTTGGTTGTCTTATTTTTAAATTTCTTGATACTTTTTTAGGTTGCATCCTGATCATGAAGTATTTTCTAAGGCCTCAGATATAATTGTCAATAAATTTTTAGATACCTCGACAAAAGGCTTTATTCCCATGGCTACTTCTGTAGTCAAAATGATATTTAAGGTTAATCCTAAATGATAATTTTTTACTGTATTTTACTAATTCTTTTTCCTATATCTTTCTGTTCTTATCAAGTTTCCAGCTTAATTTTATTAACATAAAATATTTTTTCTGTCTTTTGGTATATCATTTAATATATTGTCTTTACAATGAAATCAATTCTAATTTATTTTCTAAACATTAATTCATTCTTCTTTTTTTTTATATATGAATTCAAATTATATTCTTTTCGCCCTTTTCTCTTTATAATTTATTTTATTTTTTTATTATTTTGACCCTCTAGCTTTCTTGTTATCCCGTAAAAATAATGGATTCTGTTATGGAAAAATTATATAAGATATTTATAGAAGAAAGTAATAAAGGAAAAGGTTAGTTTCACCCTATTTTCCCTATTATTCACATTGAATAAAATTTATTGAAACATCTAATTTATTTTTAGGTGAAATTGAGAAAGAAGGTACAGCTTATAATGAACTCCTGTTAGGAAATCTTCTCCATGTGTATGGAGAATCATTGTTTAGGTATTATTTTTTTAAATTCTCTCGTAGTATTTTAAAATTGTAAACTCAGCAATCATTAACACATAATTTTAATTTAAAAAGTGCATCTTTATTTAGATATTTGTTAAACAATATATTTATTTTCTAAAAATTTTCATGTTACAGAAAATGGCAGTATTTTGATCGAGATGTTTTTAACAGCTTAAAAAAAGATGTTAATGTTCAACCACAAGGAAATGAATCAATGTCTCTTGAAGTAAGTTTTTTCCCGATTTGTATAGTTATTTATATTCTTTTTATTTTTAATCAACATTTAAAGAAAATAAACAACTTAAAAACGAAATTTTCAAATTCTGCTGCATTTTATTGTCTATTTATGCTTGTTATTCAAGCCTTAGCTTTATATAATTATTTTATTTTTGCCAATGATGTGGTTAGTTTTTTTTTCTGGCACCATTCAATATTTTTAATTGACTAATGTTAACTAATTAATAGTTTATATTGTATTATATAATATTAATTAATAATGATCAACTTTCTGTGTACACATATTGTAATTATTACTTTTTTTAAAATTATTACAGGATGAATTTGATACTGAAAATAAAGAAGCAGCAAACGATGCTTTGTTAAATTCTGTAAATGAGATTTGTGAAAGTTTGTTGTTTTTAGAAGCCTCTCTAGATTCTCATCTGAGGTAACTATGATTAATTATTTTATGATTATGTATAATAAAATTCTAAATTATGTTGTTTTTTTTTTTATAGAATATAAATACCAACATTTATTGATGTTTATATTCTATAAACATTTTATAAATATTTTTATAAACAGTTTATATTCTATAAACCTCTTTTTAATTTATAATTTTTTTAATTATTGGTCAGCTGTACTGAATTTTAAATATTTTTAATTTTTTTTTAATTTAGTTTGGATTGTTTAATATGCAATATTTACCAGTGAACACGGAGAAAGGATTGGAATATTTTGCTCCATTATTGTTATATATTAATTATTGTTAGAAAATATTTTTTTAAAGGGAATATAGGAAAGAAAACTACAGTATGCTCAAAATAAAATATTTTCAAATCTAAAGACTAAATTCACTCTGGTTACGATTTAATAATTGACTTATAACTAAATTGAGATCAATATAAATTTGTATACTTACTAATTAATGCAATACAATAGGTTTTAAAAGCTACTATATACATTCATACTGTTATTTTATTGTTATATATGAATTACTTATAGTTGCTCGTAATCCTGTATCATGACTTCCTTAAAAAAAAATACAGTAAATGTTTTATTTCGATGGCCCATAAAGCAATAATTGTTTCTAAACTAAATAACATCACATATATTTTAAAGTAGTTATTAATATCGTTGATTACATTGCAAATATAAGGTATACATAATTTTTTCCCTTTCCTATTTTTTTAGGGAACTGGTCGTAAAAATATGCTTTGGATTAGAATGTTCCGTATCCAAAAAACTGGCAACAATCGCTGCATCAACTTTGGCGAAACTTATGATGATATCTCATGCCTTTTGCGAAAATAATATGCAGGTGATAAAACTAAACTAAAACCTTATAGCTTTCATTTGTGCTTGATCCGATAAAATATTTGAATGTTGATTCATTTCAGAAAGAGTTAAGTAATCATGGTTTATTTGTTGTCTAAGACAATATATATAATGACTTGTAAATTGTACAAAAGAGTTTAATAATTAATTTTAAGGTAACTTAGATTGTTTTATATACATACTTGCTTTAGGCAGCTAGGGCTTAGTTTTGTCGTTTCTAGATATTATAATTTCATTAAATTACTATATTTGTATACTTCAACTGAAAAATAAAGTATACTTGTTTTTGTATGATTTTTTTTTTTGGTTTAATGAATCCTTAATCTTTAATAACTTAATTATGTTATAGGTTTTAATTACTATAATGGAAAAATCTCCTGAGGAAACAGTTAGAGCTAATGTAGTTATGGGATTTGGTGATATTATTAACAGGTGGCCTAACATTGCTGACCCATGGACCAGTCATCTTTATGGAAGGTAAATGTCCATAATAATAAGATAATAAAAATATATACAAAAATTACATATAAATAATATAAATCAAAAAAATATATGGTGAAATCTCCAATAAGATATCCGTGATATTAATTGTAAATTAACATTATATTGTTCACTAACCTTTTTGTATTCAGTATTGGTCAATAATAAATTTGTTTTTATAAATTCTATATCTTATATTAAATTTTTAAAAATTAGCTGTATTATTAGTTTATATATTTTTCATTTTTTCAGATTGAAAGATAGTTCCGTCTTGGTAAGATCGAATACTGTTACCGTACTCAGCCATTTAATAACACGTGAAATGATAAAAGTGAGAGGGCAAATAGCTGAGCTTTGTCTTTGTTTGGAAGATCCAGAACCCCATATTTCAGGTAAAACTGTTAAATCTATTTTTTAATATCTTATTATACTATTCAGATAGTAATTAGGCCACGCTTAGTTAACAAAATCTTTTTTTCTTAATCTAATGCTGAAAAATTAAAAACTTAATAATTTGTCTATAAAAATTATTGTTTGAAACTAACTATATGTTTCCGATACTCAAATTTTAAGTAGATATGTCTTTTAGATATCAATAATTTTCTAATACTCCAAACAGCCTTTTTAAGAGGTTTTAAAAGTAATAAATATTTATTCCTGAATCATTGAAATATCAATTTTTTTTCCTAATATCAATATCTCAAACCTATTTTTCTGAAGTTTATATACCTGCAGTATAGTACCTGTGGTGTATAGCTTGTAGCCTTAATTTAATGTATTATTCCATTATCAGAAAATGTTAAGAACCAAATTTACAAACAATACAATTTATTTTTCCAGATCGGGTTCGCTATCTGTTGACATCACTCTCTCAGAAAGGAAACACGTTGTACAATGTTGTACCTGATATAATATCTCGTTTATCAAACCCTGATCGCGATGAGAAGATTCCAACCACTTCATTTAATAGGATATTAAGGTGAGCATTCATGCATCATTTACTTTTTTTTTAGATTAATTTATTGATATTTATAACTGTAATAATATTACAAGTAAATCTGCTATATGAACAAATGACATGAAAAAAAAAACACTTGTGGAGAAACTACCCATCAGTAGCACTCAAATAAAGTTCTATAGTAGATGGTCTCGAGGCCACCTTCTTTTCAGACGCCTCAGAGGGTTATCAGAAATAATATGGGAAGCAAGTTGAGAGACTAGCGGATCGAAGTGTGTATGGAGCTTGTCATGGAAGGATAGGTATCTAGTTTGGGCCAAATCAGCAACATATGGGATATTAAGATCATGATGGATGAGTTTGCTTGTGAAATAATAAGAAGCTTTGAGGATTTTACGAAGGATTTTGGATTGTAAGGATTGGAAACAAGATGTTTAAATTGGATGGTTTAGTAGAGCCCAAATCTCAACTCCGTATGTCCAAATAGGTCTGATAACTGTCATATAAATGAGTCTTTTGAAATTAATAGGGGGCTTAGAGTGTTTGTCCAGTAAATGTTGAAGTAGGCAACATCGTCGAGCAGTTTCTTGTCTTTTCAGTCTTGTATGAGGATTCCAAGTGAGACGTTTGTCCAGATGGTGTCCTAGGTTCATTTACTTTTAGATTATTTTTTAAATAATTTATAAATAGCTGATCTTATTTCTATTCAAAATTACTTGAATCAACTCTTATTTTCATCAATTATAATACTTCTTCTTTTTCAGTTTTGTTCTTAGTTTATTGGGAAAAGAGAGGCAAAATGACCTTCTTGTTGAAAAGTTGTGCAGTAGGCTCCAAGAATCAAACAATGAAACTCAGTGGTGTCAACTATCTTTCTGTTTGTTACAACTCAATTATTCAGAGAAGAGCTTAAAAAAATTAATCGATTCAATACCTATGCTCCATGAACGCCTTTTATGTTCTGAAGTATATTCAGCTCTTCAATCAATTTTTAATACTGCTCTTAAGTCACACTTTACCAAACCTCAGTTGAAAGTAAGTTGGGTATTTTAAAATATCTAAGTTTTCCTACATTATATTTTTCATATTATTCATATAATTTGTTTTATAAAAGGAATTAGCCACTGAAGGGCATTCACTACTCGAGGAAATATTAATGGGAAAAGATGGAACTGATAAAAAAGATGACGATACTACATTCATCGAACCAAAAACACCCAGATTACCTCCGCGGTCTGAACGAAAGGTCAGGTCATCAGCCAGGAAAACTGAACCTAGTACTCCTCGATCTTCTCGTCAAAAATCAACAAGAGCGCGGAAGCTGTAGATTTGTCATAAAAGCAATTCTTAAAAATAACCTTTAATATTAAAGGTCTTTAAATTTAAACTTTAATATGTGAAAATGTTTTTTAGCTATATTTTATTCTATAATTGTAAATATTTGTTTAAATTTGTACAGATATTAAAATTATTTCTCTACTATTATTTTTTTTTAATGTTAGCTGTAATGCATCATATTACAAATGAAAAAAAAATTAAATTAACTGCAAAACGAGCTCGAAATGCATTAAATTATTTACAATTAATTAAATAAGTTACGCTTATTAAGGTGTTTTTATTGACTGCACCCCCAACTATTTCTTCCTTACATTAAATTATTTACTTAGACATATCTGTATCTTTGTCAAATTTATATTTAGTTTAAACTCAATTTTGAAATAGTGTTTCATTGTTGACAAGAGAAGATTTTATATAATATATTATGTTATATGTGATATCTAGTACTATTCTGTTTATTCCTTGGCATCTTTTCTTCATTCAAAAATAAAGAATGCATTGCCTTCCACCCTTGCTTAGTGCCTGGCGGGGTAGATCGATTGCAATCAACCCATTATTTCTTAATCTAGAGGTTTCTCTACTACATCCACTATTTTTGACAATCAACAACTTTTGTTTTTCAAACATTGTTGGCGAATTTTCACACGATCTTGCACATAATCAGAGATCAACTCATCGAAAACCACTGTTACTATGCTGGAGATTTTCTTAAGTTACATAGCCCATTATTAGGAACGGTTGAATTCTACCCTTAATAGTCCCATGTATAAGGTTAAACAAACTATATATGTCAGCTAAACATAACAATATTCACAATTACAGAAAAATGAGCGTGATAAAAGTGCATTCAAGAATCGGTGAGAATTTGGGAAGAATTAATTTAAATCATATGAATTTTTCAAATAATAAATATATTTATTTTTACATAATTCATGAGACAAGTATGATGTTGATTAAATTACCAACCATACTTTTAAATAAATTAATGAAACTCTATATTTCAATCAGCTATAGTGCATCACTTAAAGCTCTAATCCTTATTATTTCAAGCCAAGATAGACAAACACTTGCTGCTTTGAAATATCTGATAAACTAAATTACAAAATTAATAAATAAATTTCATAGATATCTAATATTTTAAATTAGAAAAAAAAAGGTGACCGCATTGTTCACACATTGTAATGCAAGGTGCTCACTGGGTCAGGCGATTGTTAGTTATATATTATTTATACATATATATATATATATATATATATATATATATATATATATAATATATATAAAAGTTAAGGGTCAGGCCCTGGTAATAGTGAAGCTTAATCCTACTAAGAGTGTAAACAACTCCCAGATATTATATAAGAAGGATTACTTGATAAATAAAGTCAGTGTTTTACCAGCTTGCTAGTGTGTAGTTTCTTTCCCAATTTACTCTCTTTTTTTATGTTTCGCGAGCCAAAGTACTTAAGTGGTGCCGAAACCCGGGAAAATTATTTGAAGTCACAAGGATAATTTTTTTTTTTTTTTTGTGAAGTATTTAAATTTTTTTTTGTGTTGTTTCTGTTGGTTTGTCACTTGCTTCTCAAGAAACCGGGAAAACAATTTCAATATGAATGAACAACAAGGACAAAGCATTCTCAGACCGGCAACGTTAACCTTAGAGCCGCCGCAGCCAGAACAGGTGAATCCAGAGTTTCCTCCATATCCATCTACCACGCTAGCAATGGCGAGAGCAGACTTAGCAGCTCAGGAAGCGAACAGGATCGCACAAGAAACAAATGAGCTAGAGAGGATGAAAAGAAAAAAGGTCAATGCACAAGATATCAGGAGGGAGATATCGGATCTGGAAAGGTTCAATGGTGACGTGGGTGAACTTAACCACTTTATTGAGGGCGGTGATGGTATCATGGCCAGTATTCAGTCCCAGGTAGCAGCAGATCTGTTGGAAGAAGCAGATGCGCAGAGATTACGGGTTGCTTTGCCCGTCGAGTAAGGAGGAGCGTTCTGAACCTGATTCAAGCCGACGAAGATACTACGTGGTCAGTCATCAAGGAAAGGCTGAAAAAGGCTTATGGAGGGGGGCGATGGGCCCCAGAAGAAGACATGCTCCAGTTATTTCGGGAGACCAAGAGGGCCAATCAGTCGAACGGTCAATACGCTGCAGGACTTCTCGCTAAGTTGAATAAGATCAATGAGAAGCTGCGAGAGGTAATGGACACGAGCTTCGTTGAAGCCTGGATGCTCTTTATGACCACTGTACTCAAGGTACAGCTGGCCAGGGATACTGGCAAGAAGGATGGTCTTCTTAGGGACAAGGCGTTCGTAGAATGGGCCCAGGAAATGGTAGATGCAAGTGCTCGTGATGAGGAGGAACGGGAGGTTTTTGAACCAGGGTGGAGTAGAGTATCCTACCACAGGAATGAAGTAAGGAGGTATAGGGGAAGACAAGATCTAGGGAAGAAGAGAGATGGAGAAGTGGGTAGAAGAGAAACGCTACCAAGAGACAGAAGGCCGTTCATAGATAAGAAGAATGTTAGAAAGGAGGAGAGGAAGTGCCATGAATGTGGCAAGGCAGGACATCTGGTAGCACAATGCCCTCGCACCAGATGTTACGAGTGTGGAATGGTAGGGCACCTAGCCAGGCAATGCCCATACATGTTCCGCAGGAAAGATACATACCACGGAGAGCCGATGGAGGTAAATGCACAGGAGGTGCGCAAAAGAAGATACTCGGCCAGGCGAGGTGAGGCTTCCAGGGACTCGACCAGTGGATCTGGATCTTCAGAGACGGAGGAAGAGCTGGGAAGCAGTGGCGGCGAGGGCAGCTGGAGTAGCGGCCGGAACCGGCAAAGGAAAGCAGCTCAGGATCAAGGACGGCGCCAGGTGCTGACGGTGAGACGGAAGCAGACGTCAGTATGAGGAGGGTGCGTCGAGAGTGGCGACCGAGCTTGCACCATCAACAACTTAAGCTTAAGAATTGGTTGCCTATTATAAAACTAAGTGTGGAGTGAAGTGCCTCGTGGACACAGGGAGCTTGAGCACCCTGTTGTCAAAAATTTTATGTGTTAGGGGGAAGGCACTTCAGATTCAGGAATGCGATTGCAGATTAATTACTTTGGGAGGGCCGTGTAAAGTAATGGGCGAGACAAACATTGGGTTGGACGAGTGGGGTAAAACGGGGGCGAGGTTGCGGGTGCATGTGGTAGAGAGTATGCCCAGGGAATACCAGGTCATAGTTGGGTGTGATCTTTTAAAAAAAGTGGGCGTGGAAGTAAAAAATACACAGGGCAGGTGCTCCGTGAGATTAGCCGGTAGGTCATTCGCATGTCATCGTGTAGTTCGGGGCGCGCGAGTAGGGGTCGTAAGTAGGTGGGTAGAGTGGAGAGCAAATTTATTGCATGAGTTCCGAGACATTTTTTTTCAGGAAGGGGAAGTATTAGGAGTTACGGGTAAAACAGTGCATGAAATCCCGTTAAAACAGGAAAAAGTCACTTACGTGAAAGAGAGACGTTATCCCCAAGCGTTATGACAACACATTCGGGAGGAGTTGGAGGAATTACGTAGGCAGGGAATCATCATCGATAGTTCATTCCCATACAATAGCCCCCTGTGGGCGGTCAAAAAGAAGACTCCGACGGGGCAGGAGAAATACAGTGTGGTGGTTGACTTTCGTCAATTAAATGAAAATACAAAAGATGAAGCGTACCCGATTCCTCGTTTTGACGACATCATGGATAGATTCAGCGGAGCCACAATTTTCAGTACTCTGGATTTGAAGGCTGGATATCACCAAATCCGACTTCATCCTCGGGATCAGGAGAAACCGGCCTTCACATTCGAACGGGGACACTATGAGTTCACCAGGATGCCGTTTGGGTTGAAGAATGCCCCCATCGTGTTCCAACGATTAATGGACGAATTCCTTAGGGGTATCGATGAAGGGATCTGCCAGGTTTACATGGACGATCTCCTGGTGTTCAGTAAAACGGAGGAGGAGCATGAACGACACCTGAGACAGGTATTTGAGAGTTGTCCCCGGAGAAGTCCACTTTGGGTAGGGCAGAAATAAATTTTTTGGGTCACACTGTGTCAAGGGATGGGGTGAAGCCGGATAAGTCCTAAGTAGAAGCAATTACCAAGATGGCAATCTCCCGCGATGTAAAGGGTATCAGGCGGCTGCTGGGAGCGCTGAACTATTACCGGCGGTTTGTACCAGACATGGCGCGATGCTTGGTTCCCATTAACAACCTACTGAAGAAGGGAGCAAGGATGATTGTCACACCCAGTATGGAGGACAATATACGGCGTTGTATGGAGCACCTCAAGGGAGAACCCGTGTTGGCATTTCCCGACTTTACGAAACGTCACAACCAGGGATAAGATTGGATCTAGTCCTGAAAGACCCGTCAAAACCAGGTCGCACACACCACCTATATGTGGGGAACACCGCAATTTGGGAAAAGATCAAGCAAGTGTGGAAGACGGACCAGATTCCGGACCGCGTCTTCATTCGGTGACGGGTCATGGTGGAAACCATTAGAGATGTTGAGCGCCAGAAGGAGCTAACAGGGGCGTATCACCAAGGCAAGACCAATCACCGCGGGGTCAATGAGACGTTACAGGCGCTCAGGAGACGGTATTATTGGTCAGGTATGCGAAAAACGATTCAAGAAGTCTTAGGGGCATGCGAGGTCTGCATGACTACGAAATACGACCGTCACCCACCGCCGTACAAGAAGCCACGCCAACGGGCGATCGGCCGCTCCGGGACCTGCAAGTTGACACGTTCACCTGGAGGGGGTTTACGTGGTTAACGGTCATCGATGTGTTCAGTAAAATCGCCATGGCTCACCTGATCCAGTCTAAAGAAGCAGAGTCCGTGTTGTCAGCTCTCCGGACATGGTTCATGTTTTACGGGGTACCGGATAGCATAACGTCTGATAAAGGGAGGGAATTCGACAATGCGGTGGTGAGTGAAGAAATGCGTAAGTTGGAGGTCACGTGGCACTTCAACACTCTGGGACACCCGAAGGGTAGGGGAGGAGTGGAACGTTTGCATGGTACACTCAGCGACCATCTCAGAGTTTATCACTTCGACCAGGGGCTGACGCCAGATGTAGCGATGCGGAAAGCGGTTGCGGCATATAACCACTCGATTCATTCCGTCACGGGGTTTTCTCCGTTTGAGGTGCTGTTCGGAGTTCGGGGGCCTAGTAGGGATTTCGGTGGGACAATCGGGGACAATACGTTTGCTCGCGATATTGTGGCAAACCACGTGCAAATTCGCGGGGCCTGGGAGAGGGTGAGGAGAAAAATCTGGAAGGAAAAACGAACCAGGGTGACGATGGAGAACGCGAGGTTACGAGACTGCAGGGGGGCGTTGAAACTTGGGATGATTGTATACCGGCGGATTGGGTCCAACAGGAGTAAAGAACCGAGGAGATACGAAGGGCCATTCCGTGTCGTTGTCTTGAGAGAACACACCGTAGTCACCATCGAAAGTGTTGGGGACCCAAGAAGACGACTGACCGTTCATATTGAGCAATTAAAGTTTCATTTGGGATCTGGGGTGCCTTCGCCTATGCAAACGGAAAACATGTAATCAACATGTATTATTTTTTTTCTATATAGCAACGTCATGTCATATAAAGATGTACCATGTTAATTGTATATATTCAGTTTTGTGTGTCAACCGAAGTTTTTTTTTTTGTGTGTGAAGACAATGATTGTTTTTTTTTAATATTCTTATTATATGTGGTTATTTTTCTTCATTTCAGGACGCTACAGTTTTTTTTTGCTTTGTTATTTCCTTATTATTGAATGTAATTATTTGTGTCTGGGAGCTGTAAGTTGTACAGGAGCAAGCTCTACTAATTGCCCAGCCTAGCCACTTCTTTTAGTTTCCAAAAGGTGTCTGGAAACTGGAGGGGGGGGGGAGTTAAGGGTCAGGCCCTGGTAATAGTGGAGCTTAATCCTACTAAGAGTGTAAACAACTCCCAGATACTATATAAGAAGGATTACTTGATAAATAAAGTCAGTGTTTTACCAGCTTGCTAGGGTGTAGTTTCTTTCCCAATTTACTCTCTTTTTTTATGTTTCGCGAGCCAAAGTACTTAAGTTTTATATGTATATATATATATATATATATATATATATAGGTGTAATTCCCAATCAAGAGAAAAGTACTTTTGTATAAATATAGAATTTTTCTTAACAAATAGCAATTAAAAAGAGTTAATAAGCTATACTATTTATCACAGTTAAGAAAAATAGGAATTCCAATAATTAGTTTTAAATAAAAACTAACAACCAAAATATAACTATTTTTTACAAAAAAAAAACTGTAAATCAACAGTTATATAATTTATTAGTCCCATAGGGATTAATTAAGTAAAAACCGAAATTTCATTTATACAACACAGACTATTTACTTTTGGGAAGGATCAGTTTTCAATGAAACGGCATCTCCGACTGATAAAACAACTTTAGATGAGCAGTAAGTCGATAGATAAATACCAAATTTAAGTTTTCCCTTCATCGAAGCTGTTAGGGTAGTTAAGGGTTCTTTTGTTTTTTCACCGCTGTCCTGATCAATGCATATCATCTGACATCTCATGCACGGACCAGACACCTACAAAAGTGGAAAATTATTTACATAAACATTAGCGATCACCATCAAACCAATAATTTCATTGTAGTAAAACGCAAAACATTACCTTAAAGCTTTGACTTCCAAGTTTAACTTCGGTCCACTTTTGTTCTTCAAATGGGGTAGCCAATCCTTCTACAACAAAGTTACTTCGGAACCTGTCTAATAGATTATCCTGAAATGACCAAAAATAAAAATTAGCATGAAAATGTAATCATTATAATGGATCTAATTTGAGCATCGCTTTGTAAAAGGAAGTTAAATAATTTCTTATTCTATTAATTTTGCATCAATAACACACACTGTAACTAATAATCTTTAAGCACAATATTTTATAAACTTCTATATAAAACAAGTCCCGATTATATTAATCATTTTTGAAATTCTACAAAAGCACTTTGTATCCTTCAGCTACAGTGGAACGTCAATTATCCGAACGTCCGATTAACGGAACTGTTTTTTTTTTTTCAAATGTAATTTTAATAATTTTTATTTATTGTTCTTTTGATGGTGATTATTTTTTAAATATTTTCATTTGGAAGAGAAAAGATTTGTCCTGGCCGGGATTCGAACCCAGGTCGTCTGCATCTCTAGTGCAGTAATCTAAACCACGGAGCTACCAGGAGTCGTATCCAAGGCAGACGACAGAGGAAAAATCTTTTCTCTTCAAAATAAAAATATTTAATTAATTTGATCAGATCATCTAGTCACTTATTAGTATTGTTAGAATTATTGATATGAACGTCTATAAGGGGGTCTTAATCATTTCTCGGAAACAGCTAAAAAAGTGAACTTACACTTCAATGCGTATTTGTTTACTAAGAACTTTAAATCTAATTAGGTAATTTCATTTGTTTCTTGGAATCCCTTCCTATTCGGTTTGTTGGTATTTATTTTTTAGTGAATTTCGATTATCCGAACCACCCCTGACAACATTAGTTCGGATAATCGACATTCCACAGTATTTCAATATCCTCTACAAACTGTAACTGCTCTTAATTTAAAAAAAAATAAAATTAATAAAAGGAATGAGGTAACTGAGTTAAGTATAGCACTAAGTTGCTGTTATGAAGGTCCTGGATTCAAATATGGCTGATAAATTATTTAATCTTTTAACAACCACAAATGTGAACTGCAGACCCTTCTGGGAAGCCTCTATCTAGTGGTTACTTACCGGGAATTGGAGGTTGGAGTGATTTTGGACAAATCATTTCCTGCCGCAACCATTGTCCTAGAGCGATTACAGTCTTTACCTGAACCCAAGACCCTTCACGTACTTTAGTGGTACATTGGTGGTCCTTTTTTTAATAGAACACTATTCTTAATCAACTTCTCAAAAATATAGTATTTCCCTTTGATTATTGGGCTATTTTACAGTTTCTTATTGCTGAAACTCTGACTACAGCATGCTTAATAAGAGAATTTTAAGTACCAATGTTAACAAATTAGGATATTCATAGAAAACTTAGAGCCCGCCTTAAGGAAAAGAAGACTTGGACTCTAAATATATTGCATAAAGGAAAACACTCACTCTGAAAAAAATTAAAGGTCTAGGAATAGATATGTTAGAAACCAAAGCAGTAAGAAAGAAGTGTTGTTTGTGCTGACCATTGCATAAAAGAAATGTACTGTACCCTTTTACTTGCAGGCATATCTTCCAGTTTCTCAGCAAGCCAATTAACACTGGTTTTGTTGATAAGTAGATATTGTCCTTGATTTGAAAAGCTTAGTGCACCTGAGCCATAAAGATGAAAGTTATAACAAATACAACTAAATCATCTATTAAAATGGTGATGTAACATTTTACAGACCTCCAGATTTCGTGTCCCTTTCTTGCTGCATGATAAGCCTCAAGCCCTCTTTACCTAAGACATGTGACAGCCATAGCGACACTGAGTCCCCGCAATCCAAACCTCTCACGGTATCTCCGCACACTTTACTAGAACAAAGCCACGCTTCTGTCACTTCCTTTTCTTCATCTTCAATTTGGAGGCTGAAGTTTGGATATCCTAATAACATAAGCAGTTTATTATTATAATTTATACAACTAGTCATAAATATACAGGTACAGTGCGGAAAATGTGTATTTTTAAAAGGAATGAATAATTAAAATCAATAATAAAAGTGTTAAATATTGACAAGAGAGATAAGATTAAATAAGCATAAACATTCATCTTAAACAAATTTTTTAGTTTTATATGTGAAGAAATAAGATGATCTATAATTTTTAGAAATAGGTGTGTTTACATGAGTGAATTTTCCGATCTCTGAGAGAATAAAAATCACAAGTATAAAGACCTCTATGAATTCAAGGCAGAGTACTCAAATAGTTTTATTGCGAGACCACAGTGGATGAAAATGCTGTCTATTCTCAGAGAAACATTTTAAATTTCTCAAAATTCTCCCAAAGGGAAGGTTTACATCTGTTTTATCTACTTCACAAAAAGTCTTTTCTATGTTAAAACCAAATGACTCAAATACCTTTACAAGACAGGATGAGATTTTTCTTTTTTAAATCAATTGAAGGTCTGATAAGACAAAGGCGTGGATCTGATTTCTGAGTGATAACTACTCCAGATGCTGTAGTTATCATCCATTTTCTATCATACCTATAATACAAAATACTTAAATAACAAGAGAATTCAGAATTATTTTTCTAATAAAATTGAGTTATAAGACCTTTCAAACCAATATTCATTTCCTTTTTTGATATACGGAATCAAAATACTATTACAATATTAAAAACAAATTATTTCACTACAGCTTAAAATTATAAAGGGAAAAATTAACGGTAATATATTTTTGGCTGATGTTCTGAAACTCCACTTTCTATGTAAGAAAGTTAGAAAACATAAAATAACAAATAAAGCGTAATAAAATACACTTCCCTACTACTTACCTAAGACCAGTGGGACAGAGTTCCCATTGTTTAACAGAAAATCGTCCACACGACTTGATAGGGTAAAGGAACAGGTGACTAAGAGTAGGTTTTTTCAGCCTAAAAAGAAAAACATATAATTATGATAGAAAAAATGATGAGCAATTAAACGTTTCTCAGAAAAGTTTACATACATTTTATTGTTATTATTTGTCTTGTCATCTCGATTTATAATATTGTTTATAGATGGATTTCTGAGGTTGCAACTGTCGTCAACATTTTCAAGCCAATAATAAATCAAGTTGATAGCTGTCATTTTATTATCGATGGAATTTTTATTCGGGAGAGGGCTTGGTAATTGCTCGTTATTCTCAATAAATAAGCTAGGATTTTTTCGCCGATTGCAAGGATATTTCTTTATGGCAGGTTTCGTAACAAAACAGGACTCGATAAACTCCAAGAATTTCATGACATCATCAATAGTATTATAATGACCAAATGAGACACGAATAGAACCAGTAGGTTTACCTTCAATCAGATCATTATCGTCACCACATACATGCCCAGCCTTTAAAATAAATAACAATAAATTTAATACTCAATTTAAAAATAATACAAAATGAATTAAAAAAAACATAATATTACTTTTAAGAATGATACGAAAACAATGAAAATTAATTATCAAGTTATATCAAATTTAAAACACTGATTAACTATAGTTCTCTCTAGATCGGGTGATAAATTTTTCTTATTATATTTCTTCGCTTGTTCAACTAACTCTGCAGATGGTAGGTAAGAATACTAATGATTCCAAGCTTCCCGAAAATGTATATATAAAACTAAATAAATATAAATATATATATTTATTTATATACTAGATACAATATGTGTTATGGAATCTTTGTTGAATCTGATAATCCTTTCCTCAGGCAAAAATCAGGTCCAAACTAAAAATGTTTTTGATTTCAAATGATAGCTCAGTACCACAATACTAGGGTATGCTGATGATATTTACTTTTGGTAACTAAATTTCGGTAATAATTTCATCAAGAAATAAAAGTTTCAACAAGCATTTCGAAGTATTGATGATATATGTTATTTGAAACATTCATTTTTAGATGAAATGATTACCGAAGTATACACATTTCCCATAATTACATTATCTTCCCCATACTAAAGCTTTAATTTTTGGAAAATATTAAAAGGGAAACAAACGAAAAGTAAAACTTGTTATGGTCTGTGGAATAACTACTGCTTTTAAAAATTTAACAATTCCTTAATTAATTAGACAGGTGTACTTTTTAAAAATGTTTATGAAAATCGGATTAAGTTACCTCAAAATTCCCTGAGTACTTTTTCAATAGCGTTTAAGGCCATACTAGTCCTGCCATATTGCATTTTTTAACCTTAAGTTTTCATTTCAGACCTGTAACACATTTTTAGGTTGAACCCAACTTTGGACTGAGGAGATGTTAAGTTTCACAAATAATGTTCCATAAATGTGGTTTGATTATATTTAATACATGCATATAAAGCCTTATAACAATTCATCAAAAATACCTGAAAATGTTTCATGACTTCTTCATTCGTAAGATTAAGGTGCCTTCTACAAGCCCCAGGATTGCAGAAACAACCAGTCCTTAACTGAATACCATGCAGATTTGCTAAATTCATGACCTGTAAATAAAATAAGAGCAAAAAGAAATTATTTTATATTGATGACCAGACTAATGAATAAAAATATAATGACTCTACTATAAATGTAGAAAATATAAGTAGCGATTAATAATATTATAATAACGCACCTCTGCATATCCAATATATTCACCATCGGAACGGAGAAGATTGAAATTTAAAATATTCCCTTGGGTTAAAACGTCGCAGTAATCTGTATCGGTGTAAATAACTGCCAAAGGATTACCATTAGCATGATGCAATCGCAGCAAGCAATGGAAAGCATATCTTGCCAAGCCAAAGCAATGTCTAATATGAAGAAAATAATTACTGTAGTAGTATAATAGTTTTAAATAAAAAATAAACCTTAGTTATTTAACATTTAAATATTTATTTTAAAATTCAAATAGTAGTCAAACAGTAAATGAACTACTATTAAACACAGAAATGATACAGGTGCAGAGTAATGATGGTATTATTGTAATCCAACAATTTTAAATAAAACAAAAAAAAGTAGCTTAAATATTCTTGAAAGAAGAATACTGGTTAATCATAGGCCCCAATCCGTTGTTTTTTTACCTAACAACTATTTATTATTCAAGTTTCTTGTTTACTCATAGTAGGAAGATATTGAAGGAGTATCAAGAAAAAAAATGTAAAAAGAACCAAAAATACCACTTATTTTATTTTATTTGCAATAAGAAAACATAAAACTATAGCTACGCCTTGGTAGGTATGTGTCTTATTTGCATAACTTCGATAAATGTTTCAATGTATTCTTACATGCGAAGTTATGTTGCCATTTATTTTCCTATGTTACTTGGTTTATTTTTTTTTGTTATTAATAGTTTAAGCAGTTCAGAAACTTGAAAAATTTGATAATACCAACTATTCCTAGTTAATCAAAGTACTCACAGAAAAGACTTGAAATATGTCAAAAGAGGCATTGTGTTTAAGTTTATTATAGTTTATTTATTTAGACTATTTAACTTACTTTGAAATTTTATCAAGATTCACGATTTTTTCATATATCTTAAATCCATGATCCAGAGAAATAATAGAAAGAAAATTTATAGTCCCATCTTCAAACCTGCAATAAACAATAAAAATCATAACTTTAAATTAAAGTATATAAAAACTCGACATCAAGTAATCTGATTTAATGATTTACGTTAGGTATCTTTTCCTATCAAGAATGAATTTAGAATAAGACTTGATTAATAAATTGAAATATTGTTTGCATAAACTTTATTTAATTCAAGCAGAAGTTTTAAACAAATGAATAAACCTAAGGACAATGCAAGATTATCAATGAGATGGTAATATGACAGATCAGGTATATAGATCAGGTTGAATTCGAGGAATATTTTTATGCACGTAACTCAATGGCATGTTAGCAATTTTTCCAAAGCGAATTAGCTAAGTATATAAAAGACAGAAGCAGCGAAGTGTGATGTTGATTTTGATGATAATTGACATAAATATATCTTAACAGTTTTTTCAGAGATGTTATTTAATGTCTATGAAAAGCGGAATTAGCAAATTTTTAGACAGATGAACATCTTAAAAGTCTTCTAATAATTCCTGAGAGATCTATTTACTAATATCTTCAGGGTTATTAGTGCTATAAAATGATTTGGCTATTTTTACAAAACATGGCAACCACCTTACTTTATTAGGCAATATAAAACTAAATTTTAATTAATAAAAGTAATGTTTATATTAATTAAAATTAATAAAAGTAATGTTTAATTCATTTTAACATTCTCCCCATGTATACATCGCATATTGCGAGAACACGGAGATATAGGATCAGTGAAAAGAAGGGATATAACTGACCGAGAAGCGAACCAGGATGGCTGAGGTGGCTAAGCACCACCATGGATAGGTGGGAGACCAGGGTTCGAGTCACGGTCCTGGTCATATCTTTTCTTTTCAAATAAAATATTAAATTTTAATTAGTTTCAAAACTTGTAACAGACTTTAAGTTTGTCTAACAGCGATTCTGGTATTACATTAAATCTTAACTTTAGCACAAATACATAAAAGCAGATGATTAGGCAATATCATTAGATACAATATTTTACAATTATAAAATTTTCTGATGATTGATAATATTACAAGAAATGATCAATACCTCTCATGAAGAACTGGTCGAGGCACATAAATATTTTTTTCACTCATTGCTACAAGAACTGTGCCTCCTCCATAATATGTCTTTTCCAAAAGATGAGAAACAGAGTTTCGTACAAGAAGTGCTCCAACTCCAGTTGGAAATCCGAACATTTTATAGAATGATATGGTGACAAAATCAGGTTTTACCGATGATAAATTCAATTGGTTCGTAGACACATAAGTTGCTGCATCCAACAAACAATACCATTTAGACCTGAAATAAGAAAAAATAATACAATCACATAATTAAATGTTTTTTAATTTTAATTATGTTTAATTAAAGTCAAATATCAAACCTATCTAAAAGTATACATATGTTGTTGTATATTTTATTTAGGTTTACATTAACTCACTTAAGCTTACATATTAACACATTTTCTTCATTAGTAGAAAAAATAGTAATAAAAATACATTACTCCTTGACCTCAACTTTTTTTATATTTAAAATCTCTCATTATTCTAAAATTATTAATATTAAAATTTATTTTATTTTATTTTTTTTTATATTTATTGTAATTTTAATTTTTTAAATATTTTTATTTTGAACAAATCTGAACCTCGATTGAAACTCTGAACCTGAATTGAAAACCTGGACAAATCTTTTCTCTTCAAAATAAAAATATTAATATTAAAATTTCAGATCCTTATATTATTCATTAAATCTTTAAACAACAAAACAAAAACAGTTCATGGTTTTTTAGAAGAAAGGAATAGCAAATTTAAAGAAGTTACTACTTTTTTTACACATACAGCCCTGGTGAATAAGTGAAGATAACTATCTCCAAAATGAGTTTCTTGCAATCAGGGAAGCAGGATCATGTTATTTTTGTAGTTTTATATTTTATTTTTGTAGTGAATAAGGGGTTGAGACAGGCATCGGCTTGGAATGAAGTTGTTGCTTATATTACAACTCTATTTCAAGCTAAGTAAACAACAACAATGATACGATTTTGCTTCCCTCAATCAGGACAAAGTCAACTTAACCACTTATTCACTGAGGCTGCAGATAGTACCAGCTTAATAAACTTATAAAATTTGTCTAAAAATATAAAATTGTCTAAATTTTATTTGGTGATAGTGTCTAATATAAATTAATTTTATAAACAAAAAAATTGAATAACATACTTTTTGCCAGTCACTTCAGTAAGGGTCCCTTGATGAACTTTATTAATCCATGAAAGTGGATATTTTACTCCTGAGAAATTACTCTGACCAGAATATACAAATAAGGAGTTGGAAGTACAATTTGATGAATCAACTGAAGAAGAGCTTTCGAAGGCAGAAAGAGTACTTTCGTGTGAAAGGCAAATAGTTTCAATATCTTTTTGGCTGATTATATTTCTCATACCAAGAACAGAGGTATGGTTATCTTCCATATACATGAAAACTGGCTTTTCTGAACTAATATCTAAAAAATTAATAAAATAATTAACTTATGTAATTAATCAATAACGCCTGAGAACCAGAAAAGATATCTATAATATCACACTAATATATAGTAATGAATATGAGTACTTATAACAATGATGTCAAAAATAACATATCACGGAAGTAAATATTGTGCTACATTAAATACGTACCTACTTGATTGTCATGTTTATCCAACCATAAAAACGACTCTGCAACCAATTTCAGAGCAGCAGTTGCCCCTGAAGTGAAAATAACACTATATTCATTCGGGGTGGTGTTAAAATGTTGTAGAATCCTGCAAGTTAACAGTTGTTAAGTAACAAACTAATAATATTTATTTCTTTTGATAGCCATAATTACAATTTTATTATATATATAAAAATATAACTAACTTGTAACGCATCTGGTCTACGAAATCGATACAATATTTGCTTGTGGTACTACCAGAATGAGGATTACCAAATACATTGTTGCGTAAATCGTCAAAGATAGAAGACACTTGTGAATCACTATAGAGAGGACAGCCAGTGTGATCCAAGTAGCATAAGTCTGAAAAAACATCACAAATTAATAATAAATTGATTATTTCATATTATCAAAACTTGATTGTGATGAAGGACCTGAAAACATAATTCCAGGCTTAACTCTCCAAGTAGAATTAGTTTGCATTAAGAATAACTAAAGCTTTCCCCCAAAGAAGTAAATTCTTTATATATGAAACAATGCAGGTGGATTTAGGGGCAAAAAATAATATCAGACAGCAACAATTCAAAATTAAAATACAGTATTAGATGATAAAGTGTGATTTTAGTTGAATTCAGGTTGTAGCTTTGAATATTTTATAATATGCTGAGTGAATCAGAAAGCATTCGGTTCCTACTTATTACAAGTATTAAATCCTAAACAAATTTACTTATAACCGAGTTGCAGTGCGGTAGGGCCCAGGTTTAAATCCAGCTATAATAAATAAAATATATAATCTGTCAATGGCCATAGTTGTAAATAGACTCCGCGGGATATGCATATACTTCTGGAGCACACCGAGCCTCTATAGATTGGGTTACCCTTAATTGGAGGAAAACCTGTTAAGTATGATTACAGCAGTGCAAAACTATTGGTCTAGATAACTGTGCAGCTTCTACCACATCCAAGTACATACTTCATGGGATGTAGAGGTGCAGGTATAGCAAAAACCAAACCTTGATGGGATCTTGGTTTCGATTATAACAATTAACAATGTGCATTGATTTATGTAGTTGTGGATACAATACTTTAATCATTAATTTAGGATAATATTACAGGATGATAAAAAATAGAGAGTAGAATTAATATGGATGAGGTTTATCATATATCATCATAATCATATAAAATTTGACAAGTTAGTATATCTTAAATAAACTTAAACACCAAAGGATAGCTAATAAAATTAACATATGCCATCTTAAATAAACTGTAGGAGGAATATGGAAAGCATTAATACCAATAAAAGCTGTGTATAATATATTCCGTGAACATTAAAGAATGAACTACGGTAAAAACATCATTAACAGCTCCGTATATTCAATGGAAAAATTGTCCAATTTCACATATTTTAATATCAACGAAATAATAAACCCTACACCTTTATACATCAAAGGGTTACAGATTACCTTTAAGTCGCTTATATTCATTTTTTATTAGTAACTCTTCCTCTTCATTAAAAATTTCAAGATACTCTACTTCAGTATCTGGCATTGTGCGTATTGCAACAGTTGAACGTTACTGTTTTCAAAGCGGACTGAGTCAAGGTAATGTTTGGAGTTAGTTATATAACTTCTTAGTCAATGTTATTGGACTGATGATTAACAATAGTATAATTAGAGCGATCTTATGTCATTACTGTAATCAGAGACAATTTCAAAACAAGGAAATTGCTGTACTTGCTGGAAATTTTCGACGTCCCCAATAATAACAAATAGTAATGCACACAAAAATAAAAATTTAGGTTTGTTTTTATCAAACAGAAGAAAAAAAAGTTGTTTGCAATTAAAAAGTCCTTTAATTTTAATAATATTCCATTATAAGACAAGTGGATATCAAATATACGAATGTTTTAATATATATTAATTAATACTTCTTCCTGAGAAAAAAATAAATATATCGTTCTGAATTGATTTCTTCAATTGATTTTCCTTTTTAAAAAAACTAAGAAGATGAAAGAAAATGTTTTTCAAACTTTTGGCTCGAGAAAAGAACAAACATAGTCAAGAACTACAATCTACGAGTATATCATAGATATCAATATCACGATAACAGCTATCTTATCAGTCGATTTCATTATGACTATCGCTGCTTGGCAGAATGAACTATTTACGTCATCCAGTATTTATTTTTTACCAAGTTATGTTTGACTATTACTTATTTAAATATTTTTAACATATTTATATCTTTAAGAAATGATATAGAAATAATTAAATTTGAGAGCAAAAAAAATAAATATACATTTCCAAGCATTAAAAGGAATCTGATGATTAAAAATCGAGTACCAAATGATGATGCACGACAAACTGCAAAAATTACAGATCCATTAGTTTACTATCAGTATTCTATAAACTTTACACTTCCATATTAGAAAGAAGACTCCGGCGTATTATGAAAAGGCAGTTAGAAACGGAACAGGCTGATTTTCGTCCAGGCCAACAAACGCAGGGTCACACCTTTGTTCTCAGAAATATTGCTAAAAAAGCGTGGGACAGAGATACAAATCTATATCTAGCATTCCTTGATCTGAAAGCTGCGTTTGATGTGGTCCCAAGAAAAGAAATTTGGAATGCACTAATAGCCAAAGGTGTACCAGGAGACTTGCTAGCGGCCATACAGTCAGCCTACCAAGGAACCATGGCAGGGGTAAAGATAAATGGTATGGAATCAGAACATTTTCCAATTGCGAGGGGAGTTAGACCGGGAGATTGTTTAAGCCCCCTTCCATTTATAAATGTAATGGACGAAATCTACAAAATATGCAAACGCAAAACTTCATAGACAACAATTGGGAAATGGAACATAACTGTCCTCATACAAAGCCTCTTATATACGGATGACATAGTCCTAATAGCCGTCACCAAGACCAAACTACAACCTCTGGTAGAATGGGAATAAGAGTTGCTCAGGAAAGGGATGCAAATCCACGAGTAAAGTGCTGGTTATGGCGAGGGAAGATCAAAAAGTCCTTATGCAACGGAGAGACACTTGAGGTAGTGAAGGAATATACCTACTTAGGAACCTTAATTAGTAGCTCGAGTAGGATAGATTCAGAAATATCTAACAGAATATGTAAAGCAAATCAAGTGTATTACCAGACTACCAATAACATCATCGGCCACCGCAAAGTAGACAAGAAGACCAAAATGCATATATATATATATATATATATATATATATATATATATATATATATATATATATATATATATATATAAGTCTGTTTACCTGCCTGCACTCACCTACGCGGAGAAAGTTGGACAATGGTGGACAGTAATTCTAATCGTATAAAGGCAGCAGAAATGAAGTTCCTTCGCAGATCTGTTGGGAGAACCAGAGGAGATCGCATCAGAAACGAAAGCATTAGAGAGCAACTAGAAGTCATAGAACTTAAAACCTCTCTAGAAAGACGACAACTCCAGTGGTTTGGACATGTCTGCCGCATGAACGAGGATATAAATCCAATAAATGTATTAGAGACGCGGCCCAAAGGAAAGAGACCATGCGGGCGCCCCAGAATCACTTATCAAGAGTATATCCATAGAATTGGAAGCAAAAGAGGCAGATCCCTCAATGAAATGAAGCGGCTAACCAGAGATTGGGAAGAACGGTTGCGCTGGCTTGAGGCTCCTCGAGGCTAGATAAATGGCATAAGAGGAAGACAAAGAAGAAGAAGTATCAAATGAGATCTCTTTTCCAGTTTCTTCTCATCTTTCTCTGTTCTAACCAAGTATATTAATCAATTCAATTATCTTTTTTTTATATCCCAAGATATTCCGTCCTTCGGTGTGCGGTGTTAGGTATTCGTTAAAGATTCCTAAGCTAATTGTGGGTGAATAGGCAAAATTTAGGATTCACACTATAGCATCGTCCAATTAGCCAAGGCAGCATGAAGTGACGTTAAATGAAATATACAAAACCAAAAGTCCACCTTGGTAGTTGTGCATTATAATGCAATCATTTTAACGTCATTTTCCCATCTAAATTCACTTTCAAGCTAGAATAAACATTTTTTGGCAGGAGAGGGTACGCTATCGGGCATTTTAAGGAAAATGGAATTTCGGAATCTTAGGAATTCTTCAAGCACAGGTACGGATTTTCGTTAAAACTGGCTGATATGGTAACTCCAGGAGAGGTTCTAATCAAAATGTGATTCATAATGTTTCATACCGTATATGAATGTAGAAACATAAAATGTTTGGGAAAGTGAGGACTTCTGGGGAACACTCCGCGTTAGTGTTCTGGTAAATGGAAAAGATGCAGGTTTGTTGCTTCTTCTTCTTTTTTTTTTTTCTTTTTTTTTTTGTGGAGTGCTGGTAACTCTTACTTGTTTAAGAAACTGGGCACCCTTTTATAAACAAGGGAAATTACATAAAACTTTTATATACAGAAGAACTATCAGTTCAATTTTTTTAATTAACCAAAAAGAATTATAACATAAACACTTTTACGGACTAACTAAAAGCCATTGAACGTGAATTAACCCGGGATCAAAATAGCGTTTAGATCACTGCTCTATCATCAACAGTAATGTAGGTCAAAATTTTGTCCTGAAATGAGTCCGTTTAGAACCATTATACGGTTCCCTAACGTTGGCCAAAATATATTGAGGTTCTTTGAATCCTAGAAAATGAATGCAATAAATCTGATACCACTGCATCCAACCTGATTGCTTTGGTTTACTTTTCGACTGTGTTGGTGCGAGCTCGGATTGCTATGAAAGAGGAAATGTAAAGGTATTCTAAACATATGGAATTACAAATATCTGAAAGAAATTTTTTGAGAAATCATAAATTTGTTAGGGTTATTGCGCACTACGACCCATTCACAAAACTGGGAAAGCCGAAGACCTAGGTTTTTAACTATAGACAATTTACATCGAAAAAACAAAAACGGTCTTATACAACGCAAACCATCTATATTAACTTGACTATGAAGAGGTATCTATAACTAAATGTTTTTAACTAATCCTTGATCATCGATCCCTACCGAAATAAACGTTTGTTTGTTTATTTAACCCCACTATATGCTGCTTTGGCTAATCGAACAGTGGGAGCTCTAAATTTTGCCTATTCAGGTTTAATTAGGATTTTTAACGAATACCTGACATCGTACAGGCTCGGAACCTCCATTTAATGTCCCTTCCAAAGGACGGCATAACTTAGGATTTTTTGCTCCCTTTAAAAAATCCTAGGGTCAAGAGACCTGAAATTGACATTTGCTATTCAACGTATAATTAAGTTCTGAGAGGTATTGACAACTAAACAAAGGATATTGTTCACTAGACGGTGATTAGTGAAAGGGTAGCGTATGACAGCGAAACAGGAATTATGTCGGTCAAACAATGGAGGCGGTCAGGTGAATTGAAGTGAAAGATTTATCCCCAAATGCATTTGGGTAAAGAGACGTATGGAGATCAAGGTACGATTAGCAAATGATTGATTTGTTTCTTAATTACCTTAGATCATTGATATAATCATCTGCATCAAACCCAGACTCTTGGAGAAATTAGGGAGGATGGTTGAGGAGATCCAGGTAGCAGCGCAAAGAAAAAGAAAACAAGATGGAGTTGACAAAATTCAACTAAACATTTCAAAAGAATCTGAGAGCATTATTAAAAAAACTTTCAATTTTAGAACAGATAAAGTTTTAATGTAAAGGAGATAGTGGGGGGGTGCAGTCAGAAAGAACACTGAATAAGTAATAAACTTATAATTATGTGCCGACGTTTCGACCTACAGTGTAGGTCATCTTCAGGGCTATGAGAAAGAAACAAACAGAACAAAAATTATAAAAATGTACAGTAACAATAATATGGTGACAAGTAATGTAGAAATTTAAAATAGTGGCAGATATGAAGATGGAAGATAACGAATATTAAAAAGTGACACAAGTGATAAAATTAAGATATAGATAGATTTAAAAAAATAATGATAATGAGGAGAAATTAAAATAGTGACAGATATAATAAAATTAAGATAAAGACAGATATAACAAAATTAATGATAATGACAAGAAAATGAAAATAATGACAGATATAATAAAGTAAGACAGATTTAATAAAATTAAAGAGAATGAGCAGAAATGACAAATTATAAATAACGTATATAAAATAAAATACAGAAAATAAATGTACATTAATTTAATAAAATTAAAGAGAATGAGCAGAAATGACAAATGATAAATAACGTATATAAAATAAAATACAGTAAATAAATGTACGGAAAGGGTAGTAAAGTAAAAATAATATAAAGGAAAATCAGAAAGGAGGAGGTAAACAAAAGAAACAAAATGAGAATATTTACATATACAAAAAACGGTTGGAACATGAAGAATAAAGAAAAACTAGTAAAATAAAGATATAAAATGAACGATAACGGACTTAAAGATGTTACATGTTACAGAAAAGTATGGAACTGTATGTACAATAACTAATGTGAATAATAGAAATACTATTTGCAGTAACATTAGTGTACAATGACTGTTTGAAAAATAGTAGATAGGATTAATGAATTTTGAAAAATTAAAATTAGTGAAAAACTATTGTACAGTAACAATAGTGTACAACGGCTGTTTGAAAAAAGGTAGATAGGATTAATGAATTTGAAAAATTAAAACTAGTGCTTAAAAATATGAACTCTTGATTACCAACATATGATGGATGCCAAAATGATAAGGGGGAAATAGTAGTGTGAAGAATGGAGAAAGGATAAAGAGAAAAGGATATAATAAATAAAATATAAAGAAAGGACGTACCGATTTGGAGAGAGAAGCCGGCTGACTAATACTGAAAAGACCGTTAAGGGAGGAAGGGTTAGAAGCGATCTCTAGCGGCCAAAAAGTTAACTATAGAAGGTATCTATACTGGAGTATAGGAAAAAAAGAGGGAAAGTGAATAAATGGATAAAATTAATATAAATAAAATTAAAACTAAAAATTATACGAATTAACAAATTCGTATATTAATATAAATAAAATAAAATAAATAAAATTAGAACAAAAAAAATTTATAAATGTCAATAGTATGATAACAAAAGAAACATCAGTGACGAAGTAAAAGAATTTAAGATTTTTTGAGTAAGTTAAAAATTTGGGAGTAGGTTTATATAATAAGTTTATTACTTATTCAGTGTTCTTTCTGACTGCACCCCCCAACTATCTCCTTTACATAAGATCATCCAGTCAACTATTTTCATCTCATAGATAAAGTTTTAGTTGAATATCCTCAACCCATTAATAGGTAGTGACATCTGCTCCCTACTAAGGATAAATTGGACCAATAAGTAGTGGATCTTCCTCTGTAACATAGGATAAATCTGTCACATTAAGGAAGAGGACAGGGACTGATTAAACTGAATTAAGACATGATAATTATGTCATATTAATGTATTATAATTATCTTCCAATTCAAATATTAGGATGATTTTATTTTAAACAATGAGAAGTAATCCCATATAATTACAGAAAAGTAAAGATCTCCGCATCTCTAGTGTGATATCAACTGGAGGGGTCAGTTTTACAAGCATTGCCAAGGCTTGCTTGTGAGCATTAACTTAGATGATGGCGACAGATTCTGCAAAATTTTAATAAAATATAAAAGTTTTTTCCTTAAAGTAATGCTGCCCTTGGATATATAAATGTTTATGACTATACATTGCCATTTGGCTTATGGTATTATGAGACCTCTATTGAGTTTTGAGTGTAGGAGTGCCAGATCGTTAGGCTGAATAGTATAAATTTCTTTCTGCATATGAATACATAACAGATTACTTTTTTGCATAATCAATATTGATCAATAACGTTTTTCCACTATTGCAGAGATAAAAAATAACCAACGGTTCTTACATAAAACATTTAATATTACATAAACGTCATAAGCCTATTATATAAAATAAAACTATAAAGATAAAAAATTCACCAAGGCCCCTATCAGACAGGTCAAAGTTTCTTAACAAACATATAGCAAAGAATGGTTAGATAACATGATGGTTAAGTCTAGAACTGTCTAAAATTGGTAAGCTTTCTCTGGCCACGGTTTAGTTGGTTTTATTTTATGTTTCTACAAGCTCTATTTCCAAGGTATCTCACTTAGGTCACTGATCATGAGAGACTATACTTATTTCTTGAGGAAGCTGAAGTCAATTGTTAGTTATCTACTGAAAGGTAAAAAGTTCAACCATTATTACAAATGTACAAGAAAACATTCACCATCCTCTTTAAAAGATTAACGCCCCCTCCCCCAAATTGTTAATTTTTTTTAAAAATTATTCCTATACTAAGAAATATATAAATTAAATAACTATTCAATAAAATCACTTAATTACCTTATTTAAAGTGCATTTTGAGTTCCTAACAAAAGAAATCTAAGATTCATTTAACAATTACTTTCCTACATCAAAGAGGTTAAGGAAGTTTCAACAAATTCTTAGATTAATGAATACTAATTATACCCAATGTTGCTTAATCAATTAAAAGTCAATAGAAAATAAAGTCCTCTGCAATGGATTGAATATAATGATATAATTATGCATATTTAATTAATCATACAGTAAATGCATGTAAGTATTCCAATGCTAAAAGATAACTTACAATTTTATTTTTTTTATTAATATTTAAGCATATGATTATATTCTTCTTCCTTTAAATCTTTTATTAATCATGCAGTAAATATGTCGAAGTTGCTCCATTCTTAATTAATCTTTTCTTAAACCAGTATAAAACTTTTTTCTATCATGATCTATGACTAAGAAAATCTGAATATGTTATATAAGATATTACATTAGATAAAGAATATATTTTATATCAAAACTTGAAAATAAATGTTCACTTTTCATTGAATTATAATGGTTTTTAATAGAATCCTGCTATCATCTATCTAAACCAATATAAATTACATAATTCTTTATATTAAAGAACTACCACTTATTTCTTATTCTTGAAATACATAAATATATATAATAAAAAATAATACAGTGTGCATCCTCCCAATAAACATTGTATATATTTTATTTTAGTCACAACAGTAATTAAAGTTTTATACGGACAGAATTTACTAAAAATACATTTTAATAGCAAGATTTTATTATTTTGGATAAAGTGAAATCTTATTTAAATTAGTCACTCGCCTGAAGCCTAGGCCCCAGTGATTTTGTCTCTCTTAGACCAAACATAAGATTGATGTCCGGAAATCGTTTTGACAACTAAAGTGGTTTAAATTCCCAGGCAGCTTAAAACCATTATCCACCCATCCCAAGTAGATTTATCAATGTAATTATTACAATAATAAACATAGTTCAAATTAGACATGTTAAGAAGGATACAAGTTTTGTAAATTTAAAATAATATTTTTAAAACAAACGTAAATTAAATTATTTGATTAATTACTAAATCCCCATTACTAAAATTATAATACACCGGATAGAGGTAATCAAGAATATTTTATATGCCAAGTGTTCTTTATTGATTTATTTACTAATACACACTTTCCAATCAAAAGTACACAGACTTGTCACAAAAGCACTTTGTTATGTCAATAACAAAACTCTACATACAGATTTAAAAATACCAACTGTTGACGAACATTCTACAAACCCTTTCAAGGAAAACTACACGAACATCCAAACCCATTAATAGAACAAATGCCCACTACTCTCATGCCAGAGAATACTAGGAGGAGATTAAAAAGAACGTGGATAAGGGATTTTTTATCATAGGAAATTAAATCAAGCCAAGGGAGAGTTACCTACCGCTGGTTACTGTTCTTCATGCCTCTCATGATATTGTACTTTACTTTACTGTCAGCCAATCTGCTGATTGTCATTGTTTTATTTGACAGGTGTGGATGCAAATATAAAGATTAAAAAAAAAAGAAAATTTACTGATACACAACTTTAGCCATTCGGTGGAATGCTATGTAGCTAAAACATACTTCACAAGACAGTCTGTGAAAAGAAGATACAAATTATCGAGATAGTGGAAGTATTCAAGGGATTAACGAACTATGATGTGGTAAAGTTCAGAGAAAAGGTTGAATAAAATGCTTACACTGCAATATATTCTACCACATATCCTAGAAGATAAGGTTGAGGTAGGGACGTCCGACGATTTACCTTGATAAAATCAGGAATTCTTAAACTTTATGGACTCAGTCACTTCTAAAGTGATCCAAAATTTCTCTGCGTTCCAGCATACACAATCCTAATGCTGCCTTAAATTATTTTTATTGGTCAAATTCCAGGCACATCCAACTTTACTAATATGATTAAATTATGACAATGATATTGCTTCTGTAATCCATTTTATTTTTTTGTAAGGGCATTGATTTCCACTGCAACCAATGTTGAACTGTTATATAAGAATGCTCCACAACCTTAGCTTGGCAAATCCTACAATTTTGAGTATGTTTGTTGGAATGAGTAATTCACACTGCCTGGGATCGGTGACACGATCCTGTCCAAAGGTTGTAAACCTGAGATTAGCAAACCTACCACATAGGCAGATAGGATGTTTCATCCTCTATATGACAAAAGAGACATCAAGTATCTATAATCCATTAGAGGCAGTAGTAAATGATTTGTGTTATAATCGCAGGCAACATTTTCGTTATCAAAACTCAGTTTGACTTTCTGCTCCTAAGTTGAACAGATTGTTAAGAATGTTAGCGCTTCAGATGGCAAGTTGAGATTGTCCTGGTATCCACTGAATTTTTTTAACTACCCAATTTTTCAATTTCATCTGAGTAGAGAAATACTGATGGCGACACAATATTTCTTTCTCAAAAATGTCAATTAGGAGGTGATATAAACCACAGCTTTAGAAAACTCCATGATGAAGTGTTTGAATTAATCTCAGAAATAAACTATAGGACTCATTGTAATTCCTTTTAAAAATCTCAATAAAATAACAAAACTTTAAAGACAATCCTCAAGAGTTTGAACCTCCGTAATTTGATTTATTAATAGAAATGGAGCACGGAAGAAAAAACCTTCACCATTTCTTATAAAAAAATAAGTGAGTAGCAAAATAGTTTCTTTAAACTTAAACTGCTTTTTATGAAGTGAGGGAGTGAAATGATAATAGATAGGCAGGTATTTTTTATTGTAATTCTCATTTGAAAACTGACTAAATCAGTTATTGAATAAGAATTTTTAAATCCCTTACCTAGGGGTTCGGATATGGCGAGGTGGTGAAAAACCAATCGTTTTTAATTTACTGATAAATCTATTTTTGGGGTTAAAAATAGGCTCTATAGTAAGAAAAAAGGCATGGAATAGTTGTTATTTTATTCCAATGATTGGCACAGATGTAAGAGGTTAAAAATTTATGAGATGTACAATTTGCACATTTTTAAATAGTGATCAAATTGATATATTCATTGCCTACTTTATGTAATTCATTTACAAGTCACAATAATAGGATTTACTTGAAATGCAGCATCTATTTTTCATACTTTATTTTTTAATCGCTTTGAGATAAAATGGGTTTTGTCTAACAATGGCAAAATTTACTTCAGCTTACTTTTTTTCATATCTTGTGAAAAAATAAGACATGAAAATAAATTTAACTTGGTTATTTTTGTTCTGCTATACATAGAAAAGTATAGAAATGAGTAACATTTGATAAACAACAGATAAGAAGACTGAATTTTGTTAATAAAACCCAAAACCACTCCTCTGTAAATTTACAATATATGAGATTATTTTTAATTAATAAATGTAGAACAGACATTACAGGGGAAACAATGAATGACAAGTTTATACAGTAAATTTATCAACTTTTAGTTCTGTCAAAATTAATAATAATATCACAATAAATAGTGTAATTTATTACTATTCAATATTTACATTTAAGTCAATTATAAAAATAAACAAAGGAAGTAGTAACAAATATTTGTGAAGAGATGTAAAAAGTAGGAATACTCTGGATTCAATGAACACATACAGTGAATACATTCCTAAAAAATAACATAAATATATACAATATAAATATAAATAAAATTTAACAACTGACGAACAGATATCATTAATATTTAATGTTTCCAAAAAATATTCAGCTATTATAATTCAATATATGCCAGCTTATATTGAAAAATATAAATTACTTAATCTAACATTCAAACAATAAACTTTTAACAACAGAACCCAACATAAAAACTAAAATGTGATTGTCTTTTTAACAAAATATAAATAAATAAATAATATTAGAAATTATGTGACCATAAAATTAATGTGGAGCTAATTCATATGACTTTTCTTCAGTTCTTAAAACAAATATTGCATCATATATATGTATACTTATACATAACACTGCAAAACATATATAGAATATACTCACTGGACTACGTACGAACATATTGGTAATTTAATAAATTATACAAAATATATTTATAATGTAATAGTCCAAGAAATGTGTTCGTACTTTGAAATAGGAATGGATAGACCCTTAACTTAAAAAACAAGATATTTCTTAAAGCATGAATATACAAAATCTAGTACTTACACACTTATATATTTACATGACAATCTAGCAATACATTTGCAAGTTTCAATTTATGCAAATTGCTGGAATTTAAACAGATCTCTATTTCACAGACTTCTTTGTACCTTTTCCGAAGTAAGTATCTAATAAGAGACCAGAAAACACACATATAACAGCAATCCATTGTCTAATGTGAAGAGAGTGTCCAAATAAAATGATTGAACTCAATACAGTAAAAAATTTTCTAACTGTTGTAATTACTGATACGCTAAGGGTACCAAATTCAATGAGGCCTTTGTAGATAAAATATTGGCCTAAGGCAGCACAAATTGACATTCCAAAAATTAAAGTTAAAGAACTAGGATATTTTTGTACGAATTTGACACATTCGACACCTTCTCCAGAAAGTACTATAATAGTGAATGTCATCAATATGACCCACTTATTGGTTTCCATCATTAAATAATTAGAATTTGGCTTGTGTTTAAACATTAGCTTTTCTTGCAATGAATTTAAAATACCATCCATGAGCAAAGACAAGGCCAATAATAACTCACCAATTCCCAAACTACTATGCGAAGCAGCTGCTTTTTCACTGTTGTAGAAAAATGTACCCACACCAAAAACTATCAAGAACACAATTATATATTTTCGCAAAGGATATGTTTTTTGGCCAGAAATAACTGCAGTTAACATAACTGGTATGGGTTTACTTGATTTCGCCAATACTTGAGCTGGATAAGAAACCCATTGGAGTGACATAAAAGATGAAGACATAGCTAGTATTTGAAGTAGAGCTAATGCACAAAAAAACAAAGTTGATATTGGTTTTTCAACTGTATATGGGTCAATGGCTCTTATGAATAGTGTGTAAGGATAACTAATGATTGCATTGACGAACAATAATGTCATAACAAATACAAACTTATCACCATCACCATAAACACCTTTCAAAAGTTTTTCTTGCATTGTGGCAAAAAAGAAATAAATTGTAAATATTCCAGCAACAACGTACATGAACTTAGGGCTAATCATGTTGGCTGAATATGATAAATCAAAGTCAAAATAGTTGCCAAGTAAGTTAAATATGTTCTGTCACAGCACTGTTCACTGACTGTCAACACGTGTCAATTGGGTAGACTTGAAACTCGATACATCGAAGCATTGGTTTTGATAATCCGATATTTTCAATCGATATCATAAAAACCGAAGTGCAAAAATTACAAAATCTTTTAACAATATTAAATATACTCTTTTAGGTTTCCACAACCACTATTATTACAAAAGACTTTGTTGATTTCTTCTGGTTTAGACAGTGTTGATAAATTTTTCCCCAACGTTTCGCCAGCCATGCTGCTGAATTCTTCAGGGTTGAAATTCTCATTTCATGAAGAACCCAGCAGCATGGCTGGTGAAACGTTGGTGAAAAATTTATCAGCACGTTCTAAACCAGAAGAAACTAATAAAGTCTTATGTAATATTAAATATGTTTTACGGGCAGACGTAGAATCAGGATGATTTATATTCTCTCTTCCCGAAAAAAAATTATTTTCATACCAACTCACAAACACAAGGATTGTATTTTACTAAGAAATATGCCATACAATAACAAGTAAGAAAAACAAATTAATAGGACACTTTTAAATTTTACAATTATGCTTTCTTATTGGGGTTTCCTACTCCTGTAAGAGCAAACAGCGATCTTCAGGCTCCTTCCGAGCCATTCCATACCTCATGAACCTATTTGGTGCTAAATATATTTGCGAAAATAAGTTCATACTAAAAAATTAACACATTAGATATTTTCATAAAAATTTTTGTGTACTCATCTAATGCACGATTTCTTTGTTTTTTTCATACAAGTACTAACTGCTAATATATTGTTTATCCATTGTTAAACATCGACAAATAGGTAACATCGATATTTGGCTTTCGATGTCCCAACCGAACTGTCAATATTTCAAACCCAGTAATACCGGGTAGAAAGCCACGTACAGTTAACTGGTTGGTTGCAGTAATCAACTAATTTGTTTGCGTAACATATTTGTAAAACCAATAATCTGGTTAATTGGCATACTAATTGTAATTGAAGAGTTGCAATCCAGAGAATTGAATTGCGATATTGATAAAAGATACCAATACATTTCATCCAAACTTTAAAAACCAATATTTGTAAATTAGAATCATTACAAGTTTAATTAGTGAAAGTTCAAATTAAAAATGTATGGCTACCCACTAAACTATTTTACCGAGCTGTCCATAACTAAAACAAAAATTAGCAGCTTATTGAAAATACCTATTTTTGAGAAATTACTTTTTTTTAAAATACATCTCAGTGGTTTCTTTAATTTCGAGCATAATTTTTTTATAGATGAATATGTACTATATATATATGATGAGGTGAGTTGCAAAACTCGTTTGTTCCACAGGAACACGTTTTTCAGGAAACTCAAAAAACTTACCTCGTCTCGTAGAGTGGCCAGATAAAAAAATTTTTTTTTGCTTTCGAAAGGTACAGCTTCCCTGTGGAAGTGAGCTTGGAATGAAAAAAATTACTGATTTAATGATAACAAAAAAAAAGTAACTAAGTATGAAATGAGAAAGTTTTTTCAAAAAAATGGAACGAACGAGTTTTGCACCTCACCTACTCATATATATATTTTTTTTTTCTCTCTCTTTTTCTCCCCATGGTTAGACCAGTTAATATTAGGACATGCTCCATGCTTAAATAAGCATATTACATATCATTACATGTGATTTTAATGATTACAGTTCAGTTTAGTATTATAATTACAGAATACATATTAGTATATATTAACAATATAAGAAATTTAAAATTTACAGTTTGACTAAATTGATAATTTACATGTGGGGATAAAATTAAAATTAAATTTGTAGTCATAAATTATATAATAAAATTTAACAAATATAAAAATGAAACAAAATTAGAATTTTAAGTACAGGAAGAAGGTTTTATAATAAAATTTATATAACTAAAAACATCAATGAATAAGTCATAAATATAGAACATTATGATTAGCGACAGTACTTGATAAAAAAAGTCGCAATTAAATATATGTGTTGTTGTTTGTTCATTTAACATCACTTTTAGCTGCTATAGCTAATCAGACGATGCTACATTGGGAGCTCTAAATTTTGCCTATCCAGGTTTAATTAGGGTAGGGATTTTTAACGAGTTCCTGACATCTTACAGGCTTGGGACCCTCGTTTAATGTCCCTTCGGAAGGACGGCTTAACTAAGGATTTTTTGCTCCCTTTGAAAAATCCTACGGCCAACTGCCGGGCTACGAACTCGCAATCTTAGGCTTAGTAGTTTGTTAAGCTAAGCACTAGACCACAGGTCGCCCCTATATATATATATATATATATATATATATATATATATATAATACTATTGAATATATAATGTACTAATATGCTATGAATAACATTGAACTGTTACCGCAATATGTACTTAAAAATGTTTAATTATTAATCAGAAAATAGATTAAGTTATGAAAAACTAATGTATTACATGTCCTATAATCGTTATAGGAAATAAAATATTTCCAAAAAGTGGTTGAATATTAAGAAATAGAATCTACTAGATTTATAAATAAATAATTTTTAGAAATATAACCATTTCAACCAAAGTAGTGTAAATTTCAAGATTCAATTTTCTCCTTAGCTTTTCGTTTAAAAACATCTCATACATTTTTTCCCAAAATAAATGTAAGATTAAAAAATAAACTTTTGTATTAGGAATTATAGTTAGTTTATTCAGTATAACCAAAAAACTAATTAAAAACCAATATTATACATTAAAAACAATTGGATCAAAGTTGTATTACAGTTCTGTAATTAAAATCAGTCAATAAAATATATTTCATTCTGAAGGCCAATTCAATATTTTTTATTGAGTACACCTTTTTATTGAGCTATTTATTTTACATCAAGCACCAATATTTTCTTAAGATTGAAAATTCAAGGCTGAATTTAATATTTCACTGTAGAAATACCAAAACACTATTCAGAAATAATAAGTGAAACAATTTTTTAAATGAAATAATTAAATTTTAGATTGATATGAAGGTTTCATGGAGTTCACAGAACACTCTAAAAAAAACTATATTCAAATTTTTTTGGGGTTAGTCTAAAAATATCATACTCTTTGAAAGATTTTAACTAAATTTGGCATATCATTGATGGTTATTATTAGGAAAAATTATAACTTGGAAAATAATTTATTTTTTTAAACATACCATCTGACTATTTATATGTCTGGAATGAATATACATTCCTCTTTTCAAGTGTTTCAAGAACATAAAAAACAAATTAACTTGTGAAGAGACACTTAGCTTAAAATACAAATGTAATTTTATGGTCTAAAAATGTTTTCTATTATCACCAGATAAAAATTTATAAAATCATTATTTATAAATGTCAGATCCTTTTATGCAGTTATTTTGGTTCAATCGGTCTATGGCCGTAATTGGAGACTCCAATGTTGTAGTTGACTTAAACATTAAAATGTGAATTTAAGGTTGAATCCAATTCTAATTAAATTCAATAAAAAATCAAGTCCAGGACCATTTTAATAATTAAAACTGTAATTTTATTCAACAATTATCAACTGTATTACAAACAAATTCAGTATCCATTATTCCAGCTTATGGAATGTTCACAGAAATATACCACATTACCATATGTTATAATAATATACATTAGATGATATCTACTTTGAGTATTTAACTAATCAAATAGCCGATACGGGTCATTAGACTAAAAATGATTTAGGAAATTAATACAATACAACTTCCATTATTTATGTATCAATTATGCTTATGTATTAACCTATTATGTATATTTATGGTTATCACAGATTTATAATGCTCTTCACTGCATTTTAAGGTAAATTACAAAATTTAACATAAAAAAACACAGGAAATATGTAGTTATATACATATTTATTTTATCAATAACATATTTTAGTAACGAACATATTAATCAAATAAAATACTTTAAAATAACTATCAAGATCTCAACTCCTAAATGATGCAATACTTCTGTATGGTGATGTCAATAGAGATAATTCTTGAAGAAGACCTGCAAAGTGGGTCGAAACATTGGCTCTAGAATAAACACTTCTCCGTACTTTTGAGAAGTTTATCCACCTCCATCCGGACCATTTTCTTTCACTTGCATATACAAGTTCAACCATTATCATTCAAGATTAGTCTTGATCACTGCTCTGCACACAAAATTTATTTAGTACCTAACTTGACATATAATTGCATGATAATTTATTATATAAATATTTATGTATATACTAGTACACCCTAAAATTTATTTATTCATATTTTTTTTCTTCAAAAAGTTAAAATTAGTCTAATTGAACATAATTTAACATCTTTGTCTATTTGAACATAAAGAATTTGTATGCATTAAAAATATAAATATAAGAAGGAAAAATCTAATTGGGATGGTGTAACATTTACACTCTAATTATTTAACATTTCTTAAAATTCATTATTTGCATCAACAAATAATGAAGTTTAAAAAACAAACAAAATGCAGCATTTATGATAAGTATAATAAAAATAATACGTTTTATGTCACATAACAGATGGTACATTTAAGTATCAGAAAACAAAGAGTTTAAGAATAGTTTAAGAATTATAAACCAACTTACAGATACCATCATAAATGAATTTATGTATAGACAACTGTAAATTGAAGACTAGAGCAGCTTTATAGACTGCTTCCTATTACAAACAGAATTAACGATAAGGAAAGCAAATATTTATGATATTAAAAATAAACTTGTTTTCAATGAATCGCTTTTAAAATATTACTTAAAACTTCTAAAATAAAAATGCACAAGTCCCAGATGAATTATAATCACAGATGGCTTTCAAGCTAGTAATAGCTTATTCTAATTACTAAGATTAACAAAGAAACCAAAGAAAATGGAAATAAACCGGACAAGAAGGGCAATCCCAAAGAATTGTGACCTTTGCAATCTTTACTAGTTTGAAGGATTTTTCTATTTAATTAAATAAACAAAGAGTGAGAAAGTACTAAACAAACCAAGGTCACAATGATTGCCATGATTGTGGCAATTCAATGTACACCACATTCATTGCATACTTTATTGGAAAATGTCAGCAGAAACAGGCAGATCCTAGAGCCAGCTAGAAATCATTTCTGCAAGTTGTAGCTAAATAAAATGTCAGGACATTCTGAATTTACAAGAGTGTCGATCATGAAAAAAAAACAATAAAAGTATAACGCGGAACAAGGAAAAATCCTTAAACCAGCATTCGTAAAAAACTTATTCTTCTCTTTTTAAAAAATTAACATGATCATTGATCACTATATAATTAAATGACAAATTCACAATGTTAATATGTATAAATTCTTATATAATTAAATAATTATATAAATATTTTAAAATTTTATTATACAAAGTATTAGAGATTCAATTATTTACACAAAAAAAAAACCTATGACTAAAGTCTGAATGATTTTTTCAATTTATTTTTTATGTACAATTATAAAACATTTATAAATCAATACTCTATTATCAATTACAGTTATAGATATTATTAGCCAATACTTCATACTTCAATATACTAGTTTAAGATTATTGAACTTCTCACCACCATAATTTAATTAGAGAGGAAAATATTGACTGGAAGATACCAATGAAGGATAAATATGGTGAGGGAGTGCAGTCATTAATAACAACAAATAAGAAAAACTTATTGTTTACTAGTGCCAACATTTCGGCCTACAGTGTAGGCCATCTTCAGGGCTGAGAAATAAAACAGAAAAATAACTCCAAGAACATTGCACTACAAAGAATTATATTAGAACATGTAGAGTATAGAAAAGTGAAGAAATATAACATCGGATAGGTTATAAAAGATATATATGGATAACAAAATGAAAGAATGTATGAACAGAAAGGTGACTAAGTAAAGAAAAAGAAATAGTAAGATAATTGAAAAAGTAAAAAGTAAGATAAAATATGTAAAATACAGAAAAAGATACAAATGTAAAACTGGTGAGACATACAAGTATGGAAAACTTCGTAAAATTACAGGTAATGATATAAAATGTATGATAATATAAACGCATTAGAAAGTTATAAAAATACTAATACTAAATATGATGTAAATGTATAAATATAGAATAAACATTTACATTTAGTATGTAATACAAGACAAAGTAAAGACAATACGTTTTTCTTATTTGGTGTTATTATTGACTGCACCCCCTGACCATATTTATCCTTCATAATTTAATTAGGTATAATTTTTAATCAACTTGAATAGCTGAAGGTAGGTTCTTTAAAATTGCATGGATCGGTCTGAAATATATTACAATGTGCACATCTACAGAATTCCCCAATATCAAAGTCTATAAACCATCAAGGATCATTCACATTCATGAGGATTCACATTCTTCATTTTCACAAGGATTCAAAGCACAGTCCTCATGAAAATAAAGGATGACCACTATGTTAAATGAGAGTCAAATACCTAATGAATAACAATAAATTTTTTTTTATTCATAAATAAATTATTATTTATCATTTTCTTGTAAACCTTGGTATAACTATGTTTTGTAATTCGGAAATCTATGAGTCTTAGTATAAGTTACAATGCCACTTTTGATAAGTAACCTTATGTCATCAAGAAATCTTTCTTTGTTCTCAGATTCTAAAATCCGTGAAACGGCAGAAACCCTCTGTGAAGGAAGCATATCACCAGTAAACATATACTTTACAACATCTTCAGAAAGTTTGGCTGAAACTTCAAACTTTTGACCCATATTCAATCCCCAGTCATAGATTTGGTGCGCAGTAGCATGGCTCAGAGCATTATCCCTCACCACGGAAAGGACTTTCACTGTCAGGTCAGGCAGCAAAAATCTAAATAACAAGAAGGTATGTTAGAGAAGAATTGGTTGACTGTAACTTCTAATATAAGGAAGAAATAGTTGGGGGTGCAGTCAATAAAAACACCTTAATAAGTGTAACTTATTTATTGTGTGCACCCCCAATTTTATTTTCCAATTTTATTGTGTGCATCCCCAATTTTATTGACTGCACCCCTAACTATTTCTTCCTTATATAAACAAGAAGGTATATTTGAATTATAATATTTGGAAAAGAATTATTTACTTATGAAAATTATAAGATTCCAATAAAGTTATTTCTGTATCAATATAAATTTTTTTCAGTAACCCTTTCTCATTTGACCCTATAGGACAAATCTTACAAGCCATTTTCGCAACAAAATGTCACAATTGATCATTATTTCTCATCCAATATTACTATTTAATTGTTTTTATATTTTTATTTAAGTTGGCAATTTAACTTTATAATTATTAAAGAAAACAATAACTTATAAAAGTAAAGGCCATGAGTTTATAAGCATTTGTTTGATATCTAGGCAAACCCTAAAAGCAGGAAACAGTTAAAGCTGGGCAATAATATGGCCTGGAAGGAATCTTTCCTCAATAAAGCTTCAATTCCAGTTCAAGATTGTAAAACCACAGCATCCGGTCTTTTTTAATGTTTTTGTTTGAATATAGAAACTTGGATATTAATGTTTTTAAAACAATGACCTAATTGTTTTTATAATTTATATGAAACTTTGTTTTATCATAACTGAGAAGTTAAATCAAAGTAATTCTCACCTATCAGAAACAGAGATCATCTCCAGCAAAACAGTTAAATCCTTTGGTAGAGCACATGAACAATATTCAGGTAATACCTGCAATATGTTAAAAATTATGTTATATTGTAATGTACATAGTTGAGCACACAATTATTAATAATTACTGTTTGCTATGTTTAATAATTTTTGTTTTTAAATTTAAGGAATTCTGAATAAAACTAATCTAATTGATCACTTTTAAACTACAGTGGAACGTCGATTATATGTTGTCAGGGGTGGTTCGGATAATCAAAATTCACTAAAGAAATAAATACCAACCAAATGAATAGAAAGGGATTCAAAGAAACAAATGAAATTACCTAATTAGGCTTACAAGGCTTACAGTTCTTAGTAAACAAATACTTGTTGAAGTCTAAGTTCACTTTTTTGAAGTTTCCGAGAAATGATTAGGGTCCCCCTTATTTACGTCATGGAAAAAATCATTTTATTTTTCATAAAATTTTATTTAAAATAAAAATAATTTTAACAATACAAATAAGTAACTGGATGATCTGATCAAATTAATTAAAATTACATTTGAAAAAAAAAACAGTTCCGTTAATTGAACGTTCGGATAACTGACGTTCGGATAATCGACGCTCCACTGGATTATAATAATTAATCATATTAATATGTATCTCTAATCAGAACTGTTTTCAGTTATAGATGTTTATCTGGTGAGCTGGTGGACAAAAGTTATTATAAGGTCGTTAGCCAAGCAGGTGGCCTTAGGATTTTTTAAAAGGGAGCGAAAAATCCTAGGTTCAGGGATCCTAGGGGGTCATGAAGCTGAAGGATGTAAGGTAATAGTTAAACATCTTAATTAAATTTGGATAGACAAAATTTAGGAATCCCACTGTAGCATTGTCCGATTAGCCATAGCAGCATAAAGTGAGGTTAAACAAAATGAACTGAAGTTATTAATAAGGCCCTCTGTTGACCTACACTTTGTTATGGCTCAGATACATGGAATACTCCAGAACTGAGGACCATACTCCTTATATTTGAACCACAAAATGTTACACCCAATTGATGGCGGTATATATGAGAACAATGAATGGAGATAGGGAAACAATCAGGAGCTACAAGATTTATATCATGAGCTTGTTACATTTCTTTCATAAAGCTTGAAAGGTTCAGAAAGATCGAACATCTATTTCATGCAGCTCACAACAAAGAGGATTTTGAATTATTCCCCTTTTAGTCGTCACAGAATAGGGAGGCCAATATTGAGGTGGGAAGATTATGAAGCCAAATGGCACAAAAGAGTATTTGAATGAGATGGATTGGGAGTGAAAATAGATGGAGAAGTATGGCAGTTCCTGTTGGAGAAAAGGAGGACCCTTCAGGATTATTTTGAAAAATAATCATAATAAGTTATGGCGGATCTAGAATGAAGAAGCACAACTCAAAAAATATGCTTTTCTTCTAATTAACATTAGAAATATGTTGTTTTACATAGATGCCCCCAGAGCTTTCCTTCTTTTATTTTATCACCTTTTGTTCCTGAAAAATCACCTTTTGTGATAAATGATCCAGCCTGATATTAAATGCCTCGCTGTTCTTTGGAATGATACAGGTCTGTCAATAGTTTAGGTGTCAGATATTTCGATATGTTCATATGCATTCTGTATCTAACATAGTTATTAATCTTTAAATGTAATAAAAGACAATCAGTATCATCATTATTATTACCTTGGTCAAGTGAGAGAGACAATCTGCAGAAATATCAGAGAGTCGGACACTACTCTGTAATGATTCTTTAAATCCACCACGGAACATAGCCTCAAAAACAGGACATGAATGGCTGAGTGATTCTTTATTCGCAGATACTGTCGAACCATCATCTAATGTGAAACATACATTCCCTTCTTTACGAATTTTACCAATTTCACATGAATTGCACATCTGAAAAAAAAATTCATTATTTTGCTTACCACTATTGAAAGTAATTTATTACAATTTTCTTAAAAATAGAATTATTTTATGTTTTACATACCCAATATGATATTAATTTGTCATAAAACTATTAGAATAAAATAAATTAATTGTTGAATAAGAAATTGTACCTGAATGATTTGTTGAGGATTGTTTATAGCTAAGGTTGCAAAGAGACTGTGAAGTGATGGTACAGCTTCGTCTATCCTTGTGTTCAATGTTTCCATTATTACTCTCAGTGCATTGTGGCTGTATAGAAGGTTACACAACAGATTTGGCTGCCTACAATTTAATACAAAATATAAAATAAAGTATAATCCAAATATAAAAAATGTTCAGGGCTAAATAATAGATAGAATATAAACTAAAAAAAGAACATTGATAAACATGGCTACTGCTACAAGTAGATATTCTAAATGAAGTGTAAATTTCTTGACCTATATTATCCATGTATTTACTAGAAAATTTATGTCTTATATGGAAAAAGGACAATAAAAAAAAACCATGGAATCAATATTAGATTAATACAAATGAACGAAGAGTGGACTTCATCAGATTATTCTTTTTTAAATATTTCCAGTATTAATTCTTTTTTTTTTTCCGAATTTTTTATGTTATAATTGCTCTAATTATTATTATAGAATTTCCTCTAATAACAATGGATAGGAAATCCAGATGCAAATGAAAAGTAATTATAATAATAAACTATTTCATATTTTACTATGAAAAAAATATATTTTATCTTAATAAGAACACTAAACTTTATAAGAAATATTATTAAACAAAAAATGACTAATTTATAAAAATAAATATTTTTGATTTATTATTAACTAACCTAATTACATGCGGTACTGTAAGAGCTGCATTGACCCGGCTCGGTAATGAGATAGCCATTAACCGATAAGTTATTTCTCCTTCACCCAATCCTGATTGTGCAGTGAGGCCTATTTCCCTAAGAATGCCTAGTCCAGTTTCCTGGAAGAAAAAAAATTATTCTACTATTTGAAGGCAAGCTAATCATGTAAATAAAATAAAACCCAAAGTTTATAGGTATGTATTTATTATAAATAAATTAGGTTATTGCATCCACTATTAAAAAATGAATAAACTGATTTTGACAAAAAAAAAATTCAATAATTAAAATAAGTTTGAAGATTTTTTTTTCTTAACTTTTATTTCCTTAACTATTACTTAATACTTAAAAGAAGTAGAGGAACATATACATGAAGAGGCATTTTCTATAAGTCACAACTTGATAAATGAAAAAATGTACATACTTTTATTGATGTTTATTTTTTTAATTTGCTTACTTTCGAATAAAATAAAGATTTTTTTATACAAACATGATAACTGTTTGGAATTTCCTTTTTTTAAAGTGGGTTTGATTATCTGAACTTTTTATTATCCAAACCACAACTCGACGACATTGGTTTGAGTAATCAATTCTCCACTGAATTATAATTATAAAAACTATAACTATGCTTTCATAACGGTAATGGTTGTAGTTTCATGAAAAAAAGAAAGTGGTATGTTTTTTATAATAGTTTACAATTTTACAAAGGTAACATATCTTTTTTCCGTTTAGAAATTTATTTGTATCCCATTATTATTAAAAAAATTACAAAATGGTGACATCATCTCAAAACCTAAAGATACAATAATGTTTTTGAGATATATTTTTAGAAATTTCTAAGTAGCTGTACAGGTATCTTAATCATCAATACATACTTGTAGTCGTTTGCATTCCCAACAATCTTCATGTAGTGCCCGACAAAGTCTTCTATGGATATCAAGAACACTTTCATCATCCAAAATAGTATTCCAATAATGTTTACACCTGAAAAAATCCAAGAAAAAATACTTACGTTTCGATTATTGTTTACATTATTATTTGATATTGTTTATATTATCTCATTTACAATATGCAATGCTATTTTCAAATGTATATAATATTTTTATGAAATTTGAAATAATTAATATTATATTTATGAAAATTTGGTTAGTGAATAAAGTGGATAAGATTAAGATTGGTTAATGCTTAACATTTCAGAAACTTTTGAAAGGAGCAAAACTAACTAACATTATCAAATATAAAGGCAAAACATTTAGGCCTCAAAAATTATCATATAAGCCTATTTTGGTTAAAAAGAAATTGTCTTTATTTAGGATGAATGGTTAGACTAAACTTCTTTTCATATGACATATGTAGCTCAGAACTACCATGGCAAACAAAAATATTTACGATCTCAGAATTTGAAAGCTTTTAAAGAACAAAATAAATTTATGGATTAAAATTAGAATACAAAGCATGGATAGTCAAAATAATCAATTGTAAGTACACATACATAACGATTGCTGTTAGAGTTCGTGTTGCTTTAATATAGTTATTTCTGTATCGAGGATAAGGAAGACCGGTTAGATAATCCAAGAAAGTTGTGACTGTTGTGCGGTTGGCCAGGGCTCGCATTGGAGTACCTTGATAGGTCAGTCGGGAAAGTACTTCCAATATACACCCATCCAATCCAACAGGGCTTTCCAAATGATCAGGTCGTTCCATCTTCAGATAAAAATATAATAATAAAAAAATTAATCATTATCAAATCATAAATATTATGTGACAATGTACATCATAAATATGATGACGTATTTATTTATAAAATATAAATAAATATTTATTCAGGAAAGTACAGATGAAAATATCAGATTTGAAAGACTGTGAGTAATTCAATTCAAGTATTTTTTTTTCTAAACATATATCCTACTAAACATATATTACTATCTTTAGAAATAATTATTTTTCATGGTTTTTCTCTTTATATTTTCATCTACACCTGTCAAATACAAAACAATAAAAATCAGCAGGTTGGCTGACACTAAAAACATGATACAATGACATGAAAGGCATGAAGAAGAGCAGTACCCAGCAGTACCTCTCCCTTGGCTTTATTCAATTTCCTTTGGTAATAAATCCCTCATCCACGTTCTTTGTAATCTCCTCCTAGAGTTCTCTGGCATGAGATTAGAGGCTATTTGTTCTATTAACGGGTTTGGGTGTCCGTGTAGTTTTTTTCGTTGTATGTGTTCGTCAACCGTTGGTATTTTTAAGTCAGTATGCAGAGTTTTGAAAAATAATTATTTGATTTAAAAAAAAAGTTAAATAATAATTGATTTAAATATAAATATTCTTACTTAATATAATGTTAAATAAAATATATTTCATTACTGACAATAAAGCTCTTACAGAGGGGATCGGTGATGAAGATGAGTCGCTATTAGGCGTAGTACAGCGAGGGGAGTAATCCTGAGAAGAAGCGAGCTGATTGTTGGGTGAAAGGGGAGGTGGAGAAGGAGATGCTACCCATGACACCGGGCTTTGGGGGGAAAGAGGTCCCATCGCTTCATCAGCAACAGCCTCGTTGTGACCTGAGCAGTGAACTTTAGCATACTCAGATAATTTTTCCACCAATACATTTATTAGTCCACATTGTACCATTTTCTGAAATAAAAAAACTCGTTAGAAATTCTAATAATTAAGAAATTACCATATAAGAAAAAATTAAAATATGGGGTCTATATTTTCTTATTATAAACATTCACCAATACATGCAATCAATGGAACTTCAATGAATTAATGATTCATATTCACAAGAGGAGGAGCCACAGATGTAACACCATCGATTTCAGTGAAACTTTTTTTGATGATAAAACTAGGTCAAAAAATATTAACCCTGTTTTTGAGAGTTCTTGCTGATGCACTCTATAGGTAGAAGAACAATTATTCGAAATTATTCCAACAATTGTTTATATTGTTTTTTGCCTTTGTTCTACGTGCATTCAGACCTTTTCTTTTTACTTTTGTGTGAAATAGAAACAAATGGATGTTGATTGTATTAAATAAATTTTAATACAGAAAAAATCACCGAAACCGAAATACACACCTAGTAAAGTAGATAGAAAATTATTTTTAAAATAATTGTTGAGATTGAATGACACCTGCTGAGTTCTGAGCTTTCGGCCTAGTGTTTCAGGTGAGCTGTTCATGTGAGACTGTGGATAAAATTGTGTTCTATCCGTTTGGTCCAGTAAATGCCTTCACCCTTCACCCACTAGCCTCAGCATAGCATCGTTTACCTCAACATAAAGTCACTATTATCAGTCACGAGAAATAACAAAGCAACTTATGTTATTTGTTATGCTGTCTCACTCTTTGATTACATTGATTGATTGGTAATAGAGCCACTATATAATGGGCAGAAATGGTAGATACTAAACAGCAAATCTTTAATCTATGTTAACATATTTTGACTATCTCCCATTCCTCTCACCAATCTTATAATTGAAACTTTGTTCAAAATTTTTAGTAAAGACTTACTCATTTAGATAAAAATTTTAGATATAAAACTTAAGATAAATAACAATAATAATTACCATTAAGCTAGAATTATCATAATTGAATTGAGTAATGGCATCTAATATCTCTGGATAGAAATGTTTAGTCTTCTTATTTGAAAGTAAGGATAGCATAGTGCTGAACCCAGTCGCAGAGAACCTTAGGCTTGCCCTTACCATGGACTCCCGACACATTTGACATAAACCAGTAATTAAATCTGCAAATAAATATTTCTAAATGTAATTTTTAATTATCATTATTTTAAAAACAACTTATTAGTACTTTTTTTTTATTTGCAATCCATCCTGGATCTATCTTAGATGAAGAGTAAGTTGCTTGTTAGTTTTCTACAAGTGGATTTTATAAAATATTGCTGCAGATTGGGTATAAACAATATAATAGCAATAACAATTTTACTTTTTCTTTCAGATATGAACGAAAATTTAACTTTACCACAATTATTGATGTTTCTTGGTCACTATCAGTGGCTAACAAACATTATAGAGAAGAACTTAGTAATACATTTAAGAAAATTATGATAGATGTATAAAGATTGCACACATTAATAAATAAACTACATGAAAGACCCTTCAGACTCGCTAAAGTAATATCCTCTTTGGACAGCAGGAAAACTACTAATAGAAATTTCATCATACCCACTAGGTTTTAAAGCACATTAAGATTTAAAAAAACAATGTTGTAATAACATACAAGAGTTGGTTTTGCCTTCTTCCAGTAGCTTCATAATAGCTTCAACTGCTCCAGCTTTACAGAGCTCAATACGAGCCAGAGGGTCATGGCTCAAATTACATATTAACACAGGAACAACTGGCATATCAATCTTCGATACAATGTCACTATATCCTGTACCTTTCCCAGCAATCTAGCAAACAATGCGTATATCTATAGTACTAACTCTAAGATCTAATTATGAGAGGAATAAAAAGAAAATATATCTCACACATGTAAATATTAATTATAATCTCTTTAGATAGAATGAATAATCCAACTTTGGAATCAAGAAGTATCTAACATTCCTTCCTGATTTTTAATCTTATAAAATCATCAATTCAAAGAAAAAAAAGTTTCTATTTTATTGAAATTTATTTTTATTGAATTTGTTACTTACTAGTAAATTGGGATTTATGGGTTCCAATTTTTACTAATCACACAGGTCTGCAGTGAAAAAGTTGTAGCATATTTATAGATTAACAGTATTTTTTGTGATGATTATTGAAAAAATTCCATCACCCCTAGATAAATCACAACTTTCACCTGAAAAGTTCTTAATTTCAGAGGTCTGCTCCCTCCCCAATCCTACTGTCTGCTACAGGACAGCTACGATCCAGGTACCAATTTACCTAAACTTTTGTTTCAATCAGACTTGAACGATTTAGTACGAGATCTGGGCCCCCAAAGGATTCAGCGGAAGTTTTAGGGTCTAGACTTAAAGAAAGATATATGTTAGCCTCCGGTGTTTCATTTTCATGGTTCCGATTTAGAGAAAAGGAATTTGTTCCTTTTTTTACACAAGAGGGTGACCTAATTTTCTGCAACAATGTACCGGGAATCATGGAAATGTTCAAAATCACGTATGAATTAGAGGAATGGAGACTTTTCATTGATGCATCCAAAAGGAGTTTGAAAGCTTTTCAAATCACAATGATAACCGATATGCTTCTGTGCCTGTTGGGCACTCAGTCCATTTGAAAGAATGCTTCGAAAATCTTGAGTTTGTTCTTAATAAGCTCGGCTACTATGATCATAAATAGACCATTTGTGGGAATTTTAAAGTTATTTCCATGATACTAGGTCAACAAAGTGGTTACACAAAGTTTCCATGTTTCCTCTTTGAATGGGATAGCCGTGACAGGAAACAACACTATATCAAGCAGACATGGCCAATCAGAAAGAATCTTTATTCCTGGAGTTAAAAATGTTGAAAGACAAAGTTTAGCAGATCCTAAAAAGATCTTACTTCCACCACTTCATATCAAATTGAGGCTAATGACATATCCGATGCTAAGCTGAAAGAGGGAGTCTTTGTTGGGCCTGACAGAAAACTTTTAAAAGATTAAAGCTTTGTCACTAAAATGGAAATGGAAGAAAAAAATGCCTGGAATTCATTTAAACTTATTGTAACAGGCTTTCTTGGAAACAGAAAAGACCCAACTACAAAACTTTGGATGCTGAGTTGTTACAAAACTATAAAATGTTGGGCTGTAACATTAGACACTCATGTTGCTCATGAAGTTCATTTCCTTCACTCACATCTCGACTACTTTCCAGAAAATCTTGGGGCTGTAAGTGGGGACCAAGGAGAACGTTCCCATCAAGATATAAAAGAAATTGAGTACAGATAACAAAATCGATGGAATGTCAACATGATGGCAAACTACTGTTGGATGTCAAAAGAGGAAAATTCACAAGAACACAGCTGAAAAAGTAACAAAAGAAGCTTTGATGGAAAAAGAAAATGCTTTTACAAAGATTTATAATAACTTTACAAAACATGTGCATCACTTTCATGCCCATTTTAGCTGGTATTGCTTTTTTTTTTTGTTTTTTTTACTTCATGTTAAAATAATAAAAACAAATCCAAAATTTTCTGTTTTTTGTACTTTTTCCAAAAACTTCAACTTTATGTAAGCAAGCCTTACATGATAGAAAAAAAACCAATGTCATTTCTGAAATCAGCGCAAAAAAACTACATAAAGATAAGTTAACTAAATCGAAAAGAAAAAATTTTAATTTTTTTTTGCAGACCTGTGTTATTGTTTAGTATTGTCACTAATTAGTTAAGTCATAGGAAATATAAAAAGTCTTGATCATATAAAATTTCTATTAAGAGATTTATTTGACTAAAATGTAAAAATTAGGTGATATTAGGTTAATATCAAAATTGTTGACCCAAGTGTAAGAATAAAATAATTTACCTGATTTGCTGTGTAAACAGAGTAATGCTGAGTAAACTTTACAAGTGTGCGTAATACAGCCTTTAAAACCTAAAATTAAATTATTAGTAAATAAATTTATAATTTCATCATTATCAATAATTATTTATACTACTTCATTTTTTTGAAAATGGTAACTTTAAATATTAAAATAAATCTGTGTTATATGATGTTTCCCTGGTATATTTCTTCATAAATTGTGAATAAATTTGTAAGTGCTAAACTATAACTTTTTAAAACGACCGATTAAAATTTAAATCAAAATGAAAAATTAAGGAAATTAAGTAATTTCAAAAAGCGATAATTCCAATCTCTTCCTGATTTTGTTATTTATACACCATTGAGAAGTGAAGTTTTAAAACAAAGTGATGGAAGTAACTCATTTTCATCGTAACCCAACTTATATTTGTTGGACCACTGAGATCTATAAGATGGACTAAATAGTCAGAGTGCTAGAGAATGTTAAATTTACATTGACTGCACCCTGATAATTCCTTTTTACAGATTCGGTTTAAATTAAAATTGTGAATTTTTGTATGAGTATTAGTATAAAACAAAACATCATACAAGTTTCAGTATTAATTGTTTAATAATATTAACGAGAATGTAATCTGAACAGTATAATATTATTATGTCATGTAAGAGTATATACAATTTTAGAGTTTACAAAATAAAAGCTTACCAGATCATCTTTAGAAGTTAAATGGATGGAAACAGCCATAACAACACCAGTCCTTAGCATATCGTTATGATGCTTATCAACTTCCCAAAGCCATCTGTAAGAATGCAGAATATATCTCAACACCATAAATACAACAAATTCACTTCAGTAAGTATAAGAACTAGACTTACAGTGGGTCAAAAAAGTATTGGCACACCCTAATTTTTTTCATTTTTTCGGTGTTATTGTAAATTATTTCCAAGTTGGAATTTTATAGTAAAAATAGAACCCAGATCAATCTTTTTGAAGGCAATTAAAAGCTAGACTATTAATGTTACAATTATTAAGAAAAAAAAGTAGGAAAATCGACGGTATTAAGTCCCTGATATTTACAAACAAATAATAATTCCTCAGTCTAGATTCATTTCTCACCCGAACTGGTGCATTAAAAATGACAAAAACCAAAGAGCACAGAGTGCAAACCAGGAATCAGGGTGAAATTGCATTCTCGCGGACTAAGTTACTGTCAAATCGGTGAAAAAGTAGGGATGAGTTTTAGCACAGGTTCAGTTTTAAATAAAGTGTGTTCTGAGCGACCTCAAAAGTTTTCTGCAAGAGAAAAGCGGCAAATTAGGAGAATCGTTAAACATAATCATTCTCCTGCATTCTACCTCAACATTCTCGGCCTCCTGCATATCAATAGAGATTGCAACAACTTCCAACACAACCTTCTACCTCCAGATGGTTAGAAATGTAATACACAGTTTTAATTATTATGGGAGAGTTCAAAGAAATAAGCCATTTATCAGAAAGAAATTAAAAGACTTGAATTTGCCAAAATTCACATAAATAAGTAAATTGAACTTTGGAAAACAATAATTTTCTCTGATGAGAGTAAATAAGTATTTTCGGATCTGGTGGTCGCAAATAAGAGTGGAGGAATTATAATAATCGCTTTTTTTTTTTAGGGGCGCAATAGAAAGTACAATACACCTAGTATGATCGCAGTGCAAATTATGCCCACACACAAAAAAAAAAACAAAACCAAACACCAAGTTTCAGCTGCAAAATATCAGACCGACAGTGAAACACGGTGGTGGAAGTGTCCTAGTCTAGACTGTATCTCTTCGAATGGGGTTGGAAAATTGAGTTTTATTGAGGGGATTATGAATGCTGAAAAGTATGTTGACATTTTGCGGCATAACTTGAAGAGCAGTGCTGAACAATTGGGAATTCAGGATACATTCGTGTTCCAGCTAGATAACGACTCTAAACATATAACCGCCAATAAAACAAAGAATGGATGCTGTAAAATGTTAGAAGACAGCTTAAAACACCACCGCAGTCCCCAGTGCACTCGCCTTGCACTCGACTTGAAAGTGCAAAAGAATAAAATTTCATCAAAAAGTGACCACAGATGAGTTTTAGCTGAGGAGTGGGTTAAGATCAGACCGGAAATCACCCAAAATCTTGTCTCATCAATGCTATCAAGACTGCAGGCAATTATAGAAGCAAAAGGGATAATAACAAAATATTAAGATTTTTGCAAAGCTCAAAAGCAGAAGGGTGTGCCAATACTTTTTTGACTCATCATGTTTTTTTCCATGTTAATTAAATAAATATGAAATATTTCTGTTAATTTACTTTTACTTTCTATGTATACATTTAATAAAATTGTTGTGACAGGTATATCAGACTTTTTCTTTCTATAATTCAGGAAAATGAGGGTGTACCAATACTTTTTTGATCCTCTGTATATGAATGAGATTCATCAATTTCTATTCAATAGTTTGTAAATTTAGTATTGTATAATATCCCTACTTTAGTAGTTTCTCACTTGCCTTAAAACTACATATTTTGAAATTTAGATATTCTTTTCTTCAGTGCTAATGTTATCAGAATTTTCAAACTCAAGAAAAGAAAAATATTTTTTATAATATAATAAAATTAAAACAAATTTTTAATCAAAACTTTTTAAATATTTAATCAAACTTGGGCAAATAATTTTTGCTGAGCGTTATAACAACTAACTCAAAACAGAAACTTTCTTTTTTTTGCTATTTTAAAATAATATCAATCGGGGAATTAATTTTTTAACTATTTCCTACGAAGTTAAACATATTAAAAAGTTTTAATTCTAGCGTAATGCATGTTACAACAGTTAAATTAAAGTCCTTTCTTTATAAAGAACAATAATGTATTGATGTGGAAATGGTTGACCTTAGACGTAATGAGTAAGCAGTAAGTGGTGCAGTCAATAGAATTATACGTACAAATAAGTACAACTTAATTATTAATTACAAAATTTAGTTAATGATATTTACCTCTCAGACAGAATGAAAATATCCATATCAAAAAATTGAAAACATATCACTATGTATGAAGCATTATTTAAAAATTACAAATAATATTAAAATATAATTTATAAGTAATTAGTTATACTTATTAGGGTATGTAATATTATTTACCATACTGCTGGCCAATTTCTACATATTCATGATGGAAACATAAATGATCCATAAAATTATAAACATAAGCCTACCTCAAAGCTCTGATTGCCATATGTTGTACTTCTGAATCTTCAGTTGCATTCAAAACATGTACTATTGCTAAAGTGACAGCTGCATTATGCAAATCTTTTGCTATTGAATGACTCTGAGCTAAATTACCAATAAAACGACACAATCGTCTCTGAATAGATACTTTGGCTGTTTTTCTGAGAATAGAAACAAGCCGTCCAGCAACTCTATTTTGAGTAATCTAAAAATAAACAATAATGTACAAAACTATCCACGCATAATTATAAAAAATATTGTTAAGCAAAATCACCTCTTCTCGAAAATCTTCATTCATGATTAAATGATTACACAGATTCCCAAGAATACTCAGAGTGATATTGAGTACGTCTTCGTTATTATTAGATAATGCTTTGATCAATGATTTACAACCTCCTAATTTAAGTAAAAGTTTTACTCCATCAATATCTTCTATTACTTTAGTGCGAATTAAAGTTAATGCTTTATACACTTCCTTTGTTCTGACTGATGGTGATAAAATTACTTCAAGAGTACGCTGTAATTTTTCTTCACTAATACAAGGTTTATTGTCTTTGGATATCTCAATCAGATTTTTTTCATCTTCTGATGGTTCTTTAGTATCTAATGGATTTTTTTCGACTTTTGAAGGCTCCTTTGTACCCACTTGTTCCATTTTAGAATGAAATAAACAAAAAAAATAACATTAAACTCAATTCAGCATAATCACCAATTTTTTTGGTATCCACTTAGATTTGCGTCAGAATCTTAATTAACAAAACAGTTCATAATTTTTTTTTTATCAGCTGTCATAAATAAATTACATTTTTCATGGGAAAAAATTAAATAAACTTGTGAAACCTCAAGGCATGTTACCACTACGGTCAGGTTAGGTTTATTGTGGTGTGGAAGAAGTATAAATAATGGTTATAAATTGGTTCGGTCATAGTTAGTTCCCTCTGAGTAAATACTCAAGTAGTTTCACTTTTCTTGTATCACTTATCAACCTTTCTATTATTACCTCTTTGTCGTTTTGTAGTTCACGATTTGTAAACACTAATTACCATTAGTTTCTTGCCGGACATTTTGACGTTCAACAAATTTATTTTTTTCTTAAAAAGATTTTTTAGAGAGTATTTATTTTTATTTAATTCATACAGGTAAACATGAGCCAAATAATGATCTCCTTAACAGTTGATAACTGAAGAACATTTTGTGTCACAAAAATTTTGATCAGAAATAAAGTTAATGTAATAATTATTTTATTTTTTGACAATCAGTTGATGTGTTGAAATAATTATTAATAATACTCATCCAAGAAAAAAATCTTGTTTTTCTTAAGTTGTCACCTAATTTGTTGTTTAACTTAACCTCTCTTTTATCAGAATTATCTTTAATCATGTATGAATTTATTAATCATTATGTCTTTCCTTGCAATAATGTTTGATGATATTAAATAATTATTTTAACTAGATAGTGTCAAAATCGTTAATTAATTTGTTAGTTAAAATAATATTCTTCGAATATTTCTATTGAAGATATATTTTTTTTTCATTTAAAACTATTCCATGTTATGAATTACTAATTTCTTACAATGCTTTTGGCTCATATCTGTTACTTTGTATTGTTAATTTTTCCGCTTTAACTGTAGCCCTACTAAACATTCAGTTTATTAAATATTTTTTCATAAATTAATGTTTTCTGACTTATAGATAAAATGAACATACCTCAAGTAATGCCGCAGGGGCCTGTAGTAATGACGCAGGTTCCAATGCAACAGCAACCAGTAGTCAATACTGTTATGGTCAATTCTCAAGGGCAGCCAATGACTGGACCTCCACAGGCGCAAGAAAATAATATATCTAAAGTCAAAAGTCTCATAGGTCCACTAAGAGAATCCCTTGCAGTTAGTTTTTTACTTTAATTTTGTAATTATGATTGTTATTATTATTATCATTGAAGTATGCAATGTTGCTTTCAGTTAAATATTTCATGACAATTTTTAAATTTAGGATAAGATAAGAAAAAATAGTCCTTGACTGTTCTTCAGCTAAGGAATTATTTTGTTTATATCATCATTGAAAATATGTGTTCATATGCGATGGTGAATAGTAATTTTTAAAACTCATTAGTGAGGGTAGACTCAAAGAAGTTGCAACATTTAGCATCTAGGGTGCCATTTGTAGAAGTTGAACAAAAATCACAAATCCAGGGTAAAATGATTGTTTCCGGCCTTTATTAAAGGTTTTGTCAAAAGAAAAGTGGGGAAGAAGGATACCTCAGTCAAACTCATATGGGAGGAGACAAGTCCACCTTAGTACTTAGTACTTACTACAAGGTCACCTGTGGTCTAGTGGTTAGCGTAACAAACTACTAAACCCAAGATCGTAGGTTCGTAGCCCGGCAGGTGGCCCTAGGATATTTTAAAGGGAGTAAATAATCATTAGTTACACCGTCCTTCGGAAGGGACGTTAAACGGGGGTCCCGAGCCTGTACGATGTCAGGTACTCGTTAAAAATCCTTATCCTAATTAAACCTGGATAGGCAAAATTTAGAGCTCCCACTGTAGCATCGTCCGATTAGCCATAGCAGCGATGTTAAATGAACCAACTAACTATTAGTACTTCTACCTAGTTCTTGACACAAAAAGAAATGGGGTACCTGAATAAGATGCATGGCAGGTATGCGGCCATGAATTGTATTGGAGCAGATTATTAAAGATAGCTAATCATAAGAGGAATTTAAATTGGAAGAAGAAATTAAAAAATAATGTATATATATTTATAACAAGTGTGTGCCTGTAATTTTTTTATTGAGACATACATTAAAAAATAACTCACATTTTAACAGTTAGATTGTTTGAAAAATTAATCATTTCCCCCCTTTTCTTGCTTATAGCATTTAAAATTAATGTCTTGACTCTACAGTCTAGCAGGTCTGAGGCTGTTTCCATCATTTTACTTATGGCCATCATTTAATTTTATCAACAATAGATTTTGAATTTAAAATAGTAATAGGAGAGATTAGTATATTGAGCTTTATTTTATTAAAATTATTTTCAATAGTACCAGTATAGTTAATTCAAATTTATGTTTTTTTAGGCAACATTAAAAACAGCAGCTCAAACTTTGCACCAAAACAGTTTAGTGGATCTTGGCTCATTGTAAGTAATTTTAGTTGAAATTTTATTGCCATTTTATATTCTTATGGTTCATACTTGTAATTCGCAATATTCATTAGGTCTGAAAGTTAAGAGATTTATTCTTCATAATCATATTTAGATAGTTATATAATATAAACTATCTTATCAGGAAACCTCAACATCTAGAAGCCGGACTGTCTACAAGGAAACAACATAGCACCCGTCATCTGGACTTCACCTTTGGATCGTGGAACATTTTAACTCTATATAGACCCGGAGCAACTAAACTGCTCCTAGACGAAATAGACCGCTATGGAATTGACATTACTGCACTCCAAGAAATCCGTTGGACTGGACAGGGATCTATCGAAAAGAAAAGCCACACTTTATATTACAGCTGTGACAATAGATCACACCACTTTGGAACTGGGTTTGTTGTTGGGAAGAAACTCAGGCAACTCGTCATTGATTTCAAACCGCCGAATGAGCTCCATAAGGGTAAAAGGGAAATTCTTTAATTATACATTGTTCAGCTGCCATGATCCAACTGAAACGTCAGATGAGCAATCCAAGGAAGAATATTATGTCCTGCTAGAAAGAACTATTAAGGCGTGTCCTCGTTCAGACGTAATAATAATCGCAGGCGATTTCAATGCGAAGATTGGTAAGGAAGCAATATACTACCCGACTATTGGTAAACATAGTCTGCATGATGTCTGTAACGACAATGGACGTAGACTGATTAATTTTTGTGCATCACACAACCTTGTAGTTGGCAGCAGTCTATTTCTCCACAAAAGAATTCATCTTGGTACCTGGACTTCCCCTGATAGAAATACAGTCAACCAGATTGACCACTTTCTTATAAGTGCTAGACATAGATCGAATCTTCTGGATGTCAGAACTTTTCGCGGAGCTAATGTGGACTCGGACCACTTTCTAACTCTGGCTAAAGTTAGAGCTAGGATCTCAATTGTGAAAACAAGGCGAGGGCAAAGATGTAAAAAGTTCAACTTACAAAAATTTAAAGAACCCGAAGTTTCCCTAGAATACGTAAATAAAATTAACGAAAAGTTCTTTAAGGTGCAATCTACAGAAGATCAGGATGTCGATGAAATGTGATCAAACATTGAAAATATCATCCGTGATGCAGCAGAAAAAGTAATTGGCCCCAGCCAAGTACAGAATAGGTCGCCTTGGTTTGACGAGGAGTGTAGCCAGGCTACTATACAAAAGAACAACGCCTACACACTCATGCTTCAGAAGAAACGTACCCGAGCATCAGCTGATATTTATCGCCAGTGCCGTAGAGAAGAAAAGTATATCCATCGACGCAAAAAAAGAAACTGGGAAAACAGAGAGTTAGAGGAAATAGAAAGATTGAGGAGCATCAATGAATGCCGAAAATTTTATGAAACAGTGAACAACGGTCGAAAGCCGTTCAAGCCTCGACTCTCAACTTGTAAAGATTCAGATGGATCTCTGTTAAATGATAAAAACCAAGTGCTACGAAGATGGAATAAGTACTTCAGTCTCTTGCTCAATGGAAATAGGGTACAGGAAGATCATCGGGAAGATGTGGACCTTAGTCGAACTCCTGAAGATGACATTGAACCCCCAGACGAAGAGGAACTGTGTGAGGCCTTTGATAGGCTTAAGAACAACAAAGCTCCAGGCGTTGACAGACTTTCTGCCGAGCTATTCAAGAAAGGGGGAGATCAGCTCTTCAAAGCTTTACAAAATCTTCTTGTTACGATTTGGACAGAAGAAATCATTCCGAAAGCATGGAGTAAGACAGTTTTATGTCCTATTCACAAGAAAGGAGATCTTCTTGAATGCAATAACTATCGAGGCATATCTCTACTGCCATGCGCCTACAAGATTTTCTCAAGCATTCTTTATCAACGATTACTACCGCATGTTGAGAGAGTTCTGGGGAAATATCAGTGTGGCTTTCGTAAATGTAAATCTACAACAGACCAGATATTCGCCCTACGAACCATACTTGAGCGCGGAAGGGAATACCAGGTACAGACGCACCATCTATTCGTTGATTTTAGATCAGCTTATGACAGCATTCAACGTGAGGCCCTGTATCAGGCAATGAAAGACCTCAATTTGCCTGTTAAGCTCATCCGCCTTGTAAAACTTACAATGAGCAATACCGAATGCATGGTGCAAATTCAGGGAGAACTGTCTGAGGGATTCACCTCTTATAATGGCGTTCGATAGGGAGATTCCCTGGCTTGTCTGCTCTTCAATATTGGTCTGGAAAAAGCTATAAGAGAATCTAAGATTCAGACCAGTGGGACCATCTTTAACCATATGGTACAGATCCTGGGATATGCTGATGATATCGACATTATTGGGAGATCAAGAACTGTTGTGAAAGAGGCCTTTCTTGCCCTTGATGATGCTGCTAGGAAGCTGGGACTTGCTGTCAATTCTGACAAAACCAAATATATGATTGCTGGTAAACAAAGAGGTATTAACGAAAGATTTATCCAAATTGGCAATTACTCTTTCGAACAGGTTGTTGAGTTTGTATACCTCGGATCTCAGGTCAATTCCATCAATGACGTCTCGGCAGAAATAAAGAGGCGAATAGCATCGGCCAATAGGTGCTATTTTGGACTGTGTCGCCACTTAGGAAGTAGCTCGTTATCAAGATCTACAAAAACGAAATTATATAAGACGCTAATTCGACCAGTTCTAACCTACGCATCAGAAACTTGGGTACTTACGAAGTCTGATGAAAAGGATCTCCAAACATTTGAGAGAAAGATACTCAGACGCATCTACGGCTCAGTAAAGGATGGTTTAGTTTGGAGAAGACGCACAAACAGGGAAATATACTCCGGTGAGCCTGATGTCGGAAAAATTGTGAGGATTGTTAGGCTGCGCTGGGCAGGCTATATAGCAAGGATGGGAACTGATGAGATCCCAAATAAACTGCTTAATGAGCGCCTACACGGAACAAGGCCGAGAGGCCGCCCTAGGCTGCGATGGTTGGATAGTGTTGAAGAAGATGCAAGGACCCTGCTCGGAGTACGGAATTGGAGAGCAGCTGCACTTGACCGATTAAGCTGGCGGAAGCTGCTTGAGGAGGCCAGGATCCAGTAATGGGTTGTTGCGCCGATTGAAGAAGAAGAAGAATCATATTTAGGCTCCAGAAATGAACGCTTCTATTAGAGCAGTTTTAAACTAGTACTGAGTTGGAGGAAAGATATTTGGGTCATTTAAAAAATAAATTGTGACTTTCACTGTCCTTCGCCTATTCATAGTTCCTCATTTGTCCGTCAATAGTGCAAACTTGCTAAATAAACTACATGTTTGAGGCATAAATGTCATGTGGCTTTTTTTTTATTAAAAAATTGCTTTAAAAAAAGTCACATTAGTTATCATAGTAGGTGGAAAATGACTTACTTTTTTTTTAATGACCCATTTATCACATTTTTAATAGGTTTGCCTTCAAGAAATAATTTTTGAGGCAGTGGGACATCGAATGTAACTCCCCTTTTTTTTATATTGACCTATGTAACAAATTTATATAGATTCCATTCAAGAGTGGATCCCAGATTTTTTCTGGGGGAGCACAACGGGCAGACAGGCAAACAAATCAACAGTAACTTGTAGTATTTATAGAAAGGTTTCGAAGGTTTATTAAAATATCTAAACAATAATTTCACTCATTTTATTCAGATATTTTAACAACTATCATCATATGATTTGCCTATATGTATGTACTGTAATGGATTCTCCACAGTACACAAAAGACCATCTGGGGGGGCACATGCCCTCCCCCTGGATCCACCTATGATTCCATTTATAACAGTAATATAAGGGACAATTATTTCCTTCTAGAAACCACATTACACCAGGTACATAATAATATTCGCTAATTTTGAATATATTTATTGTTTTATGTTATTTGACATTTTAAGTTGTGCTGGTTGAAGTCCGCCAATGATCATAAAATAGTTTCATGTTGATCATTTTTTTTTCAACAGAAAAAATGTTCCTCCTGGTGAAGTTACTCCTCCGAGATTCGACAAAAGTATGGAAGAATTCTATTCTATTTGTGATCAAATTGAACTTCATCTTGTAAGTATTATGAATATATTTTAAATAATTAATAGTCGACCTTTTAAATATGGAGAAGAAAATGTTCTGAAGAAGACCTGTAAGTAGGTCAAAATGTTTATTTTTTACACCAAAGGAATTATTTTTTGACCTCCACCCAGACCATTTTCTTCTCCTTATTATGAGTATAGTCAAGCATCCTTTTTCAAACTCTTGAATGCAATTTATGATAATATTAGTTTTCAAAGAATTCAAATTTTTTCAATAGATAATTATTTTTATGATTACAGTGGTGTAATTATGTGTTATATTTCTTATTTAATACTTTATCTATTTATGTAAAGGTTTTAGTAATTTCTGTTTAAAATCCTTTTGTAAAATTATTAATAATATTTAGCTCAGTTTTCTCCCACATACGAGAGATTAATATTATATCTTGAAAATTTCTTGTGTCATTTAACCACTACATTTATAGGTGCTACATTTTAAGAAGCACAAAGATATTTTTTATGCTTTATAGCATGCTGAAACTGACATAACGTATTGACTTCATTGCCCTTATTATTAACATTCATTGCTCTTAACTCCCAATGTACTTATTCAATTTATCACATTTTCAAATAGCCTACATCAAATGGTTTTATTTTATTTCCATAATAATAAGGCTTGGTGAACCTCAATACAGATACCACCAATCTCTGGTTACAAACTTGCTACCACAGACCACTACCCAAACCCAAATCTGCCAGATTATTCTTAAAACAATTTTCTCACCTAAGCCTTGCTCTACCCCTCAGAAGTTTCCTAGTCGGTTCAGTGCTTGACTTTTTAGAAATTTGATCGTTACTAAGCCCAGAAACTTTACACATCCTAGTCTTCATGATCACTTTAATAATATTAACTAGGTGCATGCTTTACGACTGCACATTGTAAGTGGTCTCATCTTTTTTTTGACCGAATATTCTACACAACTCCCTAATTTCAAATTTCTTAAGACGTATGTACAGTCCCTGGCCATATTAATGTGACCACATTAATGATAGATTCGTTCTTGTTACATGTTTGCATAATCTTTTTGTCTGCATAATGATGTAAATCGAGTTAAAAGATTAGTTTTATGGGTAAGTTAGTTATCTGATAATAATATGAAATTTAAAAAAATAGTTTCGAAAATAAATCTTTATTATTTTAAAATATTTTGTGGTGTCACCCTATTTTAAATATTGATGAAAAAAAATATCAAAATAGTTAAAATATATGATAGGAATAATAAATCAATAATAAACTTATCCGACTTGTATTTAATGAAAAAGAAACAATAAATCCACAAAACTTTTCTTGTTACCATAGACCCTAAGTACTTAAACTTATTGATATGTTCAAACTTATTCCCTCCTATAACAATATCTCCAAAATCTCCCCTTTTTCTGCTGCTAACAATATGTTTAGTCTTATTCGAATTTACTTCTAGTCCTATTTCCTTACCTGCAATTATCACCTTTTCTGTGTTTAGTTTTATAGTTTCCGCGTCTTCACCCAACAGTACCAAATCGTCCACAAGCCCAAGCATGGATATTTTACTGCTCATATTCAAATTCTAACTTTTTTAATAATGTACTCAAGTGTTAAATTGAATTTCACTGGTGAATGTGAATCACCTTGTTTTAAACCAGAGGGAACTTCTCCAAATTCTATTTCTTCCGAACTTCTCTTGTATTTTATTTCTATGTCCTTTAAATATATTTCCTTTACTTGGTATTGTTCAATTCATCAAAGCTTATTTTTTTAGTAAGCTTATTTAAAAATAATTTTTTTTTTATGATCTCTTTATTTACCAAAATGATGTATTAATTATGTAACTTTCTAATATTTCAGAAAACGTCTATTGAATGTATGAACCAGAATGCAAGTAGTCAGCGTTACTTGTCTATGACAGTTACACCTACGAGAACAGAACCTATACCAAATCAGGAATTAGTTAGCCTCACATATCCTCAGTATTTGAGTACTGTAAGGACTCAAGTTAGTTTTGCTAAAGAAATGCATGGTATGCTGTTAGCTGCTGCCCAAAATATCACTACAACTGAATGAAACATATTTTGTAGCTATTAAAAAACCTTAACCCTTTTATTTTCTTTACTGTGATTATGATAATAAATAAGTGGCACTTTTGTATTTTTAAATTTCTTATACATTCCTGATTGTCATCAATGATTATTTTATTAGTTTAGTCATTATTTTGGATAATTCTTAATTTTAAAATTAAATAATATAATATGTAAATTATTGTGAGCTAAAATATGTTAAATTTATAATCAAAATCTTGATACAATGGTTCATTAAAAATTAATCAGACCAATGTGATAACCAATTATATGGAACTACTATTGTGGACGACCTCCTCCTTATCCTAAATCCCAACATTATTCCAGAATTATTATCTTCCTTCAACTCATACCATCCCTACTTCCAGTTTACTGTTGAATAAGAATCTAATAAATCACTACCCTTTCTTGACCTCCGTATCATTAGAAATCCAGACCACATCTTATCCCCAGATTGCTATACAAAACTTACCTATTCTGGCAGACTCCTTAATTATTACTCCCAACATCCGCACCACCTGAAAATTAACAGTGCCAAAAATATCATCCACCCTGACCTATCCTTTGCTGACCCCTGCTTCCATAAAACCAACACCCACCGAATCCAAGAAATCCTTTTAAAAAACAATTTTCCTCCCTATATTGTTAATAAACTCATGCATGACTACAATCCCGGTCTCCATATCCGCCATATTTATTTGTATACATCCTTTACGTTTCATTTGATTCACCTATTTATTCATTTTTTCTCATTTTCCGTTAGTGCTTCCGTCTTGCTTTGTAACGTATTTTAATTGTCAGTTTCACAGTTCACCCAGCCGCCTCTCCCATTAGGTTTGTATACATTTTAATATTTATATCTTCTCTTCATCCTTCTCCATCTCCATTCTTCACACCTATTTCACATCATATGTTGTAATCTAAGAGATCATAATTTTTAAATTTATCTCCTTTCCCTACTGGAATTTTATATCTTTATTTCTTCTATATTTACATCATATTTTGTATTAATATAACTTCATTCTAATTATATACATTTATATGACTATTTCCATCTGCCTTTATATGGAACTACCTATACTTAAATAGAGCAATAAACAAGAAATGCAAAAATAACTTCCTGCTGGTTTTTGATAATATTAGTCCTTAGTATAAAAAAAAAGAAAATAACTATCATTTGATTCAGTCATCTTCAATGGGAAATCATTGTTAAAAAATGGAAATCGAATGTTGCATTTATTTTCATTTACTTAAATGAACCAAATACTTAATATTTTCTTAGGAACAAATTACTATATTTTTTAACTATGGAATATAATAGAACCTTCAGAAAGAACCTTATTTGAGAACTTCCAAATTTTCTAGATCCGTTTATATAGTTCAGTTTACTTAAAATGTGCAAAATGAGGGTTGGTTGTTCTATTTTCTAGAATTTAAATAAACCTTGCTCCTAGTTAAAGGTATATTATTATTTTACTATTCTATTGTTTGTCCCATTTTATTTTTTATCATATCAAGATAAAATGTTTGGTTGAAACTATAATTTTCATTCATTCCGATTAAATTGAAAACTATTTTACCATTGTTTGGTAAGTTAGTTTACCATCCAATAAATGAGGAGGAATGTGTTTGTTCTAGAATGAATGATGAATAGTAAGTCTGATGCAGTATGCAGATCTTTTTTAATGAAATGAGTTGAACAGAGTTTATTATTTGGAATAATAAAGATAAAAGGTGTGATTAAGACTGTGACCCCAGAACTTCTGTCACTATAATAGAAATAAGACCATAGCTGTCACTTTCTATCCAGATTCTGTTAGTCATAGACCACACTGTAAACATCTAAGGTGAGTAATTGTTTTTGTTTTTTTTAACATGCGTTCCATTTGGCTTCTGTCATCATTTCTACAGTACTTAGAATCACAAAAAAAGAGGAACAACAGTAACTATGTGTGATTTAACAGCTTGCCTATGTTTATGACACAACGATTTCGTATTCCCAATTACAGTATCCTCTCACCGAAAAAGTTACTGCATATAGGAGTGCCCAACAGATAGGAGGTAGACGTGGTGATAGTGAGTGGAAGTTCCTCTCGCCCAATGTTCCCTAATCACCTACCTGCCTTCCAGAAATTACATGTGTAGCTTAAACATCCTATTCACAATATTTTGAATATTGTATACATAGTTCCACGAATAGTCATAGGTATCTACAGGGTTAAATTCTCCTTATGAATATCAAAATGCTGAACCATTTATAGTAGGACCGAATTAAGGAGGAAGTAGAACAAGCCATCGAAAAATTGAAATCTCTAGTAAATTGCTGACCCTACGATGAAACTGCTCCGTCTATGCTACAACATTTGGCTAAAAAAATCTAGCAAAAATGGGCCCTTGGCTCAATGTAACAACTATCGTGGAATCTTATTCCTACTGGCTTGCAATGAAATATTCGCGCTAATCCTACCAATCGAATCATGGAATACACGGAGGAAATTATTTTGGATTGTCAATGAGTTTCTAGATGGAACCAATGAACGCCAAATACAAGAGAAAATTTAGTATACAATAGGATAGTTTGTCAGCTTTGCTTTGATTTTACAAATGGACAATGGCAGACTAGGAAAAATATACAACTCCAAAACATCTCTGACATTGTCAGTAAAATAAAACGTGGAAGGCTGGAATGGCTAGAGCATGTGGATGGAGCCAAGCAGATTCCCCAAGAAAATTCTCTAAGGAAGACCAGGAGGAAAGCGGAAACGAGGAAGACCACTTCTACGGTGGGTCGATGACGTAGAGCATGATCTGAATAACATCGGAGAGAGAAGGGGGCGGACTGAGTGGTGTGGACAAGAACTACAAGAACTGTTGCGCCGAGCAATTAGTTAGTTATGATTTCATGGAACACCTGGCGCTGTATAAGATGATTGATAAAATATACCGAAAAAATGAGTAAATCTAGAAGAAATGGGTACTACTTTTCAAACGAGTTTGAGGTTTTAAAACAACGTGGTCCGTTTTCACCCATACTTTTTAATTTATGACGTACTAAAAATTTTAAAACTAAAATCAGTTAAAATTACTGATTGATACTGCGTTATAGAAAGGCGATTTACACAAAAATAAGTTTGAAAGTGTGTAGTAAACTACACTAATGGCAACCACGCTAGGGTTTGCAGTTTACTTGATTTTGTTGCGCTAAAAACGCAGAAGCTATAAAACTACATGAAATAACATTAATGACTGCAGCTATTGAACTAAGGCTCAAAGTTAATTATGATAACCTTAAGTATGTATATGGTTAGTGACAAAAGTGGAGGTACAGTTGGCGATATTATTGTAGGAGGAAATAAGTTTGAACATGGTCCTCATTTCTATTAAGTTACTTAGGGCCTATTATATGATCTAGAAAAAAAATCCAAAAGGAACTATCGTATCTATCCTGCAGGTTTTCGCTTCGAGCTGTTACAAGTTTTAGCTGTTAATTCGGTTAATTTTTAATATTTTCCAAAAACACAAGTTACCATGAGCTTTAGTATGGAAAATAAATGGATTTTGGTATTTATTTTATCAAGAAATAATATTTTGAAGTGTATATGATATATGTTTACTGAAACGTGCATTTCTAGAAGCAATAAATACCAACGCATACACATTTCCCATAATTACATTTTCTTTTCATTACCAAAGCTCATGATAACTTTTATTTTTGAAAATTATTAAAAGGGAAATGAATGAAAAGTTAAAACTTGTTGTGACTCAACTCTAAGTGACAGCCTGTGGATTAATTAACGAAAATAAAGTCATGTTTAAAGCCAGGATATAAAACCTGTACCACAACACATTGAGGATTGTAAGGTCTCGTGATTAGTACGTGGTAGAGACTGTACTGTTTTTTTGACAACGGTTATACAAGGAGGTGATTTGTCCTAGATCACGATCAAACGCCCCCCCTTATTATGGGTAACCATTTTATATTAATGAGGTGAACCTAGATACCATAGCATCTATCTTCGGTTGCTAACGGATAAAATAAAAGTCTGTCTGCAAGCGGTATTTGAACCCAGGACCTTCGGCGTGGCGTAAACATTTTCAAAACGGTGTACTGAGGCGCATAGTAAGGCACTCCACCTTACAAAGAACGAAAACAGACATAATACACGACATTTTGATCCACAATTTTTGAGTGCTGATCTGTAGATTATGGAGCAAAATGTTGACGTGTCCATCTGCATTTAAGATTTGTTTAATCGGAACCAACTTACCAACTCCATGAAATGAAGTGCCACCTCAAACCATAACATGACCTCCGCCATGTTTCACAGTTGGTCGAACATTTAGCCTTTTTAATTCTTTGTTAGGTTTTCGCCAAATGTATTTTCTACCATCACTCCTAAATATATTAAATTTGCTCTCACCGCTAAACGGAACATTATGCCAAAATGCTACAGGTTAGTTAATGTACTCTTTTGCAAACTCAAGTCTCTTTCTTCTGTTAACCTCACTGATAAACGGCTTGTTCTTTGGTATCCTACCGTGTATATTTGCTTGATAAAGGGTTCTTCTTATAGAAGACTCACTTGCTTGTTTGAAGTACAAGCCACCATATATACCAGTTGCCAAGAACTAATTGATGGATTTTTTGTTGCCTCTTTAATTATGTGTCTGCATTGTCAATGTGTGAATTGTTTTAATTTTCAATATCTTTGGCCGTCCTTTTCGTGCTGGTTCCTGTCTCGTCATATTTCTTAATAATATAATTAATTCTTATATTAATATATTATCTTAATTCCGCTGTTTCGCAAAAATACACACTTTTCTCGGGTCGCAATAGAAAATTCGCCTTTCTTTGGTGACATGTTTACTTAGATACAGAACAATACAGACTAAATAAATTTCATCACAAGCCCCCTAATCCTGAATTAAATTAAGCTCTTAACAAACAAAATAACGTTTGTAAACAAATACAATTAAATTTGTGCCAATACTTTTGAAAGGTCCTTTTTTTGTGTTGTATTTTTTTTAGTGATCAGTTTTATTTAATTGGTTATTTATCACTTTAAAACTTGTGTAAATAAAAGATTCTTCAATTGAAAAAGTTGTCTAATTTTATTTCATTCCAATATAACTTTTGTGCCAATATTTGGTTTGTGCAATTACTTTTGACTTCCAATGTAAGAGAGAAAAAAACTGTTTGAAATTGATGTACATACAATTTAATGATTTATCCACTGTATGAGTAAACATTATGTATATTACTGTAAGTTCCTTTTCAACAATTCAATCTATGCTCTATGGATAACGCGCGAAATTCCTGTTTTTAAAACTTTGCCCGGGAAAAGTTGGAATGAACTTTGGTTAGTGTTGATACTTTTCACTACTTGTTTGTGTCTTGTCTTATTATTTTCAAATTAGGTTTACTAATCCTTAGAATTAATCTTTAATCCAAACTTTGACCCAAGTTGGAATAAAAAAATTATAATGAATTAGAAAATATAATGAAATAAGTATTTGTTAGATCAGTAGAGTTTGGCATTAGCAAACAAGGTATGTAAACTACTATACTGTATTTAAATAAATATACATTTTTGAAAGAAATGTACATTTTTTCACCATACTGTATCCAAATTTAATATTGTTTGTCAGTGTTTAGATAATATTAACCATAAAAGTATAAGTATGGTTCTACATAATTGATGCTAATGTGTTTAGTTCTTTCCCTTGTGTGTCGGTAATCTTCTTACAAAAAGAAATAGTGGAAAAGGAGTTTAGTTATAAATAAATGTAATATAGAAACCAAAAACTTATTACATTTAAATTACCGTAATTATAGTTAACTTAGAGATAATTTAAATGTATTAAGTTTTTGGTTTCTATAATACTTTTATTTATAACTAAACTGCTTTTCCACTATTTCTTTTTGTAGGAAGATTACAGATTGCTGGTTTAAAAAAATTAACTTGTTTTTAATTCTCTTGACATTCTATCCCTTGAAAAATTGAATGTAAATCATTTTTTTTTTGTTGAAAATTTGTTTACAGTAATAGATGTCCAACATTTGATTGTAATGACTGGTACTACCTTAGTTGTTAAAGGGTTAGTGATTTTTAAATTGGTTTACTATTTTGAATGTAAGGTTAAGGAAATAGTAACATTTGAAATAATTGGCATTCACTGCAAATGAGAGAGCTTTTTAGTATTCTTTGTTAGTGGATACATGATTTAAATTTTTTTGATGGTTTGATTTTTTTTTACCTGTGGTAATAGCAGCTTCATGTATTCCTTTGGAAAGTAAAAAGGTGGTATCAGTTTGAAAAAATAAGTCCCTTATAATGCAAGATTTGGTTATGCAAATAACAGTATCTGGAGATTCAAAATCAGCATGAGTTTCTTTTAGCTAATTATTTAGACTGGTATGTCTGTGTCATTGAGGGAAAATTCAAAATTTTCTTGTCCCAAAACACCCCTGGGTAGTAATATAAATTATGTTGTCATGATTATTTTATAAATGAGTAACAAGTATATTAAACTTAATTGATTGTTTCACAATTTTATCATATTATTCCGGCTAATTTATTACTAACAAATTATTACTTATGTTGACATTATAGGATGAATATGGAACTGAGAGAACAAGATGAGCGTGGCGAGCAATCACGAGAAATGAGCTTGGCTGTTAAATTAGCTTTTGGCAGAGTTACTTCATTAATGTACAATCTTAAAAATGACATTGGCGAGGTGAATAGTGCATTAATATTCTCATTTTACTTTTAATAACTCCATTTTACAATTATGAATTTTGTTATATATTAAGTAAAATTGCCTGGGCTTATACAACCACTACAATTAATGTTCCTTGAAAACTAGAACCCTATTTTTCTTTTAGTTTTCATTTAAGCTGAGACTTGAAAATCACTATGATAAACAATACCTTCTAGAAAAATATAGTAAGAGCCCCAAATTATTTCAAAACAATAATTTTTTTTTTCTCGAAATACAAGAATATTCATGAAAACTGCTGTTTCGGTGCTTGTCCAATATAGGGACCCAGGTAACGCTGATTAGTGTAGGGACTGTCAAAACAAAAATCAAAGCTCGTATAACATGTAAAAATTATTTTAAATCCCTCAAATAACTAATAATAACTCAATAATATAATAGTAATAACAATAAAATTACCGTTTTATTAATGATTATAAGAAGTAGTTAATAATAAAACAATTTAATAGTAATCAAAATATATAAATTATAATAACAAAATATACAATCAATAAAAAAGTATAAAATTAATAAAAACATACACAATTAATAACAGAACAAAATATAGAATCATTAACATAATAAAATATATAGTTAATAACATAAGAATACAGTAGTATATTAAAAAAAGAAACATAGTCATACTGATCACAATAATACAATAATAATTTTTAAAAAAGGCAATAGTAATTTTTAAAAAACAGGAACATGGTGATAATTAACTGAATAATGCAATAGTAATTTACATATCTACAGGCCTGTTGAATGATATATTATTTAATATATCATTAAGTATGTCCTTTTTTTATTCCTTTCTTGGAGCATGAACTTGATCGAATACGATTCCAAATATTCTCTCTTCGTTCCTCTTTCTTTTTTGTTCCTACACTGCCCCAGATTCTCTCTAAACTTTGAGTATGAACACCTTTTTCAGGGTTTATAAAATTGTAGGAGTGGTTAACCATATAGTAATCGAAGCCAAGTTTCTTTAACTTCTCCGTCTTGTACGATTTCCAGCAATCAATATAAATTGTAGAGCCTTCCCTCACATACTCCACAATTTTAGTACTTAAGGTGTGAAACGATCTGTCCGGCACTTACACTAAAAAACATTCTTGTGTTTCAAGGTAAATACCTCCGAGAACCTCCTGTGGCGATAATACACGATCAACATTGTTTTTTCTTTGTGTATACAAATTTTCATCAACCTCAACAATCATTGACTGTGACATAATCTTAAAATTGTATAAACTTTCTTTACACACCGAAGTAATATATTCATATAAATGCCTAATATCATTTATAATTTATCAAGTCAACTGTTAGATCATGAACTATCAATACAATTTTTAATAATTAAATCCATCTTTTTTGTTAATAAACCAATTGGTTAATAAGATACACTTCCATACCTTCATCCCAGCCTTTTACAAAGCTTTTATCATCAACTTGTTCTTTGATTTCTTCCAATTATAAGCAACATTTCTTATACACTGTACATGTATAAGAGACATGTACAGTGCAGGCCTGCATTCCTCTGATGCAAGAAACTACTATCTATCTTGCAGTTTCAGATGATGATTTTGAAAAAAAAAGATATGCTTTATCTTGAAGAGACGAATTGAACATATGGATCTAACAGTTATCAAGAGCAATATTTTGCTAATTAAATAAGTAGGTATATCAGTAGAAAAAATAAGCAAGAAACTGTCACAGTACCTATTAGTCCCACATCAGTGTATCAGCTCAAAAAACTTAAAGAAACTTATTGTATTTGCAATTTGAAGAAAAATGGGCAAGGCTCATTTTGCAGAGGCCGGAAAAGAGGTTTGGATTGTTTTGTAGGTTACATAGGCGGCTTGGATTGTTCAAATTTGTGAAATTATTAGTACTAATTGACCCTGAAAACAATTAATTGAAATTTTAAGAAAAAGTAAGGCGCCTAGACAAAGCATTTTATGCTCAAGTAACATTTGTTCGAGACAAACACTTAGACCAGTTAATAACGTTAAATAAAGGGAAAGTGACAATGAAATTATCAGAAGTCAAGAAACGGCCTAAAGAAGCATCATTAAATATTGACAATTATGACCGCATCGAAATATAGAACTGTATTTAAGTTATCATGCATATATGTATATAATTTTTTTGACTAAACTTTTGCTACACTCCCAATCATCATATCCTTTAATAATAAATTTTTATTGAGAATGAATTTGTCTATTTTAGGAAGCAGCTGCATACCAGTTACGGAGGATTCGTATTGATGTTCAAAAAGTTTTAAAAGCGCATCGGAGTAGAGAGGCGTTGATGGAGGTACTATAAGTTTTTGTGTGGTTAAAAAGAATTTTGTTTTCGTAACAAAAATTTGTTAAAATTTACTTATAATGAGGTGAAAATTATATAAAAATGTAAAAATTATTTGTTAAGACAAAGTTTTCTATCTATAAAAAACACAGACAATGTAAGGAAAAATGTTATGCATATAAATAGGTAACAGTTAGCGTATATTCTTGTCAAGTCTTTTAAATGTTCAGTTAATTTCTGAAGAGTAGACAATTGTCTAAGCAAAGTCTAATTTAAATCAAATATCTATTTGGTTGTTTTCATTCAATCTTTTTTTCTTTTTTCTAAATGAATCCTCTTTCAAATTATATTAAAGTAGATCATGGATTTGTTACATTTTATATAAAACAAACCTGATAAAAGGTTTTTTAATGTAAAATGAATATTTCATTAATTAATATTTGTTTTCCCTGAAATGATTGAATGGTTTTATCTGAGTTATTATTATTAAAAACTATATTTTTTTTATAAGTATTAAAGTTAAGATTATTTTTTCATAATGGTTTTGTATTTTTTAGAATAGATTCCCTCAATTCAGTGAACTTGATATTAGTACTACCGTAAGGAATAGAGGAAACCACAACTTCAATTCACGTATGTTTATCATAATTAAACTGTATTCTTAACATTTTTTTATCATTATTTTATTCTTTATCTTACTCAAATGTCATTTGCTAGCATTAGGGAGCCTCTATCCAGTTTATTTACTTATTGTTTTCTAATGGACTACCGCAATTGAATAGTTGCCTGGAAGAAGAGCATATGTTACATTTTTCAGTTTTCATTTTTTTTGTCGAACAAGGTCCATGTGATGGCCCCTACCGCTAACATTAGTTTTTAGTTGCATAAACAATCAATAGAGGTCAGCACAATCGGTGTCTGTATCAGAGGATGATCGGTCTCTCAAGAGACAAAGTTCCAGTGGAAGAAAGGTGAAGGTATCCTAACCTTACTAGTGTTACTTACAAGGGGCATAAGTACAAAATCTATAAAATCGAAGAAGGGAGTATATGACAGTCACCTAAGTAAATGGCCCATTCTCTTATTTTGGCCCTCCCGTAAACTTTGAAAAGTGTAACATGTGCCCTATTCCATATAATAACTATTTAATTATTTGTGGAGATATTGGTTCCCTGTCCTCCAAAAGATCGAACATATTGGGCGACACTACTGGGCCTTCCCTTCACTTAGCAAAAACCATTCTTGGTACTCCTGCATAAATTAAGGAGTAATTTCCGACTTAATTGATTTCACTGCTACCTTTCTTCTTTACTTCACTTATGTCTAGAATTTCCACTTATAATATTTCAATTTTCCTATTTGTTTATCCTTAAGTGCACCGATTCTGTGAAGGTTGTCTACATCCAAGGCTAGGCAAATTTCTCTGAGTCTGGTATACTCTAGATGGGTGATTGACTGGTAGTCCTCAGTATGATTGGTGTTTAAGCTATCCCCCCAAGGTTTTGGTCTTTCCCAAACCCAAGGATAGTTGAGTATTGCATTTGACCTTGTGCACGAATAAAGGGTAAAGTGTACTGTTTGTTGTGTGAGTGCCTTGCACTGAATTCTGAAACCCAGGGTAGCGCTTTTTCCAATTAACTATATTCATTTTAATGATTTTGTTGCTCACTTCAGATTTACAGTCCCTACAAAATATTGAAGGCATTGATATTAAGAAAATTTAATCCAATGCTACTCAATCAATTTCTTTAATTATCAGTAAATTGGTAAAGACACAATCACCTTTGAAAAGGTAACCAATTTAATAAACATCATCCTCAATAAATACTAAAAGGCGTTATTGCAATGATATAGGAAATGATAGCCGTTAAAATATGACACATAGCAGTTCTTTTATCTTATTACCCCATTACTCTTGTTTTGTTTGCTTCAACTAGGTCATTGTATTATGTGTATATTGAAAACAGCTTTTTATGTCTAGATTAATAAACTTTTTATATTTTAAATTTATTTTTATTCTTTAAGAGTATGTACGTTATATTAACGAGTATGTTAACGTTTTCGCCAACCAAATTTTGTGACAATATTTCTTTCCAGGCCTTCCTAATCTAATCTAAACTATAATAACTTTTAATAAATTAATTTTTTCTAATACGTTATATATGAGTTATATTGAAGTATTTGATAAAAGAAAGAGATATTAGTGATGAAGGTCGAATTTGAGTTTCTAACCTGAGCAATTTTTAAAACGATTACAACTAACTCTATTTATTTTTTTCCCAACACTTTTGAACTTTTCACTACTAAATATTATTAGCATAGTATTAAATTGAACATATTTTCACAATATAAATTTGGTCTGAAAGAGTATTTATAATATTTTATTTTTTTATTATAGAAGACAATATATCTGGAAGACCTCAGTGTTTACCACAGACTTTTAATGGAAATGTTTCATATTTGAGTGATCATAATAAAATTGTCAATGGGACTTCTTTAGCTAACAGATTAGAAGGTATAAATAGTTTATTTTTATTTATACATCTTCTTCTTGAAACACGACAGATACTGAACAAAGAAAACAAGTTTATTTTAGGCCTTCAACTCCTACATTAAACACCAGTAACCCGTATTAAGTTATAAATTAGTCTTAAATAGTTCATTAAGTTGTTGAACATCCATTTTTATGAGGCACTAATACCAGTGGTACCTCAGAGAATGTTGTTTTTCAGAGTTTTAAATTCTTAAGTAACATTTTTACTAGAGCAAATTATTATTCAAAATTAAAATATATAGCACAATAAATCATATTTTTATAAAAGATTTAATTTTGAACTAGTTTACTTGTTTTTTAAATTATTTCTTCATACAAGACTGAAAAGACCAGAAACTGCTCGACGTTTTCGCCTACTTCAACATTTACTGGACAAACGTTCAAAGCTCCCAATTAGTACAAAAGACTCATTTACATTGCAGTTATCAGACCTATTTGGACATACGGAGTTGAGCTTTGGGGCTCTACTAAACCATCCAATTCATCTCGTATCCAATCCTTACAATCCAAAATCCTTCATAAAATGCTCAATGCTCCTTATTATGTCACAAAAAAAACTTATCCATCATGATCTTAATATCCCATATATTGCTGATTTGGCCCAAACTAGATGCCTATCCTTCCATGACAAGCTCCATTCACACTTGAATCCGCTAGCCTCACAACTTGCTTCCCATACTATTCTTGATAACCCTCCAAGGCGTCTGAACAGAAGATGGCTTCGAGACCTTCTACTATAGAACTTTATTGGAGTGCTACCGATGGGTAGTTTCTCCACAAGTGTTTTTTGTTTTCATGTCATTTGTTCATATCAGCAAATTTACTTGATGTAATATTATTACAGTTGTAAATATCAATAAATTAATCTATAAAAAAAAAAAATTATTTCTGATTACCTTAAATGTGGGGGTTGGTGAGATGTTTTTCCAAGTTGTATGTGCTTTTATATTTTTCATGCATTACATAGATGGAGTAAAAATTGTAATTAAGTAAGATTAAAATTAGAACAAAACTAATTATGACATTGAAATTATAAAGTTGTTGAAAACTGCTATAATGTTTTAATTTTCTTTATAAAGAGCCCTTTTTTTTTCTTTCTTTTTTTATTTGCATTTTGCATTTCTACTTTATGCTCTAAAAATATCTGATTATTATTATTATTATTATTTATTTTTTATTTATTTGCTTTTTGTAGAAAACAAAGAACCAGCTGCTAAATATCAACATCACAATGGCACCATGTCATTTTTCAGTTCTAAAAATGACTTATGTACCAGTTTTTCTTCTAGTTTTAGACCTTTGGACAGGGCTACATCAGGTAAAATTAACTGAATAACTATTTAGTCCAGAAAATTAATTTATTTTTTAGGAGAAATATTATTTAAGGTAATCTTAAGATTAGTATAGATACTTTACCAGTATTTATAGATTTTCCTCCCATCTCTCCCACTTCCAATACTCTCATACATTCTGATTTCAAAATATAATCAACTAAATATTCATTTCAGTTCGGATATATTATTTTTAGAATTATATTAATACTCATCTTTATAAATATATTTCTTGCATGCAGATGATTTTTTTTTAATGCTGATTGAATACAGTTGTAAATATCAATAAATTAATCTATAAAAAAAAAATTATTTATGATTACCTTAAGTGTGAGGGTTGGTGAGACATTTTTCCTAGTTGTAGTGTTAGAAATACTATGAATGAGATAAATATGACATACTTTTTTAAATTTTGGAAGACGTGCCCTAAGCGCAAGGCTAACTTTAGATTATTATGTTTTATACAATAACCATTGTCAAAAATAAACTAACCAAGAAGTAAAAAGGCTTATTCGCGATTCTTTTAATATGTATATGCACTGAAAATGCTGGGAGCAACAAATCCAGCTAATGTTCCTATGGGACATTTTTGTCTACCCTAATTAAAAAAATGAGATTTTTTTTTTTTATTTTCTAAATGAAAACCATGTGTTCCTAAATTCTCACTAATCCTGTGCCCAGTAGACTACATCTTTGTTGGAAATATTAGTGACAATCTGTTGTAATGTTGGGCACAGGTTACACCATCCCGACTTGGATATCTTTTAAGTCTGTACTGACCGGTGAGTAGTCTAAAGACCAAACAGAATCCATTTCTAATTAGGTCTAGCAGGCAGTTCATTCAAAAGAAATCTCGTAGTCTGTGATTCCTTTGTGTACAGAAACCCATTGTATATTTTTTAAAAAAGCTCCTCAATAAACTCTCTGAAATCAGTTTAAGGGACAAAAGTGCTTGAAGTTGTCCCTCTGTTTGTATTCTGAATATGTGGTTACATACAATTTGTTAAATATCATGAAATAGTGTGTTGATTGTTAAATGGGATGCTTAAAGTTAAGACTTTCTATTACATGACCCTCTAAAGCAATCAAGCCTTCCTTGATCTATCCATAAAATAAAATTGGATACAGCAGATTTTCCACTGAGCCTCAAGACCGCTCTGCTATCTTAAGTGCAGTTGATTTTATTATCTAAAGTAAAAGCACTATCAACCAGTAAAACCAGTATTGTGCAATTGTTAATTCTGTTTCCAGTAGTTAGGGATGTTATTAGACTAATGTTTAAACTGTCATTATAAAGATGTGTTAAATTATAGGTGCTTGATGCCCAATGAAATCTGAGTAATTGCTGTTAAGTAATCTTCTTTTTTTTTCATAATTTTTATCCTTCTAACCTTTTACGATAATCATTCTATTTTAAAAATTCTAGTTCTAAGTAAATTGAATGTTAACAAGCAGTTTTTATATATATTTTTTACAGATGTGGAAAATTGTGTATCGTTGGGAACAATTGTTGAGGAGAGTAGGTTTGGGGTAGAGGAATCAGATGCGGAGAGTGTTACTGAAGAAGAAAATCCGTTCTTCTTTCTGAAATCTTGGTCTATATTATTGAAAGACAATGATATTTTACTCACAGGAATTAAAATGAATGAGTAAGTGTTTATTTAAAATTCATTTTCTTATCCACAAAAATAATACTATACACAAATCTTTTTTTAATTTTATTGTAGTTCATCATTTAAGTTATAAAGTTTATTGCAGTCAATAATTGAACAAATTAAAGCAATGATTGCAGTTAATCGAAATTTCCAAAATAAGACCTATAGTAATTTATTCTGGTTTCTATATTGTGCCGACTTGAGGCATTAGAATATCAGCCAAGAATCAAACCCATTCAGACAGTTCTAGAATATGTCTCACAATGCAGCACAGGCAAGCTAGTCTTTCTAAAAAATGGTAGGGCAAAAAAAAAAATATGTTATGGTTATTTAGGTCATTTTTAATAGAAAAAGTCATAGGAGATATTTTTTAAATTTTATTTTGACACTTTGGGCATGAAAGGGTTAAGGGCCTATAATTTATACCAAAAAGACTATGTTCTTTTTAATGTAAATTTTAAAAACACCTTTAAAGTTGTGCTATCTTCTAACATTAAATGATTCTTATATATTTAACAATTTATTTATTTAATTGAATGATTTTCTAGGAAAGGAGAAATTCTGGCGAAAAATTTTGTTTCAAAAAAGGTTGTTGCAAGGAAGCAAAAAGATACAGTAAAAACTTTAGATGGTGAATTTGTGCTGCACGGCAGTATTGTCGATAAAAATAATGGTAAAATTTTAATTTTGTTGATTTATCAATAGTTAAGGCAATCGATTGTTATCATATTTTGATACCTTTCTTAAGTGGCTTTTAATGTCACGTTCTTCTGCCATCACCCCTCTTTCCCCCATTCCCTTTTTAGGAAAAAAATATCTAGATAAAAACAATTATTAGTTTGCAATTGGTGATAACCATGATTTTCTGAACTTTTTTAGATTATTAATTAATATAACTATTGACAAAGATGATTATGGAGCTAAGAATTTAAGTAAAATAATAAATTGATGTATTTATTGTGTTGGCATGTGTATTTTTCAAAATAAGAATTTTGAATGTTTATATTTTGTTATATTTCAGCAATTCCTCCTGAGGTGAAAAGACATTATTTTGAAAATGAACCATTTCCTAGAAATTGGAGGCAGGCACTAAACCTTTGGATCGACCTGGAAGAAAAGAAAAAAGTAATAATATTTTATAATTTTTGAATACATGAGAGGATGGAGGTATTTTTTCATAAATTTAAAGATACCTGTGTATCTATCATTTTAGATCTCAAGTTTCTCTATTTACAAGGCACTTGATAGTGGTACCTAGTCCATCAAGTGGGCCTAACCACTGGGATTAAGTGTTATAATTTTAAATTATCATTATTTATAAATTTAACATTATTATTTCATTCTTCTTATTTTTTATTTAATTATTTTTTCTAGAAAGAAGAAAGGCCTAAGAAGAAAACTCCTCAACAGAAGAAAATGGTAAGTTCTTTCATTCAATTTTTCATACTACACTATCTATTATATAGATTGCAGAAACCGACTAGTCAGTTAAGATTCATATTTAATAGAAACACTTTGAATGGTTTTCTGCATTAAATGAATTAACAACATCATGAATAGCTGTAACTTTCAAATGTTCTAGTTACTGCTTATTTATTGAATGAATTATTCACATGATACTGCAAAAAAATGAGAAATATTATTATGGATCTTTTTTTTTATTTATTTTATCATAATACAAGTAAATGGCACATAATAATGATATATATTTTCATGAATAAAGAGAAGTAGAGAAGTTACTCAGTGATAGTACTCAAATAACATGTTCAACTTAGAAGTTTACGAGGTCATCTTTTCAGACGTCTTGGAGGAAATCGTTGATCTAAGCTCTTATTTATCTGTTAGTCATATTTTTTATCTCTCTCTGTCAAAGAAAAGATATGCATAGACAGATCTGAATGGATTTTTGGTTATTATCAGTTTATTTTTATTTGATTGATTGATAACTTACTTTATCTCCCTGATTTTTATTGACTATATTTAAAGAATGGTTCAAAATCCTCAGAACCAAATCTGTCACAGCAATACTGTAGGTCTTGTCTAAAAAGTACATGTTAGTTCAAGTATTGTGGAGAGACAGTTAAGAGCTTTTAACTAGAAAATATTAATTTACAACAACACCTCAATCCAAATCATCATTGTGTTTTTATTTCTCTTTTTCAGAAAGACGAAAGTGTCAGGAAGAGGAGTGTTTCACCGAAAAAGAAAATGGTAAATTATTATTTGAATGAAACATCAAACTGATGCTTTCTTTTTTATGGTATTGTTAGTTTAATGGTTGTAAGTATATATGTTTTAATTATTTGTTTTTTAAAATTGGTTTGTTTTAAGTAAGATGAAAGTGCTTGGAAGAAAAGGATTTCTCCTACAATGTTAGGTTTTTTTCATTTTTGGAGAAATGCTTCTGTTCCTGGTCCTTAATTATTTTTTTAATGAAGTACTGAACTAATGCCTTATTATTTAAATTTTATATTTATATTAATTATGGCAGTAGCTCAGTTCTTCTTTATTTTATAATTATAAAAAATTATCAAATGTGATCTTAATTTCATTATTTTATTTTATTCATTAATTTTTTCAGAAAGATGACAGCACTAGGAAGAGAAGCATTTCTCCTCAAAAGAAAATGGTAATTTGTTCTTCTATGTACTAATGAATTATTTATATTGATAACATTTTTATGCCATTGTAGTAAATAAAGTTTTGAGTTAACTCTAGTTTCATTAAAAAACAACAAATAGATAAGATTTTAGAGATATTTTTTAATTTTTTTTTCCTCAGAAAACTGACAGTGCAAGGAAAAGAAGTGTTTCCCCAAAAAAGAAAATGGTACTTTCCTCTTCATTCAAACTAATGAATTGTTGTATGTTTTATAAATTTTTGTCATTGAAAATTAAAATATTAGTTAACACTAGTTTTATGAAAATTAATGGAATAATGTCATAGCTAAATTATTTTATTTTATTCATTTATTTTTTCAGAAAGAAGATAACACCAGGAAAAGAAGTATTTCTCCGAAAAAGAAAACGGTAATTTCTTCTTTACTGGAACAGTGAAATAAAGATTATTTCTTTTTTATATTATTTTTCTGTTCTTTAAGGTATAATTGATTATATATAGTTTAAAGTGTGTTTTTATAATAAGGTTTATTATATCATAACTCTTTAAAGTAGAAAATTGTAGTTACCAATAAAACAATTTTGAAATTATAAATTAACCTTGATTTTATAGCAATCCCTTTGTTAACACTTACTAAAATAAACTGTATTTTGTGATATTTATGTTATGATCTTCTTATATACTTTTTTGTTTTTGTTTAGCAAAATGTTCAATCGAAAAAAGAAGTTAAGGGATCAGCAAGTAAACTAAAATCACCAACTCCATCAACTAGTAAACCAAAGAATCCAAAACAAGAACCAACAATAAAAGTTAGTTTCAATTTTTTATTAATTGTCTAAACGGTTTGACTTAGTTGTTATAATAAGTATTATTTTTTCAATATAATCTTTAAAGTTACAATTAATTAATTTTTGTGAGTTCAGACTGAAATATTTTAGTATCAACATCGTCAAAACTCAATGATGGACTTATTTTAACCACATGAGTTATTGAATGTGCCCTATCTTTTAAAGAACCATTACTTTTCTACTTTAGTATCTGTTCAATTAAGGTATTCCCTTTAAGATGGGGATATTACCATTAATTTGTGATTGCCAGTTCTGTATAAAAAAGGCATTCAATTTAAAAAATGGCATCTGTATAAAAAGAAACATTTAGTGGACTGTATAGAACATAAAACATACAATTTTATTAATCTAATTTACACAATTCAATTCAAACATTAGAAAGAAAATATATTACATATTTTGAGGTGGATTTCGGTTTCTTCATGGCATTTCTTCGGCCGGTTCTCTTCTCTTGCTCCCCATTCTTTAGTCTAGGTAGCCCTAGACTTACTCACTCATCTTTGTTTCTTGTTTGTTGTTCTTGAATAGCACACTGAGTTGATTAATTTGCACATGATGTTAATTGCATGGCTAGCCAACAACTTACTTAAAAAATATGTGAAAAAACAAAGGAGGGTCTCAAGGTGGGTTGCCTGTTTTAAATTGAATTTTTTTTTCTGTCCTACACCTTCTAGATACAGTTCACGATGTGCCGTCTGAATCTGAAGTTTCATCGGAAATTGATTCTCTGGAGATTTTTCTGGAAAAAGCAATCTACCTTGAAAGCATTCTGAAATTTTTCAACACTACCGAAGTTGAAATTCATTCAATCAAAATAAATATTAACTTGCCTTGATTAGATTCAAAGCAGTGCTGCTGCAGATTCAGAGTCACCAACCAAATACCACAGAAAGACCAATGAAGGTATGAATACCTTCTTGTAGGCATCCCTTTATAAGCTAATATCTCTCTGTAGTTTGTTGTGGCCCGATTCTGATTCAAGAATCCTTTTCTCTGGTATTCCATTTTTCTATCTATTGCCCATCACATATCCTGTTTGAATCTATAATGTTATATTGTATAATATTATTTAGGAGTGCAATCAAAAACACTTATGTCTACAAAATTGTCTACCAAAATTTCTTCATTGGTAAGTTTTCTGGAAATTGGTTAGGAGAGCAGTTTCACAGGATTCACCTGCTTGGGTTGGTAATTTCAGAAATTCTTGGATACCTTAGTTTTTGTCCTTGGAAATCTGGCAAATTCCTGATTTTACTTCAATATCGGCTGATAAATATGACATTTTGCCTTGTGTAATGTTCATTGTGATCACTTTGATCAAAAATCTATCAAAATAATGATACTGAAATATTTTGTTAGTCCTCTTCTAATTTCCGCCTCATACTTGTTCCAACCATTGGATAGATAGAAAATGAGTTACCAAAGGTTGATGGGTTTAATGTTAGTTAAGTAATTTTATATACAGACTCCATTATTTAATTCTTTATGCAAAGTGTCTTAATTCATTAAATATCAAATAATTAAAACATGTTAGTTCTATTTTTCTTTTCATCGTATATGTTTTCATTTATTAGTTTTTAAGTATATTATAAAAAAAAAATCTTTTATGCATTTTAATCTTTGCAATTTTTCAAGGAAAATAAGAAAAACAATTCTGCATCAAAGCGTAATACAAAGAAAAATAAGCAAGCTTCTAATGGAAAGAATCCTGATAATGTAAGTAATGGCCTCTTAAGTAAATCCAAAGAAGTGAAGTATTTGTGATTAGTAAAATTCCTTTATTTATATTTGCTTCTTGTAATAAAAAGAATCGTAACATTAAAACATCAATGGAATGCTCAGCATGTAGAAGAAGCGTCTAAAGAGATTCAGCCTTCACCGTAATTAGAATAAATGATTTTTTTTTTAATTTTAATTTTAGGAAATCAATACTCGTGTTTGTAATATACATTAACTACTAATTCTTATAAGGGGCTAACTCTTATTTGACAGTAACCGAGTTATTGATTTTCAAATTTAAACCAACAGCAAATTAGGATTGTGAAATGAAATCCTTGCTACAGGCTGAGTTTGCTCCCTCAAACTCAGTCCTAAGGAAGGTTAACAGTTCTAGTAAACCTAAACCCACTTACGATTAGGCAGAAGATTGATTGATTCACTGACTTTCAATTTTATAGTATAGTCTTCTAATATTCAAAATAAATATTGATTCCATTTACAAATAATGGTTATGAAAGTTATCTCTGAAATGTTCACATGATAGGTTTTATATTTATTTACGAAGAAATTAACTAAAAACCTCAAAAATAATGGGCCAATGCTTTCAATAATGTTTAATAAGATGGTTTTTATTCATAAATTAGAAACTAAATCGTTGATATAAATTCAGATACATTTACATACTGCTAATATAGAATAAACTCAAAAAACTTTAATTTTTATTTTTAGTTGTAGGGTTTTGACGTAAGGTTTTGGTATTTTTTTAAAAAATAATTATTTCATGTTATATAAGCCTTTGTTAAAGCTGTGCAATTAAATTATATGGTGTACATTTTATACATTGTTCACAAGCTGCTTTTTTGATCACTTATATAAATCTTGAATCTATTTCTTTGTTTCAGCAGGACCTTAAAAAAAATGGAGCCAACAAAAATTTAGAAAATGGTAAATTTCTTTTTATTCCGAATTTCCAAACCAAATTATTTGTAGCAAATAATATTATGCTTAGTTATCAAGATTTTATGAAGTGAAATTATAGCAGACCTTTAAAAGTATGTAAGTTACAGAAGCTGAATTTCATATAAGAGATTGGAAACTTTATTTGCTACATAACTGTTTACTTCTTTCATCCTTTTTAGAAAAGTTTAAAATTAAACTGTTATAATAATTTGCTGGCTTTGCCGTGCCACTCACTTGTAATTTTACTAAACCATCTATCATCCTGGTTTAGATTTTTTGTGGTTCATTCTTTTTCTTGCTAATGCCTGGGTTTTTACCTATTGTGATTTACAGGCTTTTCTTTTTAAACTGAATCACTAATTTTTTTATTTTTCTGATCACTTAGACCAGGGGTTCCCAACCTTTTCTTGGTCAGGAACCACTTTTATATTATTTTTGTTAGCAGGGACTTAGACTTGAGACCACTGTGGATGGCCCTGCGTATCACCCCCATTACCCATGCTCTTGTCACTCACTGCACGGCGACCAACGGCTGACTGCACGCTAAATTTAAATCATTTGCAGATCACTGTTTGGGAACCACTGACTTAGACAGATACAAAATACATTCATACAAGCCAACAAGCTAATCAATTTTAAAAAATGTGTTCGTTTCAATGATGCTTTATTTCCACAGTTCTTTCTTTAATTTTTTAGGACTTCAAGATGAACACGGACCATTTTCTGAATTACTAGGAGACGATTCTTTAATGCTTTTTCCTTCATCTGTGAGTATAAATTACTTTAATACATAGTTTTTTATTAAATAAATATGTAATATTAATTTATGAACAAGTACGTACTCCAACATATTAACTAATTTAATTCAATTGAAAGAATCTTATAAATTGAAAGTATGCTGTTATAATCTTTATGCTGTTTAGAATCCTTTTGGTAGAATTTGGAAAACATTCTGACAATTTAAAAAATTATATTTATTACAGTAGAAAAAAAACTTAAGGCTAAAACCTCATCTATGAACATTATAATATAAAAATGTATTCATATTCATAAATAGAAAACAAAGATGTTAAATTTCTTTGGAAACCACATACAATTTATTTTATTGATACATTAAAACAGTTTTATTGAAATGGAATAAGTCAAGTTGTAGTGCTGATAATTTTCATCATTTGAATAAAAATAGAATTTAAACACAACAGAGGAATTTTCTACAAAAATTGAAACATATTTTACAATGTTCACGTAGGATTCCATGGTCTTTGGTATTGTCTGTAGGTTCTTTTTCCGGGATCGACCGAGTGGTGTTGGTTTTGTTTGCCAAGCTTTTGCTCATCGTGTTGTGAGCTTCTTCAGGGCTAGTCAGTAAATGAAGAGTGGATGGTGGAGTCATGGAATATATACCTTGTAGGGTGTGGTCTCGGTCGAAGTCTGCCTTCCCATTGGCTCGCTTGTGCCGAGTCCGTAGGTCGAGTTGTGTTCGGGTGGGTTCGGTATTGTCGTATGTGTATGGATGGTAGGTTGATGTTTTAGTCTTTTGTTTTATGGCAGGATACCAGTATTTACTAAGTTTGTAACCGTCTTCTTTATTGAAATTATTGGTATCTTTGATAATTTTGTAATGGCCCTTCTCCCTGGATATTTTAAATAGGCTCAAAAAGGTTCGTGGACCGAAAAGTAGGAGAAGAAAGAAAGCCAGTTACAAAAATAGGGACCCAAAATAAAATATATTCTCAAAATTATACATATATATACATCAACATGCAATTACTTATTCATAAATCATATAATTATACAATGTCTGATACAAGCCTTCGTCTGGAGAGAGAAGTAGAGGGGTGATTCCTGGGCGACAGATCAAATGAGAGTAGTACAAATTAAAAAATGCCGTTATCGGCTAAGTCATCCCCACTACCACTACTCTGGCTTCGTCAGCCAATGAAATTTCAATTATAATATAACTTCACAAATACAACAGCAAAAACATCCTAGGTTAAAGTACAATTTGCCAATGCTTAATTCTATCCGTAAAATTCTAAATATAACTCACTATTACATCAAATGAAAACATAGTATCTAAAGTTTCAATAATACATTTATGTGATCACCACATTACCCCCCCTCTTAATAAAAAAAAATTGATGATAAATTTTTTTATTATTATTATTTTTATAGTCCCATGAAACATTAATTAAATTCTTTTATAATCGACGACCAAATTTTTTATTATTATTAATAATTCCATATAAACATTAATTGAATTCTCTGAATATAATCATTAATTATTTGTCATACATAAACATTAATTAGGCCCGGTTCCAGTTCCTTTTTTAATTTCTTAGACGTAGATTAATTATTTTAATTATTTAAAGCCGTTGGACTCTCCGTATTCTTAGTTGATCGAGCGGTTTTTACGTAAAGTTGAGGGGGCGCCGCTTTAGATTTTATCTCAGATAATAATTTATACAGTTTCTCTTTCCAAGGGTTCCTTTTATAATTATAATTATTTTTAATACGTCCCTTCTTATTATAATTGTGATTATTATGACGCCCCATATTATAATTGCGATTATTATTTATATTACGACCGTTGTTATAATTTTTATAATGCCCATTAATATAATTTTTATTATTATGCCCATTGTTATAGTTGAGAACTATTAACTTTAGTTAGCCCGTACCGATGATTATTATTCTTGTTATAATTTCTTTTATTTTTAATATTTCTATTATAATTCTTATAATTTTTTTCCATAAGTTCCGCTTCTTTTATTTTCATTAAAATGGTTATTATTTCGTCGACGTGGTGATTCATAAAACTTGGGCTTATTATGCTTTAACGCATTTAACTTATTCCTAGTACAGACTCGTTTGGAATTATTTTGAGGATTAAGCAGTCTAGGTAGATCTTTATCATTCAAACAATTACTGGTTAGTTGCTTATTTTCGTTAAATTTAACTTCATCTAGATCATTGGGCAATTTTAAAGTGGTGTTTATTAGGCTTGTATTATTTTCTACTAATTCATTATTCTCCTTCTCTCTCTCTCTGTTTGATTAACATTTATTATGCCCGAATCACAAGATTTATTACCGACGATTTGGTGTACAATCAATTTATTTAATATTTCTGACATTTTATCTAATCTTTCGTCCACTAATTCTTTAAATTTTCTTAATGCGGCTAGTTGATTATTTAACGCTAAATTTTGTTCAACCAATATCTGATTTCTTAATTGTATCCCCTCATTAACTTGTTGTTGGATCTCGTCCATTCTTTTAGAAAGTTCCTCCATTTTATTAATTATTTAAAATTTTACCCACAAAAAAAGTAATTTCACAAATTTTAACCACTACAATTTATTTCTTAAAACCACAATAATTAATTTTTTTTTTTAATTTAAACCACGCTCTGCTACCAATTTGTAATGGCCCTTCTCCCTGAATATTTTAAATAGGCTCAAAAAGATTCGTGGACCGAAAAGTAGGAGAAGAAAGAAAGCCAGTTACAAAAATAGAGACCCAAAATAAAATATATTCTCAAAATTATACATATATATACATCAACATGCAATTACTTATTCATAAATCATATAATTATACAATGTCTGATACAAGCCTTCGTCTGGAGAGAGAAGTAGAGGGGTGATTCCTGGGCGACAGATCATATGAGAGTAGTACAAATTAAAAAATGCCGTTATTGGCTAAGTCATCCCCACTAACACTACTCTGGCTTCGTCAGCCAATGAAATTTCAATTATAATATAACTTCACAAATACAACAGCAAAAACATCCTAGGTTAAAGTACAATTTGCCAATGCTTAATTCTATCCGTAAAATTCTAAATATAACTCACTATTACATCAAATGAAAACATAGTATCTAAAGTTTCAATAATACATTTATGTGATCACCACAATTTCAATGGTATCTGTTATGGTACGGAGGTGATAATTATTTTCTTTAACCAGTATAGGTTTGTTTTCGAAAGGTAGGTGATGTTGTAGAAGTGTTCTGCTACAGCCGATTTTTCCGTCTTGAAGTTTTTGACACTAGATGTGTGGTCCTTTATCCTTCTTTCGATAGTCCTTCTGGTTTGTCCAATGTAGACCTTGCCATATGAACAGGGTATGCTCTAGATGCCTGGGATACGTAGTCCTAACTTGTCTTTGGGTTTCGGTATGAAGTGAGCTATTGTTTTGTCAATGGAGAATGTGGTATTAATATCGTGGTTCTTGAGAATCCTGGTGATCTTTTCTGAGGTACCTTTGATGTAAGGAATGGCTGTCTGGGTTTTAGGTGCAGTGTCTGTTTCGTTATTGTCTTGTTTTTTTGTGTTTTATCTTGCGTTCTACCCGTTTAATAGTTTCTTGGTCGTATCTGTTTTTCAGGATACGAAAGGCTGTTCTCAAGTGCCTCTTCTCTTTAGGGAGCTGTGACGGTTCAACTATCATTTCAGCTCTGTTGAGTAGAGATGATTCCTTCCTTCTGAGACGGATGGTGGTGTGATATGGCATGGAGGTATCTGACTGTATGTGTAGGTTTACGGTAGACGGTGTGTCCAAGGTGGTTTCCTTTCTTCTCGACCAGGACGCGTGTTTTGCCAGTGTGAGTTTTAATTATGTCGGAGATGTATTTGGATAGGTGTTATTTAGGCGAGCCAATGGTACTCTTCTTCGCTCAGAAGATTTTTCATAAAGTTCAGGGCTACATCGGCAGGGACCTTGACGTCGAAGCTTACCAGGATGTCTTCTTCGTTTATATGAATGGTTTTGATAATATCTACAAATTGTTTGGAGTTGCGGATGTTACGTTGTGTTTTGCCAGTGTGGGTTTTAATTATGTCGGAGTTTTATTTATGTTGGTAGATAACATCTACCGAAAACACACCGCCATCCAAAAACGAAAATATCAGAAACTAACAATGAAGAAGACAAGCTGCACCAACTACAAGGACGCAGAAAAGAAGACTGTTATAAATCTCACCAACGAACAATTCCCACAAGAAGCCATAAGCGTCCTCCAGAAGGGATTCAACTTCGCCATTGCACCTAGACATGTAAATACAGAGAAGATTATAACCAATATAAAAGCATGTATCAAGAATATGGACCAAAACACCGTCAAAACCATCCTTGCTGTAGCAGAACACTTCAACAACACCAACCACCACATACCTTTCGAAAACACAGAAATAGCACTACTGGTTAAAGAAAATAATTATCACCTCCATTGAAATTATAAAAAAAACCAATAATTTCAATTAGGAAGACGATTACAAACTTAATAAAAATTGGTATCCTGCCATAAAACAAAAGACTAACACATCAACCTACCATCCACACACATACGACAATACCGAACACACACGAACACAACTCGACCTACGGACTCGGCACAAGCGAGCCAATGGGAAGGCAGACTTCGACCTAGACCACCCCCGTAAGGATATATACCCTGATTCCACCATCCACTCTTCATTTACTGACTAGCCTTGAAGAAGCTCACAACACAATGAGCAAAAGCTTGGCTAACAAAACCAACACCACTCGGTCCATCCCGGAAAAAGAACATACGGACAATATTTTTCAGAAAATGAAAAATACGTGCAGCATGAAGTGTATTTATTTTCAGAACTGTAGTTGTTAGGAATCAGTTCCATGGCTCATTGGTGGGCTGTACCAGCTAAAGTGAACATTGATAAATCTTTATTGTTACTAGTCCTTAAAAAACAATGTTTACCAAGTTTTAGAAACATCAGTTGTTTTTAACTGTGTTAAAAATATTTTCCTTTGCCAACGGCCATACCACGTTTAACACACCGGTTCCCGTCAGATCACCGAAGTTAAGCAACGTCGGACGTGGTTAGCACTTGGATGGGTGACCGCCTGGGAAAAACAGGCGGTAACCATCTGGGGAAATCCGCTTGCTGTTGGCATCTAACTTAACAGTTAACCAAATAATAATACATAGCTGGCTGTATGGATGAAAAAGAATCCAATGCCATAAAAAAAAAATAAAAAAAATTTTCCTATTTCTTTTTTTTTTAATTTAAAAAACATTTACTTAGCTCCAAGAGAACTATAGTATTTATGATTTTATATCTGTATTTGGTTTCTGTATTTTATTTTCATGCATACATTTATTTCTGTGTTCCAGTCATTAACACCAAATGGCCTTCTTGGTTCTATTAAGAAGAATGTAATTAAAGGACGCTATACACCTCCCACTTCTATGTTTGATAATGTATATGGAACTAAAAGTGATAATAACTCATCAGTAAACACATCTTTTGATGATATTGGAGTGAAGTATGTGAAATTTTATTGTAAATTTACCATTAGTTATATATGTTTATGTATAAGCCTTTGTTCTTCAGATAACTTCCCTACCTGCTGTCTTTATTACCTCGGTTGCCTTAGTCATATCATTTCAGCAGCTCATTCTTACTATTTTCAATGAGCTAAGGTCTAAGATCTTATAACTCCTTATTTTCCCTTCTTTGCCATAACCCATTCAAATTTCAGTTCCTACCTGTAACCAGAAGTCACGTGAGGAAGGATTTCGCATATGCAAATGTAAGCTCAGTTGCATGAGACCAGATTACTGTTTTTAACATTTTTTTTCTCTTTATATATTCATCCACACCTTTTAAATACAAGTAATTGACAATCAGCAGATTGGCTGACTAAAAAAGAATGCAAAATGACATGGAAGGTATGACGAAGAACAGTACCCAGCAGTACCTCTCCATTGGCTTGCTTTAATTTCCCACTGTAATAGATCCCTCATCCACGTCCTTTTTAGTCTCCTCCTAGTGTTCTCAGGCATGAGAGTCGTGGCCATTTTTAACATTTAATTGCAAAATAAATATAATTATTACAGTGTTAATTGATTCATTTAAAGGGTCTTATATTTTCAACTATCCCAACGTAATTGACCTTATAGTAAGTACTTTGGTCCTCATCTGGGTTCGTAAATAAATGAGAAGTTCACCAGCCAAATTAATAAACTTCACAGTTTTTTTTAAAACTTAACTTTTTAAATTCATTTTTTCGTTTTTTATTAGCTTTGCCTTTTTAATTTAAAAACAAACTTTCCATAAGATTAATAATGATAAACAAAAAACTTATCAATATTTGTTTAATCATATCATCCCTAATAGCTCTAACTATTGAAAAAGAAAAAATGCAATTTTCACAGGTGTTTGTAGGTAAGAGGCTTATGGTGGTAAAGTCTTGAATTCCTTACTTTCTTTCAAGTGTTGACTCCTTCAGGTTTGGGTATTTGATTCATTAACACAACAGACTTTTCTCACTTAATGTATTTCAAAATGATGAATATAAATATGATATTTTAGATCTCGAAGCCAGTTCTTCTGAAAGTGTTATTTTATCTTCTAGATTCAAAGCCTATTATTTATGAACTATCACTATCTATTTTATGTTGTTGTGTTTTTAAACCTTGTTTTCAGAAAAAATATTTCGGGATATTAACTTCTACACAAAAATTTGTTGATCCATCTTTTTTTTTATACTTATTTTTTCAGCATATGGAGTCTTTATAGTTTTCATAATTTTATTTGCATCTTCTACTATCCCATAATCTAAAATTATATTTGGCCGTTTCAACTTATTTCCCATTAAAAACCAAAAATGTTGTTATATAGCGCTACATTCACATTATTTAATGTTTAGCTGGTTTCAGTGTTAGCACTAAATATATTAGGGTGTTTCTTATCGTTCCATTCCTCTTAGATTCCACTTGTTAATATCTGGTTTTTTTTTTTTCTAGGAACAATCATGTTGTAAAGAGAATGTGCAAGGGGAATAAAAAACCAAAAGCAAAAACAAATAAGAGTCCCAAACAGAAGCATATCATGGAAGAAGATGAAGCAATAAATGAAATTCTTAGAGCAGCCAAATCAAAAACAAATACCACTCCTTCTATAATGAAAAAGGTTTTTAGTACAGAAAAGGCCGACGACTCAGTGAATTTTTCCGATTTGTCAGATATAGAGGTTGCTTGATTTATAACCAAATACATACCCGTTCACTTATTTTAATTAACAAATTTGATCTAAATACAATTTTATTTTACATAAATTTAATTTTTAATATTAAAAAGTATTGCAAATACTTAAAACTTGCAGTTTTATTTTCCAACTCCCATTTTTTCTGAAGTCCTGAAAAACATGGCAATGGACTATCAAGTAGTTATAAAACTATAAGTAGTTATAGGAATATTGATTTTACAAAACAGTAAAATTAATACAGATTAAATAAATTTATGATTATGTGTTTTAAAAGGTTTAACATTTCGAGATCAGAAAAATAACACTATTTTTTAAAATCCGGTCCTGATGTTTCATTTATTAGCCAACAAACTATTTCATATATTATATTTTTAGTTAATGAAAATTCAACATTCCTTGTATAATAATTTATTGTTTGTTGAATTAAAAGAGGTTTATCTGTAAGTTAAAAGTGTTAATTTTTGTTTTAATGATAGTAAGATATTAAATATTGTATGTTTAATGTGTATTTTTATTTCAACCTATAAGTTTTATTTTAATAAAACATATCACTGAAATTTGTTTTGTTTTTTTAATAACATCTGGAAGAAGAATTGTAAGTAGTATGTCGATTCATGAATTTTGTTTGAATGGGCTCATCTCCAAAAATGAAAACTTCTACAGGAAACTATAAGTTGAATTTTTATTAGGGATTTAGGCAATTAAAATTACTATGATATAACCAATAATTTATCTGAAACCCCTACATTGGCAGAAAGCTTGATAGGACACTGCTCCAGAATGATGGTCTGTTCACACATAGTACAGGATGACATCAATGATTCTAGTCCGATAAGTGAGGATTTGGAATACATTGTATGTTTGTGAACAATGATAATTGATTACTATTTCGTAGAATAACTAAAATTAAACAAAATTGTATTACCAAATAAAAACCCTGACTACAAAGTTAACTTTAATGCATACTGTTTTAGTTAGTAAAACCTGTCGGTATACACCTTGTGCATCCACTTAAACACATGAATTGGTTGCAAAGTTAAGTTCCATGTATAATGAACAATAGTGTAGTATTCCAATGCTTGCAATTTTATGCTTCCTAACTAATGCCTGTAATTCGAAATACTGAAAGCTCCTTGCCGAATCTGTCCATAAACTTAGAGAAAGTTAATTTAACCAAAGTAAGTTTTGAATCTGGGTTTTGTGGGGAAGGTACTCAACTATAATACCAAGTTTCAACATTCATGGATTCCAAATTTCAAAACAACATGCAAAAGTGTTTAAATAATTATGCAAGTATAATCACAGTCATAGGCGTAACGAGGGAGGTTATTGGAGATGTAGCCCCCCCCCCATTGCTTAGAAGAAATTAAAAAAAATTGTTAGTAACAATTTAAAACAAATAAAAATTTGAAGGATTTTGCTTTTTCAATGTTATTATTGTGGGATTACAGAAGTAAGAGTCGATAATGTCAAAACACAACAAAGAAAGTGCAAACAGTTATTTTAATGAATAAACTGTTTGTTTTTTTTTAAATAAATAACATTTATAAAAAATTATAATCTACTTGTTTAATTTGAAGCTACATGATTATAGTATAATATAAATTATACCTATATTAGGAGGCATCTTTCTTGAAGAGAGTAATATGTTGGAGTGGTTGACTGATGGGGGTTGACCCCCCCATTAGTCAACTCTAGTTACGTTCATTATCACATTACCTTAGTACTGATATTATTGCAAGGTTTATCAATAGTAAATGTTTAATGATTTTACAAAGTTAATATTTTTTTTTTTACCAACCGAATTATAATCACTTTTAACCAATTGATAGCTCTTGAAATCTGTAGATAAAAAGTCCACTATGATAACGGTTTTTTTGCCCTGCTAGTGATAAACGTAAGAGTTTTATTTTATAAGATATACTTATAAATAAATATTCACTTAGACCATGTAAGATGATGAAATAGTCGTTATTTTTTATCATTTATATATTTTTTTTATCAGTCGAAAATACACTAATGATGGCCTCGATAAACTCCTTTATATAGCACTGCGGGTCGAAACGTCGGTTTCTAATAAATAGTTTGTTTATCATTATTTGAGGAATTGATATATTTTTAACCCTTACCATACGTTGATGACAGAACTCCATTGTCCGAAGGTATTTTAAATCAGCTTAGTCGAAGAAGTTACATTAACTGTCAAATTTTTACAAAAGACAGTCTACCTTTTAATTTATCTTTTTTGTTTATTGAGTCTCCCCAAAGTTGGGGTTTTCTCCATCCAAATTTCAGGATAATATACATTTTCAGGTCTTCTTGTCAAGCGCATCTTCTTCATTGAGGCCTAATACGGTCTCTTATATGTCTTCATTAAATATATTACAGCTTTTATTTATTATGTTATTCAACTTGCACTGTAAATTGTTTTACTTCAACATGTATTAAGTAATTGTTACAAAATTGTAAATTATCAAATTCAAGGTATAAAACTTTATTTTATTTAAAAAAAAAAAATGTCTTCCTGAACTTGGTTTATCCATGAAATTAATGGTCGGCCTCTTCTTCCTTCAGGGCACCAGTACATGATCATTTTGGGTTATTTTATCACTTTTCATCCTCAGGTGTTCAAACCACCCTTATGGTGATTTTTTCGAGAATGGTAACGTGAGTACCCGTTATCTCTCAGACTACTGAATTGGGTGTCCTATAACGCCTAGATATTCCGGCTGCCCTTCTCCAGAAGTCCATCTCCGAGACCAATAGTTTCTCTTTGCTTCCTTTTCCCAATTTACAGACATATAATATATTATAGTGATTAGAATTGCATGGAATAAATTGTCATGCTTTAAAGAACAAAATAAACCGTTCATCAGTCTCTATAAGATATAAATAACGCATCCAAAGAATCTCCTTGATGTTTTAGATGGGATGATCGAAGTATTCAAGGGTCATCTAAAGTTACTTACGAAGTATCAGCTTCTCCACTCAATTCGTTTGATCATTCAAGTCTGTTGAGTATTCTAATGTGAAATAGTACCATTACAAGTTACTATTTTATAGATACGATTCCGACAAGCCGAGTTGTTTTTTACAAGTTCGTCTACTTTAATCGGAGGGTTTATTGAATGCTCGTAACTGAAAGCATTTTACAGTGGTGAGTTGTCAACCTTTTATCATCAGTCTTAGTAGGCTCTAACTCCAGAGACACACACAAGTTAAAGCAGACAAAAATAGACAACAAATATTTAAATAACAACATTGCTCATTGCCTTGAAATCCAAGCTGATTTTTACACTGCCGCTACTGTCATTAGCATACTATTTGCTGGCGCAGTATCCGTTTTTATTTACTTTTTCGATTTGAAACTTGTACTGGTCAGAATAAAACTGCTGATGGCTGAGTCCATTGCATCATGTAAATGCTATTTTTTCTAGAAGTAGATACCAAATTCAAAACTCTATTTAATAGGAATAGAAGTTAGAAGTAAAAAAACTATATTCTTTGTAAACGATTAATTTAAACCGAATAAACGGAATTGCATGAAAAATTGTATAAGATGATAGGAAAAGAAAATTATTGGTATACATTCTACTGACCTATTTTGAGATGACAAGAAAGAAGTCATCTAATATCGAGAAAAGTCAAAGTGATGCTTTACAATACAGTTATCAGGCCTGTTTTAACTTATGGATCAAAAAACTATTCTTGAAAAAAAAGAGGGAACACTCAATCCCAAACCACCACCTTTTCATTGACTTTAAGGGAGCCTATGATAGCGTGCTTAGAGACGAGCTAGTCAAGGCCATGATAGAGTTAGGTGTTCCAGCAAAATTAGTTCGCCTCGTTAAAGCAACAATGACAAGAGCGCAATGCATAGTAAAGATTCAGGGGGATGTATCTGAATGCTTCGCGACACATAAGGGACTTAGACAGGGCTTATGATTGCCTGGTATGCTTCCTATTTAACTTTGCATTAGAGTTTGCTGTGAGAAGATCTGGAGTGTATTTCGGAGGCACCATTATCAACAAGACAATATAAATCCTGGGCTTTGCTAACGATGTAGATATTATAGGTAGGTTATTTGTAGTCCTTAAAGAAGCCGCAGCAAAGATTGGTCTGGTTGTAAACCAGGATAAAACAAAATACATGATGGCGAGGTGTCGAGGCGCAGTGAGAAGAGGAGCTAAGGCCCAAATTGGAGAATTTACATTTGATCGGGTAGATGAATTTGTCTACTTCGGGACTCTGGTAATTGCAAACAATGATATGCAGCTGGAGATATACAGAGGATTAGTGGCTGCTAACAGGTATTATTTTGGACTGAAGCTTCACATGAAGAGCAAATCTCGGTCTAGAAGGACTAAATTACAGCTCTAAAAGACACTAATAAGGACTGTCGTCACCTACGGCTCCGAACGCTGGACACTATCCAAAAATCAAGATTTGGCTTTACTGATGTTCGAACGGCGCATCCTCCGAAGAATATTTGGTCCAGTGTGTATAATTCAAGAATGGAAACACCTTTGTTGGTCCTTACCAATGCGGAACTACAGATGTTGTACCAAGAAGCCGATCTGTCAGATTTATAAAAGTAGGGAGATTACGTTGGGCCGGACATGTGGCGAGGATGACGGATGACCAAATTCCTAAGAAGCTCCTCAATGAACAGATCTATGGAACAAGACCAGTTGGACGTCCCAAACAGCGTTGGGCAGACGGCGTCGCTGCCGATGCAAGATCTATCCTAGGGATAAGGAATTGGAAGGCGGCTGCTCTGAACAATGATGACTGATGACGTATGTTGCAGGAGGCCTTGACCCCCGCGGGTTGTAGTGCCATAAAAACAAATCAGAAACCCGACCTTTGGCCAGGGGAGATTCCAACAGTTCACTGCTGTTTGAAAGGAAAATATTAAGAAGGATATTTGGAGCGGTAAGAGTTGGCGATCAATTTAGACTCAGGCAGAATGCTGAGCTATAACAGATGTATTAGGAGCCAGACGTGATGCTGCATATAAGAGTAGCTACGCTCAAATGGGCTAGACATGTAGTCAGAATGGAGGACGACGCTTAATTATTAGAGACTGCAATTTGGGTATGTTGATAGAAAAAAGAAACGTGGACGTCCCCGACTTAAATGGGCAGACGTGGTCGAGAGGAATGCAGGTAGCATTGTTGGATCCAGAGCTTGGAGAACCTGGAGTGGAGGCGACGCCATAATGCGGCCAAGACCCATACTGGGTCTTAACAAAGTACATATCGATATTATGTTCTTCAGATACATTTTGAAAATGCTGAGGAAGATATTCAAAACTCTTGATAGGCGTTGGTAACATTAACCAAAAAGCTTTCCTAGATATCATGGAAAGCTAATTGAATTACGCCCAATATATAAAACAATATAAAAGAAACCACAAGTGGTAAGGATTTTCATTCTCTGCGAAGCAACATTGCATCAGCTATGGATAAAAGGTATTTGATATTGAATCATGCTAGTACACGAGGCTCAGTTTATCCAAGACATGATAAGCAATGCTATTTTTATTTAACTGGGTTAATTCAATTAGTCCAAATCATGCTATTTAATTTAATTTTTTATATGTTTTGATATGCTACTTAAGTGGAGTATCTGATATCGTTCGAACTCACTGAAGTTGGTTAGTTGACTGTGAATATGATGAAACAAATTAAATGATTGGCTTTTGGCACAAAACAAATACTATGAATGGATCTCAACCATGAATTCCATCAATAATTTCAACTTATGCCATTAAATGCAATGAACCAATTAATTACTCACAAGAAAAGCTTTTCTAATTCTTTAATACCTTTTTAGTAAGTTTTTTTTTTTCACAAATCTTACCGACACATCTCTGATAATCATCAAATATCTGTCCAGCCAATAATCCAAGTCATAATTTCAATTAAAAGTTTTTTATTATAGTAAGGAATCAAGCCCTTAAGCTGAAAGGAAAAATTCAATAAAAAGAAATTCATATTTCACCTTTAAGAAATGAAACAAGTGAAGACAGTAATAAAAATTATCATTTCTGTAAACAATTTTTGTAATTATTTCCGGATTTTCATTAAATTCTTTTCCGTTATTTAAATGAGGAAGACTGTTATATTAATCGAAAGCATCAAAAGAAATTATAGTTGTCTTATAAATGTATTTAAAACAAGAAAGTGTGCAGAGGTATGTAATTTTGAAACTTTTTTTTTACTATTTATCTAATTTTGGTTAAACCTATTTTCAAAGCAAATATAGCGTAGTCTAATTCAATACACAACTTAAACATATGTTTTTTTAATAGTTTAAAATAATTTCAGTTACCTTCTTAACAGACTTCAAAAGTTTCAGTTTTCAAAAACTGGACTTTGTTTTTATAGGATATATGTTCTCGCATACCTTTGCCATTCTTAAACAGATTAAACAAAGTTGTCATCATTGAAAAGAGCTAAAAATTTAGAGATTAGGAATTTGCTATTACCAAGACCGTTATAATAAAAATATCCAGAATCTAATTCTCTACATTTAACTTATGTTTCTCTGGGCTTGTGTATTCATTTCCAAGCTTCTTTTTATGTTTTTAACAAAATTGTGGTATTTGGCTAAGGTTTTCGACTACGTACCACAGTACTAAATGATCAGTGTGGGGGACTCTTTAGACGGAAAATTTAAGAAACTTTATTGTAATATAATTTATAGTTGGTTTTCTTTTTCTTCTCCCTCCCCCTGGCTCTACAGCCCTTGTAGGGCCCTGGCCTCCACAACAACGCCTCTCCAGTCTTCCCTGTCAGCAGCTCGACCTCTCCACTGTCCGATTCCCATCCTCTGCAGATCGCTCTCCACATCACCCAGCCATCGTAGCCTGGGCCTTCCTCTTCTTCTTTTACCTCCTGGTTTGCCATTTAATAGTTTCTTCGGGTACCTATCTTCTCCCATTCTTTTTACGTGCCCAAGCCATCTTATGCGGGTTGATTTGACATATGTGACTAAGTCTTGTTCATTGTATAGTTCCTGAAGCTCTCTATTATTTCTTGACCTCCATTGGCCTTCATTACATACTGACCCAAATATCTGCCGAAGTACCTTCCTCTCCCAGATCTGCAGCATCTTCTCGCATTCCTGGGTTAGGACCCACGTTTCACCAGCGTAAGTGACAATCGGTCTTAAGATTGTTTTATAAATCAATAATTTTGCTTTCCGTGACAAGTTCCGAAATCTTAATGCTTTTCGCAATGCAAAGAGAAAAAAATACAACAAATACAACCTAAAGAAATTCTTGCAGTGATGTCATTCTTTCGTGTCACTAAAGCCCCCGGATATTTGAAGCTGTCCACTTTCTTAAATGTGTGGTGGAGCAGTTGCTTATAATAGTTGGTGAAGAACCAAAAATAACTATAATTTTTCAAGAATTTTTGCCGGTCAAATTTGTGGATACCATGACGAAATAGTCTGATTAGCAGTCATCTTGAGCTTTACTATGTTAAAGAGAATTTAGTTATCGGTAATGAGTAGATTTCAGTAATCATTTCATCAAGAAATAAAGTTTCAACTAATATTTCGAAGTATAGATGATATGTGTTCGTTAAAACGTTCATTTATAGATTAAATGATTACCGAAGTATTCACAGTTCCCATAATTAACATTCTGTTTTACATACTAAAGCTAATGACAACTTTTATTTTTGGAAAACATCAGAAGGGATACGAATGAAAAGTTAAAACTTGTGACTCTACTGTAAGTTACAACCTGCAGAATAATTACCATATAAAGATTTAAATTTTTTTCAAAGTTTTCTTCAGATAATGACTTTTTTTTGCATGGTCTCTTAAATGTAATATAAGAAAATTAAAATGTCAAGACCGTGGAAAAAATCCAACGAATATCTTTTCCTTGTATGTATTGAGTTGCATTTGAGCCTTGGAGTGGTGGGATGTTTCTTGGGTGCATTATTCATATTGTTTTTTTCTGTTATTCTCTTTCTACCCTGAGGATGCCTGAATGGGCGAAATATTCGACAGATAATTTCAATTTCTGTTTTAGTTTGGAGATTTAAGGGCTATTCGTTGGAATTTTTCCACGGTCTTAACATTTATGTAAGGTCTCTTTTTACTTTTCAATGTAAGAAAATTAAGAATTAGTAAATTAAATTAGCAATGTCCTCAAAATAAACGTGCTTCAAGCTACATGGGCTCAGATGTTACATTTAACTGACGTCTAATGGCTATTTTAAAGATTAAAGTAAAAGTTTATTTTCAAAAAAAAAATTAGAAACCAGGAAACTAGAACTTTTTAAAATCCCCGATAACGATTTCGGTTTCTTACAATAAGGGAACATGAAGAGTTCAGGGTGGAATTTTCAGATGTAAAATCGTGGGTGTTTCTTCAATTTTATTTCTTAAGAATCTTATTGATTAATCTATCCTTAAAGTGATTTATTGATAGTTATATTCTGATGATTCTTCCAAAGTTTTAGAAAAATCTTTTAAAGACTTTTGAATAAATATTGAAATGATTCATAATACACATTTTCTTTGTTATTTAAATAAAATATCGAGTTATATACCTACATTTTGTTAGTAGTTCAGAGTTATTCATGCTGTTTTATTTTAATTATTAAAAAAAAACATTGATCTATTTACTGGAATTGACTATGAAATAATGAGACTATTAAGAAAGTAAGAATGTTGTGAAAGTAGTAACCCGAAAATGGGGAGGTATTCTTAAGCTTATGGGAAATTCTTTTAGAGATTATGGGCTGAAATTAAGCATAAATTTATAAATATGTGTAACTCGTTTAAAAAAAAAAAGGATTTTTCCGAAATCTGTTGACTGTACTTACAAGGGAAATCAGTAACAAATAAACGTTCTGAACATCGTAACTGGATGCTGGTTATTTATTTTTTTCTTTGAAGTAGGTACTGGTCTTACCAAGGTTATGGTACTACGGAATTTCATTTAGTATTCTGCGTCTTAAGTTAAAAACGTTTATAACTTTTAACACAATGAACAATAAGGAACAAGCGGTGTTTGAAATTAATAAGTTTTGCTTAGTGTCACATGATAAGGTTAGTCAGCATTATCACTGATAGTAACTAAGTAACTAATAATAGTCTATTTTTTATTATGTTTATTTTAATGTGTTTATTTCAATACTGCCTTGGGATTTAATTATATAAACTAAAATGAAATCCACACAGTTGAAATTGCCACCTACTGAGGTAAATTACACTTTATTAGTAATAACTTGATGTGCTGTGAACTGCATAAAAGTTCTGAAATTTAATCTAATCTAATATTTTGAATTTATTTTTTTGTTCTATAATTGACATTTAATCGTTCATATAAAACAATATCAGGTTTACATCCATGACTATCAAAGGTTTTGATAATTAAGATTATATAAGATTAGTTAGAACAATGTTAAAATGAATGAAAACACTTTATGGAGTTCTATTTTATTGTGTAGAAATGAATAAGTATCTACAGCCTGAAAGAATGGGCATGCTATAATTTTGCAAATCATTTTGTTCATCTTAAGACTATTCAATTTGAAATCATTGAGTAAACTCTTCAGTTTAAAGAAAACACTTAATCATTTATGTTGAAGAAATTGGTCCGGGTAGAGGTCACTGAATGAAATTCTCAAGTAATTTCAGAAAATCTTTATTGATAGCCAACGTTTCGACCTACGCTGTAGGTCTTCTTCTAATGCTAAACTTAATCATTTAGTTTGCAATTTGTTGTTTAGAATTATATGCTTCTACATAATTACAGTTTTTTACACCAGTATTTCTTTTTTTTAAACTGTCACTGCTTAAATAATTTGTTTAATTCGTTTATTATTAATTTAGAAATAGATACAACTATAAAGAATTGAAGAGTTTTCTTCAATAAAGAAGTAGCTCTGTCCTGGAGGGTTTGTACTCAATCTACTTAATGAAAAAATCTTTCAAATCTTTGATCGTTTTTTCCTTTTTACCAAGAAGTATAATTCGAAAGAAATAATTTTTATTGCCCCAAAACGTACACATGAAGGGAGTCTCTAACTATCACTCTATTCTGATTGTTTCACACCAAATGGGACCCGGAATAGCTGTTAGTGTGAACTTCTAATAGGAGTGATTGAAGTAGGGAGGTACATCTGGATTTCTAGCAATCCTAAATCTTGATGTTTCTAAATCCAAATACAACCTGTTGTGTACAATTTTTAAGGAATATAAAATGTCTCTGTATGGCGTTTGTTGAATGCAGTGATGAAACTAAATCGTTTAATCTTTTTGTTATTGTAGAGTTATTTTGTTACTGTTTAGGTAAGCTTAGATCTCTACTTCTTGCTATAAAAATGGAATAATTATTATCAGTGGGGCACTTAGAATCGGCTCCTCGTTATGCACTCCAACTGCTACACTTCAGTGTTCCACATTCCTCAATTACCAACTTACTTATTTACTGATGGGCACTACAGTCCTACAAGGACCTAGGCCTTCTCTTGTATGATTTTGAGGATTCATTATAATAATTTTTGTTTAAAGGTTGTGGATTATTAGCCCTTTCAGCTCCCAATCCTTGATGACCAACTTAAGATTAAAGATGATGGAATTACCTCTTTTTAATGTTCCTTAAGTACGACAATTCTCAATCTTAATAAGAACATATCGCTTTTGAAGGCTTAAATTTATGAAGGTTATTTAAATGAATTTTCTACATTAACATTAATGAATTTATTTTTTTAATAATATCCTTTTTTTGATTCATTCCTTTTTTCATGGCGTTATTTAATATTAAAATTACAATAAAATGTTTTCACACCTATCCTCTCAGGTTAACAAATCATAGGGTTGTTTTGTTGTTAATCATCCAAATATTTTTTCATTATTTATTTCTAACTGTTTTCGAGTCAATGTAATTTTATCATTCATACATAACATAAAAATATCATTTGATAGGCTTATTTTAGTTGTGGAAAGAATTTTGTTAGAAAGAAAACGCTTTTGTTGTATTTTTGGAATATAGTAGAATCATCTTATTCAAAGAGATAAAAAATGTTGCATTTTTAAAAGTTAAAATACTGATGAGAATCAATGTGAAAAACTGACGATAGGTGCTGATCTCTGGATAAACTTTATCAATTATTTTTTTTTTTTTAGTCTGCAAATATCCCTTTAAATATTATAATTGACTTGAAGAACGTATATAAATTGAACCAATAACTTGTTCGGAATTTTTTACAAAACGATATATTAGTTTTTGTGAAAAATGTATTGTATTGTTAAAAGTCCCCATTGTGAATTTAAAAGTCACAACAAATGAGTTAAATATTTATTTTTTTGTAATTCAAGAATACTGCACGTTATGAATTCGCAGGCACTACTAGTGCTACCTAGTGGAATTCATGGTAACTAACCGCTTTGTATTAAACAATAAATTTCTTTCTTGGAATTATTAAAATTATTGCTACAACTCCGGAGTACATACCCATTATCAATTTAGCACCAGGTATCATCGTAATTAACTACTTTTAATTCCGCTGTATTTATTTTTATATTATATGTAAATGAAATATTATTTATATTTTCATTGGGATTATTTTAAATGATAACTCCTGTTGACTTCTCATAGTCATTCAAGAGAAATTTAACTCTACGTCTCCTTCTAAGTTGGGGCTGTTATGCTCATCCTAAATTGTAACAAAGTTGAGGTTGAGGCCTATACTATAATACATATTAATTATTGTTGCTTTAATTAAATCACAATCGCTGTTCAATATAAAAATCTGCTAACAGTCATGGATGGACCATGTGTGATTTGAAGATCCTCCTGGGCTCAGCCAGCTTCATTATAGTGAGCACCTTTAATTGAGGCGGGTGGGAAACCTGGCAGTTGAACGTGATCCCTGCACATCCATTGTACTAGAAACAGTTGTCTCAAAACATGTTTTGAATCCAATATCCTTCACGGGTTGTAATGGTTCATTTCTTTTTTTTTTTTTTTTTTTTTGTTTGATACAAAATATTACATTCGGAAGGCATTTAGCCGAAATGAAGCAACCACAATATTTGTAAAAGTTTGTTAAATATTGTTTTGGATGGGGTTAGTACTCCCAACATATATGGAAGAAACTTTTTCTTAGCTCAGGCGTTTACTATTATTGAAAGCGACTTATCTATTTAATGAAAATGAACCAAAAACATTTAATTTTTTCATCGGGACAAAATTCAATGGAAAAGAAAGTTCATTTAATGAAAATATATCTTCCTATAAAATTTAGGTACTAAAATATTTTAGTTTCAAAAAATTTGATATCGCCCTGCTAGATTATGCTTCTAGTTGTTATATTTTAACTTGGTAAACCTATTATAAGAATTTTTACTATAAAGTGGTTAGCATTACAACCTATAAAATCTTTGGTTATGCTGTCCTTCAGAAGGTATGTTAAATGGAGGCATGAGCTGTGCTGTAACCTGACACTGTCTTAAAGATCCCTATCAGTATAGGCAGATACCTGGATAGATAAAATTTAGAGCTCCTCCTTTAGCATTGTTGGATTAGCTACAGCAGCATAAAGTGATGTTAAATGAAACATACTAACAAAAACCTGCATCGCTTGCAACAGAAGAACTGTCATGTCATGTCATGATTAGATTGTATTTTGCAAGATGATAAAGACATTGGTTGTAATGGCATGGCATTGAAAAGGGGGAGTCAGCACAAGATGTAAACAAACCTTGTAAACGTTTTCCAGGATGATGGTGACAAGGCACTTGCGTTGTAAGGTGATTTAGAATATTTTGTGATGAATTTATTATTAAATGAGGAGTATTAAATTTATCATTAAATAAAATAGAAACTTAATTTTTATTTAAATAAGAAAAATTAATTCCCGGCTTCATATACTGGTATTGCATTTTAAATTGCAGGGCACCCGGAAATTATACTTATGAGAGATTATCCGCCAATATTGACATTTCTTCAGTAATTTGAAAGAGTGTTCATAAAGATTGAATATTTTAACCCCAATTTTTATGAATGTTGTTATTACTATGTACGATTTATAGGACCATTTTTTAATGCATCTTTTGTTGGACACGAAATGAAAGAGAATAGGTTGAGCGCTGTAGTGCAAGTTTAATTAGGACACGCTAAATAGTGATGGTGGCACAGCATGACGTTTTGTAATGTGGATAAACGTCTTGAAGGTCAAGGGAGTATGTTATTCGCTGTTTACCCGATGGCCGATATTGCGTAATCCTTTCTGAATTTTATATTTCTATCAGCATTATCTTAGTGGCTATTTTTTTTTAACATATCGTATGTACATTTTTTACAGTACCTAGATAAGATAGCGGCTAATGAAAATAGTCTATAACATTACGTTCAAGGTTATATTATGTCCCATAAACTATTGAATATTCATCCCAACATGGTTGGATTAATGGATAGATTGAATTTTTTAAATGTTGCCGTCAGTGCAATAAATTGCCAGCCTTCATTGTATCCATTGTGGGCCAGGGAACCTTGTATAAAATGGATGAATTGCCCCTTACTGATTACAATGGTTACTAATTTTAATCCATTGTTCGATCACTACGAAGCAGTAGTGCTATGTGAAAATGCATTGCTATTGCCCTGGCTACCGTTTATAGAAAAAAAGTTCGCCTATCAGCTGAATTTCCTCCAAGAATGAATATTGGAAATCGTAAGGATGATTTAGTTAAACAAGGCTTAACAAGAGGAGTGAGCGCTGAGTTGCTGTGCCGAAGGTCTATGATCAAACCTGGGTGTGGCAAATAATTTATCTAATCTGTTAACAGCCGCGGGTGGACCCTGTGGTTTCTGGAGACCCTCCTGGGACTCACCCAGCCTATATAAAGTGAATATCCTTAATTGGGGGACAAAACCTGTTAGTTGAGAGGGATCACGGACAAATCACCTCCCTTCACAACTGTTATACTAGAAACAGTACAGATTCTTCCATATACTTCCTCCTAGACACACGCATTGCAGTTGTACCATTAATAATGGGCAAATGGCGGTGGTTCCGTCATAAATGTTTGGTAGGTAAATTCCTGTTGATTACACAAAATAAGAATGACTCATTATGTTGTGTCAACGTTTCGGCCTACGATTTGGCCATCTTTAGAGCAGTGAGGTTAAGATTCCAACTGGAGTCAGATCCTTGTCCTTGTTTGAATCTTATAAGTTGGAGTTCTCACTGTCCTGAAGATGGTACAAAACTTAGGCCGAAAAAATGGCGCATCCAGGATTTTTTTTGGGGAGGCTCAACGGGCAGACGAGCAAAAAAAGACAATAACTTAGAAATAAACTTGTAGTATTTATAGAAAAGTTTATTTATTAAAATATCTTAACAATAGTTTCACTCATGTTATTTCTGTTATCTTATTCATATATTTTCACAACTATCATCACATGATTTGCCTATAAGTATGTACTGTAATGGATTCTACACAGTACACAAAACACCGTCTGGGGGGAGGCACGTGCCCCCTGCTCCCCCCCTGGATCTGCCTGTGGGCCGAAACGTAGGCATAATCAAATAAGTTATTCATATTTTGTGTAATTATTGACTGCATCCCCTTACCATTTCACAACACTCTTAGAATTAACCAGTCAACTATTTTCCTCTTAATTAAATCCCTATTTGTATATATTCATTGAAAGAAAAAATGGATTACTATTTTTGATTTTTTTCATTAAGTCAGTAATATGCAGGTAATATTTTTGACGTCCATTCAGATAAATCTCATACAACAGCTAATACACCCCCAAAAAAATGTTGAATGCCATCATAATTACTGTTCCTTTGAAATTAATGAAGAATGATATTAAGTTGGCAACCGTGCTTTGTTATTGTTGTAGCAGGAAGTAGTAATTGTGATGAGAATAATGACGCCTATATTGTGGCTATTTTTACTATAATTTTGACTTAAACAAATTGGCGTGACAAGACAAGAAGGGACCTGGAGCCATGGAATGTCACCTTGACGACCCCCCTCCAAATTACAACAAATATTAATTAACTTTTACACTGCTCATTGTATCAAAGCATACTTTGTGGATAAATAAAACATTAATGGTACGAAGCGACTACAACCCGTGAACGGGTCTGGGGTTCAGTAATTGGTAGAGACTGTACTGTTACATGGACAACGGTTCTTGTCCATCGAAGAGGTGACTTGTCCTAGATCATGCTCAACCCCCCTTATTTTGGGTACCCTATTTTTATAACATTTTATAGAGGATGGGAGGGCCCCAGGATGGTCCTAGATTCCATATGACCCATCTCAGGCTACAACCAGACTAAATAAAAGTCTTGTCTGCAGAGGGATTTGTATCAGGATTTTCGGCATGGCAACTCAGTGCTCTGCCACTGAGCCACTCCGCTCCTCGAAACAACTGTTACGGTATTTTTTACTGGTAGAAATACTACATCTTTATATTGTTTCTGTCCGTGATGCGATCTGATGTTGAAATGAGTGATTATAATTGTAAATTGTGTTTACAAGCAAGATTTTTTTTTTGTCTCTTGGCGTTGAGCCCCTTCTGAACAGTAGCGTATCCGCGTGGAGGTCGTAGCAAATTTAAATAATGGAATCACAAAATAGGGGCGAATGTTTTTTTACATTGTAGAACCAAGCGCCATCAGCCTTATTTCATAAAATATCTATAGTACTGCATGAAATGTTCATAGGTTATTATGCTATCAAATAATAACATTCGTTTATTTTTTAAGGAACTGATTTTAAAAATTAATATTTTAAATTTTATACTGTATCAACATATCAGAGAGTCACGGGCGTTGTAGATGATTGACTCATTTGCTTGTTTGTTTGTTTATTCATTTAACATCACTTTAGGCTGCTATGGCTAATCGAACGACGCTATAGTGGGGATTCTAAATTTGGCCTATCACCTATCACCTGTCAATGCATAGGCTCTAGACCCCCATTTTACGTCCCTAACGAAGATCGACAAAGCTAAGGAAATTTTAATCCTTTTAAAAAAATCCTGAGGCCACTTGACGGGCTACGAACCCGCCATATTGGGTTTAATGGGTGCTATGTACTAGTACATCAGTATTTGAAAGGCCCCTGTTCGCGGTAACAAGGCTATACAATATTTTAAAATTAATAATATAGGCTATACAATAATAAAATTAGAACTGTAGAAATTGATTTTTCGATGAAATATAAAAAATAATCTAAGAGTATTCTGATGGAAATAAACTGATATAATGAGTCTTACTCTGCCTCTACAAATTTGGTACCTTAAATTGGTGGAGAAATGCGGTGGTTAAGTGTGGTCTCTGCCATGGGTATAGGTATCTACCAATTAGGCAAATAGGTATCTGCACAACCGTTGGCTTATAAACGGTACAGTCTACCTTTTACTGAACACAAGACCCTTCCTTATGGGTTGTAATGGTACATTTACATTGGACAGTAGTTGACTGGATAATTCTATGAATTGTTTGGAATGATCAGAGTGTGCAGCCAATGATAACGCAAAATAAGAATGACCTATTTTATTGTGCCTACCATTTTGGCTATCTTCATGGAAGTGAGGCGAAGTGTCGAACTCCAACTGACAACTTTTTTTTTAATACATAAAAACATCCGCTTTGCCTAAAAAATGTTATGTGGTTGCCTGTTCGGATTTTGCTTCCTATTGAGAGCTAGGTGGTTATAATTCTATAGGCTTACTTTCTGGAATCTTTTCCTCACCATTAGGATTAACAGTTTATCTTCCAAACTACCCTGACAAAAGGGCTGGTGTCCGCAACGTAAACATCCTCCCCTGCGTCGGATCCAACGCCTCAACTTAGATCGTTCCGACTTGCCCCGCGGAAGTTACGCCAATGTACACATACCTCATTGGAGGTCATTCAGAAGGTAATGAGTCAGTGTGTTACTTGTACTATGCTGAGGAGGTGCTGAGAGTGACAGACGCGATGTAGTGGGGAGCCGTTATCGAACTTGATAACTCATGGCACTAGTAGATTTGTTTTTGTCGTCAAATAAAGATGTTGCTCGGCTCCGGTTTGAACGGATATGGGGGTGTCAATGTGCGTGCCCGGAACGCTCCATCCGGCGAGGTATGTCACTTTTACATGTTTAATTAATGTAAACTTTTTTTGATTAAAATTAATACGAAAAATCCTATTTCATTCATTCAGGCATTCAAAGAGAGCGTTATAAAATAAATCATATTATAACCTTGAGAAAAAAGAAGAGTTGATTGACGCGCTAGATGTTTATCTTCATTATCATTTGTTGAATTACTTAATGGTTAGTTAACATCTGATTACTACTGCTATTTCATTGATTTTATTACTTTCCTGATCATCTTTTGTGCATTAGATTCGCTAATTATTAACCGTTTTTATCCAATTTACACACATTGCGGTTTTTAAAAATACTATTTAATATTTATATATGTTTAATTTTCCCGAAAATATATTATGTAACTTTATGTCGTATGAAGGAAAACTGTTTTAAAATGCTAATTATTAAGAAAGATTCTTAATTGAACTAAAAAATATATATAATAAAGAAGGAAATAAATAAACAAAATGGTATCAAGGGCATTCCCTAGGGACTCAGAACAATTAAAATTTACACCTCATTAAGTATGTAAACAATATTCCAGCAACGTACTACTCTACTATATATCTAGCATGCTCTTACTCTACTTTGTTCACCGTTATTAAAGTACTCTACTATAATCGCTGATATTAACGTATCCTACTATTTTCGCTCTAATTGAAGTACCCTACTACGTTCGCTGTTGCTGAAGTACTCTAATATGTCCGCTGTAATTAAAGTTCTCTTCTGCGTTCGCTTTTACTAAAGTACTCTTATATCCTCGATCTTATTAAGGTGCTCTACCAAGTTCTCTCTTATTAAAGTACTCAATATTCACCCTTATTAAATTACTCTACTCTGTTCGCAGTTATTAAAATACTGTATTAGGTGCGCTGTAATTAAAGTACTCTACTATGTTGATTGTTATTAAAGTACTCCACTATAATCGCTGATATTAACGTATCCTACTATGTTCGCTTTTATTAAAGTTCCCTACTACGCTCGCTCTTACTAAAGTACTCTAATATGTTTAATTTATTCACTGTCTGTATTGAAACATGAGGTCGGGCGTTATCATGAAGGAGAATAGGTCCTTTCCTGTTTACCCGTACCAGCTGTTGCTTGATCAAATTTTGATGCAGTTGGTCAATTTCATGGCAGTACGATGTTGAATCAATTGTTTTTCCCTTTGGTAGAAAAGAAAAATGAATGACCCCGGCCATAAACCACCATAAAGTAACCATTAACTTTTTCGGATGGAACTCTGTTTTGGCATGTGCCTAGGAGGCTGATCGGCATCTAACCATTGATCAGATCGGCGTCGATTGTCATACATGATCCACTTTTCGTCACAAGTTATTAAGCGGCCGAAAAATCGTTCATTTCTTCGACGAGCAAGCAAAGAAACACACGTCTCTAGACGTTTCAACTGCTGACGTTCGTTGAGCTCGTGTGGGACCCTGGAATCGAGCTTTTTTACCTTTCCGATCAAATTCAATGGAAACTGTCGTACGACTTGTGTTCTGACGCATATTCTCTGACTGCTTTATGAGTGTCTTCTTTCACACCATTCTTAAGATCTTCGTCCTCTGTTGATGTTTGAAGCCTGGGCAGCGGAACGACCGAGCTTGTACTCATAAAAAAAAAATCGTTCGGAAATCGCGTGTTTCCATCGCCACGATTAAAATTATACTAAAATCTGTATGCCTGCTTGGGAAAAAAACAAACATAGTTGCAAATAGAGGATTTACAAGTGCTTATTATAGATAGTAAAATCAACAGGCAACGGTTTAATCCTCTATAAAGATTAAGATTTACAAAATCCGACATTTCATGTATGACAATCCATTAATATGCTGCTCTAACAAATCATTAATGAGCGCAAAGTTCTTACATTACAAAAGTGTTTTAATGTAACTTCTTACCTTTAGTCTAAATAAATTAAAATTTATGAAAATTCTTTCTAAAATTCCGATTTTGCTACATTGTTTTTTATTTAAGAGAAAAAAATGAGATTTTTACGATTTAGCAAAAATATAAAACTAACACAATTTTATTGTACGTAAGATGAATTTTTACATTATGACATAGGTTTAATTATTTTTGTTTTCTAAAGCCAGTTACTCCCTCGTTATTGAATCATTAAAAAATCGTTAAATGAACTAAAATTAAAAAAAGGTTTAAGTTTAGATCGAGCATTTAATGCTGTTACCATCTTTATTGCGAATTGTTGATGTAATACTACTAAATATAACCGTTACAGCTAAGGATAAGGATAACTGGTTCCATTATCAGGTAGGAACGTGAACAAGACCTATACGATTTCCTTCCGATTTTTTTTTATATTGGTCCCAATCGGGGGGTTTCTTTTTAGGATACGTCTGATTTAACTATACTATTTTTTGAGGTATAAATGTATGATAAAAATAACAAATTAAATGAACTAAAAACAAATTGAGGTTTTTTTAAGTGTAATTTAGGTTCTTAAAAAAGTAAATCAAAGCAAACCGCATAGTTTAAGAACCTTCACCGACGACTCAATTGAATCAGCCCAATAGTTCCTGGTGTATTTGTAAATTTGTTTAAATTAAAGAAATACATATTTAAGAGGTTACTTTTAGAGTTATTTATAGGGGAAAGATATTTTTAGATATTTTCTTGAAAATTCTAATATAGGTGATTATCTAAAACCAAATCTCGTGCCAGTTTTGAATAAAACAAATCTTTATTTCTTAGATGAACAACCTTTTCATTACTAAGGACAATTAATTAGCGCCTCAAATTCGGTTGTTTTATTTTAAAAAATTGGTTTTGGAACCCCTGTCTGTGCATCAAACAGGGAACTAACGAGCTATAGTGAGGCTTCAACGTTGGTTATAAATGGTAATTTAGCTATCATTTAAATTAATAACTTGAATATTCCATATCTATTGATGTTTTGAATTTTCCAATTTTTTATTGAAAACTATTTTAAAGTGGTTGGGTTTTTATTTGAATTAATGTAATCAAATCCGTTTCTATCTAATCTAATCAGATGTAATAAATTTCTATCTAATCCTATAGACTGATAACAAACACGTTTATGTTTAAATTACTACTTATATTACATATTAATAGTTTATAATAAACACCGGCTAATTTACCTTTATACTTCGTTATGTCGAAATGTGTATGTCACTGTATTGACGGGCTTGATGGACACATTATTAAAAATGTTCACGTTTTCTCGTTATGGTGGTTAAATATCTGTTCTTTGTTTATTTTCCTCCGATCATCTTTTAAATGGGTGGATTGATTTAGTTTTTTTTATGTACCTTTCTTTTTTTTTAATACCATATTCATTTATATTGGTATACTTTCATGAATTATTCCCCAGATGGAATAGCAGAGGAAAACTAGAAACATCTTGATACTAGTTTTCCTGTTATCAAGTTATATTTGGATAATTCTATTTTCCATCTAAGGACAAGGTTGAAGATCGAGATATTTTTCGAAAAACATTGGTTTTTCTCAGGAACCTTACCTACTATGGCTCGATGTCCTTTCGTGGTGATGCAAGTATGACGTCCTCCACTATCACAGGGATTCCACAGGTGGTTATCCAGGAGTCGATATTCTTTCTTCATGGAAAACCTCTTGTTTTTCAGAACCGGTGAAATCTATAAAGTGACCCGTTTTACGTTCTATTGCAATTGGACATTTGGAATTAACTTCCTTGATGTGACTTCTTCCTTTCATGCTGACCAACCATCGTCCATTTCCATTCTTCTCCCCTGATGATCTTCCAATTATTATTGTTCCCGCCTATTTTCTATCACAGTATCACTTGTGTCTCCAGCCCCTGCCTCACTCATCACACCACATTTCCAAGAATTCTCTTCATGGTTGAGGTCCAGGCATATCACTTCGATACCTTCCGGGACATTGTTCTGTACGCCACAAAAGCTAGTCCTAGTCCAGTCTCCTCAGTGAAGCTTCAATTTTTTTTATATATGTACTTATTAAAATCTATTTCGAAAAATCTAAGCGATATACGCGTTGTCAAATTTTGTAATCCTCGTAGTTGTTGATTAATATGATGCATAATGTCCTCCTTTTTCGACTTACAACTTGTAGCAGTTGATTTCTTTCTGCTGTAGTACTCCGTACCCTGGAGTAACCTCAAAAGTATTTAATCCGTAGAGTTTCGTTCAATTTTATTTAATAAATATTACATATACTTACCTTTTAGTTTTACTTTTTTTTCTGCGACTTAGCATTAACTTCTTTTTTATCGTTCATCTACTATTCAATAGTATTTTAGGATTGTTTTTTTTTTCTTCAGGTACGCCAGTAACTTTTACTGGTTAAACGGTAAATATTTGTAATTATTTACTGATGAATAGCTCTAATAATAGTTTAATTATGAATACTGCATGATAACATGAGATGTATACATTGGTTATTAATGCAACATTTCTTAATTTCTAAAAATGCCCGTTTCTTTCAATACTCCTTTACATATTAAAACGTCTCTGGCACTTTTTTTTGTTTTGTATTAGTGATTTGTATAAGCAGATAAATAATTTTAAAAAGTTACTTTTCCATTAAAAGTAAATGGTGTTCCTAATAAAAAAAAAAGAACCAGGGGTTCTAATCTATATTTGTAATGTAATAATTTTTTGATATTGAGAAAAACGTACTGCCTGAAGAGTCCTTACTATATTTGAAATAATCGCTTAATTAAACATACGATTAATAATAAAAATTGTAAGGATTTTTAGAGAGGAAAATAGTCAACTGGATGATATAATGGAGAATGGAGATAGTTGGGGGGTGCAGTCAAGAAAACACCAAATAAGTCAAAACTTATTTATATTTGTGCCGACGTTTCGACCTACTTTGTAGGTCACAGTACCAAGAATATAATAACATATACAGTGAAGAAAAGTAAAATAGTGATAGATATATAATAAAGGATAAAGAATACAAATTACAGAATAAATATACAGAAGGGTGATAATGTAAACATAATACAAAGAGAAAGAAAAATGAGAAGGTAAACGGAAAGATACAAAATGAAAAAGATTAAAATATAAAAAGGTGAGATATAAAGTTATGGAAAACCTAGTTTAATTATAGATAAAATGTATGATAATAGACTCCTAGAGGTTACATAAGTAAAATGTATGAAAAATGATACATAATATTATGCCAAAAAATAAAAACAGAAGAAATATGTAGAAAGTAATGAATAGGTATCTCATTGAATGACAGGTAGAGATGTAGAATTTGAAAAATATAAGAATGGGATGTAATATAAATGTAGTTGATTGTATTATTATAAATTAAAAATTAAGGATTTTAATTAATTAAATGTAAGGATTTTTGGTTTAAATGTGTAATAAACAAATGATGTTTATGTAACGATAAAACGCTTCATAAGCTTATTCTAATTTGACCTTACTGATAATGATTATTATTGAGCATGCTGGTGAACCTGATAAAAAAAGGGAATCGGCCTAGATTTGTGTGAGCTCTTGAGTTATAGATTAGATTATGTGTACAGCACTTGATGCCTCGATGGTTATAATTTATTTAAGTACAAAACAGGAATAAAAAATATTTAGTTTTCTATTTTTATTGTGTAAAAATAAAGTTATATTTATAAAAAATAAATTTAATTAAATTCTTCGAATATTATAGTGGTTGAATAATTTTAAAGTTACAAAGGTGGACAGTTGTAAAATGACAAAATACTTTGCGTAATATCTATATACATCTAATTGGCTGAATTTTTACTAATAATATTCCGATATCGACGGTTTTTTTTAGATTATTTAATTTCTATGGAAGTATCATATGTAATTAAAGAAATGACGCCATTTTTTAATAGGGTATTCGATTTAATACACAAACATCAGAGACCGAATCCATAATGAAAAGAAGCTACGAAATCTGTCCGCCAGCTTAAAGCCTAGTACACACCTAGCGACTTAGTCGCGGGACAAGTCTCAGTATGTATGGGGACATTTTTCTGGTGTCCCGGAACTGTTGCGATACAAAAGTATCGAGTCTCAGGTCTCCCGCCAAAACGGGGAACACGATACAGTGTCCCGCAACTTTTCGTAGTGTGTACTTGTTCCGAGACACGTGTTCCAGTTTATTCCTTGCCGCCATGGAGGTAACATTGCGTTTCATAGAAAATTTTCAAGCGCTCCCTTGCCTTTGGGATGTGACATCTGTTGATTACAAAAACAAGAATAAAAAACGGGATGCGTTGGAGCAACTCTCCAAAAAATGTGAGATGTCATATCATGATATGGACAAAAATATCCATATGGAATAGTTTCTCTAAATACAGTGTTATTTTTTAAAATAATTCCTCCAACCATTTCCAGAAGGGTTTCGAAATCAGCAGGGCTCATTCGAACAAAATTTCTGAATCCCATCCCATCTTCTAATTTCAATTTTTATAATAGATCCAAAGCCATAGTTATCCCACCAGAGAATAGTGCTCTCCTCCAGTAACGTTTAGGGTTACACTTTTTTTTTTTTTAATTAATCTTATATTATTTAAGCAAAAGTTAACAGCACAAATAGCAATTTATTGGGACATCGCATCCATTTTGTTAATGCACTGGCTTGAATCCTCTAGTGCGCTAGGTGTGGACGCGTGACAATGTATCGCGACAGTTCTATACCGTCGCGATACAATGTATCGATACAATGTTCTGCGACTTTGTCGCTAGGTGTGTACTAGGCTTAAGAGATAATTGTGTCATATACGCGAAAATGATTTTTTTTTTCGAACTGAAGGGGTTCAAGTAAAACCGTTTACGAAAATAATACATCCAATATCTGCGGTAATAAGAATTTGATATCGGTGATGTTTTATATATTATTTTTATTTTTGAGGAATTTAAATTGTCTTTCAAAAGAAGACAAAACGGTTACCATAAAATGCCTACTTTAATTATTATTATTATTATTATTTGGGACATCAACCCTTTTACAGAGCCTTGGTCTCCTAAAAACGATTTCGCATGTTGTCCTTATCCAGTGCAGCGTCTTTCTAATTTTTCATACCGAGTAGGGTTCCGGCATCCTCTGCTATACCGTCCAGCCAGCGCAGTTTCGCGCCTTCCTTACGGTCCAGAGTTTCTTCTACTAGTTCCCTTGCTACGTCTCAAACACATTCTGGCAACGCGACCTGCCCAGCGTAATCTACTGAGCTTAATTACTTAGGTACTTAAATTAATTATTTAATCCGAGTTCTTGGTTGTTGCGCTTTCTCCAGCCTTAGTAGTCCTTCGCTGCTGCATAAATCCTTCTGAGGATATTCTCAAATACGCTTAGCTTCTCTTAATTGGCCTTAGAAACTATCAATGTTTCTGAGCCATATTAAGCCACTACCCTTATCGAGGGTTTGTTGGTAATTCTCGAGACTAAGTGGTTCTTCAGGTATCTGTTACGTCCGTTTACTGTTAGCCGAAACGACTTACTGTTTCCATTCAGTGACGACAAACATTTTGAGGCCATCTTCAACATCTTTTAACCACCGCCTATGTGGTCGACCGACTCTTCTTTAGCCAACTAGAGGATCCTGCAGGAGTTGCTCGGTACTCTTCTGTCAGGCATTCTTATTATATGGCCTAGGGATTCTATACGGTATGTATTGTTAAACTAGACTTACAAGAAATTCTGCTTGGCACCAGTCCGAATTCTCCTTATATTAGTTGCATTATCAAATATAAACTAGGAAATAGTTATTAGGAAATATTTGGAGTTATATATTTGTAACTGCAAGCACGTATTTTTTAGTCTAAGCTGTAACATTGACCCTCGTCAAAAAGCCGTGCAAATCTATCATAATTAGATTTGAATTAAAGCGACCAAAAGCTGTGTTCTACAATCCATCATTTATTTTCTATAAAAATGCTCGTTTTAGTGGCCGCCGTCGTGTCTTTGAAGCTGCTTGTTTTCAAAACGCAATACAGTACACCTACAGACAAATAATCTTCCTATAGATAAACAAACTAAGCATATTAACAAGATGTTCACCGCATTTTCCCTCTTTAATTAAAACGTCCAAATTTCGTTATCTGACTTTAAGATCACATGTAACAATTGAGGGCTTTCGAAGGATTATTTAGGATTTAATATGGTCTTCAGTTCTAATTATTATAACTGGTTATAATAATTTCCATTGGTTGAATAAATCTGTCCCTACATCTTAAACTATTCTAAGAAATGACCTTTATTACGCAATAAAGCCTCGGAGGGGGCCAAGGCGAATAATAAAGACTTTAGTGATGTAATAATAAAAATATGGAAAAATATATTCTTCATTTAATTTCTGCCATTTAAAAATCCTTCAGATGTTAAAATTACTGATGCAGTTCTTACTAATAATTGATAATAACCTTATAAATGTTTATTTTTGTAATGTTTTTATTTTCTGATTAACATACGATTACTTTACGGATATTATTTTATCCCCACTTCTGGTTAAGAATAACGTATTAAAACAAACTATTATTGATTCATAATGTTTATTCTATGAAGCTTTGACAATACTGCTCTCGAATCTTATCTATTATAGCGCAATTATATCTTTAATATATGACAAATGTAAAAACAAGTAAATATTCGCTATTATATATTTATCGATAAGTTGTTAAAATAGGACACTTCCTCTTATCTTGAATCTCCTTTACATCTTATCAATAATTAACATGACTTTTAATTGTTTTATAATTTTTGAAAATCATTCTCCTTGTTACGATCCAATTACCTAAAGACTAATATAGAAGAAACTAGATTTATCAAGAGAAGTTTTAATCATTAATTTACAATTTATTATAAATTATTTAAAATCATATTAATTTTTCTCTTGTGTGATTGCATTGTTTTTATTCCGTCTTTTTTTTTCTATTCTAATAAAAAACAATCAGTCATAAGTAATTATAATGTCATAAATATTAAACTCTGCACATACTTCCTACATATAATCAAAACAGAAGATTAAATTTTCAATTCCATCATTTGCAAAAAAAAAAGTTAAAATCGAAAGGTTTCTTTATAATACTTTTTTAATATAAGTATAGTAAAAGTAAAACGAAGATAGAAGACAAATTTTGTTTACTATTCTTTGAAACAATTGAGCCAAATGAAGACCCTAAAAGTAAGAGGTTATGCATCTATAAAATTTTCATGTTATAAATATCTCCCTATCGGATCTGTAATTTGTAATTTTTTTTTGGTGTTTACAATGGTATTACAACGTACATAATGTGATAAACAGTTTTATTTTAAACAACCAATTGTGTTTAGAACTGCAGTGTAGTGGAGTAGCTCACGGAGTAGGGTGCTAAGTTACTTATATATGTCTCGAGACTGGCAATTATTCTGCTAACAACTTTGAATCGATCCTGTGGGATCTGAAAACCCTCCTGGAGCTTACCCTGTCTTCGTGATGTAGGTACCCTTTATTGGCGGGAAAGCATGATGTTATCCTACTAATATTATAAATGCGAAAGTTTGTATGTTTGTCTCTCTTTCACGCAAAAACTACTGAACTGATTTGGATGAAACTTTACAGTAATATAGGTTATACATCAGAATAACACATAGGCTACAGCAAGGGCGAATTTAGAGGGGGGCCACGGAGGCACGTGCCCCCCAACAGTTTTTTAGGTACTGCGGAGAATCCATTATAGTACATAATTAAAGGTAAATCACATGATAATAGTTGTTAAATAACAGAAAGAACATGGTGAAACTATTGTTTTGATATCCTACTAATCCTACTAATATTATAAATGCGAAAGTTTGTATGTATGTTTGTTACTCATTCACGCAAAAACTATTGAAAGAATTTGGATGAAACTTTACAGTAATATAGGTAATATATCCTAATAACACATAGGCTACAGCAAGTGCAGATTTAGGGAGGCACGGGGGCACATGCCTCCCCCAGATAGTTTTTCGGGTTCTGTCGAGAATCCATTATAGTACATGATTAAAGGCAAATCAGGAACTTAGCCTCTTAAAATTTGCAGATAGGTTCTTTATATAATTTAAGAAAGAAATTTGGATAATTCCACCCCCAATGGTTTTTCCCTTAATATGATAGGGGTTCAAAGATTGTATGGAATCCGTCAGTTTTGAAGTTAGACATCTGAAATTTTGGATGTACGAGTAACTTATAGTTAAAAAAAAATTGAATTATTTATTTAAAATGATCTCTCACGAAACTTTATGTGGCAGACCAAATTCCACGCGAGCGAAGCCGCTGGCAAAAGCTAGTATAGATATAGGTTTACGTACAGATAAGCATGTTAGAGGGTATATTTATATCGGCCGTGAAATAAATTGAAAACTTTAATACGGAAAAAATTGACATGGATAATTCGTATTTCTTCATATAGTACGAAGTTTTAGATCTAACAAGATCTAGAATTAACAATATAGATTTTAGGTTCCAAAATCAATATTTTGATAATTTTAGATTGGTAACGTTGCAGGGTGTTTTTTCTTATCTTAAGGATGAAATTATTTAGGCTTTTTTGGTTGTTTTTTTTTTTTTGCCGCGATTTTTATCTATAACGAGTCCTCAAAAAACACAATCTATCAACCGCATACGTTGCTTTTTGAGAAGGCACTCAAGAAATGCATAGATAAACGATTTTGTTTTCTTAAAGAAATTTTTATTTTTATTCCAGTTTCGTTTATAAAGGGTATTACTCCATATGAAAGAGGTAGGAGTAATATTTGGACCTTCTCTTCGTTCATTTTCTTCTTTCGTTCGCATTCCCAATTATCCATTGCTCTTTTGTTTTCGAACCGTATTTTTAGATAGCGGAATGCAAAAGTTATGCCCTCCTTTTTTCTATCTTTTGTTTCTAGGACTTTTGCTTACGTATCATATTTTCATATAGTGAATGCCAGACTATATGAATGACATATATTGGCGGAGGCATGCCATATGAGTATATAAGAAAAACAGAAGCATAGTAAGATTCTCTGATAACACCTCAAAAGAATTTGAAACATCTGCAGGGATTCGACAGGGATGCAGTCTTGGCCCACTACTGTTTATTTTGGTTCAGGATTCAGCCATCAGGAAGTGTAAAGGAAATTCAAAAAGTTCCACCTAGGGCATTTCGCTAAGATGCCACTAAATCTCTCATTTTTGTCGTTCGCCGACGATCTGGTTGCGTTAGCTGACCATGATAAAGATCTTCAGCACAATATTAGGGTACTCCTAGAAGAGCTGAACTATAAGTACTTGAGTATCAACACGGCAAAAACGAAGGTAATGAGGGTTAAAAAGAAGCCTAGCAGAGCCATGAGAGCTGTTAGAATCAGCGGCGAAATAATAGAAGTAACGATTTGCAAAAATCTACTATCAAAAACCTTCACTTGAGTGGCTATATAGTTTAAATTAATATGTATATATATATATATATATATATATATATATATATATATATATATATAACAAGTAAACTAAAAACAAAATCAATTGATTCTGATTAACATAGCATTAAATCGTTTGGTATTTGGCAATAATAGACACTAATCAGAGAAGATAACATGACTTCTTATCCTGAATCCTCCCTCGAAAAAAAAATGTTGCGTTCTATATTGATAGATCGTTCCTCTTCGTTTTCTCGTGATTATTTCTTTATTCTTTATTATTTCTCGTGATTAATTTTCGTTTCTTGTGATTATTTCAATTTAATATTAATACTAATATCGTAGGATTATATCAGTTTAATATCCAATTAAAAATTTAATAAATTTCAATTCATTGTATCTGTGAATATGTTTCTGTTTTATTGACTGAGAATTGACGTCAGCTAGTGAGTGTCAGTAATTGAAAGAAGTATATTTTATTGATTTTCTGTCTTGTCAGTTTCATTGTTGTTTAACAAATCTTTAGAATTCCCATTCAAGTTGATTCAATGCCGTCATTTCATGGTTCATGATTTTGTTAAGAATGTTATTTTTACGTTGTCTATCAATAACTACTCATATCGATGTGTTTTTATAAATATTTTTGCATCATTAATAATAATATTCAAAAGCTAATAAGCCTTAAAATCTATATGAATTTTATTTATTGTAATAAATTTTTACTCTTTATTTTGTTTCTCTTGATTTCATTCTTGATTAACGCATTTTAATACAATATAGGGTTATTAACTTGATTCTAATTTTATTATTTACTATCTAGATATATGAAATCATTCGGTCTCTACTTTATTTATTCAGAAAAAAGTAATTATTATCACAATTTTATAACGGTTTTTCTTCGTGAGATATTTATAGTAATGCTATATGCTATTCTTTCTGAAAATTGTATTAGTCAGAAATTGTAGTTCTGTAAGTATCAGCAGATTCTTCGGAATAAATATTGGTTCTTCCTTCATCTGTTTCTGGTATTATTCTCGCTTCAATTATTGTTTGATAACGTGTTTACGACTATTCCTTTTCCATTACGAAATCTTGTAAAATCTATATTTCAGGAACAATATAATGTGCAGTTGTCTATCACAATCCAAATAATAACTAGTCATAGGAGCCATAAAATATTTTATGGTTATATCTGTATTGAGAACATGAAATAAATATGCAAAACGGCGATTTTTTTTTTAAATTTTATATCTTAATATCAAATTTAATTTCTTTAAACAAAAATAAAAAATATAATTAGTTATATAATATATAACGCGCGGTAGTCTTCATGATAATTAAGCACTGGAATGTAAAATTAGTGAAAATTTCAGGTTTTGTTTCTACAATAAATGTTCACCATTTTTCAAGAAGATGCTTTGTGTATTTTATTATTAATTTACTCATTTAACGTCAATTTGTGTTGCTACAACTTATCGCTGGTATCGTAGCATGGTGGAAGTTTTAAATTTTGCCTATCCAGGTTTAGTTAGGTAAGGATTTTTAATACCTGACACCGCACAGACTCGGGACCCCTCTTAAATTCCCTTTCCGAAGGACGGATTAATTAAGCTTTTTTACATCCTTTTAAAAATCCTATGCTCACCTGTCGGTTTACAAACCCACGATCTTGGGCATGGTAGGTATATTCTGCTCAGATTGTTAAAGAAAAAATGTTTTTGAAATTCATATTCAAGTTAAAAATGATCGAAACCAAACCTTTAAGGTATTAAGTTATCTTAAAGTTTTATAATAATATCTAATTATATGGGAGGCATATCGAACGAGGTAGTATTAACTGGATTTACATTGATCATTGCTGAGCGTTCATATCCCAAACCGATAAGTAATTTCTTTTCATTGAACGCTGTGTAATTTCGAAAGAACTTGTAAATGGTGCAATGCATTCATACCTCATTCATACCCACTTTGAATATCTACCCCTTATCCATTTAGAATCAGTAGACTATACGTTCCCAAATACTGATGTGGTTCTTTTAATATTTCACAAATATTACCAAGGGTCACCTGTAGTGTAACGGTTAACATAACAACCATCTATGCCCGAGTTCACAGTCCAGCAGCTGGCCTTTAAAAAATCCTTGGATATACAGTTCTTCAGAGAGGACATAAAGTGGCTGTACTCGTTAAAGATTCCCATCCTAATTTAGGACTTTGACGCAGGACAAAAATAGCAAAGGAAAAACAACGAATAAAGCATGCCCTAATCTCAAAATACAGCGTCACTAGGCAGATATCTTTAATATTTATCTTAATAGATATCTTCTTCTGTGGAGTCAACCAATTTTAATTTCCAAAATATTGAATGAGAATTAAGGAAGTATGCAATGTAGAATTGTTTGTGTCTTATCCTGTTTCTGAAGAGAGCAGGATTATCTCAGTAATTAATGATCCAATGATAAATGATTATTAGTTAATTCAGTGTTTGGCCTTTATCGGCTAATCGGTGTGTTTTTGATTAAAAAAACATAAATAACCATTTTTAATGTTGATTAAATTAGCTCCAATTTGAATCCAACTAAAGCACTGTAGCTCTAATAGATTCTTAGTTACGCCCCTTTGAAAATTTGTCTTTTTTCCAAAACGTTCAATTTTTAAGATTTGGCCGACTTTCGTGAGGAACACCAGCCGAAGGAGTGATCCTACGATGAAAGTCTTTGGAAATCAAGTTGTAGTAAATTTAATTAGCTTTATTTTAAGCACAGACCAAGCCCTGTAGTTGTAATCGATTCTGAGTTACGCCTCTTTGAAAATTGGTAATTTTTTCCAAAAAGACCAAATTTTAAGTTTTGGCCGACTTTTTGGAGGGACATCGGCCGAAGGAGTGATCCTACGATGAAAGTCAAGGAGAATGGAGTTGTAGTAAATTTAATTAGCTTTAATTTGGGCACAGAACGAGGCCTGTAGGTGTTAATACTTTTCTTGTTAATAAAAAAACGGGAAAATGAAATTGGAAAAAATGACTAATTTTCAAAGGGGCGTAACTCAGAATCTATTGGAGCTACAGAGCTGCGGTTGGGTTTAAATTGTGGAAAATTTAATCTATATTAAAAATGGTTAGTCGTGTTTTTTACCAAAAACGCACCGATTAGGAGATAAAGCCAAAAACTGAACTAACTCCGAAAATTTCGAGGTTTTTCGGTCACCAAAAGTTTTCCCGTCCATTTTTTCGGTTGCAAACTTGGATTTACACTACTCATACATCATGCCCTTACAACATATCAAAAACGCAGCTCTCTTAAATTTTTTGTGACCTTCAATCACCTGGCCGCTGGCCTGGGGAAGGGAGGGGTAAGGAATTTATCTTCCCAAAAATAAACAAAAGAATTAGAAAACAATAATCTATATTTTTAAAATGAGGACAACTGAAAACTTAGTTTTTGTTGTCCAGCAGTTAATCCGTTGGATCCCAATAAAAGAACTCCTAATCAAGGTCAAGTTGTTTTAAATTGGTTTAAACTCTGTCATTTTTCATTGGATCATTAATTACTGAGATATCCTGTTCTCTTCAGAAACAGGATAATACACAAACAATTCTACGTTGCATACTTCCTTAATTCTCATTCAAAGTTTTGGAAATTAAAATTGGTTGATTCCACAGAAGATAAATATATATAAATATTAAAGATATCTGCCTAGTGACTTGCTGTATTTTGAGATTAGAGCATGCTTTATTCATTTTTTTCCTTTGCTATTTTTGTCCTGAAGATGTCTCGATAGGGAAAAATTGACAAGTATTTTTGTTCCCTATTTTAGTTTAGAGACTTTAGGATTTTTGGTTGTAATTTTTCCACTAATGTCTTAACATATATTTTATGTCTCATTCGAGCATTTTCTGCTCAATATTAAATATTAAAGAATGTAATTTGGACTTTTTGGAAAAAATTACCAATTTTTAAAGGGGCGTAACTCAGAATGAATTAGAGCTACAGAGCTGTGGTTGGGTTTAAATTGTGGACAATTTAATCTATATTAAAAATACTGTCTCATGTTTTTACCAAAAACGCACCAATTAGGAGATAAAGGCCTAAAACTAAATTAAAATTTCGAGGTTTTTCAGCCACAAAAGTTTTCCTGTCCGTTTTTTGGGTTGCAAACTTGGATTTACACTACTTGTACATGCTCTTACAACATATCAAAAACGCAGCTCTCTACAATTTTTTGCGACTTAAAGCTCTTTTTTGGCACCTTGCCGCTGGCCTAATAATGGATTCGCCAGTCATGACCAATCCACTGATCATGAACATAGGACTTGGTCATGAAAGCAAGCATTGTGAAAATTATATACTTGTATTACAAAAATATACTTATTTTATACTGTCATAATTATATTTTGAGTATTATTTTTGTGACTGGATAGCTAGGAGAGGTAGATAGCTATGGTAGGAGATAAATTTAACCTAAAGTAAATATTATTAATAATAGAAGTAGCAGACATCACCAATATAAGACATATCTTTTTTTTAAGCAAAAATGGTGTTCCCGAGGTTTCAACCAATGAATATTTATTTCTAATGATGGATTGAATTCCAATTCAATCCATCTGAAAAGAAGGGAATATGCTGTTTTTAAATTTTTTACCTAACAGCTCCCAGCTTCATTGACAGCTATGAACTAAACAAAGAAATAACCAATTGTCAATTAGCAGTCCTCCTTTAGAAATTAGCAGGATAGATAATACTAAGCATTATCATCAACTTCTACAGATTTTTTATGTCTGGTAGCTCCAATAATTTAATTAAAAGGATTGTCATCTCTTAAAACTTAAGATTTCAAATGTTAAGCAGTGCAGGATGCTCTTATTAATTTAGATACCATTAATTTCTTTTTGTCTTTACATAGTCATGCTCTTAAATAAGAAGTTATACTCCTTAAGTTTGAAACTGCAATCCGCTTATTTCAATCTTCTGTTTTTCTTTCCTAAAGTTATTACAAATACTAATGCTCTGCAGATAGTTATTCTACAGTTATGCTCTTATTTTCATTAAATATTTTGATTCCCTATTTTAATTTAGATCCTAAACATCATTTGTATTCAGTTTTATAGGTCTTATTTATTTAACTCACCTTGTTACTAACAGTTGTTATTGTTTCAGGGAGAACAAAAGCACAAAAGAGAACCGTCTGAAAGTAGAGAATTCCATGAAATCACTAAACGTGATGCTCCTGCCAGGCTTCGATCCGAGTTAGATAAACTTATAGAAGAACACCCCCAGAACTTGAGAGAAGAATGTAGAAAAGAATTAGATGGTTTTGCCGAGCTTTTTGGTCGATACTTGTCTGAAAGTTCAACCGAAATAAAATGGGAAGCAATTCAGAAACTGCCTCCGAAATCAGTATGTATCAGACAATGAGTATTATAATTATATCAAAAAGGATGAATTTAAATTTGTAAACTGTTTTTTAGGACTATTGTTGTCTAAAATGTTTATCTAGACTAAGTGGTAGACATTCTACTACTAAATAGAGTTTTCTATGAGGATAGGCAAAAACCGGAGAGGAGAAGATTGTTTTTGTTTCCTTCACAAAAACGATTGATCGATGTTTCAAATTTAGCACATTTTAAGTTGAAATTGATTTAAATCAGCTTCAACAATATCCCTTTGTTCCTCCCAGTCATACAAAAATAAATACCTCCTTTCAAAGTAACGAACATTGAAAATTATAAAAGGACAGTCCAGTATTGATTGCCATCTGTTTCTTTAAACATGTTTCTTGAAAATTATATACTTCTTAAATTATGATACATCAGATTAAAAGAAAATATATAGTAATAATAAAATAAATAATAGGGAAAAATTATAAAAAGTTTAATGTTTTTTCTTTAAATTTTATGAATTAGGAATATAAATTTTCGAAATATAAATGAAAAAATGATAAACATTATATTCTCTCTTTTTTTTTGCCTCTGGTTTTAGATATTAGAACTCTCAGTATATTTGCCCCATAACCAGCCTAAACAAAACCTTGAAGTGAATTTTGGTATTCCCATCACTTACATATAAAACCCCCTTTTTAGCATTCATTGACTGCTTAATGCATTCATTGAAGTACTCTTATATTTCTTAAACCTTTAGGATTCTTTTTTCTTTTCTAAATCCAGCAATTTAAGGGAATTGTGTATTACTTTAAATTATATTTGTTATATTATACAGATCTTACAACATGCAGATCTCCCAACTCCGCCCCTGGATAAAGTTAAGCACATGTTGGAAAAATTAGTGATGATCAAACTGAACGGAGGTTTGGGAACATCTATGGGATGTCACGGACCCAAATCTTCAATAACAGTTCGTAACGATCTAACATTTCTGGATCTTACTGTACAGCAGATTCAGGTGATTAAAATTTATTAATTATACATGATTATTATTTCTTTATTTTGCTTATTATTATTATATCTGCATTCTTGTGAGACTTATATGTGTAATAATAATTTTTTTTAATTTTGCAGCATTTGAATAAAACATATGATACAAATGTGCCTCTAGTTTTAATGAACTCCTTTAATACATCTGAAGAAACTGCAAAAATTATTCAAAGATACGAAGGCCTACAATTACAAATTTATACCTTTTCTCAAAGTGCTTACCCTCGCATATATAAAGACACACTACTTCCAGTACCGAAAAATTGTGTTGTTGATAAAGATACTGAAGGGTATGTATTAGTTTCAAAATATAATCAATACGGAAAAGTTTCTTAAAATATTGTTTGTAAGAAAATCTGATTTCGTTTTTTGTTACTGTTTAATAACTTTTTAGGATAAGAAAAAATAAAATAAATATCTCTCTTTTGCGGATGGAAGAACAAAGAATTTTTTTTAAATTCAAATATATAAATATTCAATAAACAAAAATTAATTTAAAAGAATTTGTAATTTAAGCATATTGTAATCCGTTTATAAAAACTTACAATAACTATAAATTTATTTATTCTTTCAGTTGGTATCCTCCGGGTCATGGTGATTTTTATAAGAGTTTTAAAAATTCTGGCCTTTTGGATAAATTTATTGCCGAGGTGATCAAATTATGAATAAATTAATTATTATAGAATTAATCATATTTTTTGTATTCTCTTAATAGTACCTTCAATGTTTAAACTATGTCTATCTGATGTTTTTTAAAGTTTAAAGTTTGATTATTTCTTAACATGTTGAGATAAAATGCTAATTATCATTTATCATTTTAGGGAAGAACTTATTGCTTCATTTCTAATATTGATAACTTAGGTGCTACAGTTGATTTAAATATTTTAAATCACATCTTTAATTCAGAAGTTGAAACAGAATTCGTTCTAGAATTGACTGACAAAACTAAGGCTGACGTTAAGGTAAATATAAATTTATTTATATTTTAAATATATTTATGTTTAATAATATTACATAAATATTTTATGTTAAAATAATCAATGATCTTCCTTAACATCAGTTTATGTTATTATAAGAATCAAATTTAATTTAATCTTTAATTAAATAAATTATTTTTATAAGAATGACCATGGAGAACATTTTCAAACTCCAAGAAAAAAAAAATTTATTTTATTAAATTGACAATTATTAAAAGGTTGATAATGTACAGATGTATGAGTAAAATTGTTCTAGTATTGATGGACTCATATAGTAGTGAGAATGTGTTAATGAAAAGAAAATTGAAAATGGCTTAGTAAAGTCGAAACGTTTTTAAAGTAAAGAAAAATTTTAACTGGAAAAAAGGTTTTACTCACACCAATGAATGATTGAAATTTTTTTTTTAAATGGTGTTATTTTATATAACCTTTAAAATTTTGCCCATCGACATTCAATTTAATTGGTAAATTTATTAGATTGATCTTAATCATATAGTAATTAAACAATAAAAGAGTACTGCCACCTTATAAATTCATGGGCAACTTACGTTATGATAACTAACTGCTTTCTATTCAATTTTAAATTCATATTCATTGGAATTATTAAAACTATTGCTGCTTAGGTTTGATGTTGCCGAGTTCTGCTAGTCTGGGAAAATTTTATCTATAGCAATGAAACTTAAATCACTGTGAAGACCCGATGTCCATGTAATATAATTGTAGAATTGCACCATCTCATTTTATAACTGAAATATTTTTCCATCAAATGAAATCCATGAAGGAGCAATACAGTTTAATGTTTTGTTAACTGATTCAAATTAATAACCCTCATTAAAATTGTTAATAATGTTTTGAGAAAATAAAGGAGGTTTCAGTGTCATATTAAATAGATGTAACTTCATTGGGCAAAGCCGGTCTTTCTCTTTCTTACTTTAATTTACCATTTTGATGTCTCACTAGTCTATGTTATCAAAATTCATGAAATTTTTTTTTGGGGAATAAATGAAAAATTAAGGAATTTATGAACAAAAAAAAAAATTGTAAATTGAAAAAGAAATTATTGGAATAATTTTGGTTTTGATCCAAGAATCAATAGTGTTTATGAATATGAAAATTCAATTAGAAAATAACAAAAGAGAGTTGGTAAAAATTATATACATTTTTTAAAAATATTTTTAAGAACTATAGTTTTGTAAATTTATATAATTAAGTTCTGGTTTGAATAGATTAAAAGCTTGGTTAAGAAAAATAAAGGAAATATGTGATAAAAAAGGTGGGGATATAAATTATATTGTTTTAATTTAATACTTACTAAAGTTTAAGGGAAGGCCCTATAAAAGGGCGGTAGACACAGATATTATTATTATTATTATTATTACTAAAGTTTAATTAATTATATATTTCTATTACTTAATTTCGTTTTTCATTTTAATTCTATAGGGTGGAACACTAATTCAATATGAAGATAAGTTGAGAGTTCTTGAGATAGCTCAGGTCCCCAAACAGCATGTGGATGATTTTAAATCCGTAAAGACTTTTAGATATTTCAATACCAACAACATTTGGATTCAACTCCCAGGTTTTTATATTTTATAGTATTACTTAAATAATAAAATATACACAATACTTAATTAACTCATTATTTTGTAAAAGGACTGAAGTGCTGATTATGAAAATAGAACAATAGAAAAAACCGTAAATCTATTTTTAAAAATTTTCGGTGGCTAATTACTTTTTATCCCATTGAATTACTTTTCTTTAGAATGTGAATAAAAAGTAGGTGAAAAAAGTGAAAAAAAAAACTTAGCCATTGTGAAACAAATATACATATTTTTCATTTTTCTATAAGAAGTAATCAATTTAAATGTGCACAAATCCTCAGAAACTGGTTGAATAACCCTTGGAAGGAAATAGCTCATTCCATTCCATTATTTATCCCATTCCATTATCTTTCCGATTAATATAGAGTAATTATAGTTAATGAATAGTTTAAATAATTTGCTGCCTAATGAATATTTTGAATTTTAAATAATAACCAAGAAAATCACATAAGAGAATTTGTATTTGATTTTCTTATTAATTTTCATTAAAGGCTGAATCAATTTTAGCTGTTAAACAATTTCTTGAATGTTTAGGTATATGAAGATTGGAAAAAGAATATGAAAATGATCAGAATATTTCATTCCCTTGTACTCTTTTTTCTTTTTTAAAATATGATCATGTATCAACATTTCACATTTTCATGATAAAATACTACAAATGGGCTTTATGACTTAAGCTGTGTGAAATTTTTAAAATTAATAATATTTAAAATACTCGTAGTTACAATAAAAGTCAATAATTAAACATTGCAGAAAATTATCATTTTATCAATTACCATGCTTTTAGGTCAACAATCTCATTTTATCTAAAAGTAAATAGGTTATCTCAGAACAATCTAAGTTTTCTAATTGGTGAACATTTAAGATTAAAATAAACTGTGGCTTTACTCTTTCGATTTTCTATGATATTGTAGACACTTCAACGGTTTTATTGTTTCTAATATATAAGGATTAAAATATTCAGTTTTTAACTTTGTGTTACTAAGTTTTACTAAAGGATTCACACAAATAAATTTATATGAACTTTTTAATTTTTCAGCCATAAAGAAAGTCTTAGATCAAGGTCTTTTAAATATGGAAATAATTGTGAACCCTAAAACACTGGGCAACGGTGTGAGTGTTATTCAGCTTGAAACAGCCGTAGGAGCAGCAATGAAGTCCTTTAATGGATGTATAGGTAAATACAGTACTTATATTAGTTTTTTAAAAATATTTTTAAAGTATAATTAGATGGTATCAATGAAAAATATATATTTTCACTTTTAAGGAATAAACGTTCCCCGAAGGAGATTTCTTCCTGTGAAGAAAACATCTGATATGCTCCTTGTTATGAGTAATCTTTACAAATTGTCTAACGGCCATCTAGTCATGTCTCCCGATAGACTCTTCCCTACTACTCCTCTTGTAAAATTGGGAGATAGACATTTTTCCAAGGTAAGGGAAGATATAATTCTTTAATTTTCTATTTTTTATTTAAGTTATTGATGCTTACATATTTTATTTTGTTTAGGTCACAGAGTTTCTTAACAGATTCGCTTCTATTCCTGATATAATAGACTTAGATCATCTTACGGTTTCTGGCGATGTAACTTTTGGACGAAACGTTATTCTCAAAGTTAGTATTTTATTTATCATCATATAGTTTGATTTATTTCTTTAATGAGTTTATAAATTAATTTTAATGCTCTAAATCTTAGAGTAAGTGTAGATAAAATATGATAAATTATAAGGTTCGTTTTTAGTCAGTTGTCCAATATGAGGTTTTAATTATTTTTCTGGTAAACCTACTTCTTTTTCTACTAAAATGCAAAATACTATTTTTTTATTGCTCCATTGTTTTCTTAGAGAAAACATTTAAAGAAAATATTTTTTTAAATTTATTCTATGCAAAAATAATTGTTCTCTCCTACAATTAAGTAGAAAACTCTATGGGAGAACTCCTCTAAAACCAGCATAGCGTAAGATTTAATATTAATACTGACATGAGGGCATCAATAAGCAAATTTGAATTTCGTAGAACGTGTGCATGTTTAAGTCAAAGAAAAACTTAGAAATTTTGATATCAATATAAAAAAAAATTTTTTTTTACCAATAATTAAGAAAAATTTTCATAAAAAATAAATAAAAAAATTATTATATAAATTGAGTTTAAAAGATTAATTGTGTTGTTATTTGATTTTAGTGGATATTTTAACTTGCTGTTATTTTAGTATAACATTAATTACAGCATATCAGAATGTTACTCGTGTTATTGATGAATCAAAATATTGTCATTGGTACTTTAAAAGTACAAAATATTCATCCCCTTTTCATACAAGCCAAATCAGAAAGGAAAGAAATTCATAAAAGATATTTATTTCCTTTAAAGACCTTCTAATATAGTTTAAATATCTCTGAAAGACATGCTTAGTGTTACTGATTATTATTACAATTTAAAAATTTATATTCTTCAACCCAAGAACTTGGTAGAAACCACACTGTTTCTAAGGCAAGAGGGAAGTGATTTGTCCGAAATCACACTCAACCACCTGGTTTTTCCTCCAGCCAAGGATACCCATATTAAAGAGGCTGGATGAGAACTAAGAAGGGCTATAGATCCCAAGGGTCTGTGACTGTTAACAGATCAAATAATTTATTTATTACAGTTGGATTTGATTTTTATAATTTAGAGATTTTTAATCTGAGTAATTAAGTATCTTGCCTTGTTAAATTTATGCATTCAGTTGTGATGTAACTTTTTTTTTTTAGGGGACAGTGATCATCATCGCAAATCATGGTGACAGAATAGACATACCCTCTGGAGCGATTCTTGAAAACAAAATTGTATCTGGCAATTTGAGGATATTAGATCATTAACACAATGTTAAATTACAGTCTATTGTTATTAAAATATGAATTGTATTGTTATTTATAAGAATATAAGTTATATATAAATTTTATATATATACATACATATAATGCATATATGTATGCATCTATGAGAATATACATGCACATATGAATGTATGTATTCTTGTTAAAAATATATTTTTCTGTTTTGCAAATTTTTTATTTTGCTTCATATCAATACCCCTATTTAATGAATTGGTTCTAAAATGCTGATGTTTTTTCCAATGATATTGTTGGCCATAAGAGGGAAAGATCTTCTTTATCTAACTTCTTAGTGCCTCTCAGTATGGAGGTGTCCCAATCCAGGACAGCCAAGCCCCTCGATCTCCAGCCAGCGCTCTCATCTCATTCATATTCCTTCCCTTCCTTTCACCAATCCTTGAGATGTGGTCCATCCATTGCAGTCTAGGTCTTCCTCGAGGACGACGTCCAATAGGCCTGGCTTCAAAAAACTTTTTTGGGTCCCGGTCCTCATTCATTCTGCACAGATGACCAAACCATCCCAACTGTCTCTTCTCCACTCTCAGTGCAGACACTCCCAGGTATCCTCTCATTCCTAACTCTTTTCCTCCTTGTTTTGCTTGCCATTCTCCAGAGGTATTTCATTTCAGCAGCGGTAACCCTACTTGTCCATCGGGACCCAGCTCTCGCTTCCATAGATAAGGGTAGGTAGGTATATGGACTTAAATATGTGCAATTTTATACTATTTTCCAATTCCTTTTTCCCCACCACTGAGTTGCATAGCTTGTAGTATATGCTATTAGCTTTCTTAATTCTGTTTGAGAGCTCTTGGTCCATTTTCCCATTTCTGCTGAGCACTACTCATAGGTAGGTATATTCCTGTGCTGTCTCCAAGTTTTCTCCTCTGCAGTGAATCAAGACCTCTTCTTCATGCCCAATATGCATCACCTTGCTTTTTCCAACATTTAATATCATGCCCTTCCTTTCCAGCTCTGCCTCCCATTCCGTAACCGCCTGTTGTAGATGTCCTTGGAATCAGCAATGAGGACAATATCATCTGCGAAAACCATTGATTGTGCTAGGATTGTCCTCATGCTCCACTTTCCTACGACCATCCGTGCTGTCCTCTGCTTGCAGATTTTCAATATCTCATCCATAAAAGTGATGATAAGAAGAGGGCTAAGGCTGTCCCCCTGTCTAACACTCTTTCTCACGGCGAAAGCCTCGGAGATTTTTCCATTAATTCTGACTACAGCTTTGGAGCCATGATGCGTGCATTTTGTAGCATTTATTAATGCTGTGGGCACACTTTTTGCGGCTAGAGCTTTCCGGATTTCTTCTCTGGGGACTGAGTCAAATGCTGCCTTTATGTCCAGGAACGCTTGGTACAAGCTGTTTTCTCTATCCCATGTCTTCTCAATAGTCGTCTTCAGCGAGAAAATGTGGTCCTGTGTTTGTCAGTGTGGTCTAAAAGCTGCTTGTTCCTCTTCTAATTTGTCTTCCACGATTGATCTGAGTTTTCTTTCCAGTATAGAGGAGTAAAGTTTATAGACTACAGGGGAGAGACACATAGGCCTATAGTTTTGGCATTCACTCGAGCTACCCTTCTTGTGGATCGGTATGATGATGTTACTTCCCCACTCCTCAGGCATAGATTTGGAAGAGAAGATATTCTGAAACAGGTCTTGCAAGGCTTTATGTAATTGTAGGCCACCAAATTTTATAAGTTCTGGGGCAATACCATCTTTGCCTGCTGCTTTGCCGATCTTCATTTCTTCTATTGCCCATGTGACATCTTCCTGCCATATCACATTATCATATTCTTCTGTTTTCTCTGTTTCCCGCCTGTCTTCCACTCTCTCTTCCGAAGCACCAGAAAATAATACAGATTAATGGCGTTGCCATCTATCCAGTATTTCTCTATCTCCAGTAATCATTCGCCCAGATTCTTCCTTAACATTTTAATGGGTTTGCTCGTCTTTTCCTTCATTGGCCTCATTCTCTTCCTATTCCAAATCTTGGTACTTTCCCTGTAATCATTTTGCAGACTTATACCGAATTTTTCCTCTTTGCCACTCGAACAACCATTTTCGCTTCCCTTCATCTTCTGACGTATATCTCCCAGTTGGTGGCAGATTTGATTTTACAATACGCCTTCCAGGCTATCTTCTTCCTAACCACCGCAGCTTTCACTAGATCACTCCACCACTCAGATCTTTTACCCTTGGTACAGATTAGCTTCGTTCCGCATACAGTTTCAACAGTCTCAAGAATTGCATGTTTCAATGCTGCCCATGTATTGTTTATATTCATTTCTAGAAGTTCTTCATATTCCTTTTTCCTTTCTGGATCCTGCAGTTCTGCAATGTCAATTGTATGCTTTGGGTCTTTTCTTTCTAGGTCGTAGGATCTGGGTTTCTCCAACCAAAAGATGATGGTCCGAACCAATTTCAGCACCTCTTATAACTTTTACATCGGTGAAATATTTCCTTATTCTCCGACTTTAGACAAAGTAGTCTATAATGTTGTTTACCCTCCTTTCTTCAGCTGAGAAGGTTATTTTTTGCTCCATCTTATGTGGGAAGGAAGAGTTTCCAATGAGTAGGTCATAATCAATACAGAAGTCGATGAGCCTTTTTCCATTTCCATTTTTGGTGTGTTCTCCTTCATATAGGGAAAGATCACAGTTTAAACATTGGTCTCATGTCATCACTGATACACATGGAAACTTGCCAAAAAAAAAATTATAATTTAAAAATTATCTGAGGAAGTAAAAATTCAAATGAATTTTATACCTGAGTATGAGCTCTTGAATTTTATATATGTTCATTATGTTAATAAACTAATAAGTAGCATATTAATTTAAGTGGATGATGAGGGATTTAATATTATAAGTAGAGTACCAATTCATTTACATAGAAGAGTTTATGTAGAGAGTGAATAGTGGTTGTAATGGTAACAGTAGTTGCCATGAATAAAAAGGTCAGTGATGAGATGTCAGTTTAGGAAGAAATGAAAAGCTTAGACGATTTGGAAATACAGCAAGATCATTAGCAAAGTGGAAAACAAAGCAAACACCAACCAAGGCCCAGGAGAAGGAGAGTAGAGTGAAGACTCAAGTGACTCTTACTGGAATAGTTTGGTTTAAGGAGTAACAACCAGGGAAGGGTAATTTGAGAAGAAAAAACAATGAGTAGAGAATAAAGTTGTAATCTTTCAATGTTGTTAATTGATTATAGCAGACAAAGTCATGACCTACAGATCACACATTTGACTGTTAAAAATCACAGATCAAGAGACCACATTGACCTGCCAAACCATTCAATGGTAATAACACACCAGTTATCCTGAAACATTCTCTTTCTCAGTCTCTTCAAGTCTGAGTTTATTGGTATATCATTGCATCTGTCTGGTATTTTCGAACAACTCTTGGTCTTATTGCTCTTCCTGGCTCTGATTATTTCCTTATTGCACTTTGAGAGCGAAGATCTCTCAGACTAAAACTCTGACCTCTGGAACCCATGACAGGCCAGCAGGTGCCCAGCATGTTGTACCTTTGCAAGTTGCAAGAGTTCCAAATACTCCTACGGCTTGTTCACAAAACAATTTAAGTAAGAAATCTTAATTCACAGCCGCAACTTCTACAATCGACTACATCATCTCAAACAACAAAACATTTAGAACGGCCGAATATCAAAGATAATGCGCAATGGTTTTATAAACTTAGTAAGATTCTCTATATGATTTAGGAGCAGTGAGATAATCTCCCTCTCCTCTAAATAAATGAACCGATGTTACTGAACACTATATTTGATTTTCATATACGACCACAAACGTACGGGAAAGTTTTACTGATTCTGACTATTGACGCATCTTTTCACTCTTGTCTCAAATATTTTAGGTCAAGCTTCGTCAAGTACATTAAGATCTATCCACCGACAATCCTATTGTCTCGTTTCTTATAAATGGGCACGCTGGCTACTATAACTAGGAATTTTCTTCGCTTCCCGACTTCATGAAATTAAGCAACATATCTTGACTTTTTATACACATATAATTGATCATTCCACAAGTGATCTCACCGAATTCTAATGCACCCCCTGGTTTGATCATTATAAGTTGATATAATTTCCTTCAACCGAAAAATCTGCATCCTTCTCAACTTCCATAGACCAACGATTGGCGAAAGCTATACTGAATTTAAATAATGTAAAATTGTAGCAGTAATAACTTAAACATTCCAATGAATATAAGTTTAAAGTAGTTATTTGCAACGAATTGCACCAGATAGGAAAAGTATGGTGTAGTAAATTAAGTAGTCGCTGTTCTGGACTTGTACCAAAATAACATAAACTTCTTAGCTTCTATGGCAAAGTTTTACAACCTACCCAGTTATTATTGTTACCTCCCTGCTCTTGTATTTTCATGACTAGTTTACGATTGAGTAGGTGTTTTTGAATACATATTTGTGTTGTTTTTTCTCTTCGATTTCGCTTACGCACAAACTCTGTGATTTACCTTTCATGTTGTCTAGATAATATTTATTGACAATTATGTCGAAGAAAGAAGCTGAAGCTCCTGTGGAATTGGAATGTCAGTTTGTACTTCGTTTACCAGAGGTTTGATTGTTTGTTATTGTAATATTTACAAGATTTATCTAGCAAAAAACTGTTACTCATAAATTCTCATTTGTTTAGGATCCTGCCAGGGTACTCCGTGAAATGCTTAGAAGTGGAACCACTAGCCTCAAAGACAGGTTTACTATAAAACTAGAGAATGATGTTAGGTATGGTGAAGTGAAAGTTGACAATTGGCATTTACATGCTAAGGTAATTGTTTATTATGTTGTTTATATTAACTGTCAAATGAAAGGTATGTTATAGTGGACCATTTGGTATGTTGATTATCTTTGATGCATTAATTAATCTTTTCTTTGATTACTTCATAAATTATATTATAACCAATTTACTGATACCCAATGCTTAGAATTTATAGTAATCCAAATATCATGAAATTTTGGATTTGATAATCATATTAATCAATTCACTCTGAAACATTTCATTGAGTTTTGTTTGTTATGAGTTAATGGAGTATTATAGGTTTCCATTTCTTATTAGTTGTTTGAGAGAGCATAATGTATTAAGACCAATATGTTATTATTACTGATAAGCTAATTCTGATAAAGAGTATGCATTTGTTGTAAGTTATGCCTAAATAAAGTTTCATTAGAGTTTAGGTCTGTTACTCATACTATGTTTTTCTTTTTTTATAAAATAATGAACTATGTAAGTAAATAATGCTACTTAATGTTTCAGGTTGTAGATTTACCTACAATTGTAGAATCATTAAAGACTATTGACAACAAAAGCTTTTATAAAACTGCAGACATATGCCAGGTAATTATTTTTTTTTTTAATTAGTCAAGTATCATTTGGATAGAAAAAGCTATTATATTACTAAGTGATATAGTAGTAATAGCTTAGATCTATTTAATTTTTATTAGATTGGTTACTTATTATAATCGGAGTAAAAAGAGTGTTGGTGTCTGAGTGCCGCCTTCAGTTTTTTAATCTTTTAACCACCATATCTCAATCTGGACCTAACAGAAATAAAAAAGGGAAACCAAATAAAACAAGTTTAAACTCGATACATTTATTTTTAGTAAAACAAAACATCAAATAAGGGTTTTGATCCAGCTGCTCTTAGATGTCATATCAGTGTCCTGTTGACCAGATTGTGAAATTTTACAGCCCTCAAAAGAATGAAAAGTGTCAGTACAAAATAACTGTGCCAAACCTTCTTACTCTGATGTCTTCATTCCTTAAATCACAAACATTAAGGTGTGAAGATCTCAAGCAAACACTCAGGTATAAAGGAATCCAATTAGGACTTTTATTACCTCCAGAGTGTTTTTTTATAGTCACAGGGTCGTGAGTAGTTCTGCACCTTACTCCTGAACATTTTGCTAATAAAATCAATGATTTCTTGGAGTATTTTGTCTGTAAAAAACATTGTAACGCAGTTGTGAAATCTTTAGCTACTTACTTCAATCCTGGAAGAAGTATTATGGAGGGTCTGAGCACTGCTATCGGTAACCTGAACAAAATATGTGTTAATACTAACCTGAAACGTTGGGGAAATGCCTTAATGTTGTGTTCCATGTAGAATAGGTTTTTTGTAGATGGAAAAAGTCCACTCGCATGGTGGTGGGACACAAACAAGCAAAAAAGGCGGCTTCAGACCCCCCTTCTCGTGAGTCCTTGAGGGTTAACGCATAAATATAAATCCTAGTTGACAAGTTTGAATATGGATTACTCTGATGAAAGTTTTATATATTTAATTTTTATTGAACTTTTTGGATTTGTAAACTAATATTTGTTGTCATAAATTGTATTATATCATATTGTGGTAGTATTGAATTGTGCTTCTTTTTCTTGATGGAGCATCCAGTGAATGGTGGTTTTGGAATTATACAATCATCATAAATATCGTGATGGCTTAACAACCCACGTAGTCATGGCCCCCTTATATTCACTCCTTTAATATATACTTTTTATGAGCTGTGATATTTATTTCAAATATGTTTTAGATGATGATTTGTAAAGAAGAAGACGATCAGGTTACAACAGATGAAGAGTCACCGACTAAACACAAAAAAAAGGATCCTAATAAAGTTGAAAAAAAATTTCTTTGGCCTCACGGTGTCACTCCTCCTCTGAAAAATGTGAGAAAGAGGAGATTTAGGAAAACTCTTAAAAAGAAGTACGTTGAAGCCCCGGAAGTTGAGAAAGAGGTAAGCTTTTTTTTTTTGTTTGTTGTACACCCCACAAAAAAAAAAAATTAAATTTATAAATCCTGAACCATAGAGACGTTCAGTTGATGGTTGGAATATAAGATTTCTTTGACAACTGTTGGAGGATTTGACTGAGATCACGCCAAAGGGCTAGTCTTTCCCTCAAACAAGGGTGCCGACTTTATAGGGGTTGGTTAAGCCCCAGGAAGAATCTCCAGATCTAAGAGGATCGATTTACGGCTGTAACACTATAAATAATGGTAAATCAGAGCCATATCAAAGCACTCTGCATATCCAGTTGCCAATATATAAAAATTAAATCTAATAAATAATGACTAAAAGTGAACACTTTTGTTAACAAAAAAAAATGTTAATGTTATAAAAAATCTTGAGTTTATAATGTTTTGTTATATATAAAGGATGTATTCCACTTCTTATTTTCTCCCTTCTCTGTCTTTGAGCAATACAATGTTAGAAGTATTTGGATTTTAACGTATCATCTTATTTTTGCACTTGACTGGTTACAATCTTGTAACCCATTCTGGTTTAGGAGCTGGCCATTAGCTGCTTCCATGCTCCATGAATCTCTGCTCAGTTGTCTTCCTTGAATAGGTCCTCTTCTTTACAATAGTCGGCTGGATTTACTGTCTCCCCCTCGTATAAACTCTTTATACAATAAATAAAATCTTTATTGTAAAAACATATAGGATTGGTACTATTTAGAGGCCAGTTTCCCTCATTGTCTGAAAACATAATGCAGGTTATGTCGATGTATTCTCCAGAGTAATATGTTTTCATTATCTTAGATCTTCTCCAATTCAATGCTTTAACCAAAAATTTAATTAGAAATAATAACTTTCACTATGTTATAGTACATTGTATATTCTTTTGTGTTGTGTAATGTATTTAATAATAAATAGTATAAACCATTTATCTAGTTGTATGTTTTTGCATTAGAAAATCAAACATCATATTTAACAGTTGCACTTTTTAACACGCCATTATTGTTTAAAAATGATGTATGATAGATTAGTATTTAAATTAAATGCTAATAATTATGATAATAATAATAAAATTAATTCAAGCAATTGGCTCTGTCTATGTATGTATGTTTAATATTAATTATATTATTGTCTCTCTCTTTTTTGTTTTGTCAAATCTAAAAATTATATTATGTTTACCACAACTTACTTAATAGGTAAAAAGGTTATTGAGAGGAGATAATGACGCAGTAAGTGTCAAATGGGAAGTCATTACTGAAGAAGAAGAGAAAAAAGTACACATTAAGGAGGAACCTTTAGGTCCTGATGAAAGTCAGGATACTTCAGCGAATAACACCCAGAACACACTAGGTTTGTTAATTGTCCATATTATCTTTTCATAATTATATTAATTTTCATCAGCACATATGTTTCATGCTCGTATTATTTTATTACATTTCCATGAATTTTTTTAAAATTATGTTATAAACAGCCGAACATGACATATTTGGAGAAGCCCTTTCTGAATCAGACGAAGAAGAACCTCATTTAAATCTTATGGAAATTGAGGAAAATTCAAGGCTGTCTGCTGACGATTCTAGGATATCAGATTCAATGTCTTTACAAGTATATAGATATATTTTATTTTGTCTTAATTAGTTTTAAAATATAAATAATATATTTTTCATTATTAAATTTTTCTGTTTTCAGATGTCCGACCGAGGGGAAAGAAGCGATGAGAGGCTTATCACCGAATTTTCAGGTTCAATGTTCCCTGTTAAGACAGAACCTGAAGATGATAGGGATTACATGAGGAGCACTAAGGAAGGGCTCACACACGGTAATTATTTTTTTACATTCTTTTATCATTTATTAAATAAATTAAGTAGTCATAATGGTGGAGTTATAGTCAACCCCATATTTCCCTAACCCACTTCAAGAAGTTTGGGTTTTATATTTAAAGTCAACCAACCATAGTTTTGTTACATCACACCACTTTCAAGAAGGTGAGTAATTATGAACTATTAATTCCAAAGTCATTACTGCATTAACATACAATGAAAAATTAGTTGTACATGTAGTAGTGTGACTTTACCTGGAGATATACTAGGACTCGAATACAGAAATATACATAGGCGATATGATAAAAAATAGGAGGCATCTAAGTTAATAGATAGATATATTTTTCTAGTTTGGGAATTAAATGCCTTAAATACACTTAACCTTCACTGTTATTGCACCCTACAAATCTGTGAGCTTAGACTTATGACCTTTTTTGGACTTTCTTTATCATAGCTATGCATTATATGTGTTTAGATGATATACAAGCACGGCTTGAAGAACTTAGAGGTGAATTGAATGAATTAAGAGTTAGAAGAAGTCAACAAGAAATGGAAATTACTAATATAGAGAATATTGCTCTTCGTCAAAGGTTTCAAGAGATCTTGGATGGACTTATACAGGAACAATTGGATAAAGAACAAGAGGTATTAATAGTTTGTAATTACTCTTTTGCTTTTTTACAATGGAATATATTTTTATATTTTTTTCTTTTCTATTTCAGTTTCAAGAATTATCTCAACTCCTCATGTGATGCCCAAAAACATATTATCAAAAGTATATAAATTTTATTTTTTACAAAAAAGAAAAAACAATCAAATATATTAAGTTAATGATACTGTCAATAATAAAATATTGTTATTGAATATTAAATGTTAAAAAAAAAAAAAAACTTCATTATGTTATATTGTTTATCTCTGTTCTGAAGTCATTATGGGTAATAATATTTGAATATACATATCTATGTTTTCCTCTGATGGAAGAGCGAGTTGATCTTTGTTGATGAGGTTTATGATTTCATTTCTTTTTTTATTTAGTTTAGACATCCTCTCAGCAATATTCTTCTTGTCTTTTACCTTTGCTTCCTGGGCAATTGATGAAATGATCCGTCTTAAAGCTAAATCAGCAATATGTTTATGGTTGATATTTATATTTGTAGGTTCTTTGTTACTCTCGAGTTCTACAGGTATAGCAGCAGTATCAAGCAGAATTTTAACTGCATCTAAACATTTTTCAATGTTTTCTTCGCCGCTTACTATCAATGTATTCTTCTCCCAGCTATTATGATTAACAGGAGCTTCCATTTTTTCGTTTACATTTAAAATCTGATTTGTTGGGAGTGGGTTATCTCTATTATAATTACGCATGAAACATGTTATTAACGATGTTTCAACATAAACCTGACAAAATTTTATTCTATATTTCTGAGCAAGTTGGTAGAAGGCGTAACGCATACTATGATAAAACATATTGTCATCTAAAATAATTAACAATTTATGATTTGATATGTTTTTACTTAAAAAGCTGACGATTGCATCATCTACATTTGACAAGATATTGTTTCTTTCTTGTTTCCAAACAGTTTTATCTGAATTCCACTTAATCAAATCATCATAACAAAAGTGTAGAACATCAGTAAAACCTAACTTGTGTTTTGTTATCAGGGAAGCTAAATATGTTTTGCCAGATGCTGGAAGTCCTATCAAACACAATATTGATACCACAGGAGAAGCCATAATTACTTAATTAACAGGAACTTCATTCGCTTTTACTTCTTCCTCATTAGAGGCTTGATTATTGACGCTTATTTCATTCATCCGCCTTTGTATTATTTCAGGCTGTATTTCAACATATACTTCCATCAGTTTATGGTTTAATCCCAAATATTTAGTGACACATCTGTCCAAGCACTGGATCTGTGAAAAAAGTTTAATTGTATATCATCAACAGTTGAGAATTTAAACTTAGTTAAAACTAATACATTTAAAAATGATTGATGTTATCTATATTGACAGTTACTGCAATGGGAGTATGATGAACTGAAGTTTGGAAGCTGCAAAAAATATAGGTCTACTCTTCATAGTTTAGGTATAGGAAGATAATTAAATAAAATCCTCATACATCTAATTTATCCATATCTGACGTTAGGTTATTGCTTAGGAAAATGTTTGCTATGCACTAACTTAATCTGAGTGGTAAAGGAATAAAAAATAAAGGCATGTCTCATTATGATAGGTATTTATTCATATTTTAAAGATAGTTTTTCTGAACAGCTAGAATATTAAGTATTCCTAACATCATAAACCCTGGCAGGATGGCCTTAGAAATTTTTAACAGAAGTAAAATTTAAAAATCCATAGTAATAAGGGAACGTAAAATGGGGATCTCGAGCCTGTACGCTATCAGGTACTTGTTAATGATCCTAATTCTATGTTGATAGGCAAACTTTAGGACTACCGCTGTACCAACATCAGATTAGTCATAGAAGCATAAAGTGATGTTAAATAAGATATACTAGTAATGATTTTCAATACAAATAGAAATGGGTATTCTGGACTCCAGAAAAAAGTTATAACATAAGACAATATCTGTTTCTGTTATATCACTTAATATTTAAATACCATTTATATCTGTGGATTCCTCTATGCCTAATTTAAATTAAATAATTCTGTCTATTCAATTATAAATACAACTTTCTTATAATGAACTACATTTTGGCACTTAAAAAATTTCAATTCTTTTTTGAGTCTAATGAAGTCAGTTATAGCACATTGGATATTTTTTCACAACTACATCAATTTTTTTATTAAATGCTACTATAAAAGCTATATAATAACAAAATTAATAAGCTCTCGATGTTCATAAATAAATACAGTCAAATTTCAGAGTAGTACTGAGTAAAAGCAGTGTCCTTGGTTGTTAAGGAATCTTACTTAACTGCTATGAATAAATAACTAAACGTCAAACTTGCCTCTGTGGTAAGAAAGGTTGGCAGGGGCATAAAACTGCTAATAAAAAGATAAATTGAAATAAGTATGCAGAATGAATGATGATTTATTTATATTTCTTAAGAACAAATATTGATTTTCCAAAACCAAAAATATGAGAAAAAGGAGAAAGGTTAATTTATAAAAAAATAAGAGACCATACAAAAATGGAAGAGGAAGGTTACAAGGCATGTTTGGACACAACAGTACTAACATTTAAAAAAGGAAATTACATATCATGTTTTATTGGTCAAATTAAATTTTATAAAAATAAAACTCAGTGTTAAATAATTTTCACATTAGAAAATATAGTAAACCGTTCTAACTGATAAGTGGGAATAATATTAGTATTTTGCTTTAAAAATTATTTTTAACACAGCCTGCATTAAGGTCATAGTATTCTTAATTGATGTAATCAGTATTAGAACAAGTATTAACCTAAAATTGTAAGAAAACTAATCTTAAGGTTAAAACAAAATCATGATGATAACATCTCATAGGTGAAAAGCTACTTTCTTATAAAGTAATATTTAATGGGAAAAGCGACTAAGTAATACCAAACATAGCACATAAATTTATTGTTTTGTTTTCTTAAAGTTTAAATGTAGAACTAAAACAGATCTAAACATCCTATCAAAATTCATTATGCCTTAAATCATTGAAGGTTTAAAATAAAATCAAATTTTTCAACCTTCCTAAAATTTAAATAAAGTTTTAAAATATGAAAGTTTAACAAAATAGCCAAACTAACCTCTTCATCAGTTGTTGTTCTATCAACAAATGTATTGACACAAGTATTAAAACATGTTTCAGAAATTCTATTAAATACTCCTAAGAAGTCTTTCACCTACAATAAAAAATTATTAGATAATCAGAGTATTTTAAAATTGAACACTAAATTAATTAAATTTGACCTGTCTCAGTTGAGGGTCTGCCATGGTGTGGCAGAGTGCAGCCCTTTTAAATCTTAACATGCATAACCTGATCATACCAACAGGAAGGTTATAAAAATAAACATACTTGATGTTGACATCCCAATGTATTTTCTATAATATAGCACTAGAATAGTGAGAATTCGCATTGAATACAAAAAAACTTCACAGATATATTAACAACAATTAAATTATTATTTACAAAGTATTTAACTACAGTTATTTATTTTATCAAGTAGAAATAATCTTTAAAAAACTAGCTCTATTAACATTAAAGTTACAAAATGTAGTTCATACTTTTTAAAGTCCAAATATATACAAGAGTTTAACTTAGATACACATTTAAAAATGGAAAACAAAACCTTTCATGCTTCATATCTTAACGCTACCAGTCTTAATGAAGATACTTTTGTAATCAATTAAATTGTCCTCGCAAAAATACCATTAAAGTTTTGGTTGGTTGAGCCATTGTTATTATCATCATCTTCTCCCATGTCGACATCAGAGATGTTTTGCTGTTGGGTTTCTTTGTTGGCATCTTCTTTGAGATTATCTCTGATGTTCAATAAATACTTCCCTAATTCTCCAGCAGGAGGCCTCCAAAGAACCAAGGCATTAGTAGGCCTTTTGAAGTTATCCAAGATGTGTTGTGGGAGTGGAGATTGGACATTCTTTTGGAGCTCTCTTATTTCATCACACATAACTAAAGTAGGTAAAGATGACTTCTGATTCACACCCTTCAATGGCTCATCCATTTCTATTTCAACATTGCTAGTTCCTGGATTACCATGAGACGTAAAATCTTTACTAAGATGGATACCTTTTAGTTGGGAGACCATTTTCTCTTCAGTGATAAGCATTTTGGAAGGATGGAGTTCATAATCAGTAGGATCTGGTTCTATTTTCCTTTTATTGTACCAGGAAATATTACAAGTAGTATTTAGCCCAGTTCGTTTGCTGCTGCTCGGTCGAAAAGTTATATTGGGATTCCACATCTTGATGGATGAACACAATAACAACTAACCTTCCCAGGTAGCCACAAATAGTCAATCTCTCAGGACTGCATCAGACAACTGAATCTGATTGGCCCATTGAGGACAAGGGGTGGGGCGAAGTATTAGTTTTTTTCAAGTTATTATTTTTTTATTCTGAGGATTGCATTTTAAACTTGTGGTTCTTCTTTATTTTTTAAAAATAAATTATCTATAATAATTTCCTTTCACCAAAAAAAAAAAAAAATTGCCTATGTTAATAGAAATATGCCTATTGCCTATGTTATTTAGCATAGAAGTAGCTCGAGAGAGTAGTAGAGGGGGGGGGTGGATCTTCCTTAAATGAACTTGAAATACGTAAAAACATTAATAAAAAGGAATTATTTAAAATCAGAAAGATATTTTAAATTTTGAAACGAAATAATTTCATTTTAGAAACAAATATTAGATTAATAAATTAGTCATGTATTAATTATACCGCTATGTTTCCACTATGGTTAGATTTAGTTGTATAATTTATTTGGTACAAGGAAATTATATTTACAACCTATTTAAAATTGATGTATTTTATTTTTCTTACAGAAAAATAACGATACATAAAACTGGAAAATATAGTTATTGTGCAAGAAGCAATAACACCCCAACTGTTTATGTTTGTTCGATGTTACGCCAAATTTTCACTATTCAAATTATTTCCCACATCAATGGTTTGCTGTTTGTGTAAAATGTACATTTTCATATGATCTAGTCAAAATCAAATTATTGTACGTAAAACAGAGAAAGCAATCATCGGATATGGTTAATCATGTTAGAGAGGAAAATAGTTGATTTTTATTGGCACTAAAAAAATATATAACAAATAATAAAAAAATAAAAATAAGTGTTCACTTATTTGGTGTTAATTTATGACTGCATCTCCCACTATTTCCATCCTCCTCCAGATATGGTTAATGTTTCGATGAAATTCACAAATACTAACAGTCGAACAGTAGTTAGCTGTCCAACCTTTGATGCCTTTAACTCCATTTGTCAATCCCCAAGTATATCGATAATAAAATGTATTTACTCTATACTTTTTTCCATCCGCTAAGAGATTACCAATTAACTTGAATTAAATTAACAATCTATATACGAGGAAGTTTGTAAAATAAAACACATATCTTTTGTGTCATTTCGTTTGCCAACTCATTCCACGAATCAAATGCATCTCGTTGTTTTAACTAAAATAAATAGTTGCTACTGTTAAAATAAATGGCTTACGCTTTGATGGATACAGAAAATACTATTACTTCCATAAACCAGGCTACTATCTATTGATATTCCTGTGAATTTTTGTTATGGTACTAGAAAAAGTATCAACTTCTCTGAAATGGGAAATTACAGGATTAATCAGCATTTACAGAATCATAATTATGATATTAAAGCCAATTTTCTGAAAAGTCTATTTTGATATTATAACAATAGTGGATGACACCCTAAAAGACTGTACAGATAACTCTTAGTGGAACCGAAGCTTAGTATTTGTAGGGTTGCAATGGCTAATGTTGAGCTTGCATAAATGTTTACCAATCTACTCCCAAACTGAAAAATGACACCAATCTTGCAGGTATATAGTCCTGGATTTGAAATTTATTGAAGATGAATTGATAAAATTGTTAAATATTGCGGCATTGTGGAGAGAGTTCACCAATGCCAAGCAATATTTGGTACCTATCATCACAAAACAATAACTGTCGTAGGATAGTATCCCATAACTCCCAAATAATTTACAGATACATTGAGTTGTCAATACAGCTTACAGGTGCGTCGATCGGGAGTGAACGTATCTAACCTATCGAATCGAGTGTCCTAACCAACTCGTTTCAACTGAACGTTTCAAAATGTTCACAGTCAGTCAGTCTGGGAAGAAAGATGGTTTGGCTCCGTGTCCGTTCTTCTTCGTAGAACCATCAGTTGAATTCGGAAACGGAATTGCAAGTATTGGAACTTTCTTCCATAGCTTCGCTCCTTCCAACAAGGTCAGCGGCTCACCTTGTTACCTGCATTTGCCTTGAGAGGAACAACTTTTGGTGTCTTTTGTACCCCCTCGTATTGAAAAGATTGTGTACACCGGCAACGTCTGTACCTTGTCAATGGATTTCTTCTAAAGTGAGAAAAACAAAGACTGAAAAACAGAGTCAACTTCTCCCCAAAGATTTACCTAAAAATAATTAGGAAAATGCTCACCAATTATGGTTATCTCCCAACTTTGTTTATTTATTATTTCTTTTATTATAATGTATGTATGCAGTGCATATTACATATATATATATATATATATATATATATATATATATATATATGCACCTAAGTACCTACTCGTACCTGTTCAATTTATTAGTACTGTTACCTAAGATGAAAGGATGGATGATATTCAATACTCATCGATAGTCAATTGCTATTGAAATTGGTTTGGGTGACGGGTAGCTCAGTGGGTAAAGCACTGAGTTGCTATGCCTAAGGTTCCGGGTTCAAGTCTGGTTAGGGCAGGTAAGTTTTTTAAAATGTTAACAGCCGTAGTTAGAACTGGTGGGATCTGAGGACCCTCCTGGAGCTCCCCAGCTTTTTTAAAGTTTGTAATCTTAATTGGGGGACAAACCTGGCGTTTGAGTGTGATCTTGAACAAATCACCTCCTTGCAAAACCGTTGAGCTGGATACAGTACAGTCTTTACCAAGAGTTCATGGGTAGTAGAAATTTTTAATTTCTACTATTTAAAAAATAAAATAGACACTTACCTGCTCCAGTTATACTTTTTCATGTTGTCCAAAAGCAGTCAATTCAACTAATAAAATTATATTTATTTTGCATACATTTTATGTCGTTAATAAGTAATTCAATGCACCTGTTGTCAAATTAAATGAAAAAAGAATAAATAAAAAACCGCAGGGCACTCGAAGTGAGTCTTTATGCATAAATAATTACACAGAATTGATTGTTATTAGACGATATCGAATACTACAAGAAAGCTGCCGATATATCGCTCCTACACCATCGATGTCTCAACCTTATTTTTAGTATTGCCAACCAAACTTTAACAAAAAGTTTCCTTGTGAGTCATAAAAACTTGTTAATAGATTATTGGTTAATAAAATTATTATAAGCTTTGATATATAAATTAAAATCTCATTTTAACCTATGTATGTATGACTAATAATTCGCCTTTATCTGAAATTTAACTTTTTATTGATTTGCGAATTTCATCCAAGTATTGGCCTAACACTGAATGGGTCTAACAGTTCATCTGGAATTTAGCAATTGTAGGGCTGATATGATTAACAAGTGATTAGTGTTTTTTATCTAGGAAAATATATTATCCGGCAAATCGGTTTCAGTTGACTTCTGGACTAACCTCAAGTCTGATTCAGTAAGGATATTTATGAAGGAACCTTTCTTCTTATCAGAAAAAAAAATTACTCTTGCTTTTGTGAATTTGATGTAAATTGTCCTTTATTTTATGATATCATGTATCAAGTTAATGTTTTAAAACTAATAGTGTATCACTTTTAAGTATTTATTGATTACTACCAACTTTTATCTGCCTGTATTCGATGTTTAAGTAATATACTTTGTTTATATTTGATATTATATAAAATCTGTTTGTTTTAGTATTATTTGAATAACTTCAGTAATGAATGACGTTAGTAAAGCTATCCACCAAAGTATGGAAGTACCACATTCTAGGTCTGGAAGTCTTCAACATCCTACTTCTCTGCCTCTTACTAACACCGCAGGTGAATAAAATTGATTCAATGGTAGACGTACACACTTTAATCGAATAACTTTGACACAAATCGTATATTTTTTAGCACCGATGAGTCCTGGCAGCCCAAGTCAGAATGGTGATTCACATTTAGTTAAATCCCAAGCATCTAAAATAGAAACAATAAAAAATTGGAGTATATCGACTTATAAATGTACTAAACAACTTATGTTTGAAAAATTGGGAAAAACCTCAAGAACTGTTGATACAGGTACTTCATCCACCGTTATATATATTCATATTATCATCGGCTTTTTATGATATTGTAAAAATATCTTAATGTATTATAATTTTAGATATTGTTTTTGTAGGTAAATTTTTCTCACATTTTGTAATTTATTGTTATAGTTTTCAATGAATGCATTACGTTACTTTTTTGGGACTAAACTAGCATTGCTTTTTGTATTGGTATCTGTTATGCAGATTGTCGCTTTGAGTTGAGTTACATGAAGTTTTTACTGTTCATATTTTCATTTTTTATAGTTTCGAAAAATACAAGTTATCATGAGCTTTAGTATAGAAAAGAGAATGTAATTATGGATAATGAGTGATTTCGGTTATCATTTCATCAAAAAATAAAAGTTTCGACTAACATTTCGATGTATAAATGATATATGTTTGTTGAAATGTTCAATTCTAGATGAAATGATTACCGAAGTATACAAATTTCCCATAAACAGTTCAAAATTCTCTTTTCCATAGTAAAGCTCATGATAACTTGTATTTTTGGAAATATTAAAAGGGAAACAAATGAAAAGTTAAAACTTGCTGTGACTCAACTCAAAGCAACAACGTGCAGAATAATTACCTTTGTATTAATAGTTTTTTACCTGTTTATTTTGTTAATAGAAGTGTTTAATAATAGTTATATGTTAAATACTACCATTGTGTTAAAATAATGACCATGGTGTAAATTACATGAACTACTTTTGTTTTATTGTTAAATTATTAATTCAAGTTGGATAGCTATTCTGATAGATGAATTTTGACATGCTATTAGCCAAAAATGGTTATTTAATAATTGGAACTGGTTGTTCTTTTCATAGCCTTTTTGTTTTTGCTTCTTACATCACTCTAAATTATCACTCTTAAATATCTTAATCTAAATTCATGTTTTGTGAAGGGATTGTTTATTTTATAAATATAATGAACACAATTCACTATTGTCTCAGCTCTGTTGTTAAGGTTAGGGGATAATATTTAGCCTCCTAACTTATCCAAGAACAAGAAAACTATGACAGAGTAAAATATTGAATGTAACTATATTTATATAGGATCAAGTATCATGCATTGTTTTTAAGATTTAAAGGGCATAACTGTACTATGATGCTGCATAGACCTTGTTCTCTGATTCACTAGTATTTATATCTCTATTTGTGGTTTTAATTATTATATTTTTTTTTTAGATTTAGAAAGGCAAATTGAATTATTGAGAGATACACAGAGAAAATACTCCAATATACTTCGTCTTTCACGAGCTCTTGCTAGTCACTTTTATCATGTAGTTCAAACGCAGGTATATATTGATATTAGTTAATCTATATTACTTTTGTACACAGTTGAATTAAAGTTAAAGGAGTTCCTCATTACCATAGATGTTTTGATAGATTATATCATTCTAAATTATCTTCTTTAATTTGTTGCTGGAGCTTGTTTTCTTTAAAAAATATGATGTACGAAATTGATTTTTGTTTGACCTCTGCTTATAAGGACTCAATGCGTTGAATATTGAGTTATAGATCTCAAGATTCTAAAATCTGACTATAAAAATGGCACCCTTATTTGGGGGAAAAAATCAGGAGGTCGACTGTGATCTCAGTAAAATCACCTTCCTGCCATAACAATTTGCTTAGAAATTCTGCAGTCCCGCCCAAGTACAGGTCCCAATACCCATCATGGGCACTGGTTATACTAAAAATGTAATGATAACAGTGCTGACTGTATATCTAATCTTGACAAACAAAAATTAACAATTTCAAGCCTGCGGATAGTGAAACACTTATTTGCTTATTTAAAAAAAGGCTTATTCTCTTTTCATTAACAACAATTTTATCATTATTATAACTATTATTGTATTCAATTTTATAATTATAAACTTGAGTTTATTGCCCCAATGATTAAAGGAGTGATTCTGGAACCTTTGCTTAATATTTTTATTCTTAAAGTTGATTGATTTTTATTGGTTTATTTCTTTTTTTTTTAATCTCTTTCTTCTTGACATCTGTTTGTTCTTTTATGTAAGTAATGTAATATTACTCTTTTATTTATTATTGTAAGTTTTTTTTTGTATATTTATCCCAATAATTTCGTAATTTTAAATATTCAGATATTTATTATTATTTTTACTGTAATTAGACTTCTTACAAATTGAAAACAACTTTTTATTTAATATTGGCTATTAATGTGGATTCCATAAGAATTATATCTTTGTCAAAAGATGCTATTTGACTTTGCTTATTTACTTCTATTCTGAAATTTTAATATTTAGTCTTTTTTTCTTTATGGAATTCTCAATCTCTATTTGTTTATAGCACGCTTTGGGAGAAGCATTTTCTGATTTGGCTCAGAAATCGCCTGAACTTCAAGAAGAGTTTTTGTATAACTCCGAAACTCAACGTAATTTAACTAGAAATGGAGAGACCCTTTTGTCAGCTCTTAACTTTTTTGTATCTTCAGTTAATACCCTTTGCAACAAGACAATAGAGGACACTCTTCTGACTATCAGACAGTATGAATCAGCCAGGTGTGTATGATTACTTTATCTTTGCTTTTGATGGATTCATTTTCTCTTATTTAAAATTCTCTGTTTAATAATGTGAATTCCTTCAATCTTATTTTTATTTGTATTTTTCAAAAATCTAATCTAAGCTCTTGTCTTTTTTCCCGAAATTTTTAAATCAGAATTTATAAAACCATCATCCTTCCAACTTGGGCGCTGACACTGAGGGATGAACAATGTTTTAAGGTATTCGAAAATAAAGTGTTGCACAGAATAGTCTGTCCAAAAAAGGATGAGTCCTCGGGAGAATTTAAGAAATTACACAATATGGAATAGCAAAGCATGCAACCGGTTAATGTTATTCAAGTGATAGACCCTATCAACATTAAGTTTTAATTTTTTTTCTAGAAGTTATTCCATATGTGCATTTTATATTTTTAATGGTTACAGAATTGAGTATGATGCATATAGAACTGACTTGGAACAATTGGCACAAGCTCCCAGAAGTGAAGCGACGTCTGCTCGGCTTGAAGAAGCACAATTAGCTTTTGAAGCTCATAGAGATGCTTTTGAAAAACTTAGGGCGGATCTCACTGTAAAACTTAGATTTCTTGATGAAAATAGAGTAAGTTTTTATACCTATTTAAAAATTATTGAATCGAATGCAGATCAGGACCTTCATTATTTTATCATCTTGCTTTACCATGATTTGCTGAATCCAAATTATGTTAATGGTTTCTCTTTTAATTTATAATTCCTGCTGTTGTCCTTCACATAGCAATGAATCACTTATTTTTTTAGATTGTGGAGTATCATTCATTAATGTTTTATTTATATTTTTATAATTTTTTACTTATAGCTTATTAAATAACTATTAGTTAGGGTAGATAATAGGTGTTTAATCGTAATAAGTTGAAATTCTCATAGAATCAAATACTAAGAAAATTTTGATCATTTATTATTACTTATTGTTAATCTTTTTTTGATCTTGAAATATCCTCATACAAGACTGAAAAGACAAGAAACTGTTTGACGTTTTCGCCTTCTTCAATATTTACTGGAAAAACATTCAAAGCTCCCAATTAATTACAAAAGGCTCATTTACATGACAGTTATCAGACCTATTTGGACATACGGAGTTGAGCTTTGGGGCTCTACTAAACCATCCAATTCATCTCGTATCCAATCCTTGCAATCCAAAATCCTTCGTAAAATCCTCAATGCTCCTTATTATGTCACTAACAAACATCATGATCTATGTCATCCATCATGATATCTCATATCCCAGTGAATATCCCATATGTTGCTGATTTGGCCCAAACTAGATACCTATCCTTCAATGAAAAGCTCCATACACACTTGAATCCGCTAGTCTTTCAACTTGCTTCCCATAATATTCCTAATAACCCTCCGAGGTGTCAGAAAAGAAGATGGCCTCGAGACCTTCTACTATAGAACTTTATTGTAGTGCTATCAATGGATAGTTTCTCCACAAGTGTTTTTTTTTTCATGTCCTTTGTTCATACAGCAGATTTACTTGATGTAACATAATTACAGTTGTAAATATCAATAAATTATTCTTAAAAAAAAAAAAAAAAGGTCTGACCAAAAGATCGGTATGCATATTTATATATGTGTATATATATATATATATATATATATATATATATATATATATATATATATACACATATATAACATACACATATATAACATACACATATATAGGACAGTAGAAGAGGGCTCATGAACCAAATATCAACTATCTGAACTGACTTAGCTGATCACAAAAAAAAAGAAAGATTGACATTGTCTGGAAAATAAGTTTAAAGAGTATTTTCCCTAAACTTAGGCTTTCTAAGACTATTATTTTCTTACGTACTTAAATTTAGAGACTTAGCTGCCATGAAGAGCTATTAAATCAAAATTTAACTTAACCCTGCGTCAGGTGCGTTCCTAAAAGTCACTCTTCAGGGCAGGGGTACCAAAATGATACAATTGTTAGTAATTCACAATGTTTTATACTTTAATGATTAAAATCAACCATATGTGTAAAGACATTAAAGAAGAAATTTCATTTCAACCAGAAAAAGGTTCTTTATTTTTAACTAAAAAAAAGATAAAATATAGAAATAATATTTTTTGAGAAATTTAAAAAATAAAATTTTATCCCTGAAATCATCTATGGAAATGATTAGAGAAATTAGTTAGCCCAAATAAATATGAACTAATAAATTATTGAAATAAAAAATATCAATTATGAAAGTTAACAATTTCAAAATAACTATTAGGTACTGCTTGAATTACATTAGGTCAGTTATCATCAAAAGTAATTACTCAGCTATAAAGATTTGTTTTAACAATGAACTCTTCCTTTTCTACTCAATATTTTAATGAAATACTACAAAGAACTATGCAATTTCTACACTACAATGAAAGCTTTAATTTCGACAGGATTGGAAGGTTTTGCACCTCTGACTCTTGAAAAATTTGCCTGAATTCAAGATATTTATATAAATACAAAAAGAAGTTATCTTAAACTATCGAAAAAACACACTAACAGGTGGAAGTATCAAATTAATACAGACAAGTGTCATCTAAACAAAACGCCAGCCATAATCGGGAATATCACTGACAGGTTGACGGTTAAAAGTCAGGAAGGCATTGTAGAGGAGAGCCCCACTCAGCAGTGCCTTCAAATTTGCGGGAAACTATTTCACATGTATCAAAATGATTCTCGCGCCCTTCACTGAGTCAACTAATATTATAACTTTCTATTTTTAACAATATTTATACATATTTATTTAAACAGAAACAAGTGTTATATTTATAAGACATATTACTTTATAGATTTATTTATGCTTTGTTTTAGATAAAAGTGATGCATAAACAACTATTGCTGTTCCACAATGCTATTTCGGCCTATTTTTCTGGTAATCAGCAGTCTTTAGAAGCTACACTGAAGCAGTTCAACATCAAAGTTAAGTCTCCGAATTCAAACTTACCCTCTTGGTTGGAACAGTAGTCCAGGCTAACCAATGTCCTCATGGCCAGGTCTTATAACAATGTTTGATCGGTCATGAGCACGTTAATGACTTCATTATTAATACTCAAGTCATTATATTTGTTAATAGGGCATGGTGGCTATTCTGTGATTCCGTCATCCCTCAAACATTTTAATCTTGAATTATACATAAAATCCACTACTAAAACATTGAACAGCTCGGTAGGCTATATAAAAAAAAAAATCATTATTTTAGTATTAATATTTTATTAAACAAGACCATAAATTTACTCTAAACAAACAAGTTAAAAAGAAAGTGTTCTATTTTGTTGACTTGTTATCCTTAGATTTATATTTTTAACTGAAATATTCAAGATCTATTAGCTAGTCATTGTCACTTGTTGACTTGGTTACCTATTCTAGTCATTTTATATTCTTGAGCACACCATTTATTATAATGTTATGAGTGATAAGTATTATTTTTTTGCTTTATATTTATATATTTATTTTTGTTTTGCTAATTAGAATAAGGATTAAAAAAAAAATGTTTAGAAAACAATAATTGATTGTGATTATATTGTTGACTGAAACATGATATAAAACAGTTAATGGCATTGAAAAATATTGTTTAATACTTTGTGGTATAAAGTAAATTTGTGGATAAATGTTTCCTGTGTCTTAATGTTTAGAAGTGAAATAAACCAATTTTATATAAAAATCACTAGTTGTAGGCAGCTAATTTTTTTAAGTTAATGATTTTGTGTTCGTGGCACATCTTTTAGTATTGTGATAAAGTACATGCAAAGGATCAAATAAGAGTGTAACACTCTCAGCATCTCCAAATAAATCCGTATTCATCGTGAGGAGTTACTTTTCCTTAATTCGGAGAAGTGTAAGAATGATAAATTACTACGATTATTCCAAATTATCATGATTTTGGATTCATATGAACTAAGGTCCATAACGAACTGAATAATTTTCTTTTCATGAAGGTTACAAATTATCATTCCTAACCTTTTTTCTTGATTATTGTTCATACTTTCACACACGATTAGTTTTGACTCATCAACTGAGGTGTTTTTTATTTTTTGTACTTACATACATAGATAATGAAATCTATGTAACTTAACAATTTGTGTAAATATATTATTCTATATAAAATATTGGAGTATTACTACATACTCTAGTACGGTTTTATTTATTTTATAAATAACCACTATGAATCCTTCTGTTTTATGACAGGTTTCTTGTATCACCTGCCTGTTATCCAGACATTGTTCTGTTATATATTTTATTTAACTAAGCTTAATTTTTTATATTTAATTTATGATACATAGTGTAATTGACTGTTACTCATTCTTAAAATTTATCTAAAGTATACTCAGAGTGGTTCCAAACTGGTGAACGGTATGACACCCTCCTGTATCTTTTTGGTGAGGACTTAATGTTAGAACTGCTTATTGCTTGTCTTTCATGAGGTTTGAGTGTTAGTTTAAAAGTTTTAACTGATAAATGCACCTTAAAGATGTCTAAAAATGCACTTTTAAGCCAACTAGTCCTCCGGTCAGGGTCTGGGTGGTCCATGCACAGTTCAATTTCTGGCTTAGTCGTCTGCAGGTTTCAATGGGTTTGGAATCACCCATCTAAAGGCTGAATATATTTCCATTTATTTGTTCCATTGTAGTTTTTTTTAGAGCTTTTTACTTTTAAATTGTTATTTGTATTAGACATCTTTGTCTCATGGAATCATTTTATGAATTGTACATGGCTACAAATGATGTTGTTACACCTCATTTTTATCTTGACAACATCACAATAAAAGATTATTGTTTGGACTTTCAGTAGTTTTGTAATTTAGTGAAATACTCCTATATAGTTTTTGGGTGGGGGTATGAGGATAATGTAATGGATCACTTGACTCAATAATACAGGTCTGGGTGGTTCAGCCAATAAAAAAAAAAAAACTTATGGTCAACCTGAGGGTGGTCTAGGATTTTTTTAAGGGTACAAAAAATCCTTGGTTATGAAGTCCTTTGGAAGGGACGTTCAACGGAAGTCCCGAGCCTGTATGATGTAAGATACTCGTTTAAAATTCCTATCCTAATTAAACCTGGATAGAGAAACTTTAATTTCCACTGTAGCATCCTCCGATTAGCCAAAGCAGGATAAAGTGATATTAAATAAAGCAAACAACAAACAAATAGATACATTTCTACTAATTTTCTTTCCTTTTTGTTTAAGCTGCCACTTTTTATAAGTTAAAATAAGTTTTAAATCTACTACGATTAAAACAATAGAAAAATAAAGTTGTGACAATTCCTTTTATAGCTATTGTATGTATTATAATTTTTATGTTAGTTAATGCTCTCCTGGTTTCACATTATTACAATAATAGGCAAAGCACAATATAGCGATTAATTTACCCACCACACCTTATTGTTAAATTTTTGAAACATTCATTTACCTTTCTTTTCCTTTTATACATAAGTTAAATATTAAAATTAGTTACTTTTTTAGTACTCTCTTTATTGTGGTAACAAGCAAACGTGTTTTTAATCATTCCCATAAATCAGTTCCTTTTTAAAATTTTGGTAATGATGATTTAACAGAAGTATTACGTGTTCCTTTGTTTATGTACAAAAGTTTGAGGACAGAAAAAAATGGCTAACTAACTTAATTTTGGATAATAAATATTTTTTCTGGGGTATACGTTACTGTTTTATTTATTTATTTTTTCAGTATAATTTTCTTAAATATGCAATGCCATATCAATGTTTATTGTTGGTTTAAAGTGGTTGTGTTAGAATACAATGGATGTTTCTTTTTTTCTCTATAAACTTTTCTACACCTTACTAAATGCATAATTTGATCTTTTTGGTTAATTGAATATATTTTTATTTAAAAACATATAAATTTGATTCTTTATGTTTTTAATATAAAGAATATTTTGAACTGGTTGCATTGTAAAAAATGGTTTGAGAATTAATCTTAATTACTCATCATTGTGCTGTGTTAATATTACATTCCATTTATTTTATTATTTTTTTATTACAATTAGGAGTAATTGTTCAAAACCAAAAGCATTTATTTATGAATAAAGATATATTCACATATGTCCTTAATTAATATCATATAGATGTTTTTAAGTAGAGTAGTCTCTCATCCAGTGCCTGCTGAGGGAGATAATTCCGATTTATTTTTAGTTGTGTAAAAAGTGTTAGTTAAATAAAAATATCCAAAGACGGAGTGGTCATAGACAACTGGGAACGAAACTCGCAAATTATTTGAACGCCTATCTGTTTTGTGGTCTTGACATTGTGTAGCATATGAGATAATTTGAATGAGATTAGTTTTCAAGTAAAATTGGCTTAACGCAACTGTTTTCTATGGTCGTTGTTTCTTCTTAAAACTGGAAGGTGCTTGCCATATGTATATTCCGTTTTCGGCAATTTGAGAGATTTTTCTGTGCATATATACACAGATTATTTCCAGTTATTAGATCACCCAGGCAAAAGGAAGGAGTGCTACATTTTTATAATCACACTCTTATACAGAGCCTCCTTTTCCTTGGATAGGAAAAGTGTTCCAAACATCTTGTATTCTCTCCCTATCCCTGTTATGTGGACTAGTTGGGACATTATTCCTATATCCTGAATATCTCGTCTTCAATTCCTTCCGGGTCAAGATGTTTATCATCACCATCTCCTCTTTGTGAGGTTTACTTGAATGAGTTCTTTCTCTTCTTTTGCCTTATTTTCCTCACATTTGTGTTCCTTATAAAAACATATTATAATAAAATATAGGTGATTCACAAATATCAAAATATTGGTATATTTGTACTGATGATTTCGATTATTTGCTTCATCAGTTTCAGCTATACTGAATGAAGATGAGTCTACTCTACTGTTTTGTGAAGTATTATCAGAAATCATTTATTTAAGCATTTTATGGCTATTGTTTCATTGATCCATACTTAAATCTTCATTCTATTTTTTATTTTAAAATTTAATAGAAATAGATATACAGTGTTTTATTTACATTTAAAGTGCCATCAGTTTAGGCTTTGTTGCAGCAACTTATAATTTTACTTCCGATTCATTTATTATGAATGAGAAATGTTTTTATATTAATAAATATATAATATTATATGCCAAGATCCCTGCCTGTAGTTGTAATCTGTACTATGCATAATAATAAAAAAAAAATCCATTATTTGAGAAATCATATTTCCATGATAATTTTAGCCTTATTTATTGTGTTATAATTTTTTTTATAGATTTAATTAACTTTGTAAGCCAGACATTATTTGTGCAGGGCCAAGCCCTTTGAAGTCGAATAATAAAATATAGCCTTTGAATGTATAATCAAAATATACTGTTACAAGAATGTAATAAAAAAAAAAACTATTAATAGTTAATGACCTACTATTAATAGCTTTCCAGATTATGAATTTATGAAATAAAGGCCTTTATCAATGAATATATGATATCTGTTTTTATAATTATTTGTATGTATTATTAAAATCATGATTTTTATGGTATTATCTGTTGAATTGTATCAGTAATTTATTTATACTTTTATAAACTATTAGGGTCAAGCATTTACAAGTTGTATAGTAAGAATAAAATTTCATTATTGTACATGCATTGATTAAATAAAACTTATGAATCTATAAAAGCAAATTTATTATTGATTTATTTTACAGTCTAGTTTTTATAAATATATGAAGCTTTTCCTTTATATATTTTAGAAACTTAGAAGAATATTTTAGCGTTCATCAAATGTGTGATATCATTGATATAAAAAGCATTTTTGGTTACCAATGATTTTGACTTTTAAAAGTGGCAAAAGTAAAAGTTAAAAGGTATAAAAGGCATAATATAAATTCATAAAATAGTGATTAAATGTTGAATAAAAAAAATATATATATGAATAGTATTTACTGAAGTTTATATAGGTGAAATACACAAAGAAAGTTCCGTTTAATTATCTTTCTTTCAATTGGATAGAAACTGCATTTAAAAAAATTTCTAATTTCTAAAAAATAATGAAAAACGGTATGCTTTTGTGATTTTAACTTTAATCTTTCTATTAATTTCCTTTACTTTAAGGGATTAAGATGTTTTTAGTATGAAACCTTTTGCAATAAAATTTAATTATTTTTATGATTGAATACGTTAAATTATATGTAAGAATCTCACCTTTTTTTGCTTTGCTAATTACTAAGTAATGTTGTCAGTGTTATCTGAAATAAATAGGTTAGGCTTGGAATTATTAGGATCAAAAAGTGACCTACTTTATTTGCCTTTGTAAAACGTGCTTGTAGCACAATATTGGAACAACCACTTATTGGAATGATGTACAAGCAATGATAAGAACAAAGGTATAGAAAGCAGTTTATAGTCTTGCAATTTGCTAAACTTCCTTTTTCAGAACCGGAAGAGTGGCTGGAGAGGTGTGGTGAGAAAGGAATTCCCCCTCATCGCCGTTACTGAGTAAAATAAAACTAAAAAGCCAAAATAGAGCCCAAAACACAAAACAATGCTATTGGAAAGAGTGGAGTTTTGTACCATTTGCAAATAATATAACCGTTATTCTTTTATTGAATGGTTAATCCTTTTTATTTCATTAATTATTTTTAATTTTTTTACTGCTAATACCTATACATAATGCAACTGCTGGTTTATTTTATTCTGTTCTGTCTCTTTTTTTTTTTCTTTTCCTTATTTTTGTTTTTTATTTAAAATATAATTTTCTTATGAAACTGAAACATCCTCATCTACTGTTTATTTTAAAAATACATGATCGATCGGTTTTTTATTTTAAAAATTGGAAGACTGATTCTATTGCTTTATAATAATTTCCAAGAATTCCAGATAACTCTACATTTAGTCCAAAACTATTGAGGCACCTTTTCCTGTGCAGTGTTTCTCTCACACATTGAAGTTTCCGTTAATGGAAATATCTTCAATGTGTGAGAGAAACTTTATATATAAAGTGAAAAAGTTTATGCCTAGAATGGATTGTTTGCATTCCTTAGACTGTTAATGGTATATGTATGTATATATATATATATATATATATATATATATATATATATATATATATATATATATATATATATATATATATATAAATCTGTTTATTTATTCTGCGGAAGTGCTGATTGGTTATTAGTATATTCCTCAGCCTGGGGGAAGATTTTAGTGTAATAAATTTTCATTTTCGCTACTCTTCTCTTGCTTGTATCCATTTGCTTGCCAAGATGACAAGAGGAACTGTTGCCTGAAATCAATCATCTACCAAACACTATTTTTGTGATTTTCATGTAACATTTTATGAGAGCATAATGTATCGTTTCATGTGATTCGCTGCACTTGGATTTCCTTTTGTAAAATTTACAATAATGGATAATTTTTAAAATTGTTTAAATATTATTTCACTATAAATTCACTATTACCGTATGTTTATAAAAAAAAATATGCATTATAATTTTTAGTTAAAATATAGTATTTAAAATGAAATTAAGCATACAGCCTCAAGTTCATGGAGTCCTTGGCCCGCACACTGCTGATTTTATTTCACTTGAAATCAGTTAGAAAACTTAGGGATAAATATTATCAATTTTTTCTTATTGTGTTCAACATTAGAAAAGTTTGTGGATCGATCCTTAAGCATTCAATTGGATAAATGAGAAAAAGTTACTCATTTATTTTAGGTACTTGTAATAAAACATGGTTTATTAATGGTCTCTAAAAAGCTTACAAATTTTTTAAATTTCAGAACAAACGTTTTGTTCTTTGCTTTTAATTAGTAATCAGATGTATTTAATGTATGTTATAAGTTTTTTTCGAAAAAGGTTAAAAGTTTCTAAATAATGGTAGCTTACATTTAATGAAATTAATTTTTTATAACAATTATTGCTGAATATTATTGTTTGTAAATTTATTTCATCAATGCATTTAAGTGTGTTTGTTAATATAAAGTCACAATGTATATGTAAAATAAACTGTATATTTTATTTATATCACAAAATAAAACTAAATGTCGGCTTGATGGTAAAAGTTATCAACAGTATTTTTGCAAAAATAAAATTTTGTTACAATTTACCTGCTCTTGAACCAAGTTTATGACCCGATTACAAAATTGTAAATTTATGAATTATTAACTAAGAGTTGTTGAAAATTTCACAGTTTTGTCAATTATAGAGTGTAAATTTGGTTCATGGGAAAGTAATATCTTATTGTATATAATACTATAAAAATATTATTTCAGCAAAAATGGATTTGATCATTTTAACCTACAAACTGATGATAATCTAGTATTGATACTTGTTATTATTGCCATTAGTATGTAGTTAAATTAGTCAAATGTTAAACTTGATAATAAGTGAGGTGGAATGGAACTGTTTTTATAATTGTTTCCAAGTTACATTGAAAGGGTTAAATATATACCTATTTAATGATTTCTTCATTTTATTCATTTCTTGCTTGGAAACTTGTACTTGCTTATTTTTATTAAATTTTTATTTCACCATTTTATAATAAATGTATCAGATGCAATCAAAACTAGTCTATGAACCCTATTTCATATATATATATTTTTTATGTAAAGGAGATAGTTGGGGGGTGCAGTCAATAAGAACACAGAATAAGTAATGAACTTATATTATGTGCCGACGTTTCGACCTACAGTGTAGGTCATCTTCAGGGCGATTTTGGAGAGCGTGGCCGTTAGATTTAACGGCTGGCGGGTACTCGAGTACCACGTAACAGGAGTGCACCCCAACTATCTCCTTTACATTAGATCATCCAGTCAACTATTTTCATCTCATACATATATATTTTTTAAATAAAAAAATTAGTTGCTGTTAAATAGATTTTAGAAAATAACATAATATTTTTTTTAGTTCTTATCTTACAATACTTTTCAATATTTATAATGACAATACAAGGTAAACTTAATGGTACAAATATACTGATTGAAAAACAATTGAAATTTTTTCTTTAAATAATTTGATACCTTTTATTGTTATAAAATTGTTGCAATAAGGCTTACATTTTTTTCTGTATCATTAAATTAACCATGCCTGAAGTAGAATACACATACTGTGAATGTTTAATACATCTTTTCAGGTAAATCTACTTCTTTGTATTCACCGTTGAAGGCTACTTCAATACTTACTAGACAAACACTCTAAGCTCCCAATTAATAACAAAATAATCATATACATGAATTTTATAAGAGCTATTGGGACTTATGGATTAGACCTTTGGAGCTCCACTAACCCATGAAATTTTTCTTGTATCCAATCCTTACAATCCAAAATCCTTTGTAATTTCTCTATCCTCCTTACTTTGTTATGAATAAAGTCATCCATAATGACCTTAATATCCCAATTTTTGCTGGTTTAGCCCGAACCTGATATCAGTCCATTCATGACAAAATTTGTTCTAGTTTCAAACCTAGCTACCTCTTTAATTTCCGATAATTCTCAGAAGTGTCTGAAAAGAAGATGGCCTCATGACCTCGTGAAAGTTAAATTAGTTATTTGAGTATTACCAGTGAATAGGTTTTTTACTTGCCTTTATTTCATGCCATTACTTATCATCCATTCTATTTACTACCTTTATTATTTTAATAAAGTTGTAAATTTCAATATATAATTATATATATAAAAAAGGAAATCTTACATCTGTCAGCATAGTGGCAACAAAGATCCTGTCCAATTTTGTTAAGTTGAGCCATAGATTAATTACAAATTATGTTGATGATGGTGATGTTTAAATATCATTAACCCTTTAACTGCTGCGAGTGAAGAGCTTTTAAGCGGGCCGGCTACCATCTACTGTCCTGTGCTACATACTTGTTACCTGCATTCTGTCCTTCATTACATCCCTTTACTACTATCCGTTAACTTATTTCATTGTTTCCATCCTCCTTTTTAATTCGGGCTATGGACCGACACTGGCGGAGTTAAAACTTTTTTTTTAATACTAAAACTTATTGCTTAATAATTTAATTTTCTATGAAAATCTTCAAAACATTTGTCTATACAAAGACCAACATTATAATGTTGTACTATAGTTGCTTCTGAGGTACTTCAGAACTGAGATTAGGAAGGAGTGGAAGTGAACTTAGACAGTTAGTTTATACAAAATTAAAGAAAACTTCTTTTGCTACGTCATAAAGAGTTCTTATTAATCTCAAAAGGAGCCTTTTCCCTAATATGTTCTACATTTCTTGTGTTTTAAATTTAATTGTATAGTTTTTTATTTCATCTGTTCTCCACATATGTAATCATTCTTTTTCTATTGTTGATTTTTTTTTATACTGTTTTAATAGTATATCCTTTTGTGATGGAATGAATTGGTTAGGGGTGCAGTCAAAGTTAACACAAAATAAGTATCACTTATTTTGTATTATCTTTGACTGCACCCCTGACCAATTCAATCCATCATTAGAATTATCCAGTCAACTATTTTCAACTCAAACATATATCCTTTAGTGTTTGATTCCATATTGTTATCATTTATATTATTATTTTTTATATAATACTTTGGTTTGCCACATAAAGTTTAGTGATGGATCATTTTAAATAAATAATTTAATTTTTTTTAACTATAAGTTACTCGTACATCCGAAAATTCCTTTTTTCTGAAAGTTCCTGCTTTGCCTTTAATTATGTACTATAATGGATTCTCCACAGAACACCAAAAACTGTCTGGAACTATGGAAAACTGTCTATCTGGAACCCGTGACCCCATGCCACCCTATATCTGCCCTTGCTGTAGCCTATGTGTTATTCTGATGTATAACCTATATTACTGTAAAGTTTCATCCAAATCCGTTCAGTAGTTTTTGCCCAAAAGAGAGATAAACATGCAAACTTTCGCATTTATAATATTAGTAGGATTATAGTATGACATATATATCTTTTAACCATGTGATATTTCATTTTAAGTATTGTGGAACATGTCTCTTGTATCAAAGATTACTCACAAATTTGGGCCTTAACATAAATTTGTACAATAGATTAAAAATATGTTTATTGCTCTCCCACCATTTATTTCATCATTATAATATGTTTTAAAACATCATTAGCTATTAGATAGAGCTATTAGATCATGGACTGTTGAATAAAATTATTTTTACTCAAACAATAGAAGAAACAGATTAATATAATAAACATTTATTAATTTTTGTCTTTCTCTTGAACGAGTCAGCAATTTTTTTTTTAAGACAGCCTTGGGGGTGAATAGAAAAAGAGATAAAATTAAATTTATTTATCTTAATTTTATTTTTCAATGTTATTTAATATTATATCATTTTGAACATTAATTATGAGAATGATATGTAGGGAACATAACCATTTGTAAACTAACATTAAAATGTATTATACTATTATATAATATATTAATATTAAAAGTTAAATTTAAATTTAAAGTTAACGCTTGGGGTACAGGTACTTTTTTTCTTTATCACATAAAAACATTCAAAGATATAATAGGTTGGTCATGCTTTGCCTTTCATCACAGATAATTATTCGAAAGTAAATACATAACTAATGGTAAACTCTTTTGATTCAAATTACTAAAATCACATAATGAGTTTAATAGGTAATTAGTTTTGGACATTGATCATTGATTTAATAGAAGTTTTGATATTTCTGCACAATTAGTTGATAATATGCTTATAAAACAATAAAACCAGACTAAATAGTTGCACATTAACACGAATGAAATTATCTTTGTTATCAACCGAGGTCTGATTTATCTTTTAAATGGGTTACAAATGAGAATAAGTTATTCTAAACTAAGGGACCAAATATAAACAAATTTAAATATTTACATATGCATTCTTAACAAATTTATATACAAGTAAAATATTTACAGAGGCATTGGGAAACATCCCTGATATGTATGATAAAGAGCACTGATTATTTTCTGGCTATCTTGAAATCTGGAACAAAAATTACAAAAATAATTACTTACAACATTACATTGTATAAATCAATAAATAGAAAAAGTTCTTAAACTGAGATATAAAAGAGTAATTATATGTTGATGGAGGAGACACTCTCAGTAAGAGTAAGCCTTTCCACCAATGTTTCAACCAAGTGGTGTTTCTTAGAACCAGCCAAGGACTGGGAAGGATTAATCCAAGGGATCAATACCCTTAATTAAATACCTAGTTAAGACAGTACCAGAATCATCACACCTAAAAGACTATATTCTATTTCGAATTCACATATAGTACTAGTTGAAAGCATGTGGTTTGTAAAATTCCGTAACAACTACTTTTGCAGGGTTGGTGAGAATTTCCTCTATGTATGTTACTATTGATTCTCGATTTTTCTCTCCTTCATTACTTAAAATAAATCTCTAATAAACATCTTCAGAAAATTAACCCATGTGGACTGCTTCAATATAAAAAATGGCTTTGGCACGAAAAAAAAAGAAACTTTTTTCACCATGTTTCATGCCATTTGTCAAACTATATTCAGTATATAAACCATGAATCAGATAATGTTAAAAAATTGAGAATATTATAAATTATAATGAAAGTAACTTACTTTTTTGTTTTCAATGATTGAAGAAAGGCAAGATTGTTGTAAAGAGAAATAACACACTTCCCAGCATGGTCGATGAACTTTTCTGGATGTCGGATCTAGGCTGACCCATTGGAACTACATCCACTATAAAAAAAAAAATAACTGTTACAAAATGCAATTTTATCGATACAAAACATTTAATGTAACAGTTTTTGTTACTGCTGTTTAGCAGGTTCACATCTTTTTACTGCATCATCTGAAAAATGCTAAAAGGAAGGCTAAAAATTATTCTGTGGTCACAAAACAATATACAATAAATATAGTTGTTTCAACAAGAATGAAATTGAAGAGTTTTAAAGCTATTTCAATATTGTTATTTCATAATTATTATTATTAATTACTAATACAATCGAAAAGTTTACATCCTTGTCCAACTCTTTTTTTCTGATAAATAGGATCAAATTAATCTGAAATGAAATTTTAATTTGGTTGGAATAGACATGAAAAGTGAATAAGAAATTATCGATTTGATTTAGTTTATTACATAGTTAAATATATTGAATTAGGCTTTATTTATAACTTGAGCACAATGGTATTATTGGTGGCTATAAAATAAAATAGCTGGAGGTGATGACACTAATACCTCCAAGAGTTGTTATCCTGGAGGTGGAGGCCCCTGGTCCAAATCCAGTTGAGGCAGATAAATTATTTAATCTGTTAACAGCCACAGATGGATCCTGTGGTCATAAAATCAGTGCGTATTATCAAACTATCATCATCATCAAACTTATTTTACCTATGTTTTGTAAGGTTTAACTATGTATTGTTTTGTGCCTTATTGATGCCTTTACATGAATTTTATTGAATAATGGATTTCAATTAGTCAAAAAACAAATTCATTAGTTTTATCATCTGGCTTTATGAGTCTTCTAAACAAATTCTAAATAAGTTTTATTTTAATGGAACAAAAATATAGATAAGGCTGTAAAACGTTTTGATTATAATCAAAACCAGTGGTCGACAAAATTTAACTTTTTTTCTTTCACAAGAATTAAAATAACAGATTCTAAAAGTATTTTTCGTGCTGAATTCACATATAATTGCAGTTTTTCCCCATTGGGCAGGAGTTTTGTGTGATATTCATTTGAATTTTTTATATAACTGAACAAATATTATTACAAAACACAATACCATTTTCTTCAGAGAAGTATACTTTGAAAACACTATGGCGGCTACGATATCTACTAATTCTTACATCTTTTTGGAGTAGATTCCACCCTTTGAGTCTGGAAGCTTGCTGTTTAGACATATTTAAATCGCGAATCAAGTCACTAAGGTCTTGCTGATTGGGAAAGTATGATTCTGATGAACAGTTACTGGCTTCATATGTAAGATCATTTTTATTTTCATCTGAATCATTTGAAGTTTCAGTCAGGTCAGAACCAGAGTTATCACTTAAGGTTGTATCTGCATATACTGGTAAGGGGAACTCTTCACTGTGTAAGACAGATCTCATTGCAGATTGCAAATTCGGATACTTAACTGTATATTTTGTTTTAGATGTGATTCCTTTAATATTTGTCAAACAAAAATAAGTCAGTTAAATGATCCTTCGGTTCCCTCCAAATCATGGGAATTGCAAATGGCATATGATGTGTACCATTTTTCCACCCAGTCAGCAGTCTAACACACGAAACACAGCATGTATTTGGGGCCCAGCTCTTATCAAAATCACCAACTTGACAGCCAAAGTAAAGTTTATAACACTTCTTTACAAGTTGGGTCAAATTTCGTCTCTGAGACTTGAAGGTCAGCTCACCACAAATATAGCAGAAATTATCTGCATGATTTACACAATTTCTTGGCATGATGAAAAAATAAAGCACAGAAATACAACATGCACAACATACACAATACACTTCTAAACAGAAAGGAAGGAAATATTTCACTACTCAACAATCTCACAGTCAGCTCAATAGTGACACATCACAATGCTAAAGAGGTCTCAACATGTATAAACAACAACAATGAACAACAATGAACCTGCACAGTCATGTTTTATTGCGCTTCAGCATGACATTGCAAATAATTTCAATAATACAGCTTGAGTAAAATAGCTACATATGAGGTAACGGTTCCTATGACAGGTCAAAGAAAACGCTAAAATCATATTTTGAAAAGTAGCTTTTACAGAAAAACTATGCCTGATGGGAAAATTCTGACTACATATCTGAATTTAGGATGGAAAATGCCACTAGATTCACTATTCAGATCTCTTGTGAAAAAAACCTTGTCGACCAGTGTTATGAAAGTAATTACTAATAATAATAATGCATGTAATAATAATAATTGAAGCAGCTTTCAAAACACTTCAATTTCATTCTTGTTGACACAGCCCTATTTGTTGTATTTTGTTTCGGGAGCACATAATAAATTTTGGCCTTTCTTTTTTGCATTCTGCTAATGATGGAGTACTAATATCAACCAACTACACAGCTTCCACAAGAATTGTTATATTTAATATGGTAGGGTTCATGTACTGAAACCTCGGCCCTTTATGGGTTTTAGTGGTACAGGTTTTTTTTAAAAATTGATAAATGGCTGATGACCGCCATTTCGGAAAAAGAATACCTGACGGTAATTTGAGTCTGAGGATCAACTGGGAGGACGTGTAACTTCAGTACTGATAAAAAAATTGATAAATCTTTTCGTTAATCTCGGAATGGAAAAATTGCGTGTAGATAAATAATAGATTTGTGGATTCTTCAAAGTACAATTTCAGATTTCTTAGAAAAGGGATTAATTTTTTTTCCATGGTCGATTATAAAGACTTCCAGTCTAAAAATTTAATAGTATATTTCTTGATCAAAGTTGAATGTCGATGTCGTGCCAATCATATCTTGCTTTTTACAGTAGCGCGAAAGGTGGTAAAGTGATGTAACATACAATAGTTTTGTGAAACGACTTTTCTAATAATACAAGCCTATCTTAGGTTATGGTTTTTTTCCCAAATATTTATTAAACTGATAATGCTCCTGAAATCTCCAGATTATATGAGAGCTTGGCGTATGCATTTTCTGAGAACTCTTAGATTTTGAAAATAGAGGTAAGGAAGAAGTTTTGGACTGTTATGAAATGTCCATTTTTATTTCTCCTGTTTTTTTTCTTTTGCTTTCCGTATCACCTTTGAACACTGCTGTTGTAAGTTGACAAATGGTTAGAAAAAAAAACCTTAACCTTTAAAGTGTTATGGACACGTATATGTGCAATCGGTGGTTGCTATGAGCGCTTATATGTGTCTGTTGAAAGTTACCAACACGAACTATGGATGCGTCAATGAGTTTTTCGTTTTTTTCATGCAATAATTTCATGACATTAAAATAAAAATATTACGTATAACTTTATGTGAGACAGATATACATATAACCTTTCCTTTAAAAACAGGCATTTGAGATGGAACGACCCTATAATTTGTAGTATTTTTAATTGACATTAGGTTTAAAACAAGTTACCAGATATGGTGTAGGCCCTGCTGTCTGCGTACTTGTCGGTGGGAAAGGCCGGAATGGTGGCGAGGCAGGTGAGCTTCACTCCTGGGAGGTGCTCGGGCAGGAGTTGCAACTGCAGCTCGGCGCGCCCGATCTTGCCCATCGTCCGGTGCACCTTCACCACTCCTGGCTCCGCCTGCAATCCAACTTTTTGTTTTATAAGGATATTGTCCTCTGCACCTTACAACTGTCGCTATCAACGTTACCATAAGTACGATATATTGAATAAAATATGAAAAAAGAATCACATTAAACTATCCAATCGATTAATAGCTAAAGATCGATCCTGTGGGAACTGGTGACACTCCTGGTACTTTTTCAGCCTCTAAAAAGCAAATAATTTTAAATGGAATAAAAAAAAAAACTGGTGGTCGAACGTAATCTTGCATTAATCACCTCTCTGCACAACCGTTGTCCTTTAATACAGTCCCCACTATCCACTGAATCCAATTGAGCTAATAATTAATTTAGGAAACAAATGAAGGCGACCAGGGAAGCTGTAAAGACGACCATCAGATTACATTCTTGTACTGACATTGATTAATAAAGGAATAAGGTTTTGTTAGCCATTAAAAAAAAATGGTAACTGATAATTTATCCATAAAATAATTTATTTGATTGAGAAAGTTTAACAGACCGAAAACTACTTGTTTCTGAATTCTGGAATCCTCATACACATTCCCATGAATCCTATTCAATTAATAAGTAAATTTTAGACTTTCATAGACGACTAATATTACGCTAATATCGAATTGTGTCAACGATACTAATTTCATTTAAGCTCTTTCAATACGACTTGAGGGATTATCTAAACAAGGTAGGCTTAATCGAAAGTTCATAATGTAAATAAATGTAGTTACAAGACCCTTAAGCATATTATAGTTGAATGCCCGGCACAAATAAAACAAAGAGAAAGTATTCTTAAAGATTTAAATTTGAATCAAAATATAATTAATTATTAAATATTAAACGTAACAGTTAGTGAAACAAATTGAAACATTCGATAGCTATAAACTAATATGTATGGCAGATTCAGTCAATATATAAATAATAGGAAAGATAGAAAGGGATAGCAATTACTATTCAACAGAGCTTCCATTTAATTCAAATAATTAATATTTGGCTGAATAGACTAAACCAACGCCACCCAGATAAGGGAAAACTGAAGAAACTACAATATGATTTCATATATGAGAGCACTATTATTTCAGTAATTCATAATGGAGATCGGAATAACCGGGATAATTTTTTTTGACCCGAATATAACGGTTTTTTTTTTGTATCTCTTATTAACAAGTATTATTCAGTTAATAAATATTATATATTAAAAACTAGAAGTACTTGGGGTGTAATTTAGGAATATGTATAACTGAATCTTGAAGATAAATGAACGGGTCTTTGCTATTTTAGGACTGTAAATTACGTCTGTTACGAACTATAAGTTACTTTACATCAATCATTATTAACTAACATATAGCACTAATAATTCTATAGTAAAAAACCTACATTTTTGGTAAAACAGGAAAAACTAGCAGTGAGCTTGGAATAACATTAGGGCACTAAGAGTGACACAAGTGCCTTCTGGCAGGCAGGCTCTGAAGTTATGTTGATACAGTGGTAATGAGCGATAAAGACAAATTTATCTATTTCTGTCGTGTTTATAGCTTACCTACGAAAAAACTCCGATTTTGGAATTGTGTCACTTTAGAAAGACTAGTGCGATCTGGTTAGAAAATAATAAAACAGGTTAATATTATATTTATTTGGATGCAATTAAAAACAAATTCTTTAATATTTATATGTGGAAGAAAATGGTGGAGGCCAAACAATTATAGCACTTTATTCTTCTTTGCACAATTGCTAAAAATTCATGTCAATGCTAACCAATTCACTCATATCCATGATAATTTTCATATATTTTATTCAGTTTAACGTCACTTAATGCTGCTATGGCTAATCGGACGATGCTACAGTGGGAGCTATAAATTTTGCCTTTTCTGGTTTAATTAGGATAGGGATCTTTAACGAGCATCTGACACCATACAGGCTCTGGACCCTTATTTTACGTCCCTTCCGAAGGACAGCATAACCAAGGATTTTTACTCCCTTTTAAAAAATCCTAGGGCCCCACCTATCGTGCTAGTATTTTGGGTATAATATGTTGTTATGCTAACCACTACACCACAGGTGACCCTGAACATTTATTTGGTTGACAGAAGTTACTGAAAAGTAACTGGCCAAGTAGAAAAGTTCGCAATGAATGTATAATAATCAGAACTATTAAATTTTACATTTAACTTCGACTTTTCCGGAACGAGGAAATGATTGAAACATGTGTATTTGGCTACAGATAAACAAAACCTAGACAAGCCGACAGGTATACTCCCATGTCCTAACTACTAAGTGACAAATCCACTCTTAGAGATTGCTACAAGAGTAAACTCCACTTCCGGCTTCCACTCCCTCTCAAAGGGCAGCTTTGTTTCTCATCCCGTTGAAGGCGGCTATAATGGGATGAGATAGAAAAGGTTTTTCCCGGCTAGGGAGTTGTTTTTTCCAAGTAGGACCTTCATTATACAGCCGTCTTTTACTTTTTAATAATTACTATTCTCGCGTAGTTGTACGATTGTTTGTAGAAACAAATACACTAAAAATAGAGTATTTTAATTGTAGACTTCAAAGAATAGAAATTGTTTTTTATTCTAACTAGCAGTAATAATAGATAGGTTCATTTTATATACCAACGAGCAAAGCATATTGCAATGTGTAACAAAAAAAAAATCTTTCCACTATTTAAAACTAACCTCACACTGCGCAGCGGTAAACGGGGATAAAATTATTATGCTGGTGATGATTTAAAACTATCTTACACAATAATGCTTCACTATTAATTAATCTAATTTGTTTTGAAAAACAGTACTGCATAAAAAATCTATTAAAACCGAATTGATTAAAAATCTAAAATCGAACGAGTTCACCTGTTATGAGAATGAGATAGCAATAATAAAATCCTCTACCCCTAATGCGAAGGGTCATGGGTTCGGTACATGCTGTAGTCTGTACTTTTTTTAGGACAGCGATTGTGGAGGGAGGTGATTAGTCCTAGATCATCATCAACTGTCTGGTTTTTCCCCAATTAAGAGAATTCCGCAATTAAGGTTTTTGGGCCCACTTTGTAGAGGCTGGGTGAGCTCAAAGAGGGTCTGTAGATCCCACAGGGTCCATCTGTGACTGTTAATAGATTAAATAAATTATCTGCTACAGCCGGATTTGATCATGGTACCCTCAGCATTGAAACTCAGTACTCTCCAATAATAACAGAAGAAAAATACTCTCTTAAATTTCCGTGGCCAATATTTTGAATCCATTCATCAAGTATGTATTTCTTCTGGTTTAAAATTCTTTTCCAACGCTTCGCTAGACATACTGCTAGATTCCTCAGGGCTGTCTCAGCAAAACTTTGGAAAAGAATTTTACGACTGATTACAATATACTTTCCCGAACCAGAATCGTGTTTATGTCTTGCCTTTGTTGATTAAATCTTTAATAAATAAATTACTACAATTTCCAATACAATATATCTTTGCTAAACATATTGCGACTTAAATATATATACAAATTTAGAACATTTCTAAGGATAAAACACATAAATGCTATAAATCAATGGAAAAATTATGCGGTAAGCAAGAATGGGTAATTATTTACAAAGTGAATATTATATGACACCTTCAACTATAAAACAAATTTCTGTAGATTCTTTACACATCACTTCCACCGATTCCAGTTAACAATTATAAAAGGAGCTAATGATGGATAGAATTATCAGTCAACTATTTTACACTCAAGTATAAAAGGAGCTAAGTTAGAAAGGATGAGTAAAGTCCACCTTACCATAACTTAATTAATTATTACTATTGAATCGCTTAGAAACATTACAGTCACTACCACGGACTGAACTAAAGACCCTTAAGGGATAGTAGTGGTGCTTTTTTTTAATATCTGATATATTATGTTATATTATTAGATTTTGGTTGATATGAGGAGATAATAGAGGCGAGGTTACCTGCTTGCCGTTGACCAGCCATGTGACGTGCGGTGTTGGGGTGGCCCTACCTGAGGTGCAGTTGGCACGTACCCAATCACCGACCGTGTAGACAGGTTTACCAAACGAGATCCTTGGCTCCTCCATCTGGTTCTCTGCAAGGAAAATATAATAATAATATCAGCAACTTCATTCTCTCAATCCTTAAAATAAGTTAGAAAAGAATGAAAAAAAACTTCATTCCCAGTCTAGATTTCTTATTAACAATATTGTCTAATGAACATATCTTCATCTTCGTATAATCACCGTTGTTACTTGAAGGATGCATTTCAAAGTTAAACAAACAATGATCGTCTTAATCAATTCAATATTTAAACCATATTTGCAATAAATAATACATTATAAATATGTTGTATTGTGTATTTCATTATACACTGAATGTTGTATCAGATTCATTCATTTGTGTATTTTATAGTATTTTTGTGTTCTTGTAGGTCATGGTACTGTTACGAGTTTATTTTTTTATCGCTTATCTAGTCCGTCCAATGCTGCTACCTATCGGGGTAGACCGAAGCGATTTTGAAACCCACCTTCTGTAATTCATTTTGAGAAGAACTATTATCATGTGTGAATGTATAACTTATCTCAATTTAGTTTTTTATTTCGCCAATAAGTCTCTTACATTTTCTGGTATTAGTTTTTTTTTTTTGCGGCACAGCGGTAAGCATCCTATGGTAATTATTAAATTGTATTGCGCATAACTTTTGTTTATTTTCTTAAAATTAATTATTTTTTAGTTGGAGCTTTGGTATTATGCTCGGTTATGTTATGTTTCTTTGATGAATTAATACAACTTCGTTTTATCTGGACTTTTTTTTAATTTTTTCATTTGGAACGTGGAGCTAAAACCTACAAATCTGGTCCACATAATGTACTTTTAGCTGTAATAACAGTTTGCTGGATTGTTTTCAAAGACCTTAGAGCGATTTTGGGGGAAAAACTAATAAAAAACTAAGAGAATCCGCTAAGTTCAGAAGAAAAACCTTAATATAATTTACGATAAAATATATTTACCATGGATCTTTAGCCAGCGTAACCGTTGTCCATGAAACGGTACAGTCTCTACCATGTACTGAACCCCAGATTCGCTCACGGGTCGTGGTGGTTACAGGTTTAGGTTTAGCCAACGTCTGATACACTATGTTTAAACATAAACATTACGCTGTAGAAATGTTATGAGTACAAAACTTTGATAATTCCTCTTCGTTGAAATAAAATAAAGACGGACATAGTTTCTGTGGTATGCGGTTGTAGCTTGTTAAATTGTTATTAATAGTAACAGAATGATGTCATGTGTATCATTTCCCGCTTTCATTATTTTGGTCCCTCATTAGTAAGAATGTGAAATATTCTAATATACTTTTATTTATCATCAAGGGCTCTATGTTATGCACATGTTGAAGATCCCTATCCTAATTATCCCTGGATAAGCAAAATTTTGGACTCCCATTGAAACACAAAGTGACGTTAAATGAATAAATAAAGAAACGAGAAAAGTATTATTGTATTATTAAAAAATGTATTTATATTTTTTATTATTAAAAAAAGGTATGATTTTAAACTAAAAAAAACAACTGTATTTGTACAAGTTTTGTTAGATATATCATAATTATTTATGTAAATATTTTATATGCTTGTAATGTTCTAAGAGTAACCTAAATAACTACATGAGGATCAATATAGAAGAGATCTTGGCTATTGCGATTCGGAAATAATTCACGATAAAAGTTTTATCGTTTTAATCTCTTAAGTTATGGTTCAATACTGCCAGGCCAAGGTTTTCCGCATCCCCGTACATCCCTTAGGGGGTTCAAGCAACGAAAATGGAATTAAAAACCGAGCGATTTTCCATAAATAACCTTAAGAAAATCTATAATTTAAAAAAGTAGAATGTATAAAGTCATATGACATTAAATTATAGTTACAAATATTATATACTTTTACCCAAGATTTAATTGTAGGGTACTTTGTCAATTCAACCCAAACCAAAAAAAAAGAAGATATGTATATAGATTAACAATCATTTACAGTAATATGTACTTAAGAATAATTAATGATAAGAGGTAGGTTGATTAGTCTTAATAATTAATCTACTGGTATTATAATTAATTTACCAAAGATAATGTAAGTCCTTTGTGTTCAAAGCATGATTTTCCACCTCATGAAAATTACAATGTAAAATCAGCTTATAAGAGAAAGCAATTAGGAGCAAGTTCTTATTATTTTATGTGTTTATATAAAATATTATTAAAACATAAACAATATTATAATATTAACTAAAGTAATATGCTGTAAAAACATTAGAATTATTTATATTCCTAATATACAAATTTTAGGAAATACCCTTGCAATTTATTTTGTAGAGTTTGTAACATTATTCAGACTCATGCTTTTTATTTTCCATTCAATTTAAGTATTTAAATTCCCAGAACACGTCAAAGGTCGGGTTTATATTTTTTAATCATATGAAAAAAATTCTCTTAATCTCATTTCAGGCACCTTACTTTAAATGTTCAGTTAGACATTTATCCAGAAGAAATTATCCATTTACCAGACATTTATACAGAGTTAGTGATCATGAATAAATATTTCTTCAAAAAATACCAAAATTTCTTCAAAAAATCCGAATAAAAAAAACAAATAAAAATCCGATTAAAGTTTTAGCTATAGATTTTAAACTGAAATTTCAACTAAACTAGTAAAATGCGATTTTTTTTATTCATGATTAAAAAATATATATAATTAAAGCAAACCGATCAAGGAATCATTATACTTTCTTTGTAATGACCGATTTATTTTTTATAGAAATATCTAAATTTTGCTTATTTAACCTACATAAAGTGGGTACCCTTTATGTACCCTGAAAACCTGTTCTCAGACAAATCACCTCCCTGCACAACCGTTGTCTATAAACAGCACAGTATTTCAATATTCTACCATTTACCCAACCCAAGACTCTTCATAATTTGTAGTGGTACAGGACAGATTTAATAATTTCACGAAAGTTTGAATTGTCATAAGTCAAAATTTTCACTTTTCAGGTATTATATATCACTGCCTCATTTTATGCAAATTAACTTCCATTTCGGATGAAGTTATAGTGAAATATATTGACCAACTCCACTTTTTGAAAAATCTTCAATTTAAGTGTAATACACCTGGTGTAGTAATAACACTTTCTATTAATAAAATCTTTCCCAAACAGTAAAGGTTAACGCCATTAAATGACAATTTTTTTTTGTCACTGAATGATAAATAACTTTTTTTAGAGTGCATTTTGATTAACTCCGTACTCTAATGCAAATCGCTACAATACCATTTAAATGAACCAGTAAGTGATAAATGATGGATTTTATCTAGTTAGAAAGGTCCAAACTACACCTTTTCCAATTTAAATGTGACTATAGTGAAGATTCAAAATTTAATACAATCTATGGAAATCTGTAATGGACTCTCAACAAATTTTGAAAAATGTGGTTCGGCCTTTATTATATCCGAAAGTTAGATCTGTAAGAAGGGAAAAAAGGAGATTCATTCCTCCTGTTAATCTTGATTACTCTAAAAACTTGCGAAGAAATGAAAATGACGAGCTCTTGCATACAGCTGGTGAGGAAGACATCATTTATACTGCTGACCAATTAATCACAAAAATAATATAATATAACAAAACTGTTAATATTAATTTTTATGGGAAATTTGTAATAGAAATATCTAATAATTAACTTTTTCTGTGATAAAAAACTTAGGATTTAAATTTATTCCTTTTTTCACTTTCCAAATCGATTAACTCCACCGATTATATCAAAATTGTAACATTTCTGACGATAGTTTTTTGGCTAGTCTTTCTTATTAATTTTATATACTTTTAGATGAAAACTACATCTCTATTTATCCGTTCTACAATATTTATTTGAACTTATATTATAAAGGGAATTTTAAAAAAAAATGCAGACTATTTTCTCGCATTTTCCACTTTTTGTTTTATGGAGTTAATCAATTTGTGCATTGAACGGCCCATTTAAATAGATAAAACTTGGTTGATACAATCGAAAAATTAAAGCCTTATCTACTTCTCCTTGATGAAGCCTGCAAGAGACCACGTGCTAATTACAATTTTTACCATTATGTAGTTTTCTCTTCCGTTCCTTCCAATATTCCTTCTATACATCGCGAACTTCGTCCCATGTTTCTTTTTCACTCTTCTCTGGAACCCTCCATACACAACAATATAGGATACAAGATACTCGTCCTAAAAATGTTTAGGTACCGTGTCGTCTTCCTGTATTAATTTCTTTCTAAATCTTTCTTTACATCCCGAATCCAGGTATTTGTTGACCTTTTCTCTCAAAAGTAAGTTGAATATTCTTTTTTTTTTTTTTTTTTTGATTTATGGCATTGGGTATTTCCATCCATACAGCCAGCTATGTATTTATTTGTTTAACTGTTAAGTTAGTTGCCAACAGCACGCGGTTTTTCCTATTCTTTTCGTTAAGGCAGCATATATTTTTTTTTAATTAAAAAAAAAATGAAGTTGTGATTTGAATTACCACTTTCATTGAAATGGACTGATCCTCACTTTCTTTAATGTTCCTTAAAGCCATTTTAATAGAAAAAAAAGATACTTTTTAATCCTTTTTTACAGAGGGCCAATAATGATTAATGATACCAAACGTCCTGTGTAAGCTTTATTTTTCTTTATGATTACAAATTTCCAAATTGAATTATGTGCATGAATCAAGAAATTATACAGCCCCAGGAACAGAAGGTAGAGAGGACTTGACAGCCGAAAGGGAAAGACGTTGGGAAACCGAGAAGTTGAGGTGAATACTCGTTCACCAAATACGCCATAATGAGCGGAGGTTTCTAATTAACGGCTCCCTTAGGTTTCTGGTTTAATGGTCTCACAAATTAATGGAACTACCACACAAATGTATTCCACAATGTTAGATCCCAACAAAGCTCCGGCACTCCCGATTCAGTTCCACCGCATTCTTGCAACTGAAGGCGTGCTTCATCTGTTCAATGGAAACTTGTTCCTTACTCCTAATAATTGTACGCACCCTTTTGTACTTAGGGCTTTCAATAAGTCTGAAACAGATCTTCCGAATAATTTTATTTTGTTGATGTGGGATGGTCATGGTAGCAGATACAGTAACAATAATAATAAAAGACTTAGGGAACAAGAATATTCGATGCCTATGCAAACTTCCGTTGCCGGATTACAACCCAAAACCATAATATCACCCCTTATACAATGCTCCCATGTACGCCACTATCTACTGTTCGGACATTTGCCAGTAAAGTTTGTGAATAGAAAAGCCTGTACCACTAAAACCCACTCAGATCAGTACTATTTGAACATACCTTCACTAATTACTTGATAGGTTAATCATTTAATATATATTTACTAGTGCTGGGGAGCGGGGTAGCTCAGTGTGTTGTTTGCTGAGTTGCTTGAAGGTTTCGGATACAATACCGGCTGTGGCAAATAAATTTTTTAATTAGCTATGAACAGTCGGGGATGGACCCTGTGGGTTCTACAGACCCTCCGGAGGCTCCTAATTTGGGGGAAACAAGGCGGTTGTGCGTGATCATGGATAACTCACCTCCCTGCACAACCGTTGTCCTAGAAACAGTTGTTTCTACCTTGTACTTGATCGAACACCCTCCCTGGGTTGTAGTGGTACAGGCTTTTTTAAATGAAAACATCACCATGAGCTGCTAAATATGTTAACAATCCCAGTGATGTAAGCATGAAATAGGTTAATTTCGGGAAAAATAGAGGTTCATTTCAAAGTGCTTTTTTTTTGGTATGCAAAATGAAGCCACAAGGCTAACCATGCAATAAGGCTTTTAGAATCGAAAAGTTAAAGCGCGTCATACATTTTATCCTTGATTTTATTTTATTATTTTTCGAAGCATTCCTCTCAGATGGGTTGACATGGAAAAGGTAGTAAGTAAAAAAAAACAAAAATTTTTTAAATTTCTTTTTTAAATAAAAAATTTAGTTAATCATACCAATAGCATAGAAAGAGGAGTATTTCAAAACTGGGAGTGGTTTATTTTCTTTGAATGGTGGCAGTTACTATTTTCCAATTGGAACTTTCGTTTTAGTTGTCTTTTGTTTGACTTACTACATTTGCCATGTAATTGATTTTATTCGATTATGTAAATAATTTTATTAAATATACTTACGAATGACGACAAGCTCGTGGAAGTCGGATCCTTTAGTGTAGATAGGCGTGGCAGTGGACACCTCGCACGAGTACAGTCCAGAAGCAGCCATTTTGATGTCTTTGAGCAGAACCTCTCTCTCTGAGCTCCCTTCCCACTGCCATAAATATATATTTATAATATTATATTTGTCCATATATTAATTAAGGTACTTATTCCTCAGGTTGCCAGTTTGGTGGTAGGGGTAGTTAAAGCCCCGTCATGTGATATCATATGGCGTCACGTAATAACGCCATTTATTGATCATAATCTTATCTGTATCCGCGAGGTCGTCAACCATTTCCTCCCAATAAATCAGTAAAAAAAAAATTAGATATTAAATGTAGCCAATATGCACTTATTTTGACATTAGAATCTAGCATAATTTCCAATAATAAATAAACTTAAATGAAGTTTATATTTGCCATCTCATAGAAATTATGTCAATTGAAATTATTCATCTTGAATTATCCATTACTATTAAGGTATTCGTTCTCAAATAAGCTTTCCAATAAATATGTAAAAAGCAATAAGTAAAAAAAACAGTAACCTAAGATACGTAACCAAGCCAATATGTACTTATTCTGGTCTAAAAATGTGGCATAATTTCCAATTCCATTTCATATAATGAAGCTTATATTTGCCATCTCATAGAAATGATGTCATTTGAAATTACTCATCTTGAATTACCCATTACTATGTCAGTCATTCCCAATAAATATATTTGAAAAAATAAATAATAAAATTGTAAGCTAGGATACGTATTCTAGCCAATATGTACTTATTTTGGCACTAAAATCTGGCATAATTTTCTGTTCCATTACATATAATGAAGGTATATCATTATATATAAGCCTTCTCATATAATTATAATCATTTAACCTTCCAACCTCATGGATTAAAAAAGTTTAAGATAGTTACGTAGAAATGACGTAACGTGACGTCACTTGACGGGACTTTAACCACTTCCTACTATCAAGCTGGCACCCTGCGGAATAAGTACCTTAATTAACGTCAATATTTGCAAAGTAATAATAGAACTTTATCTAAAAACTTTATTCTAGAAGGAATTTTCAGAAATATTGCAAACTATAAGGAACAAAATAGTCTATGTGGAGGTAAAAAAAAAAAAATCTCTTAAATAGAACTGTTTATTGGGAGCCCAACGCTTAGACCCACATTGCAGTTCTCAGGCTAAATATACAAGCTACAGACAAATTAACATTATACAGTATAAATAGTGTTGGTATTTAAAGGTGCAAAACCCTTAGATCATTATCGCCTATGGTTTTATAAAATATTTGTCTATATTATTGTTTAGCAATACACATACGCAATATCACTCTCACACACACAAACAGAACGTCAGAAAAAATTAGATATAGATTGAGCTATAATTTGTCCGTACCTTGTATATTTAGCCCTGAAGAAGACCTGCATTGTGGGTCCAACGTTGGCTTTCCGATAAACAGTTCTCCCCCTAAGAGAATTTTTTTTTTACCTTAACCCGGACTATTTTCTTCTTCATATATATATATATATATATATATATATATATATATATATATATAAGGTCAATAATATTATTGAAGATATATATGTATACTACAGTGGCTGGCCAACCCAGGCTAGGGAGACTAAACCGCTTCTGAATTTTTGTCTTCTTCTTTCTTTATTTTTTTTCCTGCTGGTTACTTTGCTAGCTAACAAGCCCTTAGGGCAGTAGAGTAGGGAGTAAAGTGACCGTTTTACTTTTATCGCAGATTGTTTACTCTCCCAGGCGAATTTAGCCGGCTGCTAGCTTGTAACCTTGCTCAGTGTAATACACACTTAAAATACGTTACTTCTGTAAAATATATGCGCTATTTAGTACACAAAAGCGCGCAAGTTATAATTTCTATATGTATTTCAACATTTGTTACCTACTGGCGCTTCTAAAATTTATCAATATTTTAATTAACAAATTACTAGAAAAAACATTGATATAAGAAATGATTACATTTTTTCATCAATGTTTGATAGATGATGTATCAAAGACTCTTATTAGTTGTTAAGTAACGCTAGTAAATCGTTAGAAGAAAATTTCTTATCATCAGTGTAGGTGACGCAGATCATGAAATTTCTGAGATTCATGAAATTATGGTTTTCTTTCCCACCAACAATAAGTTATACTTCATACAACTGATGTGTATATACGTATCTATTTTTTTTATAAGCAATAAGTTATACCTTTTAATTATAGCTACAACTTTAGGACACTAATGTCCAGATATCCTAAAACATATCTTGGCACAAGACTATACAAACTTACAACGAAATAAAATTATAAGAAGCCTAACTAGCAGCAAGAAATAACACTATCAATCCGAAATGCGACCTCAAAGTACGGAATACCAAAAAATACAAAATCACACACTCATTTTCCTTGCTGTTTCTTATGTAAATAATGAGTCAATGCAATATTGTGGAGTAGCATAGGAACAAAGTCAAAGTTTCCTGCCGTTTCTTATAGAATAAAGCTCAGTCCCAATGCTACCCTAATCACTGGAGTATGATTAGGAAAATTTAAGATTTTTTTTTAGTTATATACTCTTGTTTATTGAATTATTTTCTGCCATATTTTGTTAGAGGAAGACTGACCATACATATTAATAATTTTTTCTACAGTTGAACTTTGGAAATAGTGATAAAACCAGCTTGAAACTTTGAAAAGTGTCCCAAAGTTACTCCATCTTACGGTATATGTTTTAAATATGAAAAAAATTAATAAAAAAATGACGAAATGAGGAAACAAAATTTGGATTATGTATAAGGGAACACTGCTTAATGATTTTTTTCGTTTGACATTGAGAGATACTTTTTTAAAGTGTGATATTGTGTAATATGGTTGGATATAATTAATTTGATTGATCAAAAAGTACAATAATATTTTAAATTAATAACTATTGGAATTACTTCAAGCTATTACTTCATAGCTCTTTCCCATAAAAAATCTGTCGTGTAACAAAAGACTTATACACGAAAATCAAAAGACCCAGCTGGACGTAGGGTGTAGAGCTTTGGGGCTCCACTAAGCCATCGAATTCCTCTTGTATCCAATCCTTACAATCCAAAATTCTCAATGCTCCTTACTTTGTTAAGAACAAAATAATCCATAATGACCTTACTGTTCCATTTGTTACTGATTTGCTCAGACTCCGATATCAATCTTTTCTTGTCAAACTTTATTTCCACTCAAATTACTGTTATCTTTTTTCTGATTCATAATGAAAGTCAATTTTACTAAAAGCATTCGGGCGACAGGTCGGCACTGAATGTTGTTCGCTATTGACTGATGTTGATTTCAACTCAATTTCCATTTAAATCATGAGATCCAGTTGTGACATAATTCTTTTTGAAAATAAAGCTTAATCATTATATTGAAGATTTCACAGATTGTTTGAGGCAAAGACAGTTTTTAATAAACTCATCGAAAAACAAGGTAATTACTTTTATTAAGTATTTTTAAAAAGCCTTATTTCAATCAAGTGCTATGTACTGATGCAGGCGGCACCATGAAAGGGATGCTGAGGGGGGAAAATGTGTCATGTCGGGACACATGAAAGGGAATATGTTTGGGACAGTAAACAGACCCTTGGTCCCCTTATGGTTTTATGGTCCAAGATAGTGGAGAAGGAAGGAGAGGGGGAGAGAAGAAAACTCTTGAAATAGGAGGCTGAAGAAGAGACTCGAGAGATAGACGCACAGCAGGAAGGTACTCGGAAGACGAGGCCGGAAAGAAGAAGACGGATACCCCGAGAGAGAAGAGCGGCCGAACGAAGCGAGCGGAGATGTCAAGGAAGAAGAACGACCAGTAACCCAATATACCCCTGTCCACAGATAAGTTTAGTTTAGTTTCTGTAATGTATTTTATGGCAATCCTATTTATATATATTATTCAAATCTGAATCATTAACGTTGTTGAAATTAAATGAATAAACGATCCTTATTGTAATTCTTTTGATGCTTACATACCAGATACACTATTTAGTTATAAATAACATATTGAAGGTAGAATAGATAAGTAAATTGGTAAACACAAGAATAGACCTTTGGAAAGGAACCCAATTATGATTAAGGAAAATAAATAATAATTTGAGTACTCATCCTAAATGAGACTCTGGCATCCCAAATATCAATATATATATTCAAGATATATTTAAGAGTAGAAACATAGCACAAGATTTAACCTTTTTGTATTATTTATTTATTTTAGTTTCGCAGGTTGTCGCGCCGAGGGTAGTTCAAACTGTCACAACTATTTTTATTAATCGTTATTTTGATGGTGATTATTTTTAAATATTTTTGTTTTGAAGAGAAAAGATTTGTCCTGGCCGGAATTCGAATCCGGTAGTCTGCATATCCAGTGCGGTGCTCTAAACCACTGTGCTACCACAGGTCGTATCCAAGTCAGTGTGCCTGCAACCCCTGACCTATTCAATCCATCATTAAACATAATGAAGTTTGATTATAGGGAATCTATTATTGCTAGAGCATTTTCCGATAAATTAACTTTATTAGGTTGGACTGTTTAATTTTTTCAATGAAATATATAAGAAGATGTTTTGTCAAATAAACATGAAATTCATTTTTCAACTACTTGTCAATTCTCTTTGACTGTATCTAAGCCCAGAATATTTTTATAAGTTAACGGAATGCAGTGAAATTGTAGATCCTTTCCTCAGCTGAGTGGCGGGTTGACACCCCCTAAGTGAATTGTCACTATAGCTAGCAACTTCTCAACCCCGATGATTTATAATTTTGCTGATGGAACTCATGTTAGAAATAGCTCTGCGGCAGAGCGTGAAATTATCTATTGATCCCTTGTCTTATCCAGGATATTGTTATACAGTCTCCCCAGTAAATTAAACAATCAATAAAACATGTTTTACTATGTATTCTCAAAGGTGCGTTTAAAATGTATATTTTTAATGTGTGTGCTATAAAATAACAAAGTCATGTGTACAGCTATAATTATAATAATCTTTCGGTTTGTAAACACAATTTTTGCATCTTAATTTTTATTGTATGTATTGATTTTTATAGTTGTTCAGATACTAACGGATCACTTCATCAAGTAAACATTTTTTTTCTTTTCTTTTCTTTTCTTTAACTTTAACTTTCTTTAACGACGGCTGAGGCCGTTAGCGACGACTACTTTTCTTAGATTTCTTGAATTAACTTCCCGTGTTTTAAGTACTTCACAGTCCTCATTATCTTTCGGCACGTTTCAACATCCTAATCCATTCTTTCTATTTGATGCTTCTTGCATTCAGATAGATGCTTCACCGTAATATCTATACTATCACAGCTTTGGTTGGCTGGTACAGCCCTAAAAGTAGATGGCCATGTGCCAGCTTTGTATGACCGATCCTTAAACCTTCTTATTAAAACGCATTCCTTTGGCCTTTTGGTGGGATCCAAGCAGTATTTTACAGTACAAAAATACAAGCAGTACAAAAATTATTTGTAGTGAATCTTATACTGTTTCAATAAAGCTTCATTAAATTATATTCTTTTAAACATATTTGTATACATATTAAAAATATTAGCTATACATAAAATGAATTGTTAAACGACAATAAAATAAATAGATAAATCGCCAATTCAAGTTGGGTTTAAGGAATCAGTTTTTGAATTTTAGTCACAAGCCACATTCAGTTCATTGTGAATGTTGGAATATTCTCTGCTTTCATCTAAGAACATCATTTTATCTGAAAACGAACAATATTCCACGTAAATAATGAGAAATTATTTTGAGAACTTATAAGTGCAGTACCAAAGAAAATATAGCAGTTTTATAGACAGAAATGATAGGAATGTACAAAATGAAATACAATGAAGAAAAGGTTAATTTATAAAATAATTGATGAGCGATTAAAAAATAGCAAAAGTGAAATTTATTATATGTATATAATAAAAAATAGTAAACAAGTAGGGTTACAAGTTTCATTTCAGAAGAGTGAATTCTTTTTTTTCAAAAATAGAAATTACAACATTGAAAACAAAATCATCATGGTAAAATAAACAGGGTTCCATACTTTAAATACCTCGGAGAGTTCATCGAACCGACAGGTATAAAAATAAATCTCATAGCAACATCACCTCCAAAAAATTAAAAAAGTATTAGTGTTAACGCAAAACCTCTACAACAAAAAAATCAAATCAAGAGGGACAAATATCGACACTAAAATACTGTCATGAAACCAACAATCCTCTACGCAAGTGAAACACTAAGCCTTAACAGGAAACAACAATGTGAAAAAATCAAAAAAGAAGAGAGAAAGATCATCAGGAAAATTCTAGGAGGAAGACAAACCCAAGACGGTTTTAAGCTACAAACCAATAAAACAACAGAAAAGTTTGAAAACATCGAAATTGATATTTGGAAAAGGCGAATGAAATTCTTTGGTCATCTCAGCCGACTACCAGAAAATCGATTGACGAAAAGAATAATAGATTATATAACTTCACTTAAGAATTCCACAGCCTGGCTAGATGAAATTCGAAAGGAGCTCAAAGAGACATCAGACACAATGCAAGGAACTGGGAAGTTGTATCAGAGCAACCAAAACAAAAACAGTACAGACCAAAGTGGTCGGAAGAAGAACCCAAAGAAAAATTGATCGAGTTACTTACTTAACGTCTTCCATTTCTGGGGAGGATTCGCCAATAATAATAATATTAATAAAACATAGTAAAATTATACGAGCAGTAATTTTTACAATATAATGAATGTCATGTTGTTGCTATATTGTCATTCTCTCCAGCTCTATGAGTTTTTTTCCACGACTTTATCATATTATATTATATTTAATTGAGTATATAACTCATATTAAGTATACTGTCATATTAATTTTGATAGCAAGTGATTATCACCATTGACATGACAGTAGAAAATAATAGAAAGCGAAGGAAAGATTGATTACAATCAACTAATTGGCGGATCTTTATGTTTCTTTTTTTATTATATCTGCCGTTACTTTCTTGATTGAATGAATTTATTCGATAGTGAACTATTATTACGATTACTATTTAATGTCTTCTTAAAGCTTCTGAATTAACAGGCATCAATTTTCTATAGACATATTGACTATTGAACATAAGTATTGTATACAAATCGAGCTGAATTTTACTATATTATAGATTTCAATGGAAAAAATATATCTTGTTACCATATCCCGATGCATATATAATCCATAATACAATTAGTAATATATTATACAAAAATTAGTTCTCCTCAAAAATTGAAAATGTAATACTGCCATGCTCTTCTTGAATAATGCTCCTTATTTTTTAGAGATTAATTAGTTAAATTTTTACTTCCTTAACTACTTAAGATGGAATGATAAAATGATATTAGGTAGCTAAGTCATTTAGACCCCCCTGAGTCCATGATATAAGTTATCTTATAAAAAAACCACCATCTTCGTTCCTAATTTCATCTCATTCCCTGAATCACCCAAGTCCGTGGCATACGAAATTATAGAGGGGGATATAATCTTCTCGAAATGTATGAAAAAATATAATAACAACAAATAACAAAGCATTATATATATTTATGACAACTGTTGATAACGTTACATCTTTGGATCAAATTACTCAAAAATTACGCAATACACCCCTAAAAAAAATCATTTGTGACTGATATACTCCTGAGGTATAATTTTGTAGAACCAATACTAAATAAAGATAGATTAAGCACAAACCTTTGTCCTCTTAATATTTTTTGTTATGGAAAGAAGACGAATTGTTGCACTAGAACTTTAGAAAACACATTTACTTCAATACTTCTTCATATATGTAGGAAAGAAACTGCAGTGGTACATTTTTTTCTTCTTCTTTTTATTTATTTTTATTACTAGAATTTTTATTATCCTCCAGAATCAAGAGCGTTAAATTTACAGACATTTAACGCAATATTTGTTAACAAAACGTTTGGAAAAAAAATCTGTCATGATGTAAGCACAATTCAATTCATTAAGTGACATTTAACCAAGGTTAACGAAGTTTTGATTTAATATTTAGTTAAAAAAAAAAAGGGGGTTGATTTTAGGTTGACTCCAAGGCATAATTAACGAAATAATATAAATCCTATTTTGGTTAAGTCTCAGATAGCAATAAGATTTACATTCCTAAGGAACATAAAATATTACTTAATATAACTGAAATTATATGCATAAAAAAAAATTCTTCCAAAATATAAATAACTAATATGTAAAAATAAAATCAATATTACTAAAACGATTTTTATAAAAAAATCAAGGATGATAACGACTATTTTAGGAAAAATTAGACATTGAATATTTTACAGACTCAGAAACATTAAACTGTATTAATGAATTCTATTTAAAACTTAAAGTGATTACCCTGTGGCCTTTTTTTTAAACTATAAAAGGCTATCTTGTTAATAAATTCAAATATAAATTTTAAATTAATGTGATTATAAATGCTGTAAGATTTTTACCAACATCCTTGTGCTTTATTTAGAATATCGTGAAAATATTTTCTCTCATAAATAAAAATGGAAATAGTTAGACTGAAAAGATATTTACTTTAATATTTCGACTTATTCGAATAAAGTTCATAAACTTCTTAAGCCAAAGGATTGTAATATATATGCCTCAACAACACGGGCTGATGATGAAATAAACAATAATTTTCTTTTTAATTTTAGTTAATATTTAAACATTTTCTATTAGTAAAAGTTAAATGAATAACTACTCGAATGTTGCCAAAATTGAAACTATCATACATCCATAATTACTAACAACCAATTCAATTTATCTGCTGAAAAGAAATGAGATAGAGATACATCAAATATTTACTGTTATGAGGATATATGATCAAGTGAAACATTATACCTTTAGCCTATTATATACTGGGTTGTTTAAGGAGCCCATATCCAGGAAGGGAGGAAAATAAATATTTGTGGAGCAGGGAAGAACTCATGTGATGTTGGGTAACGTTTGCTTACACAGGAAGTGGAAGCCAGGGAGGTAAAGCCATAGGTATATGTTTTCGAATATGTAACTTACAAGGTATTAAATGATTCAGAAGGGAAAAGGCATTTAATTTCAATTTTGCAATAACATACTAATATTTATAACGTTCAAAATATCATAAATTATTTCTAATTAGACTTGACAATCAAAATAATAAAATTGACAGAAAAGAAATATGATAATAGGAAATGAATAGAATGGTTATAAAACAATGAATAAAAAAAAAAAATTGGCAGAAAATATCAAAAGAATAATTCTGTTAATATTTCAGGACTTAACTAGTGATTTATGTTGATTTTATTTATTAGTACCATTTAAAATAAGTTGTATCTTATCTTAGATTTAATTTCTGAATTGAACCAAGTAGTTCCTTCTGGATTCATAATAAACTAGCAGTGCACCGCGATTAAATTTAAAGAGATCCATAATCTATAAAGTAATTCATTAAATTATAAGGCAATACAAATTTTGCCCAATCTCATTTGTTGCAGATGTAAAGGACCATTTATTTATTTACAGTTCCTTATCTTAGGAAACACGGGTTTTGACAATATAATATGCTATGGCTAATCGGACGATGCTACAGTTGGAGCTCTAAATTTTGCCTATCCAGGTTTAATTGGTATAGAGATTTTAACGAGTACCTGACATCGTACAGTCTCGGGACTCCCGTTTAACGTCCCTCCCGAAGGACGGCGTAACCAAGGATATTTTACTCCCTTAAACAAATCCTACGGCCACCTGCCGGGCTGCGAACCCTCGATCTTTGGGTAATTTTCTTAGAGATCTTTGCGTCTCAAAGACCGTATTTTAAAACGAAAAGCACAGCGGACACAGCGGGTACACTTCCCACAGTCCTAAAATTTGGCCCTAAAGCTTCCTTGTCTTGTCAATTCCAGATATCTGGGGGAATCCATTTTACATCTAGCCGTGACCGGACGGTGGCAATTATTTCCTCAAGGTAGCACCTTATGAGTTTTTCACTCATCGCTTGGCCCAATCGCCAAAGGTGTCTTTCCGGATGATCCCTTTCCATTTTCTGTGATCCTCGTGCGAATATTGTCCGGTATAACCGGTGTCTTCCTTTTTAAGATTGAATTTCAGTGAAACTTCACGAAAGAGAAGGTCGATAGGGACAGGTCCAGCTAATACTCGCACCGCCTCATGCGACACACTCCTGTACGCTGAATCGTCGCCAACCTGCAATTTTAATGGTGTGAGAGGTTTTTGAACCACGCGGGATATACATACTTCAGAAAGCCCCTAATCATTCTTTTTTAAATTGTCATCGTGATAATGACTTTGATGCTATTATTTTGTTATTGTTTACATTATATTATTTATTTTGTCTCCTCGAAGAGACAGAGGATCCAGGATCGAATCCCGGCCGAGGGCCTTTCTTTTCTCTTTAAAATAAAAATGTTTAAAAATCAAAACAGTTGACCAATAATTATACAAAAATATATTATTTATTATTTTTCGATCTAATGGAAACTACAAATTATGTCCTCGATCATAGTCGGTGGAGTTGGTTCTCGCATATCCTTACTTCTGCATCTCTTCAGCAATGGTCATCCAATACATCCACTTATTCAATAGACGTGGTAAGCAGTTCTTGTCATATAGAAGAATTGTTGAAGATTTTGTATTATTCCAATCCTTCTTGACCTAAACTTGTTCTGAGGTCAATTACATTGGCAACAGAATTGCAAAGTTTGAAGTTGTTTTATTGACTCATTATCGTTAAACATGTTTTATTAATTGATTTAAAAAGCTATTATAACAATCAAACCGCTAATGTTTAAGCAGATTTTTTCCATTAAGTGACACAATTATATAAATTAACATTTTAAATGAGTTGCTTGTTGCTTTTCAAACTTTGTAACCTTATTTAGTTACTAATTCTTATTTAAACTTCGAGGCTAAAGGCGGTTGATTTCATTGTTGGATGTTGTGTATACCCAAATTATAAAACCGTAAATTATTGTTTTTTGTTCTCCAGAAATAAAACTATTGAGTTTAAAATCATGTTATTATTCATTTATTAATCTAATGTGATCAAGCTGTCTTTAATAATTGGAATGTGTTGCATCGTTACAAAATACAATAGACGTTGTGAGCCCCAGGTTGGGACAGACAACATAATAAATGACTGTCTGACATAAACCATACGTTGTTCTTTTTCATAATTTTTTTTCTAGGTATTTCTTTTTATAATTTTGAATAAAATTAGTTGAACTATATATATATATATATATATATATATATATATATATAAATATGAGGAAAAAAAGGTCCGGGTGGAAGTAAAAAAAATAATTGTCTTATATATTAGAAATCCGACGTTTCGACCCACATTGCAGGTGTTCTTCAGGGCTAGTAAGATAGGGGGTTGAAACTAGAGTGCTGGTGTCAACCCCTTGTGCTTAGTCTAGTGTCAACCCCCGATCTTTCTGAAGAATACCTGCAATGTGGGTCGAAAAATCGGCTTTCCAATATAAAGTTTTCCCTATATAAGAGATTTTTTTTTTCCACCCTGACCCTTTTCTTCTTCTTATTTTTATAATTGGTTATTAATTCTTGTTCTGTTTTTTTTTTTTTTTATGTTTAGATATACCCATTTTCCCTTCAAGAATGAATATGGGAAGTAATGCTGTGATGTTCTGAACATTTTAGAATTTAACTGGAGGAAGGAGGAGTGGATTATCTGGAATATATTATATTTACATAGATACGCTTCAAATGATAATTAGGGAATCGATATTAGTAGTTTTATTATCTGGTGCCCCCGAATTAAGAATACATTGTATAAGTAGGAATACATTGTATAAATTGCCTCTGAATGCAAAACCTAGGCAATTTTGCGCCGTTATAAGAACAAATGTTTCGTAGACATCAGAATGCCTCACTATGAATAAAAGACCTGGAAAATTCTTGACGCAATTACAGGCCAAGTTGAATGCGACTTCGTAACAGTGAGCTGTAGACTCATTTAAAATAAATATCGGATTTTATGAGAAGAAGGAGAATCGCATTTTATGGCCACTTGTTAAGAACGAAATCCATACGATTGTTGGATTTTTCCTTATTTTAAAGGACAGATAAGACTGGATCGGAAATGTAGAAAAATGCTTAGAGGAGATGGAGACTACTTGTGACGATATTCAAGAATGCAACCGTCTCAGGACGAAACTAAATGGTTTTCAGTAAAAACCAAAACTGACGACGAGAAAAAATGGATGGACAAAAGAAAGTTGAAATTACGGGTTTCTTAGTAGGCCAATATGACAAAAAAATTATTTACATCTATATATGAAATAGTTAAGGGGTAGTAATGCGATCCTGAAAACTTTTGAAAATTCAAGTTTTCAAAAGAAATATGCGTATAAATTCTCGTGTGTCCTGATAGCCGAATTCGTATGTGTGTGTGCGTGAGAGAGAGAGAAAATTTGACTTTTGCAAAAAAAAAAAAAATAAGTTCAAGTAACTTTTGAGAGTAGATAAGTTAAGATGAAGATTAGCGAGATCAAAGAGGGCGGAAGTAGTCCCTTGGTTTGTAATTATTTCAGTAGTACTGGTCCCTATTATTAGTGTGGCATTGTCCCTGGCGAGGGAGAAGCTTCACTTCCTTCCCGAATTTAACTTAAGCGATTAGCCAGTCCCGGCTCTAGCTAGTTTTAACACTAGTAGTTAAGATCGGTTAGATATTTACAGCCATTAAGATACGAGCTATTAAATCAATCGATAACGATTAATATCAAGTAGGCGAGCTGAAGATTACTACCGACGGTGGATCTAGAACATTATACAATACATCAATAGTTATGTACATTTTCAAGAAGTTTTTTTATTAATTAAAACTGATGTACTGCTATAATACAAAAATCAATGATTTAATTGAATAATAATTTGTATATAGTTATATACTTTATATCTTGTATCTGTATTTTATTTATTCATTCATTTATTTTATTGTTATATGATATAATTTTTTTAATATTTTATTTTAAAAGAAGTCGTCGAGTCCCGGTCCTGGCCATGTGTTTTCTTTTCAAATAAAATATTTAAAAAGTTATATCATATAAAAATAAATTAATTATAATAATATTAACGACTTAAAGTCAACTAGATCCAAAATAAAGTAATGTTCAATCAACATGCTCTCCGTGTATACATCGCAGATTGCGAGAACACGGAGATGTAGGATCAAGTGAAAAGAGGGGATATGGCTGGCCGTGAAGCGAGCCAGGTTGGCCGAGATGGTTGAGGCGTCACCACGGAGAGGTGAAAGTCCCGGGTTCGAGCCCCGGTCCTGGCCATATCTTTTCTTTTCAAATAAAATATTAAAAAAATTATATCATATAAAAATAAAATAAATTATAAGAATTTTATTTTCATAAAATCCCTTAGGAGAAAAGTTCAAATAATGTTTGATGTTTTAAGTAATTATTAGTGTTTATTTCAATGGAACTTTAACCTTTAACCTAGGGCTGATTAAAAGATATTTTGTAACTCATGAATAGGCTGCTAGGCTTCGCCAGTCTCACGAGCACGAGGTAGCCGACGCGAACCTACAAGTTTTCCCCCCTACCAAAAGTCGCTTAACGCGGCTAAAGAAGTTTTCACTTCAAAAACCCATAATACATTCAGTTATCAAAAAATTGGCCACTTTTTTGACAAAAAAGAATTATATTTATTGTGACTTGAAACGATATAGAAATACAAAGTGACTGTCAGAAACGAACTAACCAGGTAGACATATTAGCTATGGGCTAACATTATAACTTAGTGACTAGTCTAGAACTAACTTATTGAGTATTCTCTTTACATCCTATAACCTAGCCATACCATTTCCTCTCTACTCTCTGATCTATCCCACATCTTAGAGCTAGAATATATACATTTAAAATAAGAGGGGAGGTGGTCAAGGAAGTTTACATTTCTGACAGTACAGAACCATTGGTGAAACTTCCTGCGTTACAAATACATTTTATAAACAATTTATTTTAGTTCATCTACAGTTTGGTAACTTCTCTCTCATTAAGAGAGAAGTCCTATGAGCAAGTATTTTACAAGTATATGAGTTAATACAATAATGTAGATATAAGTTCTAAGAAAAAGTGTCTATTTGACTGTAGCAACAAACGGCTAAATTAAAAGATAAGCATTAATAAAAAAAAATAATTTAGTAATTGTATTTAATTTGTTAGCAGCCAGAGAGAGTCCTATGGGTTCTAGGATTAACACCTGGGGCTCAGGTCTGATGGTTGAGCGCGATCTAGCGCAAATCACCTCCTTGTAAAACCAATGTCCAAGAAATAGTAAAGTCTCTATCACGTACTGAACCCAAGACACTTCATGGTCTGTAGTGGTACAGGTTTATAAAAGATTGAATTATGATTATTGTAAGGTAACAAAACCATTTAAAGTTAAATATTAATCTAATAACAACATCTTCAAGAAAATAACTAATAACAACAGAAATTTATATTTTGTATGCTGTAAATCTTAATTTCTTAGTTATAGACTGAGTTTATATTATGAGAATACTAATTTTTAATCTAACAATAAATAATTTACAGTATTTTTATAGTTGTGAAAAATATTACATTTATTTTTTTAATTTATATTAAATTACATTTGTATGTTTTCTTTAGGTCATCGACCATTTGGTAACTATTTGATGCATTACTAATAGTTATAATTATCATGAATTGATGCTCATTTAATATGCAAGATATGCTTACCCACATATCTGTGGCACCTGTGTATAGTGGGCTAAGTCGAATTTTGTGAATTTCAAGCTATCTACTTAGAATCGTAATTTTTCTGAACTTATTTTAAGTATCAGCCCACGATTCACAAAGGAATATCCGTCATTGCAATGGACGGAACACTTAGTGTGTTAGACACAAGGAAAGAGAAAAAAGATTCTAAATAGATAGCTTGAAATTCACAAAATTCGACTTAGCCCACTATGCACAGGTGCCACAGATATATCCTTAGTCTAAATAAATTTACATTTGATTGCAGTGTTTGTTTATATATTAATTAAAGGTCGTGTTACATATTGTTACATATACAGATTTTGCTCCAAGTATCGAAGTATAGCTAGGAGAACGGTTGTGGGTTGGATCAGTTAGAAGGCAGAATTCTACCTGACAGCCAATTAAGTATTAAAGTTAATAATAGAAAAAAGTAGAGCAGAAGTGTATATAAGTCTTAGCCTAGATCAAACCTCATTCTTTTTTCATCGATAGATTAACGTGTTTCATCTCTTCTTTTATTTCAAACGGATTCTACTAGGAATCTACTGCCGTTCGCAACAACAAATAAATAACAATGCGTACATTTTAAGTACGCAACAAATAAGAGGATACAATAAACACTGCAGAATATTATCTGTGATATTGATTATGATAATAATAATAAGGCTTAGGGAACCCGAAGGCTCAATACCGATACGATGATTCATTTGTATCATGTCACTAATAAATAAATTATTAAATTGAAGATATATACTAAACATTTAATGAAGTAGTAACTTAATTAGTAAAGTTTATTAATGTTTTAATTTTATCATTAATTCTATCCACTATAAATCATTCAATATCAACCAGCAATTTAACAAATATAATTTGTACATTACTGGGCATTACTGAATAAAATATTTCTATTGCAATTTTTTCGTCTCCAGCCAAATTGCAGTAAAATTAATCACACTTCAGCTCTCCTCTAAGAACTTCATGTTTATCAATTTTTTTAAAGACTGGGAGTTGATCAGGGCTTCTGAAGCGTGAGAGCTCTACGATAGTCCCTGCGAGAGAATTCTTACGAAGAATGAGATAATTACAGATGGCAGGGCGTTGGAGTCCGTCATTTCAAGGAGACACCGAAAGCCACAGGTATATACGCGAGAAACAGGTACTTTCGGGGTGGAGTGGACCAACGCCCTAAAACTGAACATCAATTATGCGCCTTTGCGTGGAGTCCCAGGAGCCAGCGGACAGGCGAGAGAAGTTGGGTCCCTCTGTCGCAAATGCGGCAGAGTCAGAAACACCGGCCCATATGCTGGGAAAATGCCACAACTCCCTTCTCATAACACGCCGACACCATATGGTCAAACACGAATTAATGAGGCTCCTTAAGGAAAAAGACTTCGCCTGTTTTGACGACGTGTATTATATTGACACCGGATCCACAAGATATGCGGATATTGTCGCATTTCCGAAGCCCGAAAAGATAGCGTGGGTTGGATCGGACGGTGAGATTTAAAAATAATGACCAGGCGGGTGGAGTGGAAATGGAAAAGAAGGAAATATATAACAAGTGCATCCCTTTTCTAAAGGAGAAATTCCGCGAGACCTTCGGAGAGAGAGAGAGTTCACCGTGAGAGGCCTCTGCTTTGGGTCTCGCGGAACATGGAGCTTCCTTGATGACCTGGGCGTCAATGGCAGGGATGTGGCAGTGCTCGCTGAGAATATTATTATTGAATCCCTGATTGGGATTTCACCATCATATATGTAGTAACTGACACCCCACACGCTAATATATATATTTAAAAAAAATATTTTCATAGTATTTATTTATCTTCATAAATAAATACATTCATAAATAGCATAAATAGTATGGTGATATATGTGTGCATAGTTTTATTTGTTTTGAATTTTCTTTATTTTCTTGTATATAATAAAAAAATAAAAGAGAGTAAGAAGAATTAGGAATTGTAATATAGTTCTTATGTATGTATTTAAGACAAACACATTGTAATGTACAGTATGTCCGATATGGATTGATAAAGTATGCTGTGTAATATGGCAATCCAATGTAGTTGGACAGCGCTGCTGAGAAATAAAGCATTTCTCTCCAATGAGAGAGACATTGACGAGCTAGGGTATATATATAGCTTTATACATCTGCGCACTTATAGCCACCCTGTAACTGAGCGTCATACATAAAGAATCAATGTTGACATTATTTATAGAAATTTGCAGAACATGTAAATATAATGAATGATACAAAACGACACGAATAAAGGCAAGTAAAGAAACAACCCTTAGGTAGAACTCAAATAACAAATTCAATTTAGGTCACGAGGCCATCTTCTATTCTTACGCCTTGGAGGATTATCGGGGATTGAAGAGGTAGCTAGCTTAAAATTAGTTCGGGTTCGGGTCAAATCAGCAACCAATAGGACATTGAGGTCATTATGAATGACATTATTTGTAAGGTTAGGAGCTCAAAAATTCGTTAATCATATTTATGATCTCCCTTCACATTCCGTTAGCTTTGCAGTTATTATTTTTATAGAATTTCCCATGCGTTTTCTATTATATGGCTGTTATTCAGATATAATGAATGAAAATTTCATTTAAAATAAGATATCTAGAATAATATTGACTAACAAGCACTGAAGAAGGCCTGCAATGTTGATCGAAACGTTGGTTTCTAATAAATAGGTACTAGTTTATCACTAAGTAAGGTGGGGCGAGCTGTGTTGTACTGTTGAGCATAACAACCTACTATGACCAAGAACGCGGGTTCGTAGCCCGAACGGTGTCCTTATGTCTTTTTAAAAGGGTGTAATAAATCGTTGGATATGCCGTCCTTCAGAAGGGACGTAAAATAGAGTCACGAGCCAGTTCGATGCCAGGACTCATTTATCATCCTTATCCTAAATAAACCTTGATATGCAGAATTTAAGACTCCCACTGTAGCATCGTCTGTAAATAATACATAAAACCCACCAGTATTCTGTCCCACTCCTGCAATATATTGCAGGCACGATTTTGAAGCTCGAGTATAATTGTAAAAAAAATATGTTTTGCTATTATGTAATTGATACATACATGTTATGTACTAAAAATTAGAGGAAGAAAATGGTCCCGGGAGAGGTCAATAAAATTCTCTTTTATAGGGAGAACTTTTTATTGGTAAGCCTTTCCCAGTCTATTATCGACACCTGCCAATCGAACTAGCCCTGAAGAAGTCCTGCAATCCGGGTCGAAACGTTGGCTTACAAATAAAAAGTTCTCCCTATATAAAATAATATTCTTTACCTCTACCCGGACAATTTTCTTCCTCGCATATACAAGGTCAACTAATATTATTTAACTAATAAAAATTAGGCCTAATTTTAAAACCTACAACTTTGTACCTACAAAGCCATGGTTTACTCCCCCAACCCCTGGTTAATTGCTAAGTAAAGAAGGCAATTGAGGGAAAGAATTATCGACTCGAGGCTAATTATAACAGTTTCCCCCCGGCTCTTTCAGTTTATCCTCCGCGAGTTACAAGCTTTGTAAGGAAAGGATCGATACCTTTCCCTCTTTCTTAATCGCCGGATAACAAATCTCCAGCCTATTAGCGAACCTTTCTTAGCTCCAATATTGCCTTCTACCTCCTTCTTGTAGTTTATTATGGTATAGTAATTAAGCTTCTGAGGGAGTGCTCCGAGGAGTGAAAACAGTAATTAAAACGGTAATAACTCAGATTAAAAGGAAAATAAAAAAGAATTAAAAATTTTTATTTCAGAAATGATGTTAACGAGGTTTGAGATTGTATCAGAAGATACATTCACGACAGGTATATAAATCCCCCAGTAACAATAAAAGATCTTCATTCAAAATTAATCTGGAAAACATCCAGGGGCATGCTCCTTTATGAAAAAATAACACGAGTTCATGAAGAACTCAAGTTAAAAAAAAGGTAATAAATGGAATGCTGAAAAAAAGAAGACTCACTTGATAAGAATGATGCAGAAGATTTGTATCATGACTCACGAATATATTTGGTAACCACGATTACTTAGCGAATATAGTAGGATAAGAGGCTAGTCCTCGATAGAGATCTCAGACTGTTGGCCAGGTCAGACCTGCCTGTTTACTAACTGCAGAAAGCTGAGGTGGTTACTTATCAATTGTATCACTATTCTCTACTTTATCTTCCCTATATAGGCCTATACGTCGTTCTTTAGTTGTTCCTACATAGTATTTTCATGGAACTGTTGAAAATATTAAAAAAAAAAAAATAAACGTTTTTACGAAAATGTTTAACCCATTTAATTTACGGCCGAGGCTAGAATAAGTTCAAAGTTTTTATTTTTTCCAAAGAAGTATTTTTAGGATAGTTTAATTAAAATTAAAATAAAAAAAAAATTTTCCAGCCTAATGGGGGTGGAAAATGTTGCGCTCATGCAACATTGGCCGGGAGAGTATAATATATATATACTTATTAGAGAAGAAATAGCTGACTGGAACTTCTAATGCAAGGAAGAAATAGTTGGGGGTGCAGTCAATTAAAACACCATAATAAGGCCATCTTCAGAGCTATGAGAGAGAAACAAACAGAACAAAAAATATATAAAAACGTTACAGTAACAAGAATATAAGAAGTGACATGTAATGTAGAAAATTGAAATAGTGACAGATATGATAATTAATGATAACGAATATTAAAATAGTGACAGAATATACTAAAAGTAAAATAGAGGCAGATATAATAAAATTAAAGATAATGAACAGAAATTAAAATAGTGACTGATATAATAAGTATATACTTATTTATTTATTATTTTAGGGATAGGTAAGGTGATACGTTTATAAATGGTGCAATAATACTGTTTCATGAACACTTTTGATTACAATAATAAACTCCTTCAAAGAAATAAAAAATTACAATTTGCACACTATTTTCACAAAAAATCCACAATTTTCATTTTTTATTCGTGGTATTATTTAAAACATTCTGGGTGTAATTTAACATTACATCTCTCACACCTATAAATGGTTTACCTTTTAGACACTCTACACCTTTGCCTTGTCTCCTCCCCGACGATCAAATGTCCGATTTTGTCCTTTCTCATTTCATCTAACACCGTGTTCACAGCTGGTCTTCCTCTTCTCGGGTGTTCATTGATAGATCTGGCTATCGGGCCTTCGTTCGAACGAATGTTCGAATGACCCTTCGAAGAGCTGGTTGGTTTCTAACAATATTGGTTTGCGAGAAGTAGTTCACGCAGGTAGAAGGGTGTCCCATGTGGTCAAGGTGACTGGAGAGATAAGAAAAGGTGAGGGTCGCAGATTCCCATATATCATATCGTCCGCTAAGTGTTTAAACCTGCTAACTCCCTTTGACACAAATTTACATGAGATGAATACAACTTTTTACAGTTTTAGGTTAAAACCAAAAATACAGTTGGTGTATTATTGGATGTTCTACATTATTAGAAACTAATAAAATACTAAAATTTGATCGTTAATAATTTATAAGATATAAGTGGCGTGATATCATTGAGTTAGCCGAGCGATTTGAATAAAATGGATTTGACAGTTTTACGCATCACACTTTTTTTGCCGATTTTACGTTTAGAGTGAGCTTAGCTGATTTTACAGTCTATGTGGCCAATTTTTCTCTTAAAGATAATATTGATAACAGATGTAATTTTGGACCAACAGTGGAGTTAACAGGTTTACACACTTAGCCGACGATATATTATTTATGAATAATACTTCGTATATTGAAGGTGTAATAGATGAGTAAATTGGTAAACACAAGAACAGACCTCTGGAAAAGAATCCAATTAAGACTAAGGCACAGAAATAATAATTTGAGTAATCATCCTAAATGATACTCTGGCATCCCAAATATCAATCAAATATATTTAAGAGTAGAAACATAGCATAAGCATGAGCAAGTCTTCATTAGACAGGTGGGGGAGATGAAAATGCATGGTCCTGTCTTCTTTGTAAAAACTTAATAGGAATTGCCAATGATGCGTTAACGCAACATTAAAGTAAAACGACTACTCTAAATGCAGTCTTTGAATTGAATACAATAATTTCATCCCAACAATTAAAATAAACAATGTTTCAAACAAGGAATCTGATAACTTAATTGTAGCAACCCTTATTTGGCTGAATTTAGCATTTATATCTTAGGACTCATTAGTGTTGAAATTTAACCTACTGTACTATTATTTTTCAATGTGTTAAAAGAAGACAAAATTTATCAAAAAATTATTTTTAATAATTACAAACCTTAAAGAATAAGCTGATGTAACAAAATAGAAAAATATTTGATTTTAGAAAAATGTTAAATTAATGTTACGTATACGCATCAGTGGCTGTAAATTGGTTAATAACAGTGCGCTTAGTTTCATTTACCACCCACTAGCAAACAAGTCTATAACACTGCAATTAAAGGTTCTTCGGTTAAGTACATGACTGAGACAGTATTGTTTCTAAGACAACGGTTTGTGCAAGTAGGTGATTTCTGAAACAAAGCCAAATGAAGGGTAACCAATTAATAGAGGTTGTGTGAGCCACAGGAGGTACCAGAGGGTCCATCCCCGACTGTCAACAGACTAAATATTTTTATTTTGAAGAGATAAGATTTGCCCCGGGCGGGATAAAAAAATCGGGCAAATCTTTTCTCTTCAAAATAAAAATATTTAAATATTAAAACAATTAATAAAAAAATATGAAAGATTAAATTATTTATTTAGCACAGCCGGATTCGAACCCAGAACTTTCAGCATGGCTCCTCCGCACTTTTCACACTGAACTACTTTAATAGAATTTTTTTTTAAAAAGTCTGTTCAGTTTCCATAGCACTAAGCATTTATTTTAGTAAGTAATCAACAACAAATATAACTTAAATTTGTAAGGTCTTCATCACTCTGTGTCACGTTAAACTGCTTTTTATGTTGTTGATTATGTTTCATGTTAAGTAAAGCCATGTACTTTCCATCCCAATAAATTCATCTGCTCTCCAGATATACTATGACATATAATACTTTATAAATAAGTGTGTATTACGCGTGTATTCTGGAAACTTTCAATGTATGGAAATAGTTGATAATTAAATAAAGGAGAAAAATGTAGAAATAGTTTTCTTATGTACATACTACAGTGCTGTACTCGGTAGATAATGTTTTAAATAACACAGGAGAAGTCATATGAAAAATATGGCATTTCAAACGGTATACGTAAATACAAAGGACAAACTAAGGTATTGTAGCTGCGCTCATGGACCGCTAACAGAATGTTAAATACATAGTAAAACTATTGAAAAATATTAATTAGATTATAAATAAATATATTTATAATTTATTTTTTATTTATTGTTCTTTTGATGGTGGTTATTTTTAAAGATTTTTATTTTGAAGAGAAATTATTTGTTTGGCTGTCTGGCTTGGATACGTTCCTTGGTGACTCAGTGTTTAGAGCACCGCGCTAGAAACGCGGGTGACCCGGGTTCGGATCCGGGCTAAGACAAATCTTTTCTCTTTAAAATAAAAATATTTAAAAATAATCTTTGTTTGGTATACTATTGTACTGTTGTCCGCCCAATTTAAAACAGTGTATTGGTTTCATGAGTGTCTCTTCTAGACTTCATTCATGTAGTTAACCACAAATCTCCAAAAATAAAATTTTAAATATTTATAATATATTAATATCAGTATGTTTATTGGTTATTTATATAACGTCACGTTATGCTACTATGGCTAATCGGATGCTACATTGGGAGTCCTCAATTTGGTCTATCCAGGTACAAATAATTAGAATAGGAATATTTAACAGCACAGGCTCGGAACTCCCATTTGATGTACCTGCCGAAGGACGGCATTGCCAAGAATTTTTAAATCCCTTTAAAAAATCCTTGGCCCACCTGCCGGGTTTTAAGATCAGATAAATAAATTATTCCGAAAAAAACCCATAAAATTGATGTGTGATACTGATCTAGGACATTATTCTACAAAATGTTCGAACAGAGGTTAAAAACTCTATAACAGGATTTTATTTTTATAATAGGGACAGCATTTGGTAGTTATAATTGTATTAACGTTTTTTCAAAAACATAAAATATTTTTAAAAAGAGTTCTTATTTATTTTTTTAATGGATAATCATTCAGAAAACAGTGCCTATGCTTTTTTAAATATACATTTCTCTTACCTTACGGTTCAGATAAATATATCTAATTCATACTAGCCTGCATTATATAACCTGCATATGGTGATGACGTAGGGGTTCAGGGAATACAATTGATATTCCCGAAATAAAATACAGCGTCCATATCCCATGCTGGGTTAATCAATTTGATGCCGGGTTAACTGAAGCAAAGCCCGACAAAGGACGTCATTAAAGTCAACGTACAATTCTTTTAAGTGAATGAGTAAAATAATGAATGGGCCAGTATTCGTGGGAGGGGGGCTATTTCTGGGCTAATTAAGCTGTGATACATGAAATCGTTAAATTACATTTTTGTTTTTTTAAAGAAAAATATGAATGTAGTGTTCCATAAAAACTGTTTGGGAATGAGAGCCTTCCAAGAATGCATTAACGAAAAATTTGATTTGGCATATCACAATTTTGCAATTATCTAAAGCTGTAATTATAAAATATATATAGCTGCAATTAATAAAAATGTATTGTTAGATAAAAAATTATTTGGTCACCACATAATGTATTAAACGATTTAAACAAAAATATCAATTAAATATAATCTGTACAAATTAAATATTTTATGCAACAGTTCTTCAAGAAATATATACCAAAATATTGCATGAAAATATGTAAAGATTACTTTTAAATGTAAACAAAGAAGATGGCCACCAGATCGCGAGTTCGCAGGCCTCAGATTTTTTAAAAAGGATTAAAAATCCTTGGTTATGCAATCCTTCGGGTAGGACGGAAAAAGGGATGCCTGTGCGGTATCCGGTACTCGTTATATATACTAAAAAAAATAAACCTGTACCACTACAACCCGTGAAAGTGTCTGGGGTTCAGTACATGGTAGTGACTGCACTGTTTCATGGACAAATGTTCTGCAAGAAGGTGATTCTCCTAGGTCACGCTCAAACGCCAGATTCCCCCTCCCTTATTTTGAGTACCCTATTTTCATAATATTTTAAAGAGGCTGGGTGAGCCCCAGGAGGGTCCTAGATCCTATATGATCAATCTCCGGCTGCAAACAGACTAAATAAAAGTCTCGTTATATATATATATATATATATATATATATATATATATATATATATATATATATATACTATCCTTTATTATTATTATAATAATAAGATGTAAAATTTAGGACTCCCACTCATCATCTGTTCAGTCATAGCGTCATAAAGTGACAAACGAAGTAAAGAAGATGGAGATCTTTAAATTATATACAATAAATAAATTTAGACTTTCTTAACATAGTACATATTAACGATTTTATTCAATTGACCTTTTAGTGCATGATAAGTAAAATAAAATTTAGAATTATTAATATTTAACTAAAATTTACAATTCTATTGTTTTTTTTATCGATATAGTACTCAGCAGAGTAAATTTTTTTTCATATAAGAACTCCATTTTCAGGCGATTCGATACGATTTACTTAATGCTGCCCTGGACCGAATCTATTTACGGATACGGTACACGGGATAGCATCATCACTCTTGTTAAGGGTCACCTTTAGAAGTCTGACGTATGTATCACAAATCCAAGAAGGGAAAGAGGATTGCTTTAGAAATCGGTAAACCAGGATCTGTACTTACAATCTTTGGTTGTTTAAGCAGATAGGAATATGGCAACTGCGTTAACCCGCTCGGCCACTCTCGAATATACATATAGTATTTTATATACATAAATATAAACATATTTTAATTTACTCCGAAAAAACAATCGAAAACCTGTACTACTACAATCCATGAAAGATGGGGTTTAGTATGCGGTAGAGACTGTACTGTTTCTTGGCCAACGGTTGAGCACGGAGATAATTTGTTCTATATCACACTCAATCGCCAGGTTTGCCCCATATTATGTATTCCTACTTTATAGGAGAGTATCCAGATCCCTAGGGCCCATTCATGATTGTTAAAAGATTGAATAAATTATCTGCTACAGCCAAGTTGAACTAGGGGACCTTCGGGGATTGATTAAATTCCAGTATTTGATTACATTTCTAAAAGAGTTTGATTGTTAGTGAAGACAAGAATTTCCACTGCTAACAATTTTAATTATATAAAATATTGTTTATAAATAAGTTCTTAGTAGTAATGGCTATTGATGTTAAACTAAAACTGACAACTGATCTCTCTATTTTATAAAAACAACTTTTTAGTGATGTGATATTTTATTGGCGTTGCCTAGCAAAGGATCCAGTAATTAATTTTTATTTAATCTTTTGTCGTGCTCGATCAACTATAAATATTTTCACAAATCGGCTAATCATAAAACCGTTCATGACTTCTTGAAGCAGTAAGCCCAAAAAAATAGCGCTGATATTAAAATTAAATGAAAAAACATCGATTTAAAAAGTATAACAAGCAACTTCTTATTCCAATAAATCGGAATTATTGGATTTAGGACTTTTCTAAAATCTATAACAACTAGAAATAAAAAAAGTAATATAAAAACGCAATCCATTATTTTATTCAATGATGACCTAAATTAAAATAGTTATATTTCAATAGGGTCACCAGGGGGGGTATCGAATAAGTGCTGAATTTCTAGAATAATATCAGGCTATTTCTACTAAAACGTTAAGTACTCACTGTTCTATAATCAAACGAATAGATGTGTAATTTGGAAAAGTGATGATGGTCCAGTGTTAGTCGGATAGGGGGTTCCCCAATATTGCAGTCAATTTTAACAATAATTGCATAGAATATTAACAGTCACAGACAAAACTTTTGAGTGCGTTTCTCTGTAATGTGAAGTAACGAATCAACTTCGGAAGCTACACATGGAATATTTGCGAGGGAGATATAACTTCGGGGTTGTTGCAGTGAACCTCAAAACGATTTCCGAGGTTTGCCTCCTCCTACATTAAAAGGAAGTACATTAACATTTTATACCTTAAGCATAAAAGTATTTAATTAATCTTACTAAAGGTCGCTTGATGTGGACGTAATGCACCGTTTATAACAAACTAATTTATATTATTATTTTGTTATAAATAGTTATATATTTAAAATATAACTATTTATAACAAAATAGTTATAAAAGCATGGAGTTATAACTTGTTTTATTAGACGTTGTTGTTTTGTTCGTCTTCTTTCTGACTGTTAAGCACGAGGGAATTCCAACCGCTTTAATACCTCGTTAACTATGACCTTGCCTTTCTAGAACATCTTGTTTGCATATTACGTTCTTCCGAAGGGAACTCTGTCACAAAAGATATTTTAAAGGAAAGTTTGTTTCTTGGAAGGCCTAAATTTTATTAACTAAATGCATCATTTTGTCTCAAGGAATTACAAAATTGTGTAGGTAGAATATAATCTTACTGTATAATATTTTCAATTTATATTATTTGTTGTTTTATTGATGGGTACAAATTATATTATCATTAAATGAAATAATAATATAAATAATAATCAAATTTGTGGTAGCCGAGCGTGTTCAATGATAGCTCACGCTATGTTGATTATTTTTTTCTACTTTGTGAAATATTGGTTACAATATTTTTTTTTTAAATCTTAAACTGGGATAAATTACGACGAAAAAATAACATCCTAGATTTTACTTCCTAGTTCTCATGCCTCCTAGATAAAGTCGCTACGTACATGGAATACTACATTTCTATAGTTTATTCTATATTCTATATTATATTCTATAGTTTATTTCACAGGCACCAGGTAATTTTTAGTTGATTATAATTCATTTTTCTTCTGTGTACTATTTTAAATTATTTATCAATTGTTAGTAATAACAAAGTATTAAGCTTATACAAATAAAAACTTAATTATTGCTCAAGAAAATGAAACCCGTACCACTACAATCCATGAAGAGTATTGGATAGATGGTAGGGACCGTACTATTTCCAAACCAACGGTTGCGCAAGGTAGTTTGGCCGATATCACGTTCAACCGCACGATTTCTACCAATTAACAGTTTCCACTTTATTAAGGCCAGGTGAGCCCTAGGAGGGCCAGTAGATCCCACAAGGTCCATCCGTTTAAGAGATTGATCTGTAAGAGCTGGATTTGACACCGGAAGCAATTCAGCCATCTACACATTGAGCTAAATGAAAAATACATGTTCAGTGAAAAAGAAACTTAACAGAATTAAAAAACCATATATTTTAAGCAGGGCGTTTAATGTTGAACTTAATGTAATTGAGTGAACAAAAAATCAACTATTACTTTTTATAATATTATTAACACTGGCTCTACAACCCAGCACGGGTCCTGGCCGCATCAAGGCCCCCACTCTTCTCTGTCCTGCGCCAAGGTCTTCCAAGCTCTGGATCCAATGATGCTGTCTGCATTACCCTCGACTTCATCTGACCATCTAAGTCGTGGACGCCCACGTTTGCTTTATCCGTCAACGATTCCAAACAGCAGTCTTTTCAGGGTCGCGATGTCCTCCATTCTGCGATGTCCGCCACATGTTCAGCTCATCTTAGCCTAGCTATTCTTATGCGCTTCACCACGCCAGGTTCCTGATACATCAACTACAGCTCTGCATTTGGTCTGAGTCTACAAAATTCTTCTTTGAACTTCTGGGTTGGTTGATCTGCTATCTGCTTTGACCAGAGAACCGAGGTAGACAAAACTGTTGACACTTTCGAATGTGTAGGCACCAAACGTGCATCAACGTTCAATTAGTTCTTTAAAAACAAATTAAAAAAAACATGATATTTTAACTGGAGCTACATGAAGTGAGTTTTCTGTAAAAAAAAAATAAATAATTCATAACAAACAAACTTTAATTTAATTAATTGTAAAGAATGAGCTGTGCTCTCATTATATAAGACAATGGAATACTTTCAGACGAAAGTAACATCAAACGCTAAGTTGGATCGTGCAAGATTAGCTGGGCACCTATTCTGTTTGTACAATGTTTTACTTAATTAATATTTCAGCGTTTGCCTTCATCTCAGTCAAAGAGGTGATTTCTTGTGCCCTCATATCGGGCCTTCAAAGGAAAGAAAATAAATGAATTCACTTTAGTTTACCTAGATAAAGCAGCCAGAACAAAATACTGTATTTTCTGGCTCTTGATATTCATGTTCATTCCACAGTATATAAACTATATGTTCCCTCCACAGTATATAGACCATATATTCCCAGAGTATAGATCACGAATCGTGCTGTAGTGAAAAGATAATAGGATAAATGTAGGTTCAAAAAACGGCATAATAAAAGATTACAAAAATTGTGTTATCTTCAAATAAAATAAGTTACAAATTAAAACAATCAACAAAAAATTAAAAATGTTTTTGTTTTTGAGTGCTTAAAATATATTTATTTTCTCTTCCTCCAAGATTTTATTTATAAATAAATCATCTCTGAAGAATTCTAATGTAGCGGAAAATAGTGAATTTACAAGGTAAAGCAACATTTATGAGCTTTATAATAATTGGAAATATAATAAAGCCCTATCAAGACTGAGATAAGGAAGGTTTAATAAAAAAATTATAACGTATAGATAATGGGAAAAATCGCATAATTAATACTATATTCAATCATAACTGTTTTTTACAATAAGAATGTTAATTAATAAAAATTCACTTTTCAAAAACAGAGATTAAGCTACTCGATTTCTATAAATTCCAGGGGTGGAAAAAAAACAAGAGGTTTTCCAGGATCCTTTTGTCAGGTGGACATCCAGGAAGACTGAATTTTCCTGCTAATTGTTTTGTTTTTTCAGCTTTCAGATTAACAACTTCCTACAAACACAAACTGACATAGGAGGAAACAATAAAAATAATAAAAGTAGAATCTAACGGCTGGAAAGATTTCATCCTAAAAAAAGTTAAAGCTTGATCAATATTGAAAATGGACGGAGGGTGCGGTAAAAGATCTTTACAAAACGAAGTAAAACTTATTTCTTGTGTGCTTATTTTCATAATAAATGTATATAATTTTATTTGCATATTTTAACACGCTATTTTACATACATACATAATTTTTATTTTACGCCTCGTTTTTATGTTTTATATTTTTCTAATATATTTCTATTGTTATTTGGGTAAAATTCCTTGACCGCGCCCCTCGACCACTTTCAACGTTGCTCTATTAAATTGCTTTTATTAGCTTCTCTTGAGTGTAGGTAACGGAATCTTTGAAATTGATTTTCGACTTCAAAACATGGAATTAAATCGAAAATTTGCACACTTCTCAAGTATGTGTTGCTTTATTTCATTAATATCATATTTGCTTATTAGGTTTCCAACAGCGCAGAATCCCAGCGCTCCCTCGGTAAATTAATAAGGGCCATGTAGAATATTTACCGGTTGACTTTATGTGTTTTAGCTTGTACCGAGTGAATTTCGCAAACATTGTTCTAAATCACTTTTCCCTCATTCTTCCCAAATTAATTTTAATGGATGCAATTTCTTAATTAGGCCATATTACGTATGACTTTGAACTTCCTTTCATCACTGCCAGTTGGCTATGTTTTACAACTTGATTATGCTTTGTATTGTTATTGTTTTCTCTTACGATACATACATCATACTATTTAGATTTATCATACTTATATTAATATTAATTAGAGCGTTACACCAGATTTGAGACCGGCACCAGATTTAATACCAGCAGACAAAGGAGCTGTAACATTCAACATCGGCGAACCTATTTCTTCCCCAAGACTAAAACCGAGACTCTTGAAAAATATTCTGATGTGAACTCTATTACCTTTCTTACCAATCGTTTTAACAAATTGTAATATAATCCTGTTTCCTATTATTTTCCGTTTTATATCACTACAGTTCTGTTTATTATTACATTATAATTCTTTTATATGAAAAAAAAACTATTATATATTTATATCTTCTCCTGTACATAATCTGATAATGAAGGTTTTAGGCTAATAACGAACGAATACCTCAACAGTCAATAGTAGCTGAGCCGACTGATAAATTCCGAGGTGTAGGCAGAGCCTCAGGTGGGATGATTGCGTTAAGAGTTATCCAACGGGTTTGGGTTTAGGTAGCTACCTAGTTGACCGTGAACGGAAGTTTGTGAGTAGGGTGGTGGTATCGGCTTCGATCCTTCCGGTTAACTCAGCCTAATTGTTATTATATTCAAGTACATCCCCGAAGTAAATCCTGTTCAGCATCAGTTAATTACAATTGACATACACGTATATGGTGTGTGTTTGCAGTTATGAGGAAAAGTTCATAGTTTTGTGATTTAACTTTTATTTGCATAATAATGCAATACCAATAATAATATTGTAAAAAGTATAATAGACAAATTACAATAGCAATTTTTTTTTTATTAGATGTTGAATTAAACAAAAAACAAAGTAGGTTAGACAGATGACCAGCTTTAGTGAAAGAACTATTTAAAATATTTTTTATCCTTAAGAAAATGGCACAGTAATCTAGGAGTTGTACTACTCTCCTGCCAGCATTAATCTTTTAACAAAAATGCAAGATGCACTTCGGAATTCCATTGGAGTGCAACTCTGATCCTACGTAAATATGAAGAAAAAAGAAAATTAAATTAATTTTAGAGAGAAACGAGCGAATTCCTAAAAATATTCCCTGTGCCGATTGGTAAAAGTCTGAAGGGTAGACCGTGGCGTAGGTGGGAGGATTGCGTTAAGAGTGATCTGGCGGGTTTGAGTTTGGTACTGAGTTATAACCTTCGAGTTCGCTAAGCCTTATTATTATTGAATTGAAGTTAGAAATCGTGATGTATCATCTCATATACGATTTTCACAATTATCTTGATTAATTATAAGTCTACCTTATAAATTATATGGCGGAGAAAGTTGTCTGGGTTGAAATCTAAATTAAATGCTAAAATAGTGAGCAACTATCAATCAGACCCCAATGTTTCGACCCATACTGCAGGGTGAAGTGTTTTTTAAAATAATTTTCACGAATAGTAAACACGAATATAGCAAACACTGATGCAATTCATTAAAACGAAACACAATTCAGCCATGAAAATTTGTATAATTTGAACAGAAAATTTATATCGTTAAACAAGTAGACCAAAGATAAAAGTGAAATTTCAAAGCCATCGGAATGGATTCATCGTCAACAAATTTGAATAATGTTCATTTATTTGATTTGCAGATAAACCTCTGTTCTCATTTCATCAATTAAAAATTCAAATTGTGTGAATACCAATTTGTTATTGTTTTTTTAAATGTTTTTTTCCTTTCGGATATTTTAATAGAGATTGTATAAATTATAACTTCTGATGTTTCTGTTTTTTCAGTGGAAGAAACCGCGGAAATAATTATGCAGCCTACTGAAAATTCTGAATCATATCTTAAGGCTTTTTGTTTAGGGAAGTTTCTCCGACCCTTATCCTTAGGAATCAAAATAAATGTTACCTTATTTCGTATTCAGTATTTTTTATTCTCCTTCTAAAACTGTCGATAAAACCTGACCGTTTTTCGTTTTACCTCCTTGTTGATATATTATTTTATTCTGAATTCCGTTGGTCAAAAGTTTACGACCAGTTGATATATCTTAACAAAATATTTTTTTTTTTTAAATTAAGCGTTTTTATTTATTAAATACAGTGTAATTCTAATGAAAAGACCAACTCTAGTTATAGATTATAATGGTTGTTTTTCAGAAACTGTTATTCCATGGAAAAATATTTTTTTGCTTTAAATAACGACCTCTTTAAATGAGTATTGAATTTTTTAAAACTAAAAATGGCCTTTTTTAAACTAAAAAGCCTTCATATGATTGTTTGAAAAGCTTGAGCACATTTTAACCACATGAAGGAAATCGCTTTGATATCTTGATGTGTATGATTAAAATTTATCTTTAAAATTTGTTTGATTCCCTCATAATCTTTAATTTGTCCACCTGTACATAATATTTATGTGTTGGGGATGTTTTTTATAAATTTTAATTTTTCTTTTCGCATGATAAAACTTGAACCACTTAGTTTAAGTCCTGAAGTAATACCATCGTCCTGAAGACTTGATTTTAGCTTTAATTTTTCTAAATTAAAAGTTTAAGAATTGTGTCAATGTTATCTCAAAAACAAAATTGAGAAATAAATTTTATTTTATCTTAAGAAATAGTGCATAGAAGTTATAAATAATATGCTCGTAAGTATTGTTTCTCCCTAATTCTTCTATTCATGGCACGAAATATTTTTTTTCACCAGTTGTGATTTCATTTTTTTTATTCTGTTTTAAACTGATTTACAATTAACTAACTAACTAATTCGGCCCAACAACCCAGTGATGAGTCCCGGCCTCAACCAGACGCTTCCGCCAATGGTCGCTGTTCTCAGCAGCTGCGTACACCTCCATCAGCCGCTACTCCGTCACTCCACCTAAGCCCGTGCCTTCCTCGTCTTCTTGTCCTGTATAGAGGCTCTGTCAGCAGCTTCTTGGGCAAATCTTCCTCACTCATGCGAATCATGTGCCCTGCCCACCACAATCGGCACCTGGATAACCCATCCAACCTGCACGCCAGAATCCCTCAAAGCCTTCTCCAGGGCAATATTGAAAGGAACTCGTGCGAGGGCATCTCCCTGCCGTAGCCGTTTTGCCGCAAGGAATTCTCCAGACAGATTTCCACTGACGCACACCGAGCACATAACCCCATCCATCGCAGCCTCACCAGGCGTATGAGCTTCCGTGGGATTCGGAGTTTCTCCATTGGTCAGAAAAAAAATAGATTAAACAGCAAAAAAAAAATTAGATAAACAGGAAAAAATAGATCATTTTTAAAATAATTTAAACTGGACTATAAATCTTTTGATTTTTAAATTTTGGGAGCAAAACCACCATCCAGTCATCCAGTTGATCATCCAGCCAACTGGATGACTGGATGATGATTTTCCTCCCAAAATATAAAAAGAAAAAAATAGATTAAACAGCAAAAAAAAATAGATTTTCAATAGTGGAAGTTAACAAAAAAAATTGAAATACAATTTTTTTTTTTTGAATGGCACAAAATAATCACTGACCCCTAAGTGATTTCCTGTGTTTGACTAAGAATTTGTTTTAATGTAAAAAAAAATTGTTATTAACAAAAAATTAAGATAAAACTAATAATGTAATGATTTATTTTCAAGTTTGTATCGAACACGTATATCGTTCCTTTACCCGTTTCCGAGGAAATTAAGTTCTTAAGAGTTGCTTAACGTATGGCTGCTATGAATCTGAGTTGAGGACGTAGGAGTTCCCTGATTCCTTAATAGGCCCTAGCGCTACTTCATCCTTCAAGTAGCTACCCAATTACACTCACGAGGGCCCGTTACAAGCCCTAACCTTTTTTGAAAAAGTTTTAAGCATGGCAGAGAATCGAAGGTACCAAGTTCCTATAAGGTTGGGTGGACTTTATATAAAGAAAAAGTAAATGTATTCATTCAAATGTATCATTTATATAAATGAAGTAAAAGTAAAACGGAAATATACTTGAAAAATACATATTGAGAGTCTGAGATACATTCAATGCTCTTATAGTAAGCGGCTAAAAATAAATACTACAACAAGTTTGAGTTTTTTGTAGCTCTCGATTACCCTCATCGACAAAATTACATGGGTAGAAGGGTAATTAGTAGTGCCGAGTCGGTACGCTGAAGGTTCCAGTTTTGAATCTTGCTGAGGAAGATAAATTATTTAATCTGTTAACTGCAACGGATGGTCCCTGTGGGACTGACCCTCCTGGAGCTCACCCAGCCTCTATAAATTGCGTGACCTAATTGAAGGGAAAACCTTGAGGGGCTGAGCGTGATCTCGACTAATAAACCTCCCTCTACAACCGTTGACCTAGAAAAAGTAAAATATCATCTTCTGTTTCCAAGGCTGTAGTTTTTTTTTTCATAAGTATATTTTAGGTATTTATTTTCCTGAAATCAATTCCTATATTCATTAAAGTAGATTTTTTCTTAAAATACATTTCCGAGAAAATATTTTTCATATAATTAATTACTAAATTAGTCCACAATTTATACTTATCTATATCTTATTCATGATAAGTAATAGTAATAAATTCAAATAAACGAAATTAAAGGTACTCTGGAGGAAACTAATTTTAGAACTTCGCCATTCAAGTCCTCTTCATCATACTATTTCAGTGCGGATGTGTCCTTGCTGATATAAAATATAAACCAATCGTACTAATTGTATTGGTCAGCATAACAACCTTATAAGCTCAATATCTCGAGTTCGTAGCCCGGAAGGTAGTCTAAGGATTCTTCAATCGGACTCTAAAATCTTTAGTTACTCCGTCCCTCGGAGAGGACGTAAAATAGCATTCTCGAGTCTGACCGGTGTCAAGTACTCTTTAAAGATCCCAATCCTAATTTACTTGGATAAGTAACTCAGGACTCATACTGTATCATCGTTTGATTAGCCACAGCATCATTAAGTGAAATGAATAAACAGACTAATTCTATAATTTGATGAAACTTGATATCCATAACTCTTAATTACATAACTTTAAATGTTCTCATAAGCTTCTAAGTCCTAATTGCTATTATCTCTATTTCCTTCATTGACTTTTAGCCACGACTCCGTAGTCTCTACCTCGAACTTCTCAAACGTTGCCCTTACAAGTTCTTCAGCATTCCCGGGTATCTCTAAACTAAAATGGTACCTAGCATTTGTAATGCATCCCTAAAACTTTATTGATACTACAATATATTTTGTAATATCAGTATAATTAGGAGGATTTAGACTTTTCTAGGTCATTCATCCAGATAGAGGACTAGATCGTAACTAGATCGTAAGAAAAAACTTCTTAATGCCATAGAGAACCGTAAAGATAGGTTTAATATGGCTATTACTAGAATTAAAACCGATCAAACTCGGGAATTGCAGCTCATGGACTGATACGAGTCAATTACATCCTTATCTAAATTATACTCATTAAAAGCTTTAATGCTTGCGACATTTGTGTTCCCATTTCTCACTTCTTAATGGTCTTAGCCATGACTCATTGTGACCCAATTTTTAAACAAAATCAAATTAAGTTTAAATAAATGAATTTATTTATTTTCATTTTAAAATTAAATTCATTTTTTATATAGATATATATGCATGTGCAGATAAATTATTTAATAAGTTAACAGTCAGGGATCTACAGAACCTCCTAGGGCTCACCCAGCTTCTTTGAAGTGGATACCCTTAATCACGGTTAAGCGTTATCTCAGACACATCAACTACCTTCACAATCGTTGTCCTAGAAACAATACAGTCTCTACCATTTATTCAACCCAAGACGCAGTATATATGTATATATTTAATCACTAAAATAGAGCCAAAAACTCAAAAAGAAACACTATTATTTATTATAATGCAATTGGGAAAAACCACAATGCAAAGCCTTATGTTTCAAAAAATACACCTACTTACCAGTCGACGTTTCGCCTATTCAGGCATTATCAAGACACCAAAATCAAAAAGGGGTTATGTGAATCGCATCTCGAAGAAAAAAGTGCAATACATCCCAACGATCAACAGCCCAAACAGGCTCCAAACATGAGACAGCACCCTACCACCAAGACGTTCAACATACAACTGAACGAAAGTAATACGCAACCAGCTGGGAAGGTTATAGCATCAGCTGATCCACAAACCATATCAAGTAATATTAGCCTATAAAAATTTATATATATTAGCAAAGTTAGCCAAATTTTTCTTTTAAAATATTCAACGTTTCCGAATAATATTGGTTCAAATTTCAGCAATCTGTTTTATAATTTACTGAAATGTCAATCTTTTGTGCAATCTGCATGGCCTCGAACAACTTCCTTCTAGAGCCATCACTCTCTTTGTAAACAATCTCATAGGTCATAGGAGCACTAATCTAAAAAAAAAGAAGATTTTTCATGGATAACTTCACGCCTCTTCGGTAACTGCTAGTAAGATCCTGAGATTGAGTTCCAGATGTTAATAATGTAAAGGAATAAAAAAAACAATTCTTCAAAACTTGTTCAACAGATTTCATCCCCCAATTTCAGTAAACACTTTAATTACTAAAAGCAGTAGGTGATATTTTCCTGACATGGGTTTGAATACTAACTGGTAGATTGAGAGATAAGAAACCAAATTCGTCCCTATTAATTTCTTTGGCGAATTTTTGATTCTGTGAAAAAAAAACATTTTTTTTTTTAATCTAGAATGATATGAGTTGACCTAATAGATATAGAAAGAAAATTTTATAGCCAAAGTTTTGACCCACATTGCAGGTCTCCTTCAGGGCTTAAACATAACTCAACAAGTTAAGGGTTGACAATTAACTACTTACTGAGTGGGTACAGTTAGCTACAATGTATTTAACTGTCAACCCTTGACCCCATTATAAGCCCTGAAAACGAATTGTAATGTGGGTCGAAACGTTGACTTTAAATTAAACAGTTCTACCTATTTAAGAGATATCTCTTACCTCTCGGACCATTTTTTTCATATTCCACATAAATAAAAAACTTATCTACGTTCGGTTGTGAGGAAGCAAATAAAATAAAAAAAATAGGATTAGCATCAGCTCATATGCAAGACTTTTCATCTGCGAATGGTATTACCTGTGCAGACTAGAATAGGAATTGCAATATCAAGGTATTTTAGAAGTTTTACAATTTTCCCGAATAATTAGAATAATCGATTTTACCTCAGAAATAGGAGAAAAAAATGGAATGCATATGCATGTAGGTAGAGAGGGAAGGGTTGGTAGGCCTGGCTAATCAGATGAGAGGAAGCACTCCGCGCTCCCGCCATCAAGTATTCCTTTTGAATCACTAATGACTTCTCTTTTTTCCAGAGACTACGCCCGCTAAACATGCTTTACACGGCTATTTAAATTCCTCTCCTGCCTTGGATCAAAGTACCTTCCGCTTCAATCATTTAAATATTTGTTCCAACTAATTAGAAAACCTGTAGAGCTGAGAGATCTTTAAAGCGTGCGGAATTCCGACTGGTCCAATCGGAGTACTAAGCCCAGAGGGAACGGATTTAATCAATGTCACGACTTTAAATAAGTTGATTGTTTGCTGTCAATGATTGGATTTAGTCGACGGTCAACATTCCAAGTTTGCTGACTTTTATTTGACCAAGCGGAACGCAGCTTTATTTCTAGGAAATCAGGGTTTCCCGCTTATCACTGCAGCGTTAGTGATTTTCAAATGTGATTTTTAACTTATTTTTCATGAAATTTCAAATTAATTCCGCAAAATCTTATTAATTTCCTTTAAAAAAAGGATGGGTCTAAGTATTAATAGTAGTTCATACAAAAAAAATTCACATCAGAATTTTTAACAGACCTCAGTATAGTGAGGGTGGTTAAATAAATAGAGCAACATTGCGAACAATCTTCATTCTGGTCATAGGAGCACTGGTAATTTGTCTTAGTGGGACAATTTTTCTGCTGTAAATTATTGTTTTTTTGTGGGCAATTTGTTAATGATTGGTATTGATTAGTAAAGTTTTTATTTCAGTAATCTTCTTCGTATCACTGTTATTAGCTAATTGCATGGTGGTCTAATGGTATGTGGTCTAATAACAACATACTATTCCCAAGATCGTGAATTCGCAGTCAGGCAAGTGGAAATAGGATTTTTTAAATGGAGTAAAACATCCTTAGTTATGCGGTCCTCCAAAAGAGACGTAAACTGGGTGGTGTCAAGTACTCGTTAAAGATCCCTATCCTAACTATACATGGATAGGCAAAATTTAGGACTCTCACTTTACCAACGTTCGATAAGCATAGCAGCATAAAGTGACGTTAAATGAGTAAACAAATAAAAAAAACTAATCCGATGGTGAAAACCTTAAAAATGGAATAAAAAAAAACCATTTATGTGAATTTAAATACTGTAATTAAATGATGACAATATACTTACCACAATCAGTGTAAATGATAAAATTTATAAAATAACAACTGAATAACCTCAAAATAACAGATGCAGTATCTGCCCACTGATATGTAACAGAATAATAACAAATTAACAGCGGTAACAGACAATGACATCTAAACACAGAAATGTTGCCGGTATGAACATAAAAAAACACTTAAATTAAACTGAAAGAATTGTCAACTGAACATCGATTTCGTGTGTTTGAAAATGTATTAAATAACATTAGAAAACGTGCTATAAGCTTAGAATGTTTTTAAAAAAAATCAAGAGGCTAGTGGATTTGATTTGGCCACCCTCTGTAGAAAACTAACGACAATAAAATAAATTAAATTATCGTAAAAACAAATATTCAACTAAAATCCTTGAAATTTATTTAAGGTAAGAAGGGTGTCATCATAGGAAAGACAAATTCAACCACAAGGAATAAAAATTGTTATGGCTCATTTAAAAAGTTAAAAAAAATTATTTCATTATCGGCTTGCGTTTGCTTCTTCGCCTAATCTCAATTTTTTATTAACTACAACATTTTATTTTAAATCTTTTAGAGAGATAATGCATTGTGAATAGTCTGTAATGGCATTTAATACATTTTTTTTACTAGTTAGCCAACGAGCGTGCTTAACTAGCCAATAAATATTCAACGCCGTTTATGTGAAGTAACTTTCAGCTTGATCGGATAAAAAGAAATTAACGATAATGAGAATACGAAGATTGGCTGGTGTAAAACTAAAAAAACTTAATAAAAAAAATAACTTAAAACAGTATTCCAAGTATTGATATTGACTGTGCCATTTTTTGCTAAATATATCCCATATTTTTCTTTCTAAAAACATTTACCTCTTTGTCAATATGCTGTAGGATTGTATTGAATTATGTATCAAATACGGTTCTTACTAAAAACATATACTTATTCATGAATATTTTGTAGAATTATAGATCAAATAAGGTACTTTCTAAGAACATTTAAGTATTCATGAATATATTATGGAATCGTATTAAATTATGGTTCAAATAAGGTTCTTCCTAAAAAAATTTAAATATTTACGTAAATATATTGGAAGGATATAATATTTTTTAAATAATAATTGTAGTGTAGAATTATTAGGTATCATATTATGTTGGGTAGTAGTTCTCTCTTTATTTATTTTTTTTATAGTTCCTGTTGCTCTCTCAGGCGCGTGGGCTTTTTATGGGGCATTTTATGGTTGGACACATATCCCAAGGGATATCACTTCTACTAGTAGAAAGCTTTTAACATTCAGTTTCTTGTATTTTTAGTACAGGTTCAATGTTCACGGAGTAGAGGGGAATGGAATAATTATTAATTTTATATATTCTTTTATTGCATTTTCAACGTTATAAAAACGTATTTTATGTAGTAAAATCTAAGTGGATCAAAGAATGGTTAAGTTAACAGTTATAAAATTTATTAAATCATTTTGAAAGAAACTCATTTCTAATATGAAGCAGTAAACTTTAGTTTCAATAGATAAATTTAAAATTGCAGCGATGTGCGCAGTTACGCCGGGACCTCACTGAGAGGCTAGGGTACGAAGTGCAGATTCAATATTCACGAAGTGGAGGGGAACAGGAGAATAATTAAATTTATATATTATTTAGGGTTATATTAACGTTGTAAGAAAGTATTTTAAATAGTAAAATCTAAGTAAATTAAAGAATGGTTATGTAAACTACATATTACGAAAATAAACTTGCAAACCAACTACAAAATTAATGAAAACTGGTGGAAAAACGGTTGATTCTATACAAAAGTCTAGTTACTTTATTTAAATTAGCTTAAGAAAACGAAAAATTGTACTGTGATTATTCGTTATTACAAAATAAACCTAATATCCAAATGTACAACAAATAATAATGACCTATGTAATAACATCCAACTAAATTCAAAAGTAATCTTTTGACGAATGAAATAAACAAAAAAACGACCCAACTAAAGAAAACAATATTTAATAACCTAACCCAAAAACTGGTTTTTTATTTCAAGAAGAACATTAATTTTCACCCATTTCACCATCTTAGTGGACGCGAAGTTTTGCTTTATAACCCTCAGCAGCCCGTAGTTTATAGACATTTTCTCGCATGGGGAAAAAAGTCGGAAGAATATATTTTCATGCTGTTTCTTATTATTTTTTTTTTAGAAAATGCTATGTGATTTAGCTATACTTATCTCTAAATCATAATTATAAATGGATAGAAAAAAAACAGCAACAAGGGAACCACAAAAGGAACAAAAACAGTCGAGCCCGATCTATACAACGTGGTTACTTCTTCATTCAAACAACAGTTATCCGCACAATGCTGAGTTGACTCCCTTCGGACCAACCGGCCGGGAAAAAACAGCTCAGGGAATTTGTGCCCTATAAGCTTAGAGAATCTTCGATGCCTTCGATTCATAAAATGGACATATAACAATTTTTCAACTTGTTTAACTTGCTACAAGTGTATACATCCATACATACATACATAGATATTTTTTAATGAATGAGATAATTACGAAATTTATAACGAACGAAGTCCTGAAAAGTTAATAAGCGTTGAACCTACAGGTAAATTTTTGAGGGGTAGACCAAAGCGTGGGTGGGAGGATGGCGTGATCTAACGGATTTAGGTTAGCAGTCGGCAGATGAAAATATGTAAGCATGCTATGGATATATCAGCATTGAGCCTTCGGTGTCGCTTAATCTTGTTATTATTATTTTTGTATATACATATCTTGTCTACAAGAAACAAGGAAAACGACTCACTTTTTGCTAGATTCAGATAAGAAAATTAATCTCGGAAAAAGGTTATTTTTATTATAATCCATGCGGATTGCTGATCTTGTCAATCTGACAATACAGAGGATGTTTGAGGGGCTTAAAATTGTTGAGAATAAGAAAGTCGTACCTCGTTTTTCTACAGGCACTGTTCGGATGAATGAGTTTTTGTCATTTAAGGAATAATTTTTCAGCCGTTTTGAGCCGTTTGAACTCGTTTTTTCCTTATTCACCAGATTATCGCGTTCGCCATCGAAAGATCTTTCAATAACTACTGTAAGAAAATTAAAAAAAAAAAACGAGTTACCTCGTTTCCCCCCCTGTCGTCTTCATGCATAAATGTGCGTTTGATTTTATTGTATTCTTTGAAATTTTAAATTCTTGCAATTAAAATCAGTTTTTTTTAGTAAAACTCGATACAAGAATGCTCATTTGCGACACTTATTACGCCTTGATGTTATATAAATAAAAACAAAGGGCCGATATAAAAAAAAAAAACAATACATGGGTTGTGTTGATTACTGTACATTATTTATAATCAGTTTGTAATGATAATTATATTATGCAGTGACGAAAATCAGTGGAGGCCACTAAGGGTGTTGGGTTCAATACTTGGCAAGGACCGTTAGTACACGGGTGTGGTTCGGCCGGCATCATCTTCAACCGTCTTGCATCTCTTCCAATTAGGGATATCCAGCTTATAGAGGGTGAGCTTCAGTTGGGTTTTCCGGTCCAACACGTTCGATCCGAAGCTTACAATAGAATAAATAATTATCTGCCATATTCGGTCTCGAACCCGGAGTAAAAAGATTAATCATTATAACCGTGCCTCACCTAATCTATTATATAAATGATTTATGATAATTAGAGCGGAACGAAGCTTCGGTTTTCGAGCTGGGTGCCAGTAGATAGGGATGAGGTCACAGTGGGAGGTCGATACTGATACATTACATAGCACAATTAATATCTCCTTGCCCACACAGCCTTGCTATCATAATTCATATCGGTAATAATAATTCATTGCGTTAGTTGATTAGGAGCCTATTTGTTTCTTGATTAATGGTGGTATAAGTAAGGTGGTGCATTGTACACCGTGGTATCATCAAGGGAATTCACATGGCTTTGAGATATGAGATATTTGTGTTTATGTTCATTTTATGGCTGAATCTTGCCAACTAGGTATAATTAGGATAAAGGTCTTTAACCTAAAATCTTAAAGGCTCAGGCCGGCCATTTTACGTCCCTTCCAAAGGACGGCAATTTAAGGATTTTTTACTGAATGGACCGACTGACGACTCTTATGGAGCTCACCCAGCCTATATAAAGTGGGTACCTTTCATTGGGGGAAAACCTGGCTGTTGAGCGTGATCTGTGACAAATCACCTCCCTGCACAACCGTTGTCCTTGAAACAGTACAGTCTCTACCTTATACTGAACCCAAGAACCATCATGGGTTGTAGTACTACAGGACTTTTCTCAACAGAGCAACATATTAATATACATTTATTTTATAAAACGACAATTCATTTGTATTTACTTCTATTCTAAGTTGGCTTGTCAATTGTGTATGTTTTCTTCTTCCAGACGAAGTAAAAATCGTACATGGTTATTATGGGCGGCATGCTGAGGCCAACCTCAATATGGTTAGTATAATCTTACTTGCATAGTTGGTAAAATTACTTTGACATAATTGCAAAATAATGTACTCATGTTTTTAAATAAAAATTCGTTTATAATTTATCAAGAAAGTTTATATAAAGATTGAAAAAACAACAACGTTATATTTTGTTTCTTCCATGAAACGATTATTTAATACATTATTTTTATTTCGTGTTATTATATAACCCAAGAAGGATCTTGGGCTCAGTAAGCGGTAGAGACGGCACTGTTTCTATGTTGACAGTTGTGCAGGGAGGTTTTTGGACCTACATCCACGCTCAATCACTAGATTTCTCCCGTATTAAGAGTATCCTTTTTATAGAGGCTGGCTGAGCCCCAGCAGGCTCTCCAGATCCCACACGGTTCATCCCCATCTGTCAACAGATTAAATAAATTATCTGCCTCGACCGGATTTGAATTGGATCTTCGGAACGGCAACTCAGCTGTCCACTCTCTAACATAAGCACTTAGCTATCCCGATCTCATTTAATATGTTTATGAGGCAGTATTATCAGAAGGTTTAAGGACAAAGTCATTTTAGTAGTTACCTTCAGCTCTCTGAAGCAGCCGTGGAAGGCTTTATTTGCATAATGTGGAAACAGAGCTGTTAGGGACCCCGAAATTCTACTAAGTTCTTATTCCCTAAAATAGTCGGGTTATTTTATTTGGATTAACTGTTTAACATTTTAATTAGTACTGCATTTGTTACTGACTTGTTTTTTTCAAGGCCGAAATGTGTATCTGACCAGGCTTTGAATTTAAGGTGAAAAAGATACTTATCTATTTACCTAACTAATTTGATCATATTTATGGCCCTTGATTACTAAGGTAATATTGCTCCTTCAAAAGACCAGCAGAATAACTAAAAAATTGGCATTTTTGAGCCTACAGTAGCTATTGTATTGGTTCAAGCTTTTTGATTCAGGTGTGACATGAGTGATATTCCATTTTCAACATTTCCTCATTAAGAATGATATTGTTACATGGCTAATGATGATGAGGTGCGATCAATGCTTAATGAGGTGCTAACTCAATAATACCAATCACGATTCTCATTTTTTTATATAGCTATATTTTAAGATTTATCATGTTTGAACTTGATGTTTTATGGGAATAATGAAATAAGTTAAAATCAATAAAGTTTCAAGCTTTAAAAAATTCTCTGTTGGTTATTAAAATAATTTCAATACTATCGTTACAATAATAATGCTATGCTTTACCTCTAAAAAAACCAGTTATAATAAGTTATTTATTAAATCTAAATTTCTTGTTGCGAAAATAATATATAAAAATCTAATATGGGCAGTACGACTATTAAATAAAATTTACAATTATGACTATAAAAAAAACAAAAAAAAATCTGTGCCACCACAACGTCTTGGGTTAAGTACATGGCGGAGACTGTACTAATAGAGTGTATAAAAAAAGAAGAAGACCGTTTTATCAAATTCCTGAGTTCAAAAGCTTGTAAATATTTTAATGGTATTTATTATTTACCAACACTTAATAATCCCTTTAGAGCATTCTCTAAGCTTGTTTACTAACACTTGATTCTTCTAAAAAAGCCTCAGTTTAGTTACATATTTCAAAGAAGAACCATGACAGTGTCCTACGAAATTCTCGTAATTTTAAGACATTGCTGGAAAAAAAATTCACAGTCGCTGAAACAACTCGTGAAATAATTAAATGTGAAGGGGAAGGTGTCCTTGACCAGCGCACTGCGCGGCGTTGGTTTGAAACATTTAGCAGTGGAGATACGACGTTGAAAAGAAGAATGGCTTCGGACGACAATTTATGGATATTGATGAGGTTCTGAAGGAAGCTGTTGAGTCAAATCCGTCCACAAGCACTCGCGAACTGGTCAGGTAGTGTGGTGTGTTGAAAGATATTGTTCGTCACCATCTTCTCTCCTTGGGGAAGGTGATAATGGCAAGTAGACGGCCATTTTTTTGTATACACCCCATTATTTCTAAGATAACGGTTGTGCAGGGAGATGGTTTCTCCTAGATCACGTCCGACTGCCAGATTTCCCACTTATTTTGGGTATCCACTTTATAGAGGCTGGGTGAGTCCCAGGTGGGTCCTAGATCCCATAGGATCCTTCTCCGGGACAGATTAAATAAAGCTCTACCAGCGAGAAGGATTTGAACCCAGGACCTAAGGGATAGCAACTGAATGCTCTACCACTCCGATTATTTTTTCTTTACCAACACACACATTTTTATTTGTTTAAACTCCCATGGAAGCTTATTTTTTAAACTTTCAAATACCTCTATTGAAATATCTAATTATTGAAATTGAAATATTATTTTTCGAGTTATGATATTGTTCTTTTGAAGGAGCGATATATTCGTATTATGAAACGTTACAATATAGCACAACCCCGAAATAGCAAAATTCGCAGATTGGACAGTTGGGCTTTGACCGACGATATACATAAAGATATGCCTTCGTGTGGGATAAATTTAATAAAGAGAGAACCAGAATAGAAGTTGATACTGTTTCCGTCAGCTCAATAAATACATAGGAGTCGAATCTTCTTTGTTCTAGCTCAGGGTTAGTCTTGCTGCAGCTTAGTAACGATAATAATGTTCTATTAGTTATTATTAGTTAATTGTTAGCAGAGCGTATTTTGTTTTTATTTTTCTTTAGGCCTACGACAACACTGTCACTGTTACCAAACTTTAAGACCCGATATAGGCTTCACGAAACTTAAAAAAGGTCGAATAAATGGTGCCAACATGGAAAATTAGACTGAACCACAAAAGTCACAACACATTATTTTTAATCTTAGACGTCAAAGGTGATCTAACATTTACCTTAATAACTCACCCATCCCTCAGACAGACAAAACCTTGGACTAATATTTGATAGGAGAATGGCATGGGCCCTCACCTTGAGATAAACGCCAGTCATTAAACCTTCAGTCAGAAAAAATCCAAATTAGAAATAAGACTTGTTTAGTGACGCGAACACTTATTTAATTACTTAACCTGTTTCAACATATGCTTTATAAATTTGCGACATCGCTAAATAGACTCACAGAAAACGACTGCAAAATTTTCAATCATAAACACGTAAATTTTATCACCAAAGCACCACAGTATCTCATTATCAAAACTTTGCATACATACTTAAAACTGCCAACAGTTGACAAACACATACAAACATACTACAAAAGATTTCAAGAAAAACTACACAGATATCCAAACCTATTGATAGATCAAATGGCCACGACTCTTATGCCTGAGAACACCAGGAAATTAACGTGGATGAGAACACTAAAATAACGTGGATGAGGGATTTGTTATCTTAGGAAATTAAATCAAGTCACGGGAAAGGTATCGCTGAGTCCTGTACTTCTTCAAGCATCTCGTGTCTCTTTGTTCTATTCTACCGATAGCTGCTCTATTGTTTGACAGGTGTGAATGCAAATATAAAAATACTCTCTCGTTGTTTCTTTTATAATGAACTATAAAATGTAATATAAGAAATATATTTATATAAAATATAAATATAATGTTCAGTGTATGTATACTCACGTCGATTGTGGCGCCATTGATAGTGAAGTTCTTGAAAGGCGGCTTCCTGCCCTCGATGTACTGGAAGAACTTGAGGCCTCCTTTGAGCCAGTCCACCTTGTGGAGCAGTTCTTGCTGTACTCCATGCTCGCAGGTCAGTCGCACTGAAGAGCCCACTCTGGCGTAATGGGGTCCCCGTACCTCCACGTTGAAGCAAACACCTCCTACAATATGAGAATATTTAATATTGTTTAGATTTAACCACATTTAATGGTATGTAATTTGGAAACAGCCAAGACCGGAAAAGACCATATTCCTCATTAAAAACTATTGTTTTTTTCTATATTTATTCATTGACATAAATTAAAAAAAACAATAGAAGAAATAATACAGCAAATAAATCGAATGATATGTAATTACATGAGAAAAATACAAGTAGAGAAACTACGCACCGGTAGTACTAATAAAGAAATTAATTTAGAAGTTCACAAGGCCATCTTCTTTTCTGAGGCTTGGAGGATTATCGGGAACTGAAGAAGTTGGATTAGGAAATAGATTTGAAACTAGTGGATTTGGGTGGGAATAAAGTCTTTCATGAATGCAAGTGTTTGTCTGGTAAATGTTGAAGTAGCCTGAAACAGCGAACATAACTATTGTGCTTGTAAATATATTAACTTCTAAGTTGTAACATACCTAATTATGAACCAGTGAGATCGATAATTAAAGAAGCGCTTAATTAATAGCACTAATCAGGATAGCGAAGACAGGGTATGTCAATTTCTATATCATTGTTAGTTGACAATGATAACATATTGTCAACTAAAGGGAACAGTTGGGCCTTAGACCATAAGAATCTAGTTATAAGATAACTTTTTCGTATTAACTTTATTTTTGTACTTCATTCTTCTTCACAAAAAGAAATAATAGCTTGTTAAACTACAATATTATTGTGTACAAAATATTATCCAGGCAATTTAATATTGAGTGTTGCCTCGCGACGGACTGAAGAAAAGGGCGGAAGTTAGCAAGGACTCTTAAGCCCAGTAATGAATGAATAAATGAATGAATGGAAAAACAATATTATTAAATTTTAAAACATCAACAATATTTTAGGATTATTTCATTAATTCTTACCATTTTTATAATACGATTCAAAGTGAATGACGGTTTGTTTTCCTGAATCGAACCTCCCCATATTGGTAATGTTTAAAATTGGCGTTGAAATATGGACGTTGAAGAGTGTTTAACAATATAAAATATTTAGGTAAAATTAATCTAAAATATTTAATTTCGATTCAATCTAGACCCCATAATAGCGTATACTCCTCATTAAGAATGATATTGTTACATGGCTAATGATGATGAGATGCGATCAATGCTTAATGAGGTGCTAACTCAATAATACCAACCACGATTCTCATTGCAGGGTATCTTCATTTCAAGATTATCATTAATTATACAATCATTATTTTAAATATTATCACTTGAAATTATATTTAAGAATTATAGAAAACAATTTTGTTTCTTTAGCATAAACATCTTTTATGTACTTGTAAGGTAGTAATTATATATTAACATAATTTGTATTCTAAAATGTGTAATTCACTGCATCTTTAAAAAGAGATACAATAGAAAATATAATTCTCGTGTGTGTACAATAAGGAGATCCATTCGTGTTAGCTTGCTTGCGTCAGTATTTTCTGCTAAAACATCACCTATTCTTTTTAGAATATTTTTTTGAATCTGCTTCAATTTCCAATTCTTTTCCGTATGTAATCTAGAGAGTACTTGACGGTTTATTTTCCAATATTAAAACTTTCCAAATTCCCCAAGTTATGTTTAATACTAAAATAAAAGGTTCAACAATAACAAGTAATTAAACGGGCTATAAAATATAAAACTAGTAAATAAATAATAATTGATTCAAAAGTAATATTTCAGTTGTTTTTAAAAATTTATTTATTGATATTTACAACTGTATTACAATAATAAATCAAGAAAATAGGATAAGTGATACATAATGACTAGTAGAGAAACTACCAACTGGTAGTACTCAAATCAAAGTTCACGAAGGTCACGTGACGCCTTTTAAGACGCCTCGGAGGATTATCGGGAATTGAAGAGGAAGCTATTTTTTTTTTAAGATTTTACGGAGGATTTTGGATTGTAAGGATTGGATACAAGAGGAATTCGATGGCTTAGTAGAGCCCCAAAGCTCTACTCCGTAAGTATGATGGTCATGTAGATGAGTCTTTTGTAGTTAATTGGGAGTTTAGACCGTTTGTCTAGTAGTCTGAAACGTCGAGCGGTTTCTTGTCTTTTCAGTCTTGTATGAGGATTCCAGGTTAATCGTTTGTCGAGGTGCAACCCTAAAGGCCGCTACACACGGTCATTTCGGTGTGTCAGTTGGTGTGTTCACATCGAACTGACACACCAAAATGACCGTGTGTACCGTCGTTTCGGTTCGGTGTGTCAAATTATCTGAGCATGCGTACAGGTGTCGTTTGGATAGACACCACCCTTTCAATCGCTTTCCAACCCTCGTCAGTACTCCTCGTCTGTGTTTTTATTATTTTAAATGTAAAAGGGTCAGTGGGGGAAAAGAGTTTCTTTTAGAATTTATAGATCTATTCAGAGGGGAGAAATGTTTGTAGAAATTGAAATCAAAAGATTATCATAATAAACAAAAACGAGAGGACTCTTCTTGTTCTTGTTGATAACATGATGTAAAAGTTGTGTTTAAAATATTAAATACAGAAACACGGTAAGAGGGACTGGAGCTTCCAAGCGGTAGCACATTGAACTGACAAACCGAAGTGAGCGTGTGGATGCGAATGTTTCGTTCAGTTCGGTGTGTCAGTTAGAAATGATCACATCGAATTGACACACCGAAATGACTGTGTGTAGCGGATCTGTTCTACAGGCACCAGTGGGATATTATTAAAGGATGCCGAAGGGCAGGAAGTCATTGGTTTACGACGTATGATAAAAGTGATTTGATTCGATTTCTGAGAATTTAATTTAATTCTCCAGTTTCGACACCATTCTTCAAGATCAGTGATATGGGATTGGAGGCTTTGGGATGCAATAATTGGATTGGTGTTGACTGATAATACACATGTATCATCAGCACACGTGGTAAGGATAGTTTTATGATGGGTTGGGATGTCAGCTGTTTAAACTGTATAAAGGATTGGGCCAAGGATACTACCTTGAGGAACACCAGCAGATTGGAAAAAGAGGGATGAATAGACGTTATTATGGTTTACTTGGAAAGTTCTATTTGTGAGATAGGATTGAAGGATGAGAAAGCATGTAGAGAATAGGAATTTACGGAGTTTGTAGAGCAAGCCCGGATGACAGACTCGGTCAAAAGCCTGTTCCACGTCAAGAAAGACGCCCGAACAATATGATCCACGTTCTAATGCAGAGGAGAATACATCCACCATACGATGATATTTCAGTTTCAAATTATGTTTTCGAATTTTTTTTAAAACTATAGCAAACACTCTTCATCTTGCTTACTCTAAACTAAGCTAAGTTTATTTTAGTTAGTTATTTCTATCTCGTAGATAGCGCACCCTTTCAAAAAATTAATTGTAATCCAGATATAACAGTTTCCCCATGTGTATAAATATATAAATAATATATATATATAATATATAACTGAGTGGTAGCTCAGTGTGTAGAGTGCTGAGTTGCTATTCTTGATGTACTGGATTCAAATAGTAGCAGACAATTTATTTAATCTGTTTAATTAGGAGAGAAACCTGGCGGTTGAGCGTGATCTCGGAGAAATAACATATCCGTACAAACGTTGTCCAAGAATCAGTCCTGTCTCTACCATGTACTGAACCATCCTTCTTGGGTTGTGGAGTAAATTTTTTTTAATCTTATATACCATATAAATGTAGAATATAAATTACTAAAAAATTTTTTTTGTCAAACGTGCTATGTGGTAAGTATAAATAACTTGTTAATTTTATGATTAATGTTTTATTTACACGATTTATGAATAAACATCAGCATTAGAATATTTTTTTTGTAATATATAGGGTTATCAATATCCTCTTTTTTTTTTACTTACTCTCCTTGTGAAAAAATAGCTTTTTACCTTATAGCATATAATAATGAGAAAAAGTTGTCATATTTTTACTAGTTTTTTCTTCAATAACACTAATGGGAACATTTTGAAAAGTCAATGTCAGTCTAGCTATATCTTAATGTAGATCTTTTTGAAAAGCGCTTGTTTGCATATCGATACTGATAACATTGATTTTCAATGTTTTCATAATCGATAAGCATTATCCTTGATAACCTGGTTGTTGCTAGGGATTATTTTAATATGTTTTATACAGGCTAGAAACGTTTCTTATAAAAGAAATCAGATCTTGCTAAGGGACACAGCCCTAAGATAAAGAACATTTTCCATTCTATATCTATTACTATACATTCACCGACCTACTTGTAAGATTTTTTTCTTTGTTATTTAGAAATAACCGCAAACTAAATTCTATTATGCTAAATTCAGTAGCAACTTTAATAAACCGGAGTCACGTCACCTCGCTATCAATAGTCGTCTAAAACTAACTTTTCTTTCTATAATAAAGAAACTATATTTTCTTTCTTTGTATATCAAATATTATAACATGGTTCATTAAATATTGAACTTTTCATTAATATTTGCAATTAATTTGTTATGTTTATAAATTTGACATACTCCAAATTTGGCATGTTGGAACTTGTAGTTTTATGGAAATAATGACGTAAGTTAAGATAAAAAAAAAGTTTCGAGCTTTTAAAATTTTTCTAATGGTTAATAGAAGAATTTCAATAACATATTTACAGTAGGAATACTTTGCAAAAAAAAAACCCTGTACCGCCACAACCCGTGAAGGATCAGGGGTTCAGTAGATGGTAAAGACTTTACTGTTTCTTGGACAACGGTTGTGCAGGGATGGGGTTTGTTCAAGATCACACAGGTTAAATATAAGAGCGGGATTCGTACCCAGGACCTTTTGCATACCTCTACAAATGAGCCACTCCGCTCCCGCCTTACCATTACCCAAAATTTTATTTTTTTAAATCAAATGAAACTTTCAAAGGCTTATATTGAAAAATTAGTTGTTTTGAGTTATGACTTTGTTCTTTTGAAAGATCGATTTTATATTATTATTATGTGAAGAGAAAGAAAATGTTGAAATGTCAATTCTACTTAAAATGTTTATTTTTTGCATTCTTTTAAAAGCGTATTAATTATATTTAACCCTAAATGTTACCATTAATTTTTATTAGCCAAAAATAATTATTTGTTTTTACAAGAACCGGAAGGAAGTACTTCAGTATACATTACCTAGTAAGGATTTACAGACGGTTGATATTGAGAGCTACTGGCTTCTGGGTCAAATTCAAATATATTCCCTCTTAGCGAATCAAGGTTATAAATATTTAATAGCTTTCTAAACTCGGAAAGTCTCATATCAAACTTTCTTAGGTCACAATCTTTACTGGTGAATATTCCATTAGTACTTTAACAAATCATTGGCGTGTCTTAACAAATTTTAAATATTTTCACCAGGGTGATCAATTCAACTTTAATGGTATAAGATGGAGAGAACTATTTTTTTATAAACTTTGGTTTTTACACTCAGTTAGGTGTAAAAGTGCGCGAGCGCGCACGTTCCCGCACTCATACACAAAACACACACGTTATCTTCTCGGTATAATTTAATGATATCCTTAAGTCCCTTTCCAGGAAAAGAGAGCAGAACTACGTGCCCTGAAGAGGCCATTAGAAGACACCATAGCATTCACACAAGCCATCTTCATGTCATCTAGCTTACACAACCTGAAATATAAAAAGGTTTGGACATCGAGGAGGAGTAAGAATTGAGATAAAGGACATTGGACTTAATGAAATGTCCCGAGAAGCTGGGAAAGCCTGTGAGGGTAAGAGAAATATTCTTCGTAAATAAAGAAAGATTGGATCCGGAGATATTATTTTTATGTCGAATAGGGGATGAAAGAATATATTTGTGAAAAACTGAAGTGGATTCAACTCCCAACTTTTCTATTTATAGAGTACAAGTACTCTTGGATGGCAACAAACAGCAGAAAATAAATTAAAAAAACAACAAAAAATGCACCACTACAAATCATGTCTTATAATGTCTTATGTTCAATACTATATCAGTGGTGGAGACTGAGCTGTTTCTTGGATAGTGGTTGTGCAGGAAGGTGATTTGTCTCAACATCCCAAATCAACCATTATTTATTTGCTATTATAAATAAGGAATGGTAATAATATTGTTTATTCATTTAACATGATTTTATGCTGTCATGGCAATTGTAATGCTACATTGACAGCCTAAACTTGGTCTAACAAGATATAATTATAATAGGGGTCTTTAACGAGTACCTGACATCGCATAGTCATACGGGGCTATTACGTCTCTTCCGAAGGACGACCTGACCAAAGGTTTTACTCCCTTATAATCCTAGGGGCACCTACAGGGCTGCGAACCCGCGACCTTGAGCATAGAAGGTTGGTTTGCCAATTAACAATTACACCACAGGTGAACCCGTTGTAATAATAATTATAATGTTTTGTAATGTAATAATAATTATAATTATATAAATAAACTATTTGTTCGAATAGATATGTACAATATAAATGAAAAGAACATTTTAAATGAGTAACATTATAAGATATAAGAGTTGAAAATGTTTTTAAAAAGTAAAAATATTATTTTGGCTCTCTAGCTGTGTCTCTATAGAGAGCATCTTTTGCATATTGATTAGTGAAAGAGACAATAAAGTGAAATTAATAATTTTTCGACATAACTATTAAGACTAAATAATAAACAATTAACATCGGATATTGATTAAGTAGGCAATTCATGCTAATGAAAACATGCACTTTTCGTTTGTTTAAAAAGATATAATTGAAAATGGTAGTTTTAAAGTTTTGTACTCTATATTCTTTGAAGTATTAACTAGTTTTATTCTCAATAAGAGATGTTTAAAAAGAATTTAAACACTTTAGAATTGAACAGCACTAATTGAAGAAAAATTGGTTCTGGTTTATTTAATTTAGAATCCACGTTCAATTTTATTTCTTTTTTGCTTCATATGTCGGACCCGTGGTAGAAAAGTAGGAGATTTTAAAAATGAAGATAGGATACAACTCGCTAGAGGAGAATTGCATTGAAACTAGCTGTCCGAATCGATTTAAATACATTCTAGTAGTGGAAGTTAACAATTTGGGGACCAAAAAATAAAAATTCACAATAGTACTCGAACAAAATATAAAATCGAGCACGTTTTATGGTTTTAAAAATATGTGATATTAGAAGTTTCGGTGACAGCGAATTATAAAAAATCTGACTTACTTAGCATTCTCAAATGAGAGATAGCGAAAATTATGAATAAAAAATCAAGAAATAAAGCTCAATTTAAAAAATATTGTTGAAGAGGGTTATTAGTCTCCGAGAAACATTTAAATTATCAAAGAGGTAGGATGGCAAGACGACGAATTTAAAATGGGTAATGGAAAAATAATAAGAAAAAAAAGAAAAATAATACAGTGTTTCTGGACCTAATTACCAGGAAGAGAGGAAAAAAGAAGTAATATTCCTTAAAACAGGGCATTATTAAAAATTAAACTATAGGCGTTCAAATTTTATTAATCACCTAATTTGTTCGTTTAGGTATGTGTAATATACATTATATACATGTTTTTAAATGAATAATAATATTACAGAAGAATATAATATAATAAAGTCCGAAGTGTAAAAATACAATGTTGGGGAAATATGGAAAAAGAGGAAAATATGTAGATTTAAGAATTCCAGGAGAATTAAAAAATATAACAGCTCTAGTGAGACTTAGCAAGCTAAAAATATTCCGCCTTATCACAGGGAACTTTTTCTCTCCTCTAGTATGATTGTTTTTCCCTTTCTTTTACAATGAATCTTGAAAATTTAACTAGCTATTATTGTAGTGTGGCCGAAGGACTAGGACGTGAAACCTTCCTTCATATCCTTATTGAGGTACAACTAATTGAAAAATTATTATAAAATTACTATCAAGAAATAAAATATACTATAATATAATATATGGGCTAATAAGTTCTGAAATACTAACGTTTACAAATTTCAAATTGTGAAGATGCGATATTCATTATTATGCGTATTTCATTCATTATCCATTTTAATAGTTTCTTCTGATGTCTGTTGCTTATAATTTTTAGACAACACTGTAGTTAGGTTTGATAATCGGAACAGTCAACTTTATTGTGAACTAATGCTTTCCCTGTAAATTGAGAAAAGAATTCATGAAAAGGTGATGAAGTTGAATGGAGAAGCAAAAAACTACATCGACAACTAACAATGAAAGTTCCAATTGGAAAATAGTGACTACCACTGTTCATAGTAAATAAACCAATCCCAGTTTAAACATACTCCGCTTTCTGTCCTTTTGGCATGATTAATTTCTGTCTTTTCTATGAAAAAAAGAAAACTGATTTTTTTATTACTACATTTTCTATCTCTGCGTCTCAATTATGCGTATCCAATGTGTTTTCCATATTTGTCATTTCTTCTGATATCCGTTAATGATTATTTTTAGAAACCCCAAAACTGAAATGTGATGATAATTGAAGTAGTTAAGCTTGGAAGGATCAGATATATATTAAAATTGTGCCATATCCTTGTTCTTTTCCATATACACTACCTATTTCGGAGAGGCCGATAACAAGATGCCAATATTATTAATATTACTTATGTTTATACTCTCCTCAACACCATCTGGAAACTTATATTTTGTTCTTTAATTGTCAGAGGCTATAGTATTCAAAAACAAGTTTTTAGCCATTTATATGTGTAAATATTCAATTTTATTTTTATATAGAATTTTTTTTTGTTGGTATTATCTACTCTTTTCTCTTTACAGGGTAAAATACCTGTAACGAAATCCGCAAATCTGAGCACGCTGGCGGAAAAACGGATTTTTTTATATAGGCTGTGACACCGGCTCTAAAGATTTTTATTAAATTCTGTCTAGTGCCCGTCAAGTTTCTCTATAAGTCCTTTAACATTTTATATATACGGTACGTGTCAGAGTAAAAGCAAAAAAAATATAGTAGCGGAAAGTAAATTAATGTAGGTAACTATTATATATTATGGAAAATGTTGAATAATTTCTGTTTGTTCACTTAACGTCACTTTATGCTGCTATGGCTAATCGGACGATGCTACAGTGGGAGCTCTAAATTTTGCCTATCCAGGTTTAATTAGGATAGTTTAATAACGAGTACTTGACATCGTACAGGTTCGGGACACCCGTTTAACGTCCCTTCCAAAGGACGGTGTAACTAAGGATTTTTTACTCCCTTAAAAAAATCCTAGGGCCACAGGCCGGGCTAAGAACCCGCTATCTTGGGTTTAGTAGTTTGTTACGCTAACCACTAGACCACAGGTGACTGTTGAATAATTTCATATAATATAGTTAGATGAAGGTTTTACACACAACTTTGTTTATTTCGAATTCTTGTAGCTATGCAACAAATTCTATTCACTTCTCAGATATTTAGATTCTGCAAAGGAAAATAAAAATAAAACTATCATCCTAGAAGAGAGGAATAAAGAATTCTGAGTGATGTGTTGTGATTCTTTACCTTTGCAAGTCACAGTGCATAGCTATCCTATTGCTCTTCTTCACCTGGTATTTTTTTATATTCTTATATAGTTTTTCCAAATTTGTTTTTGTCCTCAGCATTGTGTTTTTTTAAAATATAGATTACATTATCTTCAATACTTCTTAACTGTGGTCTATGTCATGTTAATTATCTTATCTCCCTTCGCCTTGGAATTAAGTTAAGTAAGATGGTAGTTTTGTTTTTTCTCTTTTATTTTCTTTCCATCATCCATTTTACACTATCGTAAAATCCATTAGAGCATTTATATTTCGCTCAACGACTTTCTCATATTAAAAATCCTCCACTTTGATATAAGAAAACATTGATTAGTTGTAAAATTTAAAGTCAATTTATGCTGTTATCATCAAGTTGACGAAGTTCGATATGAGCTCTGAATTTGCAAATCCGGATATAATTATGATAGGGATCATTAACGAGTACCTGATGCAGTGCAGGGTTGGGACAGCCATTGTACGTCGTGTCCGAAGGATGGTATAATTAAGGATATTTTGTTCAATTTAAAAAATTTATCTTTAAAATTTAATAAAAGGACATCTGACGGGTTGCGAACCCGTGATTACATTTATATGACTTATTTCTAATTCTAAAACAGTCTATAAAAACAAATTTTGCGTTAGGGTATTACAGTGATTGAATTTTACTTTTGTTGCTCGTGAACTAAAATGTTCAATTTTCTTTTAGAATCTTGTAGTATCCTGTATTTTTAACACAGGTATTAGTTCTATTGGTAATTTTTTTCTCAGTCATTTTAGAAGTGATTTTATTATTGACTTTAAAAGTTTAAAACCTTGTTGTTATGAGAATATATCCGATGGGCAACTTGGAACATTTTTATATCTCGTCTCTATTTATTTTATTGAAATGGTTATGGCATATTTAGATCGATTTATAAGGTTCAATTTAATTTCCTACTAGCGATTAGTCGTGAAAAAATTTATTTTTATTAAAAAAAAAATGAAAAGAAGAGTTTATCAGATACCAAAGAGAAGAAAAGTTATCAGATGAAATCTAAATTAAATCTGGTCGGCCTGGTTTACCTAACCTCTTTAACTTTTAAGTAGAAAAAGCAAACGAAGGAAAAATAAAAAGAAGGCAGCAAATGGGGATCGGGATGTTATTTTACTTTGTTTAGTTTTTATCAGTTAGAATTATCTTCTTTTTTTTATTCATATTTGTGCGATTGCACAATTATTATAATATATGCATGGATTGTGTAAGTTCATATAATCAATCTATATAAACATGATTACCATCTACCAAGGGGTACAAGGTTGATTTTTATTTATTAATTGCAAATAAAACGTTATAAATAGCGGTTTTTCTCTATATTAAAGGGTTATAAAGCAGAATATTAATATAAGTACATACAATAAAAACTTAAACGCCATAGGTGTGTTTTATTTTTAGTTTATTGAATTGTTTAACATAGTTGATTGCATTGTTTAATGTAACCATGGTTTCTGGTTTATACAGATATCTCCATTCTCCGTTATTAAGTTTCGTTTGATCAGGTAGTGAACTCGTTTATACCGTTCTCTCATTCAACTTAAATACATTGTTTAATCAAAGGACGAACATTGATAAACCGATTTTAGAAGTAAATTCAGTTGAATCTCTAAATAATAGTATATAGTATTATTTCAATAATATTTACCTCTTTACTATCGCCTCTTTCCGTTTGTAGTTGTATCATTTTCCTCAATGTAGATATTTTATTATTATAATCATAGTCATTGTATAATGAAAGATTAAGAAATTCACTTGAATTATTTATAAAATTTAAATTAAAAAATAAGATGAAAATCAATTTTGTATGAATGGTATGAAGCGTGGTTTAATAAAATATAAAGAAAAGACAGAATTTCAAATTATCTTAAAAATATGCCCTTAAGTGATCAAATATTGAAGAAGTGCTCTTCTTAAACATTAAACATTTGTTGAAAAGAAATAGAAAGAAGACAATATTAAAATTAATATTAGATGAGTAATATAAAACGCCATTTTATAAAAAAAATACAAAGGAAAGGCAGAATTTTAAAGACAAACGAGTGCTTACGCCTGAAAAATTAAGCGTAAAAGAATTGAAGAACAGTCGAGAAGAAAAAAAAAATCTGGTGAAAAATTTGAAAGGAATAAAGAGAAGTATCTAACAACAAAAAGTAAAAGTTACAAATATTTATTAAAATGATTTCTTTCTGGCAGTTGTGTTTAAATTCACTATAAGTAATAAAATTTATTATCACAAGTAGGCTGTATGGTTTATAGTCTATGTATCTATTAATTATTAAAGGAAAATTATAATAATTTTTTGCAGTTTCTCCACAAAAATTTATGAAAATATAATGTCGTAATATAATGCAACTCACGGCCAATCTGAAACCATTTGTTTAAAAAAGTAACATATTAACTATGGTTGTTTAGGTAAAAATAAACAAATTATTCCTGTTACTAGTACTATAGGACAGCACACTCAAATACATAACTATATTATTCTTATAATTCTTTTTTTAAACTGGATTTATTGTAAATTTCATCTTCGAGAAAACAAAAAAAAAAAAAACCTGCTTCCAGTCAATTATTTTATTCTTTATAAACAAAACGTTTCGACACTATGGTGTCATTCTCAATCATTTCCTTTTCTGCATTTTTTGACTTTAAAAAAATAACAATAATTACAATACTATAAATAATTTAACATAAATGTCCAAAGATAACATACTATAAGTATAAATACCTGGAAAGTATAAACTTTAATAAAAGTATAACTTTTAAATAATTCTTAAGGAGATCTATAGTCCTCCATGGTCAAAAATTATATTGCAGTACAAAACCAAACTTTGATCTTTGAACCATCAGATCCTTTTTCTTATTTCTATAAGTCATTAGACTTTAGTATAAAAATAACAAATTATGTTCTAAAACGCACATCAACAAAATAATACAAATTACAAAGTAATTTTTTTTTTTAATTTAATTTATTTATTTATTTTACTGTATAATTTAAAAAAAAATATTTTATCAAATCAATTAATTAATTATGAAATATATGGACAATTTTTTTTATTTTATTAAAGATCTACTAGTAGGTTATATGGTCAGGTTATTATAATTATTATCTGATTTGTTTTCAATGTATAAGTATTCTTATGATCTATTATTTTTTAATTTCAAAATTATGGATGAATGTAATTTACTAATTTCTCCTGCTTCTTTTCTATCGTTTACAGCATTTTCTAATTTATCATTTATAAATAAAGCCTCTAAATTTTTTCTTTTAATAGTATTATCCTCTCTATGTAGAACTTTAGGCTTATCAAAGTCAAAAGTGTGTAATTCTTTTTTACAATGTGCTGATAATTGACTGGAAGCAGGTTTTTTTTTTCTCGAAGATGAAAAATAACTATATTATTAATTACTCGTGAAATTTATATTTATTGTTCCAATGTAGTATAATGGGTAAATATGTTCTAACTGTTGGTTTGTTTATGACAATTTGTAGCCATGACTCGGGTGTACTTCGTTCCTCAACAAAAGGAGGATATATAATATTTTGTATATATTTGTATTGTGTTATGGAAATATTTGTAACTGTATTATATTATTGAATAAAGGAGGTTAAGAAAAAAAAGTTCTAGCTGTTACTTTTTTGATTATTTTAAAAAAATTATATAATTAAACTTGTTTAGTTGTTTTTAATCGACGCAGTTGGTAGAGCTCTTCTTAGACTGGCTAACTGGAGAACCGTTGCAAGAGAGAGGGACCAATGGGCGAAACTAATTGAGGATGCTAGGACTCAGCGTTGAGTTGTAGCGCCGATGAAGAAGATCAAGTTGTTTTTAATGTACATTATTACTATATTTTATTATAAAAATAAAAGACCGAGAGGATTTCGCTATAACATCAACATATCGAGAATGATAATTGAATTTCAAAGCATGTGAGAGCTAAATCTGGAGTATCCATCCTAGTAAACAAAAAATTTAAAAACAATATCACAGGTTGGGAATTGATAAATGAACGAATTATCACTATGAATATCACTCTTTTCGCGAGAGAGATAGTTGTCATTGGCGCCTATGGCCCGACAAATGATCAAAATGACAAGGCTAAGGACGAATTTTGGGAGGACCTAAGGGAAATTATCGAAAAGATCCCAAAACGGAAAGAAAAAAAAAAAATTTTTCTTCTAGGTGACATTAACGCGAGAGTAGGCAGAGATAGCAGTAGTAGGGTTGTTGGTAATTTTGGAGAACCAGAGCGAAATGACAACGGGGACCGGTTCCTCCAGATCTGTGACCAGCTGGACCTAAAAATTTTAAATACCTTTTATGAGCACAAAAATATACATAAATTCACATGGCGAAATGAAAGCAGAAAGCTCAAGTCCATAATTGACTATGCTGTGACTAGACAATGCAATTCAATAACGATTCAGGATGTAAGAGTCTATAGAGGTGCTGAATGTGGGTCGGACCATCACTTGCTAAAGGCAATTTGCACATTTCCTTGGTTGGAAAAAAATGGAAAGGATAGAAATTCCAGTGAGGCTTGTGGCATGTTGGAAGAAGTGCAGTATAAAGTAGATTTGTTACAAGAAGACAGCATCAAAGTACTTTTCCAACAAAGAATAAACGAATTGATTCGTGATTTTAAAGGTACTAGTGCTGCAGAAAAATACGATTTCCTAACGACTTCGTTAAAGAAAACTGCTGCAGAGGTGCTCGGTGAGAAAATTGGAAAGATGAGGAGACAGGAATGGCTGACAGAGGATATTATAAAAAGAGCCGAACAAAAAAAACAAACCTATTTGAAATGGCTTAGCACCAAGAAAGACGAGGATAGGAAAATTTATGTGAAGGAAAGGAGAGAGCTGCACAAGTTAGTAAGAGCTGCTAAGAATGAATTTTGGGAAAGAACATGTGCCAAAATAAACAGTAAGTTGGGATTTGGGAAAGCATCTGAGGCATGGTCTGTGTTAAAGAGTATGAGGAAGGGAGAAAATCAGAATGCCAGATTGAACATGATAAAAATGAATGATTGGGCTGCTCACTATAGAAAATTATTGCATGAGAGCAGGACGGAATTTATAGAAGAGGAAACAGACCTCTACACTGGTACATCAATTAGTGTCACTCGAGAAGAACTAGAGATGGAACAAAAAAAATTAAGGAATGGAAAAGCCCCTGGGCCTGGAGGAATCCATGCTGAGCTCATTAAATATGGCGGCAGTGGGGTGACAGGGTTACTCACGGACCTCATGAACAGCATACTGCAAGGTGATATTATACCACAAGAAATGAAACTGGGATACCTTACTCCTATTTTTAAAAAAGGAGATAAAAAAGTATGTGACAATTACAGAGGCATATGTGTGACAAATCCGATTTCGAAGCTGCTGGGTAGAATTATTAAAACTAAATTGGAGGAAGGATTTACACAAATTGAGGAGCAATGTGGATTCACAACGGGAAAATCTTGCATTGATCTCATATTTACTCTTCGACAACTACTAGAAAAGCAAACAGCGAAAAGGCGTATGACAGCATCCCTCGAAAACTATTATGGAGAGCTCTGGAAATGGCAGGCATAAATAATGAAATTATAAAAATCATAAAAGAAATATATAAAAATAATAAGTGCCAAGTAAAAATTGGGAGTTCCCTATCAGAGGATTTCCCCAATAGCAAGGGCCTTCTTCAAGGGTGCTGCATGTCCCCTACCTTGTTTAAGATTTTCATCGATGGCTGCTTGGAAAGTTGGAACAAAAAATGTAATCCGATGGGTATACCTATAAACGGCTTTCACTTATACCATCTACTGTTTGCTGATGACCAAGTGATTATTGCCCAGGACGAAGAAGATGCGAGTTACATGTTTAGAAAAGTGGTAGACCAATACAACCAGTGGGGATTAAATGTCAACTATACAAAAACTAAGTATATGTGCACAGATAGGAGCGAAGCAGACGACCCAACTATTGGGAGCTTGGACAGAGTGGAGCAGTTTTGCTATTTGGGGTCCCTACTGGAAAGCGGAGGGACCACAAATGTGGAAGTAGAAAAAAGAATAACAAATGGTAGGAAAGCAGTTGGCATGTTAAACTCTCTCCTATGGAGTAATAATATACTGGGAAGGACCAAGAAACTGATATATAGTGCTGTGGTCCAAAGTATAATGATCTACGGCTCTGAAACCTGGGCCCTCAATAGAGTTCAGGAAAGAAGGTTGTTATCAGTAAAGATGGACTTCTGGAGAAGATCTGCCCGAATATCAAGAGTGGAACATGTCAAAAATAGCGACATCAGGGAAAGAATGGAAGTTAACAAGAACATACTAGAGGTCATCGAAGAAAGAAGATTGAAATGGTTTGGTCATGTGAAACGGATGGACAGTAAGCGGATCCCGAAATTGGTCATGGAGTGGGAGGCCGAGGGAAGGAGGAAGAGAGGAAGGCCTCGAACCCAATGGAAAGCTAAAGTGGAAGAAAGCTTAGCTGGGCATGGAATGACGGAGGAGGATGCGCTTGACAGGGACGAATGGAAGAGAAGGCTGAAAGAAGAATTTGGATGAGGAAACCTTCATTTGTGAAGAAAATCCTTAAAAAAAAAAAAAAAAAATAATTGAACTTCAAATTTTCCGTTCAACAGTATCAATCATTCATACAAAGTACATAAAATGAATTTGGTAGACATTATTCAGAAAAAACATTATATTTATTAATGCTTGGAACATTAATATTTATTAGTATGGATGATTAATTAGTTTGGATTAATTAGCAAAAAAAAATTATGAATTCATAGGAAAATTTTAGAAATGGATATTTACCTGATAAACTATGTTTTCTCTGGACTGCAGGTTATAATATACGAAAGAAGTGATGAAATACGTTTATGAGGATCATATTGATAAAAATATTTTATAAATGGATTGCTAAGCGATATCCATAGAGAGAGAAAACAGTATAGGATATTAATAAACACTGTTAGAATGGAATCTTATGCATTTATCTTATGCAAGTTATCTTTTTTTTTCCCTTTAAGTAACACTTTGAAAGGACCATTTATTTATTGTCACATTCCATACATGAGTATACTATTTGCCCTTGAAATTCATTTTTACAATAAGGATTGAGAACAATTGTGATAATTCTAACATATCACAAAATACATTATTAGTTATATACTGTTTCTGATTAACAAAATCAAAATTACAATAGTTATATAACGATTATGTATGTTTTACATTGTATGATTATTCTTAAATAAGTTATGCTTTTGTAACATTCAAACAACTACATACTAAAAAGTAGTATACATATATGCTTAGTTGATTAAATTCTATTCACAAACGCAATATCAGGTTTAACTCAGTGGGACAGTTGTGGACTGAGATGTAGGGGCTAAGCTCTCGGAATACAGGTGGGTCGATTTGGTCCTTTTTAATCAAACCCTCCACACTCTCCCGACCAGCCAATTTTCACCTCTGTTTCCTTAATTTTCCTATCAACGTGTATTATTCTTTGTTTTGGATTAATAATTGTCCTTGTGCTGAGCAATCTACATCGCCACTATAAGTTTATCGCTGGTTGTAATTTTATCTATATAAACTGTTTTTGATTATATAAAAATTCAGACACAAAAAATAATAATGCTGATAATATTTTTATTAAGTAAATCACACTATCATTTATTATGCATACATTATATACATATATATAATGTACCAATAAATATTTATTGATATGGGATAAGTAGTACAATACTATAATACCCGTGGTAGAGAGGAAAACAGTTGACTGGAAGATGTAATGAAGGATTCAAATAATCTGGGGGTGCAGTCAATAATAACACTAAATAAGAAAAACCTATTTATTATACGTGCCGACGTTTCGGCCAACAATGTAGGCCATCTTCAGGGCTAAGAAGGAAAAACAGAAAAATAACTATCAGAACATCGCAGTACTAAGAAATAATATGTAGAGTATGGAAAAGTGGAGAAATATAGCATATGATAGTATATAAAAGATATATCTGTGGCACCTGTGCATAGTGGGCTAAGTCGAATTTTGTGAATTTCAAGCTATCTACTTAGAATCGTAATTTTTTTCTCTTTCCTTGTGCCTAACACGCTAAGTGTTCCGTCCATTGCAATGAAGGATATTCCTTTGTGAATCGTGGTCTGATACTCCAATCTTGAACTTAAAAAAAGTTCAGAAAAATTACGATTCTAAGTAGATAGCTTGAAATTCACAAAATTCGACTTAGCCCACTATGCACAGGTCCCACAGATATAAGGATAACAAAATGTGTGAACAGAGAGGTGATAAAGTAAAGAAATATAAAAAGTAAGATAATTGAGAAAGTAATGAGTAAGATACAAAATGAAAAATACAGAAAAAAGTTACAAATGTAAATATAACTTTCTTATTCGTTTATTTTCATACATTTTATATCATTACCTGTTTTACTATGTTTTTCATACTTGTATGTCCCACCAGTTTTACATTTGTAACTTTTTCTGTATTTTTCATTTTGTATCTTACTTTTTACTTTCTCAATTATCTTACTATTTATATTTCTTTACTTTATCACCTTTCTGTTCACAAAGTTTGTTATTTTGTTATCCTTATATATCTTTTATATACTATCCTATGCTATATTTATCCACTTTTCTATACTCTATATATTATTTATATAATTCTTAGTACTCCAATGTTCTGTTTTTCCTTCTTAGCCCTGAAGATGGCCCACATTGTAGGCACGTATAATGAATAAGTTTTTCTTAGCGTTATTGTGGAATGTACCTCCAGACTATTTATATCCTTCATTGTAATACCAGTGATCTGATTGTGTACTTTAAGGTAGTTATATGGAAATACATAGTATCTAGTTGAGCTGACAAATAAATAAATCCTGCCATCGAATGTGACCTAGGAAACCGCGGTTAGTATTTTTTTTCTTAAAGATTTTTTAACAGTTTAAACTAGTACCCTTGGCAGCCCAAGCAGCATAAAAACGTAACCATTACAACGGGCCATTCATCGTTGGTTTGAGATATTTTCAAGTGGTGACACAAATAAATAATTCCTTTTTTTATTCTGCCCAGAGTTAAATCATCGCATACACATCGTTGTGCAGGGATATTGTCATAATGCAACAATAACGAGTAAAAAAACAATCTGCTTTGGTTAATCAGAAGGGACCTGCATTCTCATACTATGGGTTACGAGGTCCTCCCACACCCATCTTATTAGCAAGCCTTATTTTCAACAGATTTTCATCTGTTCAGAAATTTGGACAACTTCCTTAAGGATAAAGTTTTGAAAATGATTCTCAAGGCAAAAAGGTATTTTCAGACTTCATTTCATCTCAAACCATGTATTTTTCAGTCGTAGGTTTGAAAATTTGATACCACGTTAGGAGAAATATATAGAAAATATTTTGATTAAAAATGCTTTTATTTCACTAAGTTGTTTTATTATAAAACCTTTCCTTTGAAAACGGTCATCTCACATGAAACCATATTTTTATAAAATCAATTTGATATGAAGTTCGGATCATAATTAGTTCAAATGCTAAATAGATAATCGAACGTAGATATTCATATAAGATAAAAAACAATTCTTTTTTTTTTTTACTTGGATGAATATGTGACACCTCTCTCTCTCTCTAAAGGATTTGAGATCGGACATTTTTGGAGGCGAAGATGAAAAGCAAGGCTCAAAGTAAATAATTCAATGTATTTGTCAAACCACTTCACCCTCAGCGGGAGAAAGCCTGGTTACGTAAGTGGGATGTGCATGCATTCGCAACAAGTGCTAGAGCGCCCAGCTTAGACCGCATCGGCAATCTTCACCCCCAACATCGAGCTAGGCCAAGCTTAAAGGTTTCAAGTATACTCGTAGTTAAGCTTTAATTATTAATTATCTCATAGAGATTCCTCTTATCGTTCCTTCAAAAGAACGAGGTTATAACTCAAAAAAACTAATTTTTCAATTTAAATAATTCAAATTTTAGGATTTTTGGGTTAAGCCTTCAGTAGCAATTGTATTGCTCGTGACGTTTTAATTGGAATTAAATTAATTAATTAATTAATTGCATATTGTTGGTATTATACTGTTTCTAAGACAATACAACATATCTGATATTCATTTTCCAACAGCATGTTTTTTTAATAAAGTCATATTTTGAATTGTTTCATGTTTGAACTTCAAGTTTTATGGGAATAATAGCATAAATTAAAATAAAATAACTTTCACACTTTTAAATTTTTTCTAATTTTTTTTTTACTGGAAAAACGCTCTAAGCTTCCAATTAATTACAGAAGACTCATTCACATGACAGTCATCAGACCTATTTGGACATACCGAGTTGAGCTTTGGGGCTCAACTAAACCATCTAATTCATCTTTTATCCAATCCTTACAATCCAAAATCCTTCGTAAAATCCTCAATGCTCCTTATTATGTCACAAACAAAATCATCCATCATGATCTTAATATCCCATTTGTTGCTGATTCGGCCCAAACTAGGTACCTATCCTTCCATGATAAGCTCCATACACACTTGAATCCGCTAGTCTCTCAACTTGTTTCCCATAATATTCCTGATAACCCTCCGAGGCGTCTGAAAAGAAGATGGCCTTGAGACCTTCTACTATAGAACTTTATTGGAGTCCTATCGATGGGTAGTTTCTCCACAAGTGTTTTTTTTTCATGTCATTTGTTTTTATTAGCAAAGTTACTTGTTGTAATATTATTACAGTTGTAAATATCAATAAATTAATATAAAAAATTATTATTTAACTCTAAATGTTATATACTAATAATTGTTTATTAAAATTAGTTTTTTTTGAGTTATGAAATTGTTCTTTTGAAGGAGGAATACATGAAAGAGACCAGATAAAATTTGCGTGTTCACTTAAGATATCTTCATTTAAATATATTTTGCAGCGACAGGTTAGGTTAGGTTTTATTGCTTATAGACGCACATCTATGGTCATCAGCGTCTTTCGTCTTTTGGTTCAAATATTTATTCATTCATCAGCGTCTTTCTTCTTTTGGTTCAATATTTAGTTCTTTATTATTATTTTGGTTTGACTTTTATTTCCATTTAACCTATAATTATTATATTTTACTGAACATATTATTTTCTTTAAGGAAGGAAGAATAAACCTAGTGAAAATATATTCGCGTTCCGGCCAACAAAGGACCACGCAGATATCATGTTTTTACCTGTTTCTTTCTTCACTTCCAATAATCCGTCATTCTCTCTAAATGTTGTTTTTTTTTTCTCTCCTCCGTCCATCCCCTATGCCCATGCTTCGTTCTCTTTGTTATCATACCGAATACATTTTTTTTTACAATGTTTCGTTGAAGTTTTCTTTGTTCTAAGCTAATCACTCTTTTAGGGTTGAATCATTCTGTATATTTCCCCTTTTCAAGCTGTAATCGATCCTGGGCAATCGTTACGACAATATTTATTGTAAATAACACACCGGATATTGACATTAATACGATTTATTATTTATAAAAGATAATCGTATTATTGGTAAACAGATCTGGCTAAATTATTTTATTCAATATAAACTGCGCTAAAACGAATAGAGATATTGCTGTTTTGTAGTATTTACTTGCCTAGAAACTTCGTATTACCTTCATTATAAACTGAATTCATATTTATTAGAAATTATTATGCATTTTTATTGCATACAAGTTAATTAATTAAGGTGTTTTAAAAAGAACAAAATAAAAGGTTGAAACTGATAATTCACTGAGAAACGCAATCTCTTCGACATCAACATGCTGGTTGCTCATTCTCACAATAATGGGAAAAACTTAAGGTTCAAAATGATGTCTTTTCATGGATAATGAAAATACAAATGGATAAAAAAAGAGATAATAAATAATAAAAAATGTGCAACAAAAACCTTTTAATTTGTTATTTTTCAAAACCCATTAATTGAATTTTCCTGCAGTATAAAAACCACTGCATTTTTTAAATAAATATTCATGCAGGTTATAATAAAAATAACATATAAATGGTATATATGATATTCATATTCATATTTGGAGGTTAATAGTAAGTTCCTCTTGTATATTTTTCGCACCATTTTCGAATGCTCATATATTCAAAAATATCAAATCAATATAAAGCAGCGGAATGATTAAAAATAAAAAGCCAAAATTGCAAAAATAACTTTTAAACTTGATATTATAATTTTTTTTAATGTTCGACTCCCTGATTAACAACATTCCTACACCGTTTAGTCATTAACAGTAATTACAGTTTCTAATTAGTACTGGCTACATTTAGACTACTTCAACTATCCAATTTAAATATAAAATCAAACGGAATATCAATGTTCATGAGAAAGCTGCTAGAAAGTAAAAGCATTTATAAACAGTTTAGCTCGAAGTTGAATTTCAGTAATTACCTCCCGCGTTATACTAAGCAATTTTAATTTTGTTTCAAAAGAGAAATTCTGTAATTAAATACTACCAGAAAATCTGTCTATTACTTATAAGATCTGGGGCTATTATAGAAAAAAAAAACCTGCACCACTACAATTAATGAACATTAAAATGTGCTGGGTTAAGAAGTTTATGAACATTATTCGAATACGTTCAAATATTGAAGAATTCCTTGCAGTACAAGCAACTATTGCATATTGGAAGGAATATAATAATATTCAGATGATTCCGTAAAAAAATACGAGAATTTTGGTAAATATCATATTAATGTTCTGTCATGAACTCTTTAATATGGCTAGTGGCTAAAGTTTATGCTTCGTAATACTTGATTTCATATGGAGTTGACGATTTATCTGTTCTTACTGTTGTTGGTTTTAGATAAAATTTTTTTTTTTGCATGTCGAAATATTAATACATGGTCCCTCCATGGGGTTACCGTGGGGGGGGGGGAGAGAAAAAATATAATGATAACAATGGGATAAAATTAACAAGAATTATAGATATTGTTGCTCTTAAGGCATAAAATTAATCTTTTTATAGTTATATTTCTTCTTTATCTGTAATTCATAAGGCCGACAAGTAAGACTTGATGCATAGCTACTAGCTAAATAAGTTTTAAGAAGGAGGAATTTAGTGTGGAAATGTTGGGAGAAGGTTGAATTAGAGTGAAGGCGATTAAGAAGAATCTCGAGAGGCTGCTCTAGGGCGCCCTAAATTTATATAAAGGCGAGGCAACCCAACCACCGCTACCTCGTACCTCGTCTCCTAGCTCCCATAACTCTCCCGACCTCTTTGGTCCCCTGTCTATTTGTCATAATTAGCTCTTATTCTTTTTTAATTTCACTTCACCATAATATTATTAAATTAATTCTGCACAAAATCTTTCATAAACATTCCTTTTTTCATAAGGAGCATTCATTAATTTAACGTAATTTAATAGAAGAGCGTTATAAATTATAATATTTTATTTTTATTCATGTAGTTACCGAAAATAAATTATGTAATCTTTAACATACAAAATGATCGGGGAAACTTACTGTGAAGAGTAAATCACTGAGTGGCTACACCGAATTTTCCGGGGCACAATCCGGATGAGGCAGATAAATGTAATCTGTTAATTGCCATGGACAGATTAATGAGGATCTGCAGGCCCTCTTAGGGCTCATCCTGTTTATATAAAGTTGATACCCTTAATTGGGGAGAAAACCTGGCATCAAGCGTGGTCTCGGACAAATCAGCTCCCTGCACAACCGTTGTCGACAACAGTACAGCCTCTACTTGTAGTGAACGCTATCTTACATGGATTGTAGTGATATAGGAATTTATTTTTTGTTACGATTATGTATAGAAATATATAATCTGTTAATTGAAACGGTTGGACCCTATTGAATCTGCAGACTCTTATGGAATTCACCCAGCCTCTATAATGTGTGTACCATTTATTGGGGAGTAAACCTGGCGTTTGAACGTGATCGCGGACAAATCATTACCTGTACAACCGTTTGTCTTTAAAAAAGCACCATTTAGTGACCCCAAGACCATTCATTGCTTTAGGGTCCAGTTTTGTTTTTATTAATAAATTTAAGTAGGGTAGTTAAATGCATAAAAATAATATTATATAGTATATACTATAAATGTAAATATACTACTTTATATAATTAAATATATATTATAAGTATAATTTATATTTAAAAAGTATATTTACTCCAAAATTAGTATGAGATAGACTGGCGATGAATGTTCACACAGCGAACTATCAGCTTCAACAGTTTATTTTTCAGTATCGACTAAATGAAAAAAAATTATCAATATTTTGTAGGTAGTAATTTTGTTCGGAAGTGATGAGTTTTATTTGTTAATTAATTTAATTTCAATTTATTCTGCTATGACTAATCGGACTGTGGGAGTCCTAAATTTTGTCTGTTCAGGTACAATTAGAATAGGGATCTATAACGAGCATCTGGCACCTTACAGACCAGGTAGCTCTATTTTACGCCCCTTACGGAAGGACGGCACGACCTAGGATTTTAAAAATCCTAGGGCCATCCTAGGGCTGCGAACTACAGGTGTCTCCAGATGTTGAGTTTTATAAGGCCACAGCAAGGTGGCTCATGTTTGGAAATTATAAAAGCACAGTTCTCTTTTTATCGATTTCATAATTTAGCCTATTAACTAATTTATAATTGACGAAATTAGTTTAAAATATAAATGATCTAAACAACTTTAGTTCTATGAAATATTAATAAATTAATTATCCAAAGTTTGAGATGGTGCCAAACTATGCTCAACTATGGCTGCAATCGCGGATTTTATGATTGAATGCATAGATTTTTAATGAACATCATTAATAGGCTTCTATTGAGCCCAGTTCCTGTTACTTCAATCTCTTCTCAAGAAATGCTAATTGGCAAGGTTTTAATTAAAATGAAAGCTCCGCGGTAATGCCAGCTGGTTTTATCAAGGAATATTTTTTCTTATGATAATTAAAATTTGTTAATACATTAGCCATAATCCCAAGTAATTTTCGAAGCTCCGATTTGAATAAAAAATTAATTGTAATTATTCCACTACTTGTAGCTTTTGATAGCGGCCATTTTAGTGACGTCAGTGTTACGTCAACACGTTCTCCACCTTCCCCTCCATCACTGATATACATGCATTAAACAAAAGTCTTCTATAGAAATTTTTTATCTTATATCTTTTGCTATATTTCCAAATGTTTGTTGAGACATTCATTTCTTCATGAAAGTATTACCGAAATATATATATTTCCCATCATTAAGCTCTGTTTCGTAATATAATTAACAATATTATTAACATTAATCCAATCATGAGAGGTTTGTTCTGGTTTCGACCGTGTAGTCCAATTCTTTGCCAGGAATAATTACCCAATTAATTAACTGAAGTCCTTCATCAGGCTTATCCATATCAAATTTCATCACAATCGGATCAGCACAGCCGTGAAACATACATTGACACTGATTAACAAACGGGACGGACAGAAGTTAATATCGTTATATTATGGGTAAATTACACAAAATCAATCTAAATTGTAGCCTATGTGTTATTCTGATGTATAAGCTATATTACTGTAATTCTTCATCCAAATCCGTTCAGTAATTTTTGCGTTAAAGAGTAACAAACATACATACAAACTTTCGCATTTATAATATTAGTAGGATATATATATATATATATATATATATATATATATATATATATATATATCTTTCTATATTATCTATATCTATATATTCTATGTATATATATATATATATATATATATATATATATATATATATATATATATATATATATATACATATACATAGAAAAGTAAAGCATGAGAGTAAGAGAGAGTGATTTATCAATTATTCACATAGTTCATTAGAAAGTTGAATAATATTACCTATTGACAAATTATTCAGTTAAAAAATATATGCTTATATTATTAGATTATATATGCTTCTTTGTGGTATAAATACAAATTTTCATAGAATAATCATTAAATATCAACATAGTTTCAATTTGAATTTAGTACCTTTTGTTTCCAAATTAGGTAATTCTCAAAAAGTGAGTGAGCACCAGAAAAACTGAGATGGAATGAGAAAAATGGATGAAATATTTGGAAAGATTAAAAGACATTTTTTTTTATTTGCTTATATTTTTAAATAACAGTTTTTACTGTATAATGATTCATAATTCAAGTCAGTTATTTTCCTGATTACTTGCCTGATATATTAGAAATGACTTTGACTGATTCTCCAGTTATCGTCCAATTATTATTAGTTATTCTCCAATTATTGTTTTACAACCATTACCATTATTTATAATTGTTGTTTACAAATACTTTATCAATTTCGTGTATTTCAATTTATTTATAAATATTTGTTCTTAATATAATAATTATTGATTCAGAGTCCCAACACCCCCAGTTATTAAAATGAAAAGCAGTCACATGAGAAATAGTAGCCTTTTATAGAACGAAAGTAATTTAATTTAAATTGAAATATGACGCAACAGAAAAGCGTAGCTAACTCATTTTAACTTCCAAAGGAATTTCAGAAAAAATTAACTGCTTCTTACCTGTTATTGGAAAAATAGAAAGACTAGTTTCTACCAGAATGAAATGAAACTAATGCGGTTCTTGTAAAATTTAAACAGTATGTATCATAATCACACACACACACACACATACAGAAGTCCAAAATAAGGCATAAAATAGACATCAGGACATAAGCATACTATATAGAAACCTATTCATATATAAATAATCTACTCTATAGACATATACACTTAGAAACCTAAAGTATCAAAAATGCCAAAAAAACAAAAACAAGAAAACCTGAGAAATTTTCGTACATTTGTATTAGCATACTGAGATTACATTGATGAACTTTTCAGTTTATGTTATTATCAGTTTATGCATTGGTTTCATATAATTAATCAATCTGGTAATGATATGATACTTATGTATATAACAACAATATTTATACAATAGAATATATATATTTTTTTAATGAAAAAATTATTATAAATTGCTTAATATCGTTATTTATAATATTATTACGCATTACAGATATACAATAATTCAGTTACAAACTTGCAAATATTGATTCATAAAAAACAAAAAATGACAAATTTGGGGAGTGGATAGTTATGCTTGGAAGCCCTTATAAGAGATTATACATTCAAATTCCTAAAATTTGATTTTCAACAATTCTAATAGAACGTATTCCTTGATATTGTTCATTTGAGTTTCTTTGTAGTAATTATAACTGCAAATATAAACTGATATATTGAATTAAACATTGAAGTAGCAATAATTTTATTTAAATCCATAAAATTTATAAGAATTAACTTCGAGAGCAATCAACCTTAACAAGACCTCGGTGCAGCATTAAGAAATATAAAATAAATCATAATTTTGCTTCGTTGGGATTATTTTTACAAGTGACATCCTGGATGTACTGTACAAATATTGAAACATCATTAACAGTTCCGTTTCGTAAATCCCTCGAAACGTTCCCCGGGTATCAGCATGCTTCCTGAAACAGAGGAATACCTAAAACGCGTAATTCGCTTCGGATCCTAGGTATTGCTAGAAACTCCATTAAGCTTTTAGGGGAAGGTTCTGAATTGGTTTGAAGCGATGCAGTTTACTGTTCCATAACCGCAAGTAATTACATCGCGATCAGTATTAGCCCTCCCTGTTCCACGAATCCGTATAGAAATTACATTGAATGACTTTCTAGCTGTTCCTCATGTGATCTAAATACCTTTATAACTGTAATATAGATATCGTGATGTCTATGTTCGAAACGAGAACGTTGGTTTTGGATCGGGTGCCGAATTTACGAATTAAATTGGTCGTATCTTGGGCCCTCATTGGTACCGTAATAAGATAGGATATGATAATAAGAAGGTACTTTTGCTAATAATAAGGGAATATAACTTCAACATGTACTACTACAATACAACCCACGGAGGGACTTGAGATCAGTACACGGTTGAGACTGTACTGTTTCTAAGACAGCGGTTTTCTTGGGAGGTGACTTCTCAGAGATCACACTTAGCCACCAGGTTTTCCCGAATTGGATTTGAATCCAGAATATTCTATTATGTTTGATTAATATATAAAATTAATTTCAAGCACCATGTTGTTTCGTTAATCAGATCAATGGTACCAACTTTATAGAGACTGACTGAGCGCTTGATCTAGAAACAGATTAAATAATGTACCAACAGCTGGATTTGAACCCGGATTCTTCTGTCTAGCAACTCAGCTACGCACTGAGTCACCCCACATCTTCAAATAGAATCTTACTGTAATCCTAAATTGCCGATCTTCTTTCGGCCTAAAAAAATCTCCTAGTACTATTAAACGCTTAATATTTTTGATAGAATTTAATTATAATTATGAATGAAAGAATGAATGAACCCTTTATTATAAAGAGAAATATAAACATAATAAAATGGTTTACAAAAAGCTACTAATATTTACAAAAATATATACATATTTGCTCTTTATAGGCCTTTCCTTGTGGAAGTAAGGTCTAACTTCCCGGAGTGGCCAGCTCTTTTGGGAAGTGAAGTTCGTCTTTAATTCCAGCCACTTTACTTTATTTAACATTTATACTACTTAAATTAAATTTAACATATACAATTCTAAATTATCAATAATTATTTTTAGATATTGATATATTTAACATTCATATTTATAAATGATCAATATCCTAAATCCCTATTATGTCCCAATTGATTTTCTTCAGGACATTTTCTAATTCCGTTAATCTGTCTTCACTTGACAGAGTCCTCGCTTTGATCGTCCCTATAAACAGTGAGCTATCTCTTCTTTCCTTGCGCTATGGTTTCTACCCACTGTTTAACCTATCTCTACTGCTATTCTTTGAAGAGTTTTTTAAATTTTGATTCATTTTGGGGTAGCATCTTTCGAGGCTGTTGCCTCTTTGTATCTTTGGTTTATTTTTCTGTGACTTCTTACTGGGTTTTTTCAGGTTGTTCCTCATCATTTATATTTGGCTGAACTTCTGGTGAGCTTTCTTCACTACGCTGTCTCTTGGTTTTGTTATTTTCTAACGTTTACAGTTCTTCCAGTGTGTGAAGTTTTCCATCTATAAAGAGCTTGCCATATTTCATTAGTACCCGTGAATCTCGACCTTTATATTGCAAAATGTATTTAAACAAACTCCGCCTCGTCTCTCTTACATCCTTAGGCAAATCTTCCTTTATTTTAACCGTTTTTTAATCAGGAATATCTGATAGGTTTTAAGTATTTCGTTAATTAATATATTTGAGACAAGAGCTATTGTAACTGGGCTTTCTTCAGATTGGCTATTAACTATTTGAATTCTATTAATACCATATTTTCTAATATTTAATTCGATGGAGTTGCCAAAAACAATTGCATTTTTAATTCAATTGTTTATTCGTTCATCCGCTTTTGGTTATTTATTTCTTCTATAATTGATTTTAGTTCGGTTTTCAAGTCTCCATCAATTTTATTTGACTTTTATGTGACTAGTTTGAAATCAAGATTACCCATATTTTCTTGAAGTTTATTGACTTTATCTAAAATATCGGACAATTTTGCGTTTAATTCTTGTGTTGACATACTGTTGGGCTGAGTTTGGTAATATCTAAAATTAGGTATTGTGGATATTCTATTGCTTAATATATTATATCAATTACGTTGGAAAGATATTTACGTTGGATAGTATATTTACGTTGGAAAGTATATTTACTAGCGGTCAGCTGTTATATAGATAAGTTACCTGACATTGAGCTTGGGCTGTGTGGTAGGGAGGTGTGGGTGGGAATTGCCTGATCAAGCAAGCATTTAATTATTGTAATTTAACAATACTTTAATTATAGTTTGTAATAATGTTTTCATGTAAAAATTTGTTTATTCAAATATTAACTCATCATCTTTATTATTTCTTATAAATTCTTCAAAATTGGTCTATCGATATATGTCGGTTACATTTTATTCTAATTTCATCTTTTAAACTCAAGAAATTTATAAAATTATTGTTAATAGGCCTTCCTTCAGTCACCTTTTGTTTATAGATACAAATAACTTTTAGTTTTATACAAAAACCTTCTGTTGTTGTTTCGCTTTTTGACCGTGTCTTATTTTGTTAACACGCTTAGCATTGTAATTTTTTAAATCTTCAATCACTCCGAATTTATTATTAATTCACTTTTTTTCGATTAACAACATACACCGGATCACTGAGGAGGTTCAGTTTGAAAAATTAATGGCTATGTACATTTTAATGACAACTGTGAACGAAATTAAATAATTTAGCTACTAATTCGTTAAAATGTCTGTCGAAATATTTAATGTTCCGTTGAGGATATTTTAAACACGGCGCGAAGACTCTACACTACTCAGTACACCGGAGTGTAGTGCGGGTTTAGTATTTTCTGTTAGGGGCCTGTTTGAAGGCGCTGTCGAGATATCCTTATAAAAGGGATAAAATATGTTTATGTTTTATGTTATAAATGGAATGAAATATTTATAAATGCTAAATTACTTTCTCTTAAATAAATAAATATTTTGATAATATAACTACTGTTGCCATTTAGTGAAGTTGATATATGACATGAATTTTGTTATCTTTCTATGGATTGCAGCCCGTCAGTAAATGTTTAAATAGTCAAAGGAGGATACTCTGTACACAGATAGGTATAGGGGTTCCAGTCGGTAAATATTGATGGGTGAGGCATGTTTGTACTTTTCGGAGTCTCGCGAGTCTGACCTCTGGTCGTCTGCTAGTCTCAATTGACGATTCCAGGGCAGCTAAGTCTGTTTAACTTATCTGAGTTTGTTGTATGTTGTGTCGATTCAGCAGTCCTGGTCTTTTGATCTTTACATGACATTTCAATACACATCATTGTAAGCAGTCAGATAGTGTTGGTGAATTCTGGTGGTTGAGCGTGATCTCGAACAACTGATCTTTCCAACTGTTGTTCAAGAAACTGTACATTCTTTAGCATGTACTTTAACCAAGACCCTATATGGGTTGTAGTGAAAATAATTATATATATGTTTGTGTGTGTGTGTGTGCTTTCATTCCGAATACCCAAATCTATATATAAAAAAAATATCATTAAAATAATAGCATGCGGTCATGTCATGAAGATATTGCCTTAGAAACTGTAAAGTCACCTCAAAAATTCATATTCTAAATGTGACGTGAATAAAAGATATCAACGTCATAATTAAAACTAAAAGTTTCGCATGGTAAGTTTTGCCTACATTATATCATAGCTAAAATAATAAATGCGATTAAATTTTGGTAATAAATAAAAACTTTTGGGGACTAGAAAAACATGAAAAGTGGTTGGACGCTTTCATGAAATTCGAGGCGTTAATGGCTTTCTAAGGATAACAAGCCACTTTGTTGCTCTAAGCCTGCATGTGTTTTCAATTCTATGACCTCATGTTTCTTTACCCTAATTTTGTTGCTCTCTCTTATATATATAAATAAATAAATATATACAACTTTTAACACCATAGACTAAACATTCACAAATATTAAAATATGGTTAAGAAAAACTATAGCATTTACGTAAAATGCAATAAATCATTCACAATTTCTATATAACTATTATAACTGAAGAAAATAATTCATATTTATGATTTTTTTTATCGAAAAAAAATAATATTGCTTACGTTTTATCAGTCAATCAGTTTATTATTAAAATGAAAAAAATAACGAGAATTGTTAAATTTACTCTCAAAGAAGTGACAAATGATAGCATTATATTACAATTGTATATTATATATAATTTTATTGTGCTAATGTTTTAATATTAATTTAATTGTACAATATAATTTAATGATTTCAATCAAAAACATTATTTGCGTATTGATCATTATGTCCGTCTTGCTGTTGTTGTATTATAAATGTTACAAACGAACAAAATAATCCAAGCTTATGATATTTTTTTTTGTATCGACAAAATCAATGGTTCATAAAATATTATCAGTTAATTAGTTAATTTTTATAGCAAAAAAAGGAAATATGTACAGTTTAATTTCTAAGAAGTAAATGTTAGTGGTAGCATTATATCGCTACTGTATAATTAATATTAACTTATTGAATCATCATTATTATTGTATTAATGTCATTGTAGAATATAATATAAACATTTTAACTTAAAAAATACAAGCATTTTAGTCATCATGTTCGTTAACCTTTATTATAAATATTACAAGTGAGCAAAATTTTCTATGTTTCTTTCGCATAAAAAAAATCAATAATGCGTAAAATATTATCAGTTAATTTTAAAAAAAGGTGGGAAATGCACAGTTTATTTTCCAAGAAATGATGGAATAATGGAGTAATGTAATGTAATAAATAATATTATATCAAATCAATTGTACAAAATAAATTTAACATTATTAGGGCATTGTTAATTATGTCCGTCATGTGGTTAATCTTCTTCATGCAATTCAAATAAATTTATTGTTAGATGAATAGATTTTTCTTAATATAAAAAGTAATTTTCTAAATCCTGATAATATAAAAAACATATGATTTTATGATATCAGTTTTAATCAGTCGTCATGCTCTGTTTGATGTCTGTTAAATAATACACAAAACACGTACCATTTTTTTCTTAAATACCTATTTCTTACCACTGTCAAAGCACTTTATAGACATTTTATGTAAGAAATTAAAATTTCAGTAATTTAGTTTATCCTTACTTACATCATTTAGGCGTGTAAACTATTTACATTGATTAAATCAAAGTGCACACAATCCCATAACCTCAGCCAATATCAAGATTTGGTAATTTATTCATGATTCATCTTAATCAATGCATCAGGTAAACTCCTTTACATAATTAGCTCTATAATGTTATATAATATTTAACAATTAGGATTAGTATCAATTCTTACTCGGTTAATCTCATTTCCATGAAAAACCCTTTTCTATATTCAGATAATAACTATAGGTTGACTTATAATTTTATAACATAAATTACAATTTAAAGTAAATCCTTAATTAAATAATATTTTTGCTTAAAACTTTAAAAAATACTAACCTTTACCTGAAATTGATTAATGAATCAGGAAAGATGGAAAATATAATATCCTAAAAAACAATCTATTTTTATATTACCCGAAATTGTCCCCGTTTGCGTCACGGCATGCGAAATCCACGACATGCTATTGGACATTTATAGGTTTTTTATTGATTTTTTTATTTTATTTTACGAGATTTTTATTATATTATACGAGTTTGGTTATCGTACTTAGCCCATCGTACGGTACTCAGGACAGGGCTACCTATTTTGTAATAGCGGGTAAATTTTAGTTTGCGGTGATTCTGTGGTGGACACACTGTGTTAGCTTAGCCTGCAAACACGTGCTTTGTGTAGGCCTGTACTGTATTACTAAACCTCGCGTCTGTTTCGAGATCCTAGTGAGCTTTGATAGTTTTCATTACAAAATACAGCAAGGTTTCATTTCATTTCACTGTATTTTCAAAATTCTTGTTTCTTGAAACTTGATATTGTCTCTCAAGAACTGCGAAAATCAGATTACCTCGAGGTGTGCATCTACATTAATTAATACATTCATAAGTGTTTAATATAGAAGTAATCATAATATTACAAGTATTTTATTTCAAAACAGTCAATTTTCACGTGTTTGCTAGGGTAAGTTATAATCAAATGTTACCCAATGGTTTTTCAGGATTTTATTGAATAATGCCTGGAAATCCTAAAAGAACTCATGCACAAGGCCTTACAACAATAACACAGAAGATAATTTACTAATGATGCTTACTAGTGATAAGAGATAAGACACTATCAATCCTAAATGCTGCCTACATGTATGAAATATTCCAAGAAAAACATACCAAGCCCGCAGATAGGGCTAATGAGAAAAGAAAAGGAACAGATGGCGCATTCTGTTATAGTGAACTAATGAAATTTAGGAACATGATTTCGAGTACAGTTTTGGAATTTTTTTACAAAGTATATTCTAACTCTTAAAAAATATAATTAACAAATGAGACGTTCATGAAAGCTGGAACTTAACTTTAAAAATTTACTTTATCATGTTTTTTCGTTAGCTTATTCTTACCTTCAGGTTCATAACCGGACTAAAAATTTGAGAAATAAGTCGGCAAAGTGTTGTTTCAGACAAAATTGCTTGACTAAATAAGCAAAAAATGTGAAAAGGTAAGTTTTTGAATTTTTGGAGTCATCCGCTTCTGTTCAGGATCAAAGCAACCTTTTATGATTAGGGGTTAGAGACAAGTAAATAAGATACCAAGTTAAAAATACTCAAAATAAATAAATAGGTATAGTATACAATGCCTATGTCCTATTGAGCTATAGTTTGATGGAAATCATTTAATGTTAATTATATTTTAAGCTTTTTATAACTTATCAGCCTCCTGTAATGGTAAAGAATCTCGGGATATATTTGAATGAGATTCAAATGAATGCATTTAAAATTACTAAAACATTTGAAAAAGTTCCGTTTTAATAATAATAACACCAACTATAATATCCACAGAAGGGCTCATCCCTAAATCCACAATGGAGAGTCTGGAACTTCCGCTTAGTGCCTTGAGGGAAGATCAACAATTCTCTTGGACACAGCTAGGATGGTTAGAAAATTTCTGAATTGACAGCAACTGTTGGTGGTTAGACTTGTCCCCTTCACTGTTTCGATGTGTGGAATACGGGATAATAATATATTTTTAACTTATTCTGGGCCCAGACCCTTAGAATAATAATACGATGAATGAGATATGGACAATAGGGTTTTAAAATAATTTAGATATTAGTAATCAGTATTTGGTTAATTAATTAAATAGAAATACATTATGAATTAACAAATTAATTGGAGTGCTACCGATGGGTAGTTTCTCCACAAGTGTTTTTTGTTTTAATGTCATTTGTTTATATTAGCAAATTTACTTAATGTAATATAATTACAGTTGTAAATATCAATAAATAATTCTTAAAAAAAAACAAATTAAAAGAAAGTAAAAGAAATGGTTAAGAATAATTATAATTATAAAGAGGAAAACATAGTAAATAGAACACTTCTTCCAGCAGCATTTAGAAAAATCTCTATGGATCAATTAATTGTATCATAATGAATTAAAAAATAAATAATAAAGTATCATAGAACTGACTGTTTACTTACAACGATTCGGATAAGTAACATAAAAACAATAAATCAATATTTGTTATGAATTCCTCCATTCTTGTCTTGACAGTTATTTTATGTCTCTTTTGAGCTTTCGATAGTCTAAATAACTATATTTTGTATAATAGCAGCATATTCACTGGATTTTTAATGATATCCTTTTTCTCTTGCACTTTTACTTTTTTTTTTCTGTATTTTTGATTTATTTATTTTGATTTTGATTTGTGCCCTTTTGAAGTTTAGTGTGTGTATTTTCTTTTCTTCATTCATTTTTTAGTTATCAACTGTTTTTATTCAAGCCATTCAAGCCGTTATCCTGTAACCTTCCTTATCATTCAGTAGTTACATTTGTATCTTGGTGGTAGTTGGATGTTTTCTCTAGTTTGGTGTCTTGCTATAATTTGAGGTTGGGATACGCTTCATTTATTTATTTCCTTAACTAAACGGCGCAAAAATGAATAGGGATACCACTAATTCTGTTGTATTTGCTTTGTATAGCATTTTAATATTATTTTATAATAAAAAACATTAATATTTATTAGAAATTATACTATATTAAATATTATAAAGTGTAAAACATTCCATAAGAATATAAATGCTAGGTAAAATATATACTACAAAATTAGCAATATCCCTATTTATGTTTGCGCAGTACTTTATTCTCGTTTTTTCCTTAAGATGCCTGAATCATCGAAATATTGGTTGGTTGGTCATATTTTTTTACTCATATCTTGAAAAATAAATCAAGCTGTAACTAATCGCTATGGAAATTCCAAAACAGATTATCTTTCTTGATGTGTGAGATAATTTAGTATTTCTACTAAAACGAAGCTGATGATAACAACAATAAATGGTTTTCTGTGATGTTTGTAATAAACAAAAAAAGTTTAAAGTAAGAATAAGTTAAGAACAAGTTTGGCTTTGCAATCAAAGGTAGCAAGTCGACTGCGTGAACTTGAAGCAAAGGTAAGGAACTGGAGGCCCAAGTTACCAAATCAAATTGAGTTCCCCGCCAACCGACTGGAGCTGGGAGGTTAGCTTGAAACTGAATCCTCTCTCAACTGGCACATTTACTCAACCTAAACTATTCTATTTAATTAACTCTCTAACAAAGCCTCGGTAGACCCAGATCAAAGTGAAGGATACGGAGGAGTTCATTCTGTTTATGAAGGAGTTCATAGCCACAGGAAGAAAAGGATACTTCCTGGGTCTCAGCAGGTGCATTCACCCTTACCCCTCCCACATCTATGCATATATATGTTAGATCTATAATTAACAGAATTTTTCTACTGTTGTTAGACAAATGTATTGTCTTAGGCTTGTCATGTAATATTTAGTTATGTCCAATAAAGTACTGTTTTAATACTAACTTTTCTTCGACTTCGATAACTCAACGGTTGCTCATATTGATATAGTAAAGCAGGATGACTATTTTACAGTGCGGTAACTGTAGGTTTTCAGATATATAAATTTCTAGTCCTAGAAATAGTGAAAACAATTGTTTTATATTTTATATTATATGAAGAATGCTTCTTCTATCGTTAGCCATGATAATTTTATTTTAATAATTTATTCAGTGACATTTACAACTGTGATATTTTAATACAATTAACAAGTAAATATAATGAATGTACCCATTGACATGAAAAGACAATTAGAGAAACTATCCAGTGGTATCTTCATGGTATGGTGTAGTATAGTTCCATAGAGATCCCGGTTTGGAAATTCTGGAAAAAACTCAGATATACGGCGATTTCACCATTGATAAACCACAAAACATGTAGTCATGAATCAAGCGATTGAGATTAATATATCATTTCAATTTTACATCACTCAAATACAACCACGATTCACGACACAGCATTATAATTAAAAATTAAAAAACGGTTAATTTCCATAATCCTCACTGCATTATCTTTACTGGTATTTATGAATGAAAATCGCCCAAAACTTTGAAATAAAATCTAATTTGCAGTGGTTAATGGAATCCTGTTTTGGTGAATTGGAGGTTTCCAATTTCCTGTAACTGCCCAATTCACCCCTCCATCCCTCTGGCAACTGCCTTCAATATTTTATTTCGCGTTATAATTTATCTCATGCGTTCGGGTTGCATAATTAATTGAATAATAAAACAACAATTTAAATTCAATAAATTTGAGATACTATGAATCTTTTATTATGATTATTCCAACAAAAGTGTCCCAATATTTTTTTATTTATTTTAAAACCTTTAAGAAAGCGTTAACAAATCACAATAGGAAAAATTACAAATGTAATTGATTTAAACAATTTTAATTTTTTTATTGAATATTACCTATAGCTACTGAACGTTATTTATTTAACGACCATCACAGATCTAAATCCAGCTTAGTTAGAATAAAAAAAATATAGAGATTGCCATTATTCGGAAAAAATAAAGCTAAGAATAACTTTAAAGTACTTGGGGATATCGTCCAAGATAGCGGTGTATAGACAAACATTATTCATTATGTTAAGATGCCAGTTGAATCCAAGAAATTTCTAAAATATGATCTCTGATTCTTTTCAATTCCCTTCAGTTCTTCCAATTCATGAAATTGTAAGAGATATGGCTACTCTATATCAGAATCAAAGCACTTTTCCTGTTATCTTCCTTCCGAGAAATTCTTTCCCCATTTTCCTTATACGAGTTATATACATTTTTCATAAAAGTTCTCCTATAATCTTGTGATGTAGGGTCAAGGTTCAAGATTCAATATCAGCATTTTGTTTTTTCTTTATTTTTCTTCTTCTTCTTTTAGTGGCGCGACAGATGCTTAACTTAAAGCGATCCTTGGCCTGTTCAAACTACAAGCTCGATCTGCTTCGGTCCGGTGCATGTGAGGAACTTATTCTCAGTTTCTTGAGATCTCCCAGGACGCTATCCTTCCATCTGCCCCTGGGTCTCTTTCTACGCCTCACTCCATCAGGGCAGTTTTCATAGTATTTTTTCATTAGCATTAAATAATCCTATATTGCCGTTATTTCAGAATTATCGAAAATATACGAAAAGGAGATACCAATATACCAATATAACCTTTAATACCGTATGCCATGTATTAAATTTTTTAACATGTATTAAATTGAGTTTAACAAGCTTGTATCGTTAATTATGATTAGTTAATTATAATGTATTATATAACAGGTTATACGTCCAATTTAGAAAATTAAGAAATTAGTTCATGTCTTTTTAATTATGTATGCTTGTACCATGTTATATAATTAATTTACACTTCAGTATATGGCTCGTTTTTGTGGCCTTGCCCTTAATTTTCATTTCCCATTCTTGGAATCGCTTTTCTCCACCAAATAAATTGTTATGGAGAGGTCTGGATGGTATGACTGGATGTCAAACCAAGAAAGAATGACAGTGTCGCCAGGGAAGCTAAATATTGTTGCTTGGGTGAGGATTACCAGAAGAGTTAAGGGACTGGAAGAGAAGAGTTAATAAATATACTACCTAATAGAACACCCGCATGTTGAAGAAAGAAGGAGCTAAATAAAAGAATCAACGAAAATACAGAACAACCTGCTGATGCACAAAGATTGAAAAGTTAAATAGTGTATATGAAAAGTGCGATTTTATTTTCTATCGTAGACAAGTGACAAAGCTATCCAATGCTTTTCCGAAGAACGGCAGAGAAACATTCTTTTGAATTTTCTTGCAAACTAGATTAAGGACATGAGTGTTTGTGGAAATTTTGATGGATCTACAACATCATAACTTATTTCGTTTCACCATTAAGACCTAATACGTTGTTCATTAAAATACTAAGTGAAAATTACCGAAATGAAGGAGGTGGAAGAACAAAGTTAAGAGCCCCTTCCCACAAAAAGCACTTACAAACTTCCAACCCTCTAACACAATTAGGAGATGCCAACAATCTTAAAAACCAAGAAAATTTATCCTCTCTTGTGTGGTATTCTTCATTACATTTATTCAAGCAACTGGGATTGCCCATATGTCAAAGAGTTGTACATATATACAGGGTGTCCCATTTCAAGTGGATCAAACGTTTTTAACTTTTAAACGAAACCAAATTCAAAAAAAAAAGATTCAGGTAAAAGTTGTAGTTATTCAGGCCTAGTTTGAAGAAATAAAAAAACATTTTTTGGTTTTTCACTTTAAGTGGTCAATATCGACCTTCAAAAAATATAGTTTCCTCTTGATCCCCACTTATTTTTATTTTTCTGAAATGTACAATACAAAACATGAAAAAAATGTATATAAAGTTTTTTTATATCTTTCATAGGTCAAGTAGAAGAAGTATCTGAAGCTCACTACTTCAGTATGCTGTCTTCACAGAAGGTTTTTAAATGTCCAGACATTTTCTGAAAGATTCAAAATACCTTGATTAGTAAGTTATTTCGACTAAAAACTCTTAAATAAAATAACTCAATGCTGCATTACGTTTCCTCGTAAAGGAGGTCTACTAAAGCAGTCAACTTTGAATGCTTTTTCTACTTAAGCTATGAAAGATAGAAAAAAATGTTACATACATTTTTTCCATGTTTTGGATTTTACATTTCAGAAAAATGGGGTCAAGAGGAAACTACATTTTTTGAAGATCGATTTGACCATTTAAAGTGAAAAACCAAAAAATGTTTTTTTATTTCTTCAAACTAGGCATGAATCGTTTTTCTGAATTTTGTTTCGTTTAAAAGTTAAAAACATTTGATCAACTTGAATTGGGACACACTGTATAATGATATGCTATAGACAAAATATTTTTTAGGAAAAAGATGGAAAAAGTGGATAGAATGCCATTCCAGACAATGAAGCATTGAAGAAACTAGGAACAAAATGACAGAGGATATAAAAAGAATGCAAGGCGGAACTATTTAGGACATATGGAAGAAACAAAGACATATGCTTTTCAGGATCCTTTTGAGAATGGACCCCTCAATAAATAAATATATTACTTTTCTAACTTTTATTTTGTTTCAGTGTATGTAGCGTAATGGATACGCTCGCCCCAGTACCCATTCCCTTTGAGAGCGAGAGATTGTTTTTTTGTTCGACAAAAAATTTTTAAAAAATAATAAAATACAAGCTACAGTTCAGTGTTTTCCCCTTTCATACCAATATATACTTATCGATCAGAATGCAGTGTTTGAGTAATACAGTTTGAAATAAAAACTGGATTGAAAATTTTGTTAATCGTCATTGAAACATGTGGGATTTGTCATTTTTTCCAATTTATTTGTACTACTCTAGTTGACAGGACTTAAAAATATGAATCAAGTTCAGAAAATTCTGGTATACTAATAAAAATTTTAAGTTTAATTTTAGGGTCACTTGTGTAATAATCGTTGTAACAACCTTCTATGCCCAAGGTTTCTCAGCCCGGCAGGTGGCCTAAAGATTATTAAAGAGAGTGAATACCCTTAGTAATGCCACCCTTTGCAGGGAACGTAAAACAGCTAGTCACAGGCCTGTGCTTGGTCAGGCCACGTTAATGGTCTCTATCCAAACCATTCGTAGGTAGGCAAAATTTAGGACACCCACTGTATCATCATCCGTTAAACAATAGCAGAATAAAGTGACGTTTAGACAAAAAAGTTTAATTTCATGACATAAATCATTTTATTCTTAAATTAATAATAAGTCATATTTCGATATTATAAAATGCCATGGGTAATATATTTATTCAGCACTAAAATTCCAATTAAGAAGTATGAGGTTGATGTTAATTTAGTTTTTCGTAATTGATTTATGGTGGAGTAGAAAGGGAAAAGAAAGAAATATATGATGTGTTCATCCCTTCTCTAAAGGAAATTCTGCGAGATCTTCGGAGAGTGAGATTTCACCGTAAGACGTCTATCGTTCGGGTCTCGCGGAACGATTCCGAATAGAACATGCTGCTTCCTCGATGACCTGGGTGTCAGCGCAATGGCAGGGATGTGGCAGCGCTCGCTGAAAATATTATACCCGACTTCCTGGGGATAATTCACCATGATAAAAATAGTAGCTGATACCCCACACGATTGTTTTATATTTTCTTTGCTTTCTCGTTATTAAGAAGAAAAAAGAAAAAGGGAAGTAAAAAGAAATAGGAATTGTACTGTAGTTCTTAAGTAAATGGCATAAATAGGAGAAATATGTGATAGGCGTGACAAGGAATGTGAATAAAGAATATTCATAAATTTAAAATTGTAATATTCAGTATGTCCAATATGGATTGATTATGCTGTGTGGTATAGCAATCCAATGTAGTTGGACAGCACTGCTGGAAAAAATAAATAATTTCTCTCTTCATAAATAATCACCAATAACGTATTATTGATTTATATCAAATATTCTCATCGAGTCTTCATCTGTAATATGAAACGACATTTTTTTTCGTTTAAGCCTGCTAAAAAGAATTTCATAAGTCAGCATTCTAAATATAGCACGGCCGAGGCAGGCTGGAGTTAAGATTGGAATGGCCTGTCCGGATATTTCTGTTCCCGCATGATTTCCTCAGTGCCAAGGTAAAAGTAAGGAAATTAGATTTTTATTAGTCAATGATCGGAAAGTTGTTTATGTGGGCAACGCCTTTAAAATTGTCATCTGTGTTAATTTCGGAATTGAAAGATTTTTTCGATGGTAAAAATTTGTCTGTAAATATTATTAATATTTGTTTTTCTTCAATCAATTTTAATCAGTAAATCCACAGTAAGTTGAAAATCGGCAGATGATCTGATCATGGATGGACTAATAACATGTGAGGCCTTCCTTATGCCTACTATATATGCACCTACTGCATATGCACTCAGCTATTTTTAATCTTCTTTGAATACTTTTATAGTAATGACTGTTAGGATTAACAAACCTGTACTACAACCCAAGACCCTCGGGTTCAGTTATTGGTAGAGACTGTACTGATTCTTGGACAACGGTTTAACAGTTATAAGTTTTGAAATAAAACTAAAGGCCATTTGTTCACGGAGGTGATTTGTTCAGGATCACATTTAATCCCCAGTTTAGTGTACAGACGTCGTAGAGCCTAGGTGAGCCCGAGTAGGTTCTGTAAATCCCATAGGATCCATCTGTGGATGTTATAAGACCAATTAATTTATCTGCGACAGCATGATTTCAGCTCTGTACTTTCATATTGGCAAGTCCGCGCTCTATACACTAAACTATCCTGTTCCATGAACTTGTTTGAGTTCATGTTTGTTTGAATATTAAGGACAAATGCACCCAATCTCATGCTAAAATGGAAAGAAAAAATACCACCGCCATTAAAGAAAAATATTATATAATATAGTTTATAATAATTAATAAAAATTCTTACCTGTGATGATGCTTAAGACGATCGGGACCCACAACATCTCCTGCAACAAATTAACTCTTTTATTATAACAATATTTGTTATCAAATGAGCAATATTAAAATAATCTCAATTAATTTGTGAATTACTAAATAACACTTTTAACAATTAAACGGTCTTTTTTTTTATATATTTATTTATTAACTAGGAGAGTAGGCTCTGTCCATTATACAACTGTTCATTGAACTGTGCCACAGTTTATATTATTACATTATTCTAAAAATTTAAGTTTAGTTTAGTAATTAGTCTGTACCCTCCGCACTTGTGAGCCTGTTAAAATATGAGGTAATAGGTTTTATTTAATTAAAAAAATATTTGTTTTATATATAAAAACATACAAAAAAAAAAAAAAAAAAAAAAACCATAGTTTATAAGTAAAATGTCTCAATCTTGTTTCACTGCATTCTCTATTTTGAAATAGTTGTCCTACAATCGAAATATTGAAACATGATGAAACCTTTTGTAAAAATAGTGGCCGTGGAAACTTAAAAGAGCATGACGAAACTTGTATTTTTTAAATCGATGCATTGAATTTTTTCCATTTGTGTAAAAAACAGAGTTATATTATATTGAGTTAAGAAGTCAGAAACAGTGACTTTTTGATTTATCAATTTTTAAAAGTAATTATAATTTAATTAAGCAAATCGAGTAAGACAAAAGACTAAACAAAGAGTAGTTCCTCTATCTGTAGCTAGGCAACGCTAATAAAATATTATATAATATCACTATTATATAAAATAATATCATTAAAACATTATCCTTAAGCTCGGAGCTAGAAGGCTGAAAAATGTACAAAGTATTCCTCGGAGAAGAGATTACACGGGTTATAAACTCATTTATAAACCCAATACTGATTATAAACTATCTATTATTGAATAGCGGAGTCCTGTTTTGCACTTCATGCATAGTGCAAGGAATTAATTACGTCATGGTAATGTTATCTTGCATGAAATTGATTGTGTAAATATTTGTATTATTATTCTACGTCCTCCACTATCTTGCCAACTTCCCTAAGTTATATTGTAATCAATCCCGTAACAAGCGAATAAACTATTTATAATTAGTTTAAAATTATTCACATAAATTAAATTTAATATAAATTTTAAAAATTATTACCAACTTATTCCCTTAGAAAATACAATAAAAAGGCTGGACAATTTTTAATATTTGGGCTCTATAATGGAAAGGATAAACACAATCCGCAAAGCAGTAATGTAATGAAAGGTACCAGAAGTTCATTTACAAGTTCACTATTGTAAGAATATTACTATATAGAGCAGAAACTTATAAATAACTTACGATAAGCACATTATTAGCGGGAAACGTTACTTGCCGCTGTTAAGAACTATTGGAGGAGACCAATTGCCAACCCAACAAAACGTCCTACAAAATATAGAGAAAAAGAAATTGGGATGATATGGACAACTCAGCAGAATGGAGAAGGATTTAATTTTTGTAATTTTTTATAATTATTGGTCATTTTTTATGAGTTATAAATATTTTTATTTTTTAAAGAGAATATTTATTTCCTTTGTCTCACCGTGACATCGCTCTGCCAATTGAGCTATCCAAGGCCCCTCCCGGTCGAGGACAAACCTTCTCTCTCATAGATCCTAAAGCCCCAGCGTGCTCCCGCCATTTTAGCGATGAATACGCTAGAACGAAGTTCTTTGAACATTAATTTTAATTTAGGATCTTATTGACTTACGTCATATTATTATTTATAATTTTTTTATAATTATTGGTCATTTTTTATGAGTTATAAATATTTTTATTTTTTAAAGAGAAAAGATAGGCCCTCGACCGGAATTTGAACCCGGAACCTTTGTCTCACCGTGACATCGCTCTGCCAATTGAGCTATCCAAGGCCCCTCCCGGTCGAGGACTTAATTTTTTATTGGAATGCTGTAGGAATGAGAAAAAGACGAGGGAAAGAAAAACTTGAAGAAAGCAAGAAAGCACGTTCTGAGAGAGGAACATATACAAGGCAAAAAGAATTAGAAAAAAGAAATAAGGGAAATTTTTTGTTGATTAAGATGATTGGTTGAAGGAAAATCCAATGAGAAGCGAACCTTAAAAACAATCCCAGAATTTACTAAATTTATTTAAAAAACAACAAGCAGCTTTTATGTCATCATCCTCGGTGATTAAGTGACAAGCGGTTAAGTCGAATTTTGTCATACCTACTGAGGGAACCACAATAGTGTCATTACCGTAATATTTGGCTTGTAATCTATACATATAAAATCCTTTTCCTGAAGACTGACGGATCAACGCGCAGCCTAAACCGCTGATCGAGGGTGCCTAGACCTGAAACTTGGAGGGTGTGTTCTTTGTAAGACGTAGACATGAGAAAGGATTTTCCAAAATTCTACCCCTACGGGAGTGAAAAAGAGGGGCAGAATTTGTATCCTTGCCCAAGTGTTTCTTATCTATATATACTAAAATCTCATGTCACGATGTATGTTCGGGCTAATCTCCGAAATTACTGCACCGATTTTAATGAAATTTCGCAGAGATATGTAACATTGTCCAACTTAAAATATAGGCTATACATATTTTATTTCGATTGATGATCGGGATATTTTTATTGCAAAATTATATTTTTTTCTAAACTGCTGCATTTTTGTTATGTTGTAAGGGCATGTCTGAATAGAGAAAATCCAAATATTCATCCGAAAAAACGGGTGTGAATATTTTTGGTGGCCGAAAAACCTCGAAATTTTCGGAGTTATTTCAGTTTTTGCCCTGTATATCCTAATCGGTGAGTTTTTGGAAAAAAAACTGACCATTTTTAAAGTACATTAAATTTTCTACAATTTGAGCTATTCTAATTCTTTCAGTTTTAATTTCTCGCTGCTGCCTTACGACAAGTGAAACCGTTATACTAAGTAAGCCTTTTCAATAAATTCAATAACATTCCATACTAATCCTTTACTGACACGAACAACAGTAAACGAAAGTAACTTCTGTCCGCCCAGTTTGTTAATCAGTGTCAATGTATGTTTCACGGCTGTGCTGATCCGTTTGTGATGAAATTGTATATAGATAATCTCAAGCCTGGGGAAGAACATGGCTACTTTATATCAAAACACCACACAGACGAAGTTTATATAAAACTGTAACCTGATTGACTAACACCCAGTGGTCAACGCACAGCAGAAACCAGTGGACTTAGCAACTTGAAATTCGCAGAGAGGTTCTTTGTATAGCTTAAATGAGCACAAAGTAAGGAATTTGGACAATTCCACCCCAAGGGTTTGCCCCTTAATATAATAGGTTTTCAAAGATTATATGGAATTCGTCAGTTTTGAAGTCACACATCTGAAATTTTGGATGTAGAGTAACTTATAGTTAAAAAACATTAAATTATTTATTTAAAATGATCTGTCACGAAACTTTATGTGGCAGGCCAAATTCCACGCGAGCGAAGCCGAGTGCAAAAGGTAGTGGAGTTTTAAAAACCAACAACTCTTGTCATAGTACATAAGCTGTGACGAATTTACTTATCAGACTGACACGATTTCTTTTTCCTACACTGAAATTAACTTATTTGTACTATATTCGATCTAACTACTTATTCACCGGGGCTGCAAATAAAATTGTATACATAAATATAGTACCTATTATAAGTTTTATAAGGTTATAAAAGTTAAAACACTATCTAATATTATTTTTGTCCATCCGTAAATGTAGTCCAATCCGTTATAAAATTTATAAATGTTATTCATATATTTGTCCTTTTATATATGCCAATGGTAAGTAAAAGTGCGAACCTGTATTGATTTAAAAAAACCAACGATATAATTAAAATTTTGGCATTTTTGTGTCAAGCTTTCAGTAGCAATAGTATTGGTTGAAGCTTTTAAATTCAGGAACGGCATGTCTGATATTCCATTTCCAACATTTTTTTTTTAATAAGGTCATATTTTTAGATGCATCATGTTTGAACTTGAAGTGTTTGGAGAAAATGATATAAGTCAAAATAAAAAAAATTGCAAGCTACTAAAATTTGTCTAATGGTTAATAAAATAATTCTAATATCATTTTAACAATAGGTATTCTTTGCTTTATAAATACCCAATTTTGTTTTAAACTCACATGGAACTTTTAAATGCTTCTGTTGAAAAATTAAGTTTGTGAGTTATGACATAGTTCATTTTGAAGGAGCGATATGTATTCTTTATCTTTATATATTGTTGTCTGTGGTTTGATTGAAATCGGATGGTTAAGAAAGAAAAACATATATAAATTGACACCATCTATTTATTAAATAATGATCTATCCGATAATAAGTACAGGAAATCATTAAAAATAGTAAACTTACAAATAGTTAGTCGAAAAATATTATTATTAATTTTTTGTTCAATAGTTGTATTTTGTTATAGGGGACTAGAACGGAGTTTGGCGGCTGAAGAACTACTTAGCTTATTATATGTATTTGAGAGTTAAGCAGTTTTTTGCGTGTTTGCTCTCGCTGGAGGAAAAAAAACATTCCCGCAATATTAAATTAATTAAAAATCTTGATAAAAGAATAAATAAATTGTCCTCTTCCATAAATTAGCTTTTATAATTTTAAAAGTCTTAGAACTTCTCCGGTGTGTGGATTTGGTTCTGATATGAAGACGGATATGTTCCTAAGCATCTGAATTTAGTTGTCAAAGGTATGATACAGTGATTCATCCTAAAAGTGTCTCAGGAAATTAAAACATCAATTTTAAGAAATAAAGAACAATAATAAATTAATCTCTAATTTAATAAACATTACTCCTTTTCCGATTCCTTGAAAATGTCTTTCTCGCATGCGAGATCGATCAGTTTTATCTCAATTAAGCTCCCACCTGCAGTCATTCATGCAAAACGATTCCGAACAACACACGCTAATATGACGTAGTTCATTTCTTGCTTTTATCTTGACTGCTCCGTGTACATATTTCACTGAATTTAATTAAATGATTAAATTAATTTTATTTCAATTACCATATACGTCGCTACCGTATATATCTATCAACAGTTTGTATGCCTTTTTACTGGTATCTGGGATCACCCTAAATTTTCGAGAAATTGGTATATAGGAATTTATCTACCGCTCCTGTACTAAATAAAGTTTCAAGTGCTGAAATAAAGTTTACTTTGAAAAGAGCAAGCAAGGTGAAGAGTATTTGGAAATAATTTTTTTTTTCATTTTTAAACTCGAAAGTTATAACCGAAATAAACTTTTTAAATAATTTTTTACTTATTGTTTTTTAAAAGCTTATAGTCTGTTTAAAACATTATAGTTTTAGCTATTCCATAGTTTACTTAACAAATTATTTTAAATATTGAGGAAGATTAAATTCCACAAAACGTACTGTAACCATCTTTGGATAAATGGCTACCACGAATATATGTTGTTATTGCAAATTACAATCAACGCAATAACTTATTTTTGTATTGAAATAATACAATAAACATTTCTGAATAAATATGCCGTTTTTTTGGATATGTTGTAAAAGCTTTTATAAAAAGCTAAAAAAAAAAATTAAAAAAGAAAATGAAGCTATATTAATTGAAATATGAAAGATGCTTATGTTGATTTATTAATGGATTTTAATTAATAAATTTTAAATATAAAAAACAAGGAAACATCTAACTAGTCAACGTTTCGACAAACCAGGCATATATATAAGTAAACAATGATCCAAAGAAATGACTGCCACGTCTTTTTTGTACTAAGCAAACAGACAAGAAAATACATATTTATATATTTTTTTATTTTGTGAGATAGTGTGTATTCTATGACTTTATCCATTTAAAGTCACTTAATGTTGCAAAGGCTAATTGTATGATGCTACAGAAGAATCCTGAACTGATCTAGGTTCGATTAGGATAGGGATCAGCAAAAAGTACCTTACACCGCACAGACTTGAGACCACCATTTTACGTTCTTTCCGAATAGTGGCATAACTAAAGATGTTTTACTCCATTAAAAAAAATCCTGCTGGTTTGACATAATAGTTTTTTCTGCTAACCACTAGACAGCAGATGACCCCTGTGGTTTATACTTTACTGCCTCAATTAAAAACAGTAACCAGAGACTGAGCTAAGATCTAAAATATATTTTTAAAACTATAGCAACATATAAAAAAACTGGAATGGCTTTAGATGACTGATCCAAAATTAATGAGCTTCTAAAGTTGAACTCATGAATAATTGACTAGTAGCTTACAAAGAAGGGTTCATTCATTTCCGAGCTTCGCTGGGGATGGGGCGTCTTCTCCTACCACTTCAATCTCCCTTTGTTAAACAAAGTTTATTATGAAAATATTTACCTTACACCGCCGCATCCAATTTCCGACACCTTTCTTGGAAAAAAATATGGTTATGTGGAGCCGAAATTGTTATAAAAGCGCTTTAAACGTGATATAGAAATATTAATTTTTTATTATAATTATATATATATATATATATATATATATATATATATATATATATATAAGTTATCAGTGTATAGACTCCCAATGTTTAAATTATATAACCTCCATTACTTTGTAAATTAAAAGATCATATGTTTTTTTCCCATCTGTTAAGTAATTGGTAATTCAAAATAAAAGTGTGTTTGTTGTTGTAATAATTATTTAAAGATAGTTCTGACTCAAAAGTACCTGAAATAAGAGATAATTCAGTCTAATTATAACTGGTGCCGAAACCAAACAATTGTTTTGCAGTTACGTAAGTAATTCATAAATTAATTACTATTATTTTTTTTTGAAAAGTGTTGGCAAGTTTCTACTCGTAAAAATGACTGATTCAGATGAACTCGCCCAACTTAAACATCAGTTGACTCAAGCGGGGATAGAAATGGCAAAACTTGAGTCTCAGTTGAAAAAGGCGACTGAAACGACACAGATGGAGCTCTTGAAGGTTAGAACTCAAAACTCTGCCTTCATTCATGAAGTTATCGGCCAACTCGAGCCCTTCACTGGTGTTGTTGGAGACTTAGACCACTTTTTGAAAGGAGGAGATCAGATAGTGGGGCTCATACAATCCCGGCAAGAGAATGGGACACTGTTAGAGTCAGACGTAGTGCTATTGGAAGCATCTTTGGTGGGTCGCATCTCACGGAGGGTCCTGAATGCGATACAAGGAGACACTTCGCTTGCCTGGGAGACGCTGAAGGCAAGGTTGAAGAAGTTTTACGGCGGAGGTCGATGGACTCCTGAAGAGGACACCTTCTATTTATTCAAAGAACGCAGAAAACCAGGCCAGTCCGAAGGCGAATTCGCTGAAAAATTATTAGTATTACACAATAAACTCGTCGAAAAGTCAGTGGAGACATATGGCCAGGCTGGAGGAGCTCAACGTATGGAATTCATAAGGGGGATTCTAAAGGTTCAATTGAACCACTACGTCGACAGTCCTGGTTCACTTTCGCGGGATAAGGATTTCCTTAACTGTGCACATGAACTAATCGATGCACGCGAACGAAAGCAATCCCGTTTCGAGAACTCTGAGGAACAGTGGATAGAGGTCAGGAACCCGAGGAAGAACTACCGAAGCCCGCCCAGGCGTAGTGGTGGAGAAAGATTTTTCGAGAAACGATCAAGTAGGGAACCCGACTACCGGCGAAAGAAACAGGAAAGAAGATGCTATGAGTGCAACCAACCTGGCCACCTGGCAGCGCAGTGTAACCTCACCAGGTGCTATGAGTGCGGTAGGCAGGGACATATGGCAAGAGATTGTCCGAGGCGCATTTCTCGTTCAAAAAGAAGAGGCCAGACACCAGAACGAATGGAAGTAAATAACCAAAAATGGAACAGGAAGCGGACTCTCGGGAGCAGCAGAGGAGAACCTTCTAGCGGAGAATCTTCGGGAGAGGAGAGTATACCATCTGAGCACAGCAATCGGTCTCCGAGAGGATATGAGGTAAGGAGTGGGAATACCTGTAGGGGGGGTCCTTCCGGATCCGAGGAAGTGGCGCGGCAACCGAGGTCAGATTGAGGGTGCGGTAATAGGAGGGGCAACTTTTCACGCGAATTACTGATAAATAGTAACCGAGAGAAGAGAGGAGAGAAGAGGTTGCCCGTGGCGAAGTTGAGGGGGGCGGGTGTGAAATTTTTGATTGACACAGGGAGCACAAACTCCCTAACAAGCAGGGTTAAGAATGTGGTTTGAGCGAGGATACTGTAAATTTTGGCTAGGGGAACGGGAAGCCACTATTTCGGGAACGGGTCGCGTTGTAGAGATCGGAGCTGTAGAGTGCATTAGGGAGACCATTGAAGGTGTTATAAGCCAGCACACGGATTTATTTTATCGAGAGGAAGAAATATTGCCGACCACGGGAAAAACGGTGCACCGGATCACGCTCAAGTCGGATATGCCCGTGTACGTCAAAGACCGGAGGTACCCCCAAGCGATGAGGGATATTATTACAAAACAATTAAGAGAACTTTTAAAACAAGGAATTATACGCCATAGTAATTCACCTTTTAACAGCCCCCTATGGGTTGTAGAGAAAAGACAGGATTTGCTTGGGGCGGGGAAACAATATCGTGTCGTAGTAGACTATAGGAAGCTAAACGAGGCAACACAAGACGAGCGGTACCCATTGCCTCGCGTTGAAGACATTCTCGATCGGTTAGCTGGGGCCAGCATTTTTAGCACGCTAGACCTCAAGAGCGGGTACCACCAGGTCCAAATGGCCGAGGAGGATATAGGGAAAACCGCTTTTTCCTGGGACCGAGCGCATTACGAGTTTGTGAGGATGCCGTTTGGGCTGAAGGGGGCCCCGTTGACTTTTCAGCGCCTTATGGATGAATTCCAGAGAGGGTTGGGGGAAGATTTCGCTCAGGTCTATATGGATGACCTGATAGTATTTAGCCGATCCGAACTCGAGCATGTGAAACATTTAAAAACAGTGTTCAATAGAGTCAGAGAGTTCGGTCTGAAGCTTTCGCGCGAAAAATCCAAGTTCGGTCTAAAAGAGATTAAATTCCTTGGGCATGTGGTCTCACGAATGGGAGTGCGACCTGATCAGGAACGCGTAAGAGCGATTCAGGAGGCCCCATTGCCAAGTAATGTTCGTGGAGTTCGGCGATTTTTAGGAATGGTCAATTATTACCGCAGGTTCATTCCGGGTGTTGCAGAATTGACGCAGCCACTGACCGAAGTACTGAAGAAGGGGAAGCGGTTCGCTCTAGGCCCAGCTCAGCTGGAAAGTATTAAGAAATATCGAGAGGCCCTAACCTCACAGCCTATATTAGCCTTTCCCGATTTTCGTTTAACATTCCGAGTTACCACAGATGCGAGTGAGTTCGCGATCGGGGCTGTACTCTCTCAAAATTTTTCGGAAGGGGAAAAACCTATTGCGTACGCCAGCCGGAAATTAAATGCCGCAGAAAGTCGATACAGCGCTATAGAACGTGAGCTCCTGGCGGTAGTATGGACAGTTGAATACTTTCGACCCTACGTTTATGGGAGGTCATTCGAGCTATTCACGGACCACAAGCCGTTAGTTTATTTAAACACACTTAAGGAGTCATCGGCACGCGTATCGCGGTGGAAGGAGCGCCTAGCGGTCTACACATTTCAGGTCGTCCACAAGAAGGGAGCGGATAATGTGGTGGCTGACTGGCTCTCACGTGACCTCGTGATAAACGCGATTGATGAGGAAAGCTCTCCCGCCGAATTATCTTTGGTTCACCAGTTTTCTGAGGACAGTTCAGATGTTTCGGATCGACCTCGTGACTTACCTGAGGTTGACGAAATTATTAACAATAAACGTATACAGATCATTATCCGGTCGAAGCAAGGATCGGGAGTCGAGACTAAGGCATATACTTCAGAAGGGTTGTCAGTTGTGGTCGTGCGCACTCCGGCTACGGTGGATGATGATGCCATGGAACGTGTGTTTTCAAGATTCGCCTGTCCTGGCCGTAGATGCCACATTTTTGTCGGGAATAAGCTCCTCATCGACAAATTACGGAGATTATGGCGACAAGAGCGGATAGGAATGGGATACCCGATAGTTAGGTGCTTACGGGAGGTTGAAACGGTATCTGATCAGTCGAGACAACGCCAAATCGTTTTAGACCACCACGAAGGAAAGTCAAATCATCGCGGGGTCGAGGAAACATTACGGGCTCTAAAACGGTTGTATTTCTGGAAGTCCATGGGGAGTACGGTACGGGAATGTATTGAACGATGCGCGGTGTGCCAACGGGCCAAGTATGATAGACAACCCCCAATGGCAGAACAGATAGTCTCTCCCACGGCATCGGAACCCCTGCGATTAATTCAGATAGATATTTACTCCAACGAGGGCCAATCCTGGCTCACTGCCATCGATTCTTTTAGTAAACTCGCAATGGCGTACCCCATCGAGGAGAAGACTCCTGTGGCAGTGTGGGAGGGCGTTCTCAATTGGTGCGCAACTTACGGCGTGCCAGAGGAAGTTGTTTCGGATTGTGGCCGTGAATTTGATAATGCATTGATTAGGGAAGAAAGTAGGATTTTGGGGATCGCCTGGCGATTAAATACTCCTCATCATTTAACAGGCAGGGGCGCGATTGAACGCCTCCATAACACCCTCGGGGAGCATATCCGACTTCTTAAGTTAGGGCGAAATTTTGACCCGTATGAAGCGATGCCGCGGGCGGTAATCGCTTATAACCATACTATCCATTCGGTGACTGGACTATCTCCAGTCGAGATTGTGTTTGGCCAGAATCGCCGAGATCGCGGGGATCTTATAACGGTCAATAATGATATATTGCGGCAACATCTTTTGCAGGCACGCGCGGCCCATAGAGCTTCGTGGCATACTGTACGGGAGAAGTTAATTCGTGAGAAATCGGTTAGAGTGGCCAAAGCCAACGAGAGATTGGGAGTTTCTACGAGAGGACCGCTTCCGTTGGGAACGATCGTATACCGACGATTAAGAACTGCGCGTAATAAAACAGCCGCACGGTACGAAGGTCCCTATAAAATCATCACCATACGGGAGCACAATCTCTATACCATCCGTGACGTAAATCATCCCTCACGAGTACGGACAGTTCATCTCGAAGAGCTCCGAGTTCCTCGTAAAGTGTCCCAGCTCGGACCGGAGGCTGTGCTTCAGAAATGAGGACAATATTTTGTGTTTAAATTTTTATATTTTGTGTTTTGTCGTTCAGTTTATTATTATAGTTCTTTATTTTAGGGTAACATTAGTCATTGTATTTTTTTTTTTTATTTAACTATTAGGTTGTAATTTATTTTTTGTTTCGATTTACTTTTTATTTTTTAAGAGTTCCTCCAAGAGAAGGAACTGGAGAGGGGGAGTTATCAGTGTATAGACTCCCAATGTTTAAATTATATAACCTCCATTACTTTGTAAATTAAAAGATCATATGTTTTTTTCCCATCTGTTAAGTAATTGGTAATTCAAAATAAAAGTGTGTTTGTTGTTGTAATAATTATTTAAAGATAGTTCTGACTCAAAAGTACCTGAAATAAGAGATAATTCAGTCTAATTATAACTTATATATATATATATATATATATATATATATATATATATATATATATATATATATATAAAACTCGCGGAACAATAGTCGAAACAACTCGCATGAGAACTGGTTTAATACTGACTTTATTGCCATCTTGAACCTCTACTTATAGAATCTAACAGCTGTTTACAATGCCAGCTTGATATTAGCGACTATGCGATCATCGTCTTGTCTTAACTTATATAATATATATAATATAATTATTTATTTTTTTATTTTTAGTTCTTTTGATGGTGATCATTTTTAAATATGTTTATTTTGAAGAGAAGAGATTTGTCCTGGCCGGGATATATATATATATATATATATATATATATATATATATTTTTGTACCGACTCTTAACTTTAATTTATAAATTTTATAATTTATATTATTACATTTTATAATACATTTTATTGATGGAGAGGTATGAAGCTCTGCTCTGACAATTTGAAGCAACCCTTATCGGAACGCCTATAAATTAAACTAAGTATAGTTTATTACATTACAAACTTATATTCGTAATCAACACCAATGTACTGTTGTACGATTTGATGTTAAGAATAATATATAACATAATTGTTAAACAGTATTTTAAGAAAATATAGATTAATTAAGTTTTATGTTACAATAACGATCTTAAAATGTATTATCGTAATTTATATCAGAAAATTGGTCTATTAAACAAAAATATTATTTTTCCGCCTCTCACTATAATGTATATTTATATTTATAACCCATGAAATGTCATAACAGACAACAAGAAGAACATTTGTTATTAATAAGTTATTCATATTTTTAAAAACAATTTACACGTTTTTCACAGTATTTCTGTATTGTATAAGCAAACAAAGCCAGCCTCACATTATCTGACACTAGCAACGTCTGGTTTTGTTTTAGAAATAACGAAAATTATAAAAATAGGGTACCCAATATAAGGGGGAAAATCTCCTCCTTGCGGAACCGTTGTCCATGAAACAGTACAGTCTCTACCATATACTGAACCCCAGACCCGTTCACGGGTTACAGTGGTACAGGTTTTTTTAAAATCTTATTTTATGATTACAGTACCGATTTTATTATTGTAGTGAGTGGTTTTCTTAAGCATTGAGGCAAGTCTGAAGCAATATTTTATTTTTAAAACTGCTATATCTTCAAGATAAAAATAAAAATTCCATCAAAACAAATTCCCAGAGAATGTTTACTTTGTCAAATCAAGGAATCAGTTTTATTTTTTATCTTTTCTAGCCGAAGACGCCGTAACATCGTTTTTGATAAATGTCTGGTACTAGAGAAGATTGATGGGGGTTGTTCGTCATCTTTAAGGAGACTATAAATTTTATTTTATACTCTATATAGAGTGAATGTCACATAACTTCCAGCCTTATTTTGGACAAGTATATGTACTCGTTTTTTTAGTTGTTATTTAAAAAAAAATAACATATAGTCGCTCTTAGTTTTATTATATTACTAGCTTTTGCCCGCGGCTTCGCTCGCATAGAATTTGGACTACCGCATAAAGTTTCTTGACATTGCTTTTTAACACTAATTTAAAATTATTTATTTAATTATTTAAATAATTTAATTTTTTTCACTATCGGTTACTCGTACAAAATTTCAGATGTCTAACTTCAAAACTGACGGATTCCATACAACCTTTGAACCCTTATTATAATAAGGGTGGAATTATCCAAACTTCTTTCTTAAATCATACAAAGGACCTATCTGCAAATTTCAAGATGCTAAATTCCTGATTTGCCTTTATTTATGTACTATAATGGATTCTCCACAGTACCTCTAAAACTGTAGGGGATGGGGAGGGGAACGTGCCCCCGTGCGCTCCCTCTTGTGAAAGAGAGACAAACATACAAACTTTCACATTTATAATATTAGTAAGATTAGCAGTATATCAAAACAAATAGTTTCACTCTTGTTCTTTCTGATATTTTAACAACTATGATCATGTTATTTTCCTTTAATTATGTACTATAATGGATTCTCCACAGTTCCTATAAAACAGTTCGGGGGGGCACCTGCCACCGTGCGCCCCCCTAAATCCGCGCTTGCTATAGCCCATGTGTTATTCCGATGTAAAACATATATTACTGTAATGTTTCATCCAAATCCGTTCAGTAGTTTTTGCGTGAAAGAGAGACAGACATACAAACTTTCACATTTATAATATTAGTAAGATAAACTCATTTACGTAATATTGGACAACGAATACCTGTTGATTTAGTATGGTTTGATAAAAATAACGACGCATAAACAATAGTTTTAATTACTTAAAATTAAGATATTATGGGATAATATAACTATTTTTGAATTATGTTCTCAACTTAAATTAATAATGGTTGATTTAACCAAAATGTCTTTTTGTAGTTCTTACAAGAAATGTATAAGCCAAAACACATAAAATCGATGGGTAATAAACCCTTATTGATTAATAAAAGCCGATGTTCATAAATAATACGGTAAAAAGTAATTATAAATATTCCACCACTATATACGTTTAATATAGTAATATCCCAGACTGGTTGTCAATTTTTTTAATATAATAAGAGTAAAGAGTATTTTATTATTACAAATAAACGGAGACACGATATCTTCCCATCAGTTATCATCAATAATAAATCTATACAAGAGGCCAATATCATAAATTATATAGAGCTGGCTTCGATACAAGCCTACTCAAGCCTCTAAGGCTATCTCCTCTTTGGAGGATAGACTTTGTGAATTAGACATCAATTGAATAACTTATAACTGAAATACTAAAAGCCCTTCCAAGGCAATCCAAAAGGCATTCCAGATTAATGGGAAAAATTAAAAGCCTAAAAAAACTAAAAGCACATTTAGTAAAAGATATGTAACATTAGGTTTCGCATTAGACATTTCTTGATATTATCGTTAACGAAACGAAATCACTCTCAAGTAAACTATATCACTTGTTTGTTTATTCAATGGCGTGGGTTCAGTAAATGGTAGAGACTGTACTGTTTCTAAGCCAATGGTAGTGTAGGGAGATGATTTGGCCTAAATAACTATTTTCCACCAGGAGGGTGTGTAGAGCTTACAGCGTCGATCTGTGGCTGTCAAAAGATAAAATAATTCATTTGCAACGCCCAGTTTCTATCCCGCGTCCAGAATAAGTTGACCTTAACATTTATTTTTATTAGAATATTTTTAATATTATTTTTTATATTTCACTGTGGCTCTTTCCAATTAAACTGATTCCATTTATGCTGCTAAACTAGCCAGTAATGAACTAAACTATATTAAACTGTTTTAGGGATATATTCAGGAAATCTACTTGTTTATATATTTATTTTATTTTATTGTTAGATGTTATAATTATTTAACTATTTTATTTGAAAAGAAAAGATATGACCAGGACCGAGATATGACTGACCGAGAAGCGAACCAGGATGGCTGAGGTGGCTAAGCACCACCACGGACAGTTGGGAGACCCGGGTTTGAGTTCCGGTCCTGGTCATATTTGTTCATTTAACCTCACTTTTATGATACTATAGCTATTCGGATGATGCATATGTGGTAATTCTATATTTGGCATATCCAGGTATAATTATGATGAGAGTACCTGACACTTGGGGCCGTCATTTATGTTCTTTCCGAAGGAAGGCACTTTTTATTCCCATTAAAAACTTTTAAGGCACCTGCCGGGCTTGCGTACTAGCGATGTTGAGTGTAGTAGTTTTTTATGCTAACCACTAAACAACAGGTGAACTATTTTGCTAGTAAATAGAAGTAATAATATATTAATACAATTTTTCTCTTGCAATAGATTTAGTTAAACTGATCTATACTTCTTAAAGATTTTTCTTAATTATACAATATTACAATAAGAACTTAATTACCAGGAAAGGCTTTTGACTTATCGCTTCACGAAGTATAAGTAAGTATAAGTATACTACCAAAATTTTGGGTGACTCAACAGGTTTTGAATCTTTTAATTATTATTAGCAAAAAACTTTTGATGAATGTAAGAATTCTGTTGTTCTTTTGTTGGCTAGCGTTTATTTCCCCAATTTATTTTATTGATGATAAAATATTTATAGGATATCGTTATTATTAATTTATTTTAGTGCATCGGCCTATTTACTGGAGGGATAGATATACGTCAACACGACAGACTAGCGAATGAGGATTTGATGCGTTGATTGGCTGCACTTGACAACAGTGCAACTTGTAGCTAACTCAATTGATCGCTTCAGTGTTAAAAGGCTATGCTTGACCCGAAAATTGCGATATGCGATAATATACACATATATTACTGTTTATTTGTATAATATATAATAAAAAAAAATTGTACCATTACAGCCCGTGACAACCCGGGTTCAGTACATGGTATAGACTGTACTGTTTCATGGACAACGGTTCTGCAAGGAGGTGACTTGTCCAACCGATAGATTTTTCCTCCTTATTTTGGGTATCTATTTCTATAATATTTTATGGCTGGATGAGCCCCAGGAGGGTCCTAGATCCTATATGGTCCATCTCCGGCTGCAAACAGACTAAATAAAAGTCTTGGCCTACAGCGGTATTTAAACCAGGATTTCCAGCATGGCAACTCAGTGCTCTACCACTGAGCCACCTCCGCTCCCCTTTTTTTTAATGGATATTTATATATGAACGATATTATAGCTTCCTAGAAAACCACATTTTCATGTATGCCCGTACCGTAAAACATGATATTTAATTTTTCCTCTGTAGTTTCAAAAGCGTTGGTGAATTCCGCAACATCACAGGGTGACAACACTATCTTGATGCCATCTATTAAAATGAGAGAGAGAGAGAGAGAGAGAGAGAGAGAGAGAGAGAGAGAGAGAGAGAGAGGAGAGAGACGAGAGAGAGAGAGAGAGAAGCAGAGAGAGAGAGAGAGAGAGAGAGGAGAGAGAGAGAGAGAGAGTGGGGGGGGAGAGGGAGAGTAGAGAGGGGGGGGAGAGGGAGAGATAGAGAGTGAGAGGGAGAGAGGGAGAGAGGGAGTGAGGGCGAGAGAGAGAGAGAGAGAGAGAGAGAGAGAGAGAGAGAGAGAGAGAGAGAGAGAGAGAGAGAGAGAGAGAGAGAGAGAGAGAGAGAGAGAGAGAGAGAGAGAGAGAGAGAGAGAGAGAGAGAGAGAGAGAGAGAGAGAGAGAGAGAGAGAGAGTAGTAAAGAGATATCGCTACGATATGGGGCTGGGTTGGGGAGTACTGAATCCCAAAGCCAAGTTGCTTAGATAATGAAGACCCTCTCAAGCGAAGCAGTTCCAGAAGGGCTAATGTATAAATCTGAGCATTTCAAGAGAGGCCAGGAGCTGGGGTGGGCATTTCAAAAGAGGGTCTACTTCTTTGAATAGGGCCAGTTCAAAGATGTTTCTGGGGCGGGAGTAAAGAATAGTTCGGAAAAGAGGGGAAAGTATTCGTAAAGGGTATCGAGAAAGTTGACTGGGGTATATCTTTATTTATTTATTTTTTTTTTATAAACACTTTATTTAGACATTAGAATCTGCCACCTGTGGGCAATAAGTAATGGTGCTATGTAGCTACAATCATTCCATAACAAAACAAAAAAGTGGTATAAACAAAATAAAATAAGTGAATGTAATAAATATATACATACGCAACATATATAAAATAAAAGGAAATTAAAGCAAAAATGATAATAAAATAAAGTCTAAATAAAAATAATAATAATAAAAATAAATAAAATAATGTACACATTCAAACTCTATTTACAATTTGCCTGGGTCCCCGAACTAAGCTTCTTCCCCAGGAATGAGGGCAAAGCATCAGTTCAGAAGGCCCTTGCCCCCTTTTCCAGCCGCGTCACTGGAATAAACTCCAATGGAAGCTGGTTGAGGGCACTTCACACACACATACAGGTCGTGAGTGGAGAATCTGGCCAGTGCCAGTACTCCAAAAAGCATTATTATAACAAGTCTCGGGGCCATTGCCGGTTTAGGCGGCGGGGTGGATTGTATGGATGTGTGGAACTGGATAATGACTGAGCCAGGGGATTGGGATGACAGACAAGGTTTTGGTGAAAGTTTGAGAATTTAGTAAGGATGAGGTCGAGGACAAAAGGAATGTTGAGATCATTATGGAGGGTTTTGTTGGAGACATAATAAGGAGCGTTGACAATAGTTCTCAGGACTTTGGATTGAAAGGATTGAATGCGTCTGATATTCGATTTTTTTGGTGTCCCCCACAGTTCCAGTCCATAGGTCCAGATAGGTTTGATGATCGTCTTGTATATTAGTAGTTTATTGTCTATTGAAAGATGGGAGGCCCTACATAGTAATCTGTATAGTTGGCTGAAACGTCTGTTAAGTTCTTGTCTTTTGAGTCTGGTATGAGGATTCCATGTAAGCCTTTGGTCTAGGAAGAAGCCAAGGTATCGTACTGTGTCGGAAATAGGCAGGATGGTTTCATTGAATTGGACAGAAGGACATGTTCCCCGGCGAAGTGTAAAAGTCACGTGTAGAGGGGTATATCTAAAAATATTGAAGTTTACTGGTTATATAATTAAAAACTTTGTTTGTGGTGTCCTTCATAAGGGCAGCATATCACTTAAACTGTGGGTCCCGAGAAGGTACTCGTCAAAAATCCCCAACTTAATTAAACCTGGAAAGGCAAAGATGCAACTGTAGCATCTTCCATAAAGTCGTCGCAGTATCATGTGATGTGAAATAAATAAAAAAAAACAAATTATCAATAGCATTGCAATAAACTGTACACCACTGTCGAAAGATGAAAAATCAAAAGAATATAATGAGAAATTGGTAGGCTAAATTTGTCTAGGTGTTTACATCATCATATTATTGAACACGGATCAATCCAAGGTTGAAACTTTTCTTATTAAAAGTTAAGAAAAAATTAGTTCAGAAACTGAATGTGGTCCGAATTTTAATCTGGCATTATTAGGATTTTTAAAACTGACATATTAAGTAACAAATGATGGTAGCAGAAGGAGCTTGTAGCTGAGTGGCTTGGTGAAGGTATTGGTTTCAAATCCAGCTGTGGCGATATTATGAGCCCCAGGAGTGTCCTTGATCCCATAATATCCATCTCCGGCTGGTAACACACTAAATAAAAGTCTTCCAAGCAGCCGAATTCAAACCAGCATGGCAATTCAGTGCTCTACCACTGAGCAACTCTCCTCCCTATATAAAGTGTAAGCTGGAATACGCATTATTTGATGGCTTCAATATATAAAAAAATAGGCTTTTGCTTTCCTGAAAGCTAAGCAGACTCAGAAGATGTAACGTTCTTCTGAATTTAGGCGGCTAAAAGTTACTATAACCCTTACAACACTGGCCAAGAGTAATAACACCACAGCCCCTAAACCAGTTGTTACCAACATGCACTACAAAATCAGCTCACAGCTACCGTGGCTAATAAGACGGTACATTGGTAGTAATTAATTATGTCTATCCAGGTCTTTTTAAGATAGGGATCTTTAACGAGTACCTGACACTGTATATATATATATATATATATATATATATATATATATATATATAATAATAATAATAATAATAATGTCTTTATTTATTCTGGGACGAGTCCCTATAGAATAACAATACAGGCATTGTAAGCTATACACACACTATATAATATAAAAATCATTAACACTTAATCATAATTTTAACCTCTTTTTCCATAAAGATCTTTTATAAAATCCCTTCTATAAGGCAACCTAATATTGGTAATAAAGAAATTGTTAATAAAGAGTAATTGAATATTCTCTATCCCTCTTAAAGCAGAAATCATCTCCAGGTGACTTATTGAGCACAACTCATTTATTTTAGATCCTTTTGCCCTTTGAATCTGATTAAATTTCAATCCTTTCAGATACTTTGAGACCTTTGTATTAAACTTAATTTCTTCGTCATAGCAATAGTGTATTATAGGCCAATACCGGTGACGTCAATACAAATAATTCCATAAATGGCAAATTAAATTATCAAAATAGTTCCGGAATCGCATATTTTGTCTTTTTATCAACTTCAGACTCGGTATTTGTTATAGATATTTTGTTATAAATATTAATTTATAAATAACATATATATTTGTTATAAATATTAATAGATAAGGAATTACTAGATTCATTTCAATGTTGATACTGAAGACTTAAACAATTAAATTATTTTCTAAACGGATATATTTTTCTGTGAAGTTCGTTGCTTTATGTTGCTATGGCTAATCGGACGATGCTACAGTGAAAGTCCTAAATGTTGCCTATCCAGGTATAATAGGATAGTGATCTATAAGGAGTAGTGACGTACTTTTTTCTGCTTCGATTTTAAATTCATTAGATTACATAAGGAAAAATATCACTTAACTCGCTATTACTCTTCGATACGTGATGTCAGATCAACCGTGGTGAGGTTTCTTTGAAAGTCTAAAATGCAAAATTTTTTAGTTAATTTTAAAGAATCTTAAAGAAACAGTTAGTCATTATCGGTTTATTTAAAAAAAATGGAATGTAAATATAAAATATATCATTAAGACTTCAGGTACTTATGAGTTTATATTAATGAGACACTCGACAAGGATATAGAAATGAATATATTCCGAGGAAGGAAAATCATTAGGATCCTAAACTCAGTCCTTTGGAATAAAGGGGTCTCATTAGAAATTAAAAAGAAAATATATCATTCTTTTCTTCTGGGGACAACCCTATATGGGGCCGAAACATGGACAGTAGAAAGACAAGATGCTCGTAAACAGCTTTCTCTTGATGACCAATGAAACTCTTCCTATATAAACCAAATTATAGAAGATAGAGAGGAAGATGGAGGAAGACATGGATGGAGGATGTAAGGGAAGGAATGGCAACAAGAAGGCTGCGAGAGGAAGAAGAAGAGTAGTCCGATAGGAAGGATTAGAGGGAAAAGATTTTGGGTATCGGGATACATTAATTGTAAAAAAAAAAACGAATAAATAATAAAAATATTGAGAAATGTGTCTTGAAAAAGTTTTTTTAGGCCTATAGATTTTTCATAGCTGTAGAATTTTGTCAATTTCGTTTAATGTCACTTTATACTGCTATGGCTAATCAGACAATGCTACAGTGGGAGTGTTAAATTTTTTAAAATCATATAATTAATTACACTATTCAGGTGTAATAAGGATAATATATATTTTACGTCTCCTCCGAAAGACGGAAGTACAAAGGATTTTTTGTTCCGTTGAAAATCCTAAGACTCCCTGCTGGGCATAGTTGATTGCAATGCTAAACACTACACCACACACACTCCTCGTTCTTTGAATATAATGCTCATGCCTACATTATATTATAGTACATTAGTGGTTGTGCGTAATATACCCTTCGACTCATGACTTGGGTGTAAATTAATAATCTAGCTAGGGGGTTGACTTCTAACATGCCCATATTAGAGTTGATATTACCATCCTTAATATTTGCCATCTTGTCTTCAAATAGCATTTGCGAACTTTGATAACTCACAGCTAACTTTACGCCGTTCGAGGAAACACTATCAAAAGACGAGTAATAACATAAGACCCAAATAATGGCTTTGGCGACTAATGAGGAGTTAGTCAAAGGAAGTAGTACCAACATGTTGTCTTTTATTGATCAGAGTACATATTAATTAAGTGTTTAAAAGTAAATACTTTAAAACATCGGCGCAGCGAAAATGTTTACAAGATTTAGAAAAACTGTATTAGTTTAACGAAAACTGTAGCATGGGGAATTTTGTTTAAATTATGACCTTAAGGAATGATCTTCCTCAGTGAATAACAACCCACAGGAAAGAATTGATTAATGGCTGCTACCGCGGCATACTGGTCTTAAATATTAACAAAATGGAGTTCCCCGATTTCTTTTCTTTATTCGTTAAGTCTAATATTTATTGCTAGGTAACTGGATTAAGCCTACAAAGAGTTGCTCTTCACCGAAATAGTCGCTTAAAAATTCACGAAGATGAGAAGAGGTGGAATGATCCTGATGCCAGAGTACAATGAATTCCCCTGAATCATTGAGGAATGGCCGCCGACCAAAACTTCTAAAGCAAACCAACTATTGAAGTAGGAGAAGCAGAAAACTTATTTATTCTGCCAAGTAAGTCTTAAATTATTACAAGACAAATAGTACAGATAGCCAAATCCGACCGAATAAGCAGCAAAATTTCTACAATTACGAAACTAAGGTCGTCAGAAGAATCCAGGACGGCTCGTTTCACCCAAATATAAATTTCTAGAGCCATAAAAAATTCATAGTTACTAGAGAGGAAAAGGACTAACCAGATAAATAAAAAATAAATAAATAAAAATCGAAGGATAGTCTGAATACATTCTACATTTTTAGAAAACTCATATATTATTTGTCCAACTGTCTGCGCTCTCTTTTCAAAGGTTTTAAACTATTTTCCTGTAGTAATGAAATTAAAAAAAACGAAATGGTAGTGTCAATTAAAAAAAAATCAATTGCCAAAGTTGGTTTAAGAGAAGTGTTGCTTGGTAACTTTTAAGTACTGTTAAAAATTAAAAATTACCTCATCCTTGGTTTTCATAAAAAAATAATAATACCTATATAATAAATAATACTACACCTAATAATAATTATAATATGAAAGAAAAACCATTGCTATAAATCAAAAATGTTGAATGATTTGTTTCTTTAATAAGAATGGTCATATATACATGATTTAATTATGCTTTGTTTTGGTATTAATTACTTATTCATTAATTAATTTTATCAGTAACTTGTTTTTGAAACTAATTTGTGGACTTATTCAAACTTTTTTTCAATCGTGAAATCAGTTAAACACGTGAAACATCATTATCTAAGTAAAACATGTTTAATATGCATAGTTAAAAAACTAAACCCACGACTGCAGCCCATGAAGTGGTTCAGACTTACACTTCCCCCAGGAAGGTCTCCAGATCCCACAGGGTCCATACACGGCTTTCACATATTAAATAATTTAACACCTGTTATTTTAAGAAATAAAAAAAATATGGTCTAAAGTGCCAACGTTTCTGACTTCTGCAGGATTTTCTCGATTGTTAAAGGTAAACAAAATTGATTTTCACCAACTGGACCAGACTCAGCTATGTAATGGGATATGTTAGATACAGTAAAGAGGGTCTCGAGAAAAAGGGATCTCAAGATTAAGTAAGTTTGAGAAACTCCGGATCGTGTGATGCCTGACAACCTTCGGAGTCCTAAGAATCTTTCAGAACAAAACCATTTATTTATACCTAAACTCCTAATGTTTTTCTGTCTCAGGCAACACTTATCTTTTCTTCTCTGTGATTCTACTTAGTTTTGTCTTTATATTATAGTTATAAAAAAATGTCTATCCTAAATGATTTAAAGGGCTTATTCTATTATTATCATAAGAGTTTGTATAAAGCAAGTCCCCCAACCAAGTGGAACTCAGGAATGTCTATATAAGAAATGGGATATTCTCGAAAAGGCAGTTAAAAGTGCGGCAGAAGAGGCCCTAGGGAAATATGAAACCCCGCCAAGAAGCAGTTGGTTTGATAAGGAATGTGTCAAAGTCATTGAAGCGAGAAATGAGGCCAGATTAAAAATGCTTAATCGAAAAACTAGAGCAAGTAGAGAGGATTATGTGACAAAAAGAAGAAGGGCAAAGCTTCTCTGTAGAAGGAAAAAAAGAGCTTGTGAAAATGACCAAATAAAGAAACTGCATGAACAACATGAAACGAAGCAAACCAGAAAGTTCTACAAGGGTATCCAATAACTAAAGAAGGGGTTTCAGGCCAGAACAAATATATGCAGACAGGAAAATGGAGAGCTCGCAGCGGATCCTTCTGCAGTCTTGGAAAGGTGGAGACAGCATTTCAGAAACCTCTTGAATTCAATTGAAAAAATGGGTTTGCATATAAACGACGCCAAGACCATGTACATATGTAGCTCAAGAAGGAACGTAGAGGTAGAAGAACAAGCCCGGTTTATAGAGCTCACCTTTAAGAAAACTCAGAATTTTAAATACATGGGCGCAATAGTAACAGATAACAACCAGATAGAGGAAGATATAAAAGCTAGACTTGCCGCTGGTAATTGTTGTTACTATGCAATACAAAAGGCTCTTAAAACTGGGCAGTTGTCAAAAAGGGCCATGATCACCTTGTATAAAACCATTGTCAGGCCAATAGCGACATATGGTTGTGAAATTTGGGTCCTGAGTAAAAAAGCAGAGAGAATTGTGAATGCCTGGGAGAGGAAAATACTGCGGCGAATTTATGGGCCCATCAACGACCAGGGAACATGGAGGATCCGTAACAATGCAGAACTCCGACAACTTCATGGAGAGCCAGACTTGGTTTCCTTCGTAAAAAGAGCTAGATTGAGATGGTTGGGCCATGCGATGAGGATGCCGGAGACAAGAGGGCCCAGAAGACTGTTTGGGAAGCTCGGTGGTAAAAGACCCAAAGGAAGGCCCCGTATGAGATGGTTAGATGATGTGGAGGCCGATCTTCACCGGCTGGGAATCAGACATTGAAGAAGACTTGCTGGGGACCGAAGTGAGTGGCAGGCAGTGGTGGATGAGGCCCAGGTCCTTGTAGGACCGGAGTGCCAAGGAGTAAGTAAGTACCACTACAATCCGTGAAGGGTTTAGGGTTCAGTACAAGGTAGAGACAGTACTGTTTCATGGACAACGATTGTGCAGGGATGTGATTTGTCCTAGATCACGCTCAACCACAATGTTTCCCCCCTCTTATTTTGGTTACCCACTTTTAGAGGCTGGATGAGCCCCAGGAGTGTCCTAGATCTTATATGATCTATATCCGGCTGCTAACAAACTAAATAAAAGTCTTGCTTGCAGCAGAATTTGAACCAAGATTTTCGGCATGGCAACATGCTATACCACTGAGCCATTCCGCTCCCTTATTATCCATCTCAATCAAAGTGACTTTTTTGGATTATAAATCATTATCCTTTTTTGGATCGAATTTTCTAAGCAATACCTTGATAGATAAATAATAGTAGATACAAATTTACGAAAAATAATTAAATTACAAATAAAAATCAGTTCCCTGATCTTCATTACGTTGAGGAAGATCTTTAACTGCCATCAAGGAGCTCAGAGAAAATTATAATAGTAAGGGATAACGAATCTGAAGGCTCTGTCTACAAATTTCCGTCAATGGACTACTACTAGGTACTACTAGATCAGTCAGAGACAACGCCTCAGCTTATCCCTGGGACAATTACCAAATTCAACAGATTTATAAGCTCACTCTCAGCGAGACCATAACTTTAATCACATCAGCTGAGTACATGTTGTAAAATGTTATGTAATCTGAGGATATTATATTTTTTATTAATTTCTATTATTTATTTCTATTTTTATGTTTATTAATTTTTATTTTATTAATATCTATCTACAACGCTACAACCCTGGGTAGGTCATGGTCGCCGACATTCGGCCCGATTTTGTGCTGCCGCACTGCTATTTTATTATTATATCTACTATACCTTTTTTTTTATCAATCTTTAATCCTTTTCTACTATAATTCTGTCCTGATTCTTAGTTTTTCATTTGTTACCTATTTTGGATAATTTTTCATTTTTTACTTTGCTCTAATTGTTAATTTTTTATTTAATACTTTGTTGGATTTAAAAAGTACCTCTTTGCCATTATAAAATTCGATTCTCTCTGGTTTTTATTTATACTACTTAGTACATATAACATAATTCTATCAATATACTACATATAGCGTTATTATATGCCATGGATTATTTTAATTTACTTGTATTTTGTTTATTTATCCATAAAGAAGACCTGCAATGATGGTGGAAACGTTGGCTTACCAATTAAAAGTTTTTTCTATATATGAGAATTTTCTTGACCTCTACCCGGCCATTTTCTTCCTCATCTATGTATACAAGCTCAACTAATGCTGTGTAATCTCTTGCACTATCCAGTGTTTTAATTTTTTTTTACACCGAATAAACTACGAAATTCCTAAAAAGTGAAAAAGAAAATGTAATATTCTTCTACATTGACAAAGTTGAAAGTGATTTCTTAACGAAATGTATCATACTTAGGACCCTTAATTATTGACGTTAGGTTATTCAATTCGATATGATCGGCGTTGCAATATAATATAATATAAAAAAAAAATTATATACGCTGATGTATAAAATAAAATTTAAAGGAGTTACCGCAATCTCAAATTAAACGCCACCGAACATTTGTAAGACGATAATGATATAGATATCTCCCTTAAAGAGGAAAGGGTTCAAATAGAGCCGTGAAGAAAAGGGCTTGACGACTCTTTTCGGTGATACAATTTGAATAAAAATACATTCAGGACAGGACGGGGTGTGACCCCACTGTATTGGCTTAGCCCTGCTCTATGAATAATGTAGAGCACAATTTACATGTCGCCGACGGAGCTCCCTGTCCGCTAAACAGGTGGGGTGGGGTAAGTAACTTCTAGAGCTTGCTCCTCTCCAAGTTCCTGCTTCTAATAGCTCCGTCTCATCGAAACTTAAGCACCAGGAGCGCTTAATTAATAGCGTTGGTATAGTCTCGACCGCCTTTCAGTCATGGCTGTGTGCACATTAAACCGGGCCAATTAGGTGGAAAACTAGTCCATCTTCATCGTCCGACAAGAAACACAACGAACTAAAGATAAGTCCTAACTTACTTTAGCCCTTTCCATAAAAGTGGTAGTTTCTGAAAGTACTAATGGCCGAACGACTGCATTAAAAGAAACAGCCTGTAAAAGTTCTTTAATAGTCCAATCCCCTTGTATATAACAACTCCTTTGTTTCTTCATTCAACGGAACATAAGGGTGTGTAATATATTGGCTCTGACACGTAATACTTAAGTGTTCTCTCATAAATTAAAAAGAAAACAACTACAACCCATGAAGCGCCTTGGATTCGGTACATGGTAGAGACTTTTCTGTATCTTGGACAACGGTTTTGCTCTGAGGTGATTTGGCCGAGATGAAGCTCAAGCACCAATTTTGTCCCAATCATAGGTAACCACCCAGTTTCCAGATCCCCAAGAGGATCTGTAGATTCCACAGGTACATTACAGATGAAATAGTTTATCTTCCACAGCCGAATTTTAATCTAGAATCTTCAGCATAGCGACTCAGCACTCTAAACACTGAGCCACTACACTCTCGCTCGCCCATTAATTTTAATTTATAGTAAAAAAAAAAAACGACCTTTTTCCCACTTTTCAGTCTTTTTTATTTTTTATGTATACCTTCCTCTATTTATCTGTCAACACTGATCCAGTTATAGCATCCCGTACTCTTCAATCCCATATCACTTACCTTGAAAATTGGTGTCAAAACTGGAGGATTAAAATAAATTCCCACAAATCTCATCAAATCACCTTTACCCACCGTCGTAAACCAAGGACTTCCTGCCCTCCTGTATCGTTTAATAACATCCCACTGATTCCTGTAGAACAGGTCTGGTACCTAGGACTACACCTTGACTAACACTTAACTTGGAATCCTCATCAGCTCGCCGTTTCAGGCTACTTCAACGTTTACTAGAAAAACGCTTTAAGCTCCCAATTAATTACAAAAGACTCTTATACATGAAAATTATTAGACCCATCAGGACTTACGGAATAGAGGTTTGGGGCTCCACTAAGCCATCGAATTCCTCTCGTATTCAATCCTTACAATCCAAGATCCTTCGTAAAATCCTCAATGCTCCTTACTTAGTTGCGAACAAAGTAATCCATAGTGACTTTAATGTCCCGTTTATTACTGATTTGGCTCGAATCCGATATCAATCTTTTCATGACAAACTTCATTTCCACTCAAACACATTAGTTTCAAACCTCGCAACCTCTTGATACCTGATAATCCTCCGAGGCGTCTGTAAAGAAGATGGCCTCGTGACCTTTTAAGCTGAACTTTTTATTTGAGTACTACCACTGGGTAGTTTCTCTAATTGTCTTTGTCTCTGGACATTTATCTTTGTCTCTTTTCTTTATCTTGATATATTTATTTGATGTAATCTGTAAACAATTATAAATTTCAATAAATACATTTAAAAAAAAATCTTCCTCTACAATCGATTTGAAAACTTCTTGATGGTTCTACGTGTTTCGAGTATGTACATTATGCAATGTTCCTTCAATACTTGACAATTAAGAAGTTTTATAATAGCAATTTAACTTTTGCTTATGTATGAGAAAGTTGTTTAATTGCTGCTAGACATCATTCTGCCCGAAACATTGTCTCGTATTAACATATCTGTGTAAAATTTTTTTAGTGCAGACCCCGGCCATGTTCAACATTGTTAAGTTTTCCGTTTTTGGGAGATGATTACAAAAAATATGACGGGGCATCCATCTCATGAGTACAGCACAATTTTTTCCTGAACATGTTGATTTGCCAAATCTGACAGGGAAAAATTAAAAAATAAGGGGATAACTAAAATGCCCAAGGAAAAATCCCCAAAAGCAAAGCCTTAGGTCTACGTTTCGCCAATCAGGAGGCACACCAAAGAACACACAAGAAGACTGAGTGTATCACATCACACTAGATAAGTAGAATACCAGGACAGAGAAATATTAGAAAATACATTAAGGTTCATATAGTGGAAAAGAAGAGGAAAAAGGAAAAAAGATTGACAAACGAGTGAAGAGAAAAGATAAGTGAGAAGATTTAGAGAATATGGGCTGATAAGAAAGCTAAGAAATGGTGTACTAGTATCTTATGTGAAAGGAGATTTCGAAATAAAACTCCAGTGCTGTGATGTTTAGTCGTGGAGATTAATTATATGTCGCATTGAATTTTTTAAAATGAACTCCTAAGAAGAACCAATTAAAGAAAACTGCAGTGTGTCCAGTTGACAGGAATGGATGAGTATAAATAAATAAGTGGTTCGATAGAAATTTATAGTGATATTAGTCTTGGACTTTAAGTGACTAAATCGTTTTACTCTTACCAGGATGCTATTAGTTATTTATTAATTTACCTTTATTAATTACCAGGATTGTAATTATTGAAGATAATTACAAATTTAAAAAATGTATTTAATGACATCTACAACTTAGCTATATTTGACACTACTAGTAATGTTAAGAATATCTAAAGAAGTAGGGTATATTATTAATGCATATATGGTACATATACATTATTAAGATACTTGAACCCTTAAGATACAGAACAGGCACTTGTAGGCAAGAAGAGGGCAACTCAACATGTAAACCTATCACATATACCAAAAGAGCCAAGAGCCTTTTCTTTCAATGTAAGTAGATGTTTTATTATTTAACATGTAACTATGATCAGCACTCAATAAATATAATGTTATTCAATTAAATGGAAAAACATTTTTATTTAATAATCAAGTCCTGGCAGACAACCATGTCAACCTTTGAAGGAGAGAGGGATATGTCTCTTATTCATTAATGATATAGAGTAAGAGACATATAAACTATATCTTAAGTATAACGATCTCATGGTTGCATACCATTTTATTATTCAGATCAATGAATCTGGCTTTTCTTTGAGCTCATTGCTTGGGCAGTGAGGCCAATACAGCAGTATAATACAACAAGTAAATATAATGAATGATACACATTGGCATGGCATAAAGTAAAATAGAGAAATTACTCACTGGCAGTATTCAAACAAATAATTCTACATACAATGTCATGAGACCAACTTCTTTTTAGTCGATTCGGAGGACTACAGGGAATGGAAGAGGGTCTGAATGGAAATAAGGTTTTTCATTAACAGACTGGTATCTGGTTCGACAAAAATCAGCAGCTAATGGGACATTCAGCTCATTATCGACGACTTTATTCATAACTAAGTAAGGAGCATTGAGGATTTGACGAAGGATTTCGGATTGTAAGGATACGAGAGGAATTCGAGGGCTCTGTGCAACCCCAAAGCTCAACTCCGTAAGTTCAAATATGTCTTATACTAGTCTTGTATATGAGCCTTTTGTAATTAATTGGGAGTACACAAAATTCAAATTGGTATTAATTATTTAGTAAGTCTAGGGAAGATGTTGCAGCCAGGTCCTACCCTCTTGGTGCCTTCCTATCTTCACTGACTTCACCGTTCTCTCAACACTGTGATTCTCCTCCTTTCAACTTCCCCTTAGTTCTCTCTGCCAGATTCCCTTCAAGGTATTAGCACCCTCCTCAGTTATATTATATATTATATTTCCTGCTCAGACCCTTTGGCTTTTGTTTTTATATACCATCGTTTCCCTAACTCGCTTCCTACAAAATTCTGATATGAGTTAATAACATAGCAATAGAATAATTACCAACATGAGCTACGAACATACATCAAGATTCACAATGGCCAAATTTAGAGCTAGATATTTTTGAGGATTCCAAGAAATCCTTTGTTAAGGCAGAAATTGAAAGTGATGGTATAATGGCCGACTAAATAATCGAAATTACAGCGAGAAAAGCAGCCTAATGAGATTAAGTTACAATTGAGCCCGGACCGGCGCCGGGAATATTAAACTCGCTCCTAAGGAATGGCGAATGCCTGAAGGGCTTAATTTCGTAATAGACGTTTCCTCTTCGAGTTAGATCCCTATCTTTTGAGTACAATTTAGTAGGACGATTCAACGCTATTGTAGTTGTATGGCTAAGATAACGACATAATGAAGACGCATATTTGAGTTATCATTATATGTAGCTTTGAATAATACAGTTGTAAATTTCAATAAATAAATATCAAAAATAAAACATATATTTTTTTTCCTGCACCACCACAATCCTTGAAGGGTCTTGGGCCTAGTATATGGTCTACCTGGGGGGAGCTAACTGTCTAAATCTTGCTCATCCGTCAGATTTTTAGCCACTTTATTGAAGCTGGGTGAGCCCCTGGAGGGTTTGCACATCTCACAGGAAACTTTCGTGGCTATTAAAAGATAAAAAAATTATCTGCCACTGTCAAATTTGAACCCGGGACCTTCACCATACCAGCTTAGTACTCTACACTTTAAGTTACTCCGCTCCCTAAATACATAGGGCTACATACATATAGTATGCACACATTTTATTTGTATGCATTATGCTTAACTGTTTTAAGATATTGTTAGTTTAGCAATTTTACATCTGTTGTGATTGAATTGTTTTAACTCATATTTATGTGGTTTATTTTGTTTAATCTTTGTATTTTTGTATCTATTACTTTTTATTTTCTCTGTTTTTGGCTTTGTCCCTAATAGGTCTTATTTATATTTTTTAACTTCAATTTTTAAAAAAATAATTGATTTAATATTTTCATCTACCGTGTTTAAGATAGAATAGGAATAGTTCTCTATTATGCCTATATGCACACAATGGATTTAATGTATTAATTATATTTAACGTTAAAACATACTGTTATGTTTTTGTATTCTTTCTGTCGATTCTTTATTATTTTCTATGTGTTTGTCTTTCTCTCTACTTTTTTAATTCATTTGCGATTTTTTTCATTTACCATGTTTTACCTAGGATAGGAACAGTTTAATTCTTTTAATCATATTTATACTTGCGTTGTCCTGCTTAAACGTTTTATAACTATTAATGTAATAGGTTTATATCATTAACAGATTTTATAATATCGATATAACATTATTATTATTTGAAACATTTCAATAAAAATATATGTAAACGAAAAATTATTAAAATACTCGACGCCATCATGTGTACAGTTTTAATAGTGTGACCTATACACGAACAGGTTTAAGAGGAGTAGTGGAATGTTATTAAAGAATACAGTAGTGCAGGAATTCGTAGGTTTACGACGAAGAGTGAAGGTAATTTTGTGGGATTTGTTAGGATTTATTTTAATTCTCCTATTTTGACACCATTCTTGAAGGTTTGAGATATGGGATTGAAGAGATTGGGATGCAACAAATGGATCCTTACATACTGATAACACACATGCGTCATCAGCGTACGTAGTGAGGACAGTGCTTGGATGGGTTGGGATGTCAGCTGTATATATCGTGTATAGGATGGGACCCAGGATATACCTTGAGGAACACCAGCAGACACAATAAATTTAAAAAACATTATCTATCGGATCTAATTGTGAATCTACTCGTAAACCATTCTCGAACCGACTTGAACACTTTGAAAATTTTCATCATAATCCGTTCAATAGTTTAAGAAACAATTATATATTTATTATATTTATATATTATATGTTTATTATATTTATAATCATTATCCAACAGTTTAAGAAAATAAATACATTTACTATCTCTTAATTTAGGATTATTGTTTCATTTCTATTCACAGGGCAGTGTGATGGTTCTTTATTGTGTTACCTATTATTACTTAAGTATATGTATATACATGTTTCTGCTATAAAATTGTGAGACGAAACGATAAAAGTTCTAAACTTGTTGCTCCCGTCCCAAGGCTGTGAAATATTCATGTGGGGGCTCTACAGGTTTATGATGAACTGGCTATAAAGGCTTATTATGGCTCTTTAATAACATTAGCGCTTTGCTTAAAAAGTTGCTAAGTGATCGAAAATATCCACCTCTTTCAACATCTTTATGTATGAGAGCTTAGGAAAAGAAATAGGTGATACATTTACAATTGTGTAGAATATAAAGAAATAAAAAGCTTCAAAACAACTATAAATCTAGATTTTTTTAATATTTGAAGAATGGTATGCTAGGCAGTGGAGAAAGTGTTGAGTGCTTAGTTGCTGTGATTAAGGGCTCAAATCCAGCAGTGGCAGATAACTTAGAAGAGACACACTACCAAAAGACACTTACTATGTAAACAACTTAAACCGCAATTTGTAAAAAAATATAATCTAGTTACTTTAATTATCCACTGCCAATGCACTCCTAAACCATTAAAGCTCAAATAGTATACATTTAAATAAGTTTATTTTAATATACTTAAAGTACAAGTGTAGGGATGGTGTAGCTGTTGCTGGGCTACTGGGCTCCCAAGTTCGAGACCGGCTGTGGTAGATAAATTATTTATTGTGCTAACAGCCATGAATCCATCCTGTGAGTTCTGGAGACAAACCCGTGGCTCACACAGGCTCTACAAAGTTGACACACTCATTGGGAAAAAAACTTGTTGAGCATGATCTCGACATCCACATCCTTGACTTGGAAACCATACGGTCCCTACCATGGCATATTGGGATGTTATTATTATTAATTCGGCACAACAACACGTGGACGCGTCAAGGCCTCCTCAATCATAAGCCGCCAGCAGTTCCGGTTGAGTGCTGCTGCCCTCCAGTTATGGACTCCCAAGTTTCTCGCGTCTTCTGCCAGACTATCAATCCACCGCAGGCCGTTGAAGATTCTTATTCAAATTATAACTGGCAAAATTCAGGACTACTACTGTAGCATCGTCTGATTAGCTATAGAAGCATAAAGTGATGCTAATTGACCTATACCAATGCAACTTTCTTACCAGGGATGTTTTCGTTACAAGTATTAGACTAAACTTCTACTAGTTAGCTCCTTTCCCAGAGATATCTCTATTTCATACATAATTAAACTGATTTACTAATGGTTGGTTAAAAGATGCACAAAGCTGGAGGTTAATGAACAGACTTGAAAGGACGCAAAGCATTTAATCTATAGCTTTTGATGTGGATGCATGAGATGCCAATGGCTAATCAAGTAGTTAAGGCCCTCCAAGGTAATTGCCTCAATCAACCTCACTATGTTACAAGCCTTATGTTAACACTGTTCTAATGAAAATTATAATTGCATTACATCTGCTTCAAATGAAATTATAACTATCTCTGATGATATTGGGGTGTAACATATAAAATGCCAGTGAAGGTGTAAATTTAAATTATTAGCAAAAAAATCATTAAACAACACTTTTATTAATCAAAATAGGATCCTTCACTTTCAATACACTTCTAGCAACGTGAAACAAGCATTTCTATCCGCGCTTCGTAGAAATTAAGTGTGAAGGAAAAAGCGAAGTCTTGGTTCCTTCCTCACCCACCATATTCTCCGGACCTTTCTCCAACTGATTTTTATATTTTCCGTTATTTGGATAATTTTTTAAGAAATAATGAATTTGACGACGAAAATGCTCTGAAATCGGCCTTCCAAGACTTCGCTTCTTCCATGACACCTAATTTCTACAGAGCGGGGATAGAATTGCTCGTTGTTTCAGATAACTGTCTGTAAATGAGTCTTTCGTAATTAATTGGGAGCTTAGAACGTTTGTCCAGTAAATGTTGAAGTAGGAGAAAACGTCGAGCAGTTTCTTTTCTTTTCAGTCTTGTATGATATTTAACGTTAAAAGAGCACATATTCGAGGAGTGGGATAGCTCAGTGCGTAGGGCGTTGAGTTGCTACGCTGAAAGTTCCAGGTTAAAATACGGCTATGGCAGAATGGAGATTTGCAGACACTCCTACGGATTATCAAACCTTTATAACTTACTTTATATATTAAATTAGGGGAAAACCTGAGGGTTGAGTGTGATCTCGGAAAAATCATCTACCAGCTTAGCCGTTCATCTACCAAGAAACAGAAATTCTCTACCATATACTGAAACTAAAGACTCTTCTTTGGTTGTAGAGGTACAGGTTTATTATTTTGTTGTTAAACATAATTACATAACACACTTAGTGTTAAACATAACACACTTCACGTTCTATATTCAGCTGTATATTATATCTTCAACTTCCTTTTTTTTTTTCATAATTCTTATTAAGAGTTAAATAATAATCCTTTGTTTCTTAGAGCTTTTAAAAAACGAAAAGTAAAATTTGGAATAATTTTGTCAATGCTTGGGTATCAGTAAAGGCAGGATATGAGCTCATAGAACCTGGTATTTATTTATTTTGTTTTGTTTTTTACAAAAACTCCTTTTACTATTCTACGCCTTATTTCATTTTTTTAAATATTAATATTTTTGAATATTAAAGTTTTTAATACATGGCTTAGCGCCATATAATGAATTATTAAGTCTGCACGATTTACTCCTTAATGTTTTTTTTATTCCAATATAACGTTATTTTTAGATCTACATTATGCATTACTAACAGTTCTAACAAACTGCTAAACCCAAGATTGCGGGTTCGTAGCCCAGCAGGTGGCCCAAGGATTTTATAAAGGGAATGAAAGATCCTTGGTTATGCCGTACTTCGGAAGGGACGTTAAACGGGGGTCCCCTGCCTGTACGATGTCAGGACTCGTCAAGAACTTTAAACTTGGATAGTCACAATTTAGCCCTCCCACTGTAGCATCATCCGATTAGCCATAGCGGCATAATGTGACGTTAAATGAACAAACAAAGAGACTAACAGTCCTCTCTCTTTGAAACGAAAATACTGTGTCTTCCCTATTGTCGAGATTTAAGTCTTTAAGAGTTTCAACTGTACCACTTTGCCAAGAATTCACCTGTTGTTTATTTCTATAAAGCTTCCCAAAATGACGATATAACATTTACAGTAGCTGACACTATATCGTTCTGGTAGTTTATTAAATTGTATCAATAGAAATGGAAAACATTACTGGATTAAGTGCAGCACGTTGTGGAAATCCACAGGTGACATGTAAGAGACCACTAAGTTCTTCGAAAATATTATATTCCGAATAGGGTCAGTTAAAAATGATTTAACTCGCTTATACTGTAACCCAAATCAACCAGCTGGTTGTAAAATATTCCACCTAACACGGAAACAACTGATTTAGAACAGTCAATAACAATAATCATAGAATCATGCTGTTGTTGAAGTTATAGGTCACTTCAAGCTTTGCTTATAAAGAATGTTGAGTGCTCAATAGAGCTGAAAATCCAGGTTGTTCTGGAGGAACTATTTCATTTTGAAAATAGAATTTTCTTCGGCAAATTAGATTTTCTTCGCCGGGAAAGTTCTCACAAGAAGAATACTAAATTGGTAATACGGTAGTGAAGCGGCTCATTCCAAGAACTTAGAATCCAAGAAATAGATGTAATATGGCATATTTCACTTTATTCATTCCATTGGTTTAGCATATTTGCATTGCTGAAAATTCCACTTTTATAAATTTTACAAAGAGACAAAATGTAATGTTACGTTATTACATTATATAACTACTAGTTATTGCTTGTGATCATTTTATTTTATTGCACTATTACAATTACTTATAATATAAGGTATAAAATATTCTTATCTAGTATCAGGAAATGGTTGTGTTTTTTTTTCTTATATGGACGTGTTTTCTTTCTGCAGTCGACAAGATTTTCTAAGGAGTCTTTTGATAAATAAATGCTCAAACATTTTTTATTGAAGTTAGATTTAATAAAACTTATTAGTTATGGCTTAGAATACTCAACAGACTATAAAAAAAAATGTATATTGATCAGAAGAACATTTTTCAGATATCAATGTTTTTATCAAGAAAGGCTGAGTTTATTGGCAATGAAGTAATTAGGGCCTAAAAGACCACATTGTCTACAACTTTTTTTTTGTCATAAATTATTTTGTTATTTTGTGGTAGGAGAGTCTAGCGGTTACATTACTTTGCTACGTTCATAGTCTGAAAGTGTCGTTTGTTAATCGCGAAATGTTACCACTGCGCTGAACCTATTGGGAACAGCGATATATTGTCGATAATTTGTTTTAGTGGATATTTTAGTCACTATAATCTTTACTGAATGAATTAAAAAATTAATCTACTTTCATTTCTACAACAGAAAACTTATTTGAAGCTGCACAAAAAGTGGCAGACATATGAAGTTTTTGTTTGAAATTTATCTTAAATTCTATGCTAAAGGGCTCTGAATAAACAAACCCTGATATCAAATCAACATTTTTGCCCTAATTGAAGTCATTAGAAGTCCTTAAATATATTGTAAAATATGAATAAAGTGTGTATATATAAATATAAATATATATGTAAATATATTGTGTTTTAGATCTCGAGTTTCAGTCTTTTGTTAACTTCTTAGGCGACGTTTCGAGACTAGGTTAGTCACATACTACTGACAGTGAAAAAATGAGCTTTTAGTAAAACATAGAGAATATATAGTCAATAATAATATATATAGTCAAATATATATAGAATATATAGTCTATATAGAGAATATATTGAGATAAATATATAGATATATAGAGATAAATATATAGAGAATATATTGTCAAAAATAAGAGAAAAATAGTTTCATACGGAATATAAAAGAAATGATAACTATAGAGAAGTATAAAAATCGCGCTGTAAACAAAAAATCGGATGTTCAAGGTCTTAGCTCGTGTTATGCAAATTTAATTAATTCATAATATATAAAAATGGATTACTTACTCATTGATCATAGCAATTGCAATACAAACATTTTATGCTGTTTTGCGAGGCAACTGATTAATGAAAAACTGATTCATTCTTTGGAATTTGTAAGTAGACCCTATCTATTACAACTTACACAGGTCATTTTATATCTATTTTAGTGTGCTATTTAATGTTTTACTAAAAGCTCATTTTTTCACTGTCAGGGCATGAGTATGAGACTTAACCTAGTCTCGAAACGTCGCCTAAGAAGTTAACAAAAGACTGAAACTCGAGATCTAAAACACAATATAATTTCCATAACAGTCAAGATAATTAGAAACCAATATATATATATATATATATATATATATATATATATATATATATATATATATATATATATATATAGTCATCACACATCAACCTCCAACCATCATTTTTATACAGTGAAATAAACTAAAACTGATGATTAATGAAAAGTTGACTTTACACGCTGAGGTAACATCATACATCATACATAAGATTCAACGAAATTCAACTAAAGATAGGCTGACTGGATAGGAATGTGCAAATCAGTGCGCTATGATCTCGTTCAATTGATTTTGGAGTAAGTAACTTGAATAGAAGTTGAAGTGCTTTTAGGTGAGCCACCTGTAGGTCCCTCTGCGCGTCGATACCCACCTGCTGAGCATCTCATGGATTTGAGACATTTTTCTGCACTTACTTAATAATAATTAAACTATATGATTCTATAATTAATCATTAATAAAACTTAAGCGTTTTACCGTCATCTTCTTATTTTATTTTTAATTTAGATATTGCTAGTAACATAATTAAGGAAGCGGATAGGCTCAGTAATAGAGCGCTGGGATACCTTGCCGAAGATCCCGGGTTCGAATCCCGCTGCTGGAAAGACTTTTATTTAATCTTTTAGCGGCTGGAGTTGAATCTTATGGGATCTGGGACTCTCCTGGGGCTCATCCAGCCTCTATTAAGTGGGTACCCAAAATAAAGGGTAAGTCTGGCGATAGAGTGTGATCTAGGACAATTCACCTCCATGCACAACGGTTGTTTAAGAAACAATACAGTCGCTAAGTTGTACTGAACCTCAGAAGCTTGAATGTATTGGTACAGGGTTGTTTTTTTATTGATAGCATAATTAATGCCTCAGACTTAACCTTCTATCCAAACCGTCAGGTGACCTAAGGATTTAAAAACAGAGTAAAAAGGACCTTAGTTATGCCGTCCTTCGGAAGTGACGTGAAATGTGGTTTCTGATTCTGTTCGGTCCACTTTAAAGATCCCAATTATCCCTTAGTTGATCCTGTGTCAGGTACACTTTAAAGATCCTAATTCTAATTATACCTGAAAAGGCAAAATTTTTAACTACCATTGTAGCATCGTCCTATTTGCCATAACAGCATAACGTCGCGTTAAATAAATAAATAACAATTGCTTTGACTTTTATATATAATATTTTGTGTTGTAATTTAATATATAACTATTATTGAGGGCGATTAAATAACAGCTCTATAGATTCAAACAATAGATAAACTACATTTTTACATTCTTTAAGTAGTTTAAATATTTCTAACGAGAGTGGATTACTTCAATGAATGTTCCTAGATCTGGATCCCAAATAGCTTAATAAATTTAGCATCAGTACTGCTCGCCAACAAGATCCACCTCTCAAATTTAAATATTACCAACTCAGCTTATATCTATCAGTATTCCTGAATAGTTTCAGAAAAAACATTAAGTTTAATAGCTCTTTTAGAAATTCTGAATAGTAGCTCAAAGAAACATCTATTTGACATGCGCCGAATCTCCTGTGCAATGCGGTTTATGCTATGAAATTAAAAAATTGAACATTTAAGCAGTTAATCTTAGTAAAATGCCCAATAATATTTATTAATGTTTAAAAAATAATACTTTTATTTTAAATTATTGCACAGAACCTCTTCTATTAGTTAGAAATTTACTTCAAATACTTCAAAAAAGAAGCCAGATGCAAACCTGAATACTGCCATAGGAAAAATTACTTATTAAGGCTGAATTACTCAGATCCTTTTCGTAGACTACAAAAAGATTCGACCATTCTCTTTCGTCATCACAATGAATTTATCGTAACTCCCGTTATACATGTTTCTGTTTTTCAAATGTACACTTAAATTTTTTGAAGTCCATAAACATATCGAATGCAATTGCAACATTTGTTGCAATCTTCTCCTGTTACACTTAAATAGCAACTCCTTAAATGTTAATCATTTAACGCATGTTCACATTAAGATTAACATCAACACATTAAATTACAAAAAAAAATTAACAATCTAAATAATATTTTTGGACACACGTTGAGATCTATATTCAATCCAACCTATTTTTATAATGTCAGAGAGGAAAATAGTTAACTGGGTAATATAATGGAGGATGGAGATAGTTGGGGGGGTGCAGTAAAAAAAACACCAAATATTTTTTTATGTTAGGTATTTTTATTTGTGCCAACGTTTCAATTGTCAGTTATACAGTTCACTCAGCCACCCCTCCTATTAGCCCTGAAGATGGCCTACAAAGTAGGCCAAAACGTCAGCACAAATAAAAAATAAGTCTTCACTTATTTGGTGGTTTTTTTTACTGCACTCCCCAACATCTCCATCTTCTATTTTTATAATATTGTCACCTTGGTAGTAGTTGAAATTCTACTTTTAAATTTAGTAAACTCCGTCGTAAACCAAAGACTCCCCGCCCTCCTGTATCGTTTAATAATAACCTACTGATGCCTGTAGAATAGTCCTGGTACTTAGGACTACACCTTGACAAACGCTTAACTTGGAATCCTCATACTAAACTGAAACGACAAGAAACATCTCGCGGTTTCAGGCTACTTCAACATTTACTACACAAACGCTCTAAGCTCCCAATTAATTACAAAAGATTCATATACATGACAATCATTAGACCTGTCTGGACTTACGGAATAGAGCTTTGGGGCTCCACTAAGCCATCGAATTCCTCTCGTATTCAATCCTTACAATCCAAAATCCTTCGTAAAATCCTCAATGCGCCTTAGTTACGAACAAAGTAATACATAGTGACCTTAATGTCCCGTTTATTGCTGATTTGGCCCAAATCTGATATCAATCTTTTCATGACAAACTTCATTTCCACTCAAACACATTAGTTTCAAACCTCGCAACCTTTTGATACCTGATAATCCTCCGAGGCGTCTGTAAAGAAGATGGCCTCGTGACCTTCTAAGCTGAAATTTTTATTTAAATAGTTTCTCTACTTGTCTTTATCTCTGGACATGATTTATCTTTCATTGTATTTACTTGATGTATTCTGTATTCCGTTGTAAATTTCAATAAATACATTAAAACAAAAAAAAATTACTAAACTTTAAAAGTAATAAAGTTATTTTACAAACTGCTGTCAATATTTTACATTTATATTCAGAGACTTAGCTGCTAAACTAGTGAATACTTTGATGGAGCAGACCGCTCATCTGGCTAGTGACCCCCTCTTATTTGTCTACGTTAACTTCGTAGTCAAGGACTTGTAACCTACAATCCACCTGAAGTCCTCAATACGTTCGAAACTAAGACTTAAATGAAAAGAAAAAGGAACAATCTAATTAATATTTTGTTCTTTAATCTAATTAATATTTATAAGTGTATGTATTTTCAGAAATTTCATCTTTTTTTATGGGAGCAGTGTAGCTCATTTGTATAGCGCTATACTGAAAGTCCCGGGTTCAAATCCAGCTCTGGCAGATATATTTTTTAATCTGTTAATAATCATAGACGGACCTTATGGGATCTGAAAACCCTCCTGGGGCTCACACGGCATTTATTTGGGGAAAAACCCTGCCTATTGAGAATGATCTCGGGCAAATCACGTCCCTGCACATCCGTTGTCTTAGAAACAGAACAGTCTCTACCATGTACTGAGTCCTAGACTCTTCATGAGCTGTAGTCCCACAGGATGGACATATTTTTTATTGAATGAAATGTAGTATACACGTTTATATCATATTTTTTTTATTCAAATTGGGCACCGAAACTGTGACCTCGGTTGGCGGGTCACTACCAATTAAAAAAATTATCCCGCAAAATCAAAACAGCCTTCGTTCAAAACCTCAAAAAAGAAAAATTAATGTTATTTAGAATACTTAAAAAAGTAATTATCGAAATCAATCTGTCGATAAACCAATTCACTACGATGAACTCGATATGTATTTGACTGATCATAACTTTGATATTTCCCTTTTTACAGAAACTCACATAACCATGAGGTCACAGTTTTACCTAGGCATGTATATTTGATGTAATGCATATACATCAGACCATCAACACTTCCCAAGTTAGTTTTTGCATACTTATCTACAAATTCTTTTATCAATAACCATATTTCTTCCACTGACCTTATTCATTTATACGTTTTAATATTCTAACTTATCAGCTCCCTGTTTCCTTATTTAGATCACTAGCATCCATTTTTATTGCTGGCAGAGACTAGGATAAACCAGCTTAACACCAAAGATGTGGTAGTAGTTGGAGATCCAACACCCTTGGCAAATAATATCTTGTAATGTACTCTTAATTAGCTATTATATACCTTTTTTTTTTAAATATATTCTATCGCTGATGAACACTTATCCAATCCTTACAGCCCGAAATCCATAGTAAAATCCTAATTGATTATTAATTTATCATAAACCGAATCATTCATAATAACCTTAATTTTCCCTTATGATACCGATTTGGCTGTAACCACGTATTTATAAGACAAAATACATTCCCAGTCGCCTCACTCTCAAAACTTGTTTCCTCATCGAATTCGATTATGGGAGATAGCCTCCTCTATACCTCGAAGTTTAAAACTTTTATTTGAGTACTGTCAATGGACAGTTTCCCTCCGTGACTTGCATGACATTATGTGAGGCGTTTTAGATCAAAAAAGGAACTCCGAAATTCCAAAAATCTAATTTTTCGCTAGTTTAGTGATGAAAATTTGTCTAACACGCCACTTCATTGCTTTATTTAACATGGTTTTGAAATGTCAGTCTTATCCGCTTTTGTATGCCTCATTTCATGGTTTATACTTATTATATTTACACTTATTCACTTATATGAATAAATAAAGTGATAATACACTTATTACTTTTGTATACATTCTATTTTTATTCTACTTTTATTCACACTTATTCACTTATTCTATTTATTACACGAACGTATTCTATTTTTATATGAATAAATAAATATCAAAAACAAAATATATTATTTATATATACATATAAATAATATATATATATATATTATAGGCCAATAAGACGCGGGCCTACCAATTTGGGTCGTAGAACTCGAAACGCTACAAATCAATCTAATTTTCAATCTAATCGGACAGCACATCAACGTGAAGAGCGAAATTGAAAGGATTTGGATATTACAATTACAACGCGTCGCTTTCAAACTGCTTTCAGTATTTCACGGTGGCTTTCAGTTATGATCTTTCAATTGATTACAATTCCTACCACTGCGTTACTATTGGATCTACGAACTCAGTCCGCCCACATTGCAGAGTATTTAAATACAAAAATGAAGGAATGGCAAACTAGAGCCGATGTACTCTTTGGTTTCAGAAACTGGAGGGGAGTCCATACATTTCTTTAACAACTGCTTCCAAATGACTTCTTTTGGGGTAACACATATACTTCGCGACCATTTTATGCTAACTTTTAAGGTACAAGACTTAGTTTGTTTATTCCTTTTTAAGTTGTTTTGTAAAAATAAAACTTTTCTGTTTAATTTTCAGATACAAGACCAAATATATCATAGCAGGTTCGCTGTTGCCTGTGACAGATGGTGACTATAAATCCCTGCAAATGTATTTCATGGGTAATACAGCATAATAAATTGATAACGACAGTATATATATCAGTAGAAGAACATGCGAGATGTTTCAATGCACTAACAATCGATGAAGTTGCCATTGTAATGGTTGGAGAAATTTTGGAATCCCTTTGTTTTAGGGAAATAGGGCAGAACATCGTCTGTCGGGTTATATATATAATATAACACATTTTTTATTTGTATGCATTATGTTTGGCCACTTAAATATATATTTATTACAGCAATTTTACATCTGTTGTGAAGGATTTTTTAACACATATTTATTTGTTTTAGATTTTTTTCTCTTCGTTATTTCACTCTGTTTTGACTTTCACACTAATATTTTTTGCGATAAGCGATATTCATTTACCGTGTTTCTCCTACGAACAGCTGTTAATAGATTACCTAAATATCAGATTGTATCATCAAAAGTATGAGACAATGTCGGCCCCACACGAAGCAAAATTTTATCCCCTGAGACGGAAATCGAACAAGCGCCGGCTAGTGAATGGCAAGCCGGGATACTGCACCACGCAAGGCAGCCAATACTTTTTAATCAAGATATTTTTCTAAGTGACCTACACCCTTTAATATCCTGACCTCTCATTATTATAATGAGTATTTTTTATTATGTATAGGGAGAGAGATTTTTTTTAAATCAATATGAAATGATTTATAGTAAAATTTAAAAACTACAATCAATATAACAATAAGTTATGAAGTATAAGTCATGTTTATAGTACAAAATCTCTACTTTAGAATAAAAAAAACCTTAGGTTATTTAATATTTAGTCTTACCGTACACCGATTATGATGTTTCAAAATAGGTATATCTAAATGTAATAGAAAAATATAAGAAGGCTTTAAAAATTACCATTTATTATTTAATTTAAATAAAATTGTGATTTTTTTTTTAAATTTGAACAACCAGTTGTAAAACCAGAGATTAGCAGTTGGCTCATGATGGTAGACGCAAAAAATAAAATAAATGATGGATTTAATTCTAAACTTGGCAGAAATTTTCTTCTTTATTTTTTTTAAACTTCTTTGGATCTCTTGAATATTTTTATAAAATTGTGACACACTGTCGAGTTTAGAGATAAATAATTAATTTTTCAATATTTTAAGTGTTTCTCTCAATTTTTTTTACAAATTTTTATCTAATAATATATTGTTGTTACAAATGCGAAACGAAAGTGTAAAAAAACAATTTACAAGAGAGTGAAAAAACTGTTTCTAAGTCTATTAAAAATCAAAGTGAGGCTTTAAAGATATTTTTCTACGTTATTACAAGGGAATTTGTGCCTTATTGATGACTTTATATGAATTTTATATCTATTCTCAATCCTGAATCCAAAGCAATAGATCGAACCGATTTTTGTTTTTAATATGCATCTGTATCGTCGATATTTGGCTCGATATTTCGAGTCGATATTTTGCACTTGAATATAATTTTTAATTTTGAAAAATAAAAGTGAAGTTGAGAACGCTGTATAATATAGATATTACTTTAGAATTAAATAAATAAACGAGACTTTTGGTTGAATATAATAAGGTATTACTATAAACGACGAAGGTATAAGATTCCAGAAATAGAAGCGTCCCCCCCGGTCAACTACTGGGCTACAGGTTGGACGGGGCATTTCATGAATGGGCCCATTAATAAACCTTTTATGTCCGTTTTTATTACAGTTTTAATATTAATTATAATTTTTTATTTTATTGCTATATAATTGGGTATACAATAGTTAATTTTCTAGTATTTTTTTTTAAAATTGCGATGTTTTTAAGCCTCGCTCGATTTAACATCATATTTAAATATTATGGCAATGTGGCAATTAATAATAATTATTATTATATCTCGAACTACAGGTGAGCTGATAAGATACCTGAAGAGAAGATAGAGAGAGGAGCACTCTGAGGCAGTCGAGGGCGCACTGGGGCCTCAGCCCCCCCCCCACCACGCCTCATCCCCTCTCGGTCATCTCGCTTCGCCCTCACGCAACTTTTATTGAACACCTTCCGGCATACACTTGCCATAAATCAACAGCCATTGTATTCTGAAATAATACAATAATGATAACTAATATTAATTTCACAGTTAAATAATATTCCCGGAAAATGTTTTTAAATGAGAAAAAATTCCTTCACAACCTTGGTTTCATTACATAGTAGGAACTCTACTGTTTCTAAAGGAAGGAAGGAGTCTGAGGTCACGCTCAACCGCTAGGTTTTTTTCTCAATTCTTTAGAGTGCCCACTTTATAGGCTGGGTGAGCCCCAGGTGGGTCTGCAGATCTCACAGGGTTGATATATGGCTGTTAACAAGTTAAATTGTGTATTTGTCACAGTCCGGACCTTGAGCACAACTCAGGACTCTGTACGCTGTGCCACCCCTCTCCTCCCACCATGAATATTAATTTATTATAAATATTCAATTTCATATTAATTATTAACAGTATAGCTACTCAGGGCTCTACAAACTGAGCTTTACTACTCCCATAACAAAAAGAAGGACATTTATGTAAATACGTAAACATAAATAAGAAAAGTTATTTTATTATTATTAGGTCGTTTTATATGAAATGTCCATTTTTATTATTTCTAAAATTCAAAGCGGAATCAGTGGACTTCTGTTGTTTACTATGTTAGTGTTCGCAAATAGTAATGTGTTGTTATTAATCATCCCTTCATTAAAAATATTTACTATCACTACAATTGAAAGGAATATTGTTAAGTATAACCACAAATATGATCATGGAATCACGCGATTTAAGTATAGTGTTTTTTTAAGAGTTTATTCATTCTTACTTTCTTCAGCCTAAAGTGAAAGAAACATTACCACAGCGCTTGGTAAAGGGTTTAACGAACGGTCATTAACACATGCGGCCATGGAAAATGCCAAAAATAAATTTGCATCCACAAAGATTATTTGTTTCTGTGTGGTGGTCAATGGCAGGAATAGTTCATTTCTCGATGCTACAGTAGGAGTCCTAAATTGTTCCTGCCCTTCTGTTATACCTATATTTGGATTGGGATATTAAACGAGTGCCTGGCACCCTCGGGACCTCCATTTATGTCTCTTCCGAAGGACGAAATAATTCAGGATTTTTTCCCTCCTTCGGGAACTAATGGAGGAAAAAAATCTCCCTTCAAAAAAAATACTAAACATTCCGACTGCCAGGCTGTAAACTGAATAATCTTTAGTATACACATATTTACATACTTTAGTATATCTAACATGAATAATCTTTAGGAGCGGTTTTGAATGGAGTGATCTGTCAAAAGTGATTATATCAACATTTTGTAAAATATTATTCATCTGTAATTCATCTCTTCTATAAATAATCAAGTCAACTAATAATTTGCACGCAGTAATACTGTCGATTCTGATCGCAGATACTACAGTTAATTTATTTAATTATTATTAATATAAATTAGATTAATATCTAGAATAATTACAAAGTTCATGAAAAAATATAATAAAATATAGTTATCTGAACAATTCTAGCAGCGATTCTAATCGTCCTTATAAGTTATCTATTAAGTGGGTTCTCACTGAATGTTTCATGCGGGCTTTTTTTCCGTAATAAAAAAGTGTGAATCCAAATATGTATTTGTTTGTTTATTCATTAACAATAAATATAGACGTTAATAGCCTTAGCTTATGCTGCTATGGCTAATCGTACGATGATACAGTGGGAGTACTAGGAGGTATAATTAGGATAGGGATTATTAACGAGTACCAGAAATTGTACAGGTTCGGGACCCAATTTTACGTCCATTCCGAAGAACGACATATCCAAGGATTTTTTACTCGAATTCGCCATCTACCAAGACAATAAGAAATAATATAGTATCTTGTTAATTTTTTTATATTTCTCCGATATTTTTGAATAATAATTGTCTAATATGAGCTACTCTATTATACATTTAAGTACCATGTCCTCCTTGAATGAGTACTTTTGCAACGCACATTTACTCAATAGACAATATTTCCATTTTCCTTTGAACATGCATATCTATAAATTAGACTAAGCTATTAACAGGCTGAACTATTTTTACCAAAATATATGATAGAGCGGCATCCAGATAAATTATTTTATTTAATGAAAATTTTTATGATTATCAACTAGAATAATATTTTATAGAATAAATAGCAGAATAGTTTGTCTTTTTTTTTAATTTAATATTTTTTAAACACTTAACGGGGCAAAAATACATAGTGACAAGACATTGGAGCTATATGGATCGCGGGACCTTGGCCCTCAGAGGGATCATGAGGTAAATCAGAATTGATTTTCAGTGTGATTAAGTAAGCTAAATTATATATTGAAATGATTTAATATAATTAATACATTAGTATTTTTATTTGTATGTATACTTAGATAACTCTTATCTGATCCCAGAAGCGCGGGCGCGGGGATAATAAGTTCTATCCTGCCCCACGAGATGGCGGTCCTGTCTATTAATCTTATACTGTTAGCCATCAACAGGTTTTCGATAGCCATGATTGATCACATTTAATTTTCAGATCAAAGAATAATTAAAAATTGCCCTGCATTCGGTACGATTACACTAAACCTGAAGCCTCAAATATTTAACGTATAATAACGTTTAATTATTGCGTTTTTATCTAGTAATTATATCTCTTATTATAAAAACTGAGGCCAAAGGTTTTTACAAGCTATAGGAGGCCATTAAGAATATGAATTAATAAAGCACCTGAATAATTCAATATCTATCTTCATAAATAAATTAAGCTATAAATATTTTTGAATATACTTAAACATTTGAATTTAGCTGTTTAAGGGATTATGGATTAAGTAGTTATATTTATTTTTTAGTTCCGTGATGTTACCTGTTACTTTCCTTCACTAGCAGGAAAATGATTAATAGCTTGTCACTATCACCATATTTCCTCACTTCCGATTTTAACCATTATTGAAACACTGAAAGAATGATTTGTGAACAACACAAAACCAACTAATAGTGAACAGAATCGCAACTTAATTAGGAAAAACTGCCTTAGCGAGCCAAACCGAATTAGAACTGAAAAGATTCTGTACCAACTTTACAGTCCTTAATTCAATCGCCCTTCTCCAAAGTAAAGAAATCGTTTATAATCTTAACTGTGTATTCTTTGGAAACTGGACTAAAAAATGCTTTCAAGAAATTATAAACACAAAAAATAATCTTTTATTAAAAAGGAATTAAGAATTATAATCTTAATTAATATTCATATATATATGTAAGTATTAGGACATTAAATATTTATAACCAAAAGTTAAACATTAGTTGTTTATATTCTTGCATAAATAAAACTTCAGTTTTATATAAAATAATACATAATTTTTTTAATCATTAAAATATAATGTATATTTTGCTACTGAATGGTGGATTAAGGTAGTGAATTAAACTTATATTAACTTTTATTCTTAAACAATTAAAAACCTTATAGGATTAATGTATATATTTTTAAGTTATTGGGTGTAATTTCATTACTTTGAAGTATTTCATAATAGTTATCTAAAATATGTATGTATTATATTTTTCTGATAATGGCATCATTGGATTTTTCTCAAAAAAGGCTCACAAAGCAATTCCTATCTGCACCCACCTTTTGTAGAAGTTAACTTTTAGAAATTTCATAAAAATTTACTAATTACAGTATTAGCAGGTACCTATTAAGTTTTCTAATATAAAATATGTAATAAATTGAGGCTTTTAAAGTATGTTTGATTTCTGTCACTAAACTATTAATATAGATTGCTTTAGTTATAAATGAATTATTACCTTACAACATAATTAAGTGTAAATGGAAAATTAAATTAAATTAAACAAAAACAAATATCAAGCTGATGATATTCTTTTACACAGTTATTCAAACTCTATTTGATATTCATTACCCATGACTAAACATCATTAAAGCCATACTATGTAAAAACTATTGTTACAAATATTTTTTGAATTGTAATAAAATATTTTTAAATTGTTAGATACTGATTTAAAACAGTATATATCTTTATGCTTATTAAACTTGTAATTTTGGCATTATTCATAAAATTACATATTTTTACTAATTAGCCACCAAGGAGCAAGATTCTCTTTAGAAATTAAAGATTCGATTAATTTTTTTTAGATTTCTTAACTTATTTAGATGATAAAGATGGATCAGTTTTATATAAAAAACGAATCTTTTATTTCATAAAGTATGTAAGTAAGCCTATTAATTCTCCTTTCAAATGTTACAGCAAAATCCATCCCATAATGTTATACTTATATCTGGTTAAATATAACCAAAAACATGATAAAAACATTCAATGAATATGTAACATTCCTTTTGAATACAATAAAACATTAAAAACAGATGATCAGCAGAGTTCAGGTAAGTAAATGGCTTCATGATTTTAATCTTTAGTTTTTAAATGAATTTATTTGTATTTATAATATTTCTTTAAAAAAATATAGGAGCTTATGAATAAAATAAAATAGCTTCTTAAGCTGATCGAAGGAGTTGTTAAAATGATTTACGGAAAAAGTAAAATATGGAATGCTCAACACTGTCTTTTCTGTATATATTAATTTGTTTAAATTAAAAAAACTTTTTTTGAAATTTATAAATTATAATAAATTTAATAGTTTTATTTGCAGGGCCTTTTACTCTAATTTGTTTTTCTTGGTTCTTAATTAATAGTAAATCTCTATTATGAACTTGAAGCTTGAACCCACTAAATTATCTAGCGGTTTTTGTATTACATAAATGTAATAGATAATACTAATGATTGATGTTTAGATATTTATTCCTATATAATGGTTTAATTTAGGTATGTAATTCTTTTATTGCATGTTTTATTTTCTTCCAAAAACATTATTGAGATTTTACTTGTAATAATAAACTTTTTTAAAGGAAATTCACTTTATTATGAGTGTTGATATTTATATTTCAGAAATTAAGAAATCTCTCTATTCCGACAGTTATTACAAATAACTAAAATCTGAAAGTCCCATTGTGCCTCATTAACAGCCAATAGTTGAAACTTAGGAATGTTTCTAGGAATGTTTTGTTTTTTCATATATAAGATAGATCTGTTACAACATAAGAAGGTGGTTGTACTGTCATCAAACGTAGCCAGAAATTTGTCAAGAGTAGTATCAGTAGTCAGAAAGTACAGGCTGTATAGGACAGGCCCAAAACATAGCCCTAAGGGAGCTGTAACATCAACAATATGACGGGTAGAGTTCTAATAGCTAACTCTGTAACATATTAAATTAAATTTTCCATATTGAGCTTTATATATAAAGGAGCTAAGACAAATTAATTTTTTTCTTTACTTAATTAATAAATTTAAATATCTTATTTATATTTTCAAATTTAAGGCTGTTGTGAACAAACGATTTTTTTGTATAATTATAAATTATAACATTTTTAAGATCAGGTTAAACTCATATTAAACATTGCTAACTCAACTCAAGTGCATACTTTAGTATGCAGTATTATTCCGCAGGTTGTCTCTTCGAGTTCTTATTTGGTTTCCCTTTGAATATTTTCCAAAAAATAGAAATTATCATGAGCTTTAGTATGGAAATAGAATGTAATCATGGGAAATGTGTATACTTTGGTAATCATTTCATCTAGAAGTGATCGTTTAAACTGACATTTATCATCTATACTTGGATGAAATGAATAAACAGTTAAAACTAGTAGCTCGAAGAACATATTATGCAGGTTTGACTTTGCTCTAAGCTCCCAATTAAAAGACTCATTTACATGACAGTTATCAGACCTATTTGGACATACGGAGTTGAGCTTTGGGGCTCTACTAAACCATCCAATTCATCTCGTATTAAATCCTTACAATCCAAAATCCTTCGTAAAATCCTCAATGCTCCTTATTATGTCACAAACTCATCCATCATGATCTTAATATCCCATATGTTGAGGATTTGGCCCAAACTGGATACCTATCCTTCCATGACAAGCTCCATACACACTTGACTCCGCTAGTCTCTCAACTTGCTTCCCATACTATTCCTGATAACCCCCCGAGGCATCTGAAAAGAAGGTGGCCTTGATACCTTCTACCATAGAAGTTTATTGGAGTGCTACCGATGGGTAGTTTCTACACATTTTTTTTTTTAATATATATTTATTTAATATTGAAAAGTAAAAAGAGACCTTACATAAATGTTAAGACCGTGGAAAAATTCCAACGAAAATGGACAGATAATTTCTATTTCTGTTTTAGTTTGGAGACTTAAGGCTTTTCGTTGGAATTTTTCCACGGTCTTAAAATATATATATTTATTTATAAATTGCTATGATAAAATTTGAAATGAGTAAGTCATCTATTGTGTACATGGCTTTGGGTTTTGCTTGACCTTAGAATAAATAGGGTAATTTTTAAACTTTTGAATTCTAGATATTTGTTTTTTTTTATTTTCAGTTTCCCATTTCATTCCAAATTTTATATATTCTATTGAAACAATTTTTGTTTCTAGATATCTTCTTAAAAGTAAATACCTGGAAGTTAACTTTGTAAGTTGTCTCAGAAATTAACTTTTTTATTACAAGAGCGTCTCTTTTTGGAGCATACACTATAATTGTAGTTTATTTTTTATTAATTTCCTAGAAGATAAAGGATTTAAGTTGGTTTCATTCTTTTACCATAGCTTTACTGTACATCTTCAGAATACCAAATATATTAATTACAATAATGGTTGAATGGTGTTGCTTTTGAAAAATATTTAAAAAATATCCATAAACCTTTTTTTGTACACTTATTACGTTTTTTAAATATCATAAACGTTTTTAGTTACCTGCAGTTTTAATATCAACCAAATATGTTATAACCAAATGTAATAACCAAAACTTATCCTATTGGACTACCTAAACTACTAATTAAATATAATAATAATACATGTTTTCTCGAATGTCTATTTACATTGTAAATAATAAAGTTGTGCATATTGTGTCTAATTATGCTCATTTAAATAATTTCAGAGTGAAAATTGAACAGATTGAGTCTTGGAGAATAATTTATTTTACCTGACTATATGCCACCTTGTTCGTCTTGCACTAATGTTTAAGAAAATCCTGTTCTATCTAGTACCTTCATTAAGTGAGTGATTTATCGAGTATTCATCTACTGCATGCTAATAAATTTCTCTTTATTGCAAAATGAATTTTAAATCCATTGCTATAACTTATTTTCTTAAACAGCCCAAAACCGATACATCGAATCATATTATTACCTATATAAATTAGGTTGTTCTCTTCATTATAATCAATAAAAATTAATCATTAAAATATAAAACTTACCATTTAACCATCTATAGTTCTACAGTTCACACAGCCGCTTCTTCTATTTGCCCTGAAGATGGCCTACAATGTAGGCCGAAATGTCGGCAGTAGTAATAAATAAGTTTTGCTTATTTTGTGTTATTATTGACTGCACCCCCAGACTAGTTGTAACATTCTCTTAAGTTTAATTTAAATTAATCTATCAGAAATCATATAAATTCTGAAATTTTTAGTATTCATTATAATTTGAAGCTTTGCTAGAAAGAAAATAGAATAATGTGAATGTGCAAACTCTTACACACCTTGTGAATTTGGTGAAGCTTTATATTTTGTTTGTTTGAATCTTACTCTCACCTCAGATTGCCTACTGAACATTTAGCTTTTGAGTTATTAATCATAATTAAGTTTTTCAACTGGTGCTGATCCAGTTACGATAAAACTTTATATTGATGAAACCATATATATCCATTTTTAAAAACAAATATTTGTTAATATTTTAATACTGTATGATAATAATAATACATCAATTAAATAGAATGAGAATTAATTAGAGTAATTAATGACATATGATTAAGGAAAGAAGAGAAGTTACTCACTGGTAGTACTCAAATAACAAATTCAACTCAGAAGATCATGAGGGAAGCTTCTTTTCAGTAACTTTGGAGGATTATAGGGAATTGAGATGGCAGCTAGATTTGAGATTAGTGGATTTGAGTGTGAATAAAATTTGTCATGCAAGGACTGATATCAGATTCGGACCAAATCATGTACAAATGGAACATTGAGATCATTATGGTGTACTTTATTTGTAACAAAGTAAAAAGCACTAAGGATATTTTTAGGATTTTGGATTGTAAGGATTTGATGGCTTATTGGAGCCCTGAGGCTCTACTTTAGCCCTAAGGCTAATTGGGAAAATGTCAAATTAAATTAATATGCAGTTGAACGATAATAAAATAGAAAATATGTCATTAATAACATGATAGTGATACTGATTGTGATTACATTTTAGTTTTGAATGTAGTACTGAAAATAAATAATGTAAATCGTGTAATACTCATTTATGATTGAAAATATAGGTTCTGAAATTCAGAACTTATTTTGTTTAAAAAAATAACAAATAATGAATAGTGAACAATGAATATTACAATAATTAAATCAAGTTGTTTATTTGAAAAATAATTCATTTAATAAATTATTTGAATAAAAATTTATTCAATAATGCACAACACTAGTATGGACCTCTTAGCTTAATTGAATAAAAATGAAATTTCCAGATAACTTTGATGAAATTCAATAGATGTTAGTAACACCGATATTAATATTTTCATTTTAATAAAGCTTTATATATCATAAAATTTCTGTTGTCATTGGTTATTGCAAATAAGCATCATGAATTCATGGAGTGTAGAAGCATTTTAAGTAGAATGTAATCTGTTATTGCTCAGAATTTATTCATCGGTGATATGATGAATATTGTTTATTGGTTGAAGATGGTCATGCTAGGTACTTTCTTCATACACTCTATGTAAAACACTCCTTAGTTCTTATGGCAATAGATTCTGGACCATTTTTTTGCTATATTGTTATATTGACCCTGGATGCTTACAATTTAATGAATACCATAGAAACTGTGAACATCATATTTCTCAACATTTAAATTTAAATGAATTTAATGGGAAAATAATTTCGATCTCCCTGCCTGAGACATACTTCTATGAATTATAACATACAATAAAGTAGCATTGTTCTTCTGAACCATGGGGGCACACACTTGTTAGTGGGGCACATATACACAATACAATATATTTCATGATTTTACTTGGAGGATGTTAAGATTCTTTTGGCTATTCCCCATAAATGTGTCTTCTAAGACTGGCTAATTCTAATTTATGCTTAAGTTTCGTTAGCCGTCTGCAACACCGCTTTATAAGAGTATTGGGGTAGAGTTGTCCTCAGTGCTTCTAATTACATTTAGTTTTATTACCTTAAGAATTCGTGTTTTTACTTTGTTTCAAGGTTTATTCAATGATTATTCTTATGAATATACTAAAAACGTTTCTTCTTTTTTCCTTTTTTTTAAACAATTTTTTCTTTACTAGTTTGTTGTTTCTTATCAGAATTCTTAATATTGAATTAAATAAATAGATAAGTAACTTGTCTGGAATTCGGAATCTGGAACTAAATCCCTCCTACTATCCGATATTCTTCTTCCATTTTTTCATTTAAACCCTTGTTTCTCCAACATCTCACATCACAAACAGATGCTCTCTAAGAAGGTTTTGATATTTGCTTAAATGGGTCAGTTGTAAATAATGGCTTTTATAGATTAGTTTTTTTTCGTTTAATTCTTTACATTTTATAAATATTTTTTTTAATCGCTGTTATTTATTAATTTATGGCTTCTGGTAATTTGCCATGGAATTACGCTTTTATTTACTATTTTGAAAATACTTTATTTTTTGTATTATGTTTCTTTTTCTGTTTATGTTTTTTATTCCAAAGGGACCTAGTCCCAGAGTAAAGTTATTTTTTTATTCTATTCTATTCTATCTTTATCATTTGAATAACTGTGATTTTCACAAACATTTAAAAAAAAAAATTAATCTATCATTCACTTAATAGTAACTGGTTATTTTTAATTTAACTAATATAATGTTGTATTGTCATATACATAATTTATTAGATGTTGCCACAATAATCTACTATATACTCTTTGTGGTTTCATGTTTTAGGGCCACAATAAATTTCATACTATTATTTGTTTATTTGTTTCTAATTATGGAAAACATCAAGGGAGAGTTATTTTTTAACATCATGTTTATCCCAATTTAAACAAATCTTTCACATTTGTATTAACATTATGTTTCTATTGTTTTGGTGAGATGAAAAAATATTTGAAAAAGTAATTATCTCTTTGGAAAGTACTTAAAGCATAATCTTGATATGGTTTAGTAATAAATCTTAATACATAAATTTATGAATCCAGAAACCAGAATCTGATATTTGAAATTGAAAGAAATGAAAAATGGTTTTTACTTTGGGTCTTAAGGTTTGCTCTCTTCAATTCCATCCATTTTTAAATTAAAAAAAAAAAAAAATATGCAGTTTGAAGAATCCATAGGTACTTATAGGGGAAAAGCATTATCAGGATTAGACTCGAACTTCTTTGAGAATCATTCTATTTTTAATTTACAGTTCACTTTTATTATAGAATATTTCTTGATTCTGTAAATAGTTGGGCAGTGCAGTCAGAAATTAACACCAAAGAAGTGAGGACTTATTTTTTATTTGTGCCGACATTTCGATCTAATTTGTAGGTCATCTTCACGGCAAATAGAAGGAGAGGCGGCTGGGTGAACTGTGTGACTGACGAATTTTCATCTCTGACAAATAATACAATTTGAAGCAATTTATAACTATTTTGATCTAGATTGGGATTCCATTCATTTGAGATTTCAGGAGGTTTGAAAATTAACAGAATGATAAAAATTAACCATACTTATTTTATTTAATTGATATAAATTTAAATAGTGTTGAAAATAATAATTTTTTAGTCTTCATAAAAACAATACACTGATTGCAGTTAATCATGCTTATTTAATTTAAAGTAAATTATGTTTAATAATATAATATAATATATAAAAACAGTTAAAAATTTCAGTAATAGTTTTTTCAAAAGGCAATGTTAATTTCTAACCTGTCAAATAAATGTTAATTAATCACAATTATTTACATTAAGACCGTGGAAAAATTCCAACGAAAAGCCCTTAGTCTCCAAACTAAAACAGAAATAGAAATTATCTGTCCAATATCTCGCCCATTCAGGTATCCTCAGGGTAGATAGAGAAAAAAAAACCCAAAACAAAAGAACAAAACAAAACATGAATAATGCACCCAAGAAGCATCCCACCACCTCCAAGGCTCAAAAGCAACTCAATTTTTAATTTCTATTTCTGTTTTAGTTTGGAGACTAAGGGCTTTTCGTTGGAATTTTTCCACGGTCTTAACATTTATGTAAGGTCTCTTTTTATTTTTCAATATTCACAATTATTTACTATTATTGTTGCCAGTAGGTATAATATAAACTAATCATTGTTAATATTTCAATGGAGGATGGAAATAGTTGGGGGGTGCAGTCATTAAATAAACACCAAATAAGTGAAAACTTATTTTTTATTTGTGCCGACGTTTAGTCCTACTTTGTAGGTCATCTTCAGGGCAAATAGGAGAGGCGGCTGGGTGAACAGTGTGACACACATACAACTGGTTGCCAATAATTACCTAAAATATGAGGAATATAAATTATGATCCAAAAAATTAGAGCCATTTTAATATTAAAAAGAAAAATAGATGCATAAAAGAGATGCATGGAAAGAGATGAAAGAATCATTAGAAACCATTTTTGGAAATCATTAAATTAAAAAAAAATCAGTAAAAGATGAACACTTTTTCCTACGTCATGCATAGGAATAGGAATCCTTGGTGTGTCAAAAACAAAATGACTTGTCAGGAGCTTGTAGATTGAATATAGAATGACTTGATTCTGTATCAGACATCTTTCACACTTACTAAGCGGCTAGGTATTACGTAACGACTTACTAGGGGACTTACCTGGAGGCCATCTTATTACTTCAAGGCTCAAATTAAGTAGTTAAACTCGCTAGTCTTCAAGCCCTTAGCCAGTGCCCTTGGTATGTCTTGAACCAAAGTAACTCAAGTAGGAAGGACTGATACAAGATTACTTTAAATCGAAGATGAAATTAAATTTTAATCTAGACTGAACATAACAACTTCAATTAAAGCAAAGTCCATTTAATGCTAATTAATTAATTGTATTTGTATAGGCCACAAATTTTCTTATAAACTATATTTTAAAGCACCAAATCAAAAGTTAATTATAGAATAGAAAAATCATTTTATTCTGGGACCAGGTCCCTTTAGAATAACAGAACCTGTACCACTACAAAAGGGTCTTGGGTTCAGTACATGGTAGAAACTGTACTGTTTCATGGACAATGGTTCTGCAAGGTGACTTGTCCTAGGTCACACTCAACCACCAGATTTTCCTCCCTTATTTTGGCTACCCTATTTTCATAATATTTTATAGAGGCTGGGTGGGCCCCAGGAGGGTCCTAGATCCTATATGATCCATCGACCGCTGTAAACAGACTAAATATGGCCTGCAGCGGGATTTGAACCAGGATTTCTGGCATGGCAGCTCAGTGCTCTACCACTGAGCCACTCTGCTCCCTTAGAATAACAGAGATGAACATATTTAAGTAAATATTTATATATAGAAGTTTATATAGTTTTAAAGTAATTAAGTATCCAGGCATGAGACTAGATGAAAAATTATCATATCTGAAAATAGTTTTTCATAATCTCTAGTAAGAATAGAGATTTCTCACCAGCTTTTATTAAATAAAATACAGATGCTTATTTATTTTATGGATTATTATTTAAGAAAATTCTTAAGATGTTTTGGATTGAAAAGGTTAAGATCAGGTAATCTAGGAAGCACTCATGGCTGTAGAGGCCTCACCAAGGAAATAATTTGGTCATTAATGGTTAGAGGCTAAAAGACTACATGAAAGGATCATCACAGGAACACAGCTTTATCACCAGGATACTTATACATTTATACAGATACATATGCATTCATAGATCTACTAATACTAAAAAAATGTCTGAATAACAAAGGGTTTGTTGTAAGTGATTGCCCTGGGTAAATTTAGGTGAATCGATGGGTTTTAAACTCCCTCCTGCAATTATATCTCGTAAAAACATTCCCACTGATTGTCAATACCCCAGGAGCAGATGTGGATATTTAAATAAAAGAAAAAAAGAAGATATATTTTTTAAATGTAAAATAAGAAATATAATAGAATTTAGAACGGTAACAAATGTTATTGGTTAGTTGGAAAAGTGCTCAGTAGAGAGCACTTTTCTAACTAACTACTGATTGTTTTAGTAATAGTTCAGTAGAGAATCATTAAAACCTCAAAATAAGGGTATATAAGACTACTCATCCAGTTGTCATGTATGGTTAGAGGCATGGACCCTAACCTTGTTGCAAGAGAGGCTACTGAGTAATTGAGAGATAAAGATTCTGAAAAGAGTACATGGCCTAAACAAACAAAGAAATTAATAATAATTTTAATTCTTCATTCCTTTTGTAAGAAAAGGAATGAAGAATTAAAAATCTATATAAAGAGCCTGAAGTAGGATTTTGTAATAAATAATACAAAGCAGATTATGGAGGGACGTCCAGAGGAAGAAAGAGGAAAAGGCAGGCCTAGAATATATAGGATTATAGGATGGCTGGATGATGTGGAGGCAGACCTTAGCCATGTTTGAAGAGGAAGAAGAAATATATTTACTGATTTGATTAATATCAATATTGAACTTATTATTACTTCCTCAGCTGGTTAAGTTTGATTTTTTCTTAGTTCTTTTCTAAGTTAGTTTTAGTTGAGGCTAACTGTAAGGAGAAGAGAATCCTCATGTCCCATGCTTCTGTGGGCTTGGAAAGAGTGACTAAAAACTGACTGTTTGTAAAAAGTTTGCTGAACAAACATATGAACCAAAATAGTTCAATTTGATGTATCATAAATAATATCACATGCAGCGCCGCTTGTGTTGTAGTGGTTTTGTATAACTACCTACTATACCCATGCAGATTTCAACAAAAATGTGTAAGTGTGTATATATCACTTAATGTATTTAAAATCCTACCAATTTTTTGGTCATCATAAACAGTCAATTAAAACTGTTACACTATTCATCCTAAAGTTTATACATACATATGAGTAGGTGAGGTGCAAAACTTGTTCGTTCCATTTTTTTGAAAAAACTTTCTCATTTCATACTTAGTTACTTTTTTTTTGTTATCGTTAAATCAGTAATTTTTTTCATTCCAAGCTCACTTCCACAGGGAAGCTGTACCTTTAGAAAGCAAAAAAAAAAGTTTTTATCTGGCCACTCTACGAGACGAGGTAAGTTTTTTGAGTTTCCTGAAAAACGTGTTCCTGTGGAACAAACGAGTTTTGCAACTCACCTCCTCATATATATTTTGGTGATTTGGTAGAATTAACATAACTTATCCTGCCTAGCATAGTTGGATTTTAAGTAATATAATTATATGGATCAATTGGTTTTGAAGAATTTATCAACATTAACTTGAAACATATAATTTTAATTTGCATGAAAGATGACAGGTTTTTAGCCCAGCAGGCGGTCTCATGAGTTTTTAGAGGGATTTATTAAAACCTCAGTAAGTATAGAGAAAATGAAGTGTGGTCAAAGGTTAGCAAGAACTTTGAAATGACGTTGTCAATTGAATTGAATTATATACTTGTTTTCTCAAATCCTTATGGAAAATAAGACAAAAAGAGTGTTTTCCAAGCAGAACCTTCTTTAACTAAATAGGGCAGGAGATACTTGAAGATCAGAAATTATGTTTCCTGAGTAACACTAGGCTACAAACAACATACTAGTTACAAATATTATTTATTTAATATTTAAATAGGAAGAAGATATAAAACAAAATCAATCCACAAGACAAAGGTATCTAATTGTGTGGCCTTTATTATTTAGGGTTAAGATGGCACTACATAGGCAGAAACTTTATATTTAGTTATGTTTAAAGGAAAATATATTGGTTGATTTTATATATTACAATATCATACTATATCTCACTATCATACAATATTATACTACTAGCTTTATTATGGATTACTGAATTTTTTAATTACTAGTACATTATAAAATGATTGTTAAGCATTTTTTTTTTTTAAATACAATATTTATTCAACAATGGCATTGAATTTGAACACAGCAGCAAATATATGCAATAAGATTAATATTGCTTAATGTAATACTATTGGCATTAGTTATTATAATGTAATAGAAAGTTTTTATAATAATTTCATCCACACATTAATGTTATTTAAAAAAAATAAATAAAAACACCTGAAATATTGTATTATTTTTCTCTGGACTCGTGTTCATCTAACAGTAGCTTTGACTTCACTTACACATTATAGAGTCCATTGACTCCAAAAAAAGTCTTTATGTAATGTCATTCTGTTGTAATTGTTTTCTTAGTACTCATAATTTTTCTAAACCATTAAAAAAAAAGCTTCAGCAATCTGCACCATTATTCTAGAGTCGTGAGAAACAAACAAAAAAAGTATTACATGGCAGTCATAGAAATATCCATTGCAAGATGAAAACTAGACCAAACAAAAAAAGATTATTAAATTAATATTGATTATGTTTTGAAGTTTCAAAAAATATAAAGCAATAACATTTGTTTATATAAATTAAAATTGAAATTGTTTCAAGTTCAGATTTGCCAAATTCTTCAAAACCAATTGTTCATATTAAATATTATTGACAAACCAACTATGTTATAAATATGTTATAACTATGTTATAAATATTATTGACAAACCAACTATGTTATGCAGAATAAGTTATGCTATTTTTACCAAATCACCAAAGTATATACGTATTAATAGTGTAACATTTTTAATTAACTGTTTATGATAACCAAAAAATTGGTTGGATTTTAAATACATTAAGTTATATGTACAAACTTATACTTTTTTGTTGAAATCTGCATCCCTTCAAGCAGTCATAAAAACATTAATTTGTATTCTATATTCTTTTTAATGGGTTAGGATTTATGAAATCTCTAAGGTAAATAAAAAATAATTTAACGATTTTACTTGAGAATGTGTAATAACTTCTATTTCCTACACAAGAAGTTTATATTCCTTATTCAAAGTAACATTTTAGCTAGGAATCCTTAAACACTTAATGGAAATCGTACCTCATTTATAATTTGGAAAACTTTTTTTGTAATGGGGCCAGTATTCCGAAAAAATGGTATCAGTTGAGTATGATAGAACTTCAATTTTCAAGCAATTTTTTTATTTAAGTAAACTAGGGGTGTACTCCCTATCTGCATAATGATGGAGCAACTCCCATTTTATAAATTTTACAGTCGTTCATTTAATTTTACGAGTTGGTGTAATACTTAATACTTAAGATTTAAGTAGAAATACCCCGATATTATTTTTGAAATCGAAGTTCAACTCTTATTTTGTGCCCCCCCCCAAAATGAGCCTATTAAAATATGATCACCCACTTAGCATTATTTTGTGATATTATATATTTTGCATTAAATAACATTATGCATTTTTTTTATTGTGGATTAGATTAAAAATGAATTATAGTTTACAAGAAAAATATCTTAATCTCATTTCACTGAATTCTTTGTATTGAAATAACAGTCCTGAAATCGAAATTTTAGAATAATATATAAGTGCTTTATTTTTTTAATCAATGCATTCCACTTTTCTATTTAAATAAAAAAAAGTACTTAATTTTGTGTAATGGCTAAAATAAGTCAGGATTAATGGCTTTGTGACACCCATTTTTGCACTGATTGAGCAAATGACAAAAACTAAAAAAAAGTAGTTACTCTGTCTGTTGCTTGGCAATGCTGATAAAATATCACATTAATTCAAACTTTTTTATATAATAGAAACTTTAAAAAGTATTACTTAAATAAAAAATTTGTTTTTGTCTTTATAAATTTGAAAGAAAAAAAATATGAAATGAAAATGAAATAAAAGCTTCATGTCTCAAATTAATTGATTAAAATGAAAATTTTCTTCGAAGAAAAGAAAAAAAATGGGCTTTGGAAGAAGTTTATGGAAGGTAATTGAAGTTACTTTGTCAAACTATTTGTATCATATCCCAAGAAATGATATTTCTTATACTCGAACCAAATTAACAACTATCTCATAATTTTTTTTATAAAGCAATATTATACCAAGAATATTTAAAAAAAAATGATCGGATTTGTGTTTTGTTTGGTTTAAATATTTATTTTTATTAATGGAATTTATTTTAAATTGTAAAGTAATATCTTCAAAGCATTATCCTTTCATTTACTTCAGTTCCTTAGGAACAGAAATTATATAAATGTATGTATATGCCACTGTATATGCCTTGGTACTTGGCACAAGACACTACCATGTATTTAAATAAGAAAAATAGCTAATCCTGAAGATGCTGGTCAGGATTATGAGACAAACTTATTAAATTATTGTATTAACATGTGCCAAGTTTCAATTTAATTCAGTGAATTGAAGTGGACGATAAACATACATGCGTACATACTGGCGGAGCAAATGAAAGCATGTCAAAAACATAATAATCACTGCTGGGGTTAAAAAAATAGTTCCATAATCGCACGTCTGACATGGAGTAATAAATACTGAATTGATAAGTAATGTCCCATTTGGTACTGAAGATATTGCTATTATCGTGAATATGGAAAGATGTACTATATGATTCCCTTCACTGCTTTCCTCCTATTGATATATGTGTTTTGCTACGGTATTAGAGACGGTATGAAAAGAAAGTGTAGATAAAGCGTTGGGTTTTTGAGGGAATAGTGGAGAAGAGTTGGTAAGGGGGCCAGCAGCCGGTGGCACACTGACATACTACTGCAACGATCCTTCCCTCCCAAATCTTATTTCGGTTCTTCATGCTCCGGCTGCTTCTATGTTAAAGTCTCTGTGTCGTATCCCTATTTACTATTAACATCTGTAGACTATCTTATTCCATTACATATAAAGCTCATTATATTTATATTAGAAGTTTCGTAAAAACTCGGCTAGCTTATTAAGACATAAGGCTAGAACTATGAAGTCGAGACTGTGCAGTGCCAGATACTCGTTAAAGATTCATATCCTGGATAGGGAAACATTAGGACTCCCACCGTAGCATCGTCCGGTTAGCTATAGTAAATGTGACGTCAAATGAATAGGAAAAAGACTATTGAGACTGATTTCTTAGCTTTTCCAAAAACATTTCTTCAGATTGTGCAAGTTCACAAGAAAATATTTTTAAAGAATCGAATCATTCTTTTGATCGAACTCTGACTTCAGTGGCCCACAAAAAGTGTGTCAATCGGACCCACTAAAATTCCTTCTGGCGCTCGATAGTTCCGGCCATGGTACCAACCTATTCTACGTCCAAAAATATTCCCTACATGACATTGGTCAGGTGAAATTCAAGTAATGTAGTTTTAAGAATGCTGCCTCGATTAAGAATAATTTCAGTCTTGTAAACAATTACCAGGTGGGAAAATATTCGTAATAACAGAATAATAAGAAAAGCATGACATAAATTAATAAATTTTAATCAGTTACTGCTTTTAATCCATTGGAAAAGGCGTTACTCTTAAAGCCATATATGTTAATATAAACAAAGAATTGTGTACTGTGTCCATCAAAAATAACAAAAGTTCTGTTTTCAAATGTCATGATAATGCGATGTGATCGTACATTTATGTATAGATGTTAATTTTTGAATTGGTCTAGATTTGGCTTCTGATTTACTCTGATATTAGGAGTTGTTTTTTTCAAAAAAGAAGGTTTTGAGCATAACATTTTGAATATTTATTAGGTAATTATATAAATGTGGAGAAGAAAATGATAAGGGTGGAGGTAAAAACAAAATTTCTGAATTAGTCATAGAGAATAATATTTATTAAATCCACCTTTGTTCAGGTCAACAAAATAAAACAGAGTTCCTGTCGTGCAGTCATTCGTTACAGAAACAAATTAAACTATAAGAGATAATACCTTATTCGACTTACTTAGTGAAAATCATTTTAGTCATAATAAAGGGGAGGATTGTTTTCCTGAAAAAGCTGATACTGCAGTTCTCAAGTTCAACTAGTAAGTTAATTTATGACCGAAATTTCATTAACTTACAATTTATTTGGTCTTTCTATCTGTACAATGTATAGCAATATACAGGAAATCACGATTGATGAGAGTCTTAACCCCAAATAATCAAGAAATAGTTTATCAGACAGTTGGAATATCGTGCTCATCACTCTAAAATCCCGTTAATTAGTATCTAAATTCACCTGCCTCTTCACTCTTCAAGGACTCTTACAGGGTCAATTGAACTTATTTTTGATTCATAAGTACTACAGACTAAACCTAACTTGGAAAACATTTGTATATTCCAGCTGTAGCGTACGTGACAGGAGTGGAATGAGCCGGCATAGAGCAATATTTTTTAGCGTCAAGTTCCGTTATGGGTAGATTATGTTTTGGGAGATAGCAAGTATGTGGGCCAGCATGTCCCGAATCCCGGGTCAGGTTTCGACTTTTTCGACCGTCCTCAGGAGAACAGGTTTGGGACCATCCTGCTCAGTCCGTTGGGTCTCTCCTCCTTGCTCCTGCTGTTGCTGCGAGTGGTGACATTAAATTCATCAGCTTCTTGTCATTAGGCAACTGCTGCTTCTTAAAATTTCAGCAGGTGCTCTTTCCTGAAAATGTGTTCCACCGTGATCAAATGGAGCTGTTGGAAAATTGTTGACATTGATAGATGTTAAAATGTTTCTAACAAGAGAATAAATGAATAACATCTAATTCCGCTGACAAAAGCCCATAGATATATAAATATCGAATAAAATAATGATATATTAATATACTTTTCCGTTACGTTCTATCCGATATATCTTCTGAATATTTAAAAAAAAAATCAATGGAAACAAACATTGACTATTATTAATATTTATTATTTATTATTATTAATATTTATATTGATTATTATTATATTGGTATTAAAATATTACCAATCAAACATAATAAATAAGCATAATAAATGTAAAAAAATAATAATAAACTAATTCGGCTAACTAAGAATAAAATAAATGCAAATATTGTTTTTTAAATATATTTTATCTTTATTAATTTGTTTTCAAAATATATGTTAATATGTATGTCCAAATTTTCCTATGAAAAGAAAATATTTCGTTAAAAAAAAAAGAGAAAATAAACGTGAACTTGTCCAGTAAAGAAACAAAGAGATGTAATATCGGGTAAAATATTGTTTGTTTTTTCATTTATTTTCCCATGATTTCTCTCAAAGTATATCTTAATATGGATATTATTAAAATTTTACCAAAGAAACAAATAGTTTTCTTTAAAATAAATTAATGAAATTCGACTAACAAAGAACAAAAGAGATGGAAGTATCGTTTTATTAATATAATTCATCGTTTTTTTTTCAAAATATATTTTAATATGAATATTTAAAAATTTAAATATTATCAATGAAACAATTATTTTTCGTGTAAAAAAGAATCTATTCAATCTGTCTATTTAAGAATTAAAAAAGAGACTAAATATGGTTTTCTTTTCCTTAAAATTTTTGGCCAACAATACCATAAGTGCTTCTAGATTTTTTTAATTTTATCTATATTCAAACTCATTGTCAATATTGTTTTCTCTTGCTCAAAAAAATAACAAATATATTTTCCTATTAGAAGTTAGAAATCCATACAGAGCTGAATTTTGTTTATAAATAGGCTGGGCTGATATAAAATGATTATTTTTTTTTTTACTCATAGGATATTGTATTGTTAAAAACGTGGAACAAGTGTTTTATTGTTCGACTTACAATCACGAAAAAAGTACCATTCATTAATGTGATTTCCATGGCCCCCCCTTTGAAGTTATTTTTAGATAAATTATTCTTTATTTATTTTTTGAACTATTTTTTTTTTATACTAGACTAGCTTTAGAGGGGCTTCGCTCGCGTGGAATTGGGTCTGCTATATAAAGTTTCGTGAAAGATCATTTTAAATAAATAATTTAATTTCATTAATTTTCAAAACTAACGGATTCCATACAATCTTTGAACCCCTATTATATTAAGGAGGAAACACTTGGGGATGGAATTATCCATATTCCTTTCTTAGTGTTCATTTAAGCTGTGCAAAGAACCTATCTGCGAATTTTGATGTATAGCCTATATTACTGTAAAGTTTCATCCAAATCCGTTCAATAGTTTTTGCCTGAAAGAGTTACAAACATAAAAACTTTCGCATTTATAATATTAGTAGGATAGTAGGATATCAAAACAATAGTTTCACTCATGTTCTTTCTGTTATTTTAACTATTATCGTGTGATTTGACTTTAATTATGTACTGTAATGGATTCTCCACAGTACCTAAAAAATGTAGGGGAGGTACGTGCACCCGTGCGCCCTCCCAGAAATCCGCGCTTGTTATAGCCTATGTGTTATTCGGATGTATAACCTATATTACTGTAAAATTTCATCCAAATCCGTTCATTAGTTTTTGCGTGAAAGAGAGACAAACATACAAACAATCGCATTTATAATATTAGTAGGACTAAACAGTACTTATTCTTTTTTTTTTAACTTATTACCAAATACGTTAACATTAAGATATATAAATTTATTTCCATTTATAGAAAATAATATTTTTCCATTTATTGCCAGCACGATTAGTATTTCATTCCACTTAATTGTGTTTTTCTTTGAGCAGCTGTGAAAATATTCCACTCAATTAGTTTTAAGAAGCCATTTATAGAAACAGTAGGCACTATCTTGTTTTTATTTTCGTAGGCCTGGCGTTTAACCATTAACGATAATTTGTACATTAGTGGTGAGAGGGACAGCAACCATATTTCTTAAACATTTTTCCTCCAGTTTTATGTTTTCAACAGATTTTAAATGATCTTGACAGTTTAATTTATAAAAACTATAAATTTTAGATCATATACTCAAACACACATGTTATATTAACTTCGAGATGGATTAAGTTAACCAAAACAATAAAAAACATTAAAATACTAGTATTAGTTTTATTATTTTGGTAATTAGTCTATCCCAAAGACTAAATGGAATACAAATAGAAAGATTTAAAAAAACTGTATACTTTTTTTTTTTTTCCTTTCAAAGTAACCCTTTGAAAGGACCGTTTATTTGTTAGCACATTCCATACGTGAGTATACTATGTGCCTTATAAATTCATTTTACAAATAGTTAACTACAGTTACAGTACAGTACAGACAATAGTAAAATATATGCAAAAGACATTATTATATACATGCTAATACAACTTAACAAAATTAACGAATTTAACAACTATAAATTTAACAATTAACATTTTTTTTTAAAATTAAAATTACAATACTTACATAATGATTATCTTTGTTTTACATAGTATGATCATTCTTAATTGGATGTCAACTTTTCAAAATCGATACTGTAAATAAATTTAGTGAGTTCGGGTCGAAAGTGATTGTATAGGTCATGTTCAGCAACTGACCAAACTTTCCCTCTTAATATTGTGGTGATAATTAATTTTGATGTTTGTCCTTCATACAATTGGCAGTCATATAGTATATGTTTAAATGTCTGTTCTTCTTTGTCTATTGAGCAAGTACTGTCGTTGGTTATGTGAAATCTGTGTAAGTATGATTTGGTATGTCCATGCTCAGTTAAAACCTGAGTTAGTTTGTAGTTAGTGGATTTTATTAATTTGTAGTTATTGTTTGTTAGTTTTGGAATGAACCTATGCAAACTAGGAGATTTATTTGAAATAGTCCACCGTTCATTCCACCTCATAATTGATTCTTCCCTAATTTTGAATTTTATGAACGAAATTGGTGTTTTTTGAAAAGATGGAGACATATCACTTTGTGCTGCCTCTTTTGCTAATTTATCCGCTATCTCATTGCCCTCGATACCAGAGTGACCCTTTACCCATATTATTTTTACAGAGAAATTTAGAAGCCTAAGTGTGCACAAGTTCATTCTGATATTTTTGGTAAGCTCGTCATGTACGTCTGTGTTGAGAACTGATTGTATCAAGATTTTGTTATCTGTGTGTATGACTATGTCTGTATGTATGTTGTTTGGAAGGTCAAGAAGGAATTCTGTCGCTTTTACGACTGCGTACTTCTCAGCTTGGTTGTTGGAACTCGTAGAGCCTAGTATGTTCTGGGCGCATAGCATCTTCCCATTCGTGTCCCAAAGTAGCCAAGCACAGCCTACATTATTGCCTTCTTTACTTCCGTCTGTGTATATGTTAGTGATTTCTGTACCCGTTCCGTTATATTGTGTCAAGTGCGTGTAAAGTTTGGCAAATGTTGATGGGTGTAACCAATCAAAAGGTTCAGATTCCCTTTCTATCATGGTATGTTCGATTTCTCTAAAGTTATCGTTACGCAGTTTAATCGATGAGAGTTGTACGATTTCATTAATTTTAAGATCGATGGGTACAATTCCTGCTAAGACACAAGCTGCGTCATATGATATAGTTTTATATGCCTTGACAATCCTGATACCTATGATTCTCTGTAGTCTCTGAAGTTTCCGTAGATGGCATTTTTTCTCAATTGCTCTATGCCAAATCGACACCGCGTAATGCATTTTGGGAATCAATGCCCCCTCGTAAATTGTCTTCAAACATTCAGCCCCGAGGCCCCAGGTTGTTCTTGCAGCAATGGTCAGGGAGTTAACTGTTTGCATAGTAGTTGTAGTTAACTGTTTGGGGAGGTACGGTGTATCCTTGCGTCAGGAACTCAGTACTACAATAAAACTTTATACATATCAAAGAAAAAAATCTTAAAAATATTAAGAAATCTGGATGTAGATATAAAGGTATGATCCAAGAGAATGAAACTTTTTGCCTCGAAACTTTGGACATAAAGTGATAAAACTATTACGACCTTATGAGAAATGAATATCCATTTAAATATTAGAAAATTTATCATCAGGAAAAGTACCATATAAAGCGGTAAATTTTTTTATTTATTTTCTCTCCGCCCTGCATGCCCCATGTCCATGCATCGTTCTCTCTTCCACAAGAAGAAGTTCTTTTAAGTTCTTTCATTAGCTTAGCATAGCCACTCCGGCTTTGAGGTTGTATATTTTATTGAATATTTGCTTGTTGAACATTGTAGGATCCATCCTTTGTGCTCGTAGAAACTTAGTCGAATTTTCCTCGAAGTTGTTTCCAAATCCTACGTTATACATTTCCTTAGTCGATCTCAATCCCTAATCTATTCTTGGACGATAATTACTCCTTAATATCCATCTTCCGATCTTCAAGCTCTTGAGAGATTCGCTGTTTCTTTGCCAAAATAAACCACTGCCTTACCAGAGCATTGTAGTGCCTTGTTTGTTCATTTAACGTCACTTTATGCTGCTATGGCTAATCGGACGATGCTACAGTGGGAGCTCTAAATTTTGCCTATCCAGGTTTAATTAGGATAGGGATTTTTAACGAGTACCTGACATCGTACAGGCTCGGAACCCCCGTTTAACGTCCCTTCCGAAGGACGGCGTAACTAAGGATTTTTTACTCCCTTAAAAAAATCCTAGGGCCACCTGCCGGGCTACGAACCATTGTAGTGCCTTAATTTCGAATTGGTGGGCAGATTCTTTTTATTATAGATGTCTTTTCTGAGGAAATTTAGTTTTTATAATTTGAGGGGCTTAAGTTCCATTGCTGGCCTGTCCGATCCATTTCTGATGATGATCAATCCTAAACTCTTGTATTTTTTTGTGACTTTTACCTGTCAGTGTACTTGTCTACTATAATGCTTTAAACTATATATTGTATTGTTGAATTGCTAGTAGTGCTATTTCCCCGTAAACCACCCCCTCTACACCCCTAGCTGGAAGATAGAGGGGCTGAAGTGAAACCCGGGACCGGGTTGAGGATTGTTGCTAAGTGTGCCAGCTAACGGGGCCTCCCCGCTCGCGAAAGTGAGATTTCAACCTACTAACTCCATTTCCAGTCCATATATATTTCTGTCTCTCTGTAAAACATATTCTCCACAACCTATAATATACCTTATCCGACCATAACCTCTAATTTTTTTAATAGTCTGCTTTATTTCAATGATTATAAATAATTATTTTCCAGTAGGTTCTTCTTATTCTGTTCAAGTAATTTCATACAAATCAATATCATAGAGAAATACTATTTCCAAAAATTTGAATTTTATTTTTAATTTAAAAATTCAATACTATAATTTGAAATATGGAAAAAAGTATTTATAATAAATATTAATATTATTATATCATCATTGTAATAACTAATTGTATTTATCCAAGAGGTAGCCAGTTGATTCTTATTTTTCAGGCGGTCCTTGAGTATTTTGTTATCAATGAAAAATATCAAGGAAAAATACTATTTCCATGAATTTGAATTATTTTTTAAATTTATTCAGTACGAAGTTTTGGCATAAGAAAAACTTATATATGATACATATTACATTATTGTTCTAATAGTACTTAAAAGTAGTTATCCAGGAGATAGTAAGTTCTATTTTCCAGATAGTTTTTGAGTAGTTTCCAACAATCCATTATCAAGAAGAAATACTATTACCATAAATTTGAACTTTATTAAATTTATAAATTGAATACAATATTTTAAAATAAGAAAAAAGTAAATATGGGGCGTTAAGGATCAAACGCGGGTAATTTATTTTTAGTCAGTTCTGACTATTTTAATATTCTATTTCTAATCTTCCAGCAGTGCAGTAATTTAACTGTTTATTGTTCAGCAAGCATTAGTACACTAGTATTTGTATTTGACTGGATAATTCTAATAATGGATTGAAATTGGTCAGGGGGTGCAGTCAATGATAACATAAAATAAGTTTTGCTTGTATATATTTATACTTGTATATATATATATATATATATATATATATATATATATATATATATATATATATAGCATTTAACTACATACTTACATACCCTATTGCAGAAAATAAAAATATGCTCTTGACCAGTGGATCCATGGGAGACCTGATTAGGATTATATCTATTTTTAATATGACAGAGGATACGAAAATATGATTGGTCGAATGGTGCTTATCGGATAAAAAAATCGTTGGAAAAATATAACGTGACAAATCTATTCCCAGTGTCAGACCTATTACTGCGATAGAAAATTTTAGGAACCTGAGCTATCCTGGTTCGTACCTCGGTCAGACATATCCATTCACTGACCCCATACCCCCTTGTTCTCGCAATTTGCGGTGTATACAAGGGGAAGAATGTTTATTTAACATTACTTTAATTAGGATCTTGTTGACTTACGTCATTATATATTATTATAATTGATTTATTTTATTTGTTTATTAATTGTTATCATTTTAAATATTTTTAATTTTGAAGAGAGAAGGTATGCCCAGGGCCAGGATTCGAATCCGGGTCTCCCACATTTCCGTTGTGGTGCTCTAACAACTGAGCTATCCTGGTTCGTACCTCGGTCAGACATATCCATTCTCTGAAATATGCCCTGGGCATATCTTTTCTCTTCAAAAATAAAAATATTTAGAATTATAACAATTAATAAAAAAATAAAATTAAATAAATTATAATAATAAAATAAAAACGTTATCTTCCTAAAAAAATAGTTTTTTCTGTCATCTAATATTTATTGTTCAAAAATTCAATACGTAACGTGTATTAAGTTATGTTTACCGTTTCAAATAATTAAAACAAATTTGATCAGAAAAAGTAATAAAATATAGTCTTAGAGGGGAATCCTCAATTGAATATGAGACGTTCAGGATAAAATTTGGATAACTAAAAATTTCAAATAATGATTTTTTTTCGTTGTAGACACACTTCAAGTAAAATTAGTTTGTATATAAAGTGCAGCCAATTATTCAAAGATCGGTGATAACTTCATGTAACGTTAAGAATGTGGTGTTGAAAATAGACTAAGGTGAAGGCTTCTCTAAACGTGACTTGCCAAAACCATGTCCTACCGGAATGGGACTTTGAATTTGTATTCATCTTTCTAAAAGTAAGATTTATTTAGAAAAAAGTTTTGTTTTTTAATTTTTGTTATTTTGGACACATCTACGTATTTTTAAAATTATTTTATTTAGTTTATTTCTCATATTTTAATAATGTTTAAAACTGAAAAAAAAAAAGACAACTGTAATACAGGAAGGTGATTCGTCTGAGACCACGCTCAACCACCAGGTTTTTAGAGACTGGGTGAGCCCCAATTGCAGATCCCACAGAATCCATCCTTGGCTGTCAGCTGATTAAATAATGTATCTGCCATAGCTGTAGTAGAGCATAGGATCTTTAGCCCAGCAATTCAGTACTCAATATACTGAACTACCCAGCTCCCTAAGATTGATAAAAGGATGATAACAAGTAATAGACTCTATTAAGGTGTTACTGTTTTAAGCCTCAAGTTATATTTTATTTTTTTTAAATTGCAATTAAAGATCAAACATTTTTAGCTTGTTCTTCCAACTCAAAAGGTATGGAATACTATTATGATAGGACGGAGCACACATTTAATAGATCTCGACGGGAATCGTATAGCGGCTCCTTATTTTGTTTTGTATGTAATTTTATATTGCCTTCAAGGTTTTCTAAACTCGCTTCGATAGATTAACGCAATTATTTAAATACTTTCCTTCGACGCATGCGGATTTAATACTGACCTTGAGAACTATCACGGAAACAGATAAATTCTTAACCATGTCTTCGATCACTTAAGAAGTATATTTGACAGCTTCAAGAGGGGAAACTAGTATAAAGTTTTGTAGGAAATATAAAAACCGTAGAATTGATTCCGTTCGTTTTGTTAACGATGAGGATGTGCTATCTTATTGATCATCTTATTTCCTTGAATTGATCAAGGAAATAAGGGTCCAAATTCATGGCATGATATTATTTCGATTCGTGCAAGTGCTAAGACGACATTTAAATAGTAAAAGCCACTTCATTCCATTTTAGGACAGCGTCATCCGAGATACTCTCAACTAGCAAAACTATGTTATCTATCATACAAATTCGCTGAAACCAAAATTTAAGGAGTTTAGAGCTAAAAATAGGTCGAAACTTTGTCACAAATTAAAAATACTGTACTATTTGTGTAAAATTTGTTGACTGCATCCCAGACCATTTTCATCAGACCTCAGGATGCATTTCCATATCAGTATAAATTAATCCTTTTATGGAAGAGGGGACAGGGGGCAACCAGTATATTGTTGTCAATAATAGTGAAATGAAACCAAAGATCGACCACAGACATTTGTGCATTTTAATGAGAATAACAGATGTGTTCATCAATAATAGGATCTATATAATAAAGAATCAAACAGTATTTACATAAGTACTTACTTGTAAATTTAAACTAAAAAGTAAATAAAAAATTATAAATAAATAAACGCACATAGCATGAAAATTAATAGTCCTGAGTAACTTCTGATGGATAAGAGCTAATGATTGTAACTGATTATAGAGCATCTGGTTGAGAGTTAAGGAGATGTTGGAAAAGCATGGGTTCGAATGTGGATAGGGAAGAAACATGGCTGGTATTAGGTGGGTGTGAACACAGTAGGTGGAGGAGCGGGCGTGAAGGAAACGCTTGAATGTTTTGGTTTTGGGAACGATTGTAAGGTCTGAAAGGCGAGATCTTGTGCCCTGGGGTCGGATGGAGGATTTGAGTTGTTAGAGACTGTAGATGTATAAGGAGTGTTGCAATTGGTTTTGTAAAAGAATGAACCTGGGAAATATGTTCGAAAATTCAAGGACATATATGAAATTTAATCAGTACCCGTACAGCAGGGGGTCGCGTGGTACTCCCTGTCACCATTGCTAAAATACATGTTTTTCAATGGAGGATATTTTGAAGAAATTAGTATGTAATAAAAATGTTTAGTACTTTACATAGTAGTTAGTTAGACGAAGCTACTCCGCCCCCCTCCCCCGCCCCTCTCGACAACTCTGAAATGGGTCTTGAAGAAGGCCTGCAATGTGGGTCGAAACGTTGGCTCTTTAATAAACAGTTCTCCCTACTCAAGAGAATTGTTTTGCCCTCCACCCGAACCAATTTCTTCCACATTTAGTGCTTTAATTTTGAAATATGTTTTTTCACTATTAGGGTGGAGACAACCAGATTAGATTGTCTTTTTAATCAAAAGGGAATGTAATTAAAAATCAGCTATTCAAAAATTGTATATCCCATTATGAAGCGATAATTTATATACCTTTAAATATATTACGACCCCCTAATGACGGGCGAAAAATTCTTTCTTTCTTGTTCTGCATTCATATTGTACATTACTATTGGCTCATTGTCGTCATTGTGTTGATTAATTTGCATGTACTCGTACATTTAGAGCGAAGATAATTATCATTACGCACGAAAATCATAGAATGACATTTTAACAAGGGTGACATAAAGTCTCTATGAAAATAATAGCTTCTTAATCTCTCTATTGTTCGATTTTCCATTGTTATTAAGCCGGGGTCAATGACCTTCTGGTTTCAAAGATCGCCTTTTGAGATATTAATAGGTGTCATTCATCTTTGAGAGTTAAAATTTTGAGGTGAAAACCAGTTCTGCATAAGCCTTTGACAAAGCAAATACAAAACATAAAGAAAGCCGATGATACGCTTTGTATAGCCAGACTTAAGGAAAGACTACACGCACCCTATTCAGCCGTGGTCTGCCCACAAACCCTTGCCAGGAACTGACAAAAGACAGTATCTCAGATTCTTACTCGCTTCGTAGCCCATTTGATTCTGTTTGGTAAGGACATTAGTAATTACTTTTCAGAAAAAAATGTCTATCATTGACAATACTATGCCCCCTCCCTCTATCCAAAAAAAAAGATTAATCATTAAACATGGTCACAGTAATCTAGACCTTTTTCCCGTCGACAGCTCCAAACTTCCATTTTTATTTGTTTTAATATAATCCCGACTTATATAAATCCAGATCAAATCAGTCTTACAGGAATTTAAAGCAAATAATGACTGAAATATTTCGTTTTTTCCTATGACAGAAAATCAACAAATGAAACCACCACCATTATTGAAATCCAAAATATGAAAAACATGTTTTTTCCTTTTTCATTTAATCAGTGGAGTATTGACACAGTGAATTAAAAAAGATGGAAATTTGCAATTTTATCAATACATTTCAACATATCAATTAATCTTTATACTTTCGAGAGATCTAGATTTTTTTCATGTTATTTCTTTAATTTCATTTTTTTGACGTAATTAGAACTAAAATAAATTTATAGTAAACGAATATAAATTTATCGTAAAGTATTAAAATTTTTGATGAATTATTTTTGCCAAATTCCATTCCAATGTTTTGTTTTTTTATCAAAGCTTTTTGTGTAATAAATTTTCTATATCTAAGATGGAAATAATTTTTATTGTTTTCAATATTTTGTGAACCGAGGGTGAACTCTTATTGCTAGTATTTCCTTTGAAATTAAGTTACGAATAATTAAAATATTTTTCCAAGAGGATTAATCATAACTGATATCATGAAACGTTTAATATTCCATTGGCATAAGGACTTGGATCAAAATTGTTAGAAATAATTTCGAGGGAATTCTAAACCCTTCTAAAATCGACGTTTTATACACTTTAAAAATTATTTACATATATCTTTTAGACATATAGTACAAGACCATTATAAATATTGTCTGCTAAAAAAAAATAAAGGCAAAATTAACTTAAGGATAACACAGGAGAACTTAAGGGATCTTGGACTCTCACCCAAATTTTACGTCCCTTACGAAGGACGGCTCGGCTTAGATAAGGATTTTTTTACTCCCACCTGGTGGGCTTCGAACCCGCTATCTTGGGTTTAGTAGGTTCTTATGTTAACTTCTACACTACTTGAAGGATATAGAATTTTTTAAAGAACCCGTTCAGTTAAAGCTCCTTGAACATACATATTTTTTTTAATAATAAAAAGGATAAATTTAGAAAGGATCGTATGTTGTTTCGTAACCCCGGTGGTGAGGTGAGGATCCCGTCCTTGGCGGGACCCTGAGGTCGTATCCTGGAAGAGCCTAGAAGACAATCCACTTTCTCTTCCACCTGTTCCTCCGCCTCGAGATCAGCCACACCATCTACTACCAAACACGAGGGTCACTAGCATCGCTCACACTCCGAGGTAGTTTCCATCTTTAATTTACGTCCTTTGTAATCGGATACTTAACATCCCAGGGTCAGATCCCTTAGAAAGTTTCTAAATTTATGAAACGTAAGGAGAAAAGGCAAAATTCCTATTCAGCTGTTCTAGCGCTTCAATATTCACAAGAAAAGACAATGTTGAAGAAATGAAACTTTCTTTGATATTCTATATACCTTCTAAATTGGATAAAAATAAAAAAAACAATAACATAGGATAAATATCAAAAATGCATACGATTTATTCCGCCCAACCGTCGGGTTTTTCTCCCATTTAAATAAATAGCGTTAGTTAAACATGCTTTGGATGGGAAAGATGGGTATATTCAATCTATTGGTCCGGGTTAGATTTAAAGTTGACTGTAGCTTGAGAATCTAGGACCTGCGTAGAAGGTCTGCTGCGCTTAGGGTAGCCTTTCCACTACTACCCAACTCACTTTACTCACCCTTTTTTTTATTCTTGCTATTTATCTTTTTATAATTCCTCCATTATATCTTATATCTTAGGGATTTTTTTTTTGTTGCTTTTTATTCATCCAAGCTACTCTAGATCACAAGAGTGTGGGAGATACTTCCTCTCCCGCCATACCTCCCTTGCCTCCACCTCAGATTCCACCGTAGGTTGTTCACTAAATTGTCAAACCTCACTAAATTGTAAAATTAATAGTCACTAAATTGTAAAATTAATAAACAATGATCTGTGTTACTTTTCGGACAACTAGAAGTCCATTCAGTTCACAGCACGCGCTGGAGTGAGCAACAACGTCTCTGTGATACTTATTTCTGTATTCATCAACTTTCTTCGTACACACATGGTATTTTACATAGTTACAGTTCGTGTTTCAGTGAAGTGAAATGTGAAATTTCAAAGCAATTAACTGATTTATAACTTTACAATAATTATAATAAGATCGAGTGTTTCAAGCGACATCAGAGCATTATCTCGTGTGCAAGCAGCAGCGGGTCCATCCTCACCAACAGCCAAGGTAGGAGGACTCTTATCAGTTACCAGTACGGCCCCTGGCACCGAGGCTGGACGGTGCAGTGGCCAGATCAGTTCTGTTGCAAACTTTTATTTATTTTATTTTTATTATTATTATTTTTTTTTTCTTCCTTTCATTACCAGTTATATAAAACACAAATATGAAATTCCACCACCAGGTTTTGTCTAGCAGAGCAGATAAAAAAGCAAAAGCCAAGAGAAGCCGATCCCTTGAGTCAACCACTAGAGATAGTCCGACTAAACCGAAACCCAATAGAAGGCGCAAAGTTGATGCGCCTCCTGTGACTCCTAATGATAATTTAGAACCCGAGGCAGGGCCATCAAATCAAAATACCCAGTTAGGGTCATCTACCCTGGTTGAAGACTCACCATTCTACTCACCAAACAGATATCAGCCACTGACAAATCTTACTTGTGAAGCAATGTAGTCCACATCGGCCCCTAAAGTGCATAGGCCACCTATTTTCGTGAGACATATAACAAACTTTAAACTCCTCTGCACCCAATTGAACGATACAATAGGCTCTGGAAAATACTACTGCACCAGTAGGACTAATGACACAAAAAATCAATCAGACACGCCCGATACATACCGCAGAATTGTGAAATACCTTACAGAAACCAAGGCTGACTACCACACATACCAATTAAAGGAGGAAAGAGCCATCAGAGTGGTGATCAGGAAATTGCACCCGTCCACCCCTGCAGACGTCATTGAAGAAGAACTCACCGCACTGGGCTTCAAGGTCAGACAAATAACAAATGTCTGCAAAAACAATACTGGGCACCCTGAGCCAGGCAACAAAATTCCACTGCCTCTTTTCTTCGTTGACCTAGAACACTCGGGGTTGAAAAAATCTACGAGGTAAACAGACTATATTATACCCAGGTTCAAGTTGAAAAACCTTAACCCTAAGAAAGACATTGTGCAATGTCATAACTGTCAATCATACGGGCACACCCGGCACTACTGTCACCACACTCCCAGGTGCGTCAAATGCGGAAAACCGCATAAAACCGAATATTGTATAAAGCCGCGAGAAACTCCTGCTGTCTACGCATTATGTCTTCAAGGACATCCGGCAAATTTCAAAGGTTGTCAAACCTACAAAAATATAAAATCACGCGTTCTGGCAGCACGTCAGCCCACCGACGAAGCGAGAACGTCAAGAAGGCAACCTTCAAAAATTGTAAATGGAACAGTTTCCAAACTCTCCAAACACATCCCTATACCACAAATCAACCCTATACAAGCACAAAACCAGCCCCAGCAACCACAATATTCCATGAATAAAATTTCTATTACCCCACATTTACCTCCTCCTTCAAATGCTACTGATCTCACGACACTTCTCACATCATTCCTCTCTGAATTCAAATGAATGGTCACACCATTAATATCAATCCTAACAAATCTTGTTTCCCATATCTTTCCTGTCCCACAACATCCTTAAATGACATCCACCCTATCTATTCTCCTTTGGAATGCGAATGGTATTCGAAACCACACTGTCGAACTAACATCTTTACTGTATGACAAAAAAATTAATGTAGCCTTAATTACAGAAACTCGACTTACCAGTAAACGGCAGCTCAATATAACACAGTACCAAACCTACCGGACTGGCCATCCTGATGGAAAAGCTCACGGTGGTACTGCTGTCATAGTCCATCAATCCCTTTCCCAACAGTCATTTCCCCTACCTTCAAACGATCTCCTTCAGGCAAAAGCTGTTTCAATCAAAACCTTTTCCTTTCGTATCACATTAGCATCGGTGTACTGTCCTCCTAATAAATCCATCTCCGATTCCCAATTCAGCTCTCTCCTCGATTCCCTAGGGATCCATTTCCTTTTAGGTTCATGCGAAACATCAAGGGGGGATCAAGAACTACTAATTCCCGAGGCCGCATGCTACTTTCTGCACTTAATTCCACAACTCCAGTTTTATTTCTCCCGGCACTCCTACATATTGGCCCACTGATCCAAACAGAAATCCTGATCTCCTCGACTTTTTTATCCATGCTGGCTTAGGTCCCCTAAACTATTCCATAGAACGCCTTGATGAACTTTCCTCAGATCACAGTCCTTTGATCCTTACCCTTTCTGTATTCCCAATACCCAAACTTCCACCGCCATCATTTATTAGGGGACCAGTTGACTGGAACCTTTTTCACCAGCTTGTATCCGACACCATTGACCTCAGAGCTTCCCTGAAAACACCCCAAGAATTAGATGATGCAGTCGATTCCTTTACAATTCGATCCAACAAGCAGTTTGGACAGCATCTCCACCTCGTCCTTCCTTCAAACCCCGCAAGAAAAATCCATTACCACAAGATCTTAGGGATCTTATCCTTACCAAACGCTAGGCATCTTCACGATCGGAGACTGTATAACTACCTCACCAAACTAGTTAAAAAGAACCTGACAACCTATAGATCCGAAACCTAAAATGTCTATCTTTCCACACTATTCGCTTCTGATAATTCCCTTTGGAATGCTACCAAAAAGATATATATTATTCATATACATACATAAATATTTTCCATCCCCTCCACCGTGAAGACGGTTCTTGGGCTGCATCAGATGAGGACAAAGCAGAAGAATTTGCCAAACACCTTTCAAATACATTTATTCCACATATTGAAACCAACCCTACACACGTTTCCAATATTAATGAATTCCTCTCTTCACCCATTCCACTATCCTTACCTCCTAACGCTGTAAACCCCTCTGAGGTCAAATTCGTCTTACAAAAATTAAAAGTCCGCTAATCTCCTGGACATGACCTGCTAACCACCCAGATTCTTCAACATCTTCCTCAAAAAGCGATTATTTTCCTTACCTATCTATACAACTGTATCCTTCGCACAACTCACTTCCCTTTGTTGTGGAAACACTCCATCATCATTCTATTCCCTAAACCTGGTAAACCACCAAATGACACTTCATCATACCGACCCATCAGCCTGCTTCCTATTCTTTCCAAAATTTTTGAAAAGATCCTCCAGAAACGAATCCTACCCATAATAGAATCCAATATTCCTTTACATCAGTTTGGATTTCGTCCCAGGCACTCGACGGTCCAGCAGGGTCTCCGAGTTGTCGATCACATATCCTCTGCTCTTGAAAGCAAACAGTACTGCACAGGCGCATTTCTGGACGTAGCACAAGCTTTCGACCGGGTATGGCATACCGGTTTGCTGTTCAAGCTCAAAAGTCAGTTACCTCAATCCTTATTCCTAGTCCTTCGATCCTACCTCTATTCGATCGCTACTTCCAAGTGCGCTGTGATAACGAATACTCCAATCTTTACCCAATTCAAGCTGGAGTCCCACAGGGCAGCGTCCTGGGTCCTATCCTATACATATTGTACACCGCTGATATCCCAACTACTCCTGAAACCTTCCTTGCAACGTTCGCAGACGACACAGCCATCCTATCATCTCATCCAGATCCTAAAATGGCTTCCTCGAACCTCCAAAGGAACCTTTCACTCATTGAAATTTGGTGTAACCAATGGCGGATCAAAGTCAACGATGAAAAATGCAAACACGTGACTTTTACACTTCGCCGGGGAACATGTCCTTCTATCCAATTCAACGAAACCATCCTGCCTGTTTCCGACACAGTACGATACCTTGGCTTCTTTCTAGACAAAAGGCTTACATGGAATCCTCATACCAGACTCAAAAGACAAGAGCTTAACAGACGTTTCAGCCAACTATACAGATTACTATGTAGGGCCTCCCATCTTTCAATAGACAATTAACTGCTAATATACAAGACGATCATCAAACCTATCTGGACCTATGGACTGGAACTGTGGGGGACCGCAAAAAAATCGAATATCAGACGCATTCAATCCTTTCAATCCAAAGTCCTGAGAACTATTGTCAACGCTCCTTATTATGTCTCCTACAAAACCCTCCATAATGATCTCAACATTCCTTTTTTCCTCGACCTCATGTCGGAATAGTGTTTAAAAAAAAAAAAAAAAAAAAAAGAAGTCCATTAATGCACAAAATGAAACTAAAAGCTGAATTCACTGAAATACAAGACTTCTAGTGATTTGAAATTTCTTACTCTTTTAAACTCTGGTTATTAAATTTACACTTCTTAAGAAAAAGAATGCATATGGATTTTCCTGCAGTAGAGTTTCCAAGATATTGAACTGAAATATTAGTGAAAATATTAACGTTTTTCTTGAATAAAATAAAATTGTTGACATTAGCCCAAGTCGCCAATATACAATAGAGACATAAAGTCCATTAAAATCAAAAACAACATATAAAAAAATTCAGTACTTTCGCTTTTCGAAACCTATCATTTCCTGGATTATATTTGACTCATTTTAATAATTTTAAAGACTCATTTCTATATCCATTTCCACCCTAAAATTATTGGCTTATGTGATTCACCAATTTCATTGCACTATTGCTCAATGAAAGGCAATTGTTATTTATAGCTTTTCCATCAGGATGGTCAGTCCGGTAGGTTTGTGAGAATGCCTAGTTCTTTGCCAAAGGGATCGGTAACGGCGTTTAAATAAGATAAATGGTTAAATAAGATCCCTAAGATCTTGTGGTAATGGATTTTTCTTGCGGGGTTTGAAGGAAGGACGAGGTGAAGATGCTGTCCAAACTGGGGGATGGAAAATATTTATGTATGTATATGAATAATATAATATGAGTATGTATTTAAGGATCTTTTTGGTAGCATTCCAAAGGGAATTATCAGAAGCGGATAGTGTGGAAAGATAGACATTTTAGGTTTCGGATCTATCGGTTGTCAGGTTCTTGTTAACTAGTTTGGTGAGGTAGTTATACAGTCTCCGATCGTGAAGATGCCTAGCGTTTGGTAAGGATAAGATCCCTAAGATCTTGTGGTAATGGATTTTTCTTGCGGGGTTTGAAGGAAGGACGAGGTGGAGATGCTGTCCAAACTGCTTGTTGGATCGAATTGTAAAGGAATCGACTGCATCATCTAACTCTTGGGGTGTTTTCAGGGAAGCTCTGAGGTCAATGGTGTCGGATACAAGCTGGTGAAAAAGGTTCCAGTCAACTGGTCCCCTAATAAATGATGGCGGTGGAAGTTTGGGTATTGGGAATACAGAAAGGGTAAGGATCAAAGGACTGTGATCTGAGGAAAGTTCATCAAGGCGTTCTATGGAATAGTTTAGGGGACCTAAGCCAGCATGGATAAAAAAGTCGAGGAGATCAGGATTTCTGTTTGGATCAGTGGGCCAATATGTAGGAGTGCCGGGAAAAATAAAACTGGAGTTGTGGAATTAAGTGCAGACAGTAGCATGCGGCCTCGGGAATTAGTAGTTCTTGATCCACCCTTGATGTTTCGCCTAGGGAATCGAGGAGAGAGCTGAATTGGGAATCGGAGATGGATTTATTAGGAGGACAGTACACCGATGCTAATGTGATACGAAAGGAAAAGGTTTTGATTGAAACAGCTGTAGCCTGAAGGAGATCGTTTGAAGGTAGGGGAAATGACTGTTGGGAAAGGGATTGATGGACTATGACAGCAGTACCACCGTGAGCTTTTCCATCAGGATGGTCAGTCCGGTAGGTTTGGTACTGTGTTATGTTGAGCTGCCGTTTACTGGTAAGTCGAGTTTCTGTAATTAAGGCTACATTAATTTTTTTGTCATATAGTAAAGATGTTAGAGATGAAAATAGTTGACTGGATGTTCTAATGTAAAGGAGATAGTTGGGGGGCTGCAGTCAGAAAGAACACTGAATAAGTAATAAACTTATAATTATGTGCCGACGTTTCGACCGTTCCTTGACGACATTTGTTTCATCAAATAATATGTAGACGACCTCCTCCTTATCATCAATCCCAACATCATTACTGATTTATTATCTGCCTTCAATTCATACCATCCCCGCCTCCATTTTACCGTTGAAGTCGAATCCAATAAGTCACTACCTTTTCTTGACCTCCTTATCATTAAAAATCCTGACCACACCTTATCCACAAATTGGTATACTAAACCCACTTACTCTGGCAGACTTCTTAATTATTACTCCCAACATCCACATCACCTTAAAATTAACGTCGCTAAAAATATCATTCACCGTGGCCTATCCCTCTCTGAGGCCTGCTTCCATACAACCAACACCCACCGTATCAAAGAAAACCTTTTTAAGAACAATTTTCCTCCCTATATTGTTAATAAACTCATCCATGACTACTATAACCCCCTCACCCCCACACGATCGCCACATCCACCATCTATCCCTATATACAGATCCTTGCCATATATATCCTCCCTCTCTAATAACATTCAAAAATACTTACGTTCCTTTATCCCCTATTTACGTATTGCCTTTAAATCTCATAACAAACTTTCCCATATTTATACCCGTATCAAAGATCCTATTCCCCTCAAACTATGTTCCCATGTCGTTTATCGTATCCCCAGCTCTACTACTAATTGTAACTCTTCCTATATAGGTGAAACCAAAAACTTCCTTAAAGACCGTATTACCCAACACAAATATGCCATTTCTTCCCGTAACCATACCTCCTCTAAACTTTCCGAACATGCCCTTTCTTTAAACCACACTTTTGATTTTGATAATACGTCTATCCTAGCTACGGTTCCTAACCATGAAAAACGCTTCCTCTCTGAAACTATCCACATAAATTTAGATTCCTCCACTATCAATCTTAAGACTGACTCACATCACCTTTCCTCTACCTACTCCCAAATTTTTAACTTACTCAAAAAACCTTAAATTCTGTTACTTCGTCACTGATGTTTCTTTTGTTATCACACGATTGACACTTATAAATTTTTTTGTTCTAATTCTATTTATTTTATTTTATTTATATTAATAAATAGAATCTGTTAATTCGTATAATTTTTATTTTTAATTTTATTTATATTAATTTTATCCATTTATTCACTTTCCCTCTTTGTTTCCTATACTCCAGTATAGATACCTTCTATAGTTAACTTTTTGGCCGCTAGAGATCGCTTCTAACCTTTCCCCCTTCCGCCCTTAACGGTCTTTCCAGTATTAGTCAGCCGGCTTCTCTCTCCAAATAGGTACGTCCTTTCTTTATACTTTATTTATTATATATTTTTCTCTTTATCCTTTCTCCATTCTTCACACTATTATTTCCCCCTTATCATTTTGGCATCCATCATATGTTGGTAATCAAGAGTTAATATTTTTAAGCACTAGTTTTAATTTTTCAAACTTATTAATCCTATCTACCTTTTTTCAAACAGCCATTGTACACTATTGTTACTGTAAAATAGTTTTTCACTAATTTTAATTTTTCAAAATTCATGAATCCTACCTACTATTTTTCAAACAGTCATTGTACACTTATGTTACTGTACAATAAATAGTATTTCTATTACTCACATTAGTTATTGTACATACAGTTCCATACTTTTCTGTAACATGTAACATCTTTAAGATCGTTATCGTTCATTTTATATCTTTATTTTACTAGTTTTTCTTCATTCTTCATGTTCCAACCGTTTTTTGTATATGTAAATATTCTCATTTTGTTTCTTTTGTTTACCTCCTCCTTTCTGATTTTCCTTTCTATTATTTTTACTTTACTACCCATTCTATACATTTATTTTCTGTATTTTATTTTATATACGTTATTTATTATTTGTCATTTCTGCTCATTCTCTTTTATTAAATTAATTTACATTTATTTTATATACGTTATTTATAATTTGTCATTTCTGCTCATTCTCTTTATTTTATTAAATCTGTCTTACTTTATTAGATCTGTCATTATTTTCATTTTCTTGTCATTATCATTAATTTTGTTATATCTGTCTTTATCTTAATTTTATTATATCTGTCACTATTTTAATTTCTCCTCATTATCATTATTTTTTTAAATCTATCTATATCTTAATTTTATCACTTGTGTGACTTTTTAATATTCGTTATCTTCCATCTTCATTTCTGCCACTATTTTAAATTTCTACATTACTTGTCACCATATTATTGTTACTGTACATTTTTATAATTTTTGTTTTGTTTGTTTCTTTCTCATAGCCCTGAAGATGACCTACACTGTAGGTCGAAACGTCGGCACATAATTATAAGTTTATTACTTATTCAGTGTTCTTTCTGACTGCACCCCCCCCCCCAACTATCTCCTTTACAGTAAAGATGTTAGTTCGTCAGTGTGGTTTCGAATACCATTCGCATTCCAAAGGAGAATTGATAGGTTGGATGTCATTTAAGGATGTTGTGGGACGGGAAAGAGATGGGAAACAAGATTTGTTAGGGTTGATATTAATGGTGTGACCATTCATTTGAATTCAGAGAGGAATGATGTGAGAAGTGTCGTGAGATCAGTAGCATTTGAAGGAGGAGGTATATGTGGGGTAATAGGAATTTTATTCATGGAATATTGTGGTTGCTGGGGCTGGTTTTGTGCTTGTATAGGGTTGATTTGTGGTACAGGGATGTGTTTGGAGGGTTCGGGTTGCAGCGTGGCTCCGAGACTATTCGGCTGACCCCCTGACATTTCTGCATAGGAAACAGTTCCATTTACAATTTTTTAAGGTTGCCTTCTTGACGTTCTCGCTTCGTCGGTGCGCCGATGTGCTGCCAGAACGCGTGATTTTATATTTTTGTAGGTTTGACAACCTTTGTAATTTGCCGGATGTCCTTGAAGACATAATGCGCAGACATCAGGAGTTTCTCGCGGCTTGATACACTCTTCGGTTTTATGCGGTTTTCCGCATTTGACGCACCTGGGAGTGTGGTGGCAGTAGTGCCGGGTGTGCCCGTATGATTGACAGTTATGACATTGCACAATGTCTTTCTTAGGGTAAGGTTTTTCAACTTGAACCTGGGTATAATATAGTCTGTTTACCTCGTAGATTTTTTTCAACCCCGGGTGTTGGTTCTAGGTCAACGAAGAAAAGAGGCAGTGGAATTTTGTTGCCTGGCTCAGGGTGCTCAGTATTGTTTTTGCAGACATTTGTTATTTGTCTGACCTTGAAGCCAATAGCGGTGAGTTCTTCAATGACGTCTGCAGGGGAGGTTCAGTTCAGTACTAGGTTCAGAATTCTTTGTAATGAATTATATATAAACAAGGAGGGTGTTAGATATGTCCTTTAACATTCTAGAATTTTATCTTGTTGGCTGTCATCAATACGTTCAGTCACACATCATGATAATCCTGAAATACTGAGGCCATATAGTTGGTAGTATAAAGATTATTCAATAAAAGTGAGCAAAACTCTAAAAGAAGCATAAATTAGGGGGGGGCGCTCACAATGTTGGTCAGTGAGTCAATCGAACTTAGCCGGAATGAACTTGCAAGGAATTTCCACCGACTATCTTCAGATCTGCCACCCATGGGCCGCTCCCCTACGAAGTAACGAGATTTGTGAGAGTCTTACTGCTCAAAATATTCCTAATATTATTTGAATCATAAATATCATTATTGAGCGAATAGCGATGAAATAAAGATTATTCTGTTGCTATGATACTTGATTGTATTTAGATAAAAGAAAGAACAAAATTTCTTCTCATTTGTTAACTGATTTTCTGATGGAATGGCCAATGTAAAACATGAAAATTAATATAAGCGAATTTTGTGAAATATCAAAGAATCCTTAGCGCCAAAGGTTGAAGAGTCTTATAGAGTTTGAGGATTGCAGAAAGAAGTTACAACTCCATCACGAAGCTAATTCACGTAAGTAAAAAAATTATTTTTTATGCATAATTATTTAGACATTTTCTCTAACTGATCTCTTAATCTGCTACTCAGTTAATAACTTGGCTAGTAGCATAACTATGAATTATCAGGAATGTTTGATTGAGATTGAGAGAGAAAAGAACTTGAAGAAGAAGAGGTCCGCGTTGCTGGAGCCTGGAGCCTGGAGCCTGGAGTGATCAAGTGGTCGTGGATAGTTATCTCTATCTTGTTTTTTTTACTGATCGCATTCTTTACTCAATTTTCAATTATCATTTCTGATAATCAAGTATGTTCTCCTTTCTTATTATGCCTTACCAATTATTACACAATGTACTACAACTATATCTTTTAGTTTTTCATCAACTATTTTCATGCGTTATCGTACCCATGAAATAGTTGCTTCACTGTATTTCTCTATTTCAATTAAGTTTATTGATATATTAATTTTCCATGTTGCTATGTTTTATAGTCTTAAATATATTTTAAATATTCTAATTGATTTTGGGATGCCAGAGTAATAATTTAAGATGATTAGGTACTCAAATTATTATTTCTTTAAACGTAAAAAAATAAAATTTACCGATGCCCAGCATTTTCTGCAATTCCTTGACGTTGTTTGGTGCTTTTAATTCATTTATAACACGGATACGACCGGCATCCGGCTTATGCTCATTTTCATTGAACAAAAACCCCAACAATTTAACCTCTTTAGCAAAACACTGAGCTATTTCAGGGTTGAATCTAATATTATTTTTTCGAGATACACTCACAACATTATTCACTATGCGCTGTAATTCTTCCTCTGAGTCCGCAGCACACAAAATATCATCAAAATAAACTATTACTCCCTGCAAATGGCCAAAATACTTTTGGGTTAATTTTTGGAACAATTCAGGCTATACGGACAACCCAAATTCCATTTCCACAGACTTGCAAAACGCTATTTTTTTTTTCAATGAAAGGTCCTCACGAAGCAAACGTTTCCGAGTAGTTGCAGAACTAATGTCCCAAAAATATTTGAGCTTTGAGGAGTTAATCTTCTTAGTCCCCAAATTCGCATGAAGAGATGAGAGACCCAAGTTCAGCATAAAAGTGTTTAAACGGCTCTTCTGCACTCTCTTGTTTTCGATTTAAATACTTAAACACCTCTATTCTAATGTTTTTCTTCGGTATACAATAGTCTTCAAGGACAGCAAGTGTTGATTCAAGTTTCCTTGTCACTGGTTGTTGTAGTTATTGATGAATAAAATTTTAATGCATCTGATCCCATTAAATTTTAGAGTCTGCGACCTGACCTCTCTTGATTTGTTGACAGTTTCCGTTGCTACCAAATAGATATTAATTTCTTCTTTGAATAACTGGAAATTTGCCGAGACATTTCCTGTTGATAGGTTTAATGCACGTGGCTTGTTAAACTCCATCCTGAATTCGTATTCATTCGATTAAGTTGAAAACTTCAAAATTCAAACTGCCGACTTCGCCATGTTCTGTTAGTTAAAAGGAAAGTGCACAACTCACTTGATAACTCTATAATCATGAGGGATAACAACCAAAACTTGAGGGAGGGCACAGCAGTGTAAGCCACCTTACAACGTAATTACATAATATCCAAACACTAACCTTATTCTAAATTTGATTATTTTCCAGAGGTTGGTTGTGTGTTTACCAACTTACTAATTATTTAAACCCTCGATATATTATTCACAGAGTGCATTTGGCTTAAATAAGCACCAAAAGAATTATATTAAATAAACTTTATTCATATATGTGGTAGCCCCCAAAGAAAAGAAAATTTCTATTCTATTCTACTTTATTCATAGAACTTGAAATACGATTAATGATTCAGTAATATTACTATATTAATCGTATTTCAAATTTGCTTTTTACTAATGAATATTACTTATAAAACGGGATATAGTTCCAAAAAATGGGGGGGTGGTAAACTGAAGAATAGAATGGATCTACAGTCAACTGTATTTTTTATTTATTTATATAACTGAAGATAATAATTAATGTGAGAAGTGTATTTAACTTCATATACTGAATATGTTAATATGATTAATTGGAGAAAAATAATTATAAAAATAACGAAATTCAATAGAGACAAAAAATATTATTATATTATTGATTTATCCAAAAAAAAAAAAAACCTCAGAGTCACTGAAATTCCATCTAAAAATAAATACATATTTCGCCAGATCATGCTTCAACGAACGTGAAAAATATGAGATTCTATAACTGCAGACAAGATTAGAGACATGGTAATAAAAAGTAAAAGAAGTTTATTTTTTAAAGGATGGATGTCAGTTTTTGGTAGTCATATTTCAAGAATCATAAATGAATTTCTCATCTTATTTCCATCTACAAAGCTTATACTGAGAACTGAGTAAACGGATAATGTAGACATTATTATTATTATTATGGTTAATCTTAATGATCACAATCATAAGAATAAAATCAATATTGTCAACGGAAGATAAAATATTTTTTTTTTCTGGACGCTAGGGGTCATGTCGATCGACAATTATAAACTTGAACTTCCGAACTACTTAAAAAAAATGTATTGGTATAAAAAAAGAAACTACAACTGATGGTTACATAAGTTACAATACTAATGACGCGCACACTGAGCTGCTTGGCCTTATTACGCTAGCCTATTTATGCTGGTGCGGAGATCTGCTGATGCTGCAGTCGAGTCTTAGGGCAAATCCGTGTCTAACTCCTCCCTGCCGAAAATTGAAGCTTCCTAGCGAAATCACGAGTGAGCCCAGGGGTTGAAGGGCTGCTGCGGCGTGCCTCCTGCTGTAGGTGCCGATGGTCGGTGAATACTAAAGAGCTTTTTAATTTGTGAATACTTGAGGTATATATGATACAAAAATAAGTACAATACAATATTTGAGGAAATTAATTGCAGCATTTCAGGAATATGGATATATTTTTTTTTTTAATATTTTGTTTTATTTTATTTTAAAATATGTACAAATTTTAAAACCATGGTGGGATAATCCCTTACACATTTCACAGTTCACATTACAACGGTTACTGATTAATATGTTTTTGTTTTTGGTAAAATTTAAAAAACCAACAGAAAAGAGTACATAGGATTTACTTAAGACAAAATTTATGTATAATATAATACAAAATGCATATTATTTATAATAGTATGTGCTTTGTTCGTTTTTGTCTGTATTTTTGTGTTGTTGTTTTTGTATAATTTCCTATTTCTTGTATGAGTGTGTTGTCTGAAAGTTGGCATGAGGTGAAGAATCTGAGGGTTTGTTTGTTTGTTGATGTATGAATTTTTGTATTGTTGGGATATCCAGTTCTTTGTGCATTTTGGTGATTTTAGTATATATTCGATAGTTTTTTATGATTCTTAGACATTTGTTTTGAAAGATCTGTATTTTGTTAATGTGTGTTTTGCTAGCTAAACTCCAGACTGGGCATGCGTAAGTTATCATGGGCCTAATGACTCCCTTATATAATATTTTCTTATTTTTTTCAGATAATTTTGACTTTTTGTTAAAGTATGGATACATTTTGAATAATATTCTGCGGGCGCTATTCAGTTTATTATTGACATGATTGTTGAATAGTATTTTGCGGTCTAGAGAAATTCCTAAATATTTAATATGGCTTGATATAGGTATTGATATATTGTTAAGTAGTATGGTAGAGGGGAGTATAGGTCTTCGTTTTGTGAAAATTATATCTTCGGCTTTGTCAGTCCCCATTTTTTCAGATATTTGTTAATTTTGCGAAATGCTTCCTGTAGTCTTTTAATTATTGCAGTTATATTATACGATGATGACAGTATTGCTGTATCATCAGCGAACAGTGTGATATCTACATTATTGATTTTTGGGATGTCATTAATAAACAAATCAAATAATGAGACAGGAATCTTGCGGTAGACCCGCGTTTGTGTATCTATTTGTTGAGTGGCTATTGTTTGATGAAATAAAGAATGTTCGTTAGTTAAGAATGAGTATATTGTTAGAATTAAGTATCTTGGGATATTGTATTGTATTAATTTTTAGATGAGGAATTGAGGAGAAATTCGAATGCTTTTTCTATGTCAATGAGGATCATGCCTGTATGTTTTCTTAGGTTGAAATTTTTAGTGATTATGTCAACCACTCTCGCCAATTGGCCGGTTGTAGAGTGAAAGTGCCGAAAGCCAAATTGTTCATTTATTAATATATTGTTATCAGTTATGTGCTGGAGCAGTCGGTATTTTATTATTTTTTCGTACAATTTAGAGAGGATGTTTAGTAATCTAATGGGTCTGTAATTGGATGTAATTTCAGGGTCTTTATGTGGTTTAGGAATGGCTATGACTTTTGCTCTTTTCCAAATATTCGGGAAATAATTTAATCTGAGGCAGGTATTGAAGATTTTGGTAATATGTATTATCGTTTTCTTGGACAGGTGTTTTATTAATACTGCTGGAATATTATCTGGTCCGGGTGATTTGTTAATATTTAAGGTTTTAATCAATTTTGCGATTTCTCGGGGAGAGGTATGTTTAAAGTTGTTTTGTTCAGGTCTGGCTGATCTGTAATAGTTCACAGTTTTTTTTTACTTTTTTTTTATGATACATTGAGGTTAAGCTGTTTGGTGAGTTTTGGATATTCTCAAAATGATCAGCGATCCGTGAGAGTTTTTCTTTCGTATCAAATATATATTTATTATTATCTATTTTTAGTTGGGGAAGGTTCGGTTTGGTTTTCGTAAAAATCTTGTGAATTTTCCAGAAGGGTTTATCTCCAATTTTAAATGACTTCAAAGTTGTAGCCCAATTGGAGTTTCTCCATTGGTTCAGTTTGAGACGAATTAGATCTGTTAATTTGCTGGTGAATGTTTTTATTATATTTTTAGGATGGGTTTGTGCTCTGCACCTATATTTCTTTCTTAATTCTATCAAATATTTTATGTATTTGGGGAATTCATCTTCGTGGTTAGCTGCGTAGCTTTTGGGGATTGCTAGATGGGCTGATCTTTTGATTATTGATGTTAAATTTTTTATGGCAGATTCTATTTCATCTGGATTTGAGATAATAGGATTAATGTCTAAAGAGTTATCTAAGTGTTTTTTGAAATGGAGCCAGTTTGCGACTTTGTAATTGTATTTGGCGATAAGTTTTTGGGTTATAGGTTTTAATTTTATCCGATACAAGACCGGGTAGTGATCGGAACTTAATGCTGGTAAAGAAATCAGCCTAGAAATTGCGCTGAAGGATTTAGTCACTAGTAAATCTAGTGTGCTAGCTAGGTCTTGACTTCCCGTTGGTAGGGAAATAAGGGGGTGAACTTGGATATACTATTTCGAGTTTAAAGTGGGTAGCAAATTTTAACAGTTGATTACTATTTTTATTGTTATTGTGACAATTCCACATTTTATTTTTGCTATTGAGGTCTCCCATTAGTAACATACATTTATTTAATTTCATAAGGGTTTTGATTTCTGTTTTAATTAAAGGTTTTTCAGGAGGTAAATATGCTGATATGATTGTAATTATTTGGTTATTATTTAAGTTTAAGTTTATAGCAACGGCTTCAAGGTATTTTAAGGTTAATATTGGACAGTATGTGTGTTTCAGTGATTTATGAATGATCAACATAACTCCACCTCCATAATGATTACGATCTGATCTGTAAACTTTATAATTTGGGATAGATATTTTGTCTATTTCGGTTATATGGGTTTCTGTAACTGATAATATGTGGGGGTTATTAGAAGAAATAAATTCTTTTAATTTCCATTTTTATGGTAAACGTTTGTTTTTAATCTCAAAAGAAATCGAAAATTTATTGAATATTTTAAAATAAGTATGTAGAATAAATAGCTTGGTATTATTGAAGTGATAACAGGGCGAGATAAGAGGATTTGTTTACTACTCAAGTAGTTTCTGTAGTGACAGGTTATGAATATGTTGTATGAAATGATATTTGGTTCTATATTGTTATATATTAATATTACTGGAGTTTTATTGGTATGTAAATTGCTAAATATTATGTTTATGGATATTTTGAGTAAGATAAATACAATAAATATTTTACTTGTTTGGTGAATAAGTTGTTTGGATATCTTGCAATAACCCTTCATTTAGTTTAGTAGAGATAATATTCCTTCAAATAAAATGAAAAATTTGGATATTCCGTCTTCTGCTTCTTTCATTTTTGCTAAAATATTTTTTACATTCTTAAATATTTCTGTTATTTTCAGAGAGCTGAACATAGTTTTGGCTTCTTTGATCATATCCATTATAGAGGTTTCCTTGTCCTGTGGAGTAAATGAATTCGAAGGCCAATGTGATAGAAGTTTGGGGAGTGGTGGGAAATCTTCTCTTTTTGCACTGTAATTTCTTATGCTTGAAATAGTTTTTCTGGGTGGATTTTTACTTAGCTTAATGTTAAGTGTTTTTTCATAGACTGGGCATTCTTTTGAATTTGACTGGTGGGCTTCTTCACAATTAGCACATTTTGGAGAAAAGTTATCAATATTTATATTTAGGCAATCTTTGGTTTTGTGAGATGAGCATCTCATGCATTTTGGTTTTTTATTACAGTTAACAGCGATGTGATTATACAATTGACAATTATAGTATTGAATTAATGCTTTATTGGGATTGTATTTCTCCCATTTAATTATGCAGCTGCATACTGTTTTAATGTGGGTCATAATTTGTACTTGGGTTTGATCTTCAAGTGTGATTATCCAAGCTGGTAGTTTGACTGGGGTTTCATCTGTCTTCTTAATCATTTGTATTATTTTACTTACTTTCAAACCTTTAGAAATTAGATCTTGTTTTATGTAATCTATTTCTATGTTAGGGAGAACACCTTTTAGGACCATTTTTGGTTGAATTTCATTCTTAGGTGTGTAAGTATGAAATTCATATTTTTTTTTTTCTTAATTCTTCTCTTAATATTTTAAAATCTGTTGAATTATATGTAATAAAGATTGTTTTATTTCTTTTATAATTTGTTCATTTCGGTCGGGATCAATTTTACCGAATGTTATTTCGTTTGCCATAAGCTTTTAATTTTTGTTTAACGTTCCATTAAAAGTTCTGACCGTGATATGTAGCATGTAGCTCCTAGGATCATTCTAAACTGCCAACCAAGCACTTATAACTTGTTCTGATCTGCAGACAATATATCATACTGTTAAGATGGTTCTTATGTACACCACTAAAAAGGTGTTGAGAATTAATGATTCTCAATAACTGGATTAATGTAGAGTTAGCACGATTTAATATGCCTAAAGAATTTGAATTATTTGAAACAGTGTAATTGAATTTTTTAAGAATATTCCCTCGTAATCATCTCTAACCGTTTCCACGTTTGGTTCGCAATAAATACCGTAAGTAGCATTAGGTTTGATGTCTTCTAATAATTTTTCTTCATCAAAAATCTTATCGTTTTTCCATGGGTAAGCCGTTTCGATTTTGTACCGAAATTTATTAAAGGGTCTTTCTACTTGCAATTCTTCGTTTCCGCGAGTTATGAAAATTTGGTATTTTTATACATTAATAGGTCTGTCTGTCACAATAAAAATTTGATTATGGCTACTTTCTTGAGTGTTGCATCGCAAGATTTTCCGCGTCGTTAATATTTTCAATATCTGGTGCTTCCGGCAAAGTGCATTTTCGATATCATTTAAAAGTTCTTGGTATTCTGAAGTGTTTGGGGAAAGTAATGGTTCATCGTTATTAATTAAATTCTCAATATCTATGCCCATATCTTCTACGCCATTTAATTCATATACCTTAGTGTTGCTATCGATTTTTACTCTACATAATGCATCCGCGACTTGGTTTGTCCGTCCTTAGTGTTGTTATCGATTTTTACTCTACTTAATGCATCCGCGACTTGGTTTGTCCGTCCTTCAACGTATTTAATATCGAAACTAAATTCATTTAACAAGAAAATCCATTTCATTATTCGGGTATTATTATTTTTCATTGAAAATATCCATTGGAGGGGTTTGTGGTCTGTTTGTATCGTGAAATGTTGTCCATACAAGTAAGGTTTGAAATGTTTACAAGCATAAACAATAGCATATAATTCTTTTTCTATTGTCGAGTATTTGGATTCTGTATTAGATAAAGTTTTCGAAGCAAATGCAATAGAATGATCTTGACCTTCGTAAATTTGAGAAAGTACAGCGCCAACCGCGATGTTACTGGCGTCAGTAGTTAATACCACCGGTTTCGAAAAATCAGGGTAATAATTAATATGTTTTCGGTTTTCCTTAGAGATGAAGTTAATGGTTGAGCAATGCGTGCGAAATCATGAATGAATTTACGATAATAATCTATTAAACCTAGAAATTGCTTTATTTATTTCTCCGTTGTTGGTAGTGGGAATTTTTCGATTGCTTCTAATTTTCGTGGATATGTTTTGATTCCGTCGGGCGTAAGTATGTGTCCTAGGAATGGCAATTCTGAATGGAAGAATTCTGTTTTGGCAAGTTGGATAGATAAATCATGTTTATTTAATCTCGATATTACGTCCTCTATATGTTTAAAGTGCTCTTCTTTTGTTTTTGAGAAAATAATTATATCGTCAATATAAACAAGTACGTAGCTAATAAAGAATTCATAACCCTTTGAAATGTGGGCGGAGCATTCATCAGTCCAAAGGCCATGCGAGTAAACTCATAATGTCCTGTATCAGTTGAAAATGCTGTTTTAGGAATAGAGTCTTCATCCATCTCAATTTTGTGGAATCCCGAAGCTAAGTCAATAGTTGAAAAATATTTGGATCCGTTCAATTGGAATAGTTTCAGCGTTTAGTTGTCGGTGATCAATGACGACTCTAATTTTCCGTTTACCGGTCGCGTCTGTTTTTTTAGGTACGACCCATATTGGGCTATTATAAGGCGAGTTGCTTTCCTGTTGTATACCCGTATTTAGTAATTTTTTTTAATTTCGCGATCTACATCTTGTTTAAATTGTTGAGGATATCGGTAATTTCTTGTATAAATCGGTCAGTCAGTTTTTAATCTTATTTCATGTTTTAGTAAATTGGTTTTATTTAATTTTTCTTCTTCCGACTTTATAATACGCGGATATTTATTTAGTAAATTATTATCGAAGTTTGATCTTCTTTATTTAAATGCGAAACTCTTACTGATTATTCAATATTAATCATATTTAAATCTTTTTCATTTTCTTGGTTACTTATATTCATTTCATTTATACATTTTACTTTTATGTCTTTATTAATTAATACATTCATAATTTTTTATTTCTTTTTTATCATTTACCATATTTTTATTTTCATTCATTAATTTACTTAATTTTAATATCTTTCCCTTTATAATGCATATATCTTTAATATCAAGGTCATCGTTGTCTTTTATTGTCTTCATTCCAATGTTTCTCATAGTACCGATGCCTAATAGAATATCAAACTTTTTGTTAAAATCAGAAATTTTACATTTAATTAATAGTTCATGTTCTAGTCCTAAAGCGGCCCATACACTTTGAGACTTACTTGTACAACCAAGTTGTACAACTTGCCAAATGACGAGCCCACACAAGTGGAGACAGTTTGTAACAACATTAGTTTGCAACACGAGAAGGAAGTGGTTACACAGTCTGGCATTGGGCTCAATCTCCCGGAAGGTTTCCAAAAGTGAATCCCAAGCCTTAGTTAGCTCTCAAGTTCTTGTTTTTGTAATTGTCACATTTAATTCTCCACAATTCTGTCTGTTAGGCTTCGATACTTATCAATGAATGAGCGCCGCAGCTCAGTATAGTTTATTGTTGCCATTCTGTGAAATTGAACAGATTAAACACTAACAAAAATAAAGGAAATAACACAAACCTTTCTCAAATGCGGGCATTGATCAGTGTGCTCTCTAGAGAGATAAAATCCAAACTGATGTTGGTTTGGATGTTGTACAACATCCCCCTTCACGGACGAGCCCTGTTGGCCAACATTGAAACCACGCCCACAAATATCTACTTCGTTTTGTCTTATTTGTATGTTGTACAACTAAGTTGTACAACATATAAACGGAAACTGCAACTCGCCCCCACACGATACATCACCTCCAACCGAACCAAGTACCAACTTGGTTACACAACAAGTCTCAACGTGCATGGGCCCCTTAATCTGTTGCGAGATCTATGAAGATCGCTCCATGTTTTGACTTACAACCAGTAAGAGTGTTAACGATAAACTCTTCCGAAAGTATTTTAGTTCCGTTGGGTACAGAACTTGGTTTTATATAACCGATTTGTGAGCCAGTGTCGACAAGCCATTTATCGCCTTTTAAATCCGTAAATTGAAGAAGTTCGTCACATAAATGTAGGTCGTATCGTTCGGTGGCTCCAGTTCTGGTCTGCCTAGTCCTAAAAAATGCTCGAATTTATTTTCAAGTTCCGAAAGTCGCGCTCCTAAATTATCATTTTCTTCTTCAAGATAGTGTACTTCGTTACTGCGGACAGTTCTCATAGAAACTATATTTTGGGAATTCGGGTTAAATGGTTTAGATGGAAAAATTTCATTTGATTTATCGTTTTGCCTCCAATTATTCTTTTGGTCTCATTCTTGTGGCCGATATTGTTGTTTATGATATCTTTCGCGATTTTCATGTTGGAAATTTTGTGGTTGACGGAATTGTAGCGGTTCGTACTGATCATTATTTTGGGGATACCGATATTCGCGATTATCAAATTGATTATGATGTGGTTGATGGCGATTTGATTGTCTAAACCGATCGTTATTTATATATATATATATATATATATATATATATATATATATATATATATATATATATATATATATATTATTATTCGTTTCTGCGGAAGTCCGGATTATTTTTAAAATCTTTTTGCGGTTTTTGATTATTATGGTGATGATGGTTCGAATAACTCTGTACCCTCCTAGATGTATAGAGTGTCTGGTCCCGTTCATACATTCTTTCCATGATATCAAAACATCGATTCAGAATAGCATTCCTAATCTGGTCAACGTTCGTCAATACCATGTGGTTCAGGAAGTTATGATGCAAATTATGAAGAATATGACTATTAATTTCTCTATCTTGGCAATTCATCATTGCCTTTTTCTCTACAATCTTATCATCTAATTGTATTCGTGAAAATATCATTGATCTAATTTTAGCAATGCGGTTAATGAAATCAACGGGGTGTTCCCTTTTATGAGGAAAGTTATGCATTAATTCTCTCTTTAACTGTTCAACCGTTCGTGATTCTTAAATTGTTGGGTCAAGTAATCTAGTAGAGGCGTTATTGATGTAAAGTTATTGGTCAACAGGCAATCCCGAGCAAAATCCTTTAATTTTGAATTTACTATTATTAATAGTTGAGCATGATTTTGTTCTTTGTATTTATTATTTTCCGTACGCACGTTGTTATAAATTTGTCTTACATCATTTACAAAAAATACATCATACGGATTACCATCAAAATACATCAGATGGCCGTAATTTTCTTTGGTCATTTGATATGAGACGGACATTGTATAGGTATTATTAGTACTAATGTTTCTTAATTGAATTAACCTGTCACTTGTTTTTCCCATAAAATAATATCAAATTTATGTTTAAAAATATTTTTTATACCTCAAGTATTCCTTTAGTTGGTCTCCTGAAGTCCAGTTTATGTAAGTTGAGACAGGATTAAAACTCTAAGAGTACCTAGCCGAATCTCGCAAGCGGTGCCTTCAATCTTTTAAGTACCAGAGGTCTTCTAATCCTTGCAGTATTCTTGATAGTGCGAGAGATGGAGTCTTTCTGTGGTCTCTAGAATGAAAATGGCTAAGAACGGTTGCGATTCCTTCAAACTAGTCGAACCCAGTCCCTGTTCGGGCGCCAATTATTAACTTGAACTTCGAACTACTTAAAAAAAAATTTATTGGTATAAAAAAAACAAACTACAAGTGATGGTTACATAAGTTACAATACTAATGACGCGCACACTGAGCTGCTTGGCCTTATTACGCTAGCCTATTTATGCTGGTGGGGAGATCTCCTGATGCTGCAGTCGAGTCTTAAGGCGAATCCGTGTCTAACTGACTCCAAATCAAAAGTTGTGTCGATTGATATATATGGTCGCCACCTAGTGGGGAGATATTAAGACGAATTTTTACCAATGGTTTTAGTTCAGTATTATAATTATGAACGTAAATGTTATTAAATTCAGAAAAAAAATCATGTTTACTAATGTTAATTAAACTTACATCTGGTAAAAGTACAGAACTATTGTTACAATCTATTATTTTAATAATATTTACAGTTTCATATTGTTTAAGGTTATCTACACATCTCATATTAATTGTTTGATTACAATTAATTTACAATATTCTAAGTTTCCGTTTTCAAGAATAGAGGAAACACATTTGGAATTAATCTTATTTAAATTTAGACAATAAAAAATACAGTTGGCTATATACAAATTTGTTTTATATCTTATGTATAGAACAGATTTTAAATCAATGATATCCACTGGTAATTTTATAAAGGTATGAATAATATTGTAATGTGTAGAACAAAATATTTTACTTATTTTTTATATTGAAGAATGACTTCCACATTGTTTGATATTAATTTTATATTTTTAGGCAAATTTCTGATTACATCAGTCATTAAATTAGAATGAACGATTCCCATTTTACAAAATTCCAGAGACAAAGTTAAGCTTTTAATTTTGTTTAATGAATGCTTGATATGAATGTAAAAGTCGTAGGCTTCGTCATTTTGTTCTAAAGAATTAAAATTTTGTTTATTGATCATAAAATTTTTGTTAATTGTCGTTATGAATGTAAAAGTCGTAGGCTTCGTTATTTTGTTCTAAAGAATTAAAATTTTGTTTATTGATCATAAAATTTTTGTTAATTGTCGTTATGAATGTAAAAGTCATAGGCTTCGTTATTTTGTTCTAAAGAATTAAAATTTTGTTTATTGATCATAAAATTTTTGTTAATTGTCGTTATGTCTTTCTTATAGTCTTTTATCAATCTTTTTTGTTTACTGTTTTTTCAATGTTATGTTCAATTTAAAATTTTTTTCTTTTCGACGTTTGAAATTAGATTTGTAAGAACAGTTAGTAAGCGAAACATTTTATGATTTTTGAAATTAATTAGATATGCTTTAGTCAGATCCATTCAGAGTCTTCTGAAGATTTATTGCCAGTAATATTATCAAATAAAGAGTCCTCATCGGAAAAAAAGTGTCGTTTCTTTCTACGTTTAGATATAATAGGTCTTCGAATTTTGTCAACACGACTAGTGGTTTCATAGGGCTACACTGATTGCATTAGCAGGGAGCCATTCCTGCTACTGGATTCAGTGCGGCGAACCATCCACTATAAAAAATGGGTAACGAAACCACAGGCAGAACCCCACGGGTGGTTAAGGAAGTCTGCCTTTCTTGTAGGTAAGTATTTTATTCTTCTTTTACTTCCTCCAAGTTCCAGAAATGTTCCAATCTCATTCACTGTCTTTGTCTTTGTCGAGAAATTTAGCGAATTTTTCTTAAGTAAAATAATTAATGCAGGTCAGTACTATTTTATATGGGCATTTATTGTAATTGTAAAATTAGAAAAGGTAAAATTTGTATAACGAAAGGGTATGTTTTTAGTATAATTTTAAAAATTGTCAAGTTTTGAGCAATAAACAATGAGGCAATAATAAAATCAGATAAAAAACCGAAGGTTTTCACTTTAAATTTATTTAAAATAAATAATTTAATAATTAATAATAATATAACCAAGTACCTTGGTATCCCACAGCTACTTAAATTCAAAAAAGAGGTCAAAGAAACCTTTGAAGAGGAATTTAAGAATCGAGTCAGAAAACTACTAAAAACTAATCTATCAGCAGGAAATCTGGTAAAAGTTTTGAATACCTGGGCTGTTCCTTCGTTTGCATATACTTTTGGTGTAATAAAATGGTGTGACACATATTTGGAAAAATTGGACTGCTTCTTAAGAACTCAAATGGTTAAATCACGACAGCGTCACCCAAACTCTTCAGTGCCAAGACTATATATGCCCAGAAAACATGGAGGTCTGTTGAAAGCCTGTCGTTAACAAGAAGCAAGGCTTAGAACCTATTTTATGAGTAGCAGTTCACCGATGCTGTCGACAATTGCTGCCCTCGACTGCAACAATACAGCACTGAATTTGCTTCGGCAAGATCCAATAGTAATGCCAACGAGGAGAGTCTTACAAAATCATGGGAGGTTTTACAGTTCTTTAAATACTCCGGACATCAATTTAGAAGCGTCTGTCCGTTGGTTGACCACAGGAAAAATGTTTCCTGAGACTGAAAGATTCCTTCTGGCAATACAGGAACAGGTCATGGCAACAAACTCCTGTAGAAAACACATTCTGCACCAAGCAATTGAAGACAGATGTAGCCTATGCAAAGCAACGAACGAATCAATTCAACATGTCACCTCTGGCTGCCAAGCATTAGCAGGTAAGGAATATCTAACTAGGCACAATAATGCTGCATAGATCGTAAATCAGGCACTAGCTCAAAAATATAATTTAATAAACAATCATCACCAGTTTTACAAATACCAGCCACAGCCAATATTAGAAAAAAATGGTATCAAACTATGATAACTGACCATAATATACCCCACAATTAGATAAGAGTCAATTATATTTGACTCATTTTAATAATTTTAAAGACTCATTTCTATATCCATTTCCAACCTAAAATTATTGGCTTATGTGATTCACCAATTTCATTGCACTACTGCTCAATGAAAGGCAATTGATATTTACATCGCTACGGTCAATGATAATTGTTATAAATTAATGTAAGTAGGCCCTTGTGCAATTTAATATTTCACCGTTACATCTGTGCTAATCTTTTGTATCCGCCGAAGATATACGGAATATCGTTAACAAATACATGGCGACTTATGTAAATGTCTGCCCGCATAACTGTGACTGTTCGTGGTTCTGTGTCGTAAAATGATTCATAATGAGGTTGCTATAGGAAATCCGTCACGATAGTTCTCTGCCCCCTTGTTTTTATTGCAATAGATCTTAAACAAATTAATTTTGCATTTAATAATGATTTTTGAAGTGAAAGGTTCTTTAACCACGTTTAGTCACTTTGGGTAGGGGAAAAAGTTATAGGTTCGCAACACCGACATGCTCGTGGCGTATTGCGCGGAACTAGCGACACCTAGCGGCCCGTGTTTGAGTTATAAAATTTGTTTTAAAAAGCCTGTAACCACCACGACTCGTGAACGAGTCTGGGGTTCAGTACATGGTAGAGATTGTACTGTTTCATGGACAACGGTTCACAAATTGTTTTAATCAACTTTAATTTAAATGTTGGAATCCCATTGATATGAGAATAATTACATTTAAGAAAAAGTTATTTTAATAGTTGCGCAATTGACACTACAAATAACTTAAAACATCAATAACTGGTTGAACTTTTCATTTCCCTTAAAATATTTTATTTTATTATGTATTAAAATATTATTATAATTGATTTATGAAGTGCTTGGCAGTACAAATGACCTATGCATTATTGAACTTAGTGACGACAATAATGCTAAAAATGAAAATAAAGTTCATTGACATCCATGTAAATAAAAATACACAATACAAGAAATACAACTATATAACCTGAAAAAAAAAACTGTACCACTAAAAGCTGTGAATGGGTCTGGGGTTCAGTACATGGTAGAGACTGGACTGTTTCATGGACAACGGTTTTGCAAGGAGGTGACTTGTCCTACGTCACGCTCAACCGTCTAATCCCCCCCTTATTTTGGGTACCTTATTTTTATAATAGTTTATAGAGGGTGGGTGAGCCCCAGGAGGGTCCTAGATCCCATATGATCCATCTCCCGCCGCAAACAGACTAAATAAAAGTAAGTGCAATAAATATGTGTATATGTATAATTATTGTTGGGATTGTCAGTATTATATATATGTGAAAACCAGTCAAATGTTTAATAATTTAAATATACCAATTTTAAATTTAAATAATTCAGACTATATTTGATTTAGAAATTCAAAAAAGAACACAGTTATTACAAAGTTTTGAGTTTGTACTTATGTCGGCAGTTCTCATGACTGGCTATTTAATTTTTTTTTAATATGGGTTAGTAATGATTATAATATATTTTTAAATATTGAAGCTAATACATCAGTTCATTGAATAAGGCTGGGTGGAAAAGTTGGCACTTGAAAGTCTAAATCGACTACCTCTTTCCTAAATTTTTCAAAACAGCTCATATTTTCTAAATTTATTGCAATGTCTATTAAATAAAATTTATTGAAATTAATTTTGGTTATGTTACCAATGGCATTTAATTAACCTTTAGTTTTTTATAAATATAGTTGGAAAACTATTGGAAGTTAATTTTACCAATCCTAAATTCTGGCATACACATTTGTAAGTCTATACAAAGGTCTGTTGTACCTTTTTATATTCAGTCTTACAAAATTATAATTTTAAATAACGTCTGTCTATAATGGCTTGAGTTTCTAAATTTTTGGAGACTCAAAGATTTCAGGTTATTTATATTTTTGAAATCCTATGATATCTATGAAAATATAAATGAAGATGCGGCAGATCTCGAAGAATATCCATCAGTTCTTAAGTTTTTTCAGTTAGGTAGTTCGGTAGGCACACGATTCCCATTTTCATTATTTTGTTCGTTTCGTTTAAAGTCCCCATATACTATGGCTTATTAGACGATATTGCAGAAGGTGTTCTTAATTTTGCCTATCCTATAATTTGGAGGGCGACGTTCAATGCTCTATGGGATAACCATTTTACGTCCCCTCAAAAGGACGGTATAACTAAGGATTTTTTTTTAAATCCCTTTAATTATCCTAAAGCCACCTGCCGGGTGTCTAATACTTATTGCGTCTTTGTATGTTAAGTTGAGAAATGCCAGATTTTTTTTTTTGTAGGGTTGAATTTTGGTTTTCTGTTCTACTACTTTAAACAGGTTAAGCATGTTGTGCAGGTAATTGTCCTTAGTGGGGATTCTCGCTACTAGTTGGTTATTATTTTTCGATGGACAAACCATCAATTGCACACCTATCCTATAACAAGTAATTCTTGTTGACACAGAGTCCTCCATGGAAGACATCCTCCTAAGGCCAATCCCTCCTGGGAGCCTGCTGGTGTAGTTAAAGAAGAAGAGGAAGAAACGAGTACCTGAATCCGCTCTCTCCGACCTACTTCCCTGGTCCCATTGTCAAGGTCGCTTTTCTAGGTTACCCCCTCTTCTTTCTAGGTCACCCCCTCCCCTTGGAGAAAGTGGACTTCTCTCAGCGGCTCTCTTGACTAAAGGTCAGCCAGCATTTTTTTGTTTTATCTTCGCAGACCTTCTACATCACCGGGATGCTCGTTCCGAAAAATTTCATCTTGGTATTTGACCATCTTCATGCTTCAGTAGAAAGTTCAGCCCTGACATTACCCTCAATGCTTCCTCCATGAGTTATCGCTTCTGACTGCCCAGCTCTCATATCCATTAAAAATATCTTCTATTTACTTTAATAAATTATTAGGTTAAAAAAGGTATTAATAAACTATTTTGTTTCTTGATAGTAGTTGACATAGGCGTAACGAGGAGGGTTATTGGGGATGTAACCCCCCTATTGCTTAGAAGAAATTAAAAAAAAAATTGTAAGTAATAATTAAAAATAAATAAAACTTTGAAGGATTTTACTTTTTCAAAGTTATTACTGTGGGATTACAGAAGCAAGGGTCAATAATGCCAATAAAACAACAAAGAAAATGAACAAAAAAGAAACAGTTATTTTAATGAATAAAAACTACAGTAAAATGACAAACTACAATGTAATACAGTTTATTTACGATTAATTATATTATTATAGCGACAGTAGTGGCACCTAGCGGCAACAATAAGATCGCAAATGTGAGAAGAACAGCATAGACAATTCTTAGAATCTAGAAGTAAAGTCTGGATGGGTCTAGAAAGATCCCTATGTAATTAAGTATAGTAATTTATTGTAACCAATAAATAGGGTTACTTGTATTTAAAATCTACTTCTTGATTGCCCTTCCAAAAATAACATTTATAACTTCCAAAATAACATTTATAAAAAATTATAATCCATTTATTTAATTTGAAGCTACATGATTATAGTATAATGCATATTATACCTATATTACGAGACATCTTTTTTGACGGGAGTAATATATTGAAGTGGTTGACTGGTGGGGATTAACCCCCCCATGAGCCAACTCTAGTTACGCCAATGATAGTTGATCATTCATATATGTGGAAGAAAATAGTCCGGGTGGAGGTCAGAAAAAATTGTCTTAAATAGAGTTGAACTACAAAAAAAATATTGTGGTAGTCTCAATTTTTTAATGGTGATACAATGTTTCCCTCAAATAAAACATATTAAAAATTAACTAGTGGGTATTTATAGAATAACTGGGGCGTTGACATAGAAAAGGTATAGTATTCTACTAATACTTAAAGTTTCAATTGTAATATACTGACTATCAACGTTGAAAGGAACTGAACCGAATCCAGTTTTGACTCACTCCTCTTTTTATGTTATTGAAATGATTAATTACTACCTTTTATACGAAATATTATTTTTTTTACTTACGACCTTTTCCATGTCAACACCTCTATTGATTCCTTTAACAACCAAAATAAATTATTATTAACTATATGAATGTACTCGGAAAAGACTTATTCCTTGTGAATTTACATACTTGAATTATTTTATTTAAGTTATTGTTTATATCACTATAATGTTCCTACTTACATGAGATAATACGAATACTACTGTAACTGCCTGGTTTTCTCCTTCATTAAAAGTATCCATTTGATTGAGGCTGGATGAATCCAGGAGGTTTAGCAGACATCACTGGGTCTTTTTGTGGTTGTTAACATAATAAATAGTTCATTTTTATAAAAAAATTCTTATAAACTGGACCTTACTCTTCATAATTTATATATTGGGAAAGAGAAAAACCATTTTCCAGTCATTATATATTCTTGACTCCTACAACTATTCAAGACGTTTCGCCAGCATTGTGTCATTTTCAATCTTTTTAAATTTAGTTCCCTGCATCATTAGCAATTTCTTTATATAACTTTATATCAGTTACAAGTCTAAAATTCTTAAAGTTATATTTATCGGAGTGCCTCAGTGGTAGAGCACTGAGTAGCCATGCCGGAAATCCTGGTTCAAATCCCGCTGTAGGCACTTACTTTTATTTAGTCTGTTTGCGGCGGGAGATGGATCATATGGGATCTAGGACCCTCCTGGGGCTCACCCAGCCTCTATAAAATATTATAAAAATTAGGTACCCGCAATAAGGGGGAAAAGCCTGGCGGTAGAGCGTGACCTAGGACAAGTCACCTTGCAGAACCGTTGTCCATGAAACAGTACAGTCTCTACCATGTACTGAAACCCTGACTCGTTCACGGGTCCTAGTGGTTACAGGCTTGTAACTGATATAAAGAAATTGTTAATGATGAAGAGAACTAAATTTATAAAGATTGAAAATGACACAATGCTGTCGAAACGTCTTAAATAATTGTAGGAATCAAGAATATATAATGACTGGAAAATGGTTTATCTCTTTCTTAATATATAAATAATAAATAGTTTATTTGCCTCAATCGGTTTCGAATCCGGTATTAAAAACTCAGTAACTCAGCGTTCTACATACAGCTACACCGCTTCGACGACTACAATAAAGATGTCAAAACAGATCACGGGAATGACTTGAGTACCTCTATCGAATAAATTAGAAAAAAAACTTAAGGTCTTTGCTGCAAATGTTCACTGTACCTTTATAAAAGTAGATCTTGCTTGTTCTATTTGTATTTTGATTTCTTACGAGCAGTCATTCTCTTGATTTATAACAGCTTTCAAATATTTATTTTTCTCTTCTCTCTGCGTTGTTTGATTTCCTAGTACACGATTTACATTGGCTATTTCTTAGATATGATCGTAAACTTGGTCTTTTTGGCATTGAAAATCCGTGTTCTTCACTGAGTCTAGCCATCTTCTCCAGAAACTGTAGATCATATAAGAACTTCTCCATCATAATTGTATCATCGGTATCTCTGATATTATTTATCACTTTTCTGTTTACTTTTACTCCTACGCTTTCGTGCTGTAATTAATTTTTTATGATTTCATCTGAGTAAATATTGAATAACATTGGTGAAAGTATGCATCCTTGTCTAGCCCCTCGTCTTATTTGAATTTCGGTGGATTGTTGATTTTCGTCATTGACAAATGCGTTTTTGGTTGAAGTAAAAGCTTCAGATGATTCTGATGTCTTAGTCGTCCAATTTCCCCCCCTTGTTATGTAAGTTATAGTCGCGCTTAATTCCGGTTGTTAAATGTAAGTAATAAAAATAATGTCGCTTTTGTCCTATGGGATCTCACCCACTCAAATTTGATCGTGCAAAGCGTGAAATTTGTTTTTAAAGTAATTATAGGTATTAAATAAAAAAACACATACTCATCAAATCAACTATTGAAGTTTTTTACTTGGAAAGTATAGATTCATTTATAAGAATATATAGTTAAGTAGGTATGACCCTGAGTTCTCAATATCTCATCAGATTTATATCTCAATTCATGAAAGGATCTGATACCGTCTGGGTGTGCCACAGATGATTTTTAGACGATCTCCAAATCACCATTCGTTTTAATTTCTTATAGTACCTTAATTCGAGAAACAACGTGTAAGTTGCGATAATGCAGTGTTACGGTTCATGTATACCTGTAATTGTATGTAAATATATACAGGTAAGTATGCCACATAAATTAGCAACCTTGACTTTGACTAAACCCATATCAACAGTTATTAAAAAAATAATGATTTTAACAAATAAACTTCTATTACTGTAATGCAATGATGTGAAAATTTATTTAATTTAACATTTTTATTTATTATTTTGTTTTTGATTTTTGTGGTACGAACTTCAAGTGGTTCTTCTCCTGCACTTCATGGATTATGAACAGATGTTGCTCAGTACCACTAAGTCCCATCTTATAGACATAAATCTTACATTTTTTTTTAATTTTCATAGAACTAAATTATGTGTAATACTCGTGTTCAAAAGAAAAAAAGTTTTGGGTGCAAAATGAAATAAATGGAGATGATAGATACTGTTAAAATTTTAGTATAAGGCAATTGAAAAATCCGCAGATCCTTAATCCTCTAGAATACCAGAAAATAACTAATCAGTCCTCGTTTCAATAAATATCAAGGATATCACATCTCACATCAACAGACTAAAAACAGATGCAATCAGAGACAGCAACATCACTCCAAACCGTCAAAACAAATACACACCTGAATTGACTGATTGTATTTTCCGAAACATTTTGACAATTAAAGCTTTGTTGTTTGGACTTTCCAATTGGATTCTAATTTAGATTTTGGCCTATTTTAATTTTCTAATGAATGGAAAAGTAAAATTATCTAAGGGTAAAAAATAAGATATAATTCTAAAACAAACGTACATAATTACCACAAAATACACTTATCCCATCTCTTCGTAGATTATTTATAAATATTTTTGTTATGTATTATACTTTACCATGTAAATTGATCATTTTCTACTTTTTTTTCTTTTTATTTATTTATCTTGAGTTCATTTTGGACAAGTTTTATCTTCTTTATTTCCTTTCATAGTTGTTCTTCTGATTTCAATAGCTTTGTATAGTTAAACGATATAAGAATATTTATAATTTATAAATTATTTATAAGTCCGTTGTTACAGCAACAATACGGAGAAAATGTGGAAGAAAGTCGGCCTACAAATAAATGAAGCGAAACGAGCTGGGCTGAGAACCTGCTACAAGGACAAGAAATCTCAGCTGGCATTGGAAACTGTATAACAATGGAAATATTCTAGAAATTTTGGAATTTGGAGAGTATCGTCATTCAAGAAAGCGTGAATGATGGTGAATATTGTGAATGACCGAAACGTCAGCTTTGAATCAACTCGTCAAACAGTGAGTGCATATTCTGCATTTGTTATATTTTATAATATTTAATTTATTCTCTAAAACTAGGGTCTATGTGTGTGTGTACGGTCTATCCTTTAAAATATTGTTTATGTTTGGATTGTATAATTTTAGATTATTTTTTTTAGAGAAATACAATTTTTGAGCGGTAAATTAACTACAAGTAATTGCTTTAATAACCTATAGGCAATTGGGTAGCTCAGAGGTAGAGCGCTGAGTTGCCGCGCTAAAGGTTCCAAGTACGAATCCAGCTGTGGCAGAAAATTTGTTTAGTCTGTTAAAAGAACACTGTGGGATCTGTAGAACTTCCTGAGCTCACCCAACCACCTTAAGTGGATACCCTTAACTGGGGAGCATGGTCTAGGACAAATCTTTGCCTCTTTGCACAACTGTTGTCTCTGACACGTGGCTTTTAGTGGTACACGTGTTTTTTAAAATTTCCAATCACCACACACATGTATCTATCATATGATCATATACTGTTCATCTGTGATTTCTGAAGTGATTGAAAAGTAACAGGTAAATTATTTTTATAACAGTAATTAATTAAAAATCGTGAATTTTTGACAAGTAAAAGTAACTGAGGTAAAACTTAATGCAAAAATACTCACTATTGTGAATAGGACAGTCAGTGGAATTTTCGTCCCTAATAAATCAACCTCTCAACTTGGCCAGAGTGACCCGCTCTTTAAGAGGTTGTACTAATGACTCACTTAGAGATCACTAAACGAGGCAAGGTATACTTCGTTAATTAACTCATAACGAAGACAATGGACCTAACTGAATGGTCACGTTACACAGGTGCGTCCCCCGAGGCTGTTCTTTCACCGCCTTTCGATTACATATAGGGTTACGTTCTTCAATTGTTGAAACGCCATTAAAATCTCATTAAAATGTTCATAAAACTCTTAAAAATTCTATCATAAATTAATTAGATCACTATATATCATTCCATTATTGAATCCTCGAGTCAGCTGTTCTAAAATATATTGTAATGTAATCAACAAAATTAATTGACAATAAATATTCATTCTACTAACTAGGCTAATAAATGTATTCAGCTTTCTCATTGGATTGCTCATAAATTTAAATAATCAATTATCAAACTATTAAATTTTAATGTTACTTTTTTTTCTTGTCTTTTATATGTTTAACGGATCAATTTAATGAAGATAACCTAGATATTTTCAATGAACATCTTCTACTATATGCTCTTCATGAATTATTCAGTTGTGATAAAGATATTTACTTGGCCCCCATTCCTATCTTCCATTAATTATGGCTAATTGAAATTTTAATTTCTAATGTCACGCTGCACGGTGCGACTAAAGTTGTAATATAGTCAGTCGAAAACCCGTCCGTTTTCAAAAAACGACTGCCACAAACATATCGTCACGGTCAAAACAATACCGCCTATCTACAACTTTTGATTGAAATGAGTTCGTAACGGTAACGCATTCTACTGGTTGAATTGGACACTATTTAAAAAAGTGTTTAAGGTTGAACGCAAGGCAGTGCTGTAATTAGCAATTGAAAGATAACCGATGTACATAATATAATATAACATATGGCGCGGTTTTTTCTCTCTCCTGTAAAATCGCCCCTGTAAAAAGTGTAGATAGGCGGTATTGTTTTGACACCGACGATATGAAGCATACTTACGAACATATGAAGTTATTTAAGATCCAATTAAATAATAGAAATAATAATTGCTTAGGAATGATATGAGGTCCTCCATTAAAATTTTTTAGACCAGCTCCATTATTAGTAGTTTGTATTAGCTGCAAAATTTAGTTTTCCAAGGTTAGTTTCATTTATTTTTTATATCATTTAACTTAAATTATTTAAATAGTCGATTAATTAATTGGTCCTGCAACTTTCTCCTAGCTCCAACCAGACGTGTTTCTATAAAAGAAACCTTAAAAACCCTTGTGTAAACCAATAAATAAACGGGTCTCTTTTAGTGTTGTTGTTTGGCCTATCAACCATATATGCCCAAGGAAGATGACCGTGGGATTTTTTAAAGGGAGTAAAACATCTTTGGTTACGCTATGCTTTGAAGGGGACGTAAAATGTAAAATATCTGTATCCTAATTATGATTGGATAGGCGAAATTCGTGATTCCCAATGTAGCATCGACCGATTAGAAATAGCAGCATTATGTGAGGTAAAATGAATAATTAACCGACCAACAAATTTATGGTGTATGAAAAATACGTTCCCTAAGAAATGAGGATTCGGTGAAAACACCTGAAATTATTTCCAAATTATAGATAATTCCTGACCAGCAATCAAACTTATCAAAGCCTTTTTGTACGTTTACCTTTTTGTTATTGAAAGACCAAAATATGCCGGGAAAAAAATCGTGTAAATCTGTCTAGTCTTTAATAAAGTTGTAATGTTAATCCTGAAATATTTAAAATAAATTGAAGATTTGAATGCTTATTGTTGGCATAGGCGTACATTTAAAAAATATCAATTAAATCTGTTTTGATGCTCAAACAAATTTTTGGATCCACATTAACTTTTTTATGGAGTTTTTAATGAAAAAAAGTTGAACAAAATTAATGTATGTTATACTTCGGGTAGCTTAGTAGTGACTGTTTTATTTCTTATAAAAAACGAAATTGCTATTTTGGATATCATTAAACATTTAAAATCATTTTAATTTATCGGCTTTCGCCTCCGATTCAATCTCGGTTCAAGCTCAGACCCGCTGAACATCGTGATTCAGATTGAAGCACGTTGGTACCATAACTGAAAAATACTATGAAAGATAAACCTGCAAAAATAGTTATAAAAACTTCTAAGGCCATGTGCTTACCAATACATCAACGACGATCAGCAATGCTCAGTCGTAAAATTACTCTAACTTTCAACCAAATTGCATCGACTAATTCTTTCAAGGGTAGATTGTTACAATATAACGTAATTGTTTTATTTGCCTTTTAGGTATGCACTTTGTATTTAAAATCTTCTCATCTTGATCCATCGTTGTTTCGCGAAACCTGGGTTTCTAGGAATGAGTAAATTTAATGAAACTGAAGTTGGGATCTTTATTAAGCCCCTCGGGAACTGGTATACTGGTCCGGATAGAACAAGTACGTGCTGGGTTCCTGCGGTTCTATAAGCTGCACTATTGGCTGAACCGAGTAAGAGAGAGAGAGAAAGAGGGAGAGAGAGAGAGAGAGAGAGAGAGAGAGAGAGAGAGAGAGAGAGAGAGAGAGAGAGAGAGAAAGAGCAAGTTGGCAAGGCGTGGAGCGAGGATACGACTTTCGCCTCATGGAACAATCGGAGAAGAAAGTCTGAAGGCTTTCACCGCCTCCGATGCGCGGACCGCCCCCAGCTGCTATCATTGGCCGCACACAGCGAATTTCTACCGCCTTTTTTCGATATTTCATTTTATTCCTCGAACTGCTGAAAATAGAGCCAGGTCCCCGAATCGAATCCACAAATTACTTGTTACTAGCAGAATAGATTTCATTTTCAACCTGAAATCATACTTCTCACTGCTATTAAAACATAACTTGTAGAGCCAATAAATAAAGGAATACGTTGACAGAAGGTGTTAGTTCTTCAGCCCCGATGAATGAACGGTTAAGTCGAACTTTGTCTAAAATAAGATTCTTTAGTTGGGGAAGCAGAATCTTTTCCTTATAGTTTTTGGTTGGAATTGGAATCATAACATAAGCAATAACTCCATTTTAAGCCAATGTCTCAATTATAAAATATATGATCTTTTAAATATAAAAAAATAGTGCGATTCATAACATGCACACTTGAAGACATTGGCAGTCTATATCAAATATTTATACAAACATATATTTAAAAATATTTAAACTATTTAAAAGAGATTGTTAGATACTGTTGTACGAGGCATGCTCATGAATATGATGAGAAAAATACTACAAAAATGTTGTACGAGAGGTCTAACAAAGATAATTGAAAGAAGCTAGGCAGGAGGTTATGCATTATAATTTCCTTCACTCTCTCTATGCATACACAATTGTTTATCATTATTGTTACTACCAATATTATTATTGGATTTATCTTATCTATCTATAGTTTATAGGTACTCATTGTTATGCGAAGGAAAATATAATAATTTTTTAATTGTATTTTTAAAATGCTGAGTTGTTATGCTAGAGATTTCGGGTTCCAATCCGGCTGAGAGAGATACATTTTTAATCTTTTAACAGCAACAAATGGTCCTTGTGGAATCAGAAAACCCTCCAGGGTCACTCAGTCTTTACAAAATGAATATCGTTAATTGTAAAAACTTGGCGGTTGAGTGTGATTTCGGACACTTAATAATTCTAAAAATCACTTACCTCCATAACTGTCTTTGGAACAGTACAGTCTCTATCACATACTGAACCCAAGACACTTAATAGGTTGCTGCGGTATAGGTTTTTTTCACCAACATTTGATTATTGATGGGGTAGATCTAATGCGCTCACGTCTTTACCAAAATTTTGCTTTATTGTAAAAAATAATGATCTATATCCTAATTATTTATTTCCTAATTACCTTCAAATCCTGCTGGCATACTTTTATTTAATCTGTTAGCAGATGGGGGTCCTACGGGATCTAGGACCCTCCTGGGGCTCACCAAGCCTCTATAAAGTGGGTACCCAAAATAAGGGGTAAAAATCTGATGGTTGAGCGTGATCAAGGACAAATCACCTCTCTGCACAACTGCTGTCCAAGAAACAGTACATTCTCTACCATGTTCTGAACCTCAGACTCTTGGGTTGAGCGCTACAGGTTTTTTATTTTTTTTAAATTACCCTCTACAGTTTTGTTTGTTATTGTCAAAATATTTTTTAATTCAAATGTTATTTAATGTACATCTAATCGTGATTAATCACAGATATCTTTAACAAATAAATTGACTAATTTTTCACTTATGTAAATTACCAAATAGTATGAGTCGATTGGTATGTTGTATATGGTCATTGGCATGTCGTCTAGCCACCCCTTAACGGTTTTCCCGTTAAGTCCAGAAAGATTGCAACATGGTTGATAATCATCGATGATTCCAAGAGGTTATTTGGGTTTTACATATGACTAACGCGGATTCAAAATGATTTCGTGGGGACTGTATTTTTACTTATATAAGACTTTCTTTTCAGGTCGAAATCCTTCTTGCTATAAACCGAATAAAATAGTGTCAGGGAAAAACACGATGAATCATTTTTAAAAAATTATTATTTATTTTATTTTATGACTTATTAATTAAAATATATTATTTCAGCAACGAAGAACTCAATGAAAGTTAGGATAAGCTCAATTATCATCGCGAAAAAATAAAATTGAAATGTAGGGCAAAGTAAAGTAGGCCTATCAGATTAGAGTTCGTGCGACAGAAAAATGTTCATTTCTCAAAAGTGGGAAAATATTTGTAACTTTCATTTGAGACCTAAATAAAATTTCAAAACCGTCTCTGCCTTATCCAATGCCCCTTGAAGCTGCATAGATTAATTTTGAATGTTTATTTAAACAGTATTCTCTTCAAATTGTTGTCATCTGCTTTTATAATAGATGGAGGCAAACTAAAAGATTATCTATTCATAAATTTTATGTTTTTCAAATTAATGTTAAGGTTATTTTATTATTTAGGAATTAAAAATAATCATGATTCTCTGTTCACTAGGTTTGTTTTATTTGCATTTATATGATTTTGTAAATAATACTCTATTTAAATGATACTCTTATGCTATTATTAGCGAATGTCTCCAAAACGGTGAACCTTAAGTAGGCGATTTTTTTTTCTTTCTTAACGTTATTTTTGCTTTCCTTCAATTTCTTCATCAATAGTTCTTCCTTCTTTCTTGTGCCCTCTTTGATCTGTATTGTTTTCTTTCCGCTGTTTCTGGAGTGAATTTCTATACATTAATCTTATTTCTGAGTTTATCTTTACTGAGACATTGTTCTGCAGTAATAATTTCTGCTTTGACCAAATCTTTTTTAGTTTAAATTACCCAGATTATTGATGTTGTATGAGACTTACAAAATCCAATAGACGTTCAATTAGTCTGTTTTTCAATGATCTATAAAGATTTCAATAGAAGGCAAATGTTTTTAAAAATGTATAATTTCGTTTGTGAGTTTAAAAATAAATTTATCTTTTTAGTTTCCGTTACACAATAACTTTGTTATAACTATGACAACAGGCGTTTTTCTTCGTGATTTCTTATGTACGACGGGTTAAAATTTGAGATTTAGATTTAGTTGGGCTCCACCAAACCATCGAATTCCTCTCGTATTCAATCTTTGCAATCCAAAATCCTTTGCAAGATCCTAAAAGCTTCTTATTTTGTCACAAATAAAACCATCCATAATGACCTTAACGTTCCATATGTTACCGATTTTGCCCGTTCCAGATATCTATCATTCCATAAACTCCAGGCCCATCCAAACCCACTAGTTTCCAATCCTCCTAGGCGTCTGAAGAGATGGCCTCGGGACCTTCTATTATAGAAATGTTATTAGAGTGCTGCCAGCGGGTAGTGCCTCTTCAAGTCCTGTCATGTATGTATTATAGCTCTTGTACTAGATGTATATAATACAGTTGTAGAATTCAATAAAATAATTTTTTTTTTTAAATTTAGTTTGGCATTTACACGTCAATCGGATATTTGTAGATGACGTTAATTAATAATTTTTATACATTGTAATTTATTATAACTATAAATTGAAAATAATGGTTCAATAATGCTAAATAAAATTATTCTTTTTTAAAAGATCATAACGGTATGAAGTTATTTTTAGTTATATATTACTTATATTTTAAGTGAAAACCTTAATAGAAGACAAAAAACGTCTTTGAAATAAGGTAGGCTCATCTGCTATGCTGTCATGCATAACATATAATTTTCGAATGTTCTTCGAGCATATTTATATTACTCCAAGAATCCTTGAAAATCAAGTAATAGCAGACAGACTTGATGTTTTAAACAGATTGTAACGAATAGTTTATAGAAACCTAGCTCGAATCCAAACATCCATTATTATAATTATGAATGACAACATACTCAGTTGAAGCACACCAAGAAATAGAGAATTAATCATAATTTTAGGGCTGTGTCAAATTGCTAAGGTTTAATCAATAACTAACAATATTAGTTATTAGCCTGTAAAATCCTGTACCACACCAAACCGTAAAGGGTCTGGGGTTCAATACATAGTAGAGACTGTACCGTTTCTTGGATAACAGTTCTGCATGGAGGTAATTTGTCCTAAATCACGCTCAACCACCATATCCCCCCCTTTATTAGGGTACACACTTTACAGAGAGTGGGTGAGCCCCAGGAGGGTTCTAGATCCCATAGGGCTTATCTCCGGCTGCTGGCAAGACTTTTATTTCCTCTGTTAGTGTTATCTCCGGCTGCTAACAGAGGCAATAAAAGTCTTGCCAGCAGCCGGATTTGAACCAGGAATTTCGGCATGTCAAATGCTCACTGTATATATTTAATTAAATTGTTAAGTCAGAATCATTTTAAGGAGTGCGAATCATAAATTTCTAACAAATAATTTTTTTTTATAAACAGCATAAATGACTAAATTTATAAATTTTATTTACAATTCTATAAACTTCATCTGAATCCTACTTTGTTGTTTGTATTGGTTTTGAATTAGTTTTCGTGTTAAATTTTATCACCGCCCAGATCATGCGTGGAATAGTACATTTTATAAAAAATGGATTGATTATTTTAAAATTTAATTAAATTAAATTAATAATTATTTAAAATCTTTAAGTGTGAGGTTATTCACCTTCTGAAGATACTAAAAGCTTTTTCTAGTTATAAATATGTAGCTCATTCTCTCAAGACTCGCCGGCTCAGAACAGAGACTTGTTACAGTTCCAAAAACATGTTTTAAAATTCACATTGGGCGATTTAAATGCGGGTGCCAATGCCGAGAGAACGACGTTGTTTACTAAAGGATATCCTTGAAGAGACAGGCACTGAACTTGAAGTCGGTTAGAAAGTCGGACATCCCTCTCTCCATGAAGGCCACCTGCTTCAGGGAAGTCTGTGTCCATATTCGGGCCACGACCCCCTCGTATCCTGTAGGCTCATGTTTACGTTTTAGCGGTCAGCCCGCCCAATAAATCTTACCGAAAAGTGAAGAGAAATTTATTTTTAAATGCCATTACTCTATTTATCATGTATTCAGCATGTTTATGATTTAAAAAATAAATTACATTGAGCATTATTAGCTCCAAGGATTTGTCTCCTCTTTTTTATTTTCTCTTATTTTTCTTTATTTATATTTTACTTTTTTTTTGTTAATATTTTCTAGTTTATTCTATCATTATCTGACATTTACGTACTAGCTTTTTATTTAATCCTCTATCTTAATTTTAACCCAGTAATATAAATCTTACTTATTACTAAATAAAAGAAGAAATAAGGGGAAAGAAAGAAACAGAGAGAAAAAACAAGAGTTTATGAAAGTGAAATTTAGTATTTGCACCTACAAAGAAAGAATCATAGCAGTTTGACAAAAAGAGTATTCACGTATCTTAAAAAGTTAAAAATTTCTAACACGTGGATTAAAGGAACTGAAAAGGACATCGAAGAGCTCGATACTTCACTTAGACAGGAACTTAAGAATGCTACCGGTTTTCAAGAAAGACCAAAGAGAAAAACGGGCGCAATACGGATGCAGGAGATAAGGCAAACACGGGGAGAGAATGGAGGAAATATGGAAAAAAGAAAACAGCAGTTGCAATAGACGTAGTTCATGTTGGCTTGATCGTACAAAAAAACTATTTTTATACCAAAATAAGCCTTGTTGACCAAAAGGTTTTACGCCTCAAATTTAAACAATCCATTGAGCATCATTAACATTATTGTTAAGATTATAACTGTGTTGTAGAACATAATTATTTTCTTGTTTTGCAAAGAAGATATCTTGTTTAATTTATTATTTATTATTAAATAAATATATACTTTTTTATTATTTAAATTATTATTATTATTTATTGAATATTTTCTTGTTTTTCAAAGAAGATATCTTATTTAATTTATTATTGACTATGAATATTTATATACTTCATAAGTGTGATTAGCAAACTATAAATACGCTTTCATTTTAAGCATGTAGTAGGTATATGTAAAACATTCTTTTCTTGGTTATGACATCCTTCGAACTACGTAAAATGGTAGTTCTTGTATGGTCCTAATAATTTATTTATTCTTTGATATCTTGTATACTCGTAAATCCATATGTTTTTTTTTTAACGCAATTATGAATTGAAAACATACATATTTCTTTCTTTTATGTTGTTACATATATAGATTATTGAATTTATAGACGGTTTTTTTTTTTTTGTAGTACTTTTAAGCATTCACTCCACCGCAAGACATACCACATATGGCGTTTAGCTGTTGGTTCACACGGGATATGGCCAGTTAAATAAATATGAAAGTGAGATGTGAATTTTCGTTTCAAGGGTTCGCCGCAATAATTTCTCTACTTATTTATACTAGGCAGGTGAAAGTAGAATGAAATGGGATTTGTACGTATTTATTTTTTACATGGAATAAAAAAATCGTCTATCTCAATAAAGTTATACTGTCAGTTATATTCGTTGGGAAATATTCTGTTTGGCATTCACGGCTTTTTTTTATATACAACTTAACGAGTTCATTACACTTTTTGTCTCAGTAAAATTGTTTATTTGAGTACTGTCCTTTCATTCTGCAAGTTTGGGCTAAATTATTTATTTCCTATTTATCCTTATTTCCTTCGCTCTATGGTATTTCATTAACTGCATGATGTTTAATCCGATAAATATCATGTTTCTTATTCTTTTAAATAAACTGCGCAAAAGTGAGTACCACTAATTTTGTTGTATTTACTTTACCTACCATTTTAATATTATCGTTAAAATAAAAAACATTAATATTTAATAGAAATTATACTGCATTAAATATTAATGTAATTATTAAATATACAATAATATAAATGCTAGGTAAAATACATTTTACAAAAATAGCAATATCTTTATTCATTTTTGAGCAGTATATATAAGCGTTTTATTAATTTGTATAAATAGCAGTATGATTGGTTAATTGCGTCTCTGTTTAAAGTTAGTGTATTAAGAAAACATTCGTACGACCCTCATGGGGCTCACCCAGCCTCTATAAAGTGGATACTCTAGGTTAGGGAAAAAAATCTAGCGGTTGAGCGTGATTTCGTAAGTAACATCTCTATGTACAACCATTGTCTTAGAAACAATGGGCTCTGTTATTCATACCAATTACAGAACCCATGATCTTTCATACAATGTAGTGTTGTATTTTTTTTATAATGGGCTGTAGTCCAGTAGCTTTTAAGACTATTTTATTTTTAAAAATAAGCTTTTTACAACTTTTTTTTTATATTCCGCAATAGGATTTTTATCACCAAATGAATTAAGTTTCTGTTTACCTTTCGCCATTTTATTACTATTTAATAATCTCCGAAACTCTTTTATCCTTATTTTATAATGAACAGGAATGTAATTAAAGGAAAGACTGGCTGTACACAACATTACAAACAGAGCGTAAACAAGGGATATGTGTCTTGGTACAAGTTAGCACAAGGCCCACTTGTGATAAGTTTCAGTTTTATTTTCCTTGGCATTTTATGATTAAAATAAATATATTGTTATACTTAACAGACTTACGCTTTTATTATACCTGCCATTTGTAACAGTCTATGTTTACAATAAATCGAAATAGATACTTAGATCACTTATGTGTAGTTCTTTTGTATTCATTGCTTTTATTGTCCATAAGGTACTCTGGGAAATAATGATAAAGATTGTGCTCCAGTAATTAAGGAAACTTTTTGGACTTCGTACAAAACAATAAAATTAATTGCTTAGAGGATTGTCGTCTCTGAGTTGATTAAAAAAATAATAATAAAAATAAATATTGAGGGACAGTTATCTTTTTAAAGTCTGGTTTATTTTTTTATTATATGTTTGTGTGAAAATATACTGCAATTATAATATTTCATAAGAAATCATGTTATTAAAAATATGTAGCTTCTTGAAATTATATTTAATTCGTTAAAAATTTATTTGTTTGGATATTTCGTTACTTTTGTAGGCCAAAAAGCTGAAAGTTTACTAATTTTGATCTTAAAATATAATTTTCCTGGTATTTGAATGTTTTTTTCTGAATTTTTTAAGAATTTTCGTTCGTTACAAACTCCTTTGCTTCATCTATTTTTGTACTCAAATAGTAAAAAAAAAAAAAAAAAAAAATTAAGTTGCACATTTCTTCCTATCCTAATTATGCCTAGGTAGGCAAAATTTATGACTCCAACTAAACAAACAAATCTCAAAATTATTACAGCATAATGTATTGATAGATATGATATTATTATGTATTTTAATGTACATAAACGTATTGAAAAAATGTCTAAGAATATCTAGTTCCACATGAGGAATAAACAAAACATGGAATTACAACATGGATTCTATTGTTTGGGATAGGATAACAATTATGTTTTACTCCAAGAATATTATTGTTAGCCGCATTTATTCTTCTTCGCTAATATTCTGTAGTTACTGTAATTTCCTCCCTCTAATGACCCTTATATAACCCTTCAAATCTTATAGTAAAAAAAAAAAAACCTGTACCACTACAACCCATGACGTGTCTGGTGTTCAGTACATGGTAGAGACTGTACTGTTTCATGGACAACGGTTCTGCAAGGAGCTGACTTGTTCTGGGTCAGGCTCAACTGCCAGATTTTTCCCCCTTATTTTGGGTACCCTATTTTTAAAATGTTTTATAGAGGATGGGCGCCCCCAGGAGGGTCCTAGATCCCATAGGATCCATCTCCCGCTGCAAACAGACTAAATAAAAATCATGGCCTGCAGCGGGATTTGAACCAGGATTTCCGACATGGCAACTCAGTGCTCCACCACTGAGCCACCTCGCTCCCCTTCAAATCTTATAGTACCGAGCTAATATTCTATAATTAATGCATTTGGTTTCCAAACTTTCAAGTAGTATTCTTAAATCCAGCTCTTTATGCTATCGTACGTTTTTATTCCTGCTCTAATCTTTCGTAATTACCTATCACTAATCGAAAGAAATACTCTATCGAAATGGCACATTAGATCTTTGTCAGAAATAGCCTAAATTCAACTCAAGCATTTCCTTTTTTTCTTGCAAAGGAATCTAGACTAATTGGCTAGCCCTCAGGATCATTAGGACTACTCGCCGGTTTCCACACGATGGTACAAAGAACCACCAGCTGACCCAGAAATCTGCCTCCCAGTTTCCAGTCGACTGGAAGGAGGTTTGTTGAACTGTCTCTAACAAACCGTGGTCTGGCCCAGGGACCTGGGTTGCCGCAACCACGGCTTGTGCAAGCGCTCCCAACTCCCAGCCAGGTTCAATGCAGACTTTAAGGCTTCCATATCCAGCAATAACTTCGATGAGTCCGGATTCTCATGAATGAAATGGAAGAACTGTGTTAAAACAAGCAGCGAGAGACGTAAAGGGTAAAAAACAAGTACCCGTGGCGTCACGTATTCAATTATTACTCTTGAGTACAGGAAACAAAAACTCCTGCCTACCTGAGTATTACCTTCAACGGGTACCCAATCAAGAGGATTCGATACGCCCACTAGGCGACACTCGTACGAGGAGTACACAATTGACGAAATGTCCAAGAAGGTATGTCTGTCATGTGACCTACATGTCCAAAAATGTATTCAACAGAAGAAAAGACGAATTATTTGAAAGAATTTTTTACTATTTAAACTGTTCTAGGAATGTTTCGTGAGTGGTTAATGATGCGGATTAAATTTTAACGTTTAAATATCCTTACTTTCTTGCTCAGTGTCTATACTGACCTACTAACCTATTTCCAAATATTTTTAGTATAAAGTAGGGTTTGTTTTAATAAATTAAAAAAAAAAAACTTCCTCAATGTGATGAATATTCAAATCCGGCACTTGAAGATGCTTTTTTTTTATTAAACCATAATCTACATCAATAAAAATTGTTTGATGGTGTAATTATGTAAGCATGAAACAAAAAAGTAGGTGTAGTAAAATTATAACGCAATGATAAATTAAAAGTTAAGCGCTGAGTTGCCTTGTCGAAGGTTTCGGGTTCAAATCCGGCTCATTAATTATTTTATCTGTTAATAGGTGGATGGATTCTGTGGGATCTGAACAAAAGGTCTGACCTTCTGAGGTTCTTGAGTGTCTGTAGTTGTGAAGGAAATAATGGAGGAATAACCTGGTAGTTAAGATTCATCTCGGCCTAATCACATCCCTGCACAATCGTTGGATTAGAAACAGTACTGTCTCTACCATGTACTCTTCTCATACCCCATCACGGGTTGTAGTGTCACAGATTTTCTTTATTATAAATGTTACCCCGTATCATTTTTGCATAAAAAAGAAAATGCATTTCGCTTCATAAATGCAACAATCGTTTTTATTCCGATTTGTTTTAGTTTGGTGCATCTCATTTCAGTTATTCCTTCCTTAGCCTTATTCTCACGTAGATCTTCCTTTAATTGAAGATGTGTCCGGAGAAATGCAGAAATGATATTCTCACATTTGTTTAACATAATTAGAGAACCTCCTTGCTGTTGAATATTTATTATACTACCCGAGATCTAATATCGAGTTTTGTAATTGCCACCTTCGAAGTCTGATATCAGGAACTAAATTATGTATTTTTTCTCCATAAACGATTGTAGAAAATATAGAAGTTATATAGCTACAAAAAAGGAATGCTGTTTACACCATTTTTCCTAGAGAACGGTTTTTCAAGCACGTCTAAAGCTAAATGAAGCTATAGCTATGAACGGCATTCGAAGATTCCTCGGGCGTTATTGGAAAGAAAAAATAAATGAAGAGGCTTCCACAGAAGCGAATTCTTCGAGTGCCGTTAGCAATGGCGTTATCTACAATTCTTTTAATCTAAAAGTTTTCTTTTCTATTGGATGATAAGGAAGTTGATAATATAAATGTAATTTCCTCACTATGGGTTGTCCTATGATGTAAATGAAATTATATCTAACTGATAAAATGACAAATATTATCATGTTTTTTCCTGCAACTATTTAAGATTTGTATATAACTATCAGAAAAATGATTTTTCAAAATTTCAGTTTAGCTACATATATGAGGCGTAGAGGAATCTTCTGAGAATACTATTCTGCGAATTATTGTAAATTGTATAGAAACACACATATTTTCTCTGATAAATAATAAATATTCTGTAGTAAATTATCAATATTTCATACCTTAAAAGTTTACCTTAATGAATCTGGCCAAATATGATGGGAATGTTAAAAGGAATATTGATAATATGCATATCAAGTATAAATAGTGTATGCTGTCTGAAACAACCAGACAAAATTTTACTTTAGAATTTTATCTGACCTTAATTAATTTAATTTAAGCCTGTACTACTACAACTTATTAAGGATCTTGGGTTCATTACATGATAGAGACTGTACTATTTCTACGACAACGATTATGCAAGGAGGTGATTTTTCCGAGATCACGCTCAACTGACGTTTCCCTCAGTGTTCATCTGTGCTTGGTAACAAATTTTATTTTTTGTCTACGTTATTTTTTCTGAACATGGAACCTTTAGCATAGCAACTCTACACTTCATACACTGTGAGCTATCCCCCTCCCTAGGTTACTCTACGTTGTAGGGATATTGAACCCTAAACTACGTAGATGATTGCCTGCAAGGATTTTAAATCTTTAAATTAAAAAAATGACGTTACATAAGTTTGGTTTTGAAGTACTCAAATTTCATTACTATTTTTGATGTTCTGGACATTCTACATCAGGAATAGAAGAAGCTGGACTAACTGTTAAAGATCTTTCTTTAGGATCATAAACGACAACGCAAAGTCTCGATATACCATCCTATGTCCCTTCCGAACGCGGATGTGTATAACGGGCACTGTGAACGATATGGTAGTGTACCATTGGACAAGTAGATTAGCAAAGAGACTGAGGGATGTTCCCACGTGTATGGCCGCTAGGTCGGAAGCCTTAGCTGTGACCGCGATACCCTATACTGTCCTCTTCGTTCAGCTCTGAAAACTCTCCTCCACACGCATCCCGTTTACGGAGCTTAAGTAATTATAACTTTAAAGTCCTAAACGAATCCTTCAAGAATAATATATCATAAAATATATAAAGCTTTTACATACTTCTGTCATGAATAGTAAAATGGTGAACTGTCCATATACCAGTACTATAGAAGTTCCAAGTGAATGTTTAGTAGTTTCAGTAAATATAAATTGTAAATCAAACTACCATGAACATCAAACATAACATTATAATATATTATGCATTATATTTTATATTTGTAATAAAGTAATTTAGGGAATCCGAGGGCTAAATGTCCAAACAACCAACCACGGTTTACAATTTTTATATTTTTAAATTATTTTTAGTAGGTCTCGGAGAATATATCTTAATAGATTTTTTCGTGAACACTTCTATGAAAGACTTTGTATTCTATCTAGATTTGCAAAAGAGTTACCGACGTACAAACTGCTAATGTTTTAAATTGATTTGACATAAAATACACGATTATAATAAAAACTATTTGTTTGAGAAATTATATTGAGAAATTATATATTATATTTTATTTGTAAAACCTCCCCTAAGGGATACTAAGATATGGAGTAACCTGCCATTGAAGGCACTCGAGGGATTTTTTGTTTTATTTTTGTCAGTAGTGTTTGTTGTCAATAAGTTAGGTTGTCAAGTGCATGTAAGTATTTTTCAAGTTCTTATCTTCCATATCTGGAGTACTAGATTGTGGATGAGGCAATGGATGTTTAGGGAATGGGTTTGGTGGTGGAGTGTTATGATATTGTGTTTAATGCGGCATCGAGGGTTGAGGAGTTAACTAACTCTTAACTTGATAAAATAAATAACGCTAATTTTATTTTTATCGAATGATGTTAAAATCATATTAGTGTAATATGTATAATTTCACTTATAATAGTATCAGAAAGTGTTATCAGAACAATATTAACAATTAGCATTAGGTATATTTATTCTTTTGAAAATATCTGCAGCAAGTACTTGGTATACCAATTTTTAAAAATAGATAACATACATAGGAGGTCGGGGCAAGAGTGCGCAAATAGTAAGATTACGCAAATGTATTTTTTTCTAATAATGTCCTACTCAAGATAACAACGTAATTAAATCGTCTTATCGTTACCAACTACCGGGAGATTATTTTCTATTAGTTTCTGTCCAATTAAGTATGATTTAAACTATTATGCCCGCTTGCCCCGATCTCCTATATTTAATACTTAAAAAAAAATGAATGCACTACCAAACTTTTTCCCTAGAGAATGGGACTTGACTGAGACACTGTCATTAGGGTTGCTTCTGATTTATTAGCCAAAGGTGAATCTTGTTTTTTTGACTCATCTCCGCATAACTGTGGCCGTACTTCTTCAAGATGTCCTACTTTTTCAACTGCAGTACAATATAACGGCATCCGGAATTTGTAAAAAATAAATATTTTTCTACTTACATTAAGTATTTCATCATTTGATAAATGTATTTATTCCTGTTCTGACTAAACAATGTCTTTGTATGTACTGAAACCTACTATTATACCTATTAAGGGTATTTAGTAGGTAAGCACATTTAATATAAATATGGAGTCTTGTTTCCAATAACCCAGTAACAGTATGGTAGTGATTAATTTAATTACATGCGTATTCATTCTCACAGTAATATAGGAGGTATTGAGATGCAAAGGGGGATAAATCCAAATTTAGAAACTGTTCAGGAATCACAAACATATGCATAATTTAGGTTATTATGAAGTGATTATTTATTTGAAACAATTATTTTTAGAAAAATTAGATTGGCTTTGTCATGTTTTGAATAGTGAACCATTTACCACACAGAGAACGCTAAATTTGTGAAAAACATTAAAAAAAATTAAAAATTATAAAATATGGATTTATCCCTTTTTGCATCTCCACGTCTCATATTAAAATACCATTAAACATGTGTTTCATTTGTGTATCCAGGGAAATAAAACTATATAGCAACCGTTGATTAATATCACAAAATCACTGGCGGGATTATTGGAAACAAGACCCTAAATATGTAAATTTGTAGATGTTTCGTATTTAGTGATGTTAATTAAAGGTACTAACGTAATTCATATATTGAAAAGAAAATTAAGTTCTTCATATAATTTAAAACGAAATAAAATACAATGAAACTTCATTCGTCTTAACCAGAAAATCCGTAGACGGACAACAGTAATGCCTCAACCTAAATAACGAGACTAATTAGTTTTATTACAATCTAATTAAATACATTTATAATATATTTCTGTTTGGTCGCTAAAAATTATTTGCAGTAGAAGAATAACTTATATTTAAGAAATATATAGACTTGATTACAATTTTCAATTCTTATTTTTATTTAAAATTTTATTTTAAATTTTTTCACAAATGAATATAATTAACTTATAGTTTTTTACAAAATAGTTAATGCTTAAAGGCGAACCAGCCCCATTTTAAGTACTTTACTTTTGTTCATTTGTCTGTACTGAAGTAGGTAATTAACAGTTTAGTAGAGGCACCCAATTATTATTATAGAAATTGAAGTTCACTCTGGTACTTATTTTGTACTCACAATATGAGCCTATTAAAATATGAATAGCCCCCATTTAGTATTGTTTTCAGATATTAAGTCTGCACTAAATAAAATAATGAAATATTTTTTTATTTTAGAATTAAAAAAAAGGAGTTATAGTATATAAAAAACTTGTCATAATTTTGTTTCATTGCGTTCCCTGTATTGAAATGACTGTCAAGATCTAGGCACAATTCACATAGTATTTTTTTTATGCCGTCCTACATGAGTGACGTAAAATGGAGGTCTCGAGCCTACACGATATCATGTATTCGTGAATGATCCCTTTCCTAATTATACCTGGATAGACAAAATGTATTACTCCCTTATTATCGCAGTACATTATAGCATAATCTTATTAGCCATAGCAACATAAATCAACGTCAAATTAATGAACTAACTTACCCAAACTAATATGTCAAAAACATCTCTCAGATTTGAATATTTTTTTATGATTGAGTCCCTTATGAAAGACTTCACGGTGTTGCAATGAGTAAGCAGCGACTTGCGACAAAGAATCGCTGGAGTAAATCGACCTTGAATTACTGTTGAGAAATCGATTCATTTAAACTGAAAAATTCGATATTCCAAGCCCAAATCTTTGACACGTGTCAGTAAACTAAAAAATGTTAATACTCAAAATTCATTCCATTATTATGTTTATTTTGTGAGGATATGTAGTATTTCTAAGGTAATTTTATAGTACATTGCTTTTTGAGTTATGGAATATTGTTTATCTTCGTATTGGTCGATTATTTTATTCAAATTACCTTTATCAATATTTTTACCTTTTTTTAAATATTTAAACTGCAAAATATATTTGTTAGATATTATTTAACTTAATAATGGAATCCTTAGGATTTCATTGTGCATCACTCTAAATGGGCTGATAGATAAATCCAGCTGAGACAGATAAATTATTTAATTGGATGGATGCTGTGGAATTTATAGACTCTCCTGAGGCTCACCCATTCTCTATAAAGTGGGTACTTTACTACTACTACTACTACTAAAATGGGGGAAAAACCTGGTGGTTGACTGTTGGTATCGAATAAAGAAACCCTTGCACAACTATGATCCGAAAAGCATTACGGCCCCTTATATCGACAGGTACTAAGACCATTCATAGGTTGTAGTGTCACAACCTTTCTTTACAATTTTTTATAGTTTATTTTTACAGCTCAGCTTGAAGTAGTGAACGGCTTTCCTTTCAAGATTGGACAAGTTCGAATTTATTAATTTACCTAAAATATTGAGATCAATGACCAGTAGGCTTATTCAGATTAAATAAATATTCAGTTTGAATATTTAATATATGACCTGTGAAATGACTTGATACGATATTATTAAAAAAATCTTCATAGCTTCTTACATATTATAAACCAGCTTCTTTTTTAAAAATCATTAAAATTATTTAAATAATACATTTTATATAATAAAAAGTACTTTCTGTTGATAAATGCATAGGTACTTATATTAATAAGAGGAATATATGAATTTTTCAAAATACTGTCGTTATTAAATTAACATTAATGACATAAAAATATTAATGAATACATATTTTATTACTTAATTGGAAGTTGATAAATATTACTAATCTGTTGGTGACTGGTTTCGGACCTGTCGTAACGTTTGACCTCTTCGCTCGTTTTCTATGACTGATTACACCCACCAGGTTTGTTTTTACAAAACTGTTGGTAGCAGACTTGCCTAATAGTAATATCTTTTTATTCTCAATAAATGAATATCTTATTTGTTATTATAATTGTTAAAAATAAACCATTTCTTCTGCAGTATATCTTATATGAAATCGACAATATTATAATATATATATTACTATTACTATTATTATATTACTATTACTATATTATACTAAAAATAATATATCATGCGATTCTTTTCTATGTATAGGCAATATCTCAGTACTGTAATCTTATAGAAAAAAATAAATTTTCAATGTTAATTATACTATAAATACTTCTTTTAGGTACTTTTAGGCAAAGGAAAAAACATAAAAAATTAATCTTATGGCAACAACTTAAAACTTCATGATATATTTTATCAAGCACTGAAGGTCATCATAAAATAAACATATTTATTCCGGGTTTTAGGACCATTCACGAATAACCTTTGGCTTTAATGCCAACTCCAAAAAAACAATCTAGAACATTGTATAATATAATAATTTAGTATGGCATATTTTTTTTATTAATTAATTTTTTTTACATTAACGCTACCTGAACTGTCTTAAAGATTGTATACTTTTTGTCTTGTCTCACCACTAAACAATGGTATATTTTTGCTTCATCAAAATCATTGGAGCCGTTAAAAAAAAAAAGAAATTAAAACAAAAACTGGAAAATCGTTTATATAGTTGAGTCTTCCAGCTCGATTCGTCGCAATCCTGCTTAATGCATTTATCTTATAGATATTTTTTTATTTACGTGTTTTGAAACATAAGAAGAATTCTAAGGAAGTATTTTGTTCAAAAGTAGTAAATTACAAAGGTTACTACTACAACTCATACAGGATCTTAGATTCTGCATATGGTAGAGACTGTACTGTTTCTAGGCCAACGTTTGTGCAGGGAGATGATTTGGTAGAGATGATGCTCAACCGCCAGGTTTTCCACCAGAAGCTGTTCTCACCTAATAGAGGCTATGTAAGCTCCAGAAGGGTCTGAATTTCCCAAAGCGTCCATCCATGGCAGTGAACAGATTAAATAATTTACTTGTCAGAGCTGGATTTGATCCGCTCCCTAAATTACAAAATTCAATTTAAAAAAATGAAATTTTTTTAAAAGGTTAAAACGACTTAACCTTAGTGTCTGTTATGAAAATAAATCCATTGAATAAATTTAAGCCATTAAATAAAATATTCATTATTTCATTAGCCCACTTAAAAACTTTAATTACACGACAGTAATTATAGATAGGGCGGAGATCTTTGTTAAGCATTGCCTTTCACTCCCTCATAAATATCATATTTAATGTTTCAATATAATCATTATTTTGAATACTCATTACACTTTCCACTTTCTCCATGCCAAACAACGGCGCTAACATATATTTAAAATAATTATATCGCTCAATAAATATTTATAATTCTGTTGTTAGTTGTCAAAGAATGACATCTAGTTGTATTACTTGTTTATGGTGTTATTAAACTCCTCATGGCTTCAGGCCTCATGCTTGTTCTCCTTTATACCAAGTCGTAGCTAATGACTCTAGGCCAGGAAGAATATGAAAAGGAAGTTACGATGAGGAAATAATTTTCTGACTTTACGAGCGAGTGTGATTTGTTTAAGCACACGTCTCCAGTGCTTCGTATCCAAGCATAAGTACTCTTCTTCATCCTTGGATTTGTTTGCATATTCAGTGCCTAGCTTCAATAATGTTTCGTTCAAACTGATATCCCAGTTGTTTTTTTTAATCATAATAAACATATTAAAAAATTAAACCAAATATTCAAAAATTAGACATATTTAAGTTGTTTATTAACCCTGTATGCCTCTCCTTCGACAGCGATTTTTATCAATAAACCGTAAATACCATTCAAAGAAATATTATAATGCATTTGTATTAATTTACATACTTACGCATATAAGTTGCGCATAATAAGTTAATTACCAAATAACAACTTCTTATTCTTCATCACCACCCCATTTTCTTTATTTAATTTTCAATTATTTGTTGTTTGTCTATCATAGTTTTAAACTATTGTTAATTTGAAATATAAAAGAATCACCTCGTATTCACTCGTAACTTACAAGAAAGCAGTCTATTACTCTACTTGGCACCACAAAAATTTTAATTGCCTTTTTATGTATCAAATGCCGGCCTTTTTGAGGAGCTAATATTTTCAAAATAGTTATTTCAATAAACATATAGATTTCAAACCAAAATAATTAAATTAAATAAAACAAGATATTTCATTCGATTAATTTATATTCACTGATGATAAAAGCGACTTCTTTGAAATGCAGTAGCTTATATTATATGTACATTATAAATTATATACATTCTATAATAATCAGACTGTATCTAAAGAATAAAATATTTACTAAAAAACTGAAAGACTATTACACATTTTTATTTTATTTAAAAAAATTAATATTAATGAAAACTGTTTCGAACATGTCTTGGATGGGAAAAATGTTTTTCTTTATGATTCTAAAATATTGAAATATCCTCTTTTCATATTGATTCGCAGATGTCGCTTCCCACACGTTACTATTTGATTCAAAGTGCTATTATTAATAAAATTTATAAATATTATTTTATCCTTATTTTCATTGATAATGTTAAATCCGATTATTTCAGTATAATATTTTGATTTTTTGTATTTTTTACATTCAAATCATTTTGTTTTTTAAATATTTTTTATCTTGTTCAATCATCCTGATTAATACCTGCAATGTGGTTCGAAACGTTAATAGAAGCTTACTGTTTATGAAATTATTTTGAGCTCCATTCAAACTATTTTCCCCTTCGTATATATTTGTTAATAATAAATAATAATTTAAAAAACGTCATTTGATGTTAATTATTATTAATATTTTATTGATTGATATTGGTAAAAATTGAGTTATTATAAACATTTCTTAAAAATGGTGAAATGCAATTATGACAAAATGATTTTTTTGTTTAACACTCTATTCTTCTTTTAAACTTAATGAAAAGCATTTTCTACATTTTAGTTTTGTTTTTGTTTAAAGCGTATCGAATAGTTTTTTTAAATTAATATTTATTTTTCTACTTTTTGGTTCGACTGGCTACATAGACGTGTTTTTTTAAACTACCCTGCCAGTAGTCATTTGCCCGTCTCAAAAATCAAGCCCCGTATGCCTTAGTACTTGATACAAGACACTATCGTGCATTCAGATAAGAAAATTGAAGACCCTGGTCAGGATAATGAGACAAATTTATTAAATTATTCTACTTTTATGGGTCCTTGAGAAGTGTGCAAAGTTTCAATTCTATCCGATGTTTTGAATTGGCCGAAAATCGAGTTTAACAGGCGAAGCTTATAAAAACATATTAAAAATTGTCTCATTCCTATTTATTTATATATATTGTCAGTGTTATTATCGATTCATAAAATCCTGATGCTCTAACTAGTATAATAGATTAGTCAACATGTGCCTTACATGGAAGAGATTTTTTTTAAGATCCTGTTTGCTATCGACTATACACTCCATTGAGGATTCCCTCGTCGTAGAAGAGCCTGTTGGCTGAAATACATAAATATACGTGAGATATATAAAATAGAGATAAGGGAGAGGGGGGAGGACCTGGTGGTGGGGGTAGATCCGGGGCCTGACCGGGTTTGAAGGAACGGAGCCCTAGCTTGGTGTGCCACTGACCCACTAGCGCTCCCCTCCGAGCGACCTAGAAACTTCCCTGCCTCTCCTCCTTCCGGCATCTCCGTCTTCGCTCTCCATTTTTGGCCATCTTGTTGGATCTACCTGCTCCTTTGTTTATACCAAATCGTCAATGAAGGTAAACATACCGGAAAGTATAAACAAACTGATAGTTTTTATAATGATCGATAGAATTGCCCAGGGGGTGCAGTCTAAGATAACACAAAATAACGCGCCAGCAACTGTCAACTCCAAGTTAAATTAGTTCGAGGCGTCCCTTCAGACTCCACACCCACTATTTGGCTGCCCTGAAGATAGCTTACATCTTAGGTCGAAACGTTGGCCCAATAAAAAAATAAGTTTTGCTTATTTTGATAAACACTGCACAGATTTTGTTAAAATTGTATGTAGATTTAGGACTGGTTTAGATTCCAAATCCGAACTGATAGGTAATGTTTCCTAATTACTTAACTTATTATTTTTGCTAACTTATTATTTTTAATTAGTTAAGTTATTACTTTTAACTTATTAGGTGATGTTTTTTAATTAGTTGAAATTATTTTTTATTGTTTATTAGATTCAATCTGGTCTGTTGATATAGATATTGAGAAATAGGTTGGTACGTCTATGTATTAAAAAAAACAAATGATTTACTATTTGTTGTTTAATTGAAACAGAAATTCTGTTTCTTTACCTAGCCCTGAAGATGGCCTACATCTTAGGCCGAATTTTCGGCACAATAAAATAAGTTTTATTTTTGTTATCTCTAACTGCACCCCCTGATCAATTATATACATCATTAGAACTATCCGGTCAGATATTTTCCACTAAAATAGTTTGTATAGTTATTTAACTGAGGTTATGCACATTCCTTAATAAATAAAAAAAATACGTTATTTCTTGTCTCTGGAGCAGGGATCTACAACGGTGAGATCATGCAAGCTAGGATTGACATCAATGGCAGCTTTCTCCATCCGTTTCCACGTGAATCCCCGAGGAGATATTTACAAAAAACAGCGGATTGACTTTTAGGATAATTTAAAATTGACTTTTTTTTTTATTTTTCTCTGTTTAGTCAAGGAATTCCTTATACTCCCGAAACTTCAGGTCCAAAACGGGACTTAAACCATGATAAATACGGTGGCTAATTGTCAATTATAGACAAAATTACTCGACTTAGCTAGCGAAAAATCGCTTTTGATCCTGATCCCCTCAGATATAATCTATCTACAAATATATAATGTTATAATTATTATAAATATAATAAGTAGTCTCCATTGATTTACTACCAAATTCAGTACAAATTAATTCAGTCGAACCAGAACAGAAAAGGGCGAATTGGAGAAAGTTTTGTTTTAGTCGTAAATTTTGGTACACCTTCCTTAGTGGGTCACACAGCACCAATCTGAGAATGCTGAGAGATATTTTTTATAGTTCCTATATCCCATCATAAAAAAAAGGTTAACATTTTGATGCTAATTTAGTTCTTAAATAATAATTCGGATACAATTTTTTTTTGGAGAACTTGTTTCATTTTATGTAATAGAATATGCCTCTAAATTTCACCTTAAGCTATCATAACAAACTTTTGAAGGAAGTCTTTCCCACAGAGCCCAAAATGCAACTCTTGACCACGAATGATGTTTGTATTGATAAAATACTTCATCAAACATTACAAAAATTTTTTTATTAACCTATCATGAATTGATAATATGAAAATGAAGTATATGGAAGGTATATTGGGCTCCTTGCAGAGAACGAACTGTTTGTAAGATGGATTATGCTAGGTGACTTGGCCGAGATCATATGTAAGGTATAATGCCTCCTGAAATGGCTCCAGAATTACGGCATATATTAAATTATTAATTATGCCATATCGCACTTAAAAGATTAACAGATTTATTTCACATGAAGGAAATTGCGTCTTAATGTGGTACAGGATGCGGTTCTGAGAAGAGGCGAGTTCTGACACCGTTTTCTAAACTCGAAAACTTTATGACAGAATAATTTATTTTAAATGCAAATGTCCATTTAATTGGGATCGTTTCATAAATAGTCCTGAATCAGAATAAAAATGAAAATGAGTATTGAATATTACAGTCGAGTATTGTAACTGTCTTACCAAATGCTGTCTATGAAAGCAATTCCTTAACTTTAAAATCGTTAGCTATTTATACAATATTAGTTCATTTTAAACAAATAAATTGAAAAATAACAGCTTTTAGTATATTAAATTTTACCTTTAAAAAAAGTATTATAACTTATGACGGAGACAATTGCATATTGAGACTCTACAGCATGCTAGTTCAGTGCTGAGCACACTTTAATTTATAACCTTTTTATTTTTAAAGAGAAAAGATAGGCCCTCGGCCGGGATTCGAACCCGGATCCTCTGTCTTTCCGTGACAAGACCTAGGATCCGGGTTTGAATCCCGGCCGAGGGCCTATCTTTTCTCTTTAAAAAAAAAAAATGACCAATAATTATAAAAAAAATTTAATTTATAACCGTTCTCAGAATGTACCAACTGAAGAGCAACCTCCGACATACATTAGTATCTAAGAACAACAGTTACCATGTATGTATTATTAATACATTAATTCGCTTTTATTCATATAGATCTCGTTTCCGGATCAAACAATTCAATTAAATATTAATTATAATTTCCTTAAAATTACATAATAAAAAAAATATTGAAATTTACAACTGTATTATAATACAAGTAAATACAATGAATGATACATGATACATAACATGAGTTAAAGGTAAGTAGAGAAACTAGCCACTGGTGGTACTCAAATAATAAATATAACTTCAACGTTCAACGAAGGTCACGAGGCAATATTTCCGGAATTGAAGAAGTAGCTAGGTTTGAAACCAGTAGGTTTGAGTGGGAATTAAGTTTGTTGCCAAATTAGTAACAAATGGGACACTTAGGCCTCATGCATGACTTTATCTGTAACAAAGTAAGGAGCATTAAGGATTTTACGTAGGATTTTGAATTATAGGATATTTATCCTAGAGGGATATGATGGCTTAGTGGAGCCACAAGCTCAACTCTGTAAATTCAATTGGGTCTTATAATATTCATGTATATGAATCTTTTGTAATTAATTGGGAGTTAATCAGTTTCTTGTCGAACAGTTTCAGTCTAGCAAGAGAATAAATTAAATAATTAAATCATTAAATGAGCAAACACTCAAAAAGAGACACAAATTATAAATAGAAGACGATAGAAAAATGTCAAAAAGCAAAGCATTAACTCTCTAAAATCCTGGAAAAACAAGCCAGTCAACGTTTCGCAAATTCAGGCATCATGAGGACACACTAAAGGAAAAATCATATCAAAACCAATGGGGAACATCTCATATCAACTGCCCAAGCAGATCACATTGCTAAGTTAATTTGTTTGTGGAACTTCCTGGAGCAAGATTTACAGACAAACAGAGCTGTCTATGTTTTAAGAGTTTATTTGGACTGCTGATTTGAGATTTTCTACAAAGTCTTTGATGTAAATTTTCTTTTGGTATCCGGTTGATGCTTGAATTTTCGAAACGTTGACTGGTTGGTTTCCACTATTTTAGAGACTCTAGATCTTTAGAGACTTAGAGGCTCTTTCCCTTAGGGGAGTTTTCTATTGCATCTTACATTAACAAATGAAGACATAAGGCAGGGTAGATTAGGATTTGTGTTAAAAAATGGGCTACCTTTTTTTCCTATTTTTTTTTATCATGAATACAAAATCGTGGATAACAAAAACTATATAATTGGTTCATGCCGGCACAACATGAACTATGCCAGCTGACTCACTGACATATACTCACCCCCCCCCCTCTCCCTTCGTGCCACTTCTACAAAACCATAATCAGTGAAGAACGAAGGATTGAACCTTGCCCTTCCCGGCATGTAGGTTACTGAATCAACATTTCTGCCCTCTTTAAAAAAAATGCAGATGGTATTTCAAACAGTATACAAAAATACGATGAATACTCGTGGAAAGAATACTGGCACTAGTAACGTTATCTTGAAAGTTAAAAAGTTAGGTTACATTGCCTATCAAGCAGAGGAGCTCTGAAGAATCTTGTATGGCTCGGACTGAGAAAGTTCAAATTCACTGAGAATATTCAATCTCTTGATCTAAAAAATCATAACCGTTTGGTAATGGTTGTATGCATACTCAGTCGATCTTATATTTTTAAAATATTTTTTCAACATACTTAATAATAAGTGACAATTTAAAACTCTGAACACAGTTCTACAAACCGAGTTTAATTTTAATTTGATTCAGTATATTTTGCCCAACGATTTATATTAAAATAGAATTTTAAAAATAAAAAACAATTTGGAAAGGTAGATTGGGCGGATTCGCACAACTTTTTAAAACTGAAAACATGTAGAAATGAATATTTTTTTTATGAGTTTAATTAAATTTTTTTTATCCTATATTTATTTTATGAAGCAGGATTACTCAGTGGCCTTAAGTTGCTGTAGGATTCAGGTTATACACTAGTTGAGGCAGATATATTGTATATGCTGTTAACAGCCTTAAATCGACTCTGTTGGATCTGCAGACCACCTAGGGCTCACCCAGTCTTTAGTGGGTGGAAGACAAGACTGCTGGCCAAATCAGCCCACTGCGAAAATGTTGGCCTAAAAATAGTACAGTCAACAAGTAATGGCACTAAGATACTTTATAATGTATTTCTTTCTTCTTTTTTTTTCTAATTTTCTAATAATACTAATATTTCTTTTTTTAAATATAAATTTTTCTATGAATTCAAAGCGTATTTTTTTCTTGCGGTTAAACGAACTAAGGAATACGTTTACATAATTTAGGTTTTATCTTTTGCCAAAATATTTTTATTCCATTTTTAGCTCCTTCCTCTTGTTCGTCTTTATCTTTTAATAGCTTTTGCCCACGGCTTCGTACATTTTAAATAAATAATATAATTTTTTTAACCATCAGTTACTCGTACATCCGAAATTTCAGATGTCTAACTTCAAAACTGACGGATTCCATGCAATCTTTGAACCCCTATTATATTAAGGCGGTAACCCTTCGGGGTGGAATTGTCCAAATTCCTTTCTTAGTGCTCATTTAAGCTACACAAAGAATCTATCTGCGAATTTCGAGATGCTAAGTTCAGTGGTTTCTGCTGAGCGTTGATCGCTGGGTGTGTCAGTCAATCAGGTTACAGTTTTATATAAACTTCGCCTGTGTGGCGTGTTGGTAGAAAGTAGCCTATGCCCATCTCCAGGCTTGAGATCATCCATATCAAAGTTCATCGCAGATGGTAAGCACAGAAGTGAAACATACATTGACACTGCTTTACAAACGGGATGGACAGAAGTTTACTGTTGTTCGTGTCAGTAATGGACTATTTAGTAATGTTATTGAATTTATTGAAAAAGATTACTTAGTATAACGGCTTCACTGGCCGTACGGCAGCAGCGAGAAGTGAACTTTTATTTTTCTTAGCCCCTTTGGGTTTGAATGTTACTAAGTAGGATTAGGATAGGATGGAGAGGATCTCTTGTACTGTACGGTGAACATTTTAAGAGGACGGTGAGAAAAAGGAAGGATCTAATTTATTTATTTATATATTAACTTTATATTTTTCAGGTGATGGGACTCACCGTAGAAGTGAACTATGTTACTTGATTTGTTTTGTTCAGCGAAAATATGTAGATTTTGTGAATAAGAAACACGTGAGCAAGCATACAAACTTTGCCTCTTTTTCAATACTTTTTCTTTTATTGAACTTTTCACACCTTTGGAATGATATTTTCCTTCTTTCAGTTCTAATCCTTTCGAGCATTTTATTAACACTGACGGGCAACACGGCATAAAAAGTTCTGACATCAATTGAACAATATTACCCCTCGATCCTGGTATATCAAAGACCACCCAATTTTACGGTATTTTATCGAACTTCTTCTTCCCAAAGTATTTGTCCTCTTTGGATATTTGCGATTATAACGGACCAACTTATTTACCTACCGCTGTGCAAGACAAGTCTTTCGATGCTTATCCAGTCCATTGCCTCAGGTATTTGAACCAGGAGTGACGCCTGCGACATGGACCTCTCTCCCCTTCAATTTTGCCCTGTACGATTAACTGCAACAGGCGGAACTTTTCATTTTTCATCCCATCACCGAAGTATGCCAATTTATATACCTAGATTCTTTCTCTCGATCTCGAATATCTCAAGGGGCTTTTGTAATATCCTGGTAAAAAGCTGTCGTTGCTGACATTACGCACCCATGAAATTCTGAGCATTCGCTGATGACACATCTCGAATGCTTATAGACGGAATTCGAGGTCGTTAATTATATGTTTGTCAAAGTTGAAAATAATTTGAAATTACCTGATTTAAAAAATCTACTTAACTATAAATATTGTAAGTAAGTTAATAGTTTTATTTTAATGCTCCACTCCGTATTTCTTTCGCAGTATGTGGCACCGCGTTCAAGTGGCAGTGGGTCGGTATCGGTACCCCATTAGCGAAGAAAGTCGACGATACTCCTGTACCCACATTGATCCATGAACTAACCATAGAGACAGCCAATGGTAAAAAGGGACATAGAGCTAATGAAGATGGCGGTGGAGCAAAGAGCGCTCTGGTTGGCTGGCCCGCGCGCTCTCTTTGCCATCCAGGCCAGTCCGGTACAATCCGCTCATCATGTAAATGGAACTCCTTTCACGGCTCTTTACCGGCATCTTTACTACGCTAGTGGTTTTCGAGTGTACCTGCGTACCTAATGTCCAAATTGAGGGTCTCTCACATCGGCAGTCTGAATTTGTCATGAATACCATGGATCCAAGAATCTGATCATAATAGAAGACTATAGGTGAAATGTGCACTCGAAATGCACTGACGAAGATCTTAGAGAGTTATAGTGATAGAATTTATAAAAAACATTATGAGCGCTGAGCCGATGGTAAACGTTGAGTGGTAGATTGGAGAATTTCGTTATAGGTGATATTACGCGTTTGGGTGGTGATAAGTTGATGGAGCTTTGAAAGCAATGATTGGTGGTATCTATATCGAGCCTTCTGATTTGCTAAGTGGGGCGTTCAGGATCTAAAGTGGGTTGCTTTTTCACTATTTTTGCTAGTATAGTCAAATAATTTTGTCTGACACATTTGCACCTTTATTTTTCATGATTTTGGTCCGGTTTTGAAGTGACGGGAGCATAAAGGATTGAATTTTAATTTAACCTCTCGATACGTATTCCACCAATCAACAGCTTACTCATTTCAATCAGGATCACCATAAAAATCCCTAAGATCTTCCTTAAATTCTAGTATATACCCTTGTTTTGTACTTCGAACGTTTACTAGTCTAATAATTTTTTTAGGAATTCATTCGTTATGAACTACTGTACATAATCATTTATAAATGTTAAATTCTGGGAGAAACATAAAAAAGTTATATTTTCAGTTATATACCGGCTTTTGTAATTGTTGGGAATGAAAAAAAAATCAATAATATTCTAATTAATTTTATAAATTTTAATGAAATTTAAAAAATTTAATTTTCATTTCATTGCATAAATATACCAGCCGATTGGTTATATATTCAGACAGAGTATGAACATTGATCTGTTCATTTTTCTTTCTCTACTTGATATTCTCCGTTCATCAAATTATCTCAAAGTAGCTTACTTTTTTCGTTAATTATAATAGTTGTACAATATCCTCTGACAAGAAAAATAAATAAAACAAAATGAATCATTCGATACTCCATTCATACTGATGATTTTGTCAAAAATCTAGACAGGAGTGTATATATGTGTCTGCGGCTGTAGTATCTGACTACTCCAGTAATCCATATCAATATGTTGCGGGATTCATTTGTATTGTAATTTGAAGTCATTATTTCATTTCTAGTAGCATGGACAATAGAATGGATGGTTTAATTTTTAAAACCCCACTCTTCTAATGTTGGCAGGCAATATTTATAATCTGTTGTGATAATATGTATTCCTTAACTCATTCTACCTCAACTAGAATTTGTATATAATAGCAATTATCCATATACATAATTGAAAAAGATATATAAATTAAGAAATAATTACATAAATTTAAATTGAAAAAAAATCTGTCCAGGTATTCTTAATTTTTTTTATTTTGTTGAAATCAAACTTAAAGAAAAAATGTATAAACTGATATCTTTAATACAATTTGATAATATCAGTCCTAAATCTGAGTTGTCCCCAGGTTTTGGAAAGGATTTTAATACTTGAACAGCTTTTTATCAATAGTGAATTTAGTCACATTTCAATGATAATGGATAAACAAATATTTGTTTTCATAAATGTACTCATTTAGCTTATTTTAATCATTAATTTTTTCCATATTACAGATCAATTTTCACATCAAGCCACATTTAAATATATATTTGCTTCACATCTCCATAGGTCTCTTTACTTTTTTTTTTGTTTTTTGGTAATAATTTTCCAAAAGTTGATATGCATTAACTTTAGATATAAAAATACTATAATAGCATTTGGTTATGATAGCAATGTAATGATAATATAAATTATATTTAACTTAGGAAGAAACAAAAATATAGAATTAATTGGAAGGGTTTTACATGGTTTCTCTAATGAAGGTCGAGTATAAAAAATAATAAATAATTTGTAGAAATTTCTTTGCTCATTCTTTTTACGAAACCATCGGTTTTAAAATAAGGGTAGCATAATATCTTGAAAAAAAAATGCATTGTAAGTACTATAGATAAACCGTGTTTGAAGAAATAAATAATGGGATAGCTCAATATTTAGAGCGCTGAGTTGTTACGCTGAGGGTTCCGGGTTCGAATCCTGCTATGTCAGATAAATTATTTAATCTGTCGCCAGCTATGGCTGAACCTTGTGGGATATATAGACCCATCTTGGGGTCGCCCAGTATCTATAAACTAGTTAAATTGAATTGGGCGAAAAACCTGGTGTTTGAGCGTGTGATCTCGGTTAAATCACATTCCTCCACAACTGATGTCTCAGAAACATACAGGTTGTACTATATGTTAATTGTTCTAATAAGCTACATCTATCATGAATATGTCAGTTGCAACTTATATTTCGACCTTTTTTAAATTTCATAACACTCATTGTTTTATTCTTATCATTTTCTTATAAACCTAATCCACTAAGTTTAGAACCTTCAAAAAATTATTTATTGCCTTCATAAGAATGGTGAAACTTACAAGTTAATACTTAATTATTTAACTTTGTTAAAAGTTTCATTAAACCATAAATTTCAATTAATATGATAATTTGCAATACAATATCTTCAAATTCTATCAAAATGAACTATAGAACTTCTCAATTGTTTCTTATCGATGCATTTCTTTCTTAAAATAATTTTTCATCTGCAGTATTTTTGAGAGAATATTGTTATTAAAAGGTTCTTATATTAAGAATGATTCATTTTGAGTACAGCATTAATTGTTAGTGTGTTATTAACAAGGAAATTGTGGAATGTTTTTTTATCCTGATTATTCTAGGACACTTTGGAGATCTACTCACTGAGCAACCGAACTTGGGCCAAATCAAATTTTCTTTTTTAAAAAATTGACTATCAAAAAAAGTATTCTTAAATTGAAATTTATAAAGGATTACAGTTTTATTCAACTAATTAACTAATTAATTATTAGGTTATTGCATGCTTGAGGTGTTCGTTCCACTGTGTATACTGCAGATCCTCTGGTAAATAAGTGACGTTATCAAATAGTAATAAATCATAATTTTCCTAATTTTACACTATTACATCTCATTTGTTTACCGCAAAGATTTCATTGTCATGTATTTGCGACTTCTGCTTGTTGTGTACTGTAAATATTATACAAAAAATATTGTTGGCATTCGTTTTGAGGCATCGGTACAAATTCTTGGGCGTTTCTATGCATTTCCATTTGTACGTAAAATTATATGATAATGATATAAGCTATGAAATGTTTAAATTCTTTTCCAAAAAAAAAATAATCAATTTTATACATTTGACAGGTAATTATTATATTTGAATCTTATGTTTCTGTTTCTAATGTTCAGCAACAAACTTTACCTGTGAATAGTTAATAAATTGGTTGTAGCCACCATTTTTTGTAGCGAATAAAAAAAAATCCATTTTCCGAATTTTTTATTTTTATTAATTTATCAAGAATATATTTGAAAGCTAAAGTTTTATAAAAACTGATCGAGGGACTGAGATAATTAATGATATTGAGATATAAAAGTGTAATGTAAAATGTAAAATTCGAATTTAGTCATCCTCTAGAGTCACTAACTTTATTATATTCGAAACATGATATCCGTATGTGTGCACATGCCTATAATTCGATTGTAATGTAGTATATGTATTTTAGTTAATTATTTTTATTGAATAAATGTATGTATTTGTATCGTTGAAGCAAATATATGTGGTATGTTTAACGCAGACAAATTCTTTTATTTTATTACTGATATTTTTAAAGTAAATATTTCAGAATTAATTACTTTTATGTCTTCATTTGTTAATTTATCTAATTGATCATTTTTTCTACATTTTTAGATCGGTCTTAAAATGTTTTACCAAAATCCGCCAGAAATTAGTTTTTTTTAAATAATTTCTTTAATGAAATTCACAACTGTATTAAAATAACACAACAAGTAAATATAATGATTGCTACGTATTAGCATGAGAGACAAGTACGGGAACTACCCATCGGCAGTACTCAAATAATAAGTTCAACTTAGAAGGTCACGAGGCCATCTTCTCTTCAGACACCTCGGAGGATAGAACATATTAAAATTAAAAATCTGTTCATTTTTCAATTGTATGCTCACAATATATTTTTGCCACTTATTTTAAATAGGAAAAGACTTAGTTCAGATTAATTTTTCTTGAAAATCTATAAAATTTGAATCACTCTCTTCTTCTTTTTCTTCTGGATGTTCAATTTCCATAAAATACTGGAAAGTACTAAATTTTTTATTCATTCCTATTTTAATTTTGATAGGGTAGAAATAAACATAATAATTAAAGAGTGTTGACTATGAATAATTTATTCACATATTTTTATATTAACAATTAACAAAATAACACAAGAAAACAAAGTGAATTGTTGTCTTTTTCTTCCATACTCTACTATTGCTTATAATAAATTTGTAAAAATATTTATTCCAAAATAGACTGTTTTTTATTTATTTTTACAAAAAAATATATTTATATCTATATATAAAAGTACATATTTGCACCTTGGAAAGGTGCTCCACAGCCTATTACATTTAATAGTTATCAGCCAGGATCGGAAGCCGTCAACGTTAATTTGTGATAGAAAATTAAAAGGACAGAATAAAATTTAAAATTTACCTTATATGTACCCCTAAATAAAGTTAATTTAACCAAATAGCTATAAATACATTCATACAACCACATTTTCTATTTGTACATTTTTTTTAAAATCAATTTAAATACTTGGATATTTGTAGATACAAATTACATGCAAACTGTATACACGTATACAGACAGCTCATATCTCAGCTGAGTAAATGTACAACAAATAAAATGGGCTATAAAAACCCTTATGTTATTTATATATAATATTTATTTATATATTTATATAATTCTATACATCTATAAGAAATATAAATTAAAAATTGTACGAAAATTGAAAAAATAAACATTAAACATGAAATGATACAAAAATCAACACTTATTTACAAAATATTTGGTGAGGCAGCCATCCAACATCCGTTGCAAAGTCGAGCAGAACTGTAAATTTCAAATCCGAATCTTTGGAATCATGTTTTCTTTTCCTCACTGTACCTTGGAAAAATATCAATTATAGAAATGATACAAAAACAATAACAAATTTCGACATATCCAATTCCAGTATAATGTACCCCTGAGGACCTTGCACAATCTTCTAGTCTTAATATTAACAATTACTAATATTTATAAAATATATCATTGCAGTTATATTTGGTCACAACACAATATTATCACAATTTAGCGATGTTTAAGTAGGTTGTTTAGTAAGAATTTCGTTGTTCCACACTCGTCATTTTGGTTAACTTGTAGTAGCAATTAAAAAAATAAATAAAAATAATAATAATAAAATACACCCGTTTTAGTCCAATAAATAATTCAGTCGAGTCAGCATCATTAAAAATTGAGGAGTGCGGTGATGTAATTTCTCACATAGAATTCATCGATAGAGATCTCTCATAAATAGTATTTTTTATGTACATATAAACACTGCAATATCCATTGTCAGTCCCTGCCTATTCTTTTATGTATCTGTGCATGTTTGATGAGATGGGCTTTTTGCCTGAAGGCTTTCCCGCAGACCTCGCACCGGAACGGCTTCTCTCCCGTGTGTGTGCGAAGGTGCACCTTGATGTTAGACTTGTTCAGGAATCCTCTGTTACAGATGGTACACCTGTGGACCGGTTTCTCCTTCCCCAGCCCGGGCTCCGAGTAGAGAACGGTGCTGGTCGCCGCTGCAGACTTAGATTTGGATTTGGACTTGCTCTTCTTTCCAGGGGTGGTGGTATGTGGAAAGGACACCTGCAGCTCTGGCGAAGGACGGGAACTGTGGACCGGGGTGTACCTCACGAGATCGGAAGTGCTGACCACGTGCCCTGGTGGCGAGTGTGCCAGGTAGGGGGTGGACGAGGAAGGGGACGGACATTCGGAGACGAGGCCGTAGGATATCTCACCCTTAGGCGGACCGTTCTGGAGCCTGCTCTGGAGCAATGGCATGTAAGAAGACGCCGGTTCCCTCTTCACCTGGATCCCACCGTAGCTGAGTGGAGGCGAGGCCACCCCGAAGGCCGAGTTTGCGACGAACTCTTGCAGACTCTCGGCAGAAATGATGGCTTTTCCATTGCCGGTGCTCTGGCTGCATGCAGTGTCGATCCAGGCGTCGATGTCTATCCAGCTGTCTCTCGACGTCTCTCCATTGCTCGCGTTGCTGTTGGCAGCGTTCGAGCCTGGAACTGTAGTGTCAGCGATCGCGGAGCCAATGATGGCGGCGATGTCTTCTATGTCTGGAGCCAAGAGACTGTTGTAGTCTACGGCTTCTGTCTTGATGTTCTCTAGAGTGCAGTCCATCGTGGACGAACTGACTACTTGATCTGTCGTGTAGTAAATCGTATTCTGGTTCGTCGCTTCGGACGAATTATTGTTGGCTTCCACTCTCGGCGGACTGGGAGCGCTGGCGATCGTATGATAATGGTGGCCTGAAATGCCGTTGATACTCAAGTGGCCTGTGTAGCCCGTGAAAGGAGGCAGTGGCTTTAGCTCTGCCAGGTTGTTGTTGTTGGGTTCGGAAGACTGTGTCGAGGTCAGCAGTAGGTCGAGGTCGTCCATCCCCGACTTGGAGCTCGAGTCATCCTCTTCTCCTAGCATCAGTTTCTGCGAATTTCCATCAATGAGCATGTGCTCTTGGCTACTCCAGGGATTCATGAGAGTGTCGACAGGGAGCCCGAGGATCTCAGAGTCTCCTGTAAATTTCATCTTCCTTCAAGGGTGATGATGTGATGGGCCTGGGGGCTCCAAGGCTGCAGCTGGTCACGGCGGCCCCATGCCCGAGCTCATCTGAAACACAACAAAGACTATACATTAGTTTAATCCCTGGTACACTCTAACCTTACAATAATTATTAAAACGATATAAAATTATTTAAGGATGAATAATTCTGCTTTTAAATAATTACTATTAATAAGAAGTAATACTCCGATATCAGAATAATTCCTTAGAACGAAAATGTTCCAACTTAAAAATGTAGACAAAATGATAAGTTTATAATTAAAAAAATGGGTAAAATTGAAGTATTTTCTCTGTTTTTTAAATATTTATGACAATATTAGTAATATTTCTTAATAAAAACATATTAAAATTAATAAGAAAAATTCTGAGAACTGAGCAATAAGGGGCGAAATAGCCATAGCGAGAACCTGGGACACGGTTGTGTTGGGCGTGAATAGCCGATTACCAACCCCTTGCTAATCTTTGCAATGACCCAATTTTTAAAGGACACCTTATTTTATTTTGTCAATAGTTTATCGCCTGAAAATAAAAACCTATTTATACACTACTTTAATTCAATATCACTCTCTCATGATTTCTGTGGAGTTGAAATATTTCGAAACACAAGTATTGCAAATAAAAAAAACTCTTTCAAATTTCACAATATAGATTTATTCTTATTTGATTTAATAGCAGATAGGTCTCTTATTTTCGATCAAAACAGTTCGTGAAAATAAATTATATCCTATTAATTTATTTTTTTAAATAAATAGAGGGATTATTTTGTTTTGCATTCATGAAATTATTGAATATTTGTCTATATCATATCATAATTGACACAAATTTCAGAACTTTATATTTGTGAGGATTCAATGTGTCGTTTTTTGATTAAATAAACTGTATAGTAAATAATTTTTTTATTGTTATTTTAACAAAAAATTACAATTTAAAAAAATTATAAACCCATAATTTTCTTATAAGTGTTCCTCATTCGGAAAATTTCTAATGATTATTTTTTTATTGTTTTGGTTGTTAATACGATATAAATGATAATATATAGCTTATGTTTGGAATGGTAATGTTACATGTCATCGACATCTACGATTAGAATTAATTTTGATACGTTTCAAGCTCAATCAATCATCATAATTATATGAGTATTTATTAATAACGTCAGTAGTAATATTAAAAATAATTGAATGGGAGTGGTTATGGGTTTGAAGCTTACGATTCATTTTTTTTTTTTTTTAGCAATCCCCAATTCAGTATATTCCGTTAATATATATCTTTCAGTATACGGTTTGTGTTGCCCCAGGAATTGTAGATCATGCCCCTAATGTTTTTTGTGATAGTATGGTGAAGTTTTAGATAACTTGAAAAGTTCTTGATCTTGGTAATTAAAGGATTACTAAACAGATAATAACCTAAGCTTACTGCTTAACGGAGTGATCTAACGGATTAGGGTTTGGGAAGTGGTCCGTGGACAGAAGTTAGTAAGCAGAGATCGGTGGTATCGGCATCGAGCCTTCTGGTTAGCTAAGCTTTATTATTACTATAGCGCTAAGACACCCATACTTAAATGTGTGAATTCAATATTGTAGGGATCCGTCATTTTTTTCATTACAAATCTTGTTTTGTTTTTTGCTGAAATTGTTGTTGGAAAAGGTAAAACGTAACTTGTCTGTCGTATAATCTCTTAGCTTCAGTTTCGTGAGTGCACCTAGTTTTTCGAAACTTGTGCTTGTTCATGCTTAGCGAACACCATTCTAAATTAAATTTTCTGATATCCTTTAATCCAGCCTGTTGTAAAATTATTACTAGCTTACATCTTTATTAACAAGAGATTATAAGTGGTAATTTCGTCCAACTTCTCGAGAAGTATAGTGACTCAGACAGCGGCGTACGAATTACTAAAGGCAGCCTGTTGCGTGTACACCTGTTCTAGACACTTCCTGTACCTGCTGAAGTACAGAAAGGGAAGCATCTGTTGTACATTTCTTCGACCCGTTACGTATTAGCGCGACATCACGTCTTCAGAATCGCTTGCATCAGCGCTAAATGTCTAAGGCGGTTTGGCATCGCTAGGATTCCTCAGTGATGACCAACATATTTATAAAAAAAATAGCTAATTTAGTTAACATTTTTTAATGTCTAAGAGACTGATCTTTAGGCATTCGCATTTAGACGGAGTGAAAAAAAAGAAGAAAAAAAAAAGCCTGTACCACTACAACCCATGAAGGGGTACATGTACATTCAGTACATGGTAGAGACTGCACTGTTTCATGGACAACAGTTCTGGAAGGGGATGACTTGTCCTAGGTCAACCGCCAGATTTTTCTCCCTTATTTTGGGTACCCTATTTTTATAATATTTATAAAATATTATAGAGGCTGGATGGGCCCCAGGAGGGTCCTAGATCCAGGATGTCCTTCATGGCAGCTTAGTACTCTACCACTGAGCCACCCCGCTCCCTAAAAGAAGAACTTTTTCAATATTTTTAAATTTCTGTTGTATCGGATGTTATGAAAATCAGGGAATGGAGGGAAAACTAATACTTGGCATATTTTATAATTAATTATTTATTTTAAAATGTCATCATTCGTATTTACTCGGTGAAAATATTAAGTAAGACATATAATATTCCAGAATGTATGAGGTATTTGGAATCAAAAGCCGATAACTCCGAAATTTCTTGCTATTCGCTCGTTTAGTCTAGCAATTATATACTTATATGATGTTATATAATTATATGAACCAGACTACTATAAATTATGTGAAATAATAAGGCAAAGTGACTTGTTCGACGAAATTACTCGACTAAACTAGCGAAAATGTCAATTTTTGGAATTTCAGAGCTATCCTAAAGCTATCCCCTTCCAGAGCTATCCGCCTGATATTACAACATACAAAACACGATTCACATGTTCATCCTAGGGTTTTCTTTACGTTATTAGATAAAGTTCTACTTTTTAAGCTCAGCATCAAGTCAAAACAAGAAATAGACGGTCGTTAGATCATTTAATTGTCTTTGAAAACTCTACTCCACAAATTTTGCTGACTTCTCTATTTCCAAATGTATAGTCATTGAAACCCACTAATGTCTGAATTTCGAATTCCATTAATATCCAATTCCTTTTTAAGGAAATTCAAAATTGACTGTCCAGAAATAATTTTGATACATTAAGAATACAAGTTTTAGCCTAAGGTGGTTAATTAAACACTGGACAAATTAATTTATAATTTCTCTTTCGGTGGAAATGAACAATAATATTGGCACTTTTTTCATCATTCGATTTTGTTTTAGTCTAAAATAAAATGAATAATGAAGTTATTAATTAATTTTTCTTGACCTTTTTCTAATTAATTTTCTCTCAATTTGTATCCTTAGCTTCATTATGATTTATTTAATAATTCCAAATAATATTTCAAATTGTGATTTAATATTTTTTTTTGCATGGATTTGGGATTTATGGATACTTTTATACTTTCTAGTGTCCATTTATATAATTAAATGAATATAATCTAGTGTCCATACATATATATAAAATATATAAATATGCATAAATTGCGATTCGTGAATATCTTTGCAGGTATTTAATAATTACTAAGTATACTGCGAGGCGTTAAGTAGGAAACAGGAAACAGATAAAGAGTTTGGGGTCATACTATCGCTACCTGCACTACTCAAGCCTGTTTTTTTTCCCCGTTTTTTTTATCTTAGACCAGCTGTTTTAAGTTCATTGATCACTTCAACACTTCTCTGCTTTGCCGGAACCAGTCGTAACTATTCAACAGAGAAATTTAAAAAATTTCTAAGATGTATTGTTTAAATTAAAAAGGAATAGCGAGTTATATACAATCGAATAGAAAAAATTAAAACCAAATTTGTGTGCGTAAAATTTAGTGAAAAATAGAAAGATATAATGAACCTCAGATGTTTTAGTATTGTCCTCGGTTTCTCATTCTGTCGGGTTGAATTGTTATCGATCATAAAAAATAGTAATAAAATTGAAAATTTTGTCTCACAATTTAAATTTTATACTTAATGAGGCCTGGTACATTTACAGTAAATGTGTTTATGTTCGATTTTAATTAATGTAAAGAAAAAGTTTACGGTTTTTAATAATAAAAAATAATTATATCAGAGTAGATTTTCGTACTTTTAACTTTCTCATGACATATAAAAACCAGCTCTTCCATTTTATTTGTTTGTTTAAAGTCTTCCGCCGGTTGATTTTAATCACTCAATATTAAATGAATTTTTAGATCGTAAAGTGCACAAAAAACTATTGGAACCTAAAATTTCGAACAGTTTTTTGTACACTTTATGATCTGAAAATGTTTATAAATATTGCAGTTATGGAATAGTTTCTGCTGATAATAACGATTATTTATTTAAACAAATAAAAAGAGTAATTATTTTAATACTTTAACCAAATTCTTTCCTTTTTTATTTTTAAGCTTCAAATTTACTTAAAAAACTTTACGTTGGTAAACTTTACAAATCTACTCCAGTAACCTGATGTTCCAAAACTAATTTTTATTTTTCATAATTTTTATAGATATTTTTAATAATGAATAAGCATCTTAAATTTTATTAATTAATTATGATAAAATTATTCACTGAATACCCATTACCAAACAGAATTTATAATAATGTAAAAACATGTAAATATGTGTAAAAAAGCTGTTCAATATAAATATATAAAGAACTGATATAATTTATATGTAATTATATAAAAAAATATAATAAAAACTAATATAAATATATAATAAACTAATATGGTTAAGTGGTTACATAGTTTAGCTGCCTTAGCCTGAGTTGAGCTTTTCTTGTCAAGGCTAAATAATGAATGAATTATCAATGGGAGCCTATTGTCACAGATAAGGCAACCTTACTACGAGGAAAACGTTCGTTTCAATGAGGTGGAACACTTTTAAGTTTGGAATTTTTTATGTAACAAAATTAATTATTTTTTATCTATTAACTTTTATATGTATACTTTGTTTTATTAAATGTTAATCGATTTTATAACACGCTATTTTGAACTAGAGACTTTTCAAGAAACTCTAATCTCACTTAGTTATTTTTATGACAGGGAGTTACTATATATTTTAAATTTCATAAAAATTACATTACTTGAATTATTAAATTTATAATTTCACTGATAATTTAATGGTATTGTTCTATTTTTAGAACCTCTTATGTTTTTCTTCACAGTAATAAGTAACTTTATAACTTGCTCTATCTATCTTTGCTATAATTGATATGCTGATCTTAAATTTTCTTTATTACTATATAAAAAAATTAATGAATGCAGAAATTATATCATTAATACGACCTTAAGTATTAAGTACTGAAATTATTTATATATTTTTTTAAATTTTAGTCTGGAAAATTTGTAAAGAAATTTTTCTTTGTTATTGTTTCTTATTTACTCCTAACCTACATCAGGATTTGGCAGTTTTCTAACAATTTCGAAATAAAATTGATTCCTACCAATTTCAAAACACTTGAACTGTATAGAGTTAGTGGTAACGTCATACTTGTTTTATATTTTCAGACAAATCACATCCTGCTGTTTTAGAAAACGTACAGTCTCTACTATGTATTTGACCCAAGACTCTTCATGGGTTGAACTACATCATGCTCACGATTATTTTTAGTATAAAATTTAGTTTAGAGTTAATTCAAGGCGGATATTGGTCAATTGAGAAGCACTAAAACTACCGTAAGGGAAAGGGCAGTAGGGCTTAGAACGGTTACTGTTATAACCTATTAATACTACTATAGGCTACTCGGGTTAAGCTTATTGGCCAGCTCCGGGTCATATTAATACTCCACCTCATTAGTAATTAATGTCATAATTAATTACATCAATATAGTTCTCAGGTTCGGGGCTGTCTTGTCCAACGGTTTGTATCAGATAACAGGCTCCTGTTGGTATACTAATAAATTGTATTAAGATATCAGGTATATTTTAATCAGATAACGGATAATAAGGAAATTTAGGCCATTTCGAACACCACAAAAAAAATAATACGCCCAGAGGAAAAACGCCTCCAGTCTGAAACTGTGCCAGCCCAATTTGGAAATAACAGAATGAGATTGGAACTGTTGTAGCAGTGTTCCTGCGGCTTCCTGGCGACAACATGAGTTGGAAACGATTTCATTTTTTATACATATTGTCGGTTTAGTCCTTCTTATTGTCGGTCGTGCTACTTCAGTCCATACACTTTCACTTCGTCGGGCTATATGATTTGAAATCATATAGAATTTTATGCTATAAATAAATATATAAAGTATTTAGTTTATTCACAAAATTAAAAAAAAAAAAGTAATGACATGGCTCAGTGAGTTTTACCGGGAGAAGCATCTCAATTTTGTAGTCAAGTACAGCTCAAAATCCAAAAATCGATTTTTTACTTTGTAAGTTTCACCTGTAAGCGAGCGATATAAAATTTTCACCAGATAATTTCATTTTTTTACGATCCATTTTCACTATTCCACCTCAGAAGTAATTTTTTTTTATTCAATGAACTATACAACTTTGTAATACTAATACAACAAGTAAATAAAATGAATATACATATTGACATGAATAAAGACAAGTAGAAAAACTATCCAGTGGTATTACTCAAATAACCAATTCATAAAGACTATTATTTAACTTTGTTTCAAGCTCATGGGCGGATTCAGGGGGGCACGGGGGCACGTGTACTATGGAGAATCCATTTTAGTACATAAGTGTAGGCAAATCACATGACCATAGTTGTTAAAATAACAGAAAGAACATGAGTGAATCTATTCTTTTGATATTTTAATAAACCTTTTAAATCTTTCTATAGATACTACAAGTTTGTTTGTAAGTTATTGTTGATTTTTTTCCCCGTCTGCCCGTTGTGCTCCCCAGAAAAAAATCCACCCTTGTTCCAGCTACACATTAAAAAAAACAATGGGTCAGAGCTTATAAGTGTAATCTGATTTTTTTTTTTAAATTATAAATATCTTGAGGGTTTTTAAAAAACAAAAGTTGTAAAGAATTTCCAGCGATCTTACATAGTCAGAAGTTATTGCATATTTAAGTATAAATGTATAACATTAGGATTGCGAAAATTCTTAACTGAAGTGCGCCTAACCTGTGTGTTTTACTTACTAATATATTAACTCAGAAAAATACAATAGATACTTTCGAGAGTAGTTATCGTGATATTCTGAACGTAAAATTTTAAAATAGAAACGTAGATTTTACGTTGTTCGTACATGTAAGTAAACGTACATTTCGGGCAATAAACATCATAGTAAAATGTCATTAGATAAGTAGCTTTCTAATGGTGTTTAAAATCTTCCTTAATAAAGAAATATCGATTTCATTTATCAGGATTACTTTATTATTCTCGCTCATTAAGACTCATAAAGTTTATTTCTGATGAAACTCATTTATTTACCTTATCTTCTGCAATGCCCATCATTGGAAAATAGTTCCGTTTTAGAACTATGGATCTTCTTATCTTCTCTAGAACCTCTAAAGAAATAGATACAGAGCCAACTTACCCGAGGAAAAATCCTATATCATTCGCATTCGCTAATTTGTTTATTTATACTACATTTTCGGCATTAGTCTCCAAGCGATGCTGGTAATGCCTGAAAAAGACAAATCCTTTTTAAAGACAATTGCTATAAATGGCCATTAAAATATATACCACTAAAGCATTGTCTAAGGATGTTAAAAAGCCGGGCCCCTTTATATAGTTTCTTTTGTAGCTCTTTACAATTTTTAAACGATTGTAAAAATTGTTTTATTTTACTTTTTTTATAATATATTTTTTGTTTTGATCGACCTCAAAAGAACTGTTTGGGAGGTCCGTTACTCGAGAAAACGAAACTCGGTCCGACCCACTTTGCCACTTGTAGCCCCGAAGGAACAAGTCTAAATCTTTTGAGAGCCTATTGTTCAAGGAATAGTAGAAGAAAGAATTATCGTAGAAAGCAGACATTAAACAAAAAATTCTCAAAAGTACTAAAAAAAAATAAATTAATTATTTTACCGTCATTATCAAATCAGCTTTAATTATGGAATTTATCTATATGTTTTACTGGACTTAAGTACCAAATTACTGATCACTCACCAGTCTAAAGGGGCCTTTACACGGTCAATATTACTGACAGTACTGGAATGACAAAACATACTGGAGATTCCGCCTTCAGTATTTTTACACAATACACGATAAATATTACTGTTGGTATTACTGAAGTTTCTACAGCACACGTGGTCAATATTATTGCCAGTATTTAACTCAGTTCACAGTTAGCTGGCGATAAGAAGTCATATTATTAGATTTACACCTTTTTTATTTTAATGGATAGAGCGTGTTTAGAAATTGTGATCACGATGGCATTGGGAAAAAAATGGAAAAGACGCTTGTGGGTGAAGGATTGGCTATTGGCCGGGGATAAGATCACCCATTTAAACTTAATCAACGAGATTTAAGCATAAAAACAATCAGATCATCATAATTATTTTCGGATGAATGAAAACATATTCAATAATTTATTAATTATGATTTCTCCTTATATTAAAAAACAAGATACAAATATGAGGGAAAGTATATGCCAAAAAAAGCGGTTGGCATTACCCTACTCTATTTAGCAACAGGCCGAAATTTTGAGGACTTAAAGTTTTCAACGCTAATTTCTCCAGTAGCCATCAGCCGGATTGTGATAGAAACCTGTGGAGTTCTCATTTTAACGTTGCAGAACTATATTAAGGCAAATAAAAATAAAATTGAAATAAAAAACCAATATATATATATATATTTAAATTAACAATAAACACACAACTTTACATATAAAATTAAGTTCCGACTATTAATTTTAATATGCAAAACTCATACTACCATAATTTTATTTAGAAAATACCAAATTAGTTTAATTAATTAAGGTAAGATGATCTATAGTTGTTCCGGGATGTATACACCACAGAATAAGTTTGTGTATACTGCGCAAAAATGAATAGGGATATTGCTAATTTTGTAGTATATACTTAATCTAGCATTTATATTACTATCCAAATTTTTACACTTTACAATATTTAATGTAGTACAATTTCTGATAAATATTAAAGCTTTTTATACGTCCTGAAATTATAACTAATAATAAAATAATATCAGTGGTCTATCTCGGTACTTCAGATAATTATTACATTGCGTAATAAAGAGATACTGATATTTTTTGTCCGATTTCGGTTGGGTTTTGCCGATTTCACGATTACCTGAGTCATTTGCTCGAAACGTGTTGGAGGCTAAGAAAAAAGTTTATCTGAATTGAAATTTAAGTCTTGAAGCATTACACAACTCAGAAATGGCTATGTTTTCCCCTCGTGGTTTCAAAAGACTAGGATTCGTCTTAAAAATTTCCCAATCACTAGCCGGAATACTCAAAACATGATTCAAGCATTCACAATAGTAGTGATTAATGAAAAACTCAAAAATGATCGTCTAATTTATATTATTTTCTTCAACCTGTTTTTGATTATTTTTGATAATAGACCAGCCATAGTTGGCCTTTGAATAGCTAAAAATTAATTTTATAACTGGTTCTAAAAATGTTCTATTTCATAATATTAATAAAACTCGGTGACCCTTCGTTGATCGACCAGTAGTAGTGATTAATAAAGAGTAAGAAATAGTAAGCTTTACAATTTAATAATTTATGGTTATAATTGCTATAAATTGTTATATTTAATATTATTTTTAATAAAAAACAAATGTAGCCATTCGTAGACACTCCAATGTAGGGACTCTATATTCTTTATTATTATTATTATATTCGTTTACTTTTGTTTTGTTTTTTTTAAAACCGTAAGTAGGGAAAAAACCAGTCATAAATTTTCGATTAATAAAGTTAAATCAGGTACTTAATTGATTATTAAAAATAATAATAATATTTATATTCATTTTATAAAAAAACATCCCGTCGAACCTACTTTTGATTCATGCTAATACCACTTACTTATTAAAACGTAAATGCCCTACTAATAGCGTGGTCGTAATGCATTTCTATTTTTTTTTTTTCATTTCCATAATATGTTAAATCGATATTTGACTATTCTTCTTTTTATAAACGAGGCCTAATATATTTTAAATGCCGTATTAAAGATTTTCATCTCGGTCTGAGATTATGAGACTTTCAGGATCACTCGGATAGTCCGCTCCGAAATTCCAAAAATTGGCTTTTTCACATTTTTCGCTAGTTTAGCCAAGCAATTTTCTCTAACGACACAGTTTGCCGTATTATTTTCCGAAACTTCAGAATTGGACTAAACCATGAGAAATAAGGCGGCAAAATGCCGTGTTGGACAAAATTGTTTGACAAGCGAAAAATATGAATAGTCAATTTCTAAAAATTAATCATCCGTTTAAGATCCTGTAAGCCTCATATATTCTGTAATTTTTCTTTACTGCTGTTCTGTACTGTTTGCTCTCACTTGTCATCCATTAACAATTTATTTATAAATTTTCCACATTCCCATATTTCATCACATCTTTCGTAAAACATATAATTTGTAGTTCAGAGAAAACTTACATTTGATCACTTAAATGTCAGTTCAGTGTCCTGTACATCTTTAGAATTTACCTATGAATTCATCTTTTTTTTTGTTTCAATAAATGATCAAATATAAAACAAATAAATAAATTTAATAATTCTTCTGAAGAATGTCTATCAAATTTATTTTATGTCAATACCGGGAACGAATGAATCAGTACCGTGGTACAGAAAATTTGGTTATCGGTATTTTGAAGTCGTAGCGAAATCCATACAGACTTTATTTTAAAATTAAAATGGAGTAATAATATGTAAAAAAAAAAAAAGTTTACCTTTAGAATTAAAATATATTTCATCAAAAAAAGTAACAATTATTTAAGAATCAGCCTTATTTTTATCTCCATCGCAATCGTTAAACATAAAATAAGACATTATTGACGTGAGTAGATGATACTGATTGTTGGGATTAAGACTTGCTACCCTTCGCTTGGCCAAGATTTGCAGCGCAGCACGGGCGGAATTCCCAGCAGCAACGGACACATCTTGTGCAAGAGGTTCTCTCGTAACCGGGATGTCTCTTCTTTTTTCCCCTCTTCACAGGACAATCTGAGTAATGTACGGGAAAGAAATGCTGGATACCGCTATGAGATAGTTTATTATCTCTCAGCTCTAGGCAATTTAAAAACCGCATTTACCCTCTAGCTTCTATGTTGCACCGACATTTGTGCTGATGAATTGGGTTTTTAGCAGGTTCTTGTAGTACGCTATTAGCTTCCAGGATGTAGTTTAGGTATGAAGGGTGATTAAAAGAAAAATTGATTATTAAGAGAAAATATATATTAGAAATTAGACCACATTATTTTCATTCTAGTAATATTTCTAAAATATTTAGAAACGGACAGTAAATTCAAAACAAGCAGAAAATCACTTGGAAGTATTATTCTATCAATAATATTTTTTACAGTTCATTTTTTATCCATAATTTCCCTACAAACATTGGCTTTTAATTTTTATTCCTTTGTTATTATGTCTTTTCAATTCTCCATCTAAATTTGAAATGAATTTGTCATAGATTTGATCATTTTGAGTGTAGCAATAGACATGAGATAGCTACAATTCGTCAGTGTATTTACATTAAAATTTGTTTATGCCAGAAACAGCACGATAACGATTATATTATTTAAAATACATTCTTAGAAAAGAAAACAATATAATGGAAAAAAATTATATATATATATATATATATATATATATATATATATATATATATAACTTAATGAGTTCGAGACACATAAACTAAAAAAAAAGTAAAGGTTTGAAATGAGAACGCACAGAGAGATCGGTTATAACTGACTTTATTGATAAACTAATCCTTCTTATATACTATCTGGGAGTTGTTTATCTTCTCAGTAGGATTAAGCTCTACCATTACCTGGCTATGGCACTTAACTCCCCCCCTCCAGTTTCCAGACACTTTTGGAAACTAAAGGAAGGACCAGTCCAGGCGAATAGCAGAGCTGGCTCCTGTACAACACTACAGCTCCCAGACACACAAAATTACAGTATGTACAATTAAATACCATACAATGATAAAATAGAACATAAAGAAGATACAAGAATAATAAAACAACCAAAACCACACCCTACTGATTGTTGTCCTCCACAACAGATATGAGAAAAAGGAAAAACAAAAATAGCTACTAATAATAATAAGAACACAAAATTTTACACTTATAGGAATACAACCACTTTCTTGTTCCGCACATTGTATTACTCCACTGGAGTAGGCGAAGGCACTCCAGACCCCAGAGGAAATTTCAGCTGTTCAATATGGACCGTCCTCCGCCTCCTGGGGTCCCCTACACTTTCGATAGTGACTGTGTTGTGTTCCCGAATGACTACAACACGGAATGGTCCCTCGTATCGCCGTGGCTCCTTACCCCTATTAGACCCAATTCTCCTGTAGACAATGGCCCCAATTTTGAGTGCCCCCGAGCAATCTCGGACTCTCGCGTTTTCTCTAGTAACTCGGGTTCGTTTTTCCCTCACGATCCTTCTTCGCGCTTTTTCCCATGCCTCTCGAACCCGCACGTGGTTCGCGACAATGTCACACGCTGCGTTATTACCTCCAATCGTACCCTCGGGATCCCGACTGGGCCCGCGAATCCCAAACAACACTTCAAAGGGAGAGAACCCCGTTACGGAATGGATAGAATGGTTGTACGCCGCAACCGCTTTCCGCATCGCTACGTCCGGCGTCAACCCCTGCTCGACGTGGTAGACCCTGAGGTGATCGCTAAGCGTGCTATGCAACCGCTCTATCCCTCCCCTACCCTTCGGGTGTCCCGGAGTGTTGAAATGCCACGCGACCTCCAACTTACGCGTTTCCTCGCTCACCACAGCGTTGTCGAACTCCCTCCCTTTATCGGACGTTATGGTATCGGGTACCCCATAAAACATAAACCATGTCCGGAGGGCTGATAACACCGACTCTGCTTCCTTGGAGTGAATCAGACGGGCCATAGCGATCTTACTGAAAACGTCGATGGTAGTGAGCCATGTAAAACCCTTCCAGGTGAACGTGTCCACCTGCAGATCGCGGAGAGGCCGATCCCCCGTAGGTGTTTCTTCTTGTACAGCTTGCGGTGGGTGGCGGTCGTACTTCGTAGTCATGCAGACCTCGCATGCCCCTATAACTTCTTGGATCGTCCGCCGCATACCCGACCAATAATAGCGCCTTCTCAGCGCCTGCAGAGTCTCATTGACCCCCCGATGGTTGGTTTTGCCCACGTGGTAGGCCCCTGTCACTTCCTTCTGTCGGCCGCCGTCCCTGATGGTCTCCACCATGATCCTGCACCGAATGAACACACGATCCGGGATTTGATCCGTTTTCCACACCTGTCGTATTTTTTCCCATATCACTGCGTTACCCACGTAAAGGTGGTGGGTGTGTCCCGGCTTAGAAGCGTCCTTGAGGGCCTTACATACGAGGTCCAATCGCACCCCTGGTTGCGACGAGATGACGTTGACGCGAGACCGCCCGTAACGCAGATACTCTATTGCCAGCATGCCTGACGTCTTCGTCTTCCAGATTATCTGCCTCGGTTTGTCATTAACAATCTCGTCAATTTCTTCTAAATCCCCCGGTCTCTCGTCTGTAGAGCTCTCTCTTTCTGACGATACCTCTTCTCTTCCCGCTACCGTGGTAGACCGTTCCCCTTCGCCCTCCGGCGACCAATCCTGCAAAAACTGACGGATATCTCCCGATGGCCCTGCGACATCCTCTTCGATAGCATTCACCATGAGTGCCCGCGACAACCAATCGGCGACTACATTTTCCTTCCCAGGTTTGTAGACGACATCCATGGAGTACTGGCTGAGCTTCTCTTTCCAGCGAGCCACTCGAGCGGATGACTCCTTTAGCTGGCCTACCCACTGTAACGGCCGGTGATCCGTCTGGACCCGGAATCTTCTGCCAAACAAATATGGCCTGAAATGGTCGACCGCCCAAACAATGCCTAGTAGCTCCCTCTCCAACGCACTATATCTGGCTTCGGCCTCGGACAATCTCCTGCTCGCGTATGCTATCGGCCGGTCCCCCTGGTCATGCCCCTGAGACAAGACCGCCCCTAAGGCGTACTCACTGGCATCGGTAGTCACAACGAACTGTTTAGTGAAATCTGGGAACGCTAGCACCGGTTCCCCCGTCAGGTGCTCCAGACATTTCTTCAAGTTGTCGTCCATGACCGGTGTGACAACTACGCGCGCTCCCTTTTTTAACAAGTTATTAATGGGTACCAGGTACCGCGCCATGTCTGGAACGAAACGTCTGTAGTAATTAAGGGCCCCCAGAAGTCTTCTAATGCCTTTCACGTCCCGGGGTATCGCCATCTTGGTGATCGCTTCCACCTTAGACTTATCCGGCCTAACTCCTTCCCGAGACACCGTGTGCCCTAAAAAATTTATCTCCGTTTTACCCAGCACGGACTTCTCCGGAGACAGCTTCAGCCCGAATTCGCGAACCCTCGTGAAGACCTGTCGAAGGTGTTGCACATGTTCGTCCTCCGATTTGCTAAACACGAGCAGGTCGTCCATATAGACCTGGCAAATCCCCTCATCTACACCCCTGAGAAATTCGTCCATCAGCCTCTGGAACGTGAGGGGCGCATTCTTTAGTCCAAACGGCATCCTCGTAAACTCATAATGTCCCCGCTCGAACGTGAAAGCTGTTTTCGCCTGATCCCGAGGATGAAGTCTGATTTGGTGATACCCCGCTTTCAAATCCAACGTGCTAAATATTACAGCACCGCTTAATCGATCTATGATATCGTCGAACCGGGGAATTGGATAAGCTTCGTCCTTCGTATTTTCATTTAACTGACGGAAGTCCACGACCACTCTGTATTTCTCGTTCCCTGTCACACTCTTTAATTCATCTAATTCTACCCGGATGTGCTGTCTCAGCGCCTGGGGATACCGCTTCTCCTTCACGTACGTGGTCTTCTCCTGTTTTAGTGGAATTTCGTGTACCGTCCTTCCCGTGACACCTAATACCCCCCCCTTCCTTATAAAAGATGTCCCGGAATTCCTTTAGTAATAGGTTCCTCCACTCAACTATCCTAGTCACGGCCCCCACCCGAGGACCTCGCACCGCCCGGTGCCCCGCGTATGACTTACCCCCTAACGTAATGAACCACCTGCCTCGTTTATTCTCTACCTTCGCGCCCACCCTCTCTAACAGGTCGCACCCAACTATGGCCTGATACTCCCTGGGCAAACTCTCTACTACATGCACCTGCAGACGCGCTCCCGTTTTTCCCCACTCGCTCAATCCCATATCCGTTTCGCCCATCACTCTACATGGCCCTCCTAAGGTTAACAGCCTACATTTACATCTCCGGATCTGAAGTGCCTCCCCCTTACCACACAACTTCTCCGCTGCTGTTTTTGACAACAAGGTACTCGAGCTCCCTGTGTCTACAAGGCACTTCACTTCACCGTACGTCTTAATAATAGGCAACCAATTTTTCAGCTTACCTTCCAAGTTATTTATGACGCAAGCTCGGTCGCCTCTCTGCGAGCACCCTCCTCATACGGCCGCCTGCTTCCGTCTCGTGGTCGCCGTCCGCCGCTGACCCGCCGTTCGTTGACGATTCCAGCTGCTGCTCACGCTGCCCTCGCCACTGCTGCCTGGTTCCTCCTCCGTCTCTGATGATCCCGAGACACTAGATGTGTCCCTTGGGGACCCACCTCGTCTGGCCGAGTACCTCCTTTTCCGTAGCTCCTGTGCATTTACTTCCATCGGTTCTGCTTGATGTCCCTCCTTTCTGCGAAAGATGTACGGACATTGTCTGGCAAAATGCCCTTCCATCCCGCACTCGTAACATCTGGACCGTGGACATTTTGCTACCAGATGGCCCGCCTTGCCACACCCGTGGCACTTCCTCTCATCCTTCCTTGGCCCATTCTTCGACTTGGGCAGCCAATTTCTTTTTTCAGCCGTGAATGGTTTTTCTCTGACACTCGTTCTTCTACCCGGAGTCGCAGAAATTCTTGGTCGATTCGCCGAGACCCTTGTCCACTCAGGCTCATCTACCTCCATTCTGTAGCTCTCCTCTTCTCGGGCCCCTGTATCCACAAGGTTCTGAGCGCATTCAAGGAACGTTTTCTCGATAGGAAATCCTTCCTTTTTTCCTAACTGCCTCGCCAACTGTACCTTCCAGATCGTGGACAGGAATAGCATTCGTGCGTCTGTCTCTTCCGCTGATACGATCTCTCTCATTTTTGCATTTAATTTTTGATACCGCTCCAGCATGACTGCAGCGTATAGACCCGGTGTCTGCCGGCTCTGCCTCCGTTCACAGAACATTTGAAAAATGTCCTCCTCGATCGTCCATCTCCCTCCTCCATACGCCTTCTTCAACCTTTCTTTAATTACTGCCCATTCAGTCTCCTCATCGGCCTGAATTAAGTTCAGCACGCTTCTCCGGACACGCCGTGCCAGGGCCACTCGCAATCTCTTTGCATCTAGTTCTTCTAGAAAATCCGCTGCCACCTGGGATTGAATGCTTGCCATGATTCCATCTCCACCTTTGATAAAATGATTGAGTTCGCCGACATCGCCGTTGAACTTATCCAAATCAGAAATTTCTCTCCTGATGTCTTGCGCGTTGGCCTTCCGTAATTTCATTTTTTCTAGTTCATTAGTTTCTTGCGCAATTCTATTAGCTTCCTGCCTCGCTAGGTCTGCCCGCGCTAATGCTAAGGAGGAAGTTACCTGAGGTTGGAGTTCAGGGATCATCTGCTCCGCCTGTGGGGGATCTAGCGTCAAGGTCGCAGGCCTCAGGATGCTCGGAGCCTGATCATTCATGTTGGCGCACTTAAGTACTATTCACAACGAATGGAAAGATAGCACAACGAACGAGAAAACGGAAAAAAAAAAAATTTCTTTCCTATGCTTTTAATCCGTGTCCCGGGTTTCGGCACCACTTAATGAGTTCGAGACACATAAACTAAAAAAAAAGTAAAGGTTTGAAATGAGAACGCACAGAGAGATCGGTTATAACTGACTTTATTGATAAACTAATCCTTCTTATATACTATCTGGGAGTTGTTTATCTTCTCAGTAGGATTAAGCTCTACCATTACCTGGCTATGGCACTTAACTTATATATATATATATATATATATATATATATATATATATACCTCTGGCCGAAATGCTACATAGTAAAATCAGAAGCTATAAGTGGCAAACAAGTAAATATAAACAAAAAATAAGCCTTGTTTGTCATAAATCGCGAAGTAACGAAATTTTAAAAACTGAAAATGAAAATGTAAATCGTAAAAAAGTTATAAGAAATGAAACTAAATAATAGAATTCATTATTTGCTTTTGATCGATTTGAGCTAATTATTATATCTGCTTAGAGATCATATACTCTAGAGATATACATCTGAACCTGAAAATATATACAAATACTGCTTAGATATATACATTATACCTAATTAGAGATAAACATCCCAGCTGAGGGGATGTTGGAAAAACATGGGTTTGAATGGGGAACGGAAAGATGCATGCCGGATTTTAATGGCAGTTATATCGTTATTTAAATAATCAACGGATATAAGAGAAACTATCAGTGTTATGAATGTCATAAACTTTCTTGTAGATTAATTCCACTATTAAGATAATATAATAAGCTTTTTTATTATATTTTGGGGTTGGGGCAGGGATGAGCCATATTAACATTTTCGTGAAATGTCTTCTTATATTAATTAATAACTTTAAAAAAAAATACCCTGTTTGAAGTCTGTAATTTATTATTTCTTTAATATTAATGATTTCGTTTATTCGCTATAATGATAGGTTTCGTAACGTGTAGGCTTTGTTTTCCTTATTGTGAGTTCAACGTACCCAACATCAAATATGTGGGCAGTATGGAGGAGCAAAATGATTCCCAAATCCATTTTTGGAACTTGTAAGCAAATACCGTATTGCTTCTGATTTGAATATATATTTCTTGTTTAGCATACATTGCGCCTAGAATTAAGAAAAGAAATATTGCCGAGTATACTTAAAAATTAGAACATAATATTCAAATATACTATTATATTTTTTTCGGAATTCTTACATCTTTCTAGGGTCCCAATAAAAAATAATCTAAAAAGTAAAATCTTGTTTGACCAAGCTTTAAATGAAAGTAAAAATATCTGTTTTTTTAATGTTCTTTGTGAATGAATCGTGGCTATTCATAAATTGTTTTTGATTAAAAACAATTAAATTTGAATTAGTTACTAATAATGTTTATGCACGTCAGATGTAAATTACCTTAATTATGAAATGTATAGTCATTAAATTGACAAGCTTATTCAAACACATTAGTACTGCGCTTTTCCTCGTGTCACTTTTTGTAAATATATTGTATCTATTGTTGGATGTACAACTTAATTGGCAACTCAAAATTCGAAGTTGCGGAAAAATCCTACTTTTTATTTTCATTTCTTTCGCACGTTTTAATATATTTTTAACGTAAATCAAATATTTAAATCAACAATTAATAGGATTTCATGTATTTTAAGCGAATTTGTAAATAATTATAAATCTCAAAATTAAAAAAAAAAATTGATAATTTACAATAGTTTTATATATTACGAAGAGGTATTATACCGTTGTTTTACTTCAACCTTATATTTCGTAACATTAAAGTATATTAAAAAATGACGGAAACATTTCAGAACGGTCTTAGGACACCGTTATTACAATAATAAAATATAATATAAATAATAATTGATTGATTATTTTGGTGTGCAGATAGAAGTATTTTAATATACCAGTTATATTTAAAACCTTATAATGAAATATTTTCACTGTTACATACTACCATATAACTGTTACATACATGGATAAAAAATATACGTCTTTAAAGAGCTCTAAAATGCCCTAATGGAGTTGTCGCAGTGTTAAAATTAAAATTTAAAAAATATAATTTATTTTTGAAAAGTGTTTTATTCTAATCGCCTGAATCATCTCATGACTAATAATAAATAGTAATATTTAATAAAGAACAAAGAATGTAAAAAATCTTAATCGAATAATCGAAAAATTCACCATATTAAATTATTATCCACAGAGAAAATAATATATCGAAATTTTTGTTTTTCAAGGAATTGAATCTAATTCAGAATAGTTTAAAAAAATATGCCAAAACATAAAATCCTCAAGTATAGCATTATAGAATACTCCTCTAATCCCAACATTTTTTTAAATATTTACAATTTTTTAATCTCTGTAATTAGCGTGACGTAATAATATCTGAACATAAAATTTTAACTTTTTACATTAATTTAAAATCTTTTATTATACATTTTTACTGGACCGATCCCCTACCTCTATAGCAGTCCCATTATTTTAGCTACTAGCTGATTCTTAAGTTACGACAAGCGACTGAGCAACGATTCACATTTAATGAAACGAAAGTATCCTTAAATGCAGCAATTACTATCCTATGAAATATTTAATTAAAGGAAGTCCTGTTTCATTTTGTTCTGTTTCGCAAGGCAGTGAATGGGAGCTCTACTCGTTGTTCCTTGCTTTTGGTGTGGGTGAGTGTGTGTGTGTATATGTGCATATGTGTGTATGTATCGATATATATATATATATTGTTTGCACGATTCATTTAATTTGATTTATTAATACTTAAAGTTACAGTTTGCTTATTAAACAAAAATGATGACTAGTGAAAAATATACTCCTTGTGTATTTTAAGTATATACATGTCTATATACATATATATATATATATATATATATCAATAAAGTCCAGGCATAGGTGTGTCGTAATAGTACGTGCCTCCTATTGAAAAACATTTTTGCAAGTTCGAAATTTAAATACAATGGAACATCTCTGTATGAATGAATAACATGACAAATGGAGATCATTTATTGTAAGCTTGAAATAATGATAGTATCAAAACAAAAAAAGTATAACTGTTATCTATTATAACATTTAAATTTTTAAAAATGTTTATATAGAATAGTGTAATATTTACCTAGATCCATAGACCTAAATAATCCGTGCCTCTGGGTTTTTTTCCATCCTGAAAAAAAAACTTATATTAGTATTTGAAATTTTAAAAAAAATTGTTATTTTACATTCTAATATTTAATTCATACGTAGTACTCGTATACCTGTTTCTGTCATAATTACTGCTTTAAAAAAATAATCGTTTATTGATAGATCCAATATAACTCCAAATGTGCGTGATATATATATTCACGGCTTGGACACTAATACTCAAATTATAAAGAATTAAAAAAAAAATGTTTTTCATATACTAAATTTTAATCTCCCTCTGTATAGATTTTGTCCTATTAACAGTACAGTATCTACCGTGTATTGAACCCAAGACCCTTCATGAGTGGTCGTGATACAGGTTTATTATACCAAATTTTAACAATTTTTCAAAGGAGTAGGATTGTGTTGCTCAAAATATAAATTTCTGTAATAAGTTATGGACTACGTTCCAGTAAGTTTTGTTATTGTCCTGACAAGTACTAAGTACTTTTTGTAACTAACAATTGAAGGGCAATTCATGAGACTAGAGTATTTAGATGCTGGATATAGATCAGAACAACCTTCCTATCCCTGTGTTGAAATCTCCCTCTAAAGCTGGTGTCATTCACGGTGTTGGTGAACTTCAAGTCCATAATAAAGTTATAAATATCATTACAGACATATTGCGCAAAAGATAACTCCTATTTTAACTAATTATTTTTATTGCCACTTAATTAATTATATTTACCATTAATTAAGTCTTTTTTTCTGGTTTCTGATTTCTGATTTATTTTTCTGGGTTGAAAACTAATATTTGTCATAGATAAATTATTTGTTCAGTACAACAGCCGCGAATCGATTCTGAAGGATTTAGAGACTTCCTCCTTCGGGGGAAACCTAGGGGTTGAGTGTGATCTCGGCCAACTCTCCCCCTTGCAAAACTGTTGGGTTAGAAACAGCGTGGTCATTGCCATGTAGTGGATATTCTGTTCGATGTACCATACCAATAGTCTTCCTGGGTTATAGTGGTACTGATTTAACTACATAATATATATTACTAACGACCCACCCCAGCTTTTCTCGGGTAATAAGGCATATTATGCCTACATAATTTGTCTGTGTAATGTATTTTTATTTTTATCTCGTACCAGCCGAATATCATTGGTTAGGCGGGAGTCTTGATTTTCTTCTTCCCATCTCAGCTAATGTACTTTATTATACAGAAATTATAAAAATAAAAACAAAACCAAATATTTCTTTGTATACGAATTGATTATATTGGACGTTAGATAATGGCACGGGATTAGGTAGCATCTTCGGTGAAACCCATCGATATTCCAATCCATTTACACAAAACCTCGACAAATTGTACACCTAAACCTTCCTGGTGAATCACTCCATCTATTGGTGAAAACCGCATGAAAATCTATGCAGTAGTTATTGAGTTTACCGCGAACAAACGCGGCCGAGGACTTTGTTTTATAATATATAGATACGTGAATCTGTAATTTACCTAAGCCATTATTTATTATGGAAATTTTATTTGTTTAGTTTTATTTTATTTAGTTATTTTATATAAATTTAAAATTACTTTAATCTTTATATTCTTGCTATAAATAATAATATAACCCATTTAAATTTTTATCTAAATTAAATTATATTTAACTATTTTTAAATTTATTAATTATTCTTTCTTTATGATTTTTATGTTATTTTATTTTATTCTTTCTTTTAATATGTTAAAAAAAACCATGAAACTGTTATTGGAGCCTACTCAATTTACTTATCAAATTGCAATAATTAATTAGTCGTAATTATATTCTACTCTCAGACATTACGGTTTATAAATTAATATTTGTATTGTTATTCTAAATGAACTTAAGAATAAATGAAGACTTTATTCTTAGTTATTATTGTTATTAAAAGATTGAATCTCTATCCTTACGTTTTAACACTTCAAATAAGTATATATATTCCATTATTTTTAACATTGTTAATATCAATATGAGATTGTTCGCAGTCCAAGTCAATATCCTTTTATCTTTCTCAAAAAAAAAAAAGTTCTTAAAAAATCAAAAGATATTACTGCAATATGAATTATATAATCATATTATTCGTAAATAAATTGTATAAATGTAATGGTTGCAAATAATTATTTAAAAAATTACTACTATATACAGTCCCTGGCCATATTAATGTGACCACTGGATAGAGTCGTTCTTGTTACATGTTTGCATTATCTTTTTGTATGCGTAATGATGTAAATCGAGTTTAAATATTAGTTTTATGGGTAATTTAGTTATCTGATAATAATATGAAATTGAAAAAAAATAGTTTCGAAAATAAATCATTATTTTTTTTTTTTATATTTTGTGGTGTCACCCTATTTACACCCTATTTTAAATATTGATGAAAAAAACTATCAAAATAGTTAAAATATATGATACAAATAATAAATCTATAATAAACTTATCCGAATCCGACGTGTATTTAATGAAAAAGAAACAATAAATCCACAAAAATTTCAAACACAAATTATGCACGCCGTCACTCGTAAAACAAAATGGCTGTACTAAAACCAATGCTGCCATTACTAAAAAAAATACTTTAAAAAACTTAAAGCAGTGTTGCCATTACTTAAAACAGCAATTTATTAAGACACGCGAAAGTATATAAAAAAAATTAGGAAAAAACAAAAAGAAAATTCTTGGTGGTCATATTAATATGGCCAGGGACTGTATATATATTGAGTATATTATATATACGACGATCCAAAAGAAAAAAAGTATTTTTCTATCTTATAATAGATTATGTTTTTCGAATACAAGATATATGCTTTTATATATATATATATATATATATATATATATATATATATATATATATATACATAATCCGAAGAGATGAGGAGATATAAGCCGGAGAGTTGTAGAAGAGGGCGGTGGTGGGAGAGCTCCGGGAAGTACAGTTAGGCGGTTGGCCTCCTTACCCACATTCCCTCATTGTCTTCTCTTTCCATTTCGATATCGCCCCTTTACCAGCTCCTCTTTCTCTCTACAACCGGATGCGGAGCAACCGCGGGTCTGTACACTCGGCGAACCAAGGAACCCATGGAGGAGGAAGTTAAATAATATTAAATAAAATTTTATCCAATACCAACTCTCTGGAGGTGATGATGGCAAGGGTAGAGATGTTGGATAAAACATTACTACTTAAAAAAAAACTTAATATTTTTTTCTGATAGAGCAATCTTAAAGTGTGGATCGAAAGTCTGTATAATTGGATATTTCAGAATAATTTATTAATATTTACAACTGTAATTGTATTACATCAAGTAAATCTGCTGTATGAACAAAGGACATTGATTTTTATCTTTCTAGCCTATAATTGCTTTAAATGATTAAATTAATTTTTTTATAATCCGATGTTAATTTCAGTTAATTACATTTTTTGTTTATAATTACTCAAGATACAATGCACGAGCAACCACGAGTTCGAGTAAGACGAATAATATGTTAAGTTGAATCGATAGATCTTATTGGGACTCACTCAGTCTCTAGTGAGTATTCATTCTCAGGGAGAGGAAAAATATGGCAGTTCATGATGATGATGATCTTGAAAGAATCATCTTCTAGAATAACATTTGGCCAAGGAAAAGTATATGCTGATTAAAAACTATTATCTAAATTCTCAGCCCGAACATTTCAGAAGTCATAGTAATACAGTCGTTTTAATCATATACATATTTTTTTTTTCGTATAAATAATATCGTTTTAGTCATATACATAATATATATATATATATATATATATATATATATATATATATATATATATATATTATGTATATGACTAAAACGATATTATTTATACGAAAAAAAAAATATGATATTTACAACTGTAATTATATTACATCAAGTAAATCTGCTGTATGGACAAAGGACATGAAAAAAAAACATTTGTGGAGAAACTATCCATTAATAGCACTCCAATAAAGTTCTATAGTTGAAGGTCTCGAGGCCATCTTCTTTTCAGACACCTCGGATAGTTATCAGGAATATCATGGGAAGCAAGTTGAGAGACTAGCGGATTCAAGTGTGTACGCAGCTTTTCATGGAAGGATAGGTATCTAGTTTGGGCCAAATCAGCAACATAGGGGATATTAAGATCATGATGGATGAGTTTGTTTGTGACATAATAAGGAGCATTAAGGATTTTACGAAGGATTTTGGATTGTAAGGATTGGATACGAGATGAATTGTATAGTTTAGTAGAGCCCCAAAGCTCAACTCCGTAATTAATTGGGAGCTTTGAACGTTTGTCCAGAAAATGTTGAAGTAGGCGAAAACGTCGAGGAGTTTCTTGTCTATTCTTGTATGAGTAACTGTAGTTAATAATAAAACAATGGCGTATTGTGATACTAAACCCAACTGAATACCTGGTTAAGTAGAATTTTGTTCAGAGAGAGTTAATTGTAGTTAGCGATGCGGAATTATCTCATTCTCGTAGTTTTTTACTTTGAATGGGGTTGTATTAGAAGCAATAACTCCTTTTCAAGCCCGCTCCAATCAGAAAGAACTAGTGAGCCCCATTCCTACCATCCAATTGAAATCCATAAAATCCTATCCACATTGCTCTCTTTAAATGCACTGGGTGCAGTAGAAGAGATCTCATATGCCCTTAATATGACATTACCAACAAAATAATAAAAGCCTAGGGGCCAGAATAAAAATAAATTTCAATCCTATAGCTCTAGCCCCTTATTCACTTCGAAATTAACACCGACTCTAAGTACAAGAAACTCAGTTTGGACAAAATCGCTTATTCACCGGGGCTGCAGATACCTCTCCGTTTATGTGAAAATTATACAGTACACAAATTATGACCAATATTTCAATCGAGAGCAACAACAACTCGTAATGTATGTTAACCGATTACACTTTTAGTTCCCCTTTCAGCTTTAGCTAGTAAGTAAAGGCAAGTATTGAAACTGCCACTGGTGTTTCGTCTTTATTATACCAATTTCGCGATTATATCAAAGGGAGTCGTCTTCTAAAATATAATTTATTTAGAACGATATATTTAGAAGAATTCCATATCTTCGGTCTTGATAATATTTAAGGTTGGGCCTGAACGTAAAGAGAAACTCGATATGCAATGAACTTGGAGATTTATCATTTACGATGAGTACACTTCCGGTGTTGCAGTCACATAAAATATTTTTAATAGGAAAATGTTAATAAGCATTTTTATCTGTCTTCTTTAAGCAACTATAATTTTTTTTTAAATTTAAGCAATTAAATTGTTTTTTATGTGACTCTTTAGTATGTGATATAATTTTTCATTGTAATGTATTCACTGTATGAATGTTAATAAGATTATACTATAAACAGTGTTGTTAAAACTAAAAGCCTGTTAATTATATTAAATTATCGTTCAATCAATGTAGAAAACCTCTTTTTTCTTCAGCTTTCAAATATTGATTTTTTTTCAGTGATGAATCAAACGCCATTAAATGTATTTAAAAATTACCGATATGTATCCGATGACTTTGATATTTTCATTCCTAATAAAACTGTCAATAAGACGGCTTAAATGAATAATATTGCAGGTGGTAGTATTAAGTATTCAAAGCATCTGTAAAATACAAGGATTATATTATAGTATATATATATATACATATTTAATAAAAAAACTCAGAAAAGACATTCAAAATTTCTTCATAATATGTGTGCTTATTATTTATATATACATGTGTTTTTATGTCCTTGATTATCTACTAATACAATCAAACAAATAGGAAATGGTTTGTTGCATTCATAAGATTCGGAATCTAATTTGGCAGGTCCTGACACACTAACCTACAAGGCGTGGTAGTCTCCGGCTTTTTCTACCAATGCTCTATTTAATTCGACCACAATTTTTTAAGTTAATCAATGCTTATCAATGATTTATTGAGGAACCATAGTTATTGCTATTTTAAAAAAAAAAACATTGTTCAGTTGTAGATTTCAATTATTCCAATAAATGTTAATGGATTAATAGTTTAGTAAAACTAGTGGCCATATTAATATTTAATTATAGTAAAATAATAATCACTGTTATTACATAGATGAGATGTTAAATATGTTTTAAGCGTCATTACTCACACACCTCCGAGACATATTTGTTCACTATTGTTTTTATTTCTTCATGCCTATAATTTAGTATTTATTTTTAGCATAATTTTCATATAGTATTAACTGTCGTTATAAATGAGTAATAACTTATAATAAAAAAATATGCATTCGTGTGTAATTTTTTTTAAGACGTTTTAATATTGAACATTTTATTTTTCGTCTTGGTCATTTTGGTCATTTTATTTAATGATCACACAATTCTTAAACTCTTTATTTAACTAAATGTTTTTTTAAAAAATTTGAAAACTTCGTTACAATAAGGACATTTTCCTAAGACAAAGCAATGGTTTTAACTAAAGATGATTTCTTCAAAGGATGTAACATCAATAATGATTTTGTAGTTGTTAAAATGATCTTTTCGAAGTATTATGATTGGTAAAACTGTCATTTTTTTTTAAAATGAACATATCAGTATTGTTAAATTTAAAAAATGATGCGTTCAGGATCAAATGCGGATAATATGAAAAGTTAACTTTTTCATATTAACTTATCTGTATGATATATTTAAAAATCTTATTTTTCTCTAGTTTAATCAAGCAATACTTGAAGTTAAGCTTCGGACTAAAACTATGAGAAATATAACGGTTAAGTGTTGTATTAGACGAGATTGCTTGACAAAACTAAAGAAAAATAAATTTTTGAAATTTGAGTATCCCGCTTTTGCTCCTGAACGCCTCGAGTTAATATGTTAATTGTTTTAAGTTGCAAATACCAAATTATTACATTTAGTTTTCAAAATAAAAATAAAAATAATTGAGTCAAATGTGAATTTTAAAATATAATGAACATATGGTTCCGTTTCCTTGGCTTTAATGCACTAATGATTCACCCAAATTTCAAATTCCTTTTATCACTATTCTTCGAAAGAAGTTACGAAAGACGAGGCAGTGAGGTGCCCATGATTTCATAAGGCATGGATCTGGGCCATCGAGGCGAAGGTGTGGATGACTAACCGGCAACCTCTTAGAATACACTAAGCCAGGAAGGGTTGCAAAATCGAGAAATACCCAGCACCCGGTAGCGGTAAACATCCTGGTGTAACGTTTTGAACCATTCAGGGGAATATATTTTCTAAAAGATAAACAAATTCTGCGTTCTATTTTGTCATTAAATATTTATTTATCGACTGTCATAGATATTGCTTCTCCAATAAAGAAATCATATTACATTAAACGAAGCTGCCATGCTCACAAAACCACCCTGCTCTGCTACGAGGTTTTGGATTGGAGCTTCTTATCAAAATGAAATAAAGTGCGCAAAATGAATAGGGATCCCACTACTTTCGTTTTACTTACTTTGCCTAGCATTTTATTATAAAAAGCATTAATATTTATTAGAAATTATACTATATATTTTTTACAAATATAAATTCTATATCTAAAAATTTTAGTTATTAGGAAAAATAATTTGTATTTCTCTATTTATTTAGAGTTGTAGTACTTAACTATGTACTGGTGGACAGATGCTTAACTACTGGGGACGCTCGTGAAGCGAAATAAGGGAACTTTCTTAACAAAACCAAAATACAGACACAAACGAACAAAACACATACCATTATAATTAATACGCATTTTGTAATATGTTATATATAACGTTTGTATTAATTAAATCCTATGTACTTCTTTTTTTCTGTTGGTTTTTTACATTTTACCAACAACAAAAACATATTAACCAATCACCATTGTAAGTAAATTCATTTTCATTGTTAGGGATTATACCACCAATGTTTTAAAATTTGTATATAATTTAAAATAAAATAAAACAAAATATTAAAAAAAAAAAAAGGAACTTTCTGTTAGTTAAAGCAGTTAAGGGAGCGTGTGGAAGTGTAGGGTGGAAGAGCGCTGAATTGTCGTGCTGTGCCAAAGGTCCCGGATTCAAATCCGACTGTGGCCGATTTACGGTACCAATTGAAAGAAAATCCTGGCAGTTGAGCCTGATCTCAGACAAAGCACTCCCTGCACACTCTTAATTTAACTCTTAATAAAAAACTCCTCAATTGATTGGTTATCAACTCAGTGGAATATTCTCATAACTTTTTTAAAATGTTAAAAAATATAAAACTAATAAAATTTTAAATATTCTTTTAGGCTTCCACGACCACTATCATTACAAAAGACTTTGTTTATTTCTTCTGGTTTAGACCGTATAGATAAATTTTTCGCCAACGCTTCGTCAACCATGCAGCTGACTTCCTCAGGGCTGAGATGGGAATGAGTATGAGCCATTCTCATCTCAGCCCTGAGGAAGTCAGCAGCCTGGTTGACGAAACGTTGGCGAAAAATTTATCTACACGGTCTAAATCAGAAGAAATAAACAAAGTCTTTTGTAATAATAAAATTTTAATAATACGTTATTAAATATTATAAAATGTTATGAAAAAAATTATAGCATGATTTATTTAATTTTTACAAAAACACTTAATTCACTGCATTCGAAATTAATTTTCTGTATTTTAAAAGTTGTTACTCTAATGTCATACGTTTAACTTGATATCTTGCCTTTACTTTTGGTCCAGGTCATGTGCTAAAATATATCTCATCTTCTCAGTTCGAATAATTAGTCAGTTGTATTTAAATGCTAAGTAATGGGTTAGTCATAATAGTGGTGTTTTTTGACAAAAAATAAATTAACCGATGTGGACGTATGAAAAACTAACCATTAATCCATAAACAGCAAGTCTTTCGTAACTAATTAATATAATTAATTTCTAAAACAATAAGTAGTATTATTTCATATCTAAGCAATACTACAAAAACTTACATATAGTCTAATTTACATTCTCTTCTGCCTGAAATATTTTGACAAACCCCAACACCGTTGCCCAACCTTTATAAATATCACGTCTACTAGAAAATGGTGGCATATTTCAGTAAGTTTTGCCATTAAAGTGTGTGTTGAAACTGAAAGGTGTATACGGAATAAATGGCACAGATGCTTTCCAAATTTTCATAAACTAATTTGATTTACAAACACTGCGGATAAGTAAACTTCCAAGTTTTCGACCAAGTTTATTTATTTGCTATAAAATTTACTAGAGCCAACAGGCCAATAAATCTTTCATTGAAAGTATTTCTTATAAGATGATTGTATTCTAAGTTAAGTCGGACATTACAATTATTTAAGAAGATAGGTTTGTCTGCTAGGACATAACAACTATTTAAGCAGAAAATTTACGTTATCTTTAGAATTTATAAGAATATTGTTATTCTAAGTATAGATAATTTCTCTATTACTTTTGTTAACTTTTAAAATTTAGTGTTAGGACCTAAATCAATAATGTACAGTTAAAAATGATTATTGGAGATATATTCTCATATATTTTTTTTAAAATGTTATAAAATATAAAACTAATAAAATTTTAATAATACGTTATTAAACATTATAAAATGTTATGAAAAAAATTATAACATAATTTATTTAATTTTTATAATAGCAATTAATTTACTACAACTGGCTAGAATACTGCATTCAAAATTAATTTTCTGTATTTTAAAAGTTGGTACTCTAAGGTCATACGTTTAACTTAATGACTTACCCTTACTTTTGGTCCAGGTCATGTGCTAAAATACACCACATCTTCTCAATTCGAATAATTAGTCAGTTGCATTCAAATGCTAAATAGTTTTAAATTTAATAAAATATGAAAAATGAAAAATGACGATTTAAAAAAAATAAAAAGTATTCATAATATCTCTTTAGAAATGTGTAAAATGCTTTTAAATTTCAAGAACTACATACAAAGCAAGTTCTATTAAAACAGATTGTTATTTACGAATATTTATTTAAAGTGAATATACGTTGAAGAAGTAAAAATCATTGAATAGTTATTTTTCATTTTTCCTTCACGATTTATTTATTTATTTTTATTGGCATTTTTTTAATTAGCAGAATTTTGTGAGTTGTTCTTACTGTCACAGGTGTGAGAACGATAAACTCATGATTTTGTAGTTTTACTTTAATTATTTATTTATAAGTTTTGTAAATAAGTTTTCATTGTTTTATTAAGACTAACTATTATAATGAATATCGTCAGTTAGTGTATATAAATTTATCTGAAATTAAATACAATATACAAAATTATAATTAATGAGTGATGAAAACAACAATTCATGAATGGCCTTGGGTTCAGTACATGGTAGAGCCTGTACTATTTCTTGGACAACGGTCGTGCAGGGAGATGATGTACGAGATCAAGCTCAACCACAAGGATTTACGCGTATCAGGCCAGGTGAACCCCAGAAAGATCTGTAGATCCTAAAGTGGCCAACTGTAGCCGTTAAAAGATAAAATAATTTGAGTCCAATAAAAAATTCAATAAATCAAGTTTAACTTGATTATAATTGTAATTTCTGAATACGTTAAGCATCTAATTTTTAATTGATTAAATGATTATCAAAATTTGGACTACATAGCCTTAGTATGTAAGAACCTTTCTGGCGTTCGACCAGTAACCCTTATTGCCATTCAGAACAACCATTGTTTAATTGTGAGTGAAAGTAAGAATGAGCTAATATATATACAGACCTGGTTCTATATTTAAATTTAACCCCTTTTTAATATTTCTCATTAGAATAAGTTTGTATCCTCATTAATATAAATACTGACACAGAAAACAAATATTTTCGTCCTAGAAAGAAAACTGCAGAACAATACAGTTCATCTCGTACTGTATGAGGTCACCTCAATGAGTCGTTAAGGTTTTGAACAAAATAAATCAATGTAATAACTATTTTCTACTTCTTATTTATATTATTTATATATATATATATATATATATATATATATATATATATATATATATATATATTTATATATAATTCCACTTTGTTTTAATGTTATTTCAGATTATTACACAGATATTATTGTTTGTATAAAATTAATTTTAAACAGAGCTAGAACTCGCATCAGGGTGTGACACAGAACCTGAAAATATAGGTTAGTGTGTCAGATACCATAAGATTTCATCAAATCATGCAGCGTGAGAAGTGGACTTAAACTTCTCATTTGTATTAGTAAAAAAAATATATACTGTTCGGGAATTAGATAATCCTGAACTATGACCAAATCCTTTGGTATTAGTTTCGTTAGTTTATTTATTTATTCTAATGTAATTACGTGATATCTTTAGTCAGTTGAAATAATAGTTACATCTGTTTATAAACAAACATTGTTTTAAAAAATAACAAATAAATTACCTCACATTTTAATATTTTAGTGCGTTAGAATTGCCTATTAATTTATTTTTATTAATTTTTTTATCGCAAATTAAAGATATATTAATCTATTTACACTTAAACTAAATTAATAAATTATTCAGAAAAATTAATAGTGAAGAAAGAAATAAACCTAGAACTTTTATTTTTTTTAAATCATGGGATAATTTTGGTTTTGTACTAAGCTCAATTACTATTTTTAGAATTTCTCCTATTTAAAGAAAATATGAAAAAAATTATTACATTCACGTTTATAAAACTTTACCATAACTATCCATTCGGTCTTAGTTTCAGTATTGGTAGAGGCTGTACTGTTTCTTCAAAAACGGTTGTGCAGGGAGCTTGTCAGAAACTGCCAGGTTCTTCTCCCGATTAATGGAACCCACTTTATAGAGGCTGTGTGAGTACCAGGGCGGTCGTCTTACCCCAACATGGTCCAACCACAGATATTAAAAAATTCAATAATTCACGTTTATACTGTATTACCATATCCACAACTTGAAATATATAAAAAAATGAAAATTACCGATGAAAAAAAAAGTGAAGCAATACTCATGGGGAAAAAATATGTAAACATTATATTTATATGAGACTTCTTTCTTCTGTCGATCTCTTTCCCGTCCTCAGCTTGGGCTTTTCTTGAAAACCCACATGAGTATCTATTAGTACTACAGCTGTATTATTGTCATAGAAAATTTTTGTTAGTTAATTACGGACTGCGATGTATGTTATTTTGAAAACTTCGAAGAAACTATATTTCTGTCCGAGGTAATTTTATAAAAACTGTAAATTATTTTTTTATTTCGTTATTTAATTAATTTATTTTAAAAATAAATGCAATTCTTTATCATGCGACTGCTACTGAACGGGACAGAATTCATTACCCTAATATATGACGACCTACACTGCATAAAATATTTAACTAATGACACATGTTCTCATAACCCAGCAACTTAAAATAACGCATTTGGTCCGATTACCGGCCATCACGATTTAGCAGCTGCCTTTGATAATCACTCTTTAATCACGCTACGAGATTATAGTTTGAAAAAATAAGTATTAGGTGCTGTGAAACTTACAAAACTAGCAGTTAAGAAAATTCACTCCTGCGATTCGTGTCGTAATATATAAATGTCGTCTTGCGTCCTCTAACTTTAATGTTAGACCAAACAAAGGAACTAGCAAAATACTTTAAGAAAAGAAAAATTATATAGCTAAGGGTCATTTCTTCAAAAATACTTTCAAGAAAACTTAACGGACTTAAATAATCACTAATAAATGTAAATATAAAAAGTTGTATATGTTTTTGGAAATTTAGAGAATTCGTAATTGATAATTTGTTTTCTCCAACTTAAAATGTCAGAAACTCTTTTTTTTTCCTTCATTCATGCTGTGAATTCACTAACGAAATTTTCATTATTTCTAAATTTTCTAGAATTTCTAAAAGGAATCCATCTGGACAAACGTCTCACTGCGAATCCTCATACTAGACTGAAAAGACAAGAAACTAATCGACGTTTTCGCCTACTTCAACATTTACTGGACAAACGTTCAAAGCTCCCAATTAAATACAAAAGACTCACTTACATGACAGTTATCAGACCTATTTGGACATACGGAGTTGAGCATTGGGGCTCTACTAAACCATCCAATTCATCTCGTATCCAATCCTTACAATCCAAAATCCTTCGTAAAATCCTCAATGCTCCTTATTATGTCACAAACAAAATCATCCATCATGATCTTAATATCCCATATGTTGCTGATTTGGACCAAACTACATACCTATCCTTCCATGAAAAGCTCCATACACACTTGAATCCGCTAGTCTCTCAACTTGCTTCCCAAAATATTCCTGATAACCCTCCGAGGTGTCTGAAAAGAAGATGGCCTCGAGACCATCTACTATAGAACTTTATTGGAGTGCTATCAATGGGTAGTTTCTCCACAAGTGTTTTTTTTTTCATGTCCTTTGTTCATACAGCAGATTTACTTGATGTAATATAATTACAATTGTAAATATCAATACATTATTCCCAAAAAAAGAAGAAATAAATAATTCTTAAAGTTCTTCTCTAAATGATTGGTCTTTGTAAACCTACAAGTTTACTATCAAATAAAGATATCGTATTAAAAAATAAAATGAATAAAAGGAAATATTTTAATCACCATTTTAACGGTAGAGTAGTTGTAGCAACTCAATGCAGTTTCTTCCAACTAAACAGGTATGAGAATCTTTTTATATTTAAATTTAATAACATTTAAATGTCAAAATGAAAAAATAAAGAGCCATTTTATAGTTTTCAGGAATTATTGTAACAAATTTCGCATGCTTATATAGATAGCGTCATATCTCAGTGTGTAGTGCGCTGACTTGCAGTGTCAAAGGACAAGAGTTCAAATCCGCCTGTGGTAGATGAATTATTTAATCTGATAACAGGTGGGGAAGGACACTGTGGGATCTGGAGATTCATGGTTGGGGCTCACCCAGTCTCTATAAAGAGGGTAATCTTAGCCGAGGGAAAAACCTGGCTGTTGGACAATATATCGTACAAATCGTCCTCCCTGCACAACTTAGTCCAAGAAACCGTACAGATTGTAGCATGTGCTGAACCCAACACTATTTAAGGGTCGTAGTGGTACAGGAAAAAAAATTATAGTTATTTAGTTCAAAAGAAAAATAGAAAAGAATTCTATGTGGTTTAATTACCTTACTTTTTTTATGATTTCATAACAAACCAGATTCTTAAAGTTCTTAAGCTGCTATCTAGTTTCTATATAATATAAAATCTATCATTTTTTTTAATGTTTATTTTTCTCTTCCCATAGGGATAGGGAAGAAAAAATAAGACATTTTATATTTTTTATTAGGGACAAGCTATTAAAGTAAATAACAGTATCCTGTTTACAGGTAAAGATAAAAAACCAGGATGATCCTGAAGAAGAGAAGAGAAGACACGAGAGACCATCTGACAGAGCAGAAGGGGCAGGTGCCTGCAGATCTACACCTGTTCCTCGAGGTGCTGTTGTGCCAAGTCAACACCTTCTGTCTCCTCTTCTGCAAGGTTATGTAGTAAGCACTATTCTGTATTCTATTTACTATTATTGTCAGTGCTTTATAAATGTATTTGTAATTAACATAAATTAAATCTTTAGGCAAATGCATTATTTTATGAAGACCTCTTTTAAGTAGAATTGTAGGCTAACGTAGTATTCAAACGTAGTAGTATGGTAAACGTTAATATTAGTAGGATGCTAATCGTTTAAGGGACAGATTGAGGCGTAGGTGGGAGGATTGCGCTAAGATCTGACGGACTTGGGCTTGGGTACTTGTCACCGAAAGTTTGTAAGCAGAGATTAGTGGTGTAGGCAACGAGCTTTCGGATTCCCTTATTATTATTATTCATTTAAGTAAATAGTCAATGATTGAATGAGTTCTGAGACTTTAAAATCAGTTCTACATCTCGAATTTAGACCAAACATTATATTTTACTAACTCTACAGAAAAATCAGCCTGAATAGACACTTCTTTTTAAAAAAAACTGAACTTAGACTTATTTTAAAAACATTGAATTTTATTTACAATTTTCTGGTGTATAGATATGTTTTTAGCCAAAGTAAAAAAAAAAAATACATATTGTTACATTATAAATATATTAGATTATATACATTTCGAAGTACGTAACTACTATCCATGAAGGAATTTGGGTCCAGGTAAAATACTCATTTAATATGTATCATTCATCTCCATATCCAAAAATCATTACATAATGAATGCAGTAAAAAATATACTATCAATTGCTTAATTCACTGAGATACTCAACTGACTAATAATTAAACTGAAAATTATTTATATTCAATTGTCATGTAGGTATCTATATTTCGTATTTCTTGAACTGAGCAATAAATTCCCACGCACCAGTAAAATATTTTTTGTAAAATATATTATAATAATATTGCTATGTTAATTTGAAATGAGATTTAATTTTAAAAAATAAATGAAATCAAAGAAATAAAGGAAGGTGCAACATAGAACGCATCATCGGTTGAGGAAATTACGGTGTAGATTCTCTCATCCAGTCTATAGTTAGTCAGAAGCACCTCCTGACTCACGGTAGATATTCTGTTTTTTTATTAAAAATTTAAAAATAATCGATAAAGTTCTGTCATCAAGCGATCTGCTCCTCCAGCCCAAAAAACAAAACAAAAAAAAAAGAGTTAAATCAACTATGATTCAGACAAAAAAAGTGGTAGTTTATTTTAGTAAATCACGATTATTGACCTCACTTTCATAGTCTTCAACGGATCATAAGATCAAAGTAGCGTCTATTATATGAGTCATGTAGATTCTGGTATAAGTGAATCATTCCGATTAAAATCAATTTTTATATTATTTATCTATAGGCAAATTTATTGTATCATTAACACCGTATCCGTCGCATAATGTTTACGTTCTATAGTGATATAAATTCCTGGACCAAATAATTTCAGTTAAAAATATATGGTAAGTTCACGTGTTCCTTGCTCACCTACCAAAGTAGAAATGCGTCGTTTGTCTTTTTATTTATTTGTTTATTCAATTAAAGCATCAATAAGTACCTTAGATCCATTGTAATATGAAATGATTCAGTTCTAAAATTAAAGGCATTTTTACCTTAGTTTTCCCTAGAAGCTATTTTATTTTAGTTACAGCTATCTGTTTTTGGTTCAAGTTAAACACTATACGTTCATAGTCAAGACATTTATCAGTAGCTTTATCACATTTTCATTTTTTTTTCAACTATAAGACTCAGGCAGATAGACTTTTACGGATGGCGGCTAATAATTTAAGAATCCTAAAAATGTCCTCTTGGTTTAATTCTCTGAAGGACTTAACTAAGTTATTATATTTAATTTATGAAGTAAAAAACCATTTTCCAGTCAGTTTTTCTTTTTTATTTTCTACAAATACGTTTCGACTTTCTTAGTCATTTTCAATTTCTTAATTCCTTACTGGAATTTTCATAATAGGTCTCTTATGAATGTCTATAATTTAAAATTACTTGGAGATACATTTTTCTCCATGGTCATTTCTACTCTGCATTATACTTTGGACTGTCTAAGTTATTATTTATTCTTCTTAAAATTCACACAAAACCTGTAACACTAGAGTCTGTACTGTTTCTAGCACAACGGTTTTGTAGGGGGGAGGTGACCTTCCCTACGCTTAACCGACAGATTTTCCCCTCTCTTTTGGGTACCTACTTTATGAGTTGGTTACATACTTTATGGAGACCTTTATGGTGGGTGAATCCCAGAAAGGTCTCCATATTCCACAGGGTCCTTCTCCGAAGATCTTTGGCAAATTAGCACCCTACCTCTGAACTACCCCGCTCTCCCATGTATATCCAGTGAATCATTTATATTCCGCGCATAAATGTTGTTAGTGTATTGTATATGTAAAAAAAGTGTATAGCAGTTGATTTTTATTAATGTATTTCGAGAGGGAAACCTCTAAGCCTCTCAACCGGCTACTGGCTTGATTGAACTCCTTCCTGTCCGTTTTTTTTCACTATTGGAAAGAATCCTTGAGATCAGTATTCACTTGGTCCATCGGAGATCCAGCTTCTTTTTTGTTATTCCCTCCAAATCGGAAGACAAGAAGACCCACCCAAACGACCATAGAAGTAGGATTTCCCCTAGATCCGCGTTGCGACAGGACGTGAAAGGTGTGAATGACCACTTTCTCCGGACACGCTCTCTAACAGTGGCCATTATCTCTTCGAGGCCTTAATCCGTTCTTCCACGCACGGTCTTCCCGCCGCGCCGCCCTCCAGCTCTGACCTACTATAGCGGCCATTTACTGTCCTAACTCCTAGCTACCTCCGCTGTTTGGTGCGTGAGGATCAACGGTCTATCGATAACTTCATTATGTCTTATAAGTCCTCCGTGAGGCACTAATGTAAAATATGTATAAGTATATAAGGCTTTAACCCCAAGTAGACAGACAATCCTTAAAATACTTATGGAACGAGGTAGCTCTGTACATTTGGTATTAGGCTTCTGATCCCTATATCTCGAGATTCAAAGAAAATATTACTAACACATTTAAAAAAAAAATTAATTATTGAAATTTACAACAGATTTATAATAATACAAAGTATATACAGGGTGTCCTGAATTTAAATGGCAAAACTTCAGGAACTTATAGGGGACCGAAAAACTAAGGCAAACAGTCCTTTAGAGATTTGCTCGTTTTTGCATAGTTTTAGAGAAAATCGCAAAAAAGAAACAAAACAAAAATGTTACAGGTGTCATTCTTAATACGTAATGAAGGCGACCAATTCCAGGCAGCAGTAAGAGCAGATTATCGGAGAAGAAATTGTGTCCAACGCCACTTCGATAACAATCCTGAGACTAGTATCCAAAGAGCATCTGCTGCATTAGCAATATGGCGATCTTTGAAAGTTGATAATCGCTACCCATACCATCTTCAAAAAGTTCAGAATTTTTCACCTCAAGATTATGTCAAGAGATTGAATTTTAGTAACTGGTTTCTTGAAAAAATGCGCGATGATAATTTATTTTCCATTAAAAATTATATGGACCGATGAAGCTACCTTTACAAGAGGAGGAATTGTTAATAAAAGAAATTATCATGTATGGGCTCTTGAAAATCCCAGAGCTATTAGAGAGAATAGGTTTCAGCATGAATTTGCTATTAACTTTTGACTATGAATTTGGAACGGATTACTGGTGGGACCATATTTTTTACCTGGAAGATTGAATGGTATTTACATTACATTTTATACATACATTTACACATTTTTTGGAGAACGACTTTTCTAATTATTTAGATGGCATTCCCTTACAACAGCGGATTGAAATGTGGTTCCAACTCGATGGATGTCCAGCTCATTATAGCAGAGTTGCTCGAGCTTGGCTGGATATAAATTATCCACAACGATGGATTGGACGTGGAGGAGTAGTACCTTGGCCACCCAGATCACCTGATATGACACCCATGGATTTCTTCGTATGAAGAACCTTGAAGCCGAAAGTTTATTCGGTGTCAATCAACTCAAGAGAACAATTAAGAGACCGAATCATAGATGCAGTGCATCAAATATCATCAGAACAATGTTTAGCTGCAATTTATCAAGTGAGTGCTAGATGTAATGCTTGCATTGGTGCAAGAGGACAACATTTTGAGCAATATTTACATTAAAAAGAACATAGAATAAATATAAATTTAAATAAATAAGTATAAAAATGAAAACTTGTTTTGTTTCTTTTTTTGCGATTTTCTCTAAAACTAAGCAAAAACGAGCAAATCTCTAAAGGACTTTTTGTCTTAGTTTTTCGGTCCCCTATAAGTTCCTGAAGTTTTGCCATTTAAATTCGGGACACCCTGTATAATGAATGAACATTATCAGATAAAGGAAGGTAGAAAAACTACTCGATAATTGTACTGAAAACACAGATTTAACTTAGGTCAGCCAGACCATCGTCTTTTCAGACGCCTCGGAATATTATTGGGAATAAAAATGTAGCTAGGCTTGAAACTAGTAGGTTCGAGTGGGAATAAAGTTTGTCATGAAGAGATTGATACTGAGTTTGAGCCAAATCAGCAACAAATGTGGCATCAAAGCTAATATGGATTTATTTTTTCGTAACAGAGTATGGGACATAGATGATCTTAAGATTGTAAAAGAATCGGATACCAGAGATTTCGATGACTTAGTGGAGGCTCTAAGCTCTACTCTATTAGTCTAAATAAGTCTATTTAATAAAAAATACAAATGAACCCTAAAGAAGAATTGAAATATAAACTGTAATTAACCGGTGTTTAAAAATATCAAAAGGCTTTAAAGCCAAATTGAAATATCAATCCTTGAAATATTGGTGAGGTCTAGTTCGGTAATCAGGGCGTTGAATTACTGATATCTAGGTTCTGAGTTCAATCTATGCATAATTTATACCATTTATCAACTATCAGAACATCAAATAAACAAAGATAGTCCATAGAAATAAAGATTTATCACTTTGTTTGCATGTTTTTTTTTTCTGTTTTTTGTTTGGCTACTCCGATCCGAAGGAAACACAATGATCACGAATTATTTAATGATAATTATAAATGCTTTCCTTTCTTTATGTTTTTTGTTTTTGACATTAATAAAATTATCATTAAAATTCATTATTAAAAATATGAAATGGTCCCTAGACAGACAAAGTGTTGTATATAATCAAGGCTGAAATACAAACTGTATTTTTTTACAGTATTATAAATACTCAATACTGAGATTTACAATTAACAACGTATATATATCAAAGAATATCTCGAACCATATTATGCTGAGTTAATTATCAACACATCATAGTTCAAGACCAGATAAATTAATTAATGAATATTATATCGACAATCGTCGAATCGAATCTACAGTATCTGAATACCCTTCTAGGACCCACCCATTTTCTATTACCGAATATACTCACGGCCAAATCATTTCTGTGCACAACAGTTGCCTTCCTTACTCATTGCATTGCGATTAACTTCATTTTTTTAGATTCAAACATTATTAGAATTACTTGATTATTTTATTTCTTAATTCACATTTTGTTTCTCTTGAAAATGTTAAGCATGTATTGTTTGTATTTAGATTTTAGAATTGCCAAGCGCATTCATTCTATTCATAGCGGTAATCAACTTCTCGTTATGATTCTTGAGCAAGTTGATAATTTGCACGGTTGAATATCTGCAATTATTTGCATCACAAAGAGCTGCAATTAGAAACCTGCTATTAGCCTCTGCAAGCGCTACCAAATTTATGGTCGATTTAATATTGTCTGCTGTTTATTTAAGCTGATATGAACTATGTTTCTTAAAAACAAAATTATGCTTTTAATACTTATGCGCTAAACGGAAACAATTTCAAAAGAGCCATTTATGAAATATAAACTGACTCAAGCAAGAAATGATATGCCGGTGACATTAACATATCGCTTTAATTCTAAGATATACCAAATTATTATTCGTTACGGTCAAGAGCTGTGACATATTTACATAAAAAAAAATCCTTCTCATTTTCAAAGCAGAGTTACAAGGAATTCAACGTAACAAGCCCTTGAAGGAGTTTTCATCACGAGTTAACATTTCTCAAGTTCCTAAGAAAATTTCTTCGTCATGAATGTAATCATAAATTAAATTCAGATATTAGAACACAAAATGAATTAAGAATATACTTAATATGTTTTCTAGTTGTTGTGAAATATAGATGAAAAATGCATAAACAAGTTACATTAATAAAATGAAATATTCTCCTAACTATAAATATACATAACTTTAGGGATATGTTTATTCCGTTTTGGGGGAAAATATATTTAATGATGATGAAATTGAATTATTATTTTATTTTTTACTTTTACTATTTAGTACTACTATTAATGTTTTTTATGTCAGACAAATGGAATGGAACTAATGAAAATTGTTGTTTTTAATAATGTGGAATTTTAAACATAAAGAAAAAGAATTAATTAAAAAGAAGGATTAATTATAAAAATATCATATACAGTTATATAATTCTTTTTATTTTCTTTAATATTTATTATTTATTTATTTTACTTATTATTAATAGTTTCTTTTTATTTCTTTTTATGTTTTATTTAATCCCCTATTTTAATTCTTTTCCGGTATGATATTATAAAAGTTTTTTTTTATAAACTTACTAAAAACTACTAAAAATTACTGTTTACTAAATCTACTAAATTGGTTTTACGCCTCTAATTTAAGCTAACCAACCAAAAAAAACATGACGGTATTGTTGTCTATCTAAATTAATATATTTTTATGCGGAAAATAATAAAGAAAACTGAATAAATGATTTAATCTAAAAATATAAAAACACCTTTATGTTGTTTTTTGTAGTTTGTATGATATTACTTTTTATAAATATTAATATAAAATAATTATAATATTAACGATTCAATAAGATTTCCTCGATAATCTTCAATAATTACACAAAATGATTGTCCAGTAGAAATAAATACATATAATAATGGTATTCCATATGTTAAAGTGCATATAACTATTTTGATTTATTTATTTTTATTTTACTATACGATAAAAGGTTATACAAATTATATCTGAATGATCTAACATTAACTTAAATTAACAAAAAATATGTAAACAATATCTTCATGAATAAACGTTTCTATATAAATTTAAACTGCTGTTACTTAAATTTAACATATATTGTTTAATACAGCATAGCATATTGCTTATTCGATTATAACAATTGAATCTGCGGTTATAGCGGTTGAATGTTACAAGTACAGAAGATACACAGGTTCGTTTATTATATACAATAAAGAGATATCAAATCTTCTCAAGCAAAAAAGTAATTTCGCGTTTTTTGTTGTTTATTTCTATTCTGTTATATTTTTCTACCACTTTTTAAGAACATAATTGCAGGAAAAATAATCGGTGTATAGTGTAGTAATTTGATTAATACTTTAATAATTAATAAACTTGAATTTGATTAATAGTTTTTGATATACAATTTAAATATCTTATTTATTAAATGTTAAGGGGCTCACCTTTTAAGTTTCTATCCTTCTCGAACTGACGATGTATCTAAGGTATTTGTTTATCCTATTGCTTCTGAGAGTTAAGTATTTGTTTGTATTTTTTCTATCCTTGTCTTAACAGATATTATGAAGTTATTAATCGTATTGTAAATAAATAAATAAGGAAACATGATTGATACAGCTTGTATTTAACACGCGTTTATTAGCACCGCCTCTATGTACATACTATAATGCATGTAACGGAATCTTTGATCTCGAACTCCTACTTTGCACATTTCTCAAGGACCGGTGACCATACGATAATGTAATAAGTCTGTCTCATCATACATACCAGAATCTTCCTAATTAGCGAATTTTCATGTCCGAAGACACACCAGTGTCTTTTGCCAAGTATTAAATTATAAATGGCAAAAACATCCACATGACTCCCGACAGGATCAACTGGGGAGTTTCGTATATTTTTCGACAAAAATATAATATTTTAAAAACAATTAAAACACACGTTTGTAGCTGGCACAACTAAAAAGTAAAAAATAAATAATAAGTTTTAAAAAAAACACGCTTTAAGAGAAACGCGACTAAAAATTAGAAATTAATTTTTAATAAGTATCAAACAAGAATAGAGTGATGAACGAAAAAATCTATTTTGTCATAAAGAAAAAGCGTGGGATGCTTGATATTAATTGTTGTAAACATTGTATTGTCTGATATCAGTAAAACATTATTATTTTTGTTCATCACTCTATTATTTTTTGATAATCATTAAAAATTATTTTTTTATGCCTAGGCGTGATAGGATACCCAAATCAGTAGTCTGAGAGAAAATGGGTATTAAAAATACCATTCTCGAAAAAATCACCAAAATTAAAGTGTTTTGGACATCTACTGAGGATGGAAAATAATTGAATACTAAAAATGACCATGCACTGGTGGCCCGAAGAAAGAAGTGGAGGCCGATCAAGAATGTCATGAATGAAATAAGTGCAGGAAGCCTTGGCACGATATGGCTCAATGAAGAAGATGCATTTGACAGGAATGTCTGGAGAAAAACATTACCCCATCATTTGGTTGGAGAACCTCAGCATTAAATAAATAAAAAAATATTTTCTACTTTTTAGTATTGATTCCTATAAAAACGTGATTTGTAAACTATTATTTTACTGGAAAAAAGCTTTACTTAACCGTTATTCATTAAGTTTGTTGTACTCTAACATGTCTTTATCATTAATGGTCCCGCATATCCTTTTATAAAGCTTTTGCATATCCTTCTTGCAAACATAGACCTATAACTCCACCCTCAACAGAAAGAAGATTCGCAGAGGTGTTTCCTCCGTCCTTGGGAAGGCTGAGCACACCGCTAGGGAACCAATCCCCAGTGAGACAGGGAACCGGGTCAGAGGCAGTGAACCGCGCAGCATTTCGGAACACTACCTCAACCGTTACTCCCGCACCGCTCCGCCCCCTCCAGCGCTCCTCTCCTTCGTCGTACCAACTAGCGATAATGGCGGCATCTAGGGGAAATGTCACTGGATAATGAAATAAATATAAGGCTGTCACCGTTAGTCCGCTTGTTCAAAGGGCACTACGGCGACCTTAACACTTACCGACTTCGAGTCAAGAGAAATTCTTTGTTCAATCAAGGAATCGAGAAGAGTTCAACTGAAATAGGAATTCATCCGTTCATGTATAGATATATAAGATATAATAAGCATCTAGAGACATCGAACTACAATTGTGTTCTCTCTTTAAATTTGTTTCCATGCCTGTTTAATACAAACAATTGACAATCAGAAAAACGGCTGGGAACCTGCTGATAAAATTGGTAATAAAAATAACTTAGAAGTATTCATTAACTGCTTGAGCTGCAGATTTCGATGTTAAAATAACATGAATATTTGCCATTTGTAAATACATACCAAAGTTAGAGTCATCTAACAAAAATTATGCGATACCGAGGTTGATGATTGAAACCGCTATACAATTTTTTTTATGAGTATATCAGGATGCAGATTGGGGTGTTAAAATAACAGAAATATTTACCAATAAACATGATACCAAACTCAGAGAATGGTAATTTATCTAATATTAATCAATCAATATTCAAGAATCAATAATATAAAATTATATGACTAATAAAAAACTCCCCTAAAGATTTTTTTTGTCTTAGCCACTAAGTTTATTAGTTTTTAAATGATTTTTATGGATATATAAAATAATGAGTAGATCTCTTTTACGTGCATTGTATGCATTGCATGTATTGTGAGATATGGATGAATGTAGGAATATGCTGGAATTCTATAGGCTCACTATTTCATTTTCATGTCCGAATGATTTAAACTTTTATGAGTAATTAAAGTGGGAAAGATAACAGCTAGCAAAAGCTATAATAATGTATTTAAATACAATGATAATACTTCTCAGAAATAATTAACAGTTAAACAAAATAATTTAGGAACATTCTTATGAACTTTTAAAACTAAAATGGTTCGAAATTATTTAAAACATGGTCAGGAAAAATGAAAAACAAAGCCTTAAGTCTTTAAAATGATAAGACAATGAATATAATTGTTGTTATTGATAACTGTACTTTATGATTTTTCTAAAGTTAATTTATTTTTTTTGTCCTAATCTTAATTTTGTTATCTAAAAAGCTTATAAAATTAATGGTACATTATCTATATACCATGCTTTTTCTTAACAATAATAAATTTAATTACTCTGTCATAGGGGTAAGGCACTTCTTCACAAACCTTTTTCAGATTTCAATCCCTAAAGGGCCTGCCTTTATAAATTTGATAAGAAATTACATGGATTAGAACAAAAACCTGGTTGAGCAAAAACACTGGGCCCGCTCTTCTTTCTTGTTTAATATTTAGTACGAGGTGCTTCAAGCACGACATAGTTGTGTTCTTTTTTACATAGTCATCCATGCCAATTTAAATACAATATTTAAAATCGAAAGCAATAAAAAATATTCCATTCCCGTTGCGTGGATCGATACTTAAGCGATTAGATAACAATTCAGTAGCAACTCATGATTGATAATCTCTTAGCGTCACGTCTTCCGCTAAGACGAATGACAATATCCCATCAGCTGATCGAACAGCCGTAAGACAGGTAGTGCCTGGATCGAGATTAGCGCTTTGGACCCGACGCCTGTGAATGTTCCCACAGTTCGGAACTCACATTTTGGATTACGATGCAAATGACGTTTTCGCAACTGCTGGGATAGCCGATAGTGTGGTTGACCAACCTGCAAGTCTAGGATTGTTATTTATTGATTATGTTTTTAAATTATATATTGAGTATTTATCTCCTGAGGAAAGGTCGAGGAAGGACCGTTACTCCCGTAATGACTTTAAAGATGCAATCAAGTAGCACTAAAATCCGTTTAGAAATACGACTCGCATTAAAACAACCTTAAGATAAATACATTATTTCTTCTTGTTTCTGATTAGTGTAGTGATAACAGATAAAGATAAAAAAAAAAACTGTAGCACTACAACCCACGAAGGGTATTATTGGGTTCAGTACAGCTACAGCTACAGAGACTGAGCTGTTTCTAAACCAAGGTTTTGCAAGCATGAGCTTGATCAACCGCCAAGTTAATTCGCCTAGCTAAGGGCATCTACTGGATGAGTCTCAGGAGGGCCTTAAGATCCCACGGGGTCGATTCACGTCTGTTAACAGAATAGGTAATTTATCTGTCACAGTCGGTCTCCAACTCCAAACGTTAATACTTTATATTAATGTATTAATATGTTATATTATATTAATACATTAATCATTAATACCCTTACATATTGAGCTACATCGTTTCCGAAGACACAGATAGTTGTGGTACATATCTGTATAGCACTGGAAATTAAAAATATTCAGGTTTCATAAGAGCCCTTCATCGAAGTTCTTTTGTTAAGGCTTGTCTGATATTTCAACCAGTGAACAAAAAATATAAAGAAACAACTAGTATTAATGATTATAAATAATTAATGTTCATAATATTCTTTAAATAAAAATAAAAACAAATAAATTGGTTAATATTTATTTCTTATCTATATTTATTTCTATCTTTTTGTTTATTAATTTAGTCAACAAATAGATAAGAGAAGTCGTATTGACAATTAGATAAATTGGTTTTACGATTATTTATAATGTTGAAATACAAGTCGCATTTTAAGCAATTAGGAGTAATTAGGGAACGGGGTAACTCTGGGGTAGAGCGCTTAGTTGCTGTGCTGCTGAATTCAAATCCGGCTGAGGCAGATAAATTATTCAATCTGAATTCAGACACAGACTGAGCCTGTGGCATCTGATCTCCTGGGGATCACCCAGCCTTAATAAAGTTAAGGACCTTAATGGGAAGATAAATGGTTCGATTCATTTTTCAATAGCGTTTGTTTAAGGTGTAATTTTTCAGGCTTATGAAAAATTTAAATATTTGGCATATGATTTAATTTATTCTTATTGTAGGTGTTTGAAAGTACATTTATTATAGAATCTTAACTAAGAGCAATGGAAATCCACCGTACCCCAAATCGTATAAATAAATAAATATATGATATATATATATATATATATATATATATATATATATCAAATTCATTTTTTAAAAAAACTGGTTATCATTCTTATTTTATAATAGAAACATGACATATCCTTAATTATATTGGTCATGGCCAATTTTGACCAGCTCACTTATGGAATCATAATATCTAGAGTTATTTAGGAATGTTAGTTATAAAACAAGTTATATAACTGCTCCCTTAATATGGCCAGTTACAAAGACATCAACGTAGCTATAATAATCTCCTTACTCACGTTAACCCGTTATTCCGTTACGTCGCTTCCTTAAAAATTCCAGAGGATATTTCCAAGTGACCGAAGAGAAAATGTCCGTGTAACCTTCGCAGCAAACAGTTATTTTCCACAAATATATTTTCCAAGTAACGGTATAGTGACCGAAAATATAAATCTTGAAATCCCGCAAATACACCAGATTAAACACGCTAATGTATGAAGCAGTTTTAAACATATTAAATTATTCAGAAATAATTTAGATTATAGTATTAAATATTTTTTTTATGATTTATGCGCATTGATCATATGGGGTGATTGAGTAAAATTTATTATATAAAAAAATCTAATCTTATCTGAGAAAAAAATTGAAGGTTTTAAATTTTAATTAAAATTTGAGTTTGTAAATACCGACACACGATAAACACACAGACGATACAGTCGTACACAGACGATAAACGATTTTCTTAACTTATATTAAACTATGATTTTCTATCTTTAAATATTAATTTTTCTGTGTTTTTAAGGATAATACTTAGCACATATTTTTATTACTTAGGAAATAATTATTTCTGAATGGTATTTTATTGATAATATATTGTAAATGCTAGCAAACTACCCGGCCTAAAACATTTTCCAATATTCCTTTACACCAAACCCATAAACTGTTATTTAGACTGTTTTCTATTTCCAACCAACAGTGTATTGAACTTTTATTTATTTATATTTTATTTTTTTAATGGACAAAGCCTTTGTTGTACCACAATAAAACAAGTTAGCTGCAAAGAATGTTAAGCGCGGGGAAGTACCGCTTAGATGTTCGCCTTGCAATGTTGCTAACCTTGACCTAGAAGGTTCATTAAGAAAAATCCTTTATTCAGTTGAAGGACTCATTTTTGACAATCGTCTTTGAATTTATTTATCTTTATATATTTAGCCAGAATACATTTTGATTAATTAAAATATTGTTTCATGTTGCTGTCCTACTTGTTCATGTTGTTTAATATCGAAAACTTTGCGAAATATTTAGGTACATATAAAATATAAAAACTAGAATAAGTTATATTCTGCCACCACATGTGTAATAGATTCTAGGGATAAAATTTATAAGTATACACTTTTTTTACCAATATTAATTTAAATTAAATTTTATTTTTTTACTACACAAATAAGCCTCATGTAATTATTTTTAAACAAAAATTGCTTAAATTTTACTACTAAAATTTATTTGTGAATTTGTTTGCTTAAATTAAGTATATTTCAGATCGTTTTTAATTTATTTATAAAATGCTACAGCATCTGAATTCTTTTCGAAAAATTTGTCTAGGCTTAGATTAAAATTTCATGTTTAGTCAAGGTAATTTTTAATAGATAATCATATTATTGTATACAATAGAACTGAAATTTATTATTATTTTTTATTTTAACTTTTCTTTCTTACTTTTAGTTTTACCGTTTTATATATATTTTTTGAATTAGAAATATATTTAATCACTAAATATCTTTATTGAACAGATATATTGAAACTTCATCTTTTATTCATAATACTGAGCCTTATTAAACCATTTTATTACAAGATTTAAAATTTATCGGTAATTTACTTTTTAATTTAGTTTTTCTCTTAAAATTTTCTTCGAATATTTCCCAATGGTTAGTATTATAATAGCATGTACCGAATGGATGGTTGAAACCTACTAATATTATAAATGCGAAAGTTTGTATGTTTGTCTCTCTTTCACGCAAAAACTACTGAACGGATTTGGATGAAACTTTACAGTAATATAGGTTATACATCATAATAACACATAGGCTACAGCAAGGGCAGATTTATGAGGGGGGAGCACGGGAGCACGGAGGGGCCAGTTACCAAAAAAGGGCCTTAGGTTGCAATAAATTGAAGAGAGCTGAATTTTTTATATGTTGTAAGGGAATCTCTGACTAGTGGAAATCCAAGTTTGCTACCAAAAAAACGGATGGGAAAAGTTTTGGTGGTCGAAAAACCTCGAAATTTTCGGAGTTATTTCAGTTTTTGGCCTGTATATTCTAATCGGAATAATTTTTTATTTAAAAAAGTCCATTTTTAAAGTAGATTAAATTTTCTATAATTTGTGCCCGACCGCAGCTCTGAAGCTTTGAACTAGGAAGAAGTGTTCTTACGATGAAAGTCATGTGAAATGGTGCTGTAGTAAATTTAATTAGCTTTAATTGAAGTACACAACGAGACCTGCAGTTTTTATCCTTCTCTTGTTAACTAAAAAAAAGAAAAATCGGGGAAAGTGGATTTGAAAAAATGACCAATTTTCAAAGTGGCGTGACTCAGAATCTGTTACACCTATAGGCCTTAGTCTGTGCTTAAATTTAAGCTAACTAAATTTACTAGCTTGACTTTTATCGTAGAATCACTCCTTCGGCCGGTGTTCCTCAAGAAAGTCGGCCAAAATTTAAATTTTGGACTTTTTGGAAATAAAGACCAATTTTCAAAGGGGCATAGCTCATAATCTATTAGACCTACAGAAAATGTCGAGGTTTTTTGGCCACCAAAAGTTTTCGCATCCGTTTTTTCGGTTGCAAAATTGGATTTACACTACTCAGACGTGCGCTTACAACATACCAAAAATGCAGCTCTTTTCGATTTTTTGCGACCCTCGAACTCCTGGCCGCTGGCCTACATGCTTACTCTCGTATATTAAAAATTGTTCTGTAATTTCATATCAAATATTCGGATATATTTATTTAGCAACAACGTCTATTTCAGTACGTTTAACCATGCTATCATCATTGAAATGATAACATGGTTTACTGAAATAGACGTTGTTGCAAAATGCCAACCTCACATCTTTTTTTATAGAAGAAGAAAACTCAGGTTGCCGTCAGTGAAGTCCTTAAACCTGGCTGCTCTTTTTTCCTTTGATAACTTGTGATAATTTTCCTGAGTATATAGAGGTTTCTTAATTTTGATTTGCTATCTGGAAAAAAACCTTCCAGCAGCACATTTTCAAAACCGTATACTGAGGGTTACAGTAAGGCACACCTCTCTACAAAGGACGAAATCAGACTTAATACACGAGACACTTTAACTCCCGCCGGTAACGGACTTCATCACATGGCGGCATAACAAATTATTTGATAGCCTCCAACACTGCACGAACCTCATATTCAACACCGACAGGCCGACCTCAGCGCTGGCAAACAGATGTACAGACACTCAACGTGGACTGAGTAAACTACTAACTCCAATCAGAAAGAACTAATGAGCCCCATTACTAGACCCCCTCACTCCTACCATTTAATTGAAAACAAAAAAATCCAATCCACATTCCTCTCTAAACATGCACCTGGTGCATGCAAAAGAGATGCCATGGCATATGATACATGTACCATATTAATATGTTATGTCAAAAATTAATAAAAGCCAAGAAGCTAAGGGAAAAATATATACATATATATATATATATATATATATATATATATATATATATATATTTGTGTATGTGTATTTAACATTAAGTAAACGTTTGTTGAGCATTAAGGTGCGCCCTAAGGAAGTCTTAATTAGTTTTGAAGGCTTAACCTTTTTAAAATGTATGAAGGCTCTGTGTGGTCTTCATAACTTTTACTGTAAATATTATTTTGGAAAAAAACTGTAAGGTCGTTAAAGACCCTTTAAGGTCCTCATTCGTCCAAAAAAAAATCTACACAATTTCAAGCTTATAAGGCCCTTTTGTAATTTCTGAAATTAATTTTGATAAACGAGCCAGGTACGTCTTTTATAATTATTATTTTTTTGTTTTTATTTTTAAAGATTACTGTACCCAAATGGTCTTAAATCCAATTATTTTTAGAAATTTATGTTTCCAGACGAATAGAAAAATTAAGATCAGGGGAGAATCTGGAATCCTATTTCCACTATGCATTTTAGTTACAAGAAAGTTTACTTATATCAATGTCGTTTTCTATAAATTAAATTTTCGAGGATGACAAATAATTTAAAAACAGCCAACCAATAAAGTTTTAATTATTCTTTAAGCAGTCCGCCTTTCTAGATTGTTTTTTGTGTAAAGAAGAAAATGTAAACTATACCATTTTCATTTGAGTGGAAATGTCAGTTGGCAAGTGTTAGTTAGACAAGTCACCGCATCCATTATTCGCCCTGAAGATGGCCTACACCATAGGCCGAAACGTTGGCACAATTAAAAAATAAGTTCCGTTAATTTTTGTGTTATCATTGACTGCACCCCCTGACCAATTCAATCCATAATTATACCATTTTTACTTTTTCGCTCCCATATTAGGAAAATTTAGAATGAATCAATAGTAATTAACGTGAAACAAGAGTTATCAAAAATAAAATAAATTATTTTTTCGTCTACTCATACACTTGTTAATAATAGGTATCATATATGTGTCCAAAGAAACAAGTGAAATAATTTTTCATAAATCCAGATGAAATCCAACCAATTAAAATTATGAACCGATCATTTGCCTCATTTTTCATACAATATGGATCTTTCAAGAAAATATAATGGAACAGGATAGAAGAAAGAATTGTCCTATTGTGAAAATCAAAACTAATATATTATATTCGCAAATATTTTAATATGCTATCAGTCGGGAATGAATCCTATAGGATCCGAGACCTATGTTAGGGATTTTTAGGACTCAAGCACAATGGGCCTTTTTAGGCCGAAGTGCATAGTAATAAGGGTCACACATAAATAATAATAATATATAAATATTGTAAGTTATATTTATACATGCAATTATAAAGCATACCTATATAAAATAGTACATAAGAGCTATTTATTCTAAGTTAAGTATGTTAGTTCGTAAGACTGCCATTAGTATCTTCAACCAGATTTCCAGTTCTGCACCAGTTGCCGCTTGAGCTAATCGCTGGAAACCTCTTGACCTCCTGATGCAAGTAGACTATCAAGGCAGTTATGTCTAACCCGTCCAGATCTAATGAAATCTTCTTCATCCTAGTTTAATTAGTCTATAGGTCAACTCTAATACTTAAGTGTTTTTTAATTATATATTACATCGATCATTAACATAACTTGATAGCATCGACCCCTTATGCTCTTAATTACAACAGTAATTTAAATCTCCCGAAGTAATACATGATAATTAATATTATTATTATTAATTATTGTACAATACAATGTTTTTGTATCTCATAATCAAACAAATGAACTATTTTTTATAGTATTAAAAACTTGGATAAGATTTTAATTTTTGCTTAGCTAAAACAATCAGAGATGAAATCTTATTAAAATATTTTTATTATGTTTATAATTCAAACATAAAACATAATTGCATTCTTGGTAATCATATTTTTTAACAATTATTTACATACTAAAACAATTGGTTTTAGATTAGTACTGTAGATTTTAAAAACAATTATTTAAAATTTTTTGTTTACTCTGAAAAAATTCTATGGGTTAGAGCAAGGCGTCGGTGAAAACATTTAGTTAAAAGTGATATTACAGGTTTTTATTTGCGCGGTGGATTATTTTTATTTTTCTTAAACCGTTCAAGTTAATCTTAAAACATTAATTAATAAAATTAATTAGAGGATACATATTTATAATCTCATTTATAATTTAAATCTCTGCTGAAGTTGTATTTTAGATAGTAGTATGTTAATAATTGAGTATTAAAATTATTTTATTTTATTCTTATTTAACAGTCAGTTAACTTTAATATTGAAGGAAAGATAAATAGATATCCAGCAAGTTATGACATATTCTCTCTCTTCTTAAACCAATCGAACCATGAAGGGTCTTGGATTCAATATGTGGTAGAAACTATACTAGGACAACGGATATGCAAAGAGGGGATTTGTCCCTGATCACTCTCAACCATCAGGTTTTCCTCTTAATAAAGGTATTCACGTTATAGAGGCTGGGTGAGTCCTGGAAGGTTCTCCACATCCCTAAGTTATGAAAAGATAATAAGAAAAATATCGCTAGAGGTGCCTAAATGGTCTTATGGGTTAATGAAGCCTTGAATGGAAAATAGTTTTTAGGAAAGAGTAGCGGGCGAATTGTAATGTCAAGTCCCGAGTAACGTCTTGAATCGCACGATAGATTTTCCAACAATTCCATCCTAAATTCTATGTCGGAATGGATAACATCACTCAAACTTGACAGCTCAAAAGAAGCAACGATCCTATGATCATTTTTGCGGAACCCGCCCACGTTCCAACATAGCGGTACAGGATTGGAGAAGATAATCCTAGTTTAAATTACTTATCGTTAGGACCTCCTCTTCCTCTTTTCTCATCTAGACAAGGGATCCTCCCACCCACTCTTCGGCAGAGGGCAGCGTTCGATCCTTACATAATGATACCCGCATGCAGAACGACCTCAGCCGACTATATCTGTCCTAGTTATAGGGACAATTTGCAAGCTCTGAAAGAGTACTTATAAACACGCTACTATATTATACAACATGACCTACAACATGTTTTTTATTGCGTTCTTTCCTGAACTGAACAACAAATAGTGAGGATTTATGTAATGTCGTCCAAACCTTAACAGGCTGTACAATTTCGCAGAACAGAAGTAGAGTTTGAGAAACTCTTTTCAATATACTGAGGATCTTTATTTTCTAAACATTTTAGGCGAAACTTTTCCTCACAAAACCCGTCCCACTAAAGCCCATGAAGGGTCATGTGTTCAGTCCATGGTAGAGACTGTACCGTTTCTTTGACAACGGTTATGCAGGGAGGTGATTTGTCCTAGATCACGCTTAACCGCTAGAGTTCACCCTTATTTTGGCTACCCACATTAAAGAGGTCGAGTTAGCCCTAGGAGGGTCCCCCAGATCCCATAGGATCCATCTCCGGGCGCTTACAGATTAAATAAAAGTCTGCCAACGCTTCTTTCCAGTCTTCACTTCTTTTCTTTTCAGTCTGGATTTTAATCCAGGACCTTCGGCGCAGCAACTCAGCGCTCTACCACTGAGCCACTCCGCTCCCTTATCGTACTGAAGAAATACACAGAATTGGTTGAGTCAAAACATTATTTTAATCGTGTTCTTTCAGAGGAGGAAATCACTGCTTCCCATTGAACATTAATGATATTTGTGTTATCATTCTTAAAGTATCCCAAATTAAACTTTATTTTAAAAATATTTATTTTAAGTATTATTCATTAAAATATTCTTATTTCAATTTGAAGTAACGCTTAATTTGGATGAGATGACGGTCAGTGGATAATGAAAAAACAAGAATGTCTGCAAACAAGATTTATGGATTTTGGTACTGATTAAAATGCAATTCCAAAAATGTAATAAGCAATAATAGTTATTCATACCCTTCAAATATGTACAAGGGACATTTTTTAAAACAATTACTTTTTTGCTGTTTAATAACTCTTCATTAAGAAACTTTAAATTAATATTTTATTTATGGATTCAACAATTTATAAATGTTTCATTTGTGATGAATAACAAAAATATAAGCTGCATCCACAGGAACAACAATTAAAAATTTGTATAAAAAAAGTGGGAAAGTTATATGTTTAGAATAAAAGCTCATCATAAAGAAAAAAAAATATACATTGTCGTAGTTACTCTTGATGTAGTAGATATAACCTAAAATCATCTAATATTTACAATAATTGTAGATCGTAAAAAAATCAGAGATACTTACAACATAGTCTTGTGGTATGTATACAATCTCTAGTCTTTTGTAGTACTATTCAGATTTCGAAACTGTAAAAAGAAAAAAGTCATTTAAATATATTAGTACATGATGCAGGCTTTATATAATATACAGTAGTTATGTAGATTTTAATACATATAAAATTACATGAAATAATATTTTAGCGAATATATATAATTAATGGCCATCAGTAAAATGTTTTTGATGTAATAGTTAATGATGTACTAAGAACAACAAAGTACTTCCCTGTTTATAACAATGTAATTTGCAGTTAGCACTTACGTTGGAAAAAATAAAACACTGATTGTTATTTCTTTATAATTTGTGATTAAACATTAAATATAAACTACAGAATAAATTATTTCTCAAAGAAGTAAATTTTGTTGGTAAAAAAAAAAAAAAGTTTCAAATTGGCCTCTGGATAAATAACATAACAGATCATTATTTTTATTAAAATGTTTTATATTTCCATACATTGTATTTTGGATTATTTATAAACAATTCAGGCTTAAACTCATATTTTAAGAATAATTTTACTAAGATGGTACTTTGTGTTTAAGGCACTTTGCCACTCCTCCTGGATTTGAGTCAAGTCTATAATTATTTACTCTCTCAAGTCAGCTGATACTCAGTCCTGTGAAATCTATAATCTCCTGGGGCTCACCCAGCTCCTATAAAGTTTTAACCCTTAAGAGGAGGAAAAATTAGGCTCCTGACGCCTAAAGCCAGAACGACCACGACTAATCAATTCCATGATTAGTGGTGCAATAATAAGATAGTAGTGGTACAAGATTTTTTTATACTTGCTTTTATATTATTGCTCCCAAACTTTATTTAACTTACTAAGCGCTGAACTAAAATAAAATTCTATTCTCTCAGATTCATATCTCACGACACTGAATGACCATACAAAATTTCAGAGACATTCAAATTCTATTATTAGTTATTACAGAGCCTTGGGTCAAATTTTCACTTGTTGGGCCACTAGGTGGCCCTATGAATATTTCAAAAGTTCATTTCAAATGTTAATGCGTTTTAGATTAAAATAATAACATATTTATCGCATCGAAACGTGACATAAATCACAATCGAAGATTTATTGTGCCTGCTTCAAATTTTAAAGATATTGATTTAAATATTCTATTGAAGAAACGCTGTGTTAAAAAATAAATAAAAACAAATTATGATCCATAAAACATAAAAATATTTTCAGTTTAAAATTCAAGGTTCAATGCAAAAATACTTAACCTGTATTTTCACAGTGTATTAAGTTATAACTTAACAGTTTTTTTTTCTAGTTTTTTTTTACTAAATGATATTTTTTATCATGATGAACAAGGTGTTTAATTTTTTGTTTGTTTTTTAAATTTTGGACAATCTTCTAACGGAGAAATTGACTCGAAATTATAAAGGAACCGCCTGCGATAACTAATACTTATTTTCCAGAACTTTAATGAATTATTTTTGTAGTTTAAATTTAATTTCGACATTTTTTTTTAATTCGTATTAAATAATAATGTCCATTATAAATTAGAATGAGACAAATATGTGTGAAATATTAAATTTGTCCATAGTTAAATAAATAATATAAAGTTAACATTACTTTATTCAATGCATTAAAGGTTGTATTCCTAAACATTTGTGAGCATTGAACGAGATTGTTAAAAATGAAATATTGTTTACAATAATGGAATGAAGGAACGAATTCATATTCATTACTTTAATTTTCGTTATGTAATTATCAGAACACCTTTAAAAAAATTGTTATATACGTAACAAATATAGGGCTTATCACAATAAGTAAATGCTTTTTTACTGTCACTAAATAGTCGGTGATAACATAAAATGAAACTGACTTTTGAATACCTTCATTCGAGTTCCGTTTTCAGTATTTAACTTTCTAGAGACATTTTTTTTTAATAGTTGCGATCACAAATATGATTACTGGCATATTTTTTAAATAGTCATCTTTGAAGAAATTTTCGGTGAAAGTAGAAAACTAACCTGCAGATTGTCGCAGACTGGAGAAAGGTAAGGTACTCACTTTAAATAGTCTGTTCAGTAAATGACGCGCTGAAAATAATGAAACCTAGGACCCTCCTGGGGCTCACCTAGCCTCTATAAAATATTATAAAAATAGGGTACCCAAAATAAGGGGGAAAACCTCGCGGTTGAGCATGTCATGTAGGACAAGTCACCTTGCAGAACCGTTGTCCTTGAAACAGCACAGTCTCTACCATCTACTGAACCCCAGACTAGTTCACGGGTCGTAGTGGTATAGGTTTTTTAATATTAATTATTGTTAAAAAATAACATAGTTTTATATAAGTAGTGCCTATTATTTATAAATGTGATTTATTTCTAACCTGTTTATAATAAATTTTCTAGCTCCTCTAATCTCTCATACACATACACCAAATTCAACTATAGAAGTTACTTAATTAGTTTAAGTAAACAAGAAATACAATAGAAATTGACGATTATATGATTATATTTAGACCATTTATAGTTATTTATATTTATAGATTTATATGGAGAAGAAAATAGTCCTGGTGGAGGTCAAAGAAATAATTCCTTAAATATAGACGAACTATTTTTTTAAGAAACGTTTCATACCACATTGCAGGCCTTCTTCGGGGCTGGGCAGACAAGATACAAACAAATTACAATGATATAGAAAATAGTATTGTAAAGAATAAAAAGACGAACTAAATTCTAGAAAAATTGCAATTGGAGTAAATTTATTCCAATACCATTTTTTCTATATTTTATTTTATCTGCTTTATTCTTTACAAGTTGTTCTATATCATTTTAATTCCTATATTTTCTATCTAACTCTGAAAAAAACTGAAATGTCGGTCAAAACGTTGGGTTTCAAAGTAAATCATCTCTATTTAAGAAATTCTTGCTTTGGTCTTCACCCGTACCATTTTCTTCCTCATAAGTATAAGGTATGTGTATATATATATATATATATATATATATATATATATATATATATATATATATATATTACTTCACGATAGGACTGCAATTACCTCCGAATTTCTAACCGGACTATCCCAATTACGATGAGGAGTAAAAATTCTGTTGGTGAGAAAGAACGGAGAGTTATACCGTTGACTCTGAGAGGAGCGGTGGATACTGACAATAAGGCCGTAGCATTCCGGTAACGGTACACGAGGGCCCAAAATCAGGTCCTGTCTCCTCTACTTCTTGTACCCTGAAGGCCCTCTTCAACTTTGGTAATCTAGGACCGACTATACTTCGAACCGGTGTGATAAAAAACATTTACCTAACTGTCGGTAGTGGAATATGAATAGGAAAATTGATGCGTTTCCCACAAGACTGTTGAGTATTCAGTTATTGAGCAATAAAATCTATTTTATTTCCTTCGTCGGGTCTTTTTCGTTTAATCCCCTCATCTATTTATATATTAAAAATAAAACACATTTTATAAATAAAAGTATAGAGATATAGCGATTAAATACATTCATAATTATCAACTAGGTAAATATGACTTAGATTTTATCAATAATAACTGTTGTAATTACCGATCAAAATTTGAATATTATCATTAACTAATAAATTTTGTTGAAGTTGAAGTCATCTCTTGCATCATATTATTATTAAAAAGTAATCATTTGATTTTAGCTTTGGTCATTCTTGGGTTACGATCAAAATAATTTTATTTTTAATTTAATTAATTTTAATTTTTTTAACCATTTTCTTTCTTTTCTATCTTAATGTGAATTTAAAGTCAAGTAAATATCCCAATTAAAGTATTGTTTCATCATATATTGTAAATTTATTATTTTATATTGTAAGTTATTTTATAGCTTTAGTAAAATTCGTTGGACTTATTTTATTACAAATGGAACAGTCTCAGGTTAATAAACAACATTTTATCTTATATTTTTGGAATCTATTGAATATTTTGTCGTTGCTATAAATAGTTTAAAATACTATTGAATTATTTATTTAATTTTTCACGAATACGTCAAACTCTTTGATGATTATATCAAATATCACTGATTGTATCACACCTTTTGGATAAATATTATTATTGATAATGTCTGTAATGGATATGAGACATTATTAATAATACAATACTAGATAAATTACGACCCTACGAGAATAGATTTAATGAATGAAAATCCATTATGATTTTTTTTTTTAATTTTTTGTATGAAATCAGAAGAAATTGAATTGAAATCAAGGGCTATTCCTCTGGTTAGTATGTAATAATATAACACGTGTGTATTTCGAATGGATAGAATAATTTATAACTTATATATGATATTTAATGGAACTTATTTATTGATTTAGTAATACACCATAAATATTCTTCAGGGTAAACATCTCTAGACGAACGTCCAGAGTTCAAAGAAGTTTTTAAAAAGTTGCGACACAAAAGCTTTTTTTTTCGTTGCTGAAACTCTACTGTTCTATATTATTTTTACTTTATTTTCCCCAATATACTAAAGAAATAATACCGAACAACATACAAAAGAGTTGAGAAGACAGAAATATAAAGGTATACTTGAGAGATACACAAATAGCGGGGTAACGGTAACTGAGTAGGCTAAATTAGAGCTGTAGTCATTCGACGTGGATTTAAAACTGATTAATTTTATTTCAGTTCTTCTATTAGACCGTAAGCTAGCGGATCTCTTCTTCTGTAACAGAACTATCCTTCTGATTTTTATTAATGGAGTTGCACAACCAGTTGGTACTAATTGGAAGATAATTTTGATAATAAGAAGAATTACATCTTTAAAAAAAGGGACTTCCCATGTATATGATTTGATTAATCATAAAATTAATGAATGTGAAAAATGAACACACTCATGTGAGTTACCTAATTAAAATAAGTCTAATGAAATTTGGTTTGAAAGCCAAAAGTAACTTTAAACTTTGTTTTCTCATGTTTGGAAATTTCCACGGGATTTTTTCTTTTGATTTTTTTTTTACTTTGTAAAAATTTGTTTCCTATAAATCTGTTAGAATTTCTAATTGCCTACATAAATTAAATACCCAAATGATACGTTCATATACATTTTTTTAACAATCATCGTTACCATTTTTTACATTATATAAGAACCTTTCATTAATTAATTTATAGTCTCTAGAAAATTTTAACAATATTCGCCACCTAGCTTGGTTTTTAATAAATTATATTGCGCCTTATAAAAAAATAAACCCTATTTTTCCTTACGCACTCTCACAAATATTATCTGCGTGAACTATTTCATGTTTATGCAAACATAAGTACAAGGGTTTTTCATTTGAAGATGAAGATCGTCGTGTATCTAACTCTATCCTCTACCTTGGCGTCACTCTTGATAGGCATTTTACCTTCTCGAGTCACGTCAGGGGGAGGCTGAAACTGGCCCGACAAAAGTCCAATAGGCTCTACCACCTCCTCACTTCGCCCCAACTGTCGTTACGGCTTAAATGCCAAATTTATAAGTCGATTATTAGACCAACGCTGCTCCATGGTGCGCCGCTCCTTAAACATATTTACAAAACCACACTAAAAAGTCTACAGCAGTTCCAGAACTCCATCCTTAGGCGTATAGTTAAAGGCACGTCGCTCCAAAGGGCGCGTAATACTAAAATCTATGAGGAGCTGAAACTCCCGTCTATACCGAACTACATTAGCCGGAGGCACATCAAATTTTTTGATGGGCTGAAGGCGTGTAGCAACCCACTCTTTAGAGACATAGTTCCCCCTCCCAGACCTGGGAGGTGGCAAGGCAGTGTCCCCTTGGTCGACGTGCTCTCATTGGCCTAGGGATGGGGTGAGGACTCCCTTGTCCAAGCCTTTCTTCCTTTCTTCCTTCCTCTCCCCCCTTTCTTCTTCCTATCACCTAATCCCTTAAAGCGGTCTCTCCCTGCTTTGAATGTATAGAATCAGCGGCCTTGGCCGGTTTAGAGAACCCGCCTTCAGCGGACTCATTCTATGTATTGCTTAAAATACCTCCGGGTAGAAAAAGTACTATAATTATTTCCGTATATATATATTTATGTATTGTATATATATATATATATATATATATATATATATATATATATATATATTGTAAATATTTGTTTATATAAATAAATGGAGATTCGAAACAAAAAAATACAAGGGTTTTTCAAAATTAATAATTTTTAAATATCAGTTAATGTTTTGAACGCGATAAATTAATACTGAAATGTTGACTCACAATCTTTATTTTTGTATTACATCGAATTACTTCTTTTTCGATTTTGGCTAGCTTGCAAAAACGCTAAAATAAATTTAACCCAGTATATGTATGTACCATTCCTGCCACTTACTGGTTTTATTGTTATAACATAGTTGTAAATTTCAATGAATAAATAGATAAAAAGTCCTGGATATGAGAGATCTCTTTACACAGTTATTTTCATTATTTGACATTATGTATTTATTGTTTTAGGGATAGATTTTGTCTTCATAACATTAATTTTACTTTTTTTATTTTAAAACTTCGCTATTTCCTTATCTAAGAAAATATACAATAATTTACTCTCACGATGATTCGTATTACAAACCGTAAATATAACTACTGTGGTCTAATAAGTGAAAAATTAAAATTAAGGTATTTTTGTTTTGAAGAGACCCTTTTTTTTCTCTTCAAAATAAAAATATTTAAATAATCAAAATAAAATAAACTTAAAAAATTATAAAATTAAGGTAGTTTTTAATATTTATTTTCATATATTTTTTTTATATATTATACAGAGAATGAAAAGAATAAAGTCTTGTACATAGAGTTTATTTATTCTCCAGTTTATGAGAAGTAAAAATATATCTTTCTTTAATAATTAATTCGTTGCCTGGTTTCATGACATTTATATTCTGAGTAAATTCGCACTAACTTGAAAGAAATACACTGATTAGTTTCACCAGCATTAAAATGAATTTTTTATATCGATTGCTCCGTTATTCGTGATACATAACAATTACGACTGGTTTTTATGTGTTAATTAAATATACAAGTAGACTGATAATAAATATTATGTCAACTATTTCGCAACAGACTGTAATGGATTTAAAGTAACATTATATTATGTTGTTCAATATTATTTACTCTTTGATTTAAAAAAATATTTATCTGTTGTACAATATAATAATGTTCGTTGTAAAAAAATTTGGTTATACAGTTGTTGATAAATTACAAGGTTTTAGCGAAGTTCAAGTTACTTCAAACGGTTACTGTTATTTGTAACCTAATATTTTCTCGGTGAAGCAGTTCCCTTACTAGTGCACCTCCTGGGTCATAGATAACAGCTTGTGGTAGAAACAACTGCGGGCCACGAGGCGAATGCTAAACAGTCGCTGCGTTATGTTGCCCGTTACTGATAAAATAACACGTAGTTAGTAGCAACATTTAACGGTCGAAGGATTTACTGGTCTGAGTCGTCTGGTGTTTTAGGAGCGAGATACAACGCCATCTTGCGTTCATTAACTCAAATGAACAGATTCTATAACCTTTAGCTAATTGATAAATATGTGATTCGGAATTCCTGAAATACAAGGCACCAGATGTATAGCTTTATTCGAGTAGTTACTCAGTTATGCAGGATGTTTTAGGGTTAAGTAGCCGAACTGAAAATTTGATCTAAGGACCTCAAAACAAGAACGAAATTTCTTACAGAGGTATATGCGCAAACGCTTTGTTTAGGCGATATTCTCACCTACAGATTTTCTTTGTTATGAATTATTTATGAATAATAAATAAATAAAACTTTATTTGTTCAACTATATTCATGAAATGTAAACATTAACATTCGTTTTAATGACTTCCTCGAACATTAAGACAGGCTCGGCTTCTTCCATGAGCAGCAGCAGTGGCAGAACGGGATATGTGTTATTGTTTATCCTTCTTCGTGAAGAATTAAGATCATTGACCGGCTTTGCATAGTTTTTTGTTTCCCGTCATCCCAAACAAGAAAATCCAGTGGTGTCAGGTCTGGAGAGCGTGCAGGCCAAGCCACTGGTCCAGCACGGCCAATCCATTGATTGGAATAATTAACATTTAACCATTGTCGTGGACCTCTTCCGTAATTTGCAGGACAAAAAATTAATTGAAGCCACGTGTTCCTTCTCAGTTGTAGTGGAATATCTTCAACTAAATCATTGTAAACATTATTAAAAAATTCCCAAACTTGGTCCCCATTGAATCTTGGTGGTAAGAAATGCGGGTCTATTAAAATAACATAAATTAAACAACATTTAATATTAATGTTAATGTTTAAATTTAATGAATAAAGTAGTTAGATCAAAAATAATTTACATTAATTACTATGCCTAAATAATTCATAACAATGAAAATCTTTAGGTGTGAATAACTCCGTTTGCGTTTGCGGACATACCTCCATTGGAAAATGTTTTCTTGTTTTGAGGTCCTTAGTTCATATTTTCAGTTTGGCTACTTAACCCTGAATTAACCCTGTATACACAGGGTTGCGTGTGTACATTACTCCGTTAAAAGTGCTGCGTTATATCTTATTGTTTGTTTTAGCTAAGTAGATGACTTATTTCAATGCACTGATACAGTTGTTACAGATATAGTCACTACAAATTCCGCTCTACAAAGGCCACATGAAAGTAACTCTAGTCTAGTTGAGCTTATCGGCCCTTTCGAAATAGATTACCCCACATGAGATATATTAATATGGATAAGGGAACAATCAGTAGGTGTGGTTAGCGCTAAAGGGTTCATGAGTAAGTAACCTAAATCCCGCTTTGTCCCAGCCAATGCAATGAAAAATTCAATAAAATATTATTGGTAAAATTTAAACAATAGCACGTGAAATGTACACATCCTAATTAGGGATTTTTAAAAAATAGAAAATGTTCCATGAATTTATCAAATAAAATTACAGAGCAAAGTAAAATGAAAGCGAAACAAATAAAATATTAGTCAAATCAAATATAATAATATTAAGTTTAATTATTTTTAGAAAATGAAATTGTAGGGATCCTAAAAAATATTAATATTGACCATATTTATTATTATTATTAAATTTTCATTTGCACCTGCGCAATTGCGCATCCAGTAAACTTAACAATTAAATTAAATAACCGCGATTACCTACTGACCTTATATTGGAGGTAATATTGAGAAAGTGTTATAACCTAGTACTTTTTAATAATTTATCGTTATATTATGGCCAAACTACACAAAATCAGTATGAATTAATTGTTGCCTATGTCTTATTCTGATAAATAACCTATATTACTGTAAAGTTTCATTCAAATACGTTCAGTAGTTTATGCGTGAAAGAGTAACAAACATACATCCTTAGAAACTTTCGCATTTATAATATTAGTAGGATTTTTTGTTTTCTTAATTATTGTCTTCAAAATTTAGGTAAAATTATTGCTCATTAAAAATTGTATTAACGATATCTTTTCTATTCCGAATCATCCATCAGTGCGAATTCCTTTGAAATGGGCAACACTTCAAATGATAACATGATAACTCTACCTAATCCACAGTCAATGTGATAAATTAAAAAAACTGGAAATTGCAACTAATTTAATTTTGAAGACAATAATTAATGAAAACAAAAAATCCTACTAATACTATAAATGCGAAAGTTTGTAAGGATGTATGTTTGTTACTCTTTCACTCAAATTACTGAACGGATTTGGATGAAACCTTACAGTAATATAGGGTATACATCAGAATAAGACATAGAAAACAATTCATAATGATTTTGTGTAGTTTGGTCATAATCTAACGATAAATTATTAAAAAGTACTAGGTTATAACATTTTCTCAATATTACCTCCAACATAAGGTCAGTAGGTAATCGCGGTTATTTAATTTAATTGTTAAATATCGTTAGCATCGCTACAGGGCTCCCCCTGAGAAGCTTGCTCACGTGTTTCTTGCTCGCAAAACCTACATATTTTCGCTGAACAAAGCAAATCAAGTATCATAGTTTACTTCTACCTCCACACTCCTCGACATACCGACAGTAACAGACTTCATTAAAAACAGAGTCCCATCACCAAAAAATTATAAAGTTAATAAATAAATAAATAAATTAGAACCTTCCATTTTCGCACCCTCCTTTTAAAATGTTCACCGTACAGTACAAGAGATTCTTTCCATCCTATCCTAAAAATTCTACTTAACAACCTTCAAACCCAAAGGGCCTAAGGAAACAAAAAAGTTCACTTCTTCCTGCTGCCGTACGACAAGTGAAACCGTTATACTAAATAATCCTTTTCAATAAAAGCAATAACATTACATACAAATCCATTACTGACACGAACAGTAAACTTCTGTCCGTCCCGTTTGTTAATCAGTGTCAGTGTATGTTTCACAGCTGTGCTGAAATTGGATATGGATAATCTCAAGCCTTGGGAAGGACATCGGCGGTTTTTTATCAACACACCACAGGCGAAGTTTGTATAAAACTATAACCTGATTGACTAACACACCCAGGGGTCAACGCACAGCAGAAACCACTGAACTTGGTATGTTCTTTGTATAGCTTTAATGAGCACTAAGAAAGGAATTAGGACAATTCCACCCCCAAGGGTTCTCCCCTTAATATAATAAAGGTCCAAAGATTGTATGGAATCCGTCAGTTTTGAAGTTAGACATCTGAAACTTCGGATACATGAGCAACTTATAGTTTAAAAAAATAATTATTTATTTAAAATGATCTTTCACAAAACTTTATGTGGCAGACCAAATACCACGCGAGCGAAGCCGTGGGCAAAAGCTAGTAATAAGTACATAAAGCGTTAATGCGATTCTCTATTCTAGGCATTTTAAACTCATTCATTATACATAAAAGCGAGGTCTTCATAAGCATAATTCAACATTTCATTTTCTTTTACGGTTCATACAAAATAATAATAAAACCGTTGCAATTTCATTAACTTTTCAATCACAATTCTTAAAAATTCATGGAAGTTCAATGAGTGTACGCTAAATAAACCGGTATTCATTCCACTAAAATATTTTCATAAAAAGTAAAAAGGAGAAAAACTATTTTTTTTTTAATTTATAGAAAAAGATAAAAATTATAGAACAATACATTTGATGTAAACTAATTGTGGCTCATCTTAAAGATTGATTCAACATTATTCAAGCTTTTTTTCTAAGTAGGTACCTATTTATTTTTGTAGCGTACCTATCGTAAAACAAATTTCTTCTTTTTATTCTTTTAACATTCCCATTAGTAGATCATATTTTTGAATAATCTTTATTTTATTGTTGTATTGTCAGTTTATTAGTTTTTTTTTTATTCGTTATAATTGGATAACGAATAAAGATAATAGTTGGATGGCTTTTAAAAATCACTATAATTTCTAAAAGTAAAAGGTATGATTTTTTTTTCATGTTGGGTTTTGAAGAAAACTATATATATATTTAATTTTTTTTATTTGTTGTTCTTTTTGATCCCGGCCAAGACATAATCTTTTCTCTTCAAAATAAAAAATATATATATAAATTATTTTTGTTTATTTATGAATTTGGCCATCTATGGGCGGCATACAACTTATGAGTTATGGTGTTTCTTGTTTTCCTGTCTTCCCAGTACTTCTTCATTTTCTCTACAACAGCTCGTCTCTGATGCACCTGTCCACATTTCCTTTGGTCAAGGCTTTGGCTTGTCTTCTTCATAGGTTGTGTTTTCTATCACTAGGATGAAGCGGTTCCTGTCACGTATTATTTCTTCTTTAACACCTATTTTGTTGGCATGTTCCTTCACTTCTTATATATACAATATTTAATTTCTTTAAAATTTTGTAATTTTTTTAATATTTTTTTATTTTTATTTTATTTTTGTTTATTACTTTATTTTTTTATTTATATTTTTATTTTATTTTTATTATTTTATTTTATTTAATTTTTTTTAATTTTATTTAATTTATTCTTTTATTTCTTTTTTATTTCATTTTTTTTTCTTATTGGCCTTTAGTAGGACCACATTTTTTTTGTAATTCTTCTTGATATTCGCCCAGTACTCCCTCATTCGTCGACGGTGCTGCACTCTTTTTCCTTCCTTCCATTTCTTTCCCGTCTTCAGCTTTGTTTTTCTAGAAAATCCACCCGATTATCCAGTTTCATCCTGAGTCAGTTGCTTTCCCGAAAATCCTCGAAGGTAATCTCCATCTCCTGTAAATTTTTATAATCAATTGTTATAAATATGAACGCATATTTGCTCTGTTTATCTCTTCCTGAACATGTCCGTTAAGTTTTAACGGAGGCTGGTGAGTAACGGAGAGTAATTTCCATTCTTACTTCTCCGCTACGAATGGAAACGACTCGATGGAAACTTGAGTTAAAGTCTCCTATGATAATTCTATTATATTTTTTGTTTATGTAACGCATTAGACCATGTTTCAATCATCAATCATTTAAGTAGTGATTGGAGATAATTATGTTATATGTAGTTAGTAGCCTCACGAATTACGGAGGACCTTATAGAGGCTTATAGAGGACTATAGGATGAGAGAAGAAGAATACGACGAGGAAGACAAAAGATGCGGCTGAGTGGCCCACACACAATCCCGTTAGCCCTCCCTACCGCTACTCAGGCTAAATGTCACCGGGTCGCTCTGTATTGTTATACTCGTTGTATACACAGATATATTTTCTATTTTTTGTTTATAGTTTTAATACTTAATAATAATTTAAAAAAATAAATAATTAAGCTATTTTTAAGAATAATGTAAAATTAGTTTAGACATTATAATTATTATAATAGACCAGTGCGTGGAGTCTTGACTAGAAGAGTTCCAAAAGTTCAGATTAAAATACAACTGTGGCAGATTTTATTAAATCCGTTAACAGCCACGGATGGGTCCTGTCAGACAAAAAGAACCTCCTGGGGCACACCCAGCATTTATAAAGTTGAAACTCTAACGGGCGCACAGAGTTTCGATTAGTAGGAGCTAGCCGGACAAAATTCATGTTTAAAATTCTAATTTTTTTTATTATTATATGGATTATTGTAAACAATTGTTCAAAAACTAGAAAGCTAATATTTGTATAAGCCTGGCATACTTAATCTCGTCAGTAACTGATAGACTAAATCAGTTGTATTCAAAGCTTCATTTCAACCGCACAAAATTATAATATTACTAATTTTATATGAATCAATTGTTGAATATCAGTAATAAATGTACTCATAGATGCTATTTTTTTCCAATTAAAAAAATCTTCTGATAATCAAAGTGTATCAATTTTTTTTTAAATGCATGAAGGATTTTTCCTCATTTTGAAACTTTGAAGTGATGAAAATGACTTGTTTCCCGTTGTATCCGGGCTAAATTTTATATATTTCATAGCTGCATCTCTCCCCATTAATAATAAGAAGCATTATAGCCTGCACGCTCGAGTACAACATTGTTTCGTTTTTTTTAATTTTAGAATACTTATTTTCGAGAAAGTTTTTTTTTAAGAATGGTAGAAACACCCTCATTTTTTTATTTTATAGTTCTTTCCAACAAAATTAAATGTTAGAAATTTTACAGAGGACTCTGAAAGAAGAATTAAAACAAGATTGGCAAACTATTCCTCCAAAATGTCTGATAGATGGCGGAAAATCAAAGCAACGCGCAGCGTTTCGATTAGTACAAGCTATGACAAAAATCATGTTTAGAAATCTGAAATATGGTATTGGAATATTGTAAACAATACTTCAAAGCATGGTAATCTAATATTTGTTTAAGTCTGACACACTTCACAGCTTGAGGGTTAGGGCCTAAAGTAATCATAGCAACCGAATAAATCAGTGGAATTCAAGGCATCATTTCAACCTCAAAAATTGATTTTTCAACTACTCTTATCGAACCAATCGTTGAATATGGATAGTAATTCTACTGTTAACTGCAATTTTTTCGAAATAAAAAAGTCTTCTGATAATCAAACCATATTAATTTTTTTTAATTGGCCGAACAATTTTCCCTGAAAATTTGAAGTGATTAAAATGCCTTTTACCCATTTTTACTCCCGCTATTTTTTCTATATTTAATAGCTACACCTTTCCTTGGAGTAATCAGACAAATTTTAGCCTGCATACTCGAGTACATTTTTTTTAGAGTACTTTATTTCAAGAAGATATTTTGTTGAAGAATGGTTGATGCATAATTTTTCTAATTATTATCCAAGCAATCCACTTAAATTCAGTTGGCAGTTAATTAAAAACCATTTTAATAATTAAAATACTTGATTAGTCGAAAGAAATGCAAAAAAGCAGAAAAATAATTTTGCCCAGCTTGCTCCTACTAATCAATACATTCTGGGGCGGTCGAGCGTCATGTCATCTCGCACTAATCATCGCTCTGCACAGCCGTAATTCTAGAAACAAAAAAACGTCCATGTTCGTGGATTCAGTACGTGGTAGAGACGGTTCTGTTTCTTGGATAACGGTTTTGCATTGAGGAAAACAAGGTTTCGAACCAAATTGCAGTTCTTCTTCAGGGTAGAATAGAAAATGTACAAACATATTTAAAACTAAAATAATTGGAAGATAGAAATATAAAGTAATAGATAATGATGAAACTGCTGGAGTAAATACTCCGGAGGCAAATGCATTACTAAGTCAATGTTAGTCAGTATATGAAAAGCGCAAAGTATAATATTTGTTTAAATATTTTATTTGAAAAGAAAAGATATGGCCAGGACCCTATCTTTTCTTTTCAAATAAAATATTTAAAAAATTGTATCATATAAAAATAAAATAAATTATTATAATATTTGTTACATTAAATAACAAACTTAATTTATTATTTTAAAAAGAATAATTGTAATGAGCAATTCGAAACAAATATTACTATATAAATAACAAAATTATATTTTCGCGTATAATTGTTAAAGTTCATGGATTATTTATTTGATATCAACTTTAGTTTTATCTGCTGATCTCACCAGGGATCAAAACCATTAAAGCAATAAATCTCTATTATATGTAAGACACTACAATTAATATATGTATATAAAATATCCTGATCGGAGAAAAATATCAGATCAAATATATTTTTAATCTCATTCTCATGTTCATGAGAATGACTGATACAATCATTTTGTCTGTCCAACTCACTCTGTTCAACTTAGACATGCCTGCAATCAACCAACGATTTATTATCCTACCTGTAGGGTATAGGTATAGTATTATATAAATATAGTTACCGTTATTCATACCTTGTATGTATTTTCAATGAAATTTATTTCCATTTTGCCCTAACATCCCAAATAATTTATTTTTATGAAAGAGTGTTTTAAAATATAATGATAATAATAAAACAATATATTATTTTTTGTAATATATAGTATTGAGAGAAGACCGGGGCAACGGAGAGGTATAGCGGCAGAGTTCTGTTATATTGTTTGCATATTCGACCTAAAAAGGCTTTAGTGGGTCTCTGCGGTCTGTTGGCTATCTCAACGGGTCCCACGACCTTAATCCTCCACCAACGGTAACTAAAGTCGTTCGCTACCGCTAAATGAATCAGAAATATCCTAAATAATTGTTAGAAGTATTAATAATAAACAAACAAAGAAATTAAATAGGCAGTCATGAGAACAGCCGACAGAAGTGAAAACCCAAAAGTTTGGAATAATTTCTCTCTTTTTCTTCTCTTTCTAAATCTATTATATTCTGAATTATTAAAGTTCAAATTAACTGGCACTCCAAACAATAATTATACATTTTTTAGTAATTTATTTTATCATCATAATCAATCCTCTTTACCGCCTAAGCAGTGTGAGGAGGAATTCTGCACAGCCTTCTCCGGCTCTGTCGGTCTTCCACCAACTGCGATCTTCTGCTTCATTGGATTCTCCTCTTCTCAAAGTCCTTCCTCACCTCTTCTTCCCACTCGGTAGGTTTCGCTAGCAATTCTGCTAGGATCCATCCTCAGGAGGTGTCCAAGCCATCTCAGTCTGTTTTCCTCTATTAGCTCGTTGGCTGGTCGAACATTCAGGTTCGACTTTATGGTGGTGTTCCGGACTTGTTTTGCCCTCTATCTTCCTGAGAAATCTCATTTCTGCTGCTTGTATTTTGGATTGGTGTTTCTTTGTCAGCGTCAATGATTCTGAAGAGTATGCGATGATAGGGAGGAATGTTGATTTAAATACTGCCACTTTCGTTTCCTTTTCTACTTATCTTCGGTTAAGAAATCCTCTCTTAACCGCTTCATCATCCTGCCCGCAGCACCGATTCTCTCGGTCACTTCCAAATCGATGTATCCGTTTTCGTTTAGATGCGCTGCTAGGTATTTGAAGTCCTCCATTTGTTCCAGGACTTTATCTTCAACTCTAATAACCCTCATTATTCTCCTTGGCTTCTTTCCCACCCTCATCACTAAGTAATTTATTTATTAAACGAAACTATGATGGACAGCACAATCTCAATACAAAATATGAATAATCTAAGTTAATAGACAAATTACGTTCATTCATACCTTGTAAATATATTTTCAATGAAATTTATTTCCATTTTTTTAGAATTATTATCGTTATTTAGTCCAACGATACTGAAATTCTAGTACTTTAGATAATTCCATAACTAAGATAATTAAAATCTTTTAGAGGAACAATAATTATGTACATATTAAAGTAATTTATTTTGAATCAAAATATACAATGGGCTGCACAATTTCAATATAAAATATCAATAATTTTATTGAAACAATATTTATTACACAGTTACATTATTCATACCTTGTATTTGTATTTACATACATAGAACTTTATTTTCATTTTTAGTATTATTATAATCGTTAAGTTCAAAAATACTTAGCTCACTTGTACTTTCAATCATTTCATAAAACAAGGCAGTCACTTATGACAAATAAAATCATTTAGAAGCGAAAAGTTCAACCGATTATTGGCGTTTTAAATAATTATTAATATCGAATGATAATTGTTGACCTTGATACGTGGAATATACGTGGAAGAAATTGGTTCGGGTAGAGGTCACAATGAATTTCTCGTAGAATTTGAGAAAAACTTTATTATTAGCCAACGTTTCGACCTACTTTGTAGGTCTTCTTCAGGGCTGGGGAGGAGGGGGCTGGGGAGTAGGTCCTCACTGGCTTGAAACACAGACTGATTGATAATCAGTTATCAGCTTAGAGCGTTTGTCCAGTAAATGTTGAAGTAGGCGAAAACGACGAGCAGTTTCTTGTCTTTTCAGTCTTGTATGAGGATGTACGACTATTTAACTACATTTTAGTCAAATATAATTATTTTTATATCAATGGTATCTAACCATTAAACTAAAGTTGATTTTTACTCTTGCATTAGCCGCTAGGCGTCACCAGTCTACCGCAAACGTCACGGGTGATGCGAACCCTTGAATTTTCCCCTACCAAAATCACTAAACGCGGCTAAAGAAGTTTTCACTTCAAAAATAAATAGTCTTTATAGGGTATATCCAAAACCTTCAGCTCATTCAAAAATATGAAAACACATTAGTTTTCTAAAGGCTATGACTAATTTCCGAATTGACCTGTAGCTATGACTGGTCGCCTTGCTGTGACTGAAGGCGTGATAAAATTCGATTGTATACAGAACGGTGGGGCAAGAGGTCCTTTAAGCTGCTTCACAGAACACCGTTCAGGGTCCTCTGCATTTAAGTCACATACTCCGAATACTAACTTGAAACCATTACAATCCATCAAGGTTCAATGACAACGGTTGAGCCGGGAGGGAATTTGGGAGATTTGTCCAATATCAAGGTTTTAACCAAATTAAAGTATCCACTTTATAGAGACTGGATGAGCCCCAAGAGGGTCGGTATACCTCAAGGGTCCTTTCGGGGTTTTAACAGCTTAAATAATTCAGCAGCCACTGGCGGATTTGTACCCGGAACCTTCACCGTTGCAACTCAGCACTCTACACAGCGAGCTGCCCTGCATAAAGGATTTTTACCAATGATTTAGTTAAAAATCACAAACAGACACTATTTTGGAATCGATTGAATTTGAAAATTGAAAAACCACCTAATTGTACTACGAATGATTGGACATTGGATATGCTAAATTCTGCCAGCGGTTTAATAAGAATAAGGATCTGTAAGGAGTGTATATGTAATCCCGCTACACAATTTTTATTAAAGAGGCAAGTACAAATACACCCGATTGGGGTGTAGTTCTTCTTTGGATATAGTTTTATTTAATATTTCCTCAATATCCCCAGCTATGGCCGTGGCAGAGAATAATCGACTTTGGAATCCCGTGGGTGTTGTTGTAACGGCGCTACCCGACCAAGATCGTGAGGTACCGGTCGTAAAACTATTGATGTACAAAAGATCAATATCCCACGAGAAATACACAACATATTTAAAACTGACCAGACGGAAAAACAAATATTAAAATAATGCACCAAAATGTATGTAAATTTATGCATCAATTATAGCTATACTATGAATTCAGGCGTTGAGATGCAAAAGGGGATAAATCCTAATTAAATTTTTTTTCAGGAATCACAAACATATGCATTATTAGGTGATAATGAAATGATTATTTATTTGGGACAATTATTTTTAGAAAAATTAGATTGGGTTTGACATGATTTGATTGGTGAACCATGTACCATCGCATAGAGGACGCTAAATTTGTGAAAAACATTTAAAAAATTATAAAATATGGATTTATCCCTTTTCGCATCTCCACGCCTCAATTGATATTTTAATTATACCTTATTATTTGAAAAAATATTTTTATAAATCTAGATCAGAGGTTAAATACAATTTAATTAAATCAAACCATAGCGCCCTTCTACTGTTAGTTAAAATTACATAGTTAGGCAATCCTAAATTTCGTACCTTAAAAAGGCCAGGATGAAGTAGATACAATACGTTATTTGTAGAATATATTCCTAAATTCTAATAAAAAACAAATAACAAAGCAACAATATGTTGTTGAGGTTTATCTTTAATTTGTATTAAAATGATGTAGGCCATAGTTTTATTACTGGATTTTAGTTCCAATTAATCTTATTTTATTTTTTCATTACTTTTATTTATCTATTTTAGTGCAGTATATATATATTATTGATCTGAACAATAATAAATATTTGCCTGCTTAAAAAAATATAAATATAAAAAAATTAAAAAAAATATACCACTACTAACTATTCGAGTCTTGGGTTCAGTGCGTGGTAGAGACTGTACTGCTTTTAGGAGAACGGTTGTGCAGGAAGGTGATAGGTCCTAATTCAAGCTCAACCGCCAAGTTTTACGCCAATTAAGAGTAACCACTTTATATAGACTGGGAGAGCCCTAGAAGAGTAGTCAGATCCTTCGGGTCTAACTACGGCTGTTAAATATTAAATAATTTATCTACTACAGTCGGATTTAAACCGGTAATTTTCGGCAACTCAGCGCTCTACCCGCTGTGCTACCCCGCTCTCTAATTATTAATAACTATTAACTTGAAAGTAATATCAGGAATACCATACTAACGATAGACAAACGGAATAGAGCCGTACAGAGATATACCCTGAGAAGCCTACTCGTTGGTTGGTAACCTTCAATTGAACACGTAGGACCTGAGGTATGTACTCGTAGCTAGCGGACTCTGCTCGATGCGCGCGAGGAACCATACGAACCGCATTAAACTACTTTCAGGTACCTCGTACCGTTAGTCCATGAACCCGTCCACCCTCATAAATATTTATTACTCCATTTATCCACTTTAAGGCAATAGTAATTAAAATATTAACTGTGAACTCTACGCGCTGTACTCCTTTTAGAAAATGGTTTGACTTGAGCGGTTTTGAAATTCGCCTTACGTCCTCTAAGACGATTAAATTTATATAATTAGTAATTTTAATTGTTTTAATATATATGTTCATTTTGGTTACGACTTCGACATTTTATGAAGATAAAATAAATGCAGCTATAAGCGTCTTAAAATTTGAAAAAAAAAATATTTTGCCAGTAATCTTGCTTACGATAGATTGCATATTTTTTAAATTTCAAATAATAATTTATTATCTCTCCGAAACATAATATAAAAAGCATTTTTACATACATTTTATTTTTCTTATTTCTCTAGACACGATCACTCTAGCAGAGATACAGGTGTGTTAAATGTTCTATCAGCCGCCATTTTAGACCATGAAGATGTATTGCCTTGGTGGATAAATCTAAAAAGATCTTTGCAATTTTTATGCATTGATATATAAATAAATAAATGTATCGCTTATAATAGAAGGAGATCTACCTTGAGTACAGTTCTAATAATATCTAATGTAATAGGAGATGATATTTTAATTACTTGATAATTAACGAGGTTATAAAAATTGATTTTTTTACAAAAGTTAATGAAGAAAAAATTGATAATCGGTTGATGGGTATAGGATTATGAAACTTCGAAATGTAATAATTGTTAGAACTAATAATAAAATAATAAAACAATAAAAAAAAGTCCATTTCGCTTAAATATAACAAAAAATCTTTTTTTATTTTTTTTTATTTGATTTTCTTTAACGTCGCTTCGACTGCTGGGGCCATTAAAAATCTTGAAAACCCATCTAAGTTAAAAAGTGAAGATGAATTAATTATTATGTATAAAATGTCAGAAATTAGGACAATACTTTAAATATTTTTATTACCAGGCTGCACATCTAATTCTTATATACCTTCACTATTGTTCAATATTAGGGTGCTAAAATTACCCAACTGATTCTTTAACGAAATACGTTATCACAACAAATTTCGGGATTTAGCACTTTTTTTTTTACACAATATCTTATTATTTCAAACTGCAATTAAAGTATAATTTTTTTAATTAAATTTTATTTATATAATAAATTTTATTTATCTTTGTCAAAAATACGAGTTATCAGCTATGAATAGTACTAAATGTATTATTCTTCCAAAAGTAATAAAGTTGTTTTTCATCCAGAAATGTCCTCCAAAGTTGTTGTTGTTGTAGGGCGACAAATTCCTGTCACCAAGTTCCTTCGAAAAATAGAAGAGACATTATTAGGTGCTTGCTTGTACGAAGGTCATTTACTAAGAGGTTATTAGTCGTATTCGAGCACTCGCATTCTTCACTTATAGGTTTGAAAATGTTGCCTATTATAATAAACTATTTGTTCAAGAACATATGCAGTCCGAATTTGTACGTATATTTTTGCAAATATTGATATAAGAGAAGCTTTATTTAAATTATAAATTAAGAATTCCTTCATTAATAATAAGATGTCATGAAGTCATTGCGAACAATTATTATCATGCTAATATAACACCGTTGAAACGTAATTATTATATCAATATATTGTAAAAAACAAATTGTTCAGACAATTTTAAAGTTCAGTGGTAGATTGCTGAGTTGCTATGCTGAAGATCCATGATTCGAATACAGGTGTGCCGATTGTTTAATCCTTTAACAGTCGTGGATGGCTCCTGTAAGCCCTCCTGGGGATCAAACAGCCTCTATAAAGTTGGTACCCTAAATTGGGCGATAAACCTGGTGGTTGAGCGTGATCTAGGACAAATCACTGTTGTCCTATAAACAGTTCATACTCTACCGTGTACTGAATACAAGTCGTTGTAGTGGTACAGATATTTATTAGAATAGTTAATTTTTTTTTTGCTGTAGTTGTCTTTTATTTTGCGGTACGTTTTGAGGCAGTAATATATTTTAACGATACTACGTGTAATAAGGACGAAAACAATATTGGAACATTTTCCGATTCATTCTGATTTATACAAATTAATATCAAACATTTAAGTTTAAACAACCTAATATTTAAAAAAAAACTACACCAAAGCAGAAGGGTCTTGGGTTCAGTATGGACTAGAGACTGTACTGTTTCCAGGACAACAGTTGTGCACAGAAGTGATTTGTCCGGGATCATGCTCAACCGCCAGGTTTTTCGCTAATTAAGATTACTTACAATATAGGCTGGGTGTGCCCCAGAAGGATTCCCACATACCACAAGATCCATTTATGGCTGTTAACAGGTTAAATAAAATATATGCCTTTGCCTGTTTTGAATCCAGGATCTTCAGCACAGCAACTCAGCGCTCTACAATAAGGTACAACGGTTATCCTAAATTTAAATATTTATGTAATATAATGGTTATTGAAATAAAAGTTTATTATTAAAGTACAACTGTGCTACGCGATATCAGTAACATAAAAATAAACAAACGTAGATGCAAATATTGAGAGATGACTCAGCCGTAGAGGTGTTCTATCGAGGACAGAGCGGTCCCGTGAGCCAGCAACGGTATTGCTCGTACATCAACACCAACACCGGCATAATTCTCTACAATTTACTCCGTTTCTTGAGTCGGGTAGACAAAGATAGTGTTTATTACAGCTCCGTAAAATTCTTTATGAGTCGTTACATTAATTGGCAACATTGGCAACGGCCTTGGGAGATGGTCAAAGGATACACTAACTGTTGTTCTTGCGGTTTTGTGCGGTCTTTAAAGTTCACTATTGATGCGTTTTTGGTTATGCCTAAAAGTGAATTAGGCAACAAATTTCCATTAATTTATATTTATATTTAGTTTTAATCACTTTATAATGCTGTAGCTAATCGAAAAGTGAGAGACATAAACTTTGCCTATCCAGGTTTAATTATAATAGGAATCATTAACTAATACCTGATTCCCTATAAGCTCGGGTCTCCTATGTTACGTCCCTTCCAAAGGACGGAAAAACAAAAGATTTTCTAAATCCGTATTACAATAAATACAATAAATCCGTATCTAAATAAATTTACAATAGTTGATTTAGTAAAATGAATTATTACTAGATGACATTTATTTGGAATTACAAAACACTTAAATAAAGTTATTGATTTTTATAGGGAGGAATTAATGAAAGAATATGAATACGGTAAAATCAAGCTTGACCTGTGCAAAGTTCCAGCCTAATAATATTGATGAAAAATTCGATAGTAATTTTTTAAAAAAATCGGATTTAATGGTTAGTAAGGACCTTTACTACTCCAACGGTTTTGCAAGGAAGTGTAACGCTTAATCAGGCCGAGAATTCGTTCTTCCACCAAATGTTCCCCTTCTAACCATGAGATATACGGACAGCTAGGCTCTGCAACGTCTCCAGATCCCATTGGATCAATACTTGGGAATAAATTTTTATTGCCACGAGCAGACGCGAACCCTTGACCTATAGCCGAGAAGCTTTATACCCTCCTCACGGAAACTACAGCTCTTCCAATCCTTCAATTATAAATATCAATAATTGTTTTTTAATAAGAAAACAAGCACCAAAGGATATACTTTCTCATAAACGAATAAAGAGTACAGGCCAATTTAAATTTCTTGTCACGACTTTTCGTTTCTTTTTTTTCTCCTTCTTATAAGATTATAGAGTAATGTTTTTGTATGAATTTTAATATCATTTGAGATTTAAATAAAGAATATCAAATAAATAAAAATTAAATTATTAATGATTAGGTAATAAACATTAAGACCGAAATCGCGGGTTTGCAGCCCGGCAGAAGAGAATAAAAAAATCGTATTTGTGCCGTCCTTCGGATGCGACGTAAAATGGAAACTCCAAACCTGCGCTATGTCAGATACACGGAAAATATCCCCAGCCTAATTATACGGGGGTAAGGAATGTAAAAAAAAAAAGATAGAACTAAAGCATCATCTGATCAACACCATTAAAATAAGCAAACAAACTAGTAAGTATTAATGCTTACAAAGTAAAATATTTTTGGGCAGATTTTTTTTTTTATACTTTCCGATTTTATAAACATCCAATAGTTGTATTTGCTAATGTTTGAAAGATACATCAAACGCTATAACATAGTGTATATAAAAATCTCAGCTGGAAAATAAATAATATAACAACACTAAGTGCCATAAGAAAAACTGAGAAGAAACAATTTGAAGTGTCTACAGAAAAAAGACTTAAGTTGAAACCCTTCATACAGGGCTATTTAATTCAGAACTATAAACTTATATGTTAAGTTACCTCAACATATTTTTTGTAATTACTTAAGATTTCTGACAAATGGAAAAAAATAAAGTTATTTAATCGTTGGGCATTCAAATAATGTCATGATACATAGCAATAACAATATTCCTTCACGTTCTGTCCTATATAATTTAAAGTCTAGGTGATTTTTCAAGATTAAACATAACGATTTATAATAACATGGTAGAAATATAGCAACTATATGTATATTAAACTGTAATTAACGAAGAACATAAAACAAATATTAGTAATTTCCTAAATATGTTCATTTTTTCATATGAATAATGACTTGGGGAACATAAATTTTTATTATTATTATTTTTTATAATTTATTATATGGTTACAATAGTTATAATATAAGTAAATCGGTTTCCCATCAATTTATTTTGAACAGTAAATTTTATAATTCATAAACTTGTAAAGAAAAAAAAATATTTTTTTAAAACAATTTTAAGATTAACTATTAAATAATGAAAACTGTTGTCACATAAATAAAACATTTTAAAGGACGCGATACTTTAATTTTTTGTGATTTAAACTCTGAGTATTTCATCAGAGGCTTGAGCTCTGGAAGTTTCTTGTACATCCCAGAACAAAGCAACCATAGCACCTGTTTTTAAAATAATTTATTTATTTTATTCGTTGCCATCTTAAAGCTATTATCTCATTTTTTTAAAAAGAAAATAAGAATTTTCGAAAATTAAGAACTAGAATTTTCACTTCACTGTATCGGAGTTTTACGGATCAATTAATTAATAACTATAAATAAATATTATTTATACGTTTTTAAAGTTAATTTTGGAATTTGAGTTTAATGACTATTCATTCAGAAGGCGTTAAAAAGTATTACTTTTTAGGGACATTTTTACAATATCAAATTTAAAAACGTATTTTTTTTTTCATTTTTGTTTGCTCATATTTTTATTTTCAATTGATTGAATAAATATATAAATAATTGAAACACTGTTATCAGCTAAAATATTGTGTTAATAATACAGAATATTATTTTAATTCATTTAAAATTATGGTCTAATGAGTGATGCCCTTAAATACGGAGGTCTGACCTTAACAATATTTCTTTTTTTACTTAATTATTAATTTTCTAATTATGTAGTATATATGCTTTAATTTATTTACTATGTATAAATAACAAATGCATTTATAAATATAACAAATGCTGTTTACGAGTAACCGGTACCAAGTTAATATTTAATATTTAAACAACATAAAATAACCATTCATCATAACTAAAATAAATTGTTCGGGAGTACTATCCAGATGCAGGAATAGACAGGCAGTATTTGGGTAAATATATAAGGCATTAATCTAATAAAGAATTTAATTAACATCATAATGACGATTCCCCCTCATTAATAATTAGCAACGATTTTATTAATAGGAAGTTGTTTAAGAAATTAAGTACCGTATTAAAGTTATCATAATGAGAATTAAAGTTATTTTAAAGTTACCGTATTAAAGTTATCATAATGAGAATTAAAATGTAGAAGTAAATAATAAAATAAAGAAATTAAACGATGATTCATAAACCCCCCTCCATTTCGGATTAGTCATGGACAATTTTTTTTTAGAAATACAGTTTTTTTTTTTTAAATTAAATTCATATATAACAATTTACTCTAATAGCCTGAAATAAATAAATTATGAATAATAGAAAACATACTCTCAAATAGAACTTTTCTACACTAGCACGTGTTTACTTATTTCGGAATGTTTACAACTTACGAAAGAAATATTTTAATTTTGTATAAAATGTATTCGATTTTTTTATTATTTTTATGAACATTAAAACATAACTGGACTGGATTGTATGATGAATAATATCGCATTATTTTTATTGTGATGAATGGTGTTATTGTATTTGTTTTCAGTTTATTTTTATTGTTTGGTGCAAAATAGTTATTTGGATATTTAATTTTTTTTTCGAATATCTCCTTACAATATTTCTCGTTACATCTTAAATTTCTACTCCATCCCTCCTTCGACTCTGGGTACGACTTCCTCCTACCGCCCGTTGAAATCTCTCCTACGAAGAGTAGGGAGGAGACGGATACAGAAGCAGGATGCGCCCGAGAGACTTGGCCTACTTCCACTAGCTATCCTACTTACCAATCAGAAACCCTCCCGGAAAAAATGAAAATCTGTATAGGAAGAAAAAAATCCAAAAGAAGGAAGAAGAATCCTCCCAATCTTAAGTGAAGTAGTCAGTAATAATAATAAAATAAAAGGAATTATACAATTTGAGAACGGCTTTATTTCATTACATGGTGCAATACAAAGTATTTGTTACGAGTGTTGAAATTGGAAGATGTCGACGCTTTTTTTGTTTTGATATTTAATTTTTGTTAATAATAAGATGGTTTATGTTGTATTAGTTGCTATTTTTTATTTATTAAAAGTGCAATATGATTCCAGGAAATAATACTTGTAAAAAATTATATTTCGTCAATAAATTGAAAAATAATTAAATTTCAATAAATTGAAAATAAAGAGGTGGTTGAAAAAATATATAATTAAAACCTTGAAATATAGAGCGGATAAATAATTAAATTTTATGTTTGAACTAATTTTAAATTATTTATTTTGATTTTGAACAGATTACATCAAGATGTTTTATGACCGAGATAGCACTGATAGCGGAGACTTTAACGCTGGTATATGAAAGATTTTTTATTATTATGATTCCGTTTAAGGAATTAAAAAATAGTTTAAATAATATTATGTTTGAAATTTTGTTTTGAAAAAATCCAAAATTGTAAACACGGTTTATAAATATATCAGGGACATTAGTTTATCTACATCCGCCACAACACACAAATGTTATCTGATGAACTAATTGCTTTGTTGATTCTTCCTTCGCCTACTCCTCCTCCTCGATAAGAAGGTCATTAAATCCGCCAAGTTCAGACGACTGTGCGGATGTTTTCCTCCGAAGGGGCATCACCCAGAAGACACAGGAAAGACATAGAGGACTCTTATTACTTACCGACCAGTGGCTACTTATCCAGAGAGGAGAGTGGACTATTATCCGTTGGTTCACTGAACTGTCACTGAGAGACGACTGCACACTAGACAAACACTAGAGGTGCACACTCACTGCACGAGGGCCGATCGACGACTGAGGGAGGGGCAATGCCCCCTACCGCTGCGGAGTGGGGAGCCACCACTAACCTACATCCCCCACCAGGAGGCCTCTTTACCACTTTCCCAGCCTCACCCCCCTGTCTTCTATTTAGATCCCATCTTCTTTAAGTTATATCATCATATTGTAGCCAGTCTGCATGTCTCCTCCAAGCATTTGGATCCTTGAATGCCTTATCTCGGGAAGATTCCGATTTAAACACGCATGATCCCAATTACACCATGTTTATCAATAGAGGAGCTCATATCTTACAAACCTTTTCAGTCGAAAAATAAGCTAAATACTTTTTATACGTAGTATCATATTTTTTTTAATGGAAAAGAAGGTAATACCGGGGTTAAGAATAGAGACATTTGAAAATTTAACTAAAATAGCTGAGCAAACTTGCGTTATTTACATCTTATGAACTAATGGATCTGAAATATTGGACAGTCATTAAACAAAATTTTTCATTTTTTAGGAATGAATTTTTATTTTAAAATACTGCCAACAACAAATAATAGTATTTATATTACAACGTAAAATTATTGTAGTTCAATATACAATTAAAGACTACATTTTTACCATATTATTATTGTAAATCTTGAAAAATCGTCAAGGTTTTAATTACTCAAAGACAGAACATCAAATCATTTTGTCTTTGCAATTTATTATTACATCATTCGAACCCCGTACAGATACTTAACCTTGATTTTTTTTTAAAGTAATTTTTTACTATAAATTATTGAATTTCAAATCGTGGAATCTCAATACTCTACTAATACACTAATTAATGTTATTATTTTTAATTTTAAATACAAAATGAAATATACTGGTTTTTATCATACCATACACTAAATAATTTAAAAATTTAAAAGTATTTTATCTTTGCTGATACCGGACCCTGTACATTTTTTTTTTGTATGTTAGAGTTTATTTAAATATCTTATATTTGCGTATTAACTAATTAGATAAATAATAAACCAAAACAATGTATACTTTTTTTAGCTATATGTAATTTTTTTTCTTAGCAGTGTTTTGTCTTGCTTTTTCTCAGATTTTAATTATATACCTGAAAATGGCATTGATGTTAATTTTCGAGACAAAAATCATCAAAATAATTGAATATCAAAATAAGTATTTTTGAAGCAATAGTCTTTATAAAAAAAAAAAAAAATTAGCCATTGCCCATGGGTTTCCGATTTTGTAAACAGATGTTGAAGATCAGATACTAAACACAAAATAAAATCAAACAATTTTTTTTCACCCAACTACACACAAAATAGATAATTTGTCTATTCTATCATCACCTTTCTAATCATTTTCCCATTTAAAAAGAATCCTTACTAAATTAATTAATTATGAAAAAAATTAATTTATTATTTATTCAATTTTAAATTAAAGTTGTAGTTTGTGATGCTATCCGCGTAGTCTTCCACACAAACACAAGGTTGATTCTTGGGAATCAATCGTTCAGTCGTTATCACAATGCCTGAGTCACCTAAGTGATTTCCTTAAGTTGGTCGACTTATCTTGGACAGAACTCTATTGTAATTAATGAACTATAGTATAGTAATCATAGTAATTAGTGGACTACACCTACTCCTCATTACTACGGAAAAAGTACCTGAACGTAGGTACATAAAAAGTAAAAAGTACCTAAAGAAAAACCCATGAGAAATACCGTCCGCATGATCCGAGACTACCTGAACAGGGGTCATTTTATGGTAATCCTCGGAACTTGACTAGGATAAAACAAACTTTCTTGGACAAAACGGAATATTGTAATATAAAAAAATAAGAAAACTAAATAAGATAAAAACAATTAAAAAATGGAAAATAATTTTAGTTAAATAATATTAATGCATTACTTATCCTGGATATGTTAGTTAATTATAATATACAGCTCGCCGTTTCAAGCTACTTTAATATTTACTAGACAAACGCTCTAAGTTCCTAATTACAAAAGACTCGTATACATGACATAATGAGACCCATCTGGCCTTAAGAAGTAAAACTTTGGGGCCCCACTAAACCATCGAATTCTTCTCTTATTCAATCCTTAATATCCAAAATTCGTCGTAAAATCCTCAATGTTCCTTATTTCGTTACGAACAAAGTAATACATAATGACCTTAATGTCCCATTTGTTGCTAATTTGGCTCGAATTCTGTATCAATCTTTTCAAGTCAAGGTTTATTCCCACTAGTTTCTAACCTAGCAACCTCGTCAAATCCTGATAATCTTCCGAGGCGTCTGAAAAGAAGATAACCTCGTGACCTTTTAAGTTGAACTTGGTATTTGAGTACTATCACTGTGTAGTTTCTCTACTTTCAAAATAATTTCAATGAATAAATTATTTAAAAAATACAATATATTCCAAGTTCACAACATATACAATACAACATTTCTATAGTTTAAAAAAAAAATCTCTTTTTAAACCTTGTCTGCTCTCTATAAGCAGTTGTTTTATTTCAAACATTAGAGAGCGGATTCGTTCAGTGGTATAGCGCTGAGTTGCCAAGTCAAAGGTCCTGGGTTCTAATCCCGCTTGCTGGCAGACTTATATTTAATCTGTTGGTGTCTGGAGATGGATCATATGGTATCTATGACCCTCCTGGGGCTCACCCGAGCTCTACAAAGTAAATCTCTAATAAAAATAACAAGTTGTAAAATTCTGAATCTTCAAAGGATGCCAAGTTTAAGTGGTAGAGACCGGAACTGACCTTAATGCACGGAGAGAAGAGATTCCTCGTTATCCAGCTCTTTTACATTCAGTTTTTTTTAACCTTATTTGGACAATCTTCAGTTTTCGTAACCTTAATCTATGACTGCAATCTACCAGATGGAGGATGCCTCCATTTTGTCTCATTGACGACCACCCTCTCCCCATGGGCATCTGTTCTGTATCTTTAGAATGGCCATTGTTAGGAGAAATGAAACTAGATTTAAGATTTCTATGTGTCTTGGTCCACCTCACTGAATAAAACGTGTTTACATAAATAATTAAAAAAAATTAATTTCATAAGTATTTAATATTGAACTAAATTATTACCAACTTATATCCAGATATAATGTTTTTACTCGCTCGTTCTTTTTTCTTCTTCAATAACCCTTCATTCTCTCCAAATGTTACATTCTTCTCTTTTTCGGTCATGAACCATGATCATGCCTCGTTCTTTCACAAGAACCCTGATATTTTTGAGTCGGCTCCTGAATCTCTCTCAGTTCAGTTCAGTCATCATAAGCAATTCCAAGTCTTTTAAGTTCTTCTTTCCTCTGCTTAGCATAACCACTCTAAACTTTCAGGATGTATTGTGCTTATTCAACATTTTGAAATCCATCCTGATTATTGTCCGAAGAAACTTATCTCATAGTTGTATTCAAGTCCTCTATTCTTACGTTTGTTTATTCTACCCCTGTCGTATGTCATTAGCTGTCCTCTGATACTCTTGGGCTATAATTTATTCTTGATATTCGCCTTAATTAAATTATTATAAATCGTAGTTTATAAGCAAATCAGTAATAATCTCCTTATTAAAATTCAATTATAAATAAATCGGCATAGCTTTAGATATATTTTATCTTACAATAGTCTCGTTTTATAAGCTGCCTTTCTCTTCGTATCAAATTATCGGATGTAAGCCCAAGGTAATGTACTGTGTCTGATGGAACTAGACTAGTGCAGAGATAAACCAGTATGTACCGTACCTAACTTAAATGAGGCGTTCAGGATCTAAAGCGGGTAACTCTAAAATTTTTAAAATTGACATTTTTTTGCGCTATTTACGCAAATTGACGTATTTCGCTATTTAAATATCCTTAACTAGTAATCCTTTATGATACCGAAACTTCAGTTTCAGAACAGGAGTAGAGCCATGGCAAATAAGGCTAACATCTAATTTAATGGAGTTTTATTTATTCTAGGTGAGAAATAGTAGTAGATTAATGAATCCTATTAAGGTATCTGTTTATTGGATATATATATATATTTTTTTTTTTTATTTATATTATATCAGAATGATTACTAGTTAACGATAGTCATTTTTAAGTGCTTAAAGTACTTGACTTTATATTTTTAGTTACATTTCTTGTAAATTAGGAGGAAAAATGGTCCGGACGGAGGTCAAGAATATTCTCTTCTACAGGGAGAACTGTCTATTGATAAGCGGGCGTTACGACCCATATTTCAGGTCTTCTTCTAGTATGATAGGCAGGGATTTACACTAGATTAGTAGAAACGTTACTAGTAATGTTAGAATACTAGAAACATTGGCTTACCAATAAACAGTTCTCCCTATGTAATTTTTTATATATATTTATATATATATATATTAGGTCAAATAATGTTATTCAACATTTCTTGTAAATGTTTACAAAAACCCTACGTGACTTCGTATGTTATTTTTATTATCACTCAACTATTCTTCGCACCTTTAAATATAAACGTTATTAAATAACATAAATACGTCACTACCTCTTCTCACAGGACACTTAAACTTTCGATTTCGAATTATATAAAGATAAACTATTTATCTTGTTAATGTGCGTCAGAGTTTTGTTTCAACTATTGATGTAATTCCTGTTTGTAAAGGAGATGGTTGGGGGGTGCAGTCAATAAGAACACCGAATAAGTGAAGTACTTATATTATGTGCCGACGTTTCGACCTACAGTGTAGGTCATCTTCAGGGCGAATGATGGGAAGCGTGGCCGTTACAGATCGCGGCTAGAGTGTACTGGGCCAATTTGCCAATTGGCCAAATGCCAAATTGGCCCAGTACACTCTAGCCGCGATCTGTAACGGCCACGCTTCCCATCATTCGCCCTGAAGATGACCTACACTGTAGGTCGAAACGTCGGCACATAATATAAGTACTTCACTTATTCGGTGTTCTTATTGACTGCACCCCCCAACCATCTCCTTTACATAAGATCATCCAGTCAACCATTTTCATCTCATACGTAATTCCTGTTTGTTTAAAAAAAAAAATTTGTTTAATCTTTCTCATTGTTTATATGATTATAATAGCCACGTAATATAAATATGTTTATGGTGTTACAATAAATTATATAATTCTTTCAATAAAAAATATTATTTCGGCGCCTCGGTGCAAAGTGGATCTTGTATTGTCGTGTGTTATGGGATTTTGTTGCAGGATATATTGGTATAATCAGCATAAGTTTAGAAGGGTAATAAGCCGTATCCTATTCCTGTTTCAACCATCAGATATAAATATGCCTTCATTCTGAGACAAATAAAATATAGTATAAAATATATTAAAATATATTTAAAAAAATTCTTTTTATAGAATAAAATTACAAAAAATTAAATGAAAATAAAATTACTGTCTTTCAGTAAGATACAAATGATGTACAAATTAACATTTTAATGTGTAATTTAATAACATATAAGAAACGGTCAACTGGACTCAATCATATAATTAATTCTTTAAAATTAGAGAAAAAAAACTATATCCAGTAAAAAATTTGTTATTCCTTATTTATCGAGATACGTTTCGGCCTAGGCCATTCTCAATCTTCTGTTTAAATTGTTCCATTTTTTTCCCTATTATATGGTTAAGAATTCAATAAATAAATCTGTACATAAATTCTTTTATTAAAAACCAGCAATGGTAATTTTATTTATTAAAACAATTGAAGTATAACATAATATTAGAATAATTTTTATCAATATGATTGTTTATTTATTTATTTTTTTGGTTTGAGAGTTGTTTTTGTGTAATATTAAATATAATTTTATTTAAGGATTTTGAAAAATAATATGAAAGATCATAATATACTAAGATCAAAGTTTAACTTATTATTAATTGACTATAGAGGACATGGTTCCCTCTGAATTCAAAAAAATTTCAAATGGAATAAATCCACTTACATTGAGGTATCTATGCTTTATTTTAGTGATTTGTTGGACAATTAAAGAATTTATGAACAGATTTGTTTATTGAATTATTTATATTGTTACAATTGTAGAATTTGTGCATGATTTTTTACAGATGAATAAGTTATGGTTGAATTGTTATCCATAAAATAGGGAAAAAAATGAAACAATTCAAACAGAAGATTGAGAATGGCCTAGGCCGAAACGTATCTCGATAAATAAGGAATACAAAATTTTTTACTGGATATAGGTTTTTTTCTCCAATTTTATGGAAATATAATCTAAATAATTAATTATGAGATAATAAAATTGGTCAATATTTAATCAAGCAGTGAAAACATAATGCATATTTATAAAAATACAAATTTTAAGTAAAAAATTGAAATTGAAATGGACTTCATAGCGTTTTATGATGAATGAAACCGTAATTGCTTCTTAATTTTCTTAAATTAATTAAATAAAATTTACATGGTTAATTTCATAACCATATAAATCATGGAACTTTAGATTGTCGCCTATTTACATTGTTTAATGCAATTGAAATTAGTGGCATGTCGTTTTAATGTCAATAATCCAATATCAAGTTCAATTTTTTGTATGATTTTTTTTTTTTGGTGGGGGGGTAGTATTCCTTGAAAAATAATTGTTCTATTTTTAGCAGAAAATTAATTGGGGAAATGTTAACTTTGAAGAACTCGTTTGAATCACGGTTTTTCTGTTGATGGACTAACCTAACCTTCGACAAAAAAACACTTGTCTTTTCGTATCTGATCTTATCTTGTTTTTTTCGCCTTATCGAATCTTTGACCCCTAATTAATAAAGAGGATCCAGCAAAAAAGATGTTTTTGTTCTAAAACCGGAAAAGAAGACTCTTTAAGATATCCTCTTAGCTTCCATTCTTCCGTTTAGAAGCCAACTTGACTTCGCAGGACACGGATTCCCTTGCCTTCTGCAATGGATCTTATCTTACCCTCCACTCGTGTAATTAATTCCTCGGGACGTCCTGAAGGGCGGATCGGAAGAGGGAAGAAGATAGCCGATGTGACAGAGGAGGGAGAATGAAGGCTAACGGGAGACAATGTCGCCTATCTGAGTGGACTTGTGGATAACGGGTTCCAGCGGACCTCATTTAAATGTGTGGGGGCACGGAGCTACCTTCCCGCTCACACGCCTCGCTCTTCTTGTATTTCCTTTATTTAACTAAAAATATAAATATATATAAATAATAATAAAAAAAGTCAAGATCGATTTTAATGTAATTGTATTTTTTAAGAGGAAGAAAATAGTCCTGGTGGAGGTAAAAAAGACTCTTAAGTAGGGAGAAGAGTTTATTGGAAAACCAACGTTTCGACCCACATTGCAGGTTTTCTTCAGGGCTATACAGAGCACCGACAAATTAAAATAATGTATCGTAAATATTAAAATACATTGGCATCAAGGTATCTGAGTGATGAAACTTAAATATGGGGGTGGGACCCTTTGATAAAAATGCAAAGTATAGGGAATAATTGTAGAGTATTAACAAATTACATATTACCTTGTTATTACTTATTTTCTAATACGGTTGTATTTTCAAGCCAACTGTTCTGCAAAGAGGTGATATGGCCGAGGATACTTTGAGGGTTCGAAACACATAGAGGCTGGTCGAGACCTAGGAGGGTTTGCAATAAGCACTAAGCTGATTGATAAAAATAAATAATTCACAAGCCACAACTTAAATACTAAAATTCAAATTTTTTTATTTAATCACTAGTTCTGCTCTTTTTTTTCATGAAGTATATACAAGATGATTCCATATGTGGGTATCATTTTCGTACATTTACCGTAAAATATATCTTTACTGTTAACTAATCTTTAGATCGACTCTTTCATCTAGTACTTTATAATTATGGGCGCTCGTCAGTAATTATTATTCCGAATGAAGAAATAATAAAAAGCATTTCTTCCTTTAATAAGCGGTTGTCCATTTATAACATCCATTTCTAGTGTAATCCATCAGCCGTTAGGTCCGTGGGCCATTAATTACTTGATTAGTGAGCTTTTGCCTTTCAGGTCCTGCAACTTAGGGTAGGAGATGTATTCTAATCATAGCCCAGCGTTCATCACCTGTAGTGGGATAGTATAATTACTAATAAGCGCAAAATAATTTAAATCCTTTAATATTTAGATAAAATAGGCATTAACAATCGTCTTTCGGATTGGTCTTGTTATTTATAATTATTTCAAGAAATTTGACGAGTTGCAATAAATAAACAAATAATTGACAAATCGGCCTAAGTTATAGATCTTCATGAAGGTTAAGTGAGCGCAAAAAAAAAAAAAAAAAATGTGAAGGGTAAAACATGAAAATGTACTAGTGAATATGACAATTTTACAAATTTAGAATCATAAACAAAAAAAATAATACATGGGCCGTTCAAGATCAAAAGCGCCAAGCAATAAATTCATAATTTGAAAAAAATAGTATTATTTTTGCATTTTTCAGAGTTTTACTCTAGCCTTTTTTTCCTCTCGAAACTTCACGTTCAGAACCGGGCTAAAACCAGGAGAAAAGGGGGACAAAGTGTCAATTTTTGACAAAATTGATTGACTGGATTAGCAAAAATTGTGTAAAAGTCAAGTAAAGAGTGCTACCGACGGGTAGTTTCTCCACAAGTGTTTTTCATGTCATATTGTACATATTAGCAGATTTACTTGCTGTAATATTATTATAGTTGTAAATATCAATAAATTAAATTTTAAAAAAATGTTCACTTCTCACTGCTGCCGTACGACAAGTTAAACCGTTATACTAAGCAATCCTTTTCAATAAATTCAATAACATTACATACTAATCCTTTACTGACACGAACAACAGTAAACTTCTGCCCGTCCCGTTTGTTAATCAGTGCCAATGTATGTTTTACATTTACTCCCCTTGACAAGGATGAAAAGTGAACTTTTTTTTTCCCCCACATCCTCTAAGATTTTATTTACAATATATATATATATATATATATATATATATATATATATATATATATATATACAAATAAAGAAGTGAACTTTTTTTCTTTTTTTTTCGCATCCTCCAAGATTTTATTTACAGTATAATACAAATTTACAATAATACCTGAAAATGCTTCTATATAAATCAAAGGCCTTCTGTTATCTTTTGGTATTTTAAGGCGTTACAATGGGCTGAGTCCACTGAAGGCGGATTTTACTCGAACCGGCTCAAAGCCACTGACTTTATACAATACAAAACAGGGAGGGACCGTTTAGCGGGATCAAGAAATAGTTGTAGAAAGAAGAAAGGAGAGGAAGGAAGAAGAAAAGGGAAGGAAAGAAGTGAACTTTTTTTTCTTTTTTTTTTCTCATCCTCCAAAAATGTTATTTACAATATAATACAAATTTACAGAATTACCTGAAAATGCTTCTATATAAACCAAAAGCCTTCTGTTATCTTTCGGTATTTTAAGGCGTTACAATGGGCTGAGTCCGCTGAAGGCGGTTTTTACTCAAACCGGCTCAAAGCCGCTGACTATATACAATACAAAACAGGGAGGGATCGTTTAGCGGGAATGAAGTGAACTATGTTACTTGATATGTTTTGTTCAGCGAAAATATGTAGATTTTGCGAGTAAGAAACACGCGAGCAAGCACACACACTTTGCTCCCCTTTTAACCCCCTTAGGGGTAGAAATTCGGAAAATCGTTTCATATACGTCATACAAAGAACACACCCTCCAATTAAACAAAGGAGCTTAAGAGATGACTACGAACGGGTAATTCAGACGTTGGATGAGACGAAAAAGAAAATACTTGGTACACATTCATCTAATTTTTATTAAAACGTTTTATATAATGGTTTCCTGTGTTTATTTCTGTACTATGTAGAAGCCTGAGTTTCCACCATGAAATAAAAAGTAAATCCTGAACTGCTGAAACCCATATGCGAGTATAAAGGATATGGGTACCAATATATATGTTGACCATACTGTATGTATGGTCTCTACCAAGAATGGTAGGGACCAAACATACGGTACGGTTGTAAAAAGAGGTGATTTGGTTGAGATCACGCTTTACATATTATATTATTATAAAGAGTATCCACATTAGAGGAGCTGGTTAACTTCCTGTAGGGTCTCCAGATCCCAAGGCGTCGATCCACAGTTTGTAACAGAATAAATATTTGTCTAATGCAGGTGAACTGGAACTCGTTACCTGGAAATTTGAGTTATCCTAAACCCAACACCATAAAGTAAGATATTTAAAAAAAAATCTAAAAAAATTATTTCTATGATAAAAATAAGTCTATGATAATATGTTTTCCATGCCTGATTTTGGGTTTAATACTATACCGTAAACATATTTTAAAATTTTATTTATATTAGTTATTTCAATGACATGAACATTCCTACTATAAAATCATATATTCATAACAAATACATAACATTCCACTTATCGACACAATATCACCCAAACCCACTCGTTCTTTCGCTTTCCTACTCCCTGTTACCTGGACTTAATAAAAAAAGATTAAAAAGACATGGGCCAAGAGACCTACTGAAAAATTGATATTTCATTCCAAAACTGTTCCTGTACAATAGCAAAGAGAAAAACATCTGGATCAAATTTGCTGGATGCGCAATTGCGCAGATGCAAATGAAAATTAAATAATAATAATATTAGTTATTTATAATAACTAACTTGTTCTACAATATCTCTGTTACAAACAATATTGCCGCTCTCAACTAACGGAGCGACCCATTTATTGTAACTAACACGACTATCCCATCTGGACTGTCTAATCGATCGGCTCCTATCGACTTACATCATGCTTGAGGCCTACTAGGGCTATGATTCACCCGCACTTAATTCCACACTACCTCCAGCTTAGCGATTATTTCTTGAGAGATGTGGTAAGCTCCGCGTCATGAGGATCAATCCAAGATTGTGATCGGCCGACGCGAAAGTTCAAATACATTGGATTGAATTCAGTGCAGTCGATGGCTGAGTTGGAATTGAATATCAACAATGTCAATAATAATTTTCCAAAAACTTGTTGATCAGTTAATAGTAGAGGGTCGCGTTTGATGTTCGGGAAAAGAAGTTCATGTTCTTTTTAATCCAGTTGCTTTGTAATCCTGAGAAATGTCCATTTACTAAAATAAGGACATTGTAATGAAAAAATTAAGGTTAACCAATTAACAATTTTATTTGTTTTGAGTCGTATAGGACTTGATCGTATTAATACATCTGCAGCCCCGGTGAATAAGTGATTCAAGTGGATTTTTTCCCATGATAAGTTAATTTTAGTAAAGTATTTAAATTCGAAATGGTTGGCTGAATAATTCTAAGAATAGTGTAAAATGGTCAGCAGATGCAGTCAATGCACTGCAGATGCACAACTGAGATGACTTTTGAATAATTTTACTAATGGAATCATACCATTCTCGTAGTGTACCAATGGATAAGTCAGCTAGAGCCTCGAAATGGAGTTGTTTGTATTATGACTTCATTTCAAGCAAAAGACTATGAGATCACGAATCCACTACCGTTAGTACAATTAGTAATTCGATCTGGACGAAGTTCGACTTAAACACTTAATCACAGAGGCTGCAGATATTTTAGAGAATTTTCTTAAGGAAAAATGAATCTATATCAATAGATATATACATATATATAGTCATAGATTTAAAAAAAGCATAAAATGCATTTTAAATTATTCATACATTCATTCTAAAAGAGGGTTACTACCAAACATTCCTTGATAGTACTACAAACAATAATCCTATTGATGATATAGATGATTTGAAAATTATTGAATAGATTTTTTAAACCGGGATTGACTAGGATAGATTATTTAGTGAGAAGATAGTTTGTGACTCACTTTTTTTATAATCTCATTTTTATCATTATCACCGTTTTAAAAAGTTTTTCCGATTATTTTATAGATTATAAATTATCAACATTTTCTTTAGTATATTTAATTGATTTCGAAATATTGAATAAGAATAATATTAATGTTAATAACATTAATTATATATTGTGTAGGTGGTTTTCTTATCGATATATTTCAGATTAGCTTATGAGGTTAAAATAAAAGGTTTGTTGAATTGCGCCATATTGCATTATTATTTAAATATATATATTTAACTAATATGGCGTTATGGAGTTATATTTAAATAATAATGCAATATGGCGTTATATATTTATATATATATATATATATATATATATATATATATATATATATATATAATATTTATATTTTTTTAAATTCTTTATGTCATTAATATAAGTCTTGAATTAAAAAAAACCATTGCATCAGAACTCGTTTATCCCCTGTACACATCAGAGTTTTGGTTTTATATAACAGTGTCATTCTCAAGGAACATACCCAGAATAGATATTTTTTCTAATCTAAGTTTTGGAATTATTTTTTTCATAAATGGATTACATTTTGATGGGGTGCTTCTCAAATGTAGAACCAGTTTCTCTCATTAGTTCACTGCAGAAATCAATCGTTGGAAATGATGTAAAATAAAAGATGTTTTTTAAATAAATTAAATACAAATAAATATAGTATAATTCATAAATACAAATGTAAGCTTCATCTGACGGGATATAAAATTAATAAGAAAGAATATTCAACAATATTACCACTTTAAAGTGACCAGGGGAGTTTATCGTTTTGGCCAATGAAAATAAAAAATAATTAAGTTCTATCCAGTGTCCAAACATTTAAGTATCATTACAGATAAAGATAATTATTATAAATTTTTAAAACACATCTTTTATCTGTAGTAATGTATGTATAAATATCATTTTCATCCAACAGAATCAAATCATCTGCAAAACCTAGGATGGATGTTTAATTTCAATAGAACGACATAACTCAAAAATGTCAATTAGTAATAATATATTAACATTTTTGAGTTAAGCCATCGGTAGCAATTGTATTGGTTGTAGCTTTTCAATCCAGAAGACGACATGTCTGATATTCCAAGTCCACCACGTTTTTTTTTTTAATAAAGACATATTTTGAGCAGTATCATGTTCGGACTTCAAGTTTTATGAGAATAATGACAGAAGTTAAAATGAAAAATGTTTCAAAATTTTTAAATGTTCCTAATGGTTAGTAAAATAATTTCAACACCGCCATTGCAATAGGAATGCACTGCTTTACCTGTACCCAAATTTTTAATTTTTTAACTCACACGGTACTTTCAAATACTTCTATTGAAAAATTAGGTTTTTTTGAGTTATAACATTTTTATTTTAAAGGAGCGATATGATCAAAGTCTCTTCTCTTTTTCATAATTCTCACTTCATTGTGATTAATATTTATATAAATTTAAAAAGTTAATTCGTAAAAACTCTGATTAATATATTTAATGAGCAACAACAATGCCTTTTACTGATGACTTTTAAAACTGAAAATAATTAATGCATTCATTTAATATTCGCCATATTCAATGCACCTTAGCAGAGATTTACAATAAACTATTTCTATACACAATTTATGGGACATCGCTATGAAAAATGGGCTAATCTTTTTTTTTTTGAACAGTTGTGTTATCGCTATTGTTTTTTCCTTATTCCGTCTATTTCACAAACCTAACTAAGGGTGTAAATAGAACCTAGACCGCACAAGCCGCAGACCTTGCCTCCTGCGAAATTTCTAAACAGTCTTTTTTATTTTGGTAACAAGATGTTACGAAAACAAATTTATTCTCAATCCTAATTTTGCGTGAAGTGTTACTAATATTGTTGACTTGTTGATAATTAAAGAGAATCAAATGCTGGAAAACTGATAGGATTCAAAAAACTGTATCTTATTTATATCTCAGTATGATGATAATTAATTACATAAATATATCTATGGCATAAAAATTATTGACTATTTCATTTAATAATTGGATAACAATATAATATTTTATATGTATATTGGTTATACTTAGTGAAATGTTGAAAATAGTTGGGGGTGCATTCATTAAATTTCACCCAAAATAAGTATAACATATTTTATTTTTGCCAGCGTTTCGGCCTACTGTTTAGGCCATCACTAGTGCTAAGAATTAATCATACGGAATAATAATATCAATGGTTTATTTGTTTGTTTATTCATTTAACTTCAGTTTATACTGCTGTGGCTAATCAGACGATACTACAGAGGGAGTCCTAAATTTTGCCTATCCAGGTATAATTAGTATAGTATACTTCAATTATAAATCATTTTAGTAATCAATTAAAACACAACGAGCATTTATAACACAGTGTATTCATTTGTTGTTACCAACCACGGAGCACTGTGCATTATAAAGGAAGGTTTTATAAGAGATAAGAAAACAAAGGAAGACAAACATATGGCCAAATGATGTTTGACGACACTACAATTAGGACAGGGATCTTGAACGAGTACCTGTTACCGCACAGTCTGGGGATTCTCATTTTACGTCCCTTCCGAAGGACGGCTTAACTAAGGATCTTTTACTCCCTTAAACATATCCTGCCGAAATACAAACAATATCAATGGCGCAGACAAAGAAAATACAACAGTCCTAGATTCAATGAATTTATATACAGTAAGATATCATTTATTAATACATTTTAGTATTAAAAGCCATTAATTTTTAAAAACATTATTTAGAAGAGTTTCAAATATTTTTATTTTTGGTAAAAAATAAGATTTGACCATCTTAAATGGGGTAAAGCGCGTGCTAAATTTCCCTATGCTATCAGCCGTTGCCCTCGCACTGGCAGAGCCTAGAGATAACTGCCCACGTCCATTGTTAACTTGACTCACTTGTTTAGCATCCTATCAAAGGCATCCATTATCCGCTATTCTTATATAATAATCACTTATCCGAATGGTCGGTAGATGCAGGAAATAATAACTTTAACTTCTTTCAGAGAAGAAATTTAAGCACGAGATCGGCACAGATGTGTCAGTAATATTCTGAAAGACGTCTTGAAAATGACCGATTTTGCCGGAAGTGTTTTACTTGACTTGACGAGTAATTAGAAAAATGTATCGAGTGATATTTTTTTTAAATTGCATTTTTGAATTGGAGACACCTTCCCATCAGCCATGTAATTCCGACAATACCTTTCACATTTAAGTAGAAAATAGTTGACTGGGTATTTCAAAGAGTGCTATGAAATGGTCAAGTAATGCAGTCAATGATTACACAAAATAAGAATGACTTGTTTTATTATGCCTAAGGTTTGGCCTAAGCTGCTCAACAACAGTTTAAATTTGACTCTTCACCTCTTCACTTACATGACCTGTAGATGGTCATCTTCATCATCATCATAATATGGTCCATGGACCTTGGCCTCCTCAAAGACAATTTTCCTCCACTTTGAACGATCTCCTTAAGTTCTTAAGGAGCTTAAGGTCTGTTTCAACTTCGTCCAGCCATCGCATTCTAGGCCTTCGCCATCGTAGACTTAAACGGCACAATAAAATACGTTACAAAATAAGAAAACTTATCTAACGTAATCTTTGACTGCACCCTCGGACCATTTCAATCCATTATTATGACAATACTTTTCAAATGAAATGTCCGTTTTTTATGAATTCTAAAATTTAAATTGGAATCATTGGGGCATGTTTATGTTTACAAATTGTAATGGGCTTTTATCAACCACTCTTTTTTGGCAATATTTATTATCACTACAATTGAACGAAAATTCTGTAGTTTGCCATTAAATATGACTATGGAAATACACTATTTACTTTTAATTTTATTTATTTTTTTTTTTAGATTAATTTATTGATATTTATAATTGTTATAATATTACATCAAGTAAATTTGCTGATAAGAACAAACGACATGAAAACAAAAAAAACACTTGTGGAGAAACTACCCATCGGTAGCACTCCAATAAAGTTCTATAGTAGAAGGTCTCGAGGCTATCTTCTTTTCAGACGCCTCGGAGGTTTATCAGGAATAGTATGGGAAGCAAGTTGAGAGACCAACGGATTCAAGTGTGTATGGAGCTTGCCATGGAAGGGTAGGTATCTAGTTTGGGCCAAATCAGCAACATATGGGATATTAAGATCATGATGGATGAGTTTGTTTGTGACATAATAAGGAGCATTGACGATTTTGCGAAGGATTTTGGATTGTAAGGATTGGATACGAGATGAATTGGATGGTTTAGTAGAGCCCCAAAGCTTAACTCCGTATGTTCAAATAGTGTATCCTGAACTCTTGCACGACAACGTCTGACCTCATATTTCATGACAGACAGAGGTTTACGAAGTTCTCCCACACCCATCTCCTTCGCCAGACTTATTTCCAACAAATTTCCATCTCTTCAGGGATTCGGACTACTTCCTAAAGGGAGAAATTTTTGATAATGACTCAAGTCAAAAACTTTTTCCGGGATTGAAATATTTATAAAACATTGAGAAAATATGGGTAAATGTGTTGATTTCATAAAGTTATTTTACTAAATTCCTTTTAAAATGAACATTTCATATGAAACGATCCGATAATTATCATTAGATACCCGTTTTCTTCTTCGGATAGTTTCGATCATCTGGTCACCATGACTGTTTTTTCATCGTCTGCAAACTATTTGAAGTCATATCTCCTGATTTTTTTTCTTCCATCTATTCCCCCCCGTAGACTGTAAGATCCCGGAGGTGCTAGATGGGATGATAATCCAAAGAAGATAAGAGCTAGATTGGGGAGATGGCGGCGGGTTTGTGGAGCAGTGGGTCCCAGCCAGGACCGTAACAGAACTAGAGGACCCTTTAACTATGTCCGTTAGACCAATAACTGTGACGCCTAACCTTCACCGCACAGCATCCTCTGTCTCTTCATACCGCAGTCTTTCCTCATGCTTACCATTACAAGAACAAGAACGATAAGTGTATTAAGTTCGATTTTAAATCTGAAGTTTCGAGAGCATGAAATTGCTTGACTAAACTCGCGAAAAATGGAATAAAGTCAATTTTTTAATTTTGTTGGCTTTTAATCCTGAATTTCTCATACGTTTTTTTCTAGTTTATCTTTGTAAAAAAAAGTTTAATGCGATTAGTGCAATGAAATGCATTTTTCATGTAACTTTTACACCTTATATTTTTTCTATTATATAAGTAAAGGAAAAGTATATAAAACAAAATCATTAATCGTTAGAGACCTATGTTTTTAGTTCACAAATGAGAACATTACCTAATATCTTACTAACATTTTTTTTTTACCAAAACTGAAATTCTTTGTATGTTTATATATCTACTTTTTATATGAAAAACAATAGAGTCAAAAATGTTAACGAAAATATGTTCATTTTGTACGAATATGTAAGAATTCAGTCTGTAAATGGTTAACAGAGCAGTTATTTTTGAAAGTGGTATAAGTCCATTTGGTTATAAAAAAAATAAATCATTTTATTTCACAATAAAATTTAATAAGTATTTTATGCTAAAATCGTTTATGCTGTGTGCTAAGCGTTTGAACCGTAACGTTTCCCTTATTTTAAATTCATTTAAGCCCTTAAATTTCTCTATAGTGAAAAATCGGACTAATACCTCTTTTTGAGGGGTCACCTGTGGTCTAGTGGTCAACATAACAGCCTACTAAGACCAAGATCGTGGGTTCGAAGCCCTGGAGGTGGCCTTAGAATTTTCCAACGGAAGTATAAAATTCTGAGTTATGCCGTCCTTTGGAAGGGACATAGCATCGTCGAATTAGCATAAAGTGACATGAATTTAATAAACAACTTAGCACTTTAAAAAATAACCGCTCAATTACTTTCTTTTCGATACTGAGGCAGATCGGCCTTTTATTATTAATCTCTCCTTCTTTATATAAAAAAAGAAACTGATAGAGTCTACAGGCACTGTAAGGACTAAATATTACTCTTGATCCATATGCTTAGAGCCCATAAAACTGTTAATGAGTCCATTAGAGGCAACAAGAGCCGGGAGGTGGGAAACCGTTGGTGCTGTAGAGGCGTCATGCGTCGCTGGCTCTAGCGGCATCTTCGTAGCGGATTTGTCCTCTTTGTTTCTTCCTATCCGTTTCAACTCATGACGAAATATCTCGGAGCATTAGGAAAGATGGGGCATTGTTTCAGTTATTTATTAATTAAATAATATTTGTAAAACCCTCGATTTTATATTTGGTATTTATTCCATCATGCAATAAATACTGCAGTTTTTTGCTGTATGCGTGCTTTTTGTAGAGCGCTAAGTTTATGTACTGAAGTTCCCAGGGTTAAATCCAGCTGTGGCAGATGAATTATTCTGTTAACTACGGGTGGATCCTGTGGTATCTGCAGACTCTCTTGGCTCACCCAGACTCTATAAGTTGACTACACTTAATTGGGATAAAACCAGGCGGTTGAACTTGACCTCGGACTAATCATCTCCCTGTACAACTGTTGTACTAGAAACAGTACAGTCTTTACAATTTCTGTAGGCCAAATTATAGAACAGGAAATAACCAATAAGCACACTATAACAAAATTACCTTAAAAAAGCAAGATTGAGCTGTATAAAAATTACAGTAAATAATATATAGACGGTTTAAAACTGTATAAACAAAATAAATTTATTGTGTCAAAATAATAAATAAAGCCTTTACCACAAGAAACGATAAAGGGTCTTGGGCTCAGTACACAAGGAAAAGACTTCAGTCTTTTCCAAGGCAAGGGTTTGAAGGGAGGTGATTTACCTAGAACACTTGCAACCGCCAGGATTCACCTACATTAAGCGTACCACCTTTAAAGAGGGTGGGTGAGCCCCAGGAGGGTCAGTAGATCCCACAAGATTCAAGTTTCCAAAATGATTTTAACATTTATGCAGTTGGAACGATATGGATACTTAATTTTAATTACAAATTTAAAATGAATTATAAAACTATAAAAATCTTATTATCTCATTACAAATTAAACCTGTACCACTACAACCCGTGAAAGGGTCTGGGGTTCCGTACGTGGTAGAGACTTTACTGTTTCATGGACAACGGTTGTATAAGGAGGTGACTTGTCCTAGGTAACGCTCAACCGTCAAATTTGCCCCCCTTATTTTGGGTATCCTGTTTCGAAAATGATCCTATATGATCCATCTCCGGCTGCAAACAGACTAAATAAAAGTCTTGCCCGAAACGGGATTTAAACCAGGATTTCCTGCATGGCAACTCAGTGCTTCAGTACAAATTAACGAATCGTAAACTAGAAAAGAGGTAACATTGATTGAAATACAATACAAAAAAAAAAAATCTGTAATACCATCCCTTCTGTTCTTTCTGGCCTTCAGTTTCTTTTTCTTCCTCTTAATAGAATGACTAAACAATTCGCAATCATGTCAGAAGTACAACAGTTCCGCTTACGGGCTATTAAGGTATGACGACTATATCTAGCTTAATAGAGAGAGAGAGAGAGAGTGTGTGTGAGGGAAAAGAGAGAGAGGGTGGTGAAGGGCGGACATTACAAGAGCCCTGAATTAACCACAATGAGGGAAGATGATTGGGCATCGGCTGACTGGGACTTTTTACAACTCATTAGCCGCCGTCCAATGAAGCGCTCAGTTTTCACCAGGCGCGGCAAATAGCTGACCAATCAGCTGGCAAGTCCATTCCCGCCCTGCTTTCGAATCTTTATGGTCCTGCTTAGTTTAAAACTGGTATTCTAGGCTGGCTCCCTGCCACGGCTTTCGATTTTAAGTCTTAAGAAAGCATAAAGAATAAAATTAATTATTGATCTAAGGAAAACAGGGCTAGTTGTTCAGATATTGTAAAAGAAATTGTCTGTAAAAAAATCTTCAATCCTTTAAAGGACTCGTTTTAAATCTTGTTGACAACTTTTTTTTTCTGAAGGTCACGGGTTCAAATCCAGCTGTGGCAGATAATTAATTTAATCTATTAACAGCCGGTGTTGGATTCTTTGTAATCTGGAGACGATCCTAGAGCTAATTCAGCGTCTATAAAATGAGTACCCAAAATAGGGGGAAGACCTTGCGATTTAGTGTGATCTCGGACAAGTCACTTTCTTGCACAACCATTGTCATAGAAACAGTACAGTATCAGTCAACATAAGAACCCAAGACTCTTTATGGGTGGTATTGGTACAGTTTTTTTAACGTTGCCGAAATTTAAAAAAAAAATATTAGTCACCCTCCTTCACTAAAAACTTTAAAGAATTACAAATTGTTAACAGTATTTTGGTTTTATCGCATAAATGTTTTGCAATAACACAATGTATCTGAATTATAAAAATTTCTAGTTGAACTAGTTAGTGGGGAAATTTATTATTATTTTTCAAAGCAAAGGGTTCAAGAGACGCTCGATATATTTTTATATATGTATTGCTATCTTTGGGTCTATTAAATAGGTTTTTAACATTTCTATTTATTTGGGAAGCCAGAGTAATCATTAAGGATAATTACTCACGTTTTTATTAATTTAAACTCCTCACTTTATTCTGAATTGAATTATTTTCCAGAGGTTTGTTGTGTTTTACCAATTTATTAATCAGTCAAGTTAATTTCTTAATTAAATCATCAATATATATTCATAAATATGTAGTGCAGCTGGGTTAATTAAGGACCAAAATAATTACAATGAATATACTTTATTAATACAATTTGAAGTACAATTAATGATTCCCATTTAATAGAAGGATTGCTATAAAATACATAACAGAACACAAATTAAAACTTATCTGGTAAAACAGGAGTTATTATAGAGCTCTTCTTGTCCGATATGCCGGAGCCAATGCCGCTTCTCCAGCTTAACTATTTACTCATTATACAAATTCATATTTATTTTTATAATAACGCCGATAATATTATAATAACCATGCATAGCAATGTATATACATCAAAAAGACCTTAACAGTACCAAGAATCCAAACCTTGATAACACGTTTTAAAGCTACCTTTGAAATCAGCAACTGATTGGCTGAGTTTAACTATTGCTGACTTCAAGTACCGGTAGGTAAGGTCTGAAATAATACCTGAGATCAGAGACCCAGCCTTACTGCCCTAGTCCTGCCGGTTAAGGTAGGCCGTACTTTATCACCAACGGAATGATTATAATCCTTTTTAAGTGGGCTGCAGTAAGTAGAGAAATGGTACGTGTCACGCCATTTCGGAATTATGGACGATGGAATGGGGAACGTACAAGAAAGTGATGGAGCTGACATTGGATGGGAGAGCACTTTCTCCCGGTCCATGACATCCAGAGCTCTGCAGATTTCTCCAAGAGCGGCCTAGATCCTAAGAGCGCTATCATCCTACAATTCCTGTCATCTGGACGCTCCGCTGTCGGTCCAAGCGCTGTCCGGGTTTCTCTTCTCTATATCGTCACTTATCCTCCGGCTATATGCTACATATTTCATTAGAAATTACACCTTGCAAACGAGAGGTGATTTCAGATGTAATTATGGTTTCAAGATAGTGGCTTTTCGAAAGCGAGGAATATAAATCTGTGACTACTGCGCCACTACAGTACAAAACTATACAACTATATAGGTACAAAGAAGAAGTACTAAAACATTCTTAAGTATCTTATTTGATTCAACTGAGAACAATGCATTTAAATTATGGCGTTGAATTAAAGTAACTATTCCTTTGATAAAAACTTAGTCTCCTCATCTATCCAGTTTAGTATTTTTGTCATTATGAACGGAATTTAAAACTACTAATAAAATTTGATATAAAATAAAAAAGCTAATATTTACATATAGGCCAATTAAAAACGATTAATAAAAATAAATAGGAATATTTATATATTGGTGCTTAGCTTGTATCCCCACATCCTGCCCGGTCTTTGCAACCTTACTTTCTGGGCATTCCTCGTGCAATACCTAATTTTCATATTTTACCTATTTTTTCTTTGCTTTTTTTTGTATTTTAATTTACATTAAATATATATACAACATATATATATATAAATTACATATAAATTTTGATATATTATGTTTGACAAAAATTCAATTATTAATATTCTAATAAGAAAATAATAAATACTCCTTTAGGTTTCCACGGCCACTATTATTACAAATGACTTTGTTGATTTCTTCTGGTTTAGACGGTGTTGATACATTACAAGATTACTAATGATTTAAGGATCATCCTCATTCCCATCTCAGCCCTGAAGAAGTCAGCAGCATGGCTGGCGAAACGTTGGCGAAAAATTTATCAACACGGTCTAAAGCAGAAGAAATCAACAAAGTCATTTGTAAGAAAATAATAGTTTTAACAATGAAAGACGAAGTATAAATATATCCGCTCTCTCATCAAATTAATTAAATCTAAAAGTAAATGTATTTAATTTATTAAAACAAATCAAATCATGATTACTATTCATATTTACTATCTATTCATTGTTGATTCCTAAAATGATTTTGTAATCGCATATTAGCATTTTTTACCTGCACAAACTATTATCTAACAATCTTTAGATCTGAAGCTATTATCTGCAATTGCTCTATTAGTTAATGCCATTGATATTCATATTTATTTCCATGTGGCAGATTTTATTAATGCCTTTTCACCAAATAAACAAAAAAATAAATAAAAGATGGAACTCACAAAATAAATATTAAGCAATTAATTCTAATCCGTTATTTTATAGAGCCTTTATTTCTTAAAATCATTTTTTAAAAATTAATTTTAGCCAGTTTTTATTTTAAGAATTTTATATTTTTACAATTCTAATAAATTAAAATTTGGGTCATTTCAAGATTTCTTTTATTTATTTTTATATCAGTATTTCTTTTTTAATTCACATAAATATTGTGACTTTGTTTCTATATTTATATTACTTCCTCCTCAAAAACATAAGAAACTTTTTGGTTCCACCTACAGCCAAGAGGATTTTGTTAATAAGTCCCTTTAAAATAACAATCGTGAACAGAAAAAGAAATACATAATATGCATCTACTACATGATATAAAACATAAAGTATTTATAAAAGTGCCAAAAAAATAAATAAAAATACTAAGCGCTTAAGAGAATAAATAAATAAAAACATGAGCTAGGATGTAATAAATTCTTTAAAAAATGTATATTTTTAATACAAAATTAATATTTATATTATTATAATTATAATATATATATATATATATATATATATATATATATATATATATATATATATATATATATAATATATTATTATGATATTATAATATTTATACTTTTTTGTTAATTGGTTTAATTTTTAAATATTTTTGTTTTTAACTTTTAATAATTATACGGGCAAATCTTTTCTCTTCAAAATAAAGTTTATTAGATTTTTATTATTTTAATATTTCTTTGAAACCTGAATGATAATACAGTTTTGTTTTAGATATAATGAGATGAAATAGTTAGGTAAAGGTTGTAAAAGTTAAATCAGCATGAACGTGTTACATCATCTGATCCTATAGTAAAATTTTTATTGTTACGCATTGTAATAAACGGTAAATACGAAGTAATAAAACAATTTTCGACATTAATTAAGGATACAGTTATCCATTGTTGGTAGATATCTTTAATACGGAGCTATATCTTTTTTTTCTTTTTGTCCTTTTTCCCGTTGAGGTGTGTGGGTAATTATCTGTTCCCTTCAGTCCCGGCCGCCACTGGTCCTGATGAAGCATCTCCGTCTCTTTCTTTTTTCATTATCCGTTCCTTAGGCTTCTCACTGTCTAAAGCTACCTACGTAATTTTATTATCTCAGTCTAAGCTCATCGAGGTGTAATACAGGTATCACAGGTAGGCTTACAGTTAATGGTAGAATAAAAATTAAGTAACATATAACTAAAATTAATACAAAAAACAATTAGGAAAATATACTTGAATAAAATGGATTAATGATTCTAGTTTAGAGTCCTGGAATGTAATTAGGTGACAATTGACAAAAAATACTATAAGCCGTTCGTTAAGGAAAACTTGTACTATACTAGTGGGTTAGGTTACATTATTACTTAATTTAAAAACTATTTAACATATATACATATACACATACATTTATTAAATAAAAAAAGTTTTTTATGACCATGAAATACTTTATAACAGTTGCAAAGCGGGACAGACCGTACCGTATTCAAAATTATATTTCTACATATTCGATATATTAGCCCGTTATATTCCATTTTCTAGTATCTCTTATCATTTTATCCACGGGATTCTGACCTAAAAACTCTTTTGAATTATTAAAAAAGTAATAGTTACAATAATTCCAAATCCTGAATTTGAACATTGCACAGTCTGGATTGTGCTGCATTCCATGAGCTGATACGCGAACTGCCTTCGGTCAAAAAAAGGAAGAGCATCGGTCAATTCTGACCATCATACACTGCTGCTTAGACGAAATGTTAAATATTAAAAAAACGGTACTATCCAATTTACAATGTCTCTCTGTTATGAATGTATTTTATATACCATATTATTAAACCCTTTGAACTGCTGAAACCTACAAAGTGTCTTCTGTTTTTACTTGAGATGGAAATACTTTTTTGTGACTGATAAACATGCAAGAAGTGTAGCTAACGCGTAACCACATAGTTCGTTAGAGACGATTTGAAATATATCCAAATTATATTAAGTGAAACACGCATTAGGATGAAAGCTTATCAAACCACTTCCTCGTACATTGTTGGACAAGTAATTTTTATGAAGAATGTTCCAAATTAAAAAAAAAACGCTTGAAGAATTAAAGGTCTAAATCAATTTATTTCAAGAATTTATTATCCCATAATTAGAAGAAGGAGTAGCTCAGTGAATAGAGCACTGAGTTGCTGTGCTTCCCGGGTTGAAATCCAGCTGTAGCGGATAGCTTATTTAAACTTTTAAGTCATAGATGGACCATGTTGGGTCCGGAGACCCTCCTGGGTATTCCTAATTGAGCAAAAGTTGCTAATTGAATGTGATCTCCATCAAATCTCGCACAACCGTTTTCCTAGAAACAGTACTGTCTCTACCAGGTACTAAACTCAAGACCCTTTACAGTTTTTTTACTACCTATCAATAAATTAATATTTTCCTAATTTAATTTGCTTAATTATAACTCAGGAATATAACTACGTTCTGTCGTGTTAACTATATTATTTCCATAGTCTTTACACCTCACATGTAGTGTTATACAACGACGAAGTCTATCAATGCAGTTTCATGTTATAAATCAGTTTAATTGGTTATTTCAAAGTTCCTGCCTCGAAAGTCGAAATACGACTCGAATTAACAACTAAGAAAAACTGCTACATACTCAACCGATCTGAAGTATTTTCTGCTGTTGTCCATTGGTTAGAATTTCTAAAGGGTAAGGTTTGTACGACATGGCTACACGGAGTGAGTATTTCTGAAGGTTAACCATTAACCAAAGCACACCACGTTCCGACAGAATTAACGAGCAGGTTCTAGGAATGTGTTCAATTAAAGAATGTTATACCAACGTCTGTACGATTAACGGTGATATTTCCTGTACGGGACGGTAACAAACTCGGTCCAGGGGATCTGTTACTTCCAGCAGTGTTGGTGGGTGGATTGGCCCAGTTATACTCTGAGTGGGATAGCCAGAACACTTCGGCAGGCTTTCTTTCTTCCTTCTGGCAGAAGAACGTGGAAGAAACTGCAACCTAAGGGTCAATATCGGGAAAAAAAGACTTAGCTATAGGGAAAGTGACCGAGATTTTTTTTTTTTAATGAACTGGTAAAATGAAAAAAAAAATTATCATGATGTTCACATCAGACATCAGCCATCGTTACTGTGTGCTCGAACAAACGTCTGAAACTGCTTCTTGAAAGAAAGTTGTAAGGAAAGGATATCGAAATTCATGACACCATCAGAAAAAGTACTTCTTAGATGGTAGATGTGATAGATTGGTCAGATAATGTACATGTGTCAACAAAAAAATGTATTATTATTATTTTTTTTTTTTGGAAAGGTATTACAAACATGGTTAAACCTTCTTTGTGCCAAAGAGATGAGACCACTGGTTGCTTTTAACGTAATATACTTCATTTGCTGATTGTAATGATCTTTTTTAGTTGTAGATATAAAAAAATAAATATGTGTAATAAAATTCTTACCGCAAAAATATAAATAAATAGGGGGGAAATAGTCGGGATGGAGGATTAGGAAAGAATTCCAGAAATATAGATAAACTATTTAATAATTCTGCGCATTTGCAGGACTTGTAATGTAGGTCAGAAGTGGTAGATAAAAAAAAAATGGCTATAGTTAAACACTATGTAATAATTTTAATAAATAATTAATAATAATAAATAATTAATAATAATAATAAATAATTAATATATGATATTACTTAATCAATATGAAGCTCTACTAATTGTTTAATAATATTTTTTTATTATTTAATTTATTAATAGTTGAAAACAGGAAATTTATACATTCAATATTATTAAGTCTTTAATTAAAAGGAATCTGCAACAGGTTAATCCCTTTAGTTTGAGTATTTACAAGTATTCAAGTAATCAAAGAATGTTTAAAAAATGTTCTGTTTTTATGTAGGAGTTTTCTGGTTTTATTTTTTGTACTTGATTTTTATATGCTATAAAACAAATAATTATGTAAATAGAGTAATATAATATAATAATAATAACAATTAATATAAAAAAATAATATTTATATCGAAAATATTAATTACTATTTACATTGAAAAAAAAATTATTGTTCTTAAAAACTAACAATTACATAGAATAGTATATTACTAAGTAAAAATAAAATCTTGACATCCTCAAGCATTCTGCTATACTATGCACATATATATGTATATATAGATAGATAGATAGATAGAAGAGATACCGAGATACTCGCTAAGGCGCTGATGAAAGAGGCAGATCAAATCGGCTTACAGATAAATGAGGAAAAAATCAAAATACATGATAGTAAGCAGTAATAGTAAAGTCCACCCCAGAAACAGCATCTGCGTGGATCGCAAATCGTTCCCGAAAATAGGTAACTTCAAATGTCTCGGCTCCACAATAACATCAACGAATGACCTATTAACTGAGATAGGCAAGCGCAAACGGAGCATTCTTCGCTCTTTCAAGAGTGTTGAAATCCCGAAGCATATCAAGAAATTTAAAATTAAGGGTGTATAATGATGTAATAGAAGCCGATTCTGATATGCGGCTGTGAAACGTGGGCTCTCACAGGCACCCTGGAAAGCAGAATCGACATATGTGAAAAAAAAATACTTCGCATGATAACCGGAGCGGTATGGGATGAGAGTCTCTTGGAGGAGAAGAACCAATAAAGAATTGCACACGGAAACTGGTCAGGCGATATCTCAAGATATGAAAGCAAGAAGGTTAAGATGGGCGGGGCATGTAGCTCGAAGTAATCCCTCAGGACGCCTCTACACAACTATGAATGCCACAATAGTTGGCAACAGACCACGTGGGAGGCCAAAGACCAGATGTATGGGCAGGGTCAACAAAGATGCTGCGGAGCTAAATGTAGCAGACTGGAAATCAGCGGTCCAGGATACACAGCGCTGGATAAGGCTGCTAAAGGCGGCCGAAGATCTACAAGGTCTGTAGAGGCAACGGAAAAAAAACAAACAGATAGATATTTATATTTCATCTCATATAATTTCTTTTCTTCAAAAAAAATTATTGTGGATTTCGAGAAAAAAAGATGCCTAAATAAGAATAGATAACGATTTTTCAAAGGTAGTATTTATACGAGGTGGGGTAAACATTTCTCAATATGAGAGGCTTAAAGATCTCAAAATAAAGATGTCAAGAATGGTTGACTATTTTTTTATGCTGTATGTCGAAGTACTAATAAGTTTATAATTTTTGTAATCTGTTAAAACTTATAAAATATTTGGATGAAAGGAATTTAGGGTGGAGAGGTGTGTAGGCAAGGATTACTGGTAGCACTGAACTATAAGGTCCTACTAGGTTTATAATTATTGTTCTTATTTACCTTAAATAAAGCACCAAACAGTTGTTGAGTTAAATAAACTGTTAATAAAATGTTAATAATGATCAACTCCAAGTATAAAAAGAAAATTTTAATTAATTGACAATCTATTAAAAGGTTAATAATGTACAAATTTATGAGTAAAAATATTTAAATTAAATAAAAATAGACTTATAAGAAAAGAAAATTGAAAATGACTGAATAAGTCGAAGCGTATTTTTAAATAAAGAAAACATTTTTCGACTGGGAAAAGGTTTTTTACTCACTTGAATGAATGATTCAAAAATATGTACTCCAGTAACATCCACAAGAGAATTAAAATTAAATAAACTTCAAAACTGGAAGAGGGACTCCACCAAGATTACCTGAACATGAGGGTAAAGTACTTAGGGGTTTTTGCCACTCACTGTAAATGTTTTGCTCGGTTCAAATTGTGAGTAGTAAATTGTTGACAGTTTTAGTGCCAGAGATGGACCTATGTAATAAATATCAGGTCTATTTCATAACTGCCTTCCTCCAAGGAGTCTGTTTTTGTCGTCATTTTTCATTAGGCCGTAAATATCTTCGGTGAGGTAACAAATGTTCATCCTATCTTCATGTCAACTATTTGTAAAATGTTTCGAGGGTAAAAATCGATATATTCATATTTGTTATCGAGGTGTTGGGTCAATGACTCAATATCGAATATGAGTCATCTCTTGATCAACAGTTACTAAAATAAAAATGTGTTTATTTTGCAATCTATAAACTAAAGTAACTATGGATATGCTTAATTCAGTACCTCTTACCTAGTGAAATTTTTAAACTTTAAAAATTAATTTTTTTTAAAATAATAAACAATAAATGTAACTGTTTCGTTGGCTATAGTTTAACAATTGAAGAAATAACGTTGCTTTATGAACTAATTTTAATGGAAAAGGCCCTTCAATGAGCGTGACTTTCCGGCCATTAAATACAAATATAATAAATAAATATATTTTGTTAACCCTTAACGTAACGCGGGTGACTTACCGGCGATGCGGTCCAGAGAGACTGCGAGCGCTGAGACACCATCCTTGTGTACAGAATACTTTTCGCTCCAGTGCCAGTTCTATTACTTGATTAAAAGTTCAAGGCGCGGCTATTAAATTATTATATCATTTGTATTACATCTGTATAATAACAGAACGTTATTGCCAAGCACTAATCATCTATTAAAATTTAAAAAAAATTATATTATTACAACATAAAATTAAAAAACAAATCAAGAGTGCTTTCGCAGCTATTTAGGGTCACGTTAGAGAAGAATTGGTCGACTGTATCTAATTTAAGGAAGAAATAGTTGGGGGTGCAGTCAATCAAAACACCAACTTAGGCCGAAACGTCGGCACATAATAAATAAGTTATGCTTATTTTGGTGTTTTGATTGACTGCACCCCCAACTATTTCTTCCTTATATTTAGGGTCACGAGCGATCACGAACAAATATCAAAAATACCTACCGTAAAATTTATTATAATGTCAGAATATTTTAGCTAATCTTTTTTGCTTAATTTTAATATTCTTCTATTAACCTGATTGTTTCATAATCTGTCTTTCTTTAATGCCTTTGCTAAAGTTTTACCTCTATTTCTGTCTCACATAAAATTATAAGTAACATTTTCATTATAATTAAATGTAATTATTATATGGAAAACTAAACAATTTGAAAAACATATATATGCGTCCATAGTGTCACTGTTGGTGACTTTAAAAATACTTCAATATATCGTTCCTTCAAAAGAACAAATACATAACTCAAAAATTGGCACTTTTTAGTTAACGTGAATTAGCAATTGTATTGGTTGAAGCTTATTAGATAATTCAACAACGACATATTTGATATTCCATTTCCAACATTTTTCTTTTTAATACAGTCATATTTTAAATTTTGTGATGTATCATGTTTGGGCATGAAGTTTTATGGGAATAATGAAGTTAAATTAAAAAAAGTTTCAAACTTTTAAATGTTTTCTAATAGTTAATAATTTTTCGATACTATAATTGCTCAAATTTTTATTTTTGTTTAACACATGCAACTTTCTTATACCTTTATTAAAAAGTAGGTTTTTTTAATCATGACATTGTCATTTTGAAACACCGTTATTTAGGTGAACTGTGATTTATATTCAGAGTTGCCATGGCGAAAATCCTGGTTCAAATTCCGCTCCTGGAAAGACTTTTATTTAGTCCGTTAGAAGCTGGAGATGGATCATATGGGATCTAAGACCCTCCTGGGGCTCAACCAGCCTCTATAAAGTGGGTACCCTAATTGATGGGAAAAATATGGCGGTTGACCGTGATCTAGTACACCGCCCTGCACAACCGTTGTCCATGAAGCAGTACAGTTTCTACCATGTACTAACCCCAGTCGTAGTAGTACAGGTTTTCTTCCCCCCCCCCCTCAATAGCCTCTAGCACCGAGGCTAATATTCTACAGTTGGTAACTCGTGAAATAGTAAGGAATATTTTTTTTTCTCACCCTCCTGAAAATATTAGATTTAAAAGAGCGGATACTATTTAGCCTAGAAGAGCGTAACTAAACAGAAGGGAAAGCTAAGATGGGATTCGCTCTCACTGCTCGATAATTTTCGGGACGCGGAGATGGACGCTATGAGAGCCGAGTCCACTCTAGGCCGTGGCGTGCGAAATCATTCCTTGACAAGAGAACAGTAGCCGCCCTAGATACCCCATTCACTCCTCTTTTCTTATACACGCTCCATCTACTTCTTCAAAGGAAATCTCCCTCCAAATTTGTTTTGACGTCCAAAAATACGTCTTTTGTTGTGGAGCTGTGGTCGATCCGATTCATCTTAGGGTTGTAGATCAGAGAGGAAAAAAATAGAGTAGAATTATAAATAGTACCTATTAATTCTTATTATTTTATTTTTCATTCAGATCTAAGAAATTTGATCAAGTTTTTGTTTTCCTCTTTGATTTGCAGGAAGTTAGTGTTGGAAATGATCAATAGTTCTTGTGCAGGTCTCTTGGCCATTGTCTTTTTAATCTTCTCCTATCAAGCATGTTTAACATGGATTAGGAAAGAGAGAGTACAAGTAGATTTTGGTGATTTTGCATCGATGAGTGGAATATTTTGTATTTGTGGTGATTATATGATTTTATACTGAGATTTTTCATGTCGTTGTGTGTGGTGTGATTCAAAATAAACCAAGGAGCATTAAAATATTTTCTAAGAATTTTGGATCTTGTGTATATGGACACATTTTGCTGAACACCTAAGTTCTGCTCCATACAACCAAATAGGTCTTAGTATACACCTACAGTATCTATTGATAAATTAATTGTTAATATTAACAACAAAACAAAATTAAATACACTATTTAAAAAAACAGTCTCCTGAATATTACAGTTATAAATATATTTAATATAATATAATAAAAGTGCAAACATATATTTTTTCGGTTGGCTACTCAGAACTTTGGCTGTCTTTACCTGCCTTCTCGAGGCTGATATTTTATTTCGTAATATGTGTTTTTTATGGGATCGAGTTATTAATCCTATGGCCAACCCCCAACCTGGAGGACCAGTGTCTGATTGTAAAAAATTGCAGCTTAACAAAATATGTTCTTAAGTTGCTTTTAAAATATTTGTATTTACAGGCCGTTATTACTCTCATGGTAGGTATAGAATTATCTATAAAAATTATTTTAGGAAACTACTCTAATAACAAATCTGATTTATACAGCGCATACTTATATAACTATAAATAAATCGTATGGAAGAACTATCATCAAGGGTACTCTGTGGAGTAGTAGTGGTCACAATAACAATCTTCGATGCCCAAGATCGCGGTACCGCGATACCCTAGAATCTTTTAAACGGGGTAAAAAACCTTGGTTATGCCCTCCTACGGAAGGGACGTAAAATTGGGATCCCGTGCTTGTGTTGTTTCAAATATTGGTTAAAGATCCCTATCCTAATTTTTCCCGAATAGATAAAATTAAGGACTCCCACTGTAGTATCGTCCGATTAGCTATTGCAGCATAAATTGACATTAAATAAACAAACAAAGCTTTCACCACGATTAACATCTTGGTATTGAACTAGCTCTGGAATCAATTCTGTTTTCGATGTAATTGTTGTACGATCTTTTTGTTGGTACTTGTTCTGAACTGAATGGTAATGGAGGCTAACCCCTAACGAAGTATCCCCCGTCTACGTCACGTACGCTACACCCTGGCCTCGGAGCGACGGACTGTTCTAAGATAGTAATAATGGACTGGGATCCACAATGAACCATTGTCTGCGGTGGATACAGGCGGATCCCTCGCTTGTAACTGACCCACTTCTCATGTTCCTTGTACGGTCATCCACACCATCTGCTGTCTCTCGCTCCGGCACCATGTTACCATGTTGCATGAAATAATGAAAAGGATATGCAAATAGGACGTTTCTATAACCAACACTAATTACATCGATGGAATTAAACGACGATTTGAAGTAATCTGTCGATGGACAACGATACGCGTTGAGATTAGGTCGAAAGCTGTTATTCCAGGTCGTAAATCATTTTTACTGCTGACAGAAAAATGTTAAAAATTATTAAAACATTCCTTATAATTATGACATACACAAATACACAAGTATATAGCTGTTGGGTTTAAATATATAAATTACATCACACGAAGGTATGAGCTTATACCCAAATCTCCAGCAAACCTAACAATCGACGGAATCGATGAGACATTTTCTACGGATAACATACATAATACAATTAGTTTTATTTATTTTTATGCTAATAAAATTATGCTTAATAAATTATTATGCTTATAATAAAAATAGTTATAAAATTAAAATATGTTTATATGAAATGGAAACGAATCTATAGGAAAAATATTTCACCATATATTTAATTTAATTACTATAATTTAGCTTCTCGATCCGTATTAATTTAATTAAAACTTAGATAATTATTTAAACAAAACATGACACAATATGCCTGACTATAATTAAATATATTGAAATGGATTAGTGTAAAATATTTTTCCATAATAATAATTTATTTATAATATTTAATATTCTATGTGGTATCTCCGGTCCGCTAATTGCGAACTACTGTTTCAATTGTATATTTTTTCAAATCACTCGAACTCCCATTGTTGTGTAATTTCCTGTCTATTGAAAGTACTAAAAAATAAAAATAATAGTAAATTTAAATAAATAAAAATCTACCTTACTAATTGATTCATTTCTTAAAACCCATTTTTATTTGTCACGATAGTAATTATCATAATTATATGTAAGATAATTCGCCTTTTATGTAAAAAAAATAGGTAAAACGTTGTTCACTAATAAATTTTTAATTAATGGAAAGATTTCTATAATAAAATAATTTATTGTAGTTTATTTATTTACATATAACTAATATATAGTTTATTCTTGAATTAAAAAGGAAGTTTACTTGAACTAAAATGATAGACTCAAATGATTTTGGTTACTCAAATTTTATTCAATACATTGGAAAGTTCATGAATAAAATCAATGGGAGATCATTAAAAAAAAAAATATGGCTTTTTTTAATTGTAATTATTATTTCTATCATCTCATCTTGCTTTCTTCTTTCAAATCATTTTATTTATGATTTGCTTCAACGCATTTATATGCTAAGTAATATAGATATATACTATTCAAAATTAAAAAAAAAAAAGGTATTTATAATACACTGCTACAGTATGATAAATTTATGTATATTAGTTATAAATGTAGTTTAAACTTCTTAACTGATTAGATTATTTGACCATTAATGAACTAGAGTTCTGTTTTGAACATCCAATTAATCAGTAAGCTTACAGAAAAATAAATTTCTAGGCAAAGCATATTTACATAAACATAGTAGGAAGATTTCCAGTTGTTTTTTTATCATGATGATTTAACAATCTATCTTCTATGAAGTGATTGTTAATAATGTAATGAATTTCTTGAATCCACCAATTGTATACAGATCGGAAAGGGGAGATCTTGTTTTGTGGTCCTGGACTGAGGATTTGAATTGGAGGAGACTGTAGATGTATGACGGGTGTTGCCAGTTAATGGATTGTTATAGAAAAACACTAAGGAAATAGTGTCTACGTTGATTTGACACGCGGGATCGCCTTGGAGTATCAAGGACAAATATTAGAGAGCAGATCATATATATATATATATGAGTGCGTGTATGTTTGCTTTTTTATAAACATTCATATAAACATGCCTGTATACCTTCGGTGGGATAGGTTACAACGCTTTCAACTGCAACGGTTCATTCACCTCAGAGGATCCTAAAATATTTTTTTGCACTTCTCTGAGCAGGCTACGGTACTAAAATGACCCGCATGGTAAATAATTTCTTGACGGCCAGAGCGTAACCTCTGAAGCCCCTTTTCTAATGTCTTGTAATATCTTCGCTAGGAATTTAATATAGGCAACAATATTTTTAAAAATTTCTTTATTAAAATTATCAATCGTAGAATAGTTAGATTTTTTTTTACAACAAAGAAAGTAGGTTCTATACATCTCTCCTTTAAGAATGTAAACCGTGGCCACTAACGATGAAGGATGAACTATGTCTTAAGGTATTCGAAAATAAGGTGTTGCGTAGAATATTCGGTCAAAAAAGAATAAGCGGAAGTGCGAAGCTTAATGTTATTAAGTGATAGCGTCGCGAATATTAAGATGGGCTTTTAAAGTTGCTAGGCTTAGTAACGAACGAATTCCCAAAAAGTTTAATAAACGCCAAATCGACTGGGAAACGTCTGAGGGAAAGTAGAAATATTAAGAGTGAACCTGGGTGATTTGAGTTGTGGTAGTGATCGTGGACAGAAGTTTGTGAGCAGATTGGTGGTATCGGCTGGTTTAACAAAAGATAATGGTTTCTTGTAACTCCTATGATTATTGATATATTTTGGTAAACAAAAAAATATAAATTAATGAGGTCATTGAAGAGGAAATAACTCGGTCGACCCTAAACCTTACGCTCAACTATATCAATGTTAAGATCCACATATTAAAGAGGCTTAACGTGCCTCATGTAATGTTTTGAATGTACTACACATATTCGATTCACGTCTAATATAACAAAAAGTAATCTTTTGTTATTCCCGTATTAACTAGTCACGAGGTTTGGCAGACCGGTACCTTATTTTCTGGAACATCCTCGCTTACTAAAATTCTAAATTTACAATATTGTTATGATTATTTTCTTTTTGGTTGATATATTTATTTTGAATAATATTAGTTGTCCTTATATATAAATCTGGGGAAGAAGATGGTCCTGGATTTCAAATAAAATCCTTTTCAAAGAATTTTCGGGATGGCAAAGAAAGAATTCATTAAATAGAGATCAAATATATATTAGTTTAAAAATCTTAATTATTAATAACGTTAATAAATAGTTTATCTCAATTGAAGGAATTCTTTATCTGACGTATAATTTTTTAATATATACGATTAAGATTCTTTATGTTTTTAGGAATACATATCATATTATTTTTTCTAACTTCTCTAAATATTGGACGTAATGCAGTGAAATGCTTTGAAAATATTAAAATATTTATATTTTCCTAGCAATTTCAGCTTTTAATCCACTTATGACGACTTGTTTGGTCACTTCTGTTGAAGCCAGAATTCATAATATATATAAATTTAAGTAGTAAAATTTATTAATTAATACAACAATTAAGTATTTGTTATAAATAAACTTTATGCATGACGCATCCGACACGATCGCCGTAGGAGTGCGACTACAACAGACAACACGCGTGCGTGACCTTTGCATTGAACAATCTAGGTCGAACGGTTATTGGCATTATAGGATGATTCGAAATTATTGTTTAATGTATATTATTTATTTATAAATATAAAATTGTATTAACGTCCGTGAGGATAAATTTCAGAATGTTTATTTTACTTAAGTCAAAATAAATTAATACATTCCGAAATAGATCAAAATGGCTTTAAAAATAATTGTTTGTTATATTTATACCTTATTTAATAACAATGACCAATGATTCCATTCTTGTTTAGTAAGTCAATTGTTATTTAGTTTCATGAACAGGAATTTAGTTTTAACCTACGAAATAGATCCATAAATAATGCCAAAATGTACAGTACCTTTTGTTGTATGGGTCCACCACAAAAATACCCTCTATATGCCGGAATCAAACTCATGTCTGTCGCTATACGTATATTATTAATTTTGCAAGAATAAATAAATATATAAAAACGTTTCATTTCATTGTTTATATTAGATTTGACATATATTAACTTATGAATGTTCAAATTAATGTTATTCGAAAAAATAAAATAATTATAAACAATATAATTAATAAACGAAGAGTTTGTAAAAGTATGATTTTTCAACTAAATTTACGTATTCACAAATTATAAATTATTTTAATATAAACCCTAACTTCACTGGAGTAGGTAAAAAGTTATAAGATTGAAAACAAAATGAGTAAATAACGATTTTACTTTTTAATTGCATGCATTCGAAATTAGTAACAATAAAGTTTAAAAATGTAGCAAATTCCTATGTGGAATTTTTTAATGAACTCAAATTTACAATTTTTAAATTTAATGAACTCACATATTATAACAGCTTAAAAAAAATCTTACTTTGATTCTTACTATAAAGTTGTAGACATAATAACACATAACATGAACATAACAATAATTAAGGAATGTCATAGCATTAGGTTGATCTAAATTTTTATAATCGTTTTGAAAGATTTAATGTGTCTTTTTGATTTTCTAAAATTTCCTAAATTATATGTAAATATAATATAAAAAATAATAGTAGCAACAAAGGGATAGGGCATATGGTCACCCACATGATGGAAAAATTCTTCATCATTCAAAATTATTAAAAAAATTGTTGCTTATACTGTTTACGGTGTTTTGTCATACTTTCAAGAATTAATACTTCTAAACTTCGGTTAGAAAACAAATTGAGAAAATTGAAAAGCTATATATATATATATATATATATATACCTAACTTTTAATAATAAATAACAAAGTTCATTAAATTTTATTTATTAATTTTTTGGGGGAGTTGATTAGTGATCAATTATTACTAATTGTAAGGAAGTCGAATAAATATGATATTTATTTTGTTAGAATTTTAATTTTGCTGGAATATTTAAGCATTGTTTGTAAGAATATTATGGAATTACGATTGGTTGTCCTCGTCTGGACTAACATTTGTTCAACTCAGACAGAATAGCTATTTATAAAGCATAATAAACTAATTAAAGTTTTAAATTGCTGTAGGAATGGTTGACGATATATCTTAGAAGATTGTAAAATGGTCAGGGAGTGCAGTTAATGTCACACGAAATAAGTCAGACACATTCTAACTGTGCCTACGATTCGTACATGCCTATATGTAAGTTAAAGTTTTAACTTGTATAAAGTCAAAGCTAGAAGACATTTGGCATTTCTTGTTTTATCTTACCTTTTCGAATGTTGACGGAAAGGAAGAAAAGAAAACAAGGAAGAAAATCAGCGAAACATACTAAGTTACAGTCCATTTTCTTGAAAAGTGCAATGAATCTTTTTTGGGAGGGGAGGAAGGTGGATCTTCCAGGAAGTGAGTGCTAATTGCAGTTACCTGTTGGGGAGGAAGTGTTTGCAAACTTTTGAACGAGACGGTACCTGTTCACGGTTCTATTGCACCTATGCCTTCACCTTTTGTTCGCTCCACATTGTGCTTGTCAGCGAACATCCCACATCGTTCAGGACAATAAATCCTCGTATAAATTGTTTCTTCCTCTTCCGACCCCGCGTTGTCTTCCTTGGGTCGCTATACTTCCACGAGAAAATGTAATTTGTACGAAAGAGCGACTCCGATGCTAAGAGTTTATGTCGTTAAGGAGTTATTGCTTCGTAGAGTTAACAAACCGTTGTCTATTTGTAAGAATGAATTATATTTATTGTACACTTATCACTTAGATGTGCAAAGTGGCCTATTAACTAGGTAGAACAGAATAGAAAAATAATTTTATTCTGGGACCAGGTCCCTAAAGAATAACAGGCGTGTACAAAATTTTATAAATATACACTCCCCGTCAAAAGTATCGCAACACTTTGAAAATTAAAATTTTACGAAAACGTCTGTCTTTTCATAATAAAGAAAGGTTCTTTATTATGTCTTGAATGAGTATTTTTAAACTGGACATAAACAAGTAATATTAAAATAAATTATAATATCTCTACCACTAAACAAAAAGGAAAAAAAAAAAGGAAATCTCGAGAACTATGAGTGTTGCAGTACTTTTGACGGGGAGTTTATATACTAGCCAAAGGGCTACACTATAACAATAATAAAATATTTATATAATAACATGAAAATAAATATAAACTAAAAGTTATAAATATAAACTTAAGTTCCGGTAAAAAATAAAGAATAAAAAAAATTAAAATAATAAGAATTAACCTGAGGAAATAAATAAAATCACCAAAAAATATAAAAAATAATATCGGTATGAGTGAAGGATATTTACAGTTATTCATGACCAATTTTGATGAATTTGAGCTATGAAGTATTACTGATTAGATAGCATCTGTTTGAGAACTTAGGAGATGCAGGAAAAGCTTGGATTTGAATGTGGACAAAGAAGACGCATGACAGATATCTGTTGGGAGTGAGTTCCAAAGAGAGGTATAGCAGGCGAGAAAGGAACGCTCAATTCTGTGGGAACGGATATAAAGGTTGGAAAGGCGAGATCTTGTGCCCTGGGATCTTACATTCTATTGTCTCAATTGTAGAGGACTATAGATATAAGATGAATGTTGTGAGTTCATGGTTTGGTATAAGAAAGAACCTAGGAAATGAAGTCTATGAATGGTGGGGAAGAGTCACTCAACTCGCCATGGGACTTCCTCGGGTCATCGAAGGATTTCTTCGAAGATAAACCGCAGTTCATAAATCGCCTCAATCTTTCCTCGAGCTTGTTCGGGATGCCCTCATAAGCCACACGATCATAGCCAATGTGTGGAAAGACGAAAGAAGTGATGGAGAATGTTAAAAGAGGCCGGGAACTATGGACTACTATGAGCAATATAACTTAGCGACTACTCTCTACATACTATTGTCATCTCCCTTCCTATATATATTCCTATATATAATATATATATATATATATATATATATATATATATATATATATATATATATATACATAAAATAAGGGAGAAGGTCAAGGAAGTTTTCATTACAGACAACACCAAAGGATTGATGAAACTTCCTTGTTACAAATCCATTTTATAAACAGTTTTATTTCATCAACCCATTGGTAACTTTGATAATAGACCAAGCCTTGATCGAAGGGCTATCGGATTTGTGGTCCAGCGCCGCAAAGAGAAAGAAGATGCACAGAAGAGTATTGAAACGTCAAATTCAATCGTTCAAGGTTTATTGAGTACTTTTAAGATTTTTGGATATCACTGACATTGACATCCGGTTATTAATATCTTTTAAAAATTCTTTTTTTAGCTTATTCTTAGGGAAATACTGTCATCTAATTTCTTCTTAAAATTGCTTTTTTCAATGCAAAAGATAATAATTTATTATTAAAGTTCATCGAGTGACAAATTTTGTATTTCGCACTTAACAGCTCAGCTTAGGTTTGTTGTTTATTGTTGTTGTTAATTATTTTGAGGTGTTAATTGGTAAAGTGTAAATTGATAAGATTTGAGCGGTGAGGAAGGAACAGTTATATACCGACGACCGCCCCCATAGCTACGACCTCCTTCTCCCCATATCATTCACAACCCGGTTACCATTCCCCCATATACTACCTATAGAATCCGTGAAATAATATGAAATTCCCGAGGAAATGGAGATGGAAACAATGTTTTTACTTTAAAAATAATTATAATTACAGCTGAGAAGGGACCTCAGAAAATGAAAGAAAAAACCGGTAGCACTCCTAAATTTCTCTCTGTCAAAGCAGTCCTCAATAATTCCATGTCTTTTCAGTTCCTCTTTCATCTGCTTAGTTTAACCACCCTGGCTTAAAAGGTTGTAGATCTTATTCAATATTTGTCGTGAGATGCATCTTGACCTGTACCCGTGGAAAGTTAGTAGCATTTTTCTCAAAGATGTTTCCATCGCATCTGTCCTTTCGTATATTTTTTTATTTCAATATGTAGCTCCCTAGTAATATTCGTAGGCCATTAATTCTTCTTAGTATTCGCATTTCGATCTTATATAATTATAGAAATAACCATTACTTCTTAAAGTGCTGCTTCAAATGTTCTGGTTACTTAACATCTTACCTTAACACGAGTTGCAACGGACAAATACCACTTTTCCTTTTGTGTTTTTTTTTTGTTAAGATAACGGATTACAGTTTGTAACTATTGTAATATTACTACTACAGTGTACACTTAGCTTTACACTTTCATAAGTGTCTTAGAGGGAGATGAAAGACACGGAAGGTCATGTCCAATGAAGGAATGCTCGCCCTCGGAGGCCAAGGTCCCTTCATGATCCTGCCGCCTCAGAAAGAAAATAAAACGATGGTTTATAGCCTTTGAGTGCTAGGCTCTGTGGCCAGCTCCCAACAATAGTACATAGAGTGTAGTTAATATAACTGCTCTCCTCAGCATTCGTCATGATGGATGTTTTATTTGTTGTTAAAAAGCTTATAAACTAGTCATTAAAAAAAAAATAATCTAGCCGTCGTTACAACCCTGAATTCAGGTGTTAAAAATGAATATTTATAATATAAACATATAAAATAATCATAGAAACCGAACAATACATCGATTATACGACATCGATGTATGTACTCTGATATTTACAGGCGGTCCGATGAATATAGAATTCGAAAGAAAATACATTTTAAAAAAGGGATTTGAACTGTATAAACTATTTATTCATTGCAATTGTATGCTTGACATTTTTAATAAAATTATTTTTTTTTAATTCACATCACCCTCATTACGACCATTAGGTTACAAGTTTATGGGCTACTCGTTTTGAGACCCATATATTTTTTCCTTACCTTGAAGTATTTACTTTTAAAGATTTTAACTGCACTGTCTTAAAATTTTAAAAGTGTTTTTATAAATTTTCTGTTATTAATTATTATAGACCAAATACAAAAACATTAAATTAACCTTTTAACTACAAAAAAAAAAAGTGTTGATTTACCTAGGAGCGGGGTAGCTGGGTGTGTAGAGAGGGGAATAGCTATACTCAAGGCCCCAGCTTCGAATTCGGCTATGACAGATAAATTTTTTAATTTTTTAACAAACATGGATAGACAGTGGCGTATTAGATCAAAAGCGGATAACTGAAATTTTAAAAATTGACATTTACCGACTATAGTTCTCATGATTGTAATCTGGCTCTGATTCCAATGTTTCGAGGGCACAAAAGCATTTCTTCATTAAGCTAGCGAAAAACGTAAAAAAGTAAAAAGAGTTATCAACTTTGATTCTGATCGGCATATATATTAACACATATATAGTAACAAAGTAATTTGATATTATCATGAAGATTTTTATTGTATGTTTTCTTTTCCCCCTTAACCTTCATATTTGTTATTTTAATTAGGTTGCACGGAATATATCTACAGCCCTGGTAAAACATTGGACAAACTTTGTACAGAGAGAGTTAACTGTATTGAGGTAAGCCTTTCCAAGATAATGCCGGCCTTAGCCTCTTATTAACATTGAAAATAGCATGATCAAGCTTCCATAACCCTTAAAGACGCATATATGTCTTTGTCACTAACAGGGACTTTAGACGCATGTAATAAATATGCGGTTTTTTTTCGGTTTTTACTGGAATAATTACATAAAATTATGAATGAAATATAACGTCTAACTTTATGTGAGACAGATAATGTTTAAATTTACCTACAGCATTAAAGAAAGACAGATTATGAAACAATCAGGTTAATAGAGAAAAAAATAAATGTAAATCAAAATATCAAAGCGTTCAAACTAGCTAAAATATAATGATAATAACGTTTTGTTATTATACAAACTGTTACTTACACAAAAATACAATAATAATTTATTAGTCTCGGCTTAAACTTTTAATTTGGTAATAGAGCTGGCCCTAATGAAAAGTTTTCAATACCGAGCTGAGATTCGCCTGCATTTAGAGGGTTAAGTACAAGAAATTCATTTTAGAGAAAATTAGATTCAACCGCATTGTTCCTTTGGCTGTAGATACATATTTGTATACTTCAGAATAAGATTGATTAGTTCATTCATTTATTTATACCAAGATCCGCTACGCTATTCAGGATACTACTGCATGAATCGCAGCTGCGATATTCAAAAGGGAGCTACAATCTCTTGGTGATTTGATAGCTGCCACTCGGAGTGGTTTAATTACTAGGAGGTGACCCAGATGGGGAATCAAAGCTACCCCTGGAAGCAGATCGGCGGGTGACATCCGGGTCTGAGATGTTTATAAAGGGGATCTGGGCCAGCCATGGCGAGCGAGGAGCGTGCTGCGCCATGGCCGCCGTGCCACTTCTCGTCGTGAGCTACCAGCTCCTTCGCGGCCTACTTCTTCGTCGCTCTTCCTCCTCTGAGTCTCCTCGCTCTGGAGCTGCGAATATGGAGTCTGTTCTCTCAGGTCGAGTCATAAAAAAAATGACTCCATGTTGAATAAACTAGTGAACATCTTATGTCGGCAGCACTTCCTTGTGCGCCAATGACGATGAACGAAATTGTTTATATTGTTTCTTTTTAATTTTCACATCTACAGAACGATCGTAAAGAAAAAACACGGTGTATGTTGACTTGAGGATTAGGTATGAGAGGGCAGGAGAGCGTAAGGTCAATATACTACTTACAGTACACTAAAACTAACTTGCCGTAAGCGAATAATATTATCAAAAAAACCTGTACCACAACAATCCGTGAAGGGTCAGTCAACATGACGGACTGTATTGTTTCTAGAAAAAAGGTTGTGAAGGGAGGTGCTTTTTCCAAAATCCAAATTTTTTCCCATTTTCCGATGCTGAGTGAGCCCCAGGAGGGTCCTAGATCCCATAGGCCCCATCTCGGACTGCTAGCAGATTAAATAAAAGACTTGCCACCACAGATTTGAAGCCAGCACCTTCGGCATGGGAACTCAGTGCACTAACACTTAGGAATTCCAATTAAATTTCAAAAGTTATTTTTATCGCGATTATTTTTATATTTAAGATTTAAGAGTTTTATATAAATAGAACCAACTTACCAATTCTTGTTGCAAAATTTGTATTTTGTTTTCTTAAAATTAATCTGGGAAGGCAAGAGACATAAAAAAATAAACACAAAAGTTGTTGGGCTGAGATATGGTAGAGTCTGTTCGGATTCTAAGACAACGCTTGTGCAGTGATCCTGAACCAAATTGAAATTAGGATATGCAGCACCAGGTATAATTAAATTACTCTGTGGAATCTATAGTCTTTCCTAGGGCTCACCCAGCCTCTGTAAAGTGGTTACACTTAAGCGCGATTCCGGACACTCCTCCCTGCACAATCTAGAAATAGTACAATCCTTACCATGTTCTGAGTCCAAGACCCCTCAAGGATTGTTTTTTTTTTTTCTTTCTTCTCCACCGTGATCAATTTTTAAAAACTAAATACAAGTTGTGCAAAGGGAATAGCTATGCCATTTCGGTTTATATTAAACTCTTAAATATTAAATAAACATATAATATTATTAATAATAAATATTTTTTAAAAATCGATTACTTACTGTTGACTGGCTGGAGTATGTATTGTTTTGTTTATTAAATCAACAAAAACAATACAAAAAGTATAATTAAATTGGAAATCTTTATGTTATTATTCTCAGTAACGAAGTGACCATCAACATAGCCACTCAGCACTCTTCACACTGGTCCATCTTGATCCCTGTTTACCGCAGTCAATTTATTTAATATTAAATTTACACTATGCTTAAATCAGCATCGGTTTCATTTAAAGAACAATCAAAGTGCACATTCGTTTTGGATAAAATCGATCGTTAAAGCATACTAATTTTAGAACTTCGGGATTTCAGGTGCATTTAAACTTGAATAGTTTTGCTATATACTTGTTCTAGATTTAAAAAAAATATTATTAAAGAGTTCATCTGATCCTAAGGCTTGCCTAGCAGTTATGTTAGAACAGGCTCAGCCCAGAACCAATCAAGCAATTAGCCCAAAAATAATCAATAACGGTTTAATTGTTGTAATGGTAGTCTGATTAGGAACCGCTTATTCAGATTCTTACTCGCAGTTACTTACATTTTTCAATTTAACATAGCCGGGTGAAAAAAACCCTGTACCAATACAACCCGTGTAGGTCTGGGGTTCAGTAGATGGTAAAGGCTGTACTGTTTCTTGGACAACGGTTGTGCAGGAAGGTGATTTCTCCCAAATCACGTCCAACCGCTATATTTCACTCCCTTATTTTGTGAACCCATTTATTTGAGGCTAGGTGAGCCTCGGGAGGTTGTCCTAGATCCTATATGACCCACTCCGGCTTCTAACAGAGTACATAAAAGTTTTGAACCAAGCGGGATTTGAACCAACTTTTTCGACATGGCAATTCAGTGCTCTACCACTGACAAATACATTAGTTTCTGCATTTTGAAATTCAAAACAGATGTCTTTAGTGTTTACTATCACGCGGTAATAAATGTATACAGTTAATAAAACTCAAAGGGCTGTAAAGGGTGAAGGTGTAACCTCAATGTTACCTTCTTCCTTTTATACATTGACGGCATAACCAAAAACTTTTTTTACTTCCTTTAAAAATGCTAGGGCCATCTGCCCGACTGCAAATCCGCGATCTTGGATATAGCAGGTTGTTATGCGAACCACTAGATGACCCTAATTCCACCGGTTCCAACCCATTACCTATACATACATACATATATATATATATTTTTTTTTTTTTATATACACAATGGTAGCCATCTCACATAGCACGGATGGTGCCACCATCTGCTAGAAGATGAGGCTGGCGTGAGAAACGGCCTCATCCCTCTGCTTGGTTCATCCCCGCCAACTTTCTCTCCATTTCTCTCGGTTCCGCGACCTTTTTAAAAGTGAAACGTCTCCTAGGCATTTCCCTGACCACCTCTTCGCTTCTCCACGGTCCTCCGGTACTCCGATCGGACACAATCCACTTCTTCCGATCCGTCTCGATCCGATCCCGGTAATCAGGAGGAACGGTGCTAATCCCTTCCATTCTTAACCGGGTCAGGCCTTCCACGTGTAAGCAGGATGTGCCACTGCCTAAAAAAAGTAGGTAAATCTTTTCATACCCGATATACATATACTTATCATTAATCCTTAATTTCCATAAGCTATATGGTATAGCTATAGTATTTCAAAACAAACATTATACTTTCAATTAAAGATGATGATATATACATTTCTTTCGGTGTATGTGAATTCTCCCGGGACTATTACGATTGATGACCTTAAGTGTCAACACCTCGACATCAAAATTCTTATATGTGGGCAGAAAAACAGTGCTACAAAGCATTAATGAAGATAAATCATTTGAGTGGGGGGTGATTGAGGTCGTCTACCTTATCCACCAGATTCGAATCGGCGACAAAGCCTCACGGAATCCAGACTTTGGACGAATTCAAATTCATCATTTCAACCTTTCCACTCTGGGCAGAGTAGCCTGTGACAATAATCGCCCTGTTTGCCTTTAAAAAAGTAGGAAAGGATGAGATATCCTAATGGTAATATTAATAACCTGTACCACAATTATCTCTGGTTCAGTACATGATTAGGATTGTACTTTATCTAGGACAAAGGTTGTGCAGGTGTGGGTGATTTGTCCGGGATCACGCTCAAATGAGGCCAGTTAATACTGTATCACTATATAAGTTAATCTGATAAAGAAAGCAATTAAAATAGAAAACACAAAAGTTATATAGAAAACATATAATTTACACTTTTTAAATTAATTTATTGATATTTACAACTGTAATAATATACAAGTAAATTTGCTAATATGAACAAATGACATGAAAAAAAAAAAAAAAACTTGCGGTGAAACTACCCATCGGTAGCACTCCAATGAAGTTCTATAGTAGAAGGACTCGAGGCAATCTTATTTTCAGAATTCTCTGAGGGTTATCAGAAATAGTATGGGAAGCAAGTTGAGAGACTAGCGGATTCAAGTGTGTATGGAGCTTGTCATAGAAGGATTGGTATCTAGTTTGGGCCCAATCAGCAACATATGGGATATTAAGATCATGATGAATGAGTTTGTTTGTGACATGATAAGGAGCATTGAGGATTTTACGAAGGATTTTGGATTGTAAGGATTGGATACGAGATGAATTGGATGGTTTAGTAGAGCCCCAAGTCAGAGGAGTTTGAAATAAACATTGGCTTGAGACAGGGTGGTCCTCTATCCTCTCTCCTTTTTAATTTAACTCTTGAAGCAGCCATCCGAACAGTAAATACAAATCCTGGAGGAATTATATACAACCGCATGTCACAACATCTAGCAGATGATGATGTCGTCATTTCCGCTAGAATCCAAGCATAAATCAGGAATATTCCAAGAAATGGAAGATGCATCCATTCAACTGGGCATTAGGGTGAATGAAGATAAAACTGTATATATGAAAAAATCATTAATTAAAATCATTCTCTAAAAGAATACAAATTCAACTGTACAAAACCATAGTAGGTCACGTATGGGGGCGAGACATGGCCCCTTACCTAAAAATCAGAACTTATGGTCAACACATGGGAAAGAAAAAGATTACTAAGAATCTGGGGCGGAGCGGCCAAAAATGGTGTATGGAGAAGAAGAAAGAGTTGGGAGCTGATGGAGAATAGCACAGGATCGCGGAGATTGGTCGGCTGTGGTGTTGGAGGCCCGAGTTCTTGCAGGACCATAGACCCAAAATAATAAATAAATAATTCCTCCATTAAAGAGTACATATAAAGTGGTTAATGCTTGGTTAGTGTATTTCTTATAATTAAGGGTATCCACTTTATACAGGCTGGGTAAGCTCCATCCCAAAGGATCCCCGGCTGTTAACAGATTTAATAAATTATCTTCCACAGCCGGATTTGAACTCGAGACCTTCGGCACGGTAACTCAGCACTCTACATACTAAGTTCCCCCGTTCACAATAATAATAATAATAATAATCAATGGAAAAAATAAACTTTCCCTGATAATTGTAAATCGTGTAGTGAAAACATTTATGGTATTAATTTTCCTTTCTGATATTAAATACGTAATTAATAGTCTTAAGTATAACCAAAAATAAATTTGATGGACTATTCTGAGACAGCAGGTATAATAATACTGTGTTACCCTGGAAGTTTCTTATATTTCGCCTCTGACATACAAATAAATACTGACCTTATATATATAGGTTGCCAACTTGAAGATCAAGAAGGCTCCTCTGCCCTAGTTGGAAGACACGGCGCGGTGTACGTGCATCATAAGTAGGTGCGGATCCGGTGGTAGTGTTTAGGGGTGAAACTAGGATCGATGCCTCTGCCAAGGGGAGCTACTGTCTGCATTTGCTCTTCCATCCCTCGAAGGCAATCAAGAATTGAATACAAATCTGAAGACGTTTGTCCACTCCCGTAACACCTGTTCTCGGTCGGCTCTCAGATCTTTATACAGCATCCCACCGAACAGCAGCTTTTGCCAGAGTTTTCCTTATCAAGTCCTCGTCTCTTTTGAACTCTATACCTTCTTCCATTCGTCATTCCAATACCCTCTCAATCTTTAAATCCCATATATTCAATCACCTAATTTCCTTAGAATCCCCAAAAAATCGGAAATAGTATGTTCAGTTTTGAGATTAAGGTTTTCTAAATGATGGATGAATGATATATTTGATATATAAGTGTGTATCTGCATAATTGTATGTGTGCATGTGCCTGTGAGTGAGGTGTGTATATATACATGTATATATATATATATATATATATATATATATATATATATATACATTTGCTTTCTCTGCTAATTTGGCTGTTAACACTTCTAGTCACATATCTCTATATTTACTTATTTACAATAGTTTCAATAGTTATCATAGTTAGTATTGTTTACATTTTTTCTTTCATTATTTTATTCCTTGTTTTGTTGTTATTTTGTTTTTTAAAAATTTGTATATGTATATATATATATATATATATATATATATATATATATATATATATATATATATATATATATATATATAATTATTATTATTATCACCGACAGGGTGGCTCTTAAAGATTGTCGTTATTATGACAAACATTCCCCATAGGCAGAAGTGTTGTAGTGGTGGAACTATTTACTTTTTACTTTTATACGTCTATAACTCAAAAAAAAGGAGTTCAGAATAAAAAGTGGGTAACACCGAAATTTCAAAAATTGAGTTTTCCACATGTGAAATATATGTGAAACTGCTTCTAAATTCATTTTCGTTAAAATATGAATGCGAAAAACAATTAGTATATAAAGATTAATTTATACATATATGTTTTACCATTTATGTGGACGAAATGTTTTATCCTACAAAGAGAATGCTTGTTTCCAGAATTTTTTATTTTCCTTCGAAACATTCAAATCGTGGCTCATTGGATTGCAAACTATGGCTCCTTGTATTCAATTACACGAGTTTATATTTATGGCTCTTGTCTTCTGTCTTCTTATGCATTTATTTTTTATTTTCATCTTTCCTCGTATTTAACTTTATTTATCGATTGCCACTTGCAGGATAAGAGGATATGCCGGCGAAAATAATGTTCCCTATGTACTTGTGAAAAGAACTATTTTTAATATTTGCGAATCGTATCTCATTCAACTCAGGTCGTGTTAAACTAAAATTTAACGATTTCATATTAGAAAGTTTAATAATATTTAGAATTTTAAATTAAAATTAACATTCTTAAACTTTTATCACTTTAAATTATTTATTTTTTAACTATTTATTTCTTCACTTTTAAATTATTTATTTTCATCAATTGTTATTTCGATGGTGATTATTTTTAAATCAAGATAAAACAAGATCCTAATTACATTACTTTAGCTACTTCAATGAACATTCTTCCCCGTATATACTTCGAAAAAATCGCGAGAACACGGGGATATAGGATCAGTGAAGAAAATGGATTTGTCTGACCTGGATAAGACCCCTGGGAAGTCCCCTCGAATCTCGGCCAGGACAAATCTTTCTTCTTCAAAACAAAAATATTTAAAAAATAATCACCATCAAGAATTATGATATATAAATGAAGAATTACCTTCATGATTTTAGTTACAGTTGTGTGAAAACTATTTCGGTCAGCAAGGCATATCTATCATATTCTATCATAAGAATTAATAAAAATAAAGTATAAATAATATATTGACGTAAGTCAAAAAGATCCTAATTAAAGTAGCGTTCAATGAATTCAAAGCGTTCTTCCCCGTGCATACATAGCAAAAATTGCGGGAGCACGGTGTGATATAGGATCGGAGAAGAACGGATTTGTCTGACTTGGATACGACCCCTGGTAGCTCAGTGGTTTAGAGCACTGCGCCGGAGATGCAGACTACAGGGTTCGAATCCCGGCCAGGACAAATCTTTTCTCTTCAAAACAAAAATAATTACTTATCATTTGTTGCTTTGTTGCCTGTTATAAGATGATTACGTTTTAAAATTAATAGCAGGTGATATGAAAATTATATTGAGTTATAATAACAACATCCTAAAACTTAGTAATATACGATTATAAATATAATAAAGATGTTGGAAATTGGAAAACGGAAAGTTTTACTTTACTTAAGGCTCTAAACATATCTGTGTCCCGGAGGTAAATGACACCATGTCCACAAAATAGGTAGTATTTTAGGTAAATTCTGATGAATAAATATTATGATCAATACTCCTATAAATTATATTCTCCATAAACAAATGCTATGTTAGAGCCATGTTAAGTTTTTTATTCTCATCCTCCAAAATTCTTTGGATAAATATATCAAATATACAATACCTTATGAACTGTATATACAATTATAACATCTCCTTGTGTCACCTTAAAACATTTTTATTACTATCAGTAAGTTTTATGATGGCAACTGTATGGGAAAATTATTTATAGTAACTTGAGAGAATGTTTTTAACTAACACAGTGACTGTAATGGACAAACGGTAGCCTGAGAATCCGGGTCCAGAACATAGCTACATATCTCAATTGCTGCAAACCGCATTCCATATAGTAACCGTATAGAATTGGCAATCATCCCTCACCGATATATGTATATAAATCGCGCCAGTTCGGGGCTATATTCCTGTCTGTAGAAGGTTGAGGCACCGAACGTGAGGACTATTTCCGTAAATTACCTTCATGATTTTAGTTACAGTTGTGTGAAAACTATTTCGGTCAGTAAGGCATATCTATCATATTCTTTGAAGAACAGTTTTTATTTATTCGATACATTTTCATCATTTTTATAATACACTGAATATAGGGATCATGAACAAATCTGAGTCTATTTTACATATTTTATACGGACATCTGTACGTATGTAAAAATATCTAATAAAAGAAGAAAGTTGAAACATTCTATATAAGGATAATAATAGCTTAGTGGTATTTTTATTTTAAATTAGCAATAGATTTTAGTAAAAATATATTTTAAAGTGTAATGCAAATATTCTCGAATGTGGTAAAGATACTTTTAAGATATCACAAGTCAGGTATATTTCGGAAAAATCTTATAAAAAATAGAGTTCGTAATATCTATATTTGTACAAAAAATACAATACTTAAAAGATAAACCCAAGAAAAAGTAATATATTCTGTGGTATTTATGGTAGCCGATAGACGATGACGAAATATATCGCTACACTGGAAATATATTTTTTTTTAGGATTGTTAGCCAGCCGGTGCACCCAACGACTTCTCTCTCCAAATCGCCCTGAAGATGACTAACACTGTAGGTCGAAACTTCGGCACATAATTATAAGTCTAGTACTTATTCAGTGTTTTTTTTTACTGCACCCCCCAACTATCTCCTTTCTATATTTTTTTTAAATTTAATTTATTTATTGATATTTACAACTGTATTACAATATACAATAAATTACAACAAGTAAATAGGCTGAGTGATACATAATGACATGATAATGACAAGTAGAGAAACTACCCTCTGGTAGTACCTACTCAAATCAAAGTTCAACTAAGAAGGTCACGTGGCCATCTTCTTTTCAGACGCCTCACAGGATTATCGGGAATTGATGAGGAAGCTAGGTTTGAAATTAGAGGGTTTGTATGGGCCTAACTGGAAATATATAATAATAAATTAAAAGTAGGAATATTCCAAAACTGTAATGAAACAACTAAAAAGGCGAAAGTATAAGTTTTTACTATTTCTTTTTTAGTATTACTTTTTTATCTTTTAAATATGTGCACTTTGTTTTTTCCAATTATTATCAGCTGTCTATATTTAATCTTTTCCAATTGTTGTTCTATAGCCTTTCTTTTATTAACAATAACAATAAGGACGTACATTGCTCTGGTGATGGTGAGATGCATTTTCTGGTTGGTGTCTTTTAGACTACGAGGTAGGGTTTAGCTCTTTTTATTTAACTTAGGCTTATTTATTCTCCTTATGTGCTGATAATTCCAGAATTGGAAAAATAATGGCATGTTTTCTGATTTCCTTTTATTTTGATATTTAGGGCTTATTGTTTGGATTTTTCGACTCATGTTCTACAATTATTTTATGTTAAGATTATTGGCTCTTTTATATATATATATATATATGTATGTATATGGAGAGAGAGAGAGTGAGAGAAAGAGAGAGAGTGAGAGAGAGAGAGAGAGAGAGAGAGAGAGAGAGAGAGAGAGAGATTATTAACTATTTTAAAATTGCATACTTATTAAAAACTAAATTTTATTCAATTATTTTACGTATTAATGCAATATATAGACAATATATCCCTGCACTCAAGTAATGTATGAATATATTTTACACAGATTTGAGCCTTCATTTTTATTTGTTTACGGTCTATAAATAATATTTATAAGAGTATTGTTACTTTATTATAATTATTATAATTTATTGACAATTAATGCTACAACTATACCATTCAGAGGTGTCGAAGGTGGCGTTATCTCTTGGGACAGTGGTGAACTGTTTCGACACCTCAACGCATTTGTTTACTGAGGGTAAGTTAAAAGATCTGGAATGTCCAAAATGTAATAAAACAGAAAATATAACTTAACATAGATTTAAGTTAAATTTTATATAACTTATAATATTGTTATAATTAATAACATATACTTACATAAATATATATGTAATCAATAGATATAATGTAAATAAAAGAACTAACAGACATTTTACTTAAAATGTTGAATTAAAGAAATGAAATTGCGAAATATATATATGCATTTGAGAGATAAGAATAGGTCCTTCTAGATACTGCTATCAATACTATTTTCATCCCGGTAATATGGGATAAATTGAGTTCGATACCTGCTCCATTGGATAAATTATTATCTGTGTTAACGCCATGAATCGACACTATAGGATCTGAAGACCCACCTTGGGCTCATTTAGCCGCGACTAAAGTGGGTACTCTTAATTAGGCGGAAACATGGGGTTTGAGCATGATCTCGGTCTAATAATATCTTTGCACTACTGTAGTCCCGGAAGCAATACGGTCCCTACCATATACTGAACCCAATACCTCCAAGGGTTGTACTGGTACAGTTTTTTTTTTTGTTCTTTTTACATACATTAAACTTTTTCCCTACTAGAGTGTATAGTCGACACCTTGATTTGCCACTAGTTCAACAATAAACCCAGCTAGATGATGCCACCACAACAATCCGCGGAGCTGAGCCACTTCCTGGTTAACTAGTCGAGTACATAACATAACATGGCTAGAAGTGACACAGTTGAACAGTTCCATTTGCTGGTGGACCGCAGAGCCGCTAACCTAACCTCCTGGCCCGCCATGACATTTGGAGATAATGTTCGAATAACAGGTCTCCTTCCAAAGAGATCCTAACCCACAGCTGGTCCTCTTCCGTTCATGATTTGAAGAGATTTGGGAGAGGGCAGGTACAAATAAAATTGGTTTACTTTAAATATTCCAGACAGAGATACTCCAAGATGTGTAGGGCACTGAGCCTCTGTTTTCGTAATCTCAGGTTCCAGACGAGCTGTGAAAGATAAATTAAGGCGTTGACATGGAAAAGGTAATAAATAAATAAAAAGTCAATTTTTTTAAGGTAATTAATCACGCCAAGTGGGTAGAAAGCGAGAACTAAGTCAAAACTTAGTCAAAGTTTATTTCAATAAAAGGAAGTAGTTACTATTTTCATACCGTTTCCATGCCAACCATTCAATTATTTATTCAATGTCTCACCCAGCCTCTATTAAGATGGTACCCTATGATTTAGGAAATCCGTAACTCTGCCAAATGATCTCATTGTTCATAATTCAGTTAATGGCGGCTATGAACCAGCAATTTTTAAATTATTGTCTAACTGTCCGTGTAACGAATGAGCCACTTTATGTGAAAGTTTTAAAATGTGGGTTCAAAAATATATGAGTTGCTATATACTAACATAATGACGTTACAACAGCTTTTGAATTCTTGTGATGGAAGATATACAAATAAATTAATGTATGAATTACATCCTTAATTAATGGATCTTTAATTAATCATTATCAAATAAATATTTAAAATCTAAATCATTGGATTAAATTAAATTGAGGGAGTTGCCTCGAACGTATTGTCGTATTGATACGAGTAAGATAAATAAAATTTGCCGCTATGATATACCAGAATATATATGTATAGTATCAGCCCAGGCATCATCACAACTAATTTATTATTAAACCATCAATTTACTTTTAAATTATTATTTTTTTAATTTACATATATATATTTAAATATCTGTAATGTAATACCTGGTCATGAAAAGTGCTTAATATATATATATATTAATCACCCTCCTAAGTACTCCTGCCTTTTTATCAGCGTTTTATCAAAATCATGTTGTTGTTTTTTGTTATTATATATGCTTACAAATGTTTAGATGAATGAAGTATAGGTAAATTTCTTTTACGGTCTACTAATGGTCTCCTAATGTGCTCAGCTTGTTTATTGTTCCCTAAAAATCAATTCATTTGTATTTTGTGTGCATTAGTAAATTTTACTCATAATAATTCATTTTTATTTACAAATAAGTAATAAGAATTATTTCCTGGACCTGAAATAGTTACATATGGCTATGGCGGAACACGATACACACATCCACGAAGCTGTAGAGTATATCCAACCCAGAAGACGATGGTAAGCTCGTGCAAGAGGTGGAGGACCTGGTGGTTCCATGGACCATCAATCTCATCCGATGCCAGGGCTAACGGAGCACCCCCACCTCAGCCCAAGGTGTAATGTGCTTCTTCGTCTGCAGCGTCCTTCAGGTCATATGTACTATTATAGTCATTATACATTCCCCTCACGGATCCAAATATATCCATACCTGCCAATCCCTCAATGAATAGTATGAACAGAATGAATAATTCCTAAAATACATAGTAGAATAGAAAAATAATTTCCTTCTGGGACCAGGTCCCTTAAGGATAACAAATGTGAGCAATAATAATATAAAAACCATATTGTATTTACATAAGTACTTACAAATAAAAAATCTGCACCAATACAACCTATGAAGAATCTTGGGTTCAGGGCGTGGTAAAGACTGTGTTGTTTCTGGGACAACGGATGTGCAGGGAGGTGATTTGTCCTAGATCACGGTCAACCACCAGATTTACTCCCCCAATTGTGAGCCGCAGGAGGGCTTCCAGATCCAACAGGGTACATCCCTGGCTGTTTACTAAATTAAATAAATGATCAGACACTACCGGTTTTGAACCCGGGATCTTCGGCTCGGCTGAGTGCTCTACCACTGAGCTACCGCGCTCCCTACTTGAAATTATATATAAACCAAAAAATATGTTCTGATTAAGAAAAATAAAGGATAACAAGAATTAAACAAAAAAAAATAAACGCAAATAAAAGTATAAAAATAATAAATTTATAAGAGAAAAAAATTGGTAATAAGTCCTTTAGTAATCATTAGTTCTTTCTGATAGATTGAGCTAATAATTATAATTAATTGATTAGAATGAATTTAAATGAGGATATGGAAGAAACATGGCAGATAATATATGGTATGTGCGGATGTATGTTCATGTAATTCTAATTTTAGGCCATTGATATAAAAAAGTACCTTATATTTACTGTTTTTGCCTTGATTCAGTCAATCAAATGAGTCCATGATATTTATTTCCCAAAACCCTGTTATAAAATTGTTTATATTGGAAGAAGGTGATTAAAGAGGAACAATTCAGGTTGCCTCTCTTTGTAAGAATCCTAGTTCCGGTCTGGCAACACCGGATTGATTGCTTTAGGTCAGAAACCCCACTTCTTTTCAGGATCCCTTAAATTATAATCTAAAATTTCATTCTATTGAATATTGGATCCAAAAGACCTTATACTAAATAGAGTATAACCTAATCAGATTAGGTGTATATAATGAATTCCTATTGCAGAAGATTTTGCAACATGAGGAGTTTTGATACCATAATGGCCAGCTGTTTATTTCTTCCGTGTTATATGATAGTTCAGCCAAGTTTTTTTATATTTAAAAAATAAACCGTATAGCTTCCCAATTAAAAAAAACAACACAGGAGATCGGAGGCAAACTTCTGTTCAATTTCAACACTTTGCGTTCATACTTTAATAAAATATATGCAATTGATTGTGAATGGAATAGGGACGAGTGACGTTCACACCGTATTCGCTATTAAATAACAATAGACTAATTAGATAAATGGACAACTATTGTGAGCATTACAATGACAATGGGCAGGGAAACCAGAAAATCTTTAGTACCGTTACCTTAAGTAGTACAAATAGGCGGGTTGAGCCGGAGCCGTGACCTTGAGGTCATTGTCTGCTGTAGCAGGGTCGTGGTCGTGACCTTGAGATGACCTTGAGGGTGGGAGGGGTGTAAGGCAGGGCGAGGGGGTGTTGACCTTGAGGTAGGTCCAGGTGTGCAAATTAAGATTTGGCAACGTCGCAGATGAGATGTGGCAACAGCGCAGTAGAAACTAGGTCATGGTTTGTTCTGAATGGATGACGCATGTGACGTTATATTATGAATGGAATAGTTGAATGGGCGTGTGACGTCATCTTATGAATGGATGAACTGAATGGGAGCGTGACGTAATTTGTCTTTGTGAATGGGATAAGAGTTATGAATGAACCACAGTAGTACAAATAGGCGGGTTGAGCCGGAGCCGTGACCTTGAGGTCATTGTCTGCTGTAGCAGGGTCGTGGTCGTGACCTTGAGATGACCTTGAGGGTGGGAGGGGTGTAAGGCAGGGCGAGGGGGTGTTGACCTTGAGGTAGGTCCAGGTGTGCAAATTAAGATTTGGCAACGTCGCAGATGAGATGTGGCAACACCGAAACTAGGTCACAGCATAATGAAAGAGAGTATATTGTTTTCCGAATGGGAGAGTGTCATCATTATGTCTTATGAATGAAGCACGTTGTTGTTTCCTCAATCAGTTAGTTTAGTATGGGTCGGCTAAGGAGCAAGAACCTGAGGTACGAAGAAGGAAGGTTGTCGACATTCGTCGGCTGGTCGTCACCGGTGAGTCCATTGAAACTAGCGGCTGCTGGGTTGTATTACTTGAAAGTGTCTGATAGGACAAGATGTCCATTTTGCGGAGTAGTCTTGCATGAATGGAAGGAGTATGACGACCCTTTTGCCGACCATAAAAAATGGTCTAAAAACTGTTCGTTTATCGAGTATTGTGAACAATTGAATGAGCTGCAAATCATAGTGTCTGACGAGAATGATAGCGAAGAGACGGTATGTTGTTAAAAGGCTTCACAATTTTCTACATCGACTCAAAGATTTGCAATTATGCATTTCCTTGTATGAACTAAAAAGAAGGGAAATAAATGATGTGATAAAAAAACTAGAACAGCTGCAGCTTTCTCCCCTCCACTCCGTTATACCACACAGTCTTGTCGTTGATGATACGCGAGATGGATCGTCGAATGGACCTTGTGACCGAGTACCCACTCACCAACAGTAAATGTTTTCGAATCGGTTTGTGTAACTTTGTGCCGACTATCGCCATTAGCGAAAAGAAGAAAACTGTCGTTTACATGAATGTTGAGGAATGGACATATATTACCACCCGAGCTCCGAAAATTTTGTTATTGCTGCAGAAACGAAAAAAATCCTATGAAAAAGACCGATCAAGATGTCAAAACGTGATTTGTGAACTTACTACAAGAGGACGCACTAGGGTGATGCGGATAGAGCAGGTAACGCAATGGTTTGCAATGTTTAATCATGAGACCCTTCCACCATCGTCTGCATCTGCATGTTTCAACAGGAACGAGACGGTCAAACTTTGCGCAAATATAGAAAAAATCAACGATTCACTAGCATTGATAACAAAGATGGTTGAACTTTATAATAAGAATGAAGCAAGTGTAGTTAGCGAACCAATTGATTTTAGCATAAATACAAATACACTGTTTTACAACTTAAATGAATTGAATTGTGATGATAATCAATAAAATAAGTTTCCTTTAATATGTTGTATTTTTTATTTGTCCCTTGAAAAATAAAATAGGAAGAAGGAAAAAAAAAAAAAAACAAATACAAATTTACTGAAATCAAATATTTTTATTTTATGTAAATATAAAATTTAATTAAAAAAAAAAATTAATAAATCTGAATCAAATACTGATAAGGTAAATATAAAATTTTTAACAATTAACAATCTTGTAATGTTTCTGATAAACAGCTGATCTGTGGGTTGATTCCAGGATAGGACTCAGTATCTTGGAAATATGTTGAATCCTGTTTTCGAATCTTACTCTGTCCCTCGCATATATTTCCCATGGACTGATACGTGCTGCACGATGAGCATAATTCCATGTTACAAGAGTACGAGTTTCAACAAGGTCCTCATCAGGCTTGAAAGATACCTAAATAAAAGATATTATTACTCGATATTTTGTATTTTCCGAATCGAGTTCTAATTCGTTTATATTTTTTTTTTTTGGTTGTACGTTCATTTTACATCTACTTTTAAAATAAAAAGAAATTAGTATACTCCTCTTCTAACAACCACAAAAAAAACAAACAGAGAGTCAGTACAATTTACGGACCAAACCCGTTCCCATTTCATATTCTATTATTTTATCATGTAAAATGAGACAGTAAGCTTTAGTATTGGCTGGAAAGTTTTCTTTCGCCTCTAATAGTACTCTGATATCGATAGTCGCACTTTTGATTGCTTCAGATTGCTTAGAACAATCTATAATCACTAGAGGCGCTAGTTTCTCGAAATCGGATCTTGAAAGCAGGGGCTGAGAATGTCTAACGCCATAATAACTCGTTTGAAATTCGTTATACATTTCATACAACAATGCTACTTTTCCTTGCTCAAAATCTAAATTTAAGTCATCGTACGGATATTGTTCACTATTCAAATAAAGTTTCAAATTTTTTAATTTGCAACTATCGAACAGACTGCTATCTTTGTTAGAGGTTCTATTTCGATCACTTTGAAATGCAAAAATGAGATAGCGCGGTTTTTCTAAATTTGTTGAAGTTTTGACCGACCAATTTTCCTGCTGCGTCGCAGGTACATTGGGATATTCGTAAAGATCCCATGATCTGAATGGAATAGAAACGACCTTGTTCTTGTCTACTAGTTTTAATAACCTCAGACGTTCATAATCTGAAACACGAACATGAGGCATTCTCCACACCAATTTGTCAAGTTTTATTTGTACATCATCGTCACCTAGCACGCAGTTTAGGTCAGTACTTGATCTGATCAAAACGAGCTCTTGCTTCAGATTGATTAAAATTTTACGATAGTCCTCGCAAATCCCAAAAAGAATATCAAGTGGTAGGCATACGCTAAAAACGCCGTTTTTATCCAAAGAAAGAGTTTTACCGGGCATTGTCCACCCCGCATTTTCTAATCCCATTACTCGATTAGGCGAAAATGATGCATGCCCTTTAAGAGTAGTAGTTATCCCCGGATTTCGTACTCGATCGACTTCTATACCGTTTAGTTCATATCTAATTTCGTCAAACAAAAACGCGAATGCGTTATTAGTCAACTTTGGAGTGGCACCGATAGTGCCATCACTTTTTAAGATCCTCCCTTCGAGATAAATAAAACTTTGAGAAGGAAAGGTATAAATATCTTGTTGATGAATAGGAATTCTAATCTCGTCGGATTTGTTAAAGGTATTTCCCGTATAAGGCTGGTGCGAGTGATATTCAAATTGTGTAAGAGAATCGACGAATTTTATATCCGTCGTAACGTCTAGTATGTCATTCATAATGTTTGTTTAACCGAAAACCACACTGTTTTAAAAATATAGCGTTCGCAGTTGTTAGCGCTCTTGTTGATTTAGGTTTACTGGTTTTAACCGTTGTTTGACATCTCCTTTTATAATAATCGATGCAACAACTATCTCTAGAACAAAAATCAATCCCCATTCTTTTTTAAATGTAATCTCAATGTAACCGTTTCTCCTCTAAAGTCGATAAGCTCTCCGTTCTGATCTACTAATCGAACGATGATATTGTCTACAGTCCTCACGTTGGTTGGAAAGTAAATGACCGGATTCGTGATTTCTATTATTTTATATCCTGGGTCTACACGCGGAAAGAATTGATGAATATTATGATCCGGTTCTCCGTTCACATAAGACCCCGATGCGATGTTACATTGAATTGAAATAATGTTTACGCTGAGAATTTTAACAATGTCATTTGATTCAGTATAGGAGCGATTCGGAGGAATGACATGATCGGATCGTGTAAAACCCAAAAGAGGACCAATAGAGTGAGGCTTCTCGGAATAGTTAAAGTATACTGCATGAGTTGTTTTAATTTCCGTTTTTAGCGTGTTGGAATTTCCTCTTATTATCACTACAGCGGTAGGGTCAAGATGAGAAATTTTTTCACGTAAAAAGGAGGCTATAGCATCGATATCGTACGATCCTTCAGGTATTTGGATCGAAAAATCACCAAAATAAAACATATCATTAGCGCCCTTTTTTATATTCGGAATAGTATTATATGTCTCAAATGATAACAACCCAACAGTATATATTGACCCCAATTCTAACGGTGGTAAAAAGTTTGCGGAAAGTACGCTAGAGTTGCCCGTAAGCGTTACTGTATAGCTCATGATTAACAATGATCAAACGCTTTGAGAAGCATCGACTAAATACTGTAAGCAGAGATGTCCACAAACCGACGTATTCCACTCCTGATAACGCTCTCTATTATAAGTTATTTTTAGCCCCTTAAAGTATTCGAGCAACTGTGGTGGTGGTTTTAAGTTTCCAAAGGAATCAAAGTATTTCACAAAATTATTTTGTTTTACATAACAGACCCAATGTGAACCAAGTTCTGAGCTCGGCTCTAAATTTACAATAGCAGACTCGTGTTTGTTTGGATATCTAGGAAGTTTATCAATCATAAACACTCCTCGAAAATGTTGGATATTTAAAACTTTGGCCAAATAATTTAATTCTAAATCCGTCAATGGCTTATTCGGTAGTCAGATCTTTCCAGATTTGTTTTTTTGTCGAGTTATAAACAGGCCGTAGCCTTTCCGATATGGTTTCAAATAAAGTCCATTTCCGATTTTCTGACTTTCCATCGCTAAATTATGCCTCTTTTGCTCATCTAATTTATGTTTAGCTTCTTTCGCCTCGTAGATAGCTTTAGCCACACTCGACGCTCCTCCCGCTAAAGATCCCACTGCAGAAAGCCCCGCCATTAACGGCACAAGAAATGGAAGAAATCCTCCCTCTTTTGGCAAAGGAAGAACTCTGGGAGGCAAAGGTTTTGTCTTACCACGTAAATGCATTTTAGCCTTTTTGTATGCCATTTTTGACGCTTCGAGGATCGATGATACGTTAGCAACCTTTAGCGATTTAACTAATTTTTTGAAACTAATCTTTTTATTTTTCTTCTTCTTCTTAATACCGGCACCAATTTTACCTTTCGCTTTCATAGTATTTGTAACTAACCAAGCCGCAGCTTTTTCTCCCAATGATGAATCCGAAGCTTTAACTCGTTTCCAAGCGTTTTCAACCAAAATCTTGTCCGCTTTTCTACGACTTTGCATATCCTTATCTTTGCTATAAGCAATATCGTGTTCTTTACAAGCTTTATCAAGCTGGTTTATTCCACTATCTCCTCTATTTAGTCGTTTTTCAAGGTTTGTACCGGGGCCACAATACTGGTATCCTGGCAGGTGTAATTCAAACGGTAACTTATTTATGAGACTGTTTATCAAGCCTCTTCCTTTGCGAGTCTTACGAATCATACTGTAGTGAAAAATGACAATCGGCGATATATATATATATATACAGGAAATGAATGATTTTGTCTGCATTCAAAATGAAATTAGTCCAACAAGAACAACGTTTTTCTACTTTGAAGTGTTTGCCTGACGAATCTACTGAGGTGAAACATAGCACATTATTACCAAACACCATACGAGCGTCGATATGCGGATCAAGCGGATGTGGAAAGACGAATATTATGATTGGACTTTTATTAAATCCAAATGGTTTAAAATTTAAAAATGTATATCTATTCGGAAAAACTTTACACCAGCTCAAATACCAGTATTTAAAAAATGTTTTAAATATGGTTCCTGAAATAGGATTTTACGATTTTGAAGATGCAAAAGATATGCCTCACCAAGTTGAATCTAATTCAGTCTGTATATTCGATGATGTTACGATGGAGGATCAAGATATAATTAAACGATATTTCAGTTATGGAAGACATATGAATCTAGATTGTTTTTACTTAACACAAAGTTATGTTTGCATTCCTAGACATCTGATCAGGTGTAATTTTAACTTTTTAATAATATTTCCTCAGGACGAATTGAGTTTAAAACATATTTACGATGAACATGTGAGCACTCCTGCTATCGGTTTCCAACTTTTTAAAGACATGTGTTCATTATGTTGGAAAGAGCCTTTCGGTTATCTCGTTATTGACAAAAGTAGGGATTTAAACAATGGTCGTTTTAGAAAAGGAATCGATACATTTATTGTAGATATATAAAGGGTTTCCAGTCGTTGACGGAGCTCAGTCATGGACCCTAAAGTCACCCGTGAGATTATAAAAACTAGCGAAATTTTAAAAAATAAATTTCGGACATTGAAACGCGGTCTTCAGGATGTAGATGAGGTTCGTCAAGCATTCTTTACACCTGTATCACAACCTTTAGAAGATATTAAAGAGTCGTTAAAGTTGCAAAAAGAAACCAAATCGGAGCCGTCAAGTAAAAAGATTAGAAACAAAAATGATGAGATTGAGTTTACAAAAGATATTTACAAAAGAGCAACATTGACACCAGAGTTAGCTCATTCGACTCATCCGACAACTCCAATAATTTCATCATCTAGATTGGCGTTTCCTGAAATTAAAGTAGAAAATGAACATCATGAAACTGAAGATTCACTAGTAGAAACAATTAAACAGTTTGGAAACCAACAAAGAAAATATTTGGAGAAATTGTTGAGAGGCGATAATAAAACCTTCGATTCACGTTATGGCATTAGAGTCATGCCCGATGGAGGATTCGCAATAGGTGACTCTACTGATATTCAACTACATACAAACAGCGATGACATAACAATTAACGGGGTAACTTATGAAGGCACAGAGGGATTGTTGCAGTTACTTTACTTGAAAAATCCCGAAAAGTATGAAAAAAAAGACTTGGAAATGTATAAAAACATTTTAATCTCGACCAATGCTCACAAAAAAGGCTATAGTGAAGAACGAGGGAGACAAGGAATCAGATCAGAAAAATATAGAAAAGTAATAGCGATGCTTTTCACACCTCGTCATACCACACCCCCTCCTAGTAAAATAGCCACACTTCGTTCGCACAAAGGCACTGGTCTCATGAGAGCCGATAAACCCATTTATGAGTATTGGGATGATCCTAATGAGCTAGTTGATCGGCTGAGGTTGCTAATATCTTCGGCGAATGCAGGTCACGAAGGACATGAAAACGAAATAGGATCGATAATTGAAGAGCTACGAGAAATAAATATATTATATTAAGTGAATATCTTTTCACTGTGTGTGTGTGTATCTCGGTGATGCTAATAACGCTCGGTTATCTTAAAAGATGAATGCATCGTTGTTGAAAAGTGCTGTCGTAAATGAATTGCACAAACCAGCTCGAAGAAAATATCCACGTCGGAAAACTGTTTTGAAAGGAATTAACGATTTATGGCAAATAGACCTTGTGGAAATGATACCTTATTCTGGAGAAAATAAAGGAAATAAATATTTGTTAACGGTCATAGACTGCTTTTCGAAATTTGCTTGGGCTGTGCCATTAAAACAGAAAACAGCGGACAACGTGAGCAAAGCAATGGAGAGTGTGTTTTTATCGAGTAAATCAACTCCAAAACATATTCAAAGTGATCAAGGAAAAGAATTTTACAATTCAAAGTTTAATTCTCTAATGAAACAATACAATGTTAATCATTATTCAACTTTTTCTAATATAAAAGCTTCCATTGTAGAGAGGTTCAATAGAACATTAAAAGAAAAAATTTGGAGAGCATTCAGCCTGCGAGGAAATTATAAATTTTTAGATATATTACCCCAAATTCTACAAGAGTATAATTCATCATTTCATAGGACTATAGGTATGAAACCAATCGATGCTCGGCATAAAAAGATGGAGAGATACTTGCTAAAAAATGTGTATTCTACAGTGACTAAATCGAAAGTACGAAAGCAGAAATTTATAGAAGACGATTTTGTAAGAATATCTAAACAAAAAACAAGTTTTTCAAAAGGCTATAAGCCTAATTGGTCAAGTGAAATTTTTAAGGTAGTCAAGATTCAGGAGACATATCCGTACACATATTTGCTAGAAGATCTAAAAGGGCAACCGATCAGTGGTGCATTTTATGAAGAAGAGCTACAACAGGCTAAATATCCAAATATATACCTGGTAGAAAAGGTTTTAAAAAGGAAAGGCAATCAATTATATGTCAAGTGGTTCGGTGTTAATGAACGCAGCTGGGTTAATAAAAAGGATATCGTATAATGTTGAAGAAGAAGAAAAAAAAAAAAACATATGCTCTTGCACTAGACATTTATTTTTATACATATATCATATGTCATTAAAATTTTTTGTTAATTATTGTTACTTTTCTTGAAAAAATAAAAATCTAATAATCTGTTCACTGGTCTAATTTTCTAACCTATTTATTAATTTAAGTAAGTGCGACGTATTTTATTTGTCCTTGAAAAAAAAGAGGAATAAGAAAAAAACAAATTAACTGAAAACATTTATTTTTCTTTATGAATGAAAAATTTAATTAAAAATCATCTACATCAATATGTAGCAATTATAAGAAAAACATATTACAAAATAAATCTAAATGAAATACTGATTTAGTAAATACAATATTTAACATATTTTAATTAAAAAGACTCCTCCTCAAACCATAAACAATGCGGGCTACACGCCCTATGGTAATTGAGAGGGTTTATTAACGAATCGGTGTCATACAACAGTCCACAGTATACACATTTAACACTATTTTTGACTCCACGTATAAATCCAGCAAATGACAGCATATGATGAGGAGAAGAAGAATTGTCTCTATACGTTCGTTTACGAACGTCTCTTTTAGTGAAATCTACAGCCTCGCTATTTTTATTTACCCATGCAGCCAGACGATGAGCTTGATTTAAAGAGCAAACGAATGAAGTGTCTAAATGATAATGACATGCTATCTTATCATATTCCAACTGTTTCAGATTGGGGCATCCAAAGTCGTGCAAATCATAAACAGGTTTATCAATAAGGTCTTCTATAAACTTACACTTTTCTATTCCTTTTCCCCATAATACGTCATAGTTTTCTGCAACGGATAGTAAAACATTTTTCAAAGATTCATAATTTACATCACCATAGTCCCATTCCAGACCATGAAGATGTTTTTTTACCCAGAGATTTGTCTTTAGCCGATCAGCATTTTCGGCTCCTTGAGGCGGTTTAAAAATCCAATGACTAGAGTGCTCGTAATTTAAGCTAACTACTGACAGTTCTTTCACTATCAGCTTGTTCGTTTCCAAACGATAAGCCTGTAAATCAAGAACTGCTGACGACATGTCTGGAATAACTCTACTGAAAGCGGGCCCAAATACCGACTGACCTGATCAGCATCTGACGCAGCACCTTAGCGTACTTATAAGCCCTCGCCTTTTCTATCTCCTGATCAGTCAGCCACTATGCTAGTATAAGTTCATAGTCTCAACGTCTTCAGTTTTCATTACAACTGCAGTAAAGTAAGTTTTTTTTTTTTTAATTTTACTCGAATATCTGTTTACTAACTAAGTATATGATTTTAATTTTTTTTTTTTTTTAGATGTCACTCCTGAAAAAATTAAATGAAATTAAACCCGCATATAAAAATATTGGAGAATTAATTATAGGACGGACGTATCAAATTCTACAACTTTCGAAGAAGGAGACGGAGTATGGCCCATCAATTGAAGCAATATTATTAGATGAAGGAGAAAAAGAAAAAATAAGAATCTTTCTACCTAAAAGATATGTCTACGCATTTACAGAAGAAGAAATATTCAACTATGAAGGTACATTCTTACATTTTAAACATATAAAGAAAAAAAGTTATATATTTTTTTTTTTTTACTTAGCCAAGTGATTATTTTCTGTTTTAGGACAGCTAAAAATTCAATATATGGGAAAGAAGAAAAATGCTTATGACATAAAGTTTATGTAAACAAAAAAAAAAAAAAAGGTTGAATCAGGTTAGGCTACAATTGTTTTTGTTTTTTTAATATTACTTTTAGGGGGTAGTGTATATATATTTTAGTATTTGTTTGACCAAGTATGTTTTTAGATTAAAAATGAATAATAAAAGTAACGGAAATAATTATTTATGTGCTCATTGTGGATTATTGCTTACAAACTGGCGACATAGATGTCAATCGTTGTTTTACTATTGTCGAGGCTGTAGGAAAGAATTTAGCAAAAAGTTTAACTTTGAACGGCATAAATTAACTTGTCAATTTGGGGTTAGTAGTAATAATACACCCGACGTGAACACAATGGAGATACCAATGAAAAAAAGAAAATATAGCGTTTTTAGTAGACAGATGCGAGGGAATACGGTAGCTCAAGAAAATGGGATTATTAAAGCTTCCTTAGGAAATGCGGTTGAAGATGTTTACATTCCTAACGATAATAAAAAATTATTAGCTTCAGAATTTTTTAATAAGAAAAAAGAGGTTTTAGTAAAGTTACTAAATAGTTATGTAGATGAATGGAAAAATCTAAAATTAAACATAATGTTAGAATGTACATATATTAAGAAAAACGAAAATACTATTAGTGAAAGAACAGATTTTAATTTTAAATCGAAAGTTAGTACGATAGATGTTTCTATAAACCTCGAAAATTACATTGAAACAATTTTTGATAAAATTTTAGAGGAACAGGATGAGTTTGAAAAAAAAGGTTCCGGTTGGATGTATACCTCTGCAAACTATATCTGCCTACATTTAACTAAATTTAAGCCTTTCGGAGGGTCTCAATATATTGAATTACCTAAAAAAATACGAGACAAACGTTGTGTTATAAATGTAAAAAATAATACTAACGATTGCTTTCGTTTAGCTTTACTTAGTGATAATATTAGATCAAATGACTTTAACGCGTACAAAAATATTCATACTCCATATTCTTTTGATTCTATATCGTTCCCGACTCCAATTAGCGATATCAATCGATTCGAAAATTTAAATAACCTGTCTATTAATGTTTATGGCTTAGATGATAAAAATAATGTTTATCCAATTAGAATCAGTAAAAAGGATAATTATGATAAAACGTTTGATCTGTTGTATTTACAAAATGGAGAAAATTTTCACTACTGTTTGATCACAAATCTTTCACGATTAGTAAGTTCTCAAATATCTTTGTCAAAACGCGCTTATTCAATCTGTCGTAGATGTCTGACCGTATTTCCAAGGACGTACGTAAACAAGTATGGGAAAAAAGGCGATGAGCGAAAAGACGAACACGAATTATTTTGCCGTGATCACAAACCAATTCGATCTGACTTTCCGAAAGAAGAAAAAATTGAATTTAAACATGTGGAATATACACAATCCATTCCAATCGTAGTTTATGCAGATATTGAATCTCTTTTGATACCAATTTCGGGGCCTATTCCTAATCCGTCAACATCTTGGAACAAAGCTGTTCATGAGCATCGTGCTTTTTCAGTTTCACTTCTGGTCAAGTCAAAAATGTTTGAATGTAAACCGTTTGTTTATACGGGAGAAAACTGTATGCTAGCGTTTTTAGAAAAACTCGAATCTATAGTTGTTGAAGCGGATAAAATATACGGTAATACTATGCGAATGGAAGAAATGAGCAAAGGGGAAAGTAAAATATTTTATTCTGCTAAAGATTGCATCTTATGTCAATACCCTTTAGACGAACACGATCGAGTACGACATCACTGTCACTTATCAGGAAAATTTGTTGGACCAGCACATAATGCTTGTAATTTAAGAGCAAAAAAGCCCGATTTTATACCTGTTTTTATGCACAACTTACAGGGTTACGATTCTCATTTTATAATCCCTTTCTTGGGCCGTTGTGAAAATATCAGCGTAATTCCTAGTAATTCTGAAAAATATATAAGTTTCAGCATAAAATTTAAAGGATGTAGTACAAAAATACGATTTGTTGACTCGTTTAAATTTCTATCATCAAGTTTGGAAACATTAGTGAACAATTTGCAAAATAAATCTAAATCAATTACTGATATATTTCCACATATGGCAAATATTATTAATGATGAAAACAAAATTAAATTATTGACAAGGAAAGGCATATTTCCGTACAATTATTTTAATTCTTTTGATCGTCTAAACGAAACTCGACTACCTTCCAAAAATTCATTTTTTAATGATTTAACAAAAACATCAATTAGCGACGTGGACTATGAGCACGCGAAAAGTGTCTGGAAAGTCTTCAACATCCAAACACTAAAAGATTATGCGGAATTGTATATACAAACAGATGTAATTTTGTTGTGCGAAGTTTTTGAAGCCTTTCGACTTCTCTGTCAACAAATTTATCGACTAGATCCTGCATGGTTTTTTACTTTGCCACAGTTATCTTGGAATGCAATGTTGAAATACACGAAAATAAAATTAGATGTAATAAAAGATATTGATATGGTTCAGTTTTTTGAAAAGGGAATAAGGGGAGGCATTTGCCAAGTTGTTTCTCGGTATGCGAAAGCTAACAATAAATATCTAAATGAATATGACTCGACTAAACCCAGTAATTATTTACTTTACGTAGATGTCAACAATCTTTACGGTTATGCCATGAACCTTCCCTTGCCGTATACAGATTTTGAGTGGGTTGATGAAAAATTAAATGTATTAGATGTTGAAAATGAATCAGAAACCGGTTATGTGCTAGACGTTGATGTTGAATACCCCAAAGAAATTCATGATAATCTTTCTCAATTACCTTTTTTACCCGAAAAAAATAATCCACCTAATACTAAAACAGTTAAACTATTGACGACTTTGATGCCCAAAACACGTTACATAGTACATTATGTGAATTTAAAACAAGCCCTACAACTCGGGGTAAAGATTTCAAAAATTCATAGAGTGTTGAAGTTTAAACAAAAAAAATGGTTGGCTCCATACATAGAAATTAATTCAATGATGAGAGCATCAGCAAAAAATACATTCGAGTCAGATTTTTACAAATTGATGAATAACAGCTGCTTCGGCAAATTTATGGAAAACGTGCGCAACAGAATCGATTTAAAAATAGTAACAAATGAAAAATCATTATTTCGTCAAGTCAATAAACCAAATTTTAAAGGCAGGATTATATTTGCAGATAATGTTACAGCGGTTCAGCTGGAAAAAGAAAGCATTATTTTTGATAAACCCTTGTACGTGGGATTTGCAGTGTTGGACTTGAGCAAAGTTTTGATGTATCATTACCACTACAATGTGTTTTTGAAAAAATATGGTGTAGAAAATGTTACTTTATGTTATACCGACACCGATTCATTTTTATACAATATTAGGACTGAAGATATTTATTCCGATATTTCTGGAGAGTTAAATAAATATTTTGATACAAGCAATTTTCCCACTTCTCATTTCTGTTATTCTGAAAAAAATAAAAAAGTCGTAGGTTTGTTGAAAGATGAAACTTTTGGAGATCCTATAGTAGAGTTTGTCGGATTGAGGCCCAAAATGTATTCGTACATAACAAAGAATGATATAACGGTTAAAAAGTCAAAGGGAATAAAAAAATCGGCAGTTAACGATTTTACTTTTAGCGATTACCTAAACACATTTAAAGACAGCAAAAGTCTATATTCTTCATTTTATACAATTCAATCTAAAAAGCATAACGTTCAAACCACACTGATAAATAAAAAGTCATTATGCTCATTTGATAATAAAAGATATACATTACACGATGAAACCACTCTCCCTTATGGCCACTATAGCCTCAATGAAACAACGAATCTAACATTGTAAATGTATAAGAACCAATTAATGATTGTATACTAGTATTATTATTGTTTACTTAAATTTATATTTAGTTAGTAAAGACCTGTAATTAGAGTACTAGATTTATTTCAAGAATGTCTACTTGTAGTATTATTATTGTTTACTTAAATGAGAAAATTAGAGTACAAGAAAAGTAACAAAAAATATGTTTAAGAATATGATGTATAAAATAAATGTTTTGTACAACTGTATTTTTTTTTCTTTCACATATCCTTTTCCAGCTCCTTCAAAAAAATTTCCTATATATTACTAAAGTTCAGGAGGAACACATACGTCATCCAAGCTCATAAAAAGCTAAATAATCTAAATCAATGAAACGTCATCCAATAGCCTATCTCAAAAGCAAGCCTAATCCCATTCGTAAAAGCAACTCCCGTCTCAGTCATAATCTCAAAAGCATCCCATTCATAACTCATTCATAAAGACAAATTACGTCACACTACCATTCAGTTCATCCATTCATAAGATGACGTCACACGCCCATTCAACTATTCCATTCATAAAATGACCAACATCCATTCAGAAAAAACCGTGACCTAGTTTCTACTGCGCTGTTGCCACATCTCATCTGCGACGTTGCCAAATCTTAATTTGCACACCTGGACCTACCTCAAGGTCAACACCCCCTCGCCCTGCCTTACACCCCTCCCACCCTCAAGGTCATCTCAAGGTCACGACCACGACCCTGCTACAGCAGACAATGACCTCAAGGTCACGGCTCCGGCTCAACCCGCCTATTTGTACTACTGTGGTTCATTCATAACTCTTATCCCATTCACAAAGACAAATTACGTCACGCTCCCATTCAGTTCATCCATTCATAAGATGACGTCACACGCCCATTCAACTATTCCATTCATAATATAACGTCACATGCGTCATCCATTCAGAACAAACCATGACCTAGTTTCTACTGCGCTGTTGCCACATCTCATCTGCGACGTTGCCAAATCTTAATTTGCACACCTGGACCTACCTCAAGGTCAACACCCCCTCGCCCTGCCTTACACCCCTCCCACCCTCAAGGTCATCTCAAGGTCACGACCACGACCCTGCTACAGCAGACAATGACCTCAAGGTCACGGCTCCGGCTCAACCCGCCTATTTGTACTACTGTGGTTCATTCATAACTCTTATCCCATTCACAAAGACAAATTACGTCACGCTCCCATTCAGTTCATCCATTCATAAGATGACGTCACACGCCCATTCAACTATTCCATTCATAATATAACGTCACATGCGTCATCCATTCAGAACAAACCATGACCTAGTTTCTACTGCGCTGTTGCCACATCTCATCTGCGACGTTGCCAAATCTTAATTTGCACACCTGGACCTACCTCAAGGTCAACACCCCCTCGCCCTGCCTTACACCCCTCCCACCCTCAAGGTCATCTCAAGGTCACGACCACGACCCTGCTACAGCAGACAATGACCTCAAGGTCACGGCTCCGGCTCAACCCGCCTATTTGTACTACTCCTTACAGGAAACCTTTGTGTTCTGCTTGTGTTTAATATTAAAATAATTTAACAACTTCTGTAAGTAGAATATTTCTTTTATGTAATACTCCATAAAAAATCTTTGGGCATTGTATATAATTAAATATATATGCGCAGGTCATCAAGACGCGTAGAAATGATAACGAAGTATATATCTCAATGATCGACTACCAAGCGTAACCCAATAACTTAACATGTATTCATATTTAGGTGGAGCGTGTATGAAACACATGTATCATGGAAACATGTATTCCTATCAGCCAACTTGGGGTGTCTCTACGGTACATATCCAAACCCCCCACCAAATTCAAGGTCAAGTGACGTTGCCCTTAAGCCGTACTCTCGAATGACGGAGCCACGAGACGCCTGGCACGACCTTTGCCTCAAATATTCAGTGTGCGTTCCTTTCCCGGGCAGTCCACTTTCTATTTGTATTCTAATTTCAGCCTACTTTATAACTGCCTACTGTATTCTGTCATTTGTTTATGAGCCCCCCCCCCCCGAAGAAGAGTGTCTGTTACAGTTGTGCCAATAAGTACTCTCCGTGGACTACTTCCGAAATATAACAATAACAATCTGTTCTCAATTCGCCAGGAGTTCTCAATTCGGTTTTAGTCATCTGGATGGGGAGGTGTGGACGCTAATTTAGCGAAAGGGGTGAATTAAGCAACAGCATGCTAATAATAATAATAATAATAATACGAAGGGTTAACGTGAATCATGACCGTAACATAGATGAGAAGATAGAGATGGAGTAGGGATGGCGCGTAGGTAACTAATTAATTAATTAACTACTCCAAACTCCTCATCAGCCATTTTTATTAAATATTAATCACTATTCTATTATTTTATTGAAACGAGAAAGATCAATTTTAAAGTGCTTAAGGGACAGCTCGCGCTCAGAGCTTACACCCCTCGGCTTAACTTCAATATGCGACTAATAAACTTCTTTTGCACCAGATCATATAATAACAGAAAGTTATTATTATCAAGAATCAATCATATATAAAGTATATATATATATATATATATATATATAAAGTAAATAATATTCATATTGTTACAACATAAAATAAAACAAAAAATCTGGAGTGCATTCTCGGCTTTTTAGGGTCTCGAGAGATTTCAAACAATGATAATACCTGCCATAAAATTTATTAAAAATATCAAGATGTTTTAGTTAATTTAGCTCTTTAATTTTATGACTTCGTTTATTTATTTTTTTAAAACCTGGTTGTTTCATAATCCGTCTTTCTTTTATTTCGTTGCTAAAGTTATAAATATACGACTATATCTCAATACTTAATATTTTAATATTAATTCTTTGTAATTATTATATGAAAAAACGAAAAAAAGTAAAAACCTAAATATATGTATTTAAATAAATTATAACGCATTCATTCTGTGCTGTTAGTGTCTTTCATCATATGCATATACGCTCTCCTTGTACCTACCGATCCCTTTCGTTGGACACATATATGCCTTTGCTTAAATTATGGTAATAAATCTTAACTTTAAGTGTTAATATTTATTACCCGGAAACCACCAAAATGTTTAGCATAATAAAATAGAAAACGGCGTAGCTCAGCGGTAGAGCGCTATGCTGCGAATCCGAATTTAGTGACAAATAAATTATTTAAATATCCGGCAGGCGAGGAACCTAGCTAGGAACAGGGAAGAGTGGCGGTCCTGGTTAAACGTTCCCCTACGCTGAAAGGCACCACAAGGGTGACGCGAAAGAATAAATAGAAGAATAAATTATTTAATATGAGGCGTTGAAATGCAAAAAGGGATAAATCCGTATTTAATCATTTTTAATTTTGTTGATGTTTTTTTACAAATTTAGCGTCCTCTAGGCGTTGGTACATGGTTCACCATTCTAAACAAGCCCAAGTCAATCTAAATTTTCTAAAAAAAAATTATCTCAGATAAATAATCATTTCATAATAACCTGAATTATGCATATGTTTGTGCTTCCTGATTTTTTTTCAAATTTGGATTTACCCCCTTGTGCATCTCAACGCCTCATATGTTAACATACGGGCTCTATGGGATCTGCAGGTATCTGCAATACACCCGGCGTCTATAAAGAAGGCACCGTTAATATGGGTAAAAAAAAACTGAAAAAAATCTCGCACGACTCTTACCTGCGCAACTGTTATCTTCAAAACAGTACATTCTCTACCGTGTTCTGAACATACTAACTTTCATAGGTTGTAGAGGTACAGTTTTAGTTTTTTTTTTTTTGTATTTGTAATAACAATAAAATATGCATTCTTTCATATTTATGAAATCTTATGTCATGATTTTGATGATTGCACAAATCGGTGGTCTACGACCCTTGATATTGTAATTGGAAATATTCTTTTCATAACGATGTTTAAAAATTACTGAGAATAAAATCCTCCATTGAACTCCGTTAGGCACGTATTTCTTCCAATAAAGCCAAAATCTTCAAGGTTATATCTAATATTAGTCTCACCCCAAAGAAATACCGAGGTTTGATGGATTACACGTTGCAACGCGTGTTGGGCCCTAGGTGTTCTACCTCTGAATAAACACCTACCACTTAAATGGATTAAATTTTGTATTTTAAGAGACGATTTACAATTTTTTTTTTCTGTATATATCAATGGATTGAAACGTCAGTTTTCAATGAATAGTTCATATCTATTTAAAAAAGAATTTCTTCGTCCCCCCACCAAGATCATTTTCTTCCCCATTTGTATAAAGTCAACTATTATTATTAGAACCTCGCTTGGGTTCTGGTACTAATAAAAATTTCTCAGAAGCCAAGACCAATCGGACTGAGAGATGCCTAGCTTTGTAGCTACCCTTCACCCCCTTCAATTAGAATGTAAAGCACTAATTCGGAAGAGGACATTTGAGCTTGGCCCTGGAGGACACAAGGAACTTCAAGAACTGAGATTCAAAGACTATCTAAAATTTCTCAGAAGTCTAGGCCTAGGTTAGGGATCTTTAGGACTCAAGCACAGTGGGCCTTTTTAGGCCGAAGTGCATGGTAATAAACAAGAGTCACACATAAATAATAATAATAAATTATTATTCAAGCTAAAAAAATATTTTTATTAAGTTTATTTAAGTTAATAATTATAGCTATATACATTACGGTATAATTTACAGCGATTCCGATTCAGATCCTAAAAGAATGGAGACGTTGTAAGGTACGTTCCCATGACCGCATCATCGGTCAAAGGTATTCTTCACCTCCCAGGTGTCCCCGGGCAGGGGTCATTGGCCAAAAGTCACTTTTGAGAAGACCATATACTTTTTTGCACTCACCATTACGCCAAAGGCCGACCGGCTCGTACCCGATTTCCGGGGCGACGTCGGAAAAAACAAGCGCTAACCTGAGCAAGTCATGAGACCATTGTATCTCCTCTACCTGAGCTGTCACAATATTGGCGCTGGTTTAGAGGCCCTTGTAAATCTTACAGGTGGGATCGATGCACTCCCAGAAGGGGTTGGGACCCACCATTTCTAATTCTTCTTAGTACAACAAACAAACAAGGAACCGGCCATTGTTGCTGTGACAATTGCATAAATTCATTCGAAACACTTCCTGCAAATAAATAAGACCCACGACCACGACAAACAGAGGTTTGAGGTCTCGAGGTAATGGGAAACCAGTGAAGATTCTAAATTGGTAAAACCCTTATTGTTAACAGGCTTACCAGCCAATTAAAGTCTATCTGCTGGTTTCAACCCTAATATGCAGTGAACAATTCAAGTTTCGAACTAAAAATAAATAATAATTTAAACAACATTCGACGGAGAAAGTAGTTAGAATAACATGGTCTTTAGATGGCCGAAACGCAGAAGCAGAAGAAGAAGAATTTAAAAAATAAAGTAGAAATTGATTTTGAATAAGTTTAAAATAACAATCAACCGAGAACAACACATCGTAGAGTGCATGATGTTAACTGTTGTACATATTTTATTTACTGATATTGGTAAATGTCGTCGTTATGAAAATATTTTAAGAAGCACTCTAGACTTCTTACGACAAATTGAATTTTTTTGTTCATAGCTCTATTCTTATTTTAAACTTATTGAAAATTATTTTCTAATGTTTGTTTTAGTTATTAAATTAAACCGTATTTTTTTAATTATTATTCATTTTCTACATCTTAGTTGGGCTAGGAAGCAGAGTGGCTCAGTGGTACAGCACTGAGTTGCCATGCCGAAAAAACTGGTTCAAAATCTGCAACTGGCATGACTTTTATTTAGTCTGTTAGCGGCCGGAGATGGATCATATGACCTGATGGATCTAGGCCGCTCCTTGGGCTCACCCACTCTCTATAAAGTGGGTACCCAAAATAACTGGGAAAATCTGGCGGTGGAACATGATCTAGGACAAATCACCTCCTTGCACGACCGTTGTCCTTGACAGTCTCTACCATGTACTGAACCCCAGAGGCGTTCACGGGTTGTAGTGGTACAGGCATTTTTTAGTTGGGTCTGCTGCAAAAGCATGATTTTTATTTTTTTAAACTATCATTTGTTTTTATCGCAAAATATACAAAACTCCCAGTTGATACCACCAATAGTCATAAGCTTGTCTCAATGATTAAACCGTGGTAAACGCCTTACTGCCGTGTCTTCGGATATCAAAAATCGCTAATCCTGAAGACCCTGGTCAGGATAACGAGACAAACGTATTAAAATATTGTATCGTCATTGGTTCTTGAGACGAGTGAAAAGTTATGATGTTTTAGCCAAGATAAGGCATACTAAACTTTTTATAAAGGATCCCAATGATAATCTTTCTGACAAAATCAAGAAGCCGCTCACATGTCGAGAACCGATCTCAAAAGTATGGTTGAAACCATCACTGGGCACTGTAAACTCAGGAAACACATGCATCGCTTGGGCATTGAACAGGAATCTCGGTGCAGATGGTGCACGGAGGAGGACGAAATCCCCTGGCACGTTCTCTTTGAATGTATAGCACTAAGTCGAAAGAGGACATTTGACCTTGGTCCTGGAGAACACAAGGAACTCCAAGAACTGAGATTTAAAGACTATCTAAAATTTCTCAGAGGTCTAGACCTATGTTAGAGATCTTTAGGACTCAAGCACAATGGGCCTCTTCAGGCCGACGTGCATGGTAATCAAGAGTCAAACCCAAATAATACGATGTTTTAAAGTAGCTGAGAAACGAGTTCAAAGATTCATTACTTACATACGTATAGGTTTAGCTAATAAAAGAGTGTTAATATCATACTTCATGTATACTGTTCAATAAGGATTATTTCTGTTCCATAGGCGTAACGAGGGGGGTAATTGGGGATGTAACCTCCCCCCCCATTGCTTAGAAGAAATTAATTTATAACTTCCAAAATAACATTTATAAAAAATTGTAATATATTTATTTAATTTGAATTTACATAATTATAGTATAATACATATTATACCAATATTATGAGAAATCTTTTTTGAAGGGAGTAATATGTTGGAGTGGTTGGCTGGTGGGGGTTAAACCCCTCCCCCATGAGTTAACTCTAGTTACACCAATGTTCTGTTCTATCTTTGATTGTAGATATAAATCTATAACGAATTTATAGATTCGTTATAGATTTATAACGAATTCTAGTTTAAAGAATAGTTCACTGATAAGATAATTTATGCACAGTACAAAAACTAAATATATTAATAAAACAATTCTCAGCACTAATACACTATTTAACTTGTTAAAATGGGGGGCACTGACTCTTCAATCAACCAATGGCTGCTACTGATAAATCTGTATATTTTTTTATTAAAGTTTAGAGATAAATAAATTCAAACAGAATAAAAAACTTATAACAACTGAAAGACGCTACAAGTTAAGTTTGCCGAATATTAAATTCTTCTTTAAAACTCTCAAATTATAATTTTCATAGAAATAAATAAAAAGAAACTTCTCCTTCGAAAAAATATTAATTTAAAATTTTCAAAGCAGTCTTGTTGTTATTATTATTATGTTTGTTCAATAATTTCTCTAGTTTTTTTTTTACTTAACAATATTTTTTCTCCAATACAAAGCCATACTAAAAAAAGTAGTCCAACAAAACCTGATCCACAAATTTATGTTTACCAATTCCTTTAAAAATTATATTCCTATATGGGTTAAAGTAGTAAAGGTTTTTGTTTAATATTTAGACTAAAATCGCCTAACATAATATATCACGTCTATTTTTTTCCTTCTTGTTGAGGTATTCCAGAAGGTTACTTATGAAACAAATTAATGATAATTTGGCTTCAGATAGATAAAAATCCTTTGGGGAAATTTGATATGATGTTTCGTATAGTCCATGAAGGACCTAGAGTAAACTGACTAAACATTTCTGTGGCCTGAAATTTGGGTCTTGTTGGACCGAACCAAACCCTCAATAAGTCACGGAGGTAACATATAGAAAACAAACACGCATTCTCATAAGAAAAACTATAATGCTTCTAGAGAGACAAGAAAGATATAATAGAGCGGAACGTAGGGCAGTAGGGCAAGGAGGTCACCTAGGGTCATATATCACCAGGACAGGCCCTTTCCTGGAACACACCTTCCAGGATCTGGAGTCCGTCGTACATCAACATTAGTGGGAGGATAACATATGAAGGTGTGTGACCGAATGGTGAAAAAATGGCTCAACATTTATTGTTATTAAGGATATTAGAACCAACTAATATAAACAAGTTGGAAAATTAATACATCTAATAAAATCATAAAAATAAATAAATACATATCTAATAAAATATATATTTTATTACACATAAAGCGAGCCAGGTTAGCTGAGTTGGGAGAGCACCACGCTAGAGACATGGGCGACACGGGTTCGAATCCCGTTCCTAGACATGTCTTTTCTTTTCAAATAAAAATATTTAAAAAATATATATTTCCTTTTTCATTTTAAATCGCTTAAAAAGAGGTATTGAACTCAATGTTTCTTGCCAGCACTTCATTAATAAAATGTTTCTCTCTACTGTAATTGTTTTAAACAATTAAAGCTTGATAGTGGAAGAGTATGTTAGGTGATATAATAAGAAAAATAAACATTTTTACCTTGGAGAATTTTTTTTTACAATTCTCATCCATATTTAGTTATTCTCATACGTCATGATATAACTTAAAGATTATTCCTATAATTAAAATTGACTATCTGGCCTATCTGCTCGGGACAATATCGGGACGATAAACCGCAAGACCTATCTTAAACGACAGTTGAGCACAAGTTTTCGACAATGCGACGGTTCACTTAGTACGCTTTTTTATTCTCAATATAATTAGTTATATAGTTTTTATGGTTTTATTTACCAGTGGTATCTTTTTCTCAGTTGTTTATAAGTAAGTAATGTTTTCATCGTTAATTGGAAATTAATATCAGCACTTAATAGCATATTTTACTGTTTTCTGTTCTTATTTTTAATGGGGTTTGAAGGAAAAAAGAACAAAAGCTCAAATAGATTTATGTTTTGAACATTTTCGGCCTGTTTACACTTAAATCTTGTGAGTAGTGGCACTAATAAAGTGCATTACAAAATTTTAATTCGAAACCACCTTGTTTATCACTTTATTTTTAATAAAAAATTAAATTTTTCAAACCTAAATTAGGTTTTTATTTTCAGGCTTGAAAATGGAGCGAGAATTAACTCGCTTACAATTGTTTGAGCTTAAAATTCCAAAAGTGAATTACCATTGATAAAAAATACAAGAAACTTCATTGGTATTTTTACGAATTCTAACCCAAATATATACTCAGGTAAATTAGAGGTGTTTTTTTTATTTTCAAATAAATTAATAACAACTGTCCAGATGGTTATGTTTATTATCATTCTTTATCATTGTGTTTGAGAAAGAGAATTATACTCCGAATATTGCACTAAATGATTTTGAATAACTACAGTAGGCTATATACATTTATTTGTATAATATTATTTATATAAATACTATTCATACAAATATACATGTACATGAAAAAGGATGCTATAAACAACCTACCCTGAGCTTTTTATCAAGGAAATTGAAGTTAAATAAAAATAATATTATTAATCACAACTTTTTTAATCTCTTTAGCTGTAAAACTCTGTTGAGGCTTAAAAATGTCCTTAAATATATAAACAAGCATAAATAAACTTATTTTACCTCTTAAATAACAGGTTTCAAAAGATTAATATTTTTGGCCAGGTTTTAAGGGCTAATACTCCACTGTGTGTAGGCTGGGTCAAAAAGTACTGTCCCGACTATACACTGAGCCCCCTGTACGTCCTTAGTACGTAGGACAATGTTTTTTATATAGATACAATTTTATAAATTATAAAAAAATTCATTTTTTTCACAGTATCTCAAACCAGTTTCTACATTATTAAATACTAGCCCATGCCCGCGGCTTCGCTCGCGTGGAATTTGGTCTGCGACATAAAAGTTTCGTGAAAGATCAGTTAAAACAAATAATTTAATTATTTTTAAAAAATATAAGTTATTCGTACATCCAAAATTTCAGATGTCTAACATCAAAACTGACGGACACTATACAACCTTTGAACCCATATTGTATTAAAGAGGAAACCCTTGGGGAGGAACTATCCAAATTTCTTTCTTAAACTATACAAAGAACCTATCTACAAATTTCAACATGCTCTAAGTTCTAAGTTCCTGATTTGCGTTTAATAATGTACTATAACGGTGGGAGGGGGAGGAGTTGCGTACCATCACATAAATCTGCCCTTGCTGTAGCCTATGATGTATAACCTATATTGCTGTCAAGTTTCATCGAAATCCGTCCTGTAGTTTCTGCGTGAAAGAGAGACAAACATACAAACTTTCACATTTATAATATTAGTAAGATTAGTAGGATATCAAAACGAATAGTTTCACTCATGTTCTTTCTGTTATTTTAACAACTATTGTCATGTGATTTGCGTTTAATTATGTCATATAATGGATTCTCCACAATACCTAAAAACCAGTCGGCGGAGGGGAGGGGGGGGGGGGCACGGGCTCCTGTGCGCCTCCTATATCCACGCTTGCTATAGCCTATGTGTTATTCTGATGTATAACCTTTATTACTGTAAAGTTTTATTCAAATCCGTTCATTAGTTTTTGCGTGAAAGAGAGACAAACATACAAACTTTCACATTTATAATATTAGTAAGATTTCTAAGTTCTCAATAACCCTCAAAATTTAAATGGACGAACACTTGACTAGGTGATCTGCAACACAAAAACAATCGAATGGCGACCTCATTCAGAACAAAACTAAAGAGAATACTTGTCGTAGCAATAGATTCCATCCAGTCGTAAATTCACTGAACGTTACCTCAGCAGGTACTTGGACCAACCGAAGGTGACAGCTCCACTATTTGTCCAAGCTCTGTACTATTGTGTCCGGAGATATCTGATGTATTCGTGTCAGATCAGGTCATCGAGGTATTGTTTGTTGTGCAAGAACTAAGTTTTGGAAATGCGGTACTCTACTGCTCTGGCACTTGAGGCACGGCATGTCTTATTCAAGCAGCTTTATGGTTGTATATGTATGTATGAATATTGTCGTTCCAAATTCAAAGTTGCATCACTGAAAATGTATACATTTGAGAACATTGTGTTCAAGTTATGATGTAGAAGCAATTAACAATATTTTACAATTGAAATTGGTCTTACTGCCGATCCTTAATTAGTGAATAAGTGATTGGTTCGAAATTTATATCTCTTATTCACCAAATACTACTATTATTATCATTCTATCCAGTTTAGTATTTTCGGCATAATTAAGTGAAAATATAAAGCTACTGGTGAAATTCAGCATGAATATCTGCAAATATTCTGTAAACACCAATCAAAAGTGACTTTGGAACAACCAAACATAAATAGGAATATGGACAGATATACAGATACATAGCCTGAAAATTAACGTATTTTTTAATTATTTTAATAGACATATTGATAAAAATATGTGCAGATTATGATGATGAACAGTGAGGCAGATTATTAACAATTTTCACGTTTTGATTTTTTATGATCGTTCTGGAAGCTCTCCTGGTCACTTTGAACATGTTTGCATCAATAGTTATCTTGTCATGTTTTTTTGTTAAGACTTTTATGTGATGTGTTGATTCCACAGGGGAACCTCAAGCTAAGGAGTGCTTTGGATAAGGTGGACTTTGAATAGGCTCACGATTCCATGTGATTGCTGAAACATTAAAAGTGTATGTCTGCTTGGAAGTTACTGCGTATGTTTGTATGAATGGATGTCGCAGTTTTCAAACGAGGCAGAACAACCTTCTAAGTTGTAAGTAATTCAATATTCGGTTTTTATCAGTGTGTATATTAATTTTTAAAAATGATATCATTACTTGGTCTAGTTTACCCATTAAATCAAGTGCAAGATAGAGATGGACTACTTAAAAACTCCATAAAATATTCTAAAACAATCAAAATGAAAAGAGGCAAAAATCCCAAGAGTCCCAAAATTTAATGTTGAGGATGAAGTGTAAATCGCGTACGGCAGGAAGTTGAAAAGGATGACTAATCAAGTGAGAAATGGGACATTTAAGATGATACCATCATCAACGTATAAAGTTGATTGTGGGAAAAAAGAAAATAGTGTGAAATTACTTTCACTGCAGGGATTATCGATTTTCCTGTCCGGAAAAGTGTACCTACTTATGTGAGGATATGTGAATTCCAGTTTAGTTAGGTTAAAATTTGCCATAGTTTCAGTCTGGTTCTGAACCTCAAGTTTTGGCTGCATGAAGCATTTCTTGAAGAAAGTTTGTCTAGCACGACACATTGCCGCCTTTTTCCTCATTGTTTAATATTCCTCATGTATTTATGTTTTATTCCTGAACCTGGTAGCGTAACGCATTGCTTGACTAAAAAAGAAAAAATGTATAAAAGTAAAGATTTGAAATTAGGATCTATCCTCTTTGGTGTGAGGTTGCTGCTTCGGTTTTAGTCACAACTAGTTTTAAGTTTTCATTTGTTTCCTTTTTAATATTCTCGAAAATAAAAATCATCCTGAGCTTTGGTAAGGAAAAAGAGTGTAGTCATCGGAAACGTTTACATTTCGGTATTCATTTCACCAAGAAATGAACGTTTCAACGAGCATATATCATAATCTATTCTTCGAAATGTTAGTTGAAACGCTTATTTCTTGTCGAAATATACACATTTCATATAATTAGACGTTTTTTCATACTAAAACTCAAGATTATTTTAATTTTTGATAATATTAAAAATTAAACGATTGAAAAGTTTAAACTTGTTGTGACTCATCTGGAAGCGACATCCTGCGGAACTGATAAAAACAAATTTAGAGAAAGGTGTCCAGGGCACATCCATATAGGTCGGGTCGAAGGTTTTCCATCCCCTCAAAATAATTACAGGTTTGAAACAAGTGTTTATTCCCGCCTTGGGTTCAAGATTAATGTTGTTCGCGCCTGCGCACAGTTTCCGACAGACCGGTTCCTTCAAGCTAATGATGTAGAATTAGCGATGTCGGAGATATCCCCGCACGGCGGTGACGAAGAAGTGACTCCCCTAACCCGGAGGAAGTCGAAGATAATTGTGCGTTCCTCCGTAAAGAGAAAAAAAAACATCTGTAGCTTTCTCTTTTTGTCCTCAGCCTTCCTTCCATGCTCCATTTCCTCCTCCTCCGTTTTGACTATTAAACAGCCTAATTGCACGCAAGAAAAGGTTAACCGAAATGTTAACCATCCCGAAGTGGTATCGGAATGGAACAGAACGTGGACGGGGAGATAACAAAGATGAGCAAGATCCGAATGTGTACGAATTCCTGACTCTCACGATGTCGACCCCCGTTACATACCAAAATATTTTGAGAATTCCATTTCTGTAATATAATGTTGAATTAAATAATCCTAATTCCCATTCATTGTTTTAGGCATATTAATATTTGTGTTTTTCATTTTTAAAAAATAATCACTAAGTTAGTTGGCCATGAGTCCTAAATCTGGAAGATCGCTGGCAGGTGGTAATGATAGAGATTATATCCCTCATTCAGAATTATATTTTCTCTCTTAATTGCTAAACTCATAACTGTCAGTGGTTACTGATAATCAGTGGCAAATGAACAATGAACAAATAAATAAAAATAAAATAAACATAAAAGAACGGAGAAATTTACCCAGTGGAATTTCTCCAGTCTTTGTATAACTTAGTGTTAGAAAATGGAATCTGAAAGAATTAGGAAACATTTTTTTTAATCTATCTGAAAATTAATAATAGCTAGATCCTTGCACCACTTATTTTTAAGCAAGTTTTTTCACAGTACAGCATACTTATCGTCACTGTCAAAACGATTCGGCCTATGTTCACTTAGGAAGATTTTACAGGAGAGAAAAAAAACCCGCGCCGAATGTAGACTTGGCATTTTTTTTCAGAAATATTGTAGAGAAGTATCATTAAATCATACTCTGTCATGTTGCTTACCTTAATACGTGCCTTCCTTCTCGCCATTTTTGCGATGTATACACTAGGAAGAATGCTCATTGAACAATACTTTAATTAGGATCTTGTTGACTTAAGTCAATATATTATTTATAATTTATTTTTATTAATTATTATTTCGATAGTGATTATTTTTAAATATTTTTGTTTTAAAAAGAAAAGATTTGTCCTGGCCGTGATTCGAACCCGGATGGTCTTCCCCGTGTATACATCTCAAAAATTGTGAAAACACGGGGATACAGGATCGGTGAAGAGAACGGATTTGTCTGGCTTGGATACGACCCCTGGTAGCTCAGTGGTTTAGAGCACTGCGTCGGAGATGCAGACGACTCGGGTTCGAATCCCGGCCAGCACAAATCTTTTCTCCTAAAAACAAAAATATTTAAAAATAATCACCATCAAAATAAAAATAAATTATAATTATAATAATTGTAGTCATTATTTCCTTTCCTCATAATCTTAGCTATGTTAAAAAGCATAAAAGCCTCCCTAGATAAATATTATGTTTATTGTAAAATGTTTTTTTTAAATTGTATTGTTATGTAGGAGAATAACTGAACGTTCAATTTTAAGATCTTTTGAATTATCATGCTGGAGGCAGTTTAATGTAGCGATATTTTTCATAACTTTATCTTAGCTATAAAAACACTATTCTAGGTTACAATTAAGACTGAAATTGTTACTTTTATTTTACTTTCCAAGTGGTAGTTCCATTTGTGGTTTTCCCGACATGGTTGGCCGATCATTGAAACTGGAGCAAAGGCTAGAGTCATCCGAGTCCAACCTATCCACAGTCCACAACTTGTCATTTAGTCCACAACGAAAGCTTGACGTTTATTGAAAGTGTCCATAATGGAGGTTTAAATGTTTCAACTTAATAATACAGTTCACCTATTTGTTTAAAGAAAAATATTAAGATTACAAAAATGTAAACATTTTTCTCAGAAAAAAATAACATTGGTATTTGACAAGGAATCTAAAATATAGGATTCTTAATTGATACTGACCAACTCTGATTAATTAATTATGTAGCTAAAGTGGAATAAGTGTCAAATAATATTTTTATTTTATTTTCAATCCTCAATCATTCAAAAAGGGGGTCAATATTAGTTTAAACTTCTACGAAAAAAAAAATATGAGAAACTAATAATTTTAACTTTATTTTTTAATTTTCGAATTAGAGACTTGGAAATATATGAAATTGTTTATAGGAAGCGTAATGACAACAAATATTCTTTTATTATTTATTTTATTATTACAGCAAATCGCTCCTTCAAAAGAACAATGTAACTCAAAATTGGCATTTTTGAATTAACCATTGAGTAACAATTGTAATAGTGAAGCTTTTTAATTCAGGAACGACATATCTGATTTTCTAAAATTTTATTTTTTTAATTAAGTTGTTTCATGTTTGAACTTGAAGTTTTATGGGAATAATAACATAACTTGAAATAAAAAAAAACATTTTTCTAATGTTTAATTAAAAAATGTTCAATACCATCATTACAATAGGAATGCTTTGCTGTTAATTTTTATTTTGATGAAACTTTCAAATACCTCTGTTGAAAAACTAGGTTTTTCGAGTTATGGCGTTGTTCTGTAAGGATTGAAATGTCTAATCTCCTAATATTTATAATATGGTTTATAAAATGATCTATATATTACTATTAAACATGAGCAAACAACATTAATTATCATAAATTAAAAAGTTTTATTAACTTTTGAGTTTGAAAAACCCGCCTAGAGAACGAGATAAGAGTGAAGCAACAATGCTGCACTCTGTGGAGGCGGGAATGAAACTTCCAACAGCTGCGACGAAATCCTTTTGTTATTGTTTGGTAACTCGGAGGTTTTAATTCTGTGTACACTAAAAACTGATTTGATAGTCAAAGCGAAACAAGAGTACCACTAAACTGCAATGGCACAGGAGCAGGCCCAGTCTGAAAAGGAGAAAATAGAGAGTGCTCGTGAAATGTTCCAAATTCTGATGGAAATCGCCACTCTTTTGGACACAGACCTGGACGCTCAAAGTTTGACTTATTGTATTCGCTTGTGCGAAAGCGGTGTCAACCCAGACGCCCTCGCTCAGATTTTCGTCTCATTGAAGAATACAGTGAACAGTTACAATCAGGAAAAATGACGAACAATCCCCAGAGCCCTCAGACCTCCAAGAAGATTCTAGCATTAACTCATCTTGACACCAACTGTCAATGTTTGCTCAGGAAGGTGATTGTTCAATATCAAGATAGTGCAGTGGTTGTGTGTCTAACATATTCTATTAACTTTCAGTCCTGACCTCTTATTATGAAAGATGGATTAAGTGATTCAAAATAACTTTATAAAAAAAAAAAATTGTATTTAAAATTCATATTTATGTGAATATTTAATAAGCATGACTTTTTAATATATATAATAATAGTAATATTTACTCTCACAATTAGCGCATTGTAAAGCTAGTTGAATTGTTACCATATCCTCTAATATCCATTATTGTTAAATATCACCTGATGATTACTCTTAGTGTCTATAAAGTCAAACCCAATATATTACCTATATCATAGTTTCTGTGATATTTAAAATTGTTAACTTTAGAGGTTGTTTATTAAATAAATAATGGTTTCAGTAAAGCAGGTTTGCCTAAATCTTTGTCCTATGCAACCTCATCCTCTTTGTTTCAGTTTGAGCCAAACTACCAATTTAATGTGATATTAAACTAAATTTAGGGTATCAGTTCCGCAGGTTATCACTTAGTGTTGAGACCAAACAAGTTTCAATTTTTGATTCATCCCCTTTCAATATTCACGGAAAAGTATTTGTGAGATTTAGAATGTATTAAAGAATGTAATTTGGGAAATATGTATATTTTGATAATCGTTTAGTACTTACTTCTCTTCTTAAATCAATGTTTGCTACACTCCTCTTCTCTCTATTCAATTTGTATTTATTTTTGTTATAAAAAGTGATTAATAATTAAGGGGTTTACTTATAAATAAATTTGTTTAATGTTTTTTAAATAAAATTTTCAAAAAAAAGTTTGATTTCAATACATCAAGTTTGGTATCTGTTCCATAGATTGTCACTAAGTTGAGTTACAAGTTTTAACTGTTTATTTGTTTAATTTCTAATATTTTCCAAAAATTCAAGTTATCGTAACAAAATGTAAATATGGGTAATGGTTAGATTTTGGTACTCATTTCATCAAGATATAAAAGTTTCAACTAACAAATAATTTCAAAGTATAGATGATATATATTTGTTCAAACATTCCTTTCTTGGTAATTGATTACCAAATTATACACATTTCCCATAATTAAATTCTCTTTTCCATACTAAAGCTCATGATAACTTTTATTTTTAGAAAATATTAAAAGGGAAACGAATGAAAAGTTAAAATTTGTGACTCAAGTCCTACTGACAACCTGCAGAAATATTACCCGTAGTGTCGGGAAATAATTGTGTATTTCATGGAGATGAGGCTTCTAATCAATTCAAAATATTTTTATGTAATTCTTATTAGAAGAAAATTTTAGGCTAGCATACATTTCAGCAATGAATCTATAACTTAAAGTTCACACTGATTCTTAGGCTACAAAAAGGAAGATATAATTATAAAATAACAATTAAAAAATAATTTATTTAAATGTTGATTTGCTAAATAAATAGAGATGGGCCCAGGTATTTATAAAATTTACACTAAAAGCCTTGAAAGAGTCGAGCATAAATAGTTCTTAGAAAGTTAAAATAAAGATAACATATTTTGTATCATTTTTCATTATTGTCGCCAATAAAAAATATTATTATCGCTAGTAGGAAGTCAAGGCCCAGGAAGGAAGAAAGTAAGTAATTTTATTGTTGAGAAAACCAATTAAAAGTTAGAACACTTTTTACAAAAATGTATAGAAAATTAAAAACAGATTTCTTCCCCACCGAAAATCACAAAATCCTTTCCTTGATCATAAGATGCCTAGATAAAAGTCTCACATTTATTTATTTTTAACTTTTCATAGCTTAATTCACAATTACCAGTGGTTACTAAAAATACACTTTGTATAGGCTTCATCTTCTTATTGATCACTACATAAGATCAATGCATTGATTCCGAATTTTTGAGATTATTAAAGAGAAATAAATGAAAAGTTTTAATAATATAAAATATTTATAGATTAAAATGGATTTAATTGTTCTTTAGAATTGTTATTAACGACAAAGGGAGCGGAGTGGCTCAGTAGTAGAGCACTGAGTTGCCATGCCGAAAATCCTGGTTCAAATCCCGCTGCAGGAAAGACTTATTATTATTATTTAGTCTGTTAGCAGCTGGAGATGGATCATGTAGGATCTAAGACCCTCCAGTTGCTCACACAGCCTCTATCATATGTTATACAAATAGGGTACCCAAAATAAGGGGGTAAAATCTGGTGGCTGAGCGAAATCCTTGCACAACCATTGTCCATGAAACAGTACTGTCTCTATCATATACTGAGCCCCAGACCGTTGCAGTGGTATAGTTTTTTTTCATTAATGCACACTTTAAAAAATTTAAAGCATACTAGTAATAAAACTTTAGAATTAATCTCTCTGCCACAGAAAATTATCTTATCCTTTTCATATAACCAATCTTAATAATTTAATAAAGAAAATACAAAGCTCTGATTTAAATTAACCTCATGAACTATAGTTGTTATCTTTTAATTTTACTATTTAGGTTCATAAAAGTAATTTTTAAATATTTTATTGTCTTAGAACATGTAAATGCAACTATAAATATAAATTGGTAAGTAATATTAGAAGTATATAAACAAATCATAGCATAAGTTTTAAAAAATATTAGCTATTTTAAAAATTACATGAAGTATTTTTGTAGTTCTACTACTTATATGAAGTGAAAAAAAAAATAATAAGCAGAATGGTATTGGTTTTAAAAGATGCCATAAGAATATACCACTTCCCAGCTATGGCTATAACTGATGTAAGTTTTAAAATTATCAATGTTAAGACCATGGAAAAATTCCAACGAAAAGCCCTTAGTCTCCAAACTAAAACAGAAATAGAAATTATCTGTCCAATATTTCGCCCATTCAGGCATCCATAATTTCTATTTCTGTTTTAGTTTGGAGACTAAGGGCTTTTCGTTGGAATTTTTCCACGGTCTTAACATTTATGTAAGGTCTCTTTTTATTTTTCAATATTTTAAAATTATCCGTAAGAGCGCAGCACCTCCCGGCCCATTAAAAGAAAACGGCTATTAGACATAAACGATGTATAAGTTCCAAAGTTAACCGCGAGAGCGCAGCACCTCCCGGCACATTAAATATTCAAGAGTCCAGCACTATAGAACACGGCTACGAAATAGTTTTAGAACTTTCCGTAAGAGCGCAGCACCTCCCGACACATCAAATATTAGTTCGTAAAACTTTCAATAGGTGGCAGCACTATCGCGGTAAAAGCCCGGAAAAGTGAGCTCCTGCTAGCTCCTACTCTCCTAATACCAAACGCAGAATTTCTCGTCAAAATTGTCAGGTGCTGGAGAGCCCGGCGGAAAAGTTGAGCTCCTTTTACCTCCTACTCTCCTGATACAAAATAAAGATTTCAAACCCGAATATTTCGTCTTTCGCATTCTTCTTTAAAACAATTTCTTATATGCATTCCTCACGTTCCATTGTTGTTTTCTCAATATATTTAAGCTAAAATTTAATAAATATTAACATTTTCATGGCTCTCTCATTCTGAATAATTAATATTTTCGTTATTTTCACAATTTATACATTGCATTATTTCTTCCTGAATATAATTTCGAAACAGTAAAATCTCCACTTTTCTCAAACATTTAGAAAATATAGAGTTTAAGCTAAACTTGGAACTAGGATTTTTGCTAGGAGGGGTAAGCTTAATTTTTTCACTTCTTTAAAACCCTCTCCTTTAAAAATTAAAATATTTCAAGTACTATGAAATAAATAAAAAAGGAATCAAGTCTATTTATCATTTACAGTACTTAGAGTAAAAAATAAATAAGGATCGGGGATAGATGAAATTCCAACAAATAAATCAATAAAACAATTTATTAATTTCAAATTTATAATATGTACATTATAGTATTGCATATTTTAAAAAATATACTCTTTATTTATAATTTACAATGAAAAATAAAATTACAAATCAGAATAATATATATATATATATATATATATATATATATATATATATATATATATATATATATATATATATATATATATATATATATATATATATATATATATATATATATATATATATATATATATATATATAATAAATTATTTTCTAATTAAAGAAGTAATTAAAAAAAAGAAATAACATTATCTCATGTGGATTTTAACAATCCTATTTTAAATAAGTCTCAACATAATAAGCATGAAAGAACAATTTTTAATTAAATGGAATAAACTATGTATTACAAAATTTAACTTTAATATGTTATTATAAACATTTATTAGCGTTGTTGGATTCTGGTGTCTGGTTGCTCTTCAAAATGCAGAATACTATCCAGTTTTGGAAGAATACTTCATTTCAGTCACACACTGACAATTGTTCATGAAGATGTGTGAAAGGTCCTATAAAAATACATCATTAAAACAAATTATATCTTTTAATTATAAAATTATTAGGAGCTAAATATTTTATATGAGCAGTTGATAAGTCAAAGGGGTAAAAGTGATTTAATAATTTTGCGAAAAGTCATTCTAAAGTTAAAAGAAATTTTAAAAAAATGTTTAATTTAATTTATACTACTATAATATTGATAAAGCTTGAATATTGACAACATTTATTTTTTAAAATATTTTATATGAATTCACTATGCTATATGAAGTATAATTAACGTTTTTTTTATCAAATAAATGCAAAAACTCTAAAAGTACATAAAGTAATGTTAAGATCATTAGTGGAAAAATTCCAATTAAGAAGCCGTAGATTTCTAAAGGAACAAAAAAAAAAAAAAAATATATATATATATATATATATATATATATATATATATATATCTGTCTAGGAGCGTTTATTTTGTTTTTCTTGTAAAATAAGTGTTTTTAGCTAATGTGGTTTTACATTACGGCCCTCAATTTTATTTTTCTTAAAATAATAACTCTATGACATATTTACTTTTTCAAAAAATCACATGTTGTATAGGCAAATACATCATTTCTGCCATGTATCTCTTGATCAGGCTATATATCTATTGATGCTGTAGTCTAAGCACCGGATTAGAATTGGCTCCAAATTTTGTGAGATCCTCACAGATGACTTCCCCAACTACAATTTGAAAATGGAGATAACATTACAGCCAAGAGTTGCAGGATGATCCATCGACATATGAAATGCCTTCTAAACATTTGAAATAAAAGTATAATCATAATTATTACACAGGCAGTCGCTTCGAGTTGATTCACAACAAATCTTTACTTTTCATTAATTTACCTTTTAATATTAAAATAAAATACCAGTTATCATGAGCTTTAGTATAGAAAAAAGAATGTAATTATGGGATTTGTGTATACTTTGGTAATCATTTCATCTGGAAATGAACATTTCAACAAACCTACAGCATCTTTACTTCAAAATGTTAGTTTTATTTCTTTTATTTCTTGATGAAATGATTACCAAAATCTATTCATTACAACAGTTAAAACTTAATGTAAATTAGCTCTAAGATAACATAATCATTTTAAAAATATAATCAGATATATTATTTTCTAAATACTAAAAATTCTTTGTTATTGGTCCACTAGCACACAATAATCATCCAAATGAATCCAATTTGTACATTAATTAAAAAAAAAAAAGACCAACATTTGCAAAAATCTGATTGAAAAAGCATTAATAATTTAAGAAAATATAAAAATATTTAGATAATAATGTTTCAGGTACAGTCAAAGGTGAATAAATAATTTCTAAAAGAAGCCTAATTGTCATCTCTAAAATGTTGAATGGTCAATACCTTTACACAAATAAAATAGATTTAATTGATTATAATCTCACATAAATTAATCAGCAATAAGCATGTTAACTGATCACAGAAAGGTACATTATTTATACAGTTTATCGACAATAAACAGTATACTATGCAAGTAATGTCTCAACTATTAGGTTACTTCAATGATCGTTCATTTGATTTCATTTTTACTTTTGTTTTTGGAACTATTTTGATTATCGATCAAACATATAATGTTCTTTAAATTATACATGATAAAATATCCTAAATTTAAAAAAAAATTGTTATCAAAGTGTGAGTTTGACAAATAATTACATTATACACAATAATTATGATGCAGGAAGAAATCACACATCCATGGTTTTATAAATTACAGCCGTTATTCAACTAGTGGGAATAGAAATTTATATCGAATAAGGACTGAAACCAATACATACGATTCTCATTTTGAAATGGAACTTGCCCTCCAGTCTATTTTGAAAATGAGCACATTTATACAAAGTGAAACAGTATATAACATATAAATAATGACATAGTACCCATGTAAAGCTGCTGAACTAAAGACCCTAAATGAATATCATAGGCTTTCATATTTCCTGTTCACTCGAAATTAAAACTAAGCCCGAAAACTTCATATGTTATGTACTCAATAGCATATGTAATTGCTAAGAAGGAAAAATGCATTCAAAAACTTAAAGAACAATTACACAAGGACCCTTGTAAATAGGTATCAACTCCGCATTAAGACAAAGGAAGAGTGTAGATGCAAAACTCTATTCTCCATTTTTCATAACGATAAAATCCGATTCTGTTATAAATATATGAGATAAATAAGTCAGAAAGTTTTAAGAGAAGAGGTTGTTGTTGCACTTCTAAAAATGCTGACTCATTTATCTCATATATTTATAATACAATCGATTTTTATCGTTTTACCAAAAGTTATGAAAAGTTGAGAATATGAGTTTTGCATCAACAACCCTCAAATCGGTGTCAAATATTAAGTAAACGTGTATCACTTTTGGCTGGTTTTACCAAGGACTTTATTAAGTCCCTTATTAAATTTTTTCTATAACTATCCAAATAAATTGGAATTTAATTTACTGATTATTGCCTTTACGTATGAACATTCTATGGTTTCTTATTGCTTTCATGTGTTTGGAATATGATGAATAAATTATTTAGATGGTTCTATGAATTAAAGAAATGAAAGCGTAAATATTAGAAAAGGGTCAAGCAATTTCACATTAAAATAATTTTGTCAGTAATATCTAAAAAAATGAAAAATGACAATAGATGACCACACTATAAATCTATTGGATAGTGCTGGCAGTAATTAGAACTACTTACCTTCTGACTTTTTAATCTTTTTTCTGTATGGCGTTGCTACCTCATTCTGGTTTCTCGAACTATTTGGTGACTGGTAGAATGCTGACTTCTTTGTGGCTTTTATTTTATCTGTTTATAACTTACTTTATAACTGTTAGTGGCCATGGACAACCAGTGAATGCCATTAAAATAAACAAATAAACATGCATATGGAAGAAATTAATTTATTTGAACTATTGTAAAAGCTTCAGTAAGTTGGTTAATCCAACATGGTTCTCCTACCTGATAGTGGTATCTCGAACTACTATAGAGGAATATACCAGTAGGTCCAAAGGAATACAATATATTGAGATAAATTTACAAAAATAGCTATTGTAGTTATTTATTTTTTACTTATTAAAATACATATAACAAAGTATAAAATTTAAATTTTGTCAAACTCTGGTAATTACAACGTTAAGAATTTTCTAAATTCTCTTAAGATATATTTATATACATTTAGAAATTGATAACTGTCATATATACCATTTCTTTACAAAACATTATAATAACATCAGAATCTGTTAAAACAATTTTTATTAAATGCTTACAATGAAATATTCCATTAATTATATAAACAAACATGGTATATTCATTCTCTCATATTAGAGTCAAAAAGGGGAATAAATTAAATTACAGAATTTATGTAATGTCCATTGATATATTGAATTTATTTGCTAGTGTTCAATGCTAACAACAAAAAAGTGTTTATAACGTTCGGTTTATTACACTCATTGAGCAACATATCAGCTCTGGTCATAATGGAAATTTTATTACATTTCAATTTTCAACCATTATTCAACAAGTCTAAGAGAAAAAAATACAACAAAAATAAATAAATAGAAAGAAGAATTCCATAATAGAAGGCATAGAAACCTCAAACATAATGTCAATGGTAAATTAACTAATGTTATACTTAGAGAAGATAATATAATACAATCTATCAATAGATAACAGATCTTAACAATTTAATTTATTTTATTTCTGTTCAAAAAATGTAATAAAGAATACAAATTATCCATGAAGCTAACAAAAATTAAAGGTATATAGTTTGCAATGACGCATTAGATAATAGGTATAACTTCAACACAAAGATGTCATAATTACTGTTTAAAAGTTGAAATACTAAACTATACTTTTCCCTGAATATATATTATTGACTACAATAAATACCATATAACTAATTTAAATAGATGGAATAGTTTGATATTACATATCTCTGTTCTAAAAAGAAACAAAATAAATAAATAATGAAATCAATTCATGACAAGAACAAACGTATATTAATAAATTAACAAAGAATAATTATTTAAAATCCCTATATACACTTTATTTTTTTGAATTTTTAATTTTTTAAATATGACTGTCTGACTAACTGATTAAGTTGTTAAACATAAATGAAGTTATAGATTATAAATTAATGGCTGATATTAAACAATTGTTTTTATCAGGAATGTTTAAGGAAGAAAAAAATTATCTAAGATCTTTCGAGAGTACTTTCTTTCCGACTGAATAACCTTATTCGACCGCTGTGCTGAGTAGCGCTTCCTATAACTTCCATCCATCTAGAATTAAACATTCAATAAGTTAAAAGATGTAAAAATTAAGCAAAAATGTGTTATCATTTAAATAATAGTTTAGTATTAGTTTAGAACTCTATACTTAAAATTAAGGCTGTATCCTGATAAGTATTTTGTTTGAAAAATCACTTTTCTTAAGAATTTTATGCTTTCTTCTGTAATAAAGTGTTTTCAGCTAAAGTATATTATTAGTTATAAATAAAAAAATGTAAAAACAAAACAAATTGTTAGCAATAAATTTACTATAAATTTCACAGCAATTATATAAACAATAATGGATCTACCATGCTGTAGTAGCAAAGCTGTTCAAATTTGGAGTGAGTTATAACCATAATAAAAAGAAAATTGAGACAGTTGATTGTAACGGAGTTGTAGAGATGGTAAATTTCCCAATCTGAAAACACCATTTTTAGTGGTTTTTAAAGAAACCACAGAAGAAAGTATTCAGTAAAGGTTTAAACGAGCTGAGTATCAGATGGTGAAAAACAGCATTTTAATTTTAAAGGAGTGCGTGCATATAACACTATTTACAGTAGTAGTGGTCGTAATCAATTGCAATATAAAAATTATTTACCTAGAAAAAGTATATTCACTTTCAGCACGGAAGAAATAAATATGGTTCTTAAATTGCAGCTTGAAAACAAAATCTTTATTTATATTGTCTTTTTCTAACGGAGTCGTGACACTGTAGCCCAATAAGGGTAGACTTGCTAGAGGTGCATCATCCTAAAACGAAACGGAACTTAGTCAGACAATTGACTTATAATCATTGGTTAAGAGTAAGAGTATTATCTCTAAAGGAATCGGACCAGAAAATGTTAAGTTATAAATACCTGATAAGTTTTATAGAAGAATAAGCAGAAATTTGTAAAAACGACCCACAACTTTTGCCAGCCATTACTATTTTTAAACTTTCGAAGTAGATAGCCACTCAACTGATTCTGCAAAAGAACAAAATATATTGGTCATAATTCCTAAGAAATCATAATCATAATGAAAACGAGATCTAGGACTAAAATTATTATTTTAGTATCCAGTCTATACAGAGCATATGCGGTTCATCATTTAAGTTTCAATACCTGAGCAGCCCTGATCTGATCGGCTAAACTAATGCTGGTATTCCGGTGCCAACAAACATGGACCGTTGTATTGCTTCTCTGTGGAATTGCTCGTACAACCTCTTCATTACCGGTTTTTTCAGTGACATCATCTGATGAACCTGACAGAAAATCCAGGATATAATAAAAATAAAAATAAATGTATGAACTAAATTTACTTAGTCAAAACTCGTGTTGAAAAATGATTATAACATTAATTTATAACTTACTCGAACATTTCAAACTAAGCAAGCTTGTATTGAGTGAATTTTTTTTCGCTTTATCTATTGCAGAGGTGAGGTCTTCCAACCACTTGTCTTTCTCCTCTGGACTGTTGGCTCCAACGGTAATGGCCCTGATAAACCCAAAGTTAATAAATATTTATCTTTATAAACAATAAATAAAATAATTATTATTGACATAATTTCAATTACCTATTTCCAGAATAAATAAAAAATGAATTTGGAGTTGGATTGTCTTCCCTTTCTTGAACCGTCAAACTTTTGACAGGCATCTGACCGTGCACCCTGAATGTTTGTCCGCAAAGGTTACTATACAGCACCATGTCCGATAACTATTCAGAAACAAATCATTATCGTAATTAGATCTTGGATTTATTACTAACTTATATTTAATATAACTTAAATATAAAACAACTTACCAGGAAGAACATTCGTTGTTGAAAACCTTTTTTCTGAGAAAATTTAGCAAGGCAACCTTGCCTGATGAACAGGCGGTCTCCTTCGGTCAAAGTTCCTTCGAATCCGCTCAGGTCCCTTCCTAATTCGATCAATTGCACAAGATTTTCCTGAAAAATGGTTTCGATTAAATCCAATTTTCAAAAATTGTAAGGCTTTGAAAGTTTGAAAGCCTGGTAATAATTATTTCGTTTAACATCTAAGGGAGCATAAAATTGAAATTCTAGCCTTGGACTGATGCAAAGGAGAAAGGAATTCTTATTTGAAAATGGAAAAGATGAATTTGATTGATTATTTATGGTAATTAAGTGTATAAGAAACTATTTGTAATTAATACCTGTCATTAAGATTTTTTATTAAGTAGATGAAAATATAAGAAAAATATAATATGTAGTATTTATTATTTTCGAGTATCTACTGGTGATTTTAACACTCCACAATGTGCTCGTATCTAAGGTTTTCATTTCTTATTAATGTTTTAAAAACTAATAATAAAATATAATATCAAAAGAAAAATAAACATTTTTATCATGACAATTGATGCATTTCATTATGGTTCATAATTAATTATGAGAATATGAAAAACAAACAATTAAGAATTGTTGAAAGAAACAAAAAAAAGAAAAGTTTGTTTGTTATAAATATATTACATTAAATTCACGATGAGCGTCCAGATATAAACTAGGAAGAAAGCATCTTGGTATGGTTAAGAAACTAACATCAAGAGTACTAAAAAATACAACTAAATAAGTCAACAATATATACTCACCGATTTCTGAAGGACCTCAGGTATTTGCTTGACAAGATCGGCAAACTTCGTAGCAGCTTCCTCACAATCTCCGTAATCTGGATGGTCGTATCCATAATGTTTCTTAAGGCCTTAAATGACATAAAATGTAAACAATTAATATAAAAATAAATAATCGAATGGTTGTCTGGATAGTTCTTAAACCAGCCTAAAATTGTCAGGGGGTGCAGTCAATAAACTACACAAAGTAAGTTGACTCATTGATTACACCCCCAGACCATTTCACACTTTTCTATAAATAAATTTGAATAAACGTTACCACCATAAAATCTATAACCAAATTAACAATCTTAAGTTTGTTGCATTTATAGTAAATTATAAATCATGTAACCATTTTTTTTATTATCAAATAGACAAGAATAAAATTATCAAAATAATAATAAAACAGAATAAAAGAAGCTTTAATATTATGCAGTGACTTATTTTATTCAAAGTACAAAAGGAAGATAAGAAATTTAGCAATACATTTTTTTTCTCTTCTCAATACACTAATCTCAGTTATTTTTCATACAAATAAGTTATTTAAAAAAATTATCTAGATCTATAAAAAAATATTTTGGTTACTTACGGTCAATAAGCTGTGCATAATGTAAAATACGCTGTATAGGTTTCAAAATAAATAATGTCAAAGGAAGGTAACAAATCTTATTCTTCTCAAAGTTGGTATAGGTCTGCTCAAATGCATCGTTACAAAGATCTTTACTTAACTGGACTAGGACATCTAAATGCTCATGTAAATAGTCTTCGTAAATCTGAAAAAAATAAATAAATATACATTTAAATTGATAATTATATTAAAATTGTTGATTATTGAATATGAAGAGCAGTATGCAATAACAAAGCTATATAATTTGTTCAAGAAGATTACAAACAAATATAAACATTAGTAATATATATATTAGTAAATATAAACAGTGGTAGAGCACTGATTTGGCATGCTGGAAATCCTGGTATAAATCCCCCTGCAGGCAAGACAAGACTTTTATTTAGTCTGTTTGCAGCCGGAGATGGATCATATAGGATCATCTAGGGCCCTCCTGGAGCTCACTCAGCCTCTATAAAATATTATAAAAATAGGGTACTCAAAATAAGAGGGGGAAATCTGGCAGTTGAGCATGATCTAAGACAAATCACCTCCCTGCAGAACCGTTGTCCATGAAACAGTACAGTCTCTACCATGTACTGAACCGCAGACCCGTTCACGGGTTGTACTGGTACAGGGTTTTTTTTTTAGTTATTGCTTAAACTTCTGTTATTTTTGTATCTTTTACGTAGCAAAATAAAATTATGATAATTGTAATTTAATTTTTTAAAATAAACATTTGAGTTATAAGAATTTATCAACAATGTAATAATTAGATCCCTAATTGACTAGGAGCATGATATTTTGAATACACACATGCATACATGCATTTTTGGAATCCACGTTTAATTTACTATAATATGGTAACTAGTTTGGAGAAGAATATTGCATCGTCAGATGGTCTTAGCAGTAAAGAAAATATATCATTTTCATAAATATATAACTAAATGATTTTTTTTAATTCAACCTTATTTCTTGTTATAATTAATAACAATTAACGTAATACAATAAATTTTCAGCATCGTAAATTTAAAAATACTGAGGATAAAATCATGGCTTTTATAGCATATAATAAAAGCCTTCCTATTTATATAACATGATATAAGAACTAATACAAAACATATTAAATTAACTTACTGGAATATACTGTGTTGCAGATAAAAGTATATCAGCGATATGATGTTGGTTAGCATTTCTTGTCTCAGAAGCTCCGTACCTCATCTCGATTTCCTTTAGGATAGCACAGTGTGCATCGTGAAGCGGATCTATTATCCTGAGAAGCTCGGTAATACTTTTATCTTCTACTTTGTCAAATTCGTCTCTCAGCCACTAAAGACGAAAGCTTATTAATATAATGTTAAGTGCTCAATGATTTCAATTTCAGTAATTAAAAAAATCCCATACCAGATTAATCACTTCCAGATCTTTCCTATAAGTTCTTTCTGTCATCATCATTTCTTTTGCAATGAAATATGCTCGGTCTGTAGTAACTTTCTAAAATTCAACAGCATATTATTATATTTCCAAAAAATATTACTTTATTTTCAATGTAATTTCTATTATATTATTAATATATTAATAAATAATAAACCAAGAAGAAAACTCAGTTAAAAACTTTTAATTTTTTTTTTTTAGTGAAAGTTGTCAATTTGTTTTTAAAGCAAACAAAAGAAGTAAATACCATTAGTCTCACTAACCTAACCCAAGAATAACTAACTTTTTTGGCTAATAAGTTATTTTAATATATATACATATATTTTAAATCAAGGTACCTTCTTCTTAACTTCTCCATCAAGAGTATCACCACTACCTTGGATCCTCTGAGAGTCTTCCTTCAGTGTTTTAAGGGGACTCAGCTCAGGAGAGTTCAGTTCACTGAAAAAAGAAAAAAATACAACTAAATAAAGTATAAACTTTAAATAGAAAAATTTAGTATAATACACTTAGTATAACTATAAAGATTTGGTCTAATAAAAAAATTAACTTTAGTTTAGATAACGGAAAAATATAGAAGAAAATTATTATAACAATAAATCCTCTAAATAAATTTAAGGAAGAAATAGTTGGGTGTGCAGTCAATCAAAACACCAAAATAAGCATAACTTATTTATTATGTGCCGACGTTTCGGCCTACAATGTAGGCCATCTTCAGGGCGAATAAAACACGCTACAGCTTGGGGAGCTCAAACACAAGTGACGGTCACTTGTGTTTGAGCTCTCCAAGCTGTAGCGTGTTTTATTCGCCCTGAAGATGGCCTACATTGTAGGCCGAAACGTCGGCACATAATAAATAAGTTATGCTTATTTTGGTGTTTTGATTGACTGCACACCCAACTATTTCTTCCTTAAATTTGAAGATACAGTCGACCAATTCTTCTCTAACCTCTAAATAAATATTCAGTCGAAAAATAAAATTAAAAGACAGTTTAATTACAGCCAAAGAAGACTAAATTTAAAGAAAAAAAATCCAAATTGTTTACAATTTTATATTTCAGGTTCTCCATAACTTTATACATTAGAATCGATTCAACTGACTCCTCGAATAAAGTAATGATAAAAAATAAATAAAATAAAATTATTTACATTTTTTTCGTAATGTTGACTAGTATTTGTACCATCATAACTGAATTATTTGAACTAACATCATAACCAAATAATAAAGATAAATATGGTATATTAATATAAGAATGTTAAAAAAAAAAAAAAAAAAAAGTAGGCCCATAAAATATGAACGATTAAAAAAAGACAAATTTTCTCCTCATATATTAAGGTAGAAGGTTTTGTTCCAGCTTGGCCAACTATTTAATTTAATAAAAAGTCCAAATTGACCTTGTTCCATCCTTTGACACTATGGAAAAGAAAACTCAGAGATTTTAGGAATTGTATAACATCGTGGTGTTATACAATTGGATAAGGCCAAACCTGTACACTGTAGGTACAATACTTGTAATATAAAATTTTCGATTTATATTATTGTAAGTAGATAAAAACATCAATCATCATTAAAGAAATGTTACCTGTTTGAAGAGATGGAAACTCCATTTACTTTGGGCGTTGACGTAATAACGTTAATATTATTATATTTGTGATTTGGTGTATTATTCAAAAGCTTTTTATCTGTTGGTGAATTTGCCCTGTTATCTTCAACTTCAACCACGGCAACTATTACAAAAAACAAATATTAGACAATCCTTTCTTTAATAATATAAATTTTTTTTTCTATAGGAAGATTGCCATTAATTTCATTGAGCTGATCAAAATTAAAAGAAGCTATGCCAATGAAAAATTTGATGTATGAATAAAAATGCAATATTGTAATACCTTATATCTATAGATCAACTAACCATAAATTTTGTCTTAACAATGAAACAAGGCTAGTAAGAAATATAATAGAAGTATAATAGAAAAGCTCAATGAAATGGAAAAAAAAAATATTTGGTAGGAAGTATGATTATAAATTTTTATAGAAAAAATTATACATCATTAGAACAGCTATTGTCAATGATCCCTAATAAATCCTTTTATTATTTAAAAAAAATATTTTTGAACAAAATAAATTATAACTAAGGTGTTCTTTTTACTCTAATAATGTTTAAAAAATGTATATTGAGAATACATTAATTTTTTCTGTGAGTAATAAATAACACCAAGAATTTAGGACTTTTTCAGTCAATAACAGCTGTTTAATGATGAAATTTTTTTTTTTTAATTTGAATAAGGAATAAAAAAAAACGTAGAAATTCATCATTCCTAAACTACTTGATACATACATTAAATTAACGTAAACAGGAAGGGAGGAAGAGATGTTAAAGAAACAAATTTGTATCCATATTCATCGATTTCTATTTAATTAATTAACTTCCACTAATTGTAAGTTTTGAGGATGAAACATTAACTAAAAACAAGATAACAAAATTCAAATGCATCAGCAATATTTGGATGAAGGATTTACCTTTCAGCAAGGCAAACCAAGGAAAAAAAAGGATAAAAATTCATAAGATAGGCACAATTAAATTTAAGTAATAAAATAAAATGGATTTGGTTCAAGAACATATCAACATTGTTTGTAAATAAAAACAAATATATGATTCTCAAAACTCTCCATTAAAAAAAAAAACTGAGATCCAAAATATTGATTTGTCTTTTGGATACACAGTTTTTTATTTCAGGTATCAACTTATATTGATTACCAATAAATAAAATAAGATGAATATAAATGTATATATGAATATATTAAAAAAAAAATCCTTTATTAAATACAACATAACCTCAAAATGCCTATTTGATTTCACATATTAAAATAAGTTTAAATTTATTTCTTAATAATATTACTTTTTGATTACTATAAAATAAACTTTTGTCAATTATGCCTGAATACAATTAATCTAATATTGGTAGCCAGGTAAAAAGAATTTTACTGAACCATCAGGATTTTGAGAGTTATGAAGTTTAATGAAAAAATACATACAAAATAAAACTAAATAAATAATAAAAAAAAATAAGAGGGAGGAATAATTAAACATTCCAAATCACAAGACTAGTACAACATATAAAACTAAAATAAAACATATGTAAATAAAAGCCAATTAAAAATACTCTCTCAAGCAGCACCTAAATTTTTTCAACAACTTTAAATTAGTACTCACTTCAGATCCAAACTGATGAGGCACTTATTAAAATAAATAATTGATTATATTAATAAAAAAAATTCAAGAACATATGAATTTATGTAGTCTTTTATTGAAAATGAAACAATCATAAAAAACAACATTGATAACATTAAAAATATAATTTAAAATTAACTATTTGGTTGATAATAACACGACAATGAAAGACAAATACGAAAAATATTAAATATATCTACAATAATATAAATAACATGGCACTGTAATACAATTAAGTGATCCTTTTAAAAACGATGCAGTATTTTTCTAATAAAAGGATATCGAGGAAAACAAAGTTGTAATTAGCTAAAATTTATACCAATTGTACAAATGTTTTTCATTTTGATTTTCAGAAAATTGATAACAATTTACAATATAAATAGAATTTGAAGCTGAATGGTTTCTTCGTGACATTAATATTTGAATTATTAACAATAGAATAAAAAAAAAAATAACGTGAAGTACAAAAGTTAATACCAAACGAAAACCTAAAAAAATAATTTTTAGATAAATTAATAAAATCACAGCTTACAACTAATAACTTTTTTTCATTTTGAAGTGTTCAACAGCAGACGATATAAAGATATTAATTAACACTTAAAAATGTTTCATAAAGGGAGATAATACATTAATTTAGACGAAAAAAAATTTTCTAATATAAAAACCCTTTCAGTGCCCATCATCACAACAGCTGTAATAAGCCAATTTATACTAAATGTATAAAGTTACAAAAAACAATAGCAGTTGTTATCACTATTAATAAAACAAATGTTATTTATAATAATATTGATACAATATAGCAAATAAAATCACATCAAGAACAATAAAACTTTGATCCTCCAGTGAATGAATCCAAGAAAAAAAAAATTCCTTTTATAAGTAAAATTAATCATTCTTTACCTTTTTTTTAAAAATATATTTATTGAAATTTACAACTGTATACAGAATACATTAAGTAAATATAATGAAAAATAAATCATGTCCAGAGAAAAAGGCAAGTAGAAAAATTACCCAGTGGTAGTACTCAAATCATTTTTTATCTAAAATTGAATTCTAATGGTTAGGTAATAAAACTAACTTCTAACAAGATCGATATTTATCTCTGATAGAAAAATAATTATTTTCATTTTTTTTTTCTTTTTATTAACTTTTCGAACACATTATTAGAAAGGACATATATCTACATTTTTTCTTAAATTAAGTAGGATTTGGTAAGACTGGTAACTTAAAGACTTTTCCATAGAAAACATAAGTATTTCTCTCTTTCTTTTCTTTCTAGCAATAAATATTCACCCTTCATTATTCTGGTAATCAAAGTTTTAAAGTACAGTGCAATGTGACATCTAATTTAATTATTAATATATTATTCTGAAATTTTCAATGGTTGAAAATATAAACTTGTATAAAAAATATACACTTTTCTCTCAATCTCATGTTAAATTATACTAGGCACTGAATGGGAGAAATATTTACAAACTATTAAGTTTATTTTAAAGAAAAAGTACTATTAGTATAGATAACACAAATAATTAAAATGTGTGGTATTAACATAATTATAACAATAGAAAACATTGTTTTGTAATTAAACAAATTAATTTAAAACTCAAGTATGAAAGGACTGGATATATGTGTATTGATAATAATGAATTAGTACTTTACAACAAAAGGATGAAATGAATTCTTCTCGAGATAGTCTATTATTAAAAAAGAACTATATAAAAATAAAGAGAAATAAAATTCCTTTTTCATTAAGTTAAATATCATGTTTTTATTTTAGCTTAGTCATTAGCATTCCAGATGATTACAAAGAAAACATAACAAGTCAATTCTTTCACAGTAATGTTTCCTTTATAATCGATTTGCAGACAAACCTGTGAATGAATATAAAGTATTTATACAGTATATTAAATTACATAATCGCTAATTACATAATTAGCATTTCATCAAATTAAAAAAAAACTTCTAATTAACAAAGACTTGAATGTTCATGTTTCAACACAATCAAAAAATTAATATATCCAAATATGCCACGAAGAAAGCAATCTTGTATAACTTTGTTTAATAAAGGCTTCATTTTTCAACTTTCTTTTTTGTTCTGAATATTTCAAAAATTGTTGGAAGACGAGATTCACTTGGCACATTTAATTTACTATATACATTTAATTAATCATTTTAGCGTAGTGTAATACATATCAATGGAAACATCATTCTTCCAACAATCGGCCACTTATTTGTAAGAAATATTATACAGTGGGTTGAATTAATAAATAGCAACAAACACCATCCATTACATCCCAGGGGCCAGAGAAAGTTAAATAAATAAAAATGTATTCTTCAATAGAAATATATATATTTATAGTTATTCTCAACCCTGTTTTTATTTTAGATTCTGTTAAGCGAATTTCATTTGTATTATAAATTGATACTTAAATGCTCTGAATAGACTAATCGCAAAATTCCGGTAATTGATCCACGACTTCTATTTTTGGCAAACAAAATTGTCACAGTACTGTTTTATTTCTGAAATTTCTTAGATTGGAATTACCAGGACTGAAATTTAAAATTACTAATACACAATCAAGATTAACTGGATAAAGGAAAATTATAATTAATCTATCACCTTACAGGCCTTAAAAGTTATCTTATTAGTTGACACATTAAAAATTATCACTACGTCTTTTTATTCATCTCTTGATCATTTCTCGTAACTAAATAAATAAAGCTATCAATTTCAGTTATTATTAAACCATAAAAATTACTCAAATCCGTCAATGTTATAATAATGATTGTTAATCCATAAAACGTCTAAAGTTAAGAGTTGAAAAAAAATGGACTAAATATTTCAATTTAGGCATACAATATTGTGACTCACCAAATGATATTTTGCTACTAAAAAGATTAATAAATTTAAGTTTACAACTTTTCTCCACTATTTTCCATTTAACATACAGAGGAATATCGAGTAAGGAATTAAACAGAAATAGAATATTACTGTTCTCCCACAAAATATTTTATAAAACGAAGCTTATATGTTACAGAATAAATGTATTAACCATTTAAGATAAATAGAAGTAATATGATGACAAAGATAAATGAAAGCAAAGCATGATTTGCTATATTAACCCCTGGCAAAACAATAAATAAATAACAGATAAATGTTCCATGTATACACTACTCTAAAAAAAAAAAAAGTGCAAGTAACTCTTTTTAATTATATATGTATATATCAAATCTTTAATATACAACATTCCATAATACATCTATACATTATTGAAATATTAAAACTGATCTACTCATTGTTATTATAAATATATTTTTACATAATCGATAATCGCTTTTTTTTTATTTTAATATTTAAATTTTTTTTTACAGGTAGTCTGATTCAGCAATTAACATTTTATCATAATGTAATCATAAAAACAATAAAATAAAAAGAAATAGTCCTATTTACTATTGAGCATTAAAATAATTTGTATTACAATTACTTAAATCTCAATTACAATTTGAGATAACTATTCGAAAATTTCAAATATTTAACTCAACCATGTGAATTATTAGGTATATTTACATACCGGAGTCTTTGTGCATGAACAGGAATTTTATACACACATATGCACATATCGGCAAACTTTATTAAAAAATGATATAATGGGCCACATAATCCTAGCGAATAATCACTCCTCTCTTAACCACATTCCTTAAACTTTGTTCAAAGCACTCACAAACGACGCATGGTAAAAGGAACTTAATGTTTGAGGATGCTGTTATAAGCAATTAAAAAATACAGTATATAGTATTCTCTTTAATTTAGACAATAATAATTTGTACTAATGCCAATCCAAACCATGGGTTCTTCACCACAGGGGTTTTATGAAACATCTAGAGGGATTCTGATTTATCAAATAATCAAGATATGTATATTAAATTTATGTAAAATTTTACCAATCAGACTTTATTCAGAAAATTAAGTTTTTGCATAAAATGGATAGAAAAGTTTTCTGAGTCCCATAATAAAAATTTATCTGCCAACACGATGTGTTATGAAACAAAGGAGATTAAGAACCCATGATCTAAACAATTGATATTTCTAGATATATTTTAAAAAGTAAAATATTCATATTGTTCCAGGGTTGTAAAATAAAAAATGAAATAATTGTAAAAAATCAGTTTTAAATAAAAATAATTAGCTCTCGACATGATTCTACACTTCCAATAGTATTCAAAGAATATACACCTGACTCGATAAGGCCCCATTTAAATGCCATATTACAATATATGTATCTTACAGTAATGTGATTTAAAATTTTAAGGCAGTAATTACAAAAACTGTAAAGAAAATGAATTTAGCTAATTTTAGTAATATGAAGATAACTATTAAATTAATTGTTTATGTATATACTAGATTAAGATTTGGCAGTAAAAATAAATGAATGATGAATGATTGAAATGTAAAAGATTTCTTAATTATTATGTACATAATAATACTAAAAAATGGGAGAAAGAAATATGGATACTTATTCGTGTTTCTCCATTTGCATTGTAAGTTAAAAAAAAAAGTTTGAACCTTGAACATTAAAAAAAAAAGTGAATTTTTTTTTAATAAAACACAAATGCAACAAAATCACGTAAAAATTTCCGGACATTAGGCCACAAGGAAGCTATAATGGAAAATTACAGAGAGAACCTTTATTTTTAATTTTAAAGTCAAATTGTTTACGCTTCGATATTTTTTGTGATTGATTCTCAGATAAGGGCCATTTTCATCTCAGAAACGAATACATTAAAACATGAAATTATTTCTATTTATTTATTTAGTAATATTTAAAAACCAACAATATTTTTTTTTTAAACAAAAAGGTTAAGAGAACATAATGCGATAAATATTAGTGCCATTCAAAGATTACTTATACAGTTATAATATTTTATAAACAAATTTAACATCAAAGCAGATATAAAAATTTCCCTCAAACTTCAACAATAGGAATTATTTAAGTCACTTATCATTTACACAATAGTATGAAAAAAAACCAGGCCAATTATTAAAACTCTACGTTCTGGTTCTTGAATTGTTATCTAACTTTTAATACTAATTTAAAATTAAAATAATAAAATAATGGAAATAAAGTGAAATCAAAGTCCACTTGTACTTTTTGTAAATTTATAAACATTAAAATCATTCATTTTTCCTTAATAGCAACAACTTCACTAAACTTTCCTAAACTATATTAATGATAAGAGTATATAAATAATTCGTCCTTATTGCATAATTAACTATCTTACAAATACTAAAAACTCACTCTTTTTCACTATAGAGGTACTTAATTTTTTAAAAATAATTAACAGTCACGGTGATGATTAAAGCCAATGAATTCAATAAATAAATTTATAAAAAACATCAAAAAGGAACAGAAAGAAAATTAAATAATTATTTATAGTGATCATGTTCTATCTGCTTTCCGTCAATCATTTATAGTAATTAAACAAGTCAGTTATTTTGTGTCCGAATACACTTCAGGATCTGACCTTCTAAATTTTGAGCAGTTTAAGACAGCCTTGCAGTATGAGCATTTCAGAATATTACTCCCTTAAATTATATAAATAAATAGTTGGTGTTAATAACAATTAAAACAAATGATAATTAAACTGATGATTGCTTCGACATCTGAGACCTATTAGATTCACTCCTACCATGGCATTTTCCATAGGCCACAACCGATGGACTTGAAACTGAAATAAGATGCCCGTCCCTGATATCAATATCAGCAGATGCCCTATGTCTTCTCTTCGAGGGTGGAACGTGCCTTCTTCTTTTCGATACCCTTGGTATTGTATTTGGAGTAGTAGGGGGTTCACCCATTTCTAACGAAGAAGAAGATCCATCACTAGGTGGACTTCTAGCAAGTGAATAGTAAGAATAACATTTAGATCTAGCTATCGACTTTACTCCAGGCCTTCGTTCTTCTTTTCTTCTTTCTTGTTTCATACCTTTTTTGGGAGTGAGGCTACCACTTCCACCGCTGGTAGGACTTGGCAAATTCATATAGTTCCTTTTCTGATGCCTTGAGCTTTCATCGGACTCACTATACGGAGAGTCGTAATCGTCAAAAGACCGTTGAGGAGCATGATAGCTCCTTCTTCTCAAGCAAACAGAATCATCCGAGTTTTTCCTGGATGATGCCAGCATTTCAGTAGACAGTGATGATCCGAATTCCGCAAGTGAACTGTCATCTGATTTGACAGTACATGAATAATACTGAAGCTTAACTGTACTAGTACTACTTGAAAAATCAGATACACCCAGAGATGTATCGCTAGAATTTGTTTGACGCTTATGTTTGACAGCTAGCTTCACTGTAGTTTCGACAGTGGATGATTCAGGAGCATCGTCCTGCAATGTTTTGTTTTCATAATCTGAATCAGAAGAACTATCAAACTGTTTCACTTCTCTAGGAATTACAACTTTTGTGGCTTCTTCAGGTTTAAATTCCATGAAATAAGCCTCAACATTACTAATGATAGGAGTTTCAAATGAGGAATTAGGAGGAGAGGGCCACTCATCTTCAGGGTTAAGGAGAGGTGGGGGTATTTTAAAACCCAGAGGTTCGGGAGGTAAAGGAGGTAACGGGTGCTCTTCTATTTCAGGATTAGTAGAAGGATCAGAGGATAAGCTTGGCTGTCTGTCGCTCGACATAAGAGATTCATCCTCAACTGATAATGATCTGGATGATGGTTTTGTAGAAAGGTCATCTTCAAGATCAGATCTTTCTTGCTCAGAAGTAGTGCTTCGTTCTGAAATTCTTGATAAGGTTCTCGAAAGACCAAAAACGCCTCCAGTGTAACTTCCAATTATCGATTCAGCCCCTACAACAGAATAACCAAATCCTTGATACTCTTCTTTTGTAGAATTACTGCTACCTTCTTCTTCATCAGCGAAATGAGAACAGTCATCAGGAGGAAAAATACCTTCTTCTAAACTAGATGATCCTGAGCTTTCAAGTGAAAATGGAACCCAAGAATTTTTTTCTGGTTTTATACTCGAAGAACTAGATGCATCTTCATCAAAACTACGTTTAGGCGGTATCAATTTAGTATCAACTTGAGCTGGTTCTTCGATTTTTTCACAAATTTCAGATAATGGAATAATGTCTTCGACAACTGGTAAGCTGGATTCTGTTTTTACCACAATCAATTCTGCTTCCTTATTTGTTACAGTTTCTTCAGGAACGTTTATTGGAGTATTACTTCCTTCACACTCTTCAAACATTTCTTCACTAGATAAATTATCTTTATCATTACAATGATCTGCAACATTAAATATTTCCTTATCTTTCTCAGAAAAGCTGATATCCTTAGGAGACATATGCTCTTTTAGAGCTTCAATTGGATCGGGCGCAAAAGCATCATCATCGTTCCCCCAATCGACTTCTTCAATATCGACAGTAGGTATGCCAGGTGCATCTGTTTCTTCAGATGTCCATATGTCGACAGAGTAACTTTTTGTATTCTTAAAAGAATCAAGCCTTTCTTGACGGGTACTAGGGCGCCTCTCAGTGGATGGTTCATTTATATCACTTTCCAGAATATCAGAACCAGATCTTTTTCTAACTGGATCTGGTGACAGGAGCTGGACAGATTCTTCTGACATATGTGCCAATTGAGTTTCTTCACTGATGACTTTAGAAGGGCTCAATTCTTGGTTATGAACTATGTTGTCTGCAGGAGGAGATGGAACAGACCCTTCACTATCAAGCTGCTGCTCACACTCCATGAATTCTAAGTCGTCATACTTAAATTGGCTACTATCGCTTGGTTTTCTAGGGCTTTCATAGTAAAAATCCGATTCTGGTACTTTCTGCTCATCACTGGCATTCGAAAGTTTGTCCATATCTTTAAGTAAATGAGAATGAAGTTTTTTCGGTTCTGGGAGGGCCTGATCTTGATCACTCAAATCCAGAAAATTCAGACTAGTTTTATCAATAGGAGAGATTTTGTTAAAATCAGGAGATATTTCTGCAACTGTACAAGGGCTCGACTTGGTATCGTCATCAGTATTAATAGATTCTGAAGTAGGCTTATCATTTATTATCAAAGGAGAAGGTACTTGAGATCCAGGACGTTGCTCTGAGATCCCCTGGCAAATTTCAGCATTACTTGGTAATGTTTCTGAACTATTTGTTGAAAGATCATAATCAACTTTTGTATTTTCTAAATTTTCAGTAATAGGTATTGAATTTTCAGCAGTAGGCTCTAAATCATCTTTTTTAGTACTATCAAGATTTATAGGAGTGTTTTGGACAACAGGTGATATATTATTCAATTCTTCTTCCTCAATAACATATTCTTTCTGAATCGGCTTTAATCCTCGAAGTGATTTTTCCTCTAGTTCTATCCCTTCATCATTATCTAAAGTATCATCTTTACTAGAGAAAGAAGTTATAGGAGGTAATCTGTGCAGAGAGACAACAGGAGCATCTAATGATTTTGCTCTACGTGAACTTGCTGGGGACTGTGAATGTGTTGGTGAGAAGGCAGATCCCTCTGAGAAGCCCAGCCTTGCGAAAAGAACAGGCGAACGCTCTCTTTTAGCGATTGGAGTAAGTTCGCCAAACTTTTTCCAAACCATTTCTGGAGATGTCACTTGTTTTGTCATATCCTGTTTTTCAGATTTTGAATCTTTTGCGTTTTTTGAAACATTATCTTTCTCATCATTAGGGCTTTGCTTCTCAGATAAAATAGGTGGTTGAGGTTCTAAAGGTAAATCTGTAGGAACTTTGGTTTTTGTGGAAGAAATCTCTTTTTCCTGGTGGAGATTTTTTTTATCTTTCTCTATAATAACAATATCTTTCTCAATAATGATGACTTCGGAAGAAATAAGGTTCCAATCAGGTTTGGCTTTTTTATCTAATTTTCTTTTAGTATCATGCTTAGAATCTAATGTTAAAACTTGTTCATCTATCTTTCCAGATCTAGTTTCTGACAAAGCCTTTTTTTCAAAACAGTGATGCTGAACACTTGCATCGATTTTATTTGAACTGCTTAAAGTGATGTTTTTTTCAGATTCTTTTCCAGTCACTTTAATCGTTGAAACGTCTTTTAATTCTTTTCCAGTCACTTTATTTGTTGGAACATCTTTTAATTCTTTTCCAGTCACTTTATTTGTTTGAACATCTTTTAATTCTTTTCCAGTCACTTTATTTGTTGAAACGTCTTTTAATTCTTTTCCAGTCACTTTAACTTTATTTGTTTGAACATCTTTTAATTCTTTTCCGGCCACTTTATTTATTGTAATATCACTTTTTTTCACATCTAAAAAAACATCATCATTTTCATCATTGGTTTCAGAATCAATTTCCCTTCTAGGTAAATTTCCTTTTAAAACCTGTTCTTTATTTATTTCAGCAATAGTTTTTTGTTCTTTGTTGACTAACACTGGTTTCACAGAAGGTTTCTCTTTGCCCTCTTTGCCAACTTCACTTTCTTGATGTTCGTCTTTGTTCTCAATGAGAGCTTCCATACTCTTACCTTTTTTTTCAAATGATCTTTGTTTTTCAAAAGAGGTATCATGATCACAAGTGCAATAACCTTGAGTTTTGAAATCTATTAATGCTTTTAAGGAGGATCTTTCAGGAACTTTGGTGTCTCGGTCCATAGTTCGATCAAGGCTTTCAGATTTCGACTTTATCAATTTTTCTGCTTTCTTTCGCTCAATTTCTTCACTTCTCTGTTTTTTCAATTCCCTTTCCTCTTTGGATTCTCTAACTACTTTTCCTTCAATGCTTGTTTTGATTTCTTTACTGAACCTTTCTCTCCTGAAATCTATTCTTTCAGGCAAATCACAGCTAGAACTAGATTCACTTTTCCAATCTCTCAACTTATCTCTTCGACGACCAGTATCACTATCTGATCTTTGGGAATCAAAACTACTCACTTTCTTCTCTATTGAACTTTTACTGTCAGAAGAGCCTCTTTTCTGAAAAGCTCGCTTTCGACTAGTTTTATATTCAACAATTATAACATCAGGGTCACTTGTGTCAACGGATATATTTTTATCATCGGAACTGCAAATCACAATACCTTCACCATCTTGAGAATCAATTTTAATCACTTCTACAGGAGGATTTCTCTCAAAAGATGGTGTTTTCCTCAAATCTGAATCAGCACTTAGTGCTTTTGATTTTACAAGAACTCCTTTAGTTCTTGGGCCATCTTCACTCTTGACTTTTAAAAGATCTTTTTTGACTGAGGAAATCCTGGGCGCTTTAGGAACCTCCTCCTTCAACCCTCCATATTTGCCTTCCGGTTTCAAATTCAAGGCATTATTTTTGGAATTTTGATCGACTAAATCGTCTACACTTTCTGCTCCTAAACTCAAAGAAAGTCCAGAATCCTGCGAATTCAAATCTGAATCCTGTTTTGTTTTGGATAATTTATTTTTTGTTTTCACAGATTTTTTCTTCTCAGGTTCCACTGTTAACCTCTTCTCCGGGCTTTTTCTAGGTGAGACTGGAGATCGACATTCATAGATAGAAGAGGTGCCATTAATCTGTTGACGTTTGTATAATGTATAAGGAATATCAGCTGTACTCTTACTTGCTTGTCCTCTATCTTCAGAAGAATCAATACTCTCGGTTGGTGTATAATCGAAGCTTTTTTGGTGAAATAATTTTCTATGTTGCCTAGCAACTTTCCAAAAATCGGAAACATATGGCTCACTTTTTGTTCTTTCGACAGGATAGCGCTCTACTTCTTCATAACCGATTACCGCACCTGGCTTGCACTTGGCATCAAACTCATCGAATTCGACATTCTTTTCCCTGTTCTTAGCAAATCCTAATTTACATTTTTCATTAAACTCATTAAAGCCTATGTCTCTATAACGCGGTTCAACATAGCCTAAACGTTTTTCAACATCATCTTTATAATCTTCGATGACAAATATTTCATCATCAGGTAACACTTCACCACTAGAACCTAAAGAACATGACCTACTATGAACATAACTTTTCGCTTCACGCTCTAACAACTCATAAGAATCATGGCTTAAATCATCATGACTGAATTCGCGAGAACTCCCGGTGTCCATCACTAAAACAGAACCACCAGGCTCGATTTCGTCAGCGCTCTCAGTAGAGAGTGAGCTGGTGGTTCCAGGATAACTGCTTGAATAAACTTTAGCATCTTGTTCAATACCACTCCTATCGAGAGAAGGAGTTTTAGAACCTGCAATAATAAAATTTCTTTCATATTTAGCCTGTGGTTTCTCTATTTCGACAGGTTCTTGTGGCTTACGGAGCTCTTTACAGCTTGCCGAACGATGCCATGTAAAAATAGGTGTATGAACTTCGGGTTCTGCCTCGATTTGTTCTACAAAATCAACAATGTCTGTCTGTGAAGAGGTAGTATTATACTGTTTATAAGAATGGTGCAGACCTGTGCGCTGACGCTGGTCTCGGAAAGTGTGAGGGGAGGAATGACTCTGATTCATCCGATCCACAGGAGAGGTCCGGCTCGGAGAATCCACCCCCGCAAGCACCATCGACCCGCATGACGCTGACACTAAAACACAATCTTATAATAATACTCAGAAAATGAAAAAAAAAAATCATAAATTAAAGCTACCTTAATTAACAGTATAAATGACAGCTTAAAAAATACAACTTTAATCAAAGAACAACACAGAGGGTATGGAAAGCATTATAATTATTAATAAGTAATTAAAAGATGCATGAGAAATACTAAAATTAAATTCTAAAAAGTAAGAATAGTAGTTTAAATTGGACAATTGGAGTAAGGGGAATTAATCAAGTAAAAAATAAAATATCAATTTATCTACAATTTAGTATTCTACTAAAAGTAACTATAAATATAAAAACGACAATAAGAAAACCTAAACATTTAAATTTTAGAATTAAGTACATATACTTTTTGTTATGTGAGAGGTAAAGGATTTGAAATTCACTATACCTAGCATGGTGGCTTTGGAAGGAAAAGACAAAATAAAATGGCAGAAATCCTCCTTAATATCCTCCTTAAATAACTGTAAGAAAACTCAATAAAAAAAATTTAGAAGATGGGGTCGATTGTGAAAAATGGTTATTAAAATAGTTCATTAGGAATGATACAGCCGTTTCATTTTATTTGGACAGCTTACTAATTTCATTATATGATTGCTATTGAGGAATTGCTTCATGATAACTATAACTTTTAAATTAATTATTTACAAATAGTTTAATTTTACAGATAAATTTTAGCTAATAATAACTTCTACTCAGTAAGTCTAAATAGTTGCCTGAGTGATCTATCTGTACGCCTGAGTACTAATACAAGGATTGGAAGTTTGAATACTGATTTTTTATGTTTTTTGTTTTTTTAAGGAAGTGGAGTTAATCAGTCAGTAAGGTCACTGTGCTGCTAGCTTGTAGGTTTGGAACTGGTACCAGCTTTAGCGGATACATTATTTATACTATTATCAACTAGGGATAATTCCTGTGTGATCTGTTCCTGTGTGACATTAAGAGAAAAAAATCTGGCAATTGATTAATCTTGGCCAGATCACATCCCTGTACAAGTATTGGATTATAGTTCAGTTCTCCCAAGCACTGAACCTAAACTTTTTTAAGGGTTGTAGAGGTACAGGTTTTTGTGTTAAGTCTGACCTTACTATTTTTCTACTAAAACATAGTAAAAGTACATCTCTTCATAACTGGATTTTATAATCACGTAAGCTACTAAAATGTCATTATCATACACCGTCCCATTTTCAGGTTGCTAATTAATATGCAAATTTTTTGCTTCATTAGTCAAGCAATAGATAAATTAATTTTCAAAAACAATAAATTCAAAAATCTTAAATCAAATTATAATGTTAAAAACGGTGAAGTAATTTACATATTATCTGAAATTTGCGCCCAATTTGGTACTTGATGTGCTTTGATTCCGTTACCAAAAATTTTATTTAAAATAATAAAAGAAATAAATAAAGCCTTGAAATTTAGACCAAATAGTCTTAACTCATAGCTCTCTTACAAAACTGGGCTCAGGAGCAAGTTGATATCTCCTGGAGAAAAGAAAAACAACTAGAGAGAATAATTGCTCTCTGGGACAATGCACCTCAGTGTTCTTAGCTGAGGTATTGGCTATCAATTTTCAACCGTTATATGAAAAACATAACATTCTACCTTCAGTTAGGCAATTGGGGCAGCCAATAACCTCATTACATGCTCCATAGTTGTGAAAAGCTGCAATTCAAAACAAACTTTCCTATAACAAAATATGCTTGAATTAGGCTGACTGCCAGGTTATGCTAACATTCTAGGTAATGAGGGAGCGGACAAGCTGATCAAGAAAGACTCTGAGGAAATGCCTAATACACCAGAGATGTTATGCAGAACAAGACTGAGACGCACCGAAAGCATCACAAAAGCACTGTATGGTAAATAAGCCATACCAAATCGGCAGATCACAGGACTCCAACATGTAAAGTTGTTCCTAGAAGGACTCTGCAAAATGAGAACCCAGGTAATGGTTCAAATGGATAGGGTCACTTAAAAGAAAATTACAGGGTTTATGCACTGGCCACAGTAAACTTAACACCCACATGTTCAATATGTAGATTTTGTCATAACAGTGATTGCTTTGTTGGCCCAAGATTTGTAACATTTTGCACAGATTACATAACAGAGCTAGACCTCACAGCCTTTCAAGATTCTTAGAATCTACTAAGATTATGTTGTATATTCACAGAATAGGCCGAACAGAGCTCAGTGATGAACTTTATTTTATGAGTGTAGTGTGGTGGTAGATCAACCATCAGCAGAAAATGAACTTCAATCATGGAGCCAGCTTCTATAAATTTACACTGTAAAGTTAATCATATGACGTCACGCTACCAATGAATTTTTTTACTATGATATTAACAATCCTTTTCAAATGTTTGTTTGCTCAAGTAAAAGGAGTAAAAACATGATAACAAACAATTTTGTCATTGGCAAGCTGGAATTATAAGCCTGAAATCCTTTACCACTATAACTAAGGATTGGATTCCTATGTATTTACATATTTTTTTCTAGGCAATTTACAGATGGTTTTTAACTAGAAGTGTTCATACTGACACTATTTAAGCCGTTTGAGCTTACCTCGTTTGAAATATTTCCACATATTTGGTTGTTATTGCATATGTCTACATATTTGATCAAAATAAGTACATATTTCCACATATTTATCATTTTGGGAATATTTTTATAATTTGGAGGTGGTTGACAGGAACTGTGAACCACAGATTGTAGGGCTGTGAATCACTGTGGGTACAATGGTTGCTGTAATTCACAGAGAATGCTTCTAAACAGTGACTGACACTTGTTAGTGAAGCATCGTTGTCTTTTCTTTCAGCTCGTTCGTTGAAGTGTCCAATCATTCATTTCGTTTGGTCACTTAGTGCATTCTTTTTTTCAGTGAAATGCCATGAACATCGGCCTCAAACAGACAGCTGGTAGCTAAATATCTTCGCGACTTTCCAGCAGAACTTTTTCGAAGTAATGGAGACATTTCGTACTGCACAGCTTGTGACAAGCACGTTTCTTGCTCTCAACTTTCCCAAGTCACCCAACAAATTGCCACCGGATTGCACAAAGAGAATAAAAACAGAAAGAAAGAGAGGGTCAAGTCTTCCTTACATCTCCATCATCAAGTAAGTCTACTCTCAGTACAGATCTGTGTCGGGCTTTGGTCAGAGCAGATAACCCTTTCCATACTTAATACTTAACAAAACTTAATAATCCTTATTTCATTAAGGATTGGGGAAAAAATGCCTGACAAGGGAGTAAAAAATTCTTAGTTACGCCGTCCTTCGGAAGGGACGTTAAACGGGGGTCCCAAGCCTGTACGATGTCAGGTACTCGTTAAAAATCCCTATCCTAATTAAACCTGGATCGGCAAAATTTAGAGCTCCCACTGTAGCATCGTCTGATTAGCCATAGCAGCATAAAGTGACGTTAAATGAACAAACAAACAAACAAAATGCCTGACAAGAGCACTCTGCGGACAAACTACCTGGAAGATATCTATAAAGATGCACTAGCCAAGATTCGGGAACATATCAGAGATGGACTGATTTGGGTGTCAATTGATGAAACCACTGATGTTGAGGGCAGGTATATTGCCAATGCAATTATTGGAAAACTTGACAGTGATGTGGATTCAAAGCCATTCCTTTTGAACTCTGAAGTTCTTGAAAAATGCAACCATTCCACCATTTCACGATTCTTCGATGCCTCGATGCATATCCTATGGCCCAGTGAAATTTTGAACAAAAAAGTTCTGTTGTTTATCTCTGTTGCTGCCCAAAACATGGTCAAGGCTGGGCAATCTGTTCAGGTATTTTATCCTAAGATAATTCATGTGACGTGTATTGCTCATGCATTGCATCGAGCAGCAGAAACTGTTCGATCTTTATTCAGTGACGTAGATTCCTTAATCTCCTCAGTTAAAAAAGTGTTCTTAAAAGCTCCCAGTCGCATTCAAATGCTAAAAGATCTCTATCCAGACTTGTGCCTTCCACCAGAACCAATATTGACAAAATGGAGTACTTGGCTGGAAGCAGCTCAGTACTGTGAGAACTACGATAAAATCAAGAATGTTCTTTCACATCTCGACGACGAAGCAGAAGTGATAACTACAGCCAAGTCTTTATTCGAGAAACCTAATTTAAAGAACGACCTTGCCTTCATTTCTAACAATTGTGTATTTCTTGCACAAGCCATTACCCAACTTGAGTCCCAAAATGTTCCACTGACAGAAAACGTGGCTAACGTTAAAAAGGTCATCAAAAAGGTGGAAGGAATACCTGGGAGTAAGGGAGATCTGATTAGGTCAAAACTGGCTGAAGTACTGAGCAAGAACAAAGGGTGGGAGACCATCTGCCAGATTTCTGATATTATCAGCGGAACAGAAATCAGCTCTGAACATCGTGTTTACCCCCAACAAGATTCATTCTTTCAGCAAGGCACCTATAACATCTGTAGATTTTGAACGATCTTTTAGTCGTTACAATTCCATCCTATGCCCAGACTGTCGTCGCTTTACGTTTCAACATTTGAAATTCCATGTGGTAGCAAACAATTTTGAAGAGTGAAGTTTTCAAAATTGAAAATTTAACACATATTTTATTATTATAAATTGTAAAAATGTTCTTTTGTTGTATAAATCATTATAACTTGTAAAAAAAAATTCTTTTTTCATCAAAAAATGTCCCTTTTACTTAAATATTTCTGAAAATATTTTAAGAAAATCACATATTTGACAAAAATAAATACATACAAATCCGATCCCTAACTATAACCCATGACATGGTATAATAGAAACTGTACTTTTTTTAGAACCATACATTTTTTTCCGAATTTTGGAGTACCTACTTTATAGAGCATGGTTGAGTCCCAAAAAAGAGTACAAATCTCATTTCCATTTATTTAAATACAGACTGCTAAAATATTCATTAGTTTTAGCAATCCTAACTGTAAACAGTTTGAGTATTTTATCCAAAGCCAGATTTAGAACCAGAACCTTCAACACAGCAAGTCAGTGCTCCACACATTGAGCCACTTATTCCTACTATTATGACATAATTACATATATTCTGCGGTAATGAAATATTCTTCAACCAGTGTTATTTATATTTCCTTTTACTCTCCTGAATTTGATGCATTTAATTTTAACAGTTAGCTTAGTCTTTTAATTGTTTATTTAACAATATTTATAAAAACCGATAAATTTAAGAAGCTAAAATAAAATAATGTATCTTTTAAAAACGGCGATTGATAAAATGAACAAATTTTTTATCTTATAAAAGCTCTTTCTTATATAACAATTTTTTTTGTAATGGCTATTATTTACCAAAAACAGCAAAGAGGGCCATGGAACATAAATTCTTTCCTCTTCCCACAATAAAACTTATTACATTACATTAATACTGTTTTACAGTATATAAAACTTATAATACTACATTAATCATACCTCAAGTAGTAAATTTTTTTTAATACTAAATTATTAGTCGATACTTGACTATTAATTTAAAATTAATGTTTAAGCTTGCCACTAAGTAAAGCAAATATTGAAGTTTTCAAGCTCACATGGTTATATCCGTCCTATCCAAAATTTTAATTTAAATTTTCCACAAAACAAACACTTTCTATCTTGGCCATTTGTAGGATCAATAGAAGGGAAGGTGTAGGCACCTGACCAAATTATTTAGATACAGTCTGTTGAAATATTTATTGTCAAAATTGTACACATTATAAGGAATCTTTTTCTGAGAATCTTTTTCTGAAAATCTTTTTCAAATGGAATCTTATTTTCATCATTTATGGTAACTCATAAGATAAATGAGTATTTAAGTTTCGACATACTTTTAAATGGCATCGGACTTTCTCATATTATTTGATGTTGTGGAAATGGGAGTTATCCTTGACTGGGACAGACTGGCCTAAAAACATTGGTTAAATGGACCACAACATTTTTCCAAGATTTACTTTAACCAGCTTTTTAAAAAAAAACTAAATTATTGGATACAAAACCAGACACAGAACCTTTTCCCTTTAGTCAGTGGAAAGTTTAAAGTTACTACTGCTATGTAGTAACTTAATAACGTTGATATTAAAAAAAGTAACAGCTATGTTTCAACAACTTTCTCAACCATTGTTAATCTACCAAACTTTTAAGGCAAGTTATTATTGTGTCTGCAGTTCATTTGACAAAAAAATCTCAAGTACTTAAAAAACTATGAAAAAATATAATGGGAATTAGTTATAAGTAAATGGAAATGATGGTTGGATATCTCTAACAACAATTTTTAGGGATTTTTTAATACGGGAAGTAACTCAGGTTTAATTATATTCATTAAAATTATTAATAAATAAGTTTTTACACTTACCCAGGGCTGATTAAAGATAATTTAAAAAAAATTTAAGTCGAAGACATACGCTTTTCATAAATGAATTGTGAGCAACAAAACATTAATAAATAAAATACTACATAATATTTTAAAATATGATATAAATCAGCTGATGATGATGATTTATAATCTTATAAATTAATTGCTAAGGTGTCCCAATAATCTGAAAACCATAAACTTTCTTAATTCTATAAGTATTCATAAATAGTTATGTATTAATAATATCTTGCAAACTAGTCACATTTAAAAAATGTTTAACTTTAATCATTTAACTAGTAACTCTTTGTAATGATTTTGATGAAATATTCATCCATTTCATTTAAAATAAATTAAAATTGTACAAATAATATCTAAGCCCTGGTAAGTAAGAGGTTAAGTAGAATTTTCTCCAAAATGGGTTTCTTGTGAAGAAGGGGCTAAATCAGGCATTGGCTAGAAATGGAGTTATTGCTTATATTATAACTCCATTTCAAGCCAAAACTACAACAATGATACGATTCCTCTTCCCTCAATACAATTAACTCAATCGCGACAAAATTCTATTTAATATTTACTAATTGACCAGGGCTGCAGATATACATATACAAGTTTGATGCGATGTGAAGAATTTTTTTGAATGGTATTGGAATATTTAAAAAATTCTGATTTTGAATTTGTACTATTTAAAAAAACATTTTAATTGATGTCTGAACGTATACTTAAAAAAAAGGGGAGAGAAATCATGAAAAAGCACTTAAATTACTGAATCTGCAACACAGTTGTGAGGAAATCACCATTAAAGAATTAGGTAAAACTATATTTTTAAATGAATATACATCCCCGTCTTCCGGGGCGCACAATAGATCAACAGTGCAGTGCACATGTAAGGCCCAACAAAAAAAAAAAAAATAAAAAAAAAATAATACATCCCTGTCTAATTATATGGAAGTGAAAGCTTGGTAAACATATACCAAAGCAGAGATATAATATCTAAAGAAGTAGCACGCTGAACCTGGAGAAATCTCATCAAAGTTACAGAACGAGAAGAGTAAGAGGAGAAACTCTTAACCGGTATCTTAGAAGAGAAGTAATTAAAGAAATTCAGGCTACCTATCTACTACTGTAAGGTAGAAGAGGCTATGGCTACCTATCTACCGCTGTACGGTTGATGAGGCTATAACTGGTGTTAACTCATCAGTATAAAGCCCACATAATCATTACTATCAAAATGCCAAATCGAATTATCTATTCTGGTTCTTAGAACAAAAATTAATGAAAAAATGACTTTTGTACAACACCAGGGATGTATCTAATAAATAAAAAAATGAATCTTAAAATGGACATCTATTAATAATGATTTCTATTTGAATGAATGGATGAATTTCAAGCACAAATTGTTTTCAAAGGGATAATACAGGACAATATGGGCAAAGACAAGTTTTTGAACTGAGTACGGGAGAGCAAGATAAAAAGGCAACTGTTTTGAAACTATGTCATGCATTAAGAAGGGATTAACCCCGGGATAATATACGAGTGACTGTTCAAAAACTGGAAGGAGGCAAGAATAAATAGAAGGCACCTAGGTACGGTTGAGGAGCACTGCATCTATTTCACATCACCAACGTCGGTTCATTTGGAAAGAAACTTTTAACAAACTTATACATATGAAACTTGATTCGAAAGACCTGTATAGCCAATTCTCGTTCTGGTAAGGTCATCTGAAACTAATCATTAAACCATAAATGGACTGAGTCCTAAAAGAGAATATACATTGTTCCAATTAATAATTTTTGTCTTCGAAAAAAAAAAATAGAACAGTTCTGTTGAATTTAGTCAATTATAATTTTGGCTCTATAACGATTTTTTATTGTTTTCCATTGAAATCATTTATATAGATATCATATGAGTAGAAAACATTAAAAATAATAACCACAATCATGATACATAAGATTGTCGATGAAACCAAAACTGAATATTTAAAACAATATTAGAATAATGAATAATAAATTAATTAAAATTCATATCTCTTCTTCGGTAGCTCCATCAAGTTATATCACATGAAACTTGAATTTTTTGATAATGGGATAAACATAAGTGTGTTAATTAATTAAAATGTACTTCTTAGTTTTTTTAATCTTACAATTAACAAACTTTTTTAACATAATGCATAAACAAAACAAAATTTACACTGATATTAACTTAATTTTCAAAAATTTCAGGAAAATAAAATAAGAGTGTGATGAGTTAAATCATTAAGATCGTATTGAAATAAAAATATCAAAACGAAGTAAGATAACATGTAAAAGCAAAAGTGATTACTTTCAAGAAAAAAATCATTATTACAAAATAAATTTTTAAAGTAAAAAAATTATTATTTTTTTAGAAAATATATTTATTAATCAATTATTTAAGAATAAGAAGAGAATTGACAAAATGTGACATCACTTTTCCCTATTAATAGCTTAGAATTCTTAATCCAAAATGTGTAAGTCTATCAGTCATAACTTAAAATACAATAGTAGAATACTAGTTGCAATTAAAAAATAATAGGATCTGGTAAATATTGTTAATAATGAGAAGGCTATAAACAAACAAGTGTTGTGGATGAATAATCTACTTGTACAACACAGAATTGAAATAGAACAAGGTGATTATAAATACCCACAAAAACTATTAACTAATAGTATTAATGACTAATAGGTTGAAATTATCTATAAGGAAAAAAACAGATTTTTCTGAATACTTATATTGATAGAAAATGAATTATAGCTTTTACATAACCAAGTTAATAAATATTAGGTATTTGATTGAAAAAATTAAAATCAAAAGTATTTCTTTAGATTAACAGAAATTGCACACAGCACCATGAGGTATCATTATTTCATAAAATATAACAGGATCGTTCATAAGGATTTATTATTTTAACCTATTTAAGCAATTTAAAAAAATTAATATGACAATAATAATATCAGTTGGACTCAGTTCAATACAAAAACTAAAATAACATATGAAGTGATATTATAGATAATTTTAAAATTCCTGAATATGCACCAATCTAATTCCAACTACGTAGATTTATCAAAATTATAAGAAAAATACTGACATCCCTACTATGAGTACCAAGTCATGGAGAACAGATGAAAAAGTAGACTGCTCCATTGTTAGGTGTAATAACTATCTCTTAAACTTGGTCCTATTTAAATTACCCGAAGTCTGTTCAATATTCACTAGAGAAGACATTGGGATCAAATGTTTGTACAATTCACAAATAATATCAGTTCTAAATGAACCTTGATTAGTGATTTCATGAGCATTGTTAACTCTTCATTCAAGAATTTTCAGGCATAAAAAATTATAAAAATAGGGGTTATAAAAGAAACAATGATATCATAGTACCTACTACTTAAATGGATACCACCCATGTGATATTAAAGTTCATGGAGATAGTTGTTCAGAAATTAGAAAGATCGCAATGAAAACTTTTGAAAAAAAAAAAACACAATACATTCTATAGCAGAAAAGAATATTTTGAACCTGAAGGAAATACAGATCAGTTGTAAATAGTAAAAATCAACCAGAATGTTAAGCAAAGAAATTGTTCTTGGATGTCGAAATCAGGCAAATATTTCAAAAATGGTTAAACATACATAATTAAGAGATCAATGGCAAATGCTCGTTACTATGGGAATCTTTTAAAAAATAACAAATAGAATTAACGAGCATTTATTAGATATTTTTGAACTTTATTTATGGATATTTCATATAAAAATTGTAATAGATATTGAGATTAAGAGAATAAAAAATAATCAAATACTTAAAAATAAAATGAACTAAATAAAAATAATTAAATATATACTCATATCAATACTACTTCATTATCACCTGTGTTGCATGAATATTTTCTGCATTATATATATTTTTACAAAACTGAGAGTTAAATAAGTAAACAAAAAATTATAAGACTTTTTTAAAAATATAAAAGGAAGCAAAACTGCCTGAAATAAAGTTCGATGTTGAGACATACCATAACTTAACTTAAATTGTTAGTTGTCAACACTTTAGAAGAAACATTTTTTATACTTTTAAATATTCTTTATGTTTTAGGTAGCTAAGTAAATAAAGACAAATTCTTTATAACACAGTATATTATACAGTGTAATATAATATGGAACTCACAACCACCTAATATCTGCCATGCTTCTTCCCTATCCTCGTTAAAACACATGCTTTTCCAACATCCTAATTCCCAAACAGATGCCCTTTAATCATAGTAATAATTTAGCGAAGACATAATGCATAAATAGAATCAATGGGATGATTAACACATATGTTCTAGCAATATTAAAACCTCTATACGCCAACCTTCTTTTACGTGCGGCTTCTTGAAATAAAGAATTTTGAGAAGAAATAAAAATGGAAAATCCTCATAATTGGTATCTAATCAAGTAGCAACTAAAACTATATGCTGAGAATGGAATATTAAGGTATGGCAGAATCTTTTGGCATTTTGAATAAATATTTATATTATTTAAATTTGTTGTATTTTTTTTTTAATGGCATACCATAAAGGATCAAAATATAGTAATTAATAGTATATATAGCTGCAAGTGTAAATTCCTAGGCATATCATGTTGGCAGATTCCATAATTGACCATTTATGTCTGTTTTAATACTTGTTTAAAAAGGCTCAGATGTCAATAAACTTAGATGGGTTAAACACATTTTTCAATACTGCTGTAGACATTTATGAAAACTAATTTTCTACAGCAGTGACTTAATTATAAATACTAGTAAGGATAAATAAATATTTACTAACATAATCATAAAATAAAAGGAATGTTAGCAGTTCAGAAAAAACAAATAAAAAGATACCTTCATTAAGCTACAAAGAGACCAGCATCAATTGAGTAACATTATACTCATCAAAATGTTATTACTCCCATGATTAAAAGGGCATAGATTTGAAAATGTAAATGAACTTTCACTAAATCTGCTGATGCTTAATAATTTAAAAATACCATATTTACACTTAACAGCAAATAGTTATCATAAAAATATTAATAATTTTGTACTTCTTGTATCTAAATTCAATTTTTAAAAATCTATAAAGTAAATAAAGCCAATACTTTAACTAAAAGTACAATAAACTAAAAATAATCATAACAAATAGTATTTTATTCCTCTATTAAATAAAACGGTCAATATTTCTTTTTTTATCTAAATCATAAATGCCCTTCCAAAAATTTAAGATAATTTTCTGAACAAATTTTGTTGAATACAAGGTATATTTTACAAATAAAATCAGACATACATATATACAGATAACAGCAGCCATCGCTGAAACAATACTCTGTGCCTACAGAAGGAATTGTATGAAAATAGATGAGATTCTCAGCAGGAGCAAGCCAGTCCACAAACATCAAGGTGGTGTCTCTTTGGTTATGAAACAGCCCAAGGGAATTAATGCCCTGAATTAAAGACTTTATTAAGACTATTCCAGAATTGCTCTGCCTAGAAGCTATATACTTTCTCTAATTCACATAAACCACTAGTCGAGGGTGTGTTTAGGTAGAATTAAAAAATCTGTAACAACTAGTACACTAGAGTTAACGGGAATTTATCCAGGTACCAATGCGAATTAGAGATTAAGATGGAATAATTCAGAGATAAGCTATATTAGGTCTTTAAGACCATTAATCCCCTTGGACTGCTTCACAATCCTCGACTGGTCCTAAGAAACACCACCTTGATGTTGATGGCTCCGCATGCTCGTACTGAAAGTATCTCATCTTCATATAATTACTACTGTAGACATGGGATATTGCTTCACTAGTGGTAACTGTTACCCATATATATATATATATTACAGGAGGAAAGAATATATATAACTATTCACATTAATAAGAAAAAAAGTTTTTACCAAGTAATTTCTGGTATCAGGAAAGACAAAATAAAAACATAAAACACAGCACACATCTCATATAAATAGCTAAAACAACACCAGACCAGACTCCAAGATATCTACATACATATACATGTTCTTATATGTATGTAGATGTCTTTTCATAGAGATGATGTGCGAAGTACTACATAATATCTGTAAGTGTGTGATATTTTGTTTCTTCTGACAGTGCCTGAGTTGTCAGAATCAAAAGGTCAGTTGTTAGTATATACCTACCTCTGTAGATATGTTTACCTGTAAGTGTATTGTACCTAATATACTTTAAACGTAGAATCTTCCATTTTTTTTTATAACAATTATTTCGTCTCTTAATCCTATATATAGATTATAAATTATATAGTTTTTTATTAGTTGAATATAATTTTTGAAGAATGGTCCATAATATCTGTGGCACCTGTGCATAGTGGGCTAAGTCGAATTTTGTGAATTTCAAGCTATCTACTTAGAATCGTAATTTTTTATCTTTTTGTCTAACACGCTAAGTGTTCCGTCCACTGTAATGAAGGATATTCCTTTGTGAATCGTGGGCTGATACTCCAAACTTGAAATTAAAATAAGTTCAGAAAAATTACGATTCTAAGTAGATAGCTTGAAATTCACAAAATTCGACTTAGCCCACTATGCACAGATATATACAATAATAGAAATTGAAGATATTAGTGAGTAAAAGTCAGTTCCATTATTTAGAAAAATGTTTTCTATGATTAGTTTACCCAGTCTCTTTCAAAACATTGGAGATATATAAAAGTTGAAAAATGCTATACTTTGTCAAAATTAATTTTTTTCTTCAATTATTGATTCACAAATAGAACCGAACCCTTCTTGGCGTAGCTACTGAGGACAGTTTGTTTTTTCAAATAAATATTAGATTATTTTTCAAGAAAAATGAAAAAGGCATTATTAAGTTTCTGATGAATTTCTAGCTTTTGAAGTCTGAAAGTAGACATGTAGGTAGTCTGTTTTATTCTAAGCATGATTTATCTTTCAAATACACTATGCTTTGCCTCCTTATAGAAGATTTTAGATTTGAAAAATATACTTTGAGTAATAATATTGGTTGCAGCAGAAAAAAACACTTATTATGTAGTAACTTTGAAATACATTTATTGAATGTATCAATGTAATATATCTAGAGATCTGGAGAATAAGTGGTTAAGTCGTATCTTGTCCAAAATGAGTCTCTTACACTTAGAGAGCAGATTTGTCTTAAATCTCATAGTGAATATGTTTGGAATAGGCTTAAAATGGAGTTATTCCTTATATAATAACTACATTTCAATCCAGGAACTATGAGAAAAAACACTATTCCCCTAACCTCAATACAATGAACTCACTCTGGACAAAATTTGATTAAATGGATTTATCATATATATTTAAACCACTCAATCACGGGGGTTAAAGATATAATATATTCATTCACAATACTAATACTAGACTTAAATAAGACTTAAAGATAATACATCCTTAAATAAAATTAAAATAATATTTAAACATTTCAAAAGTGAAAATATAATTTTCACAAATTGTTTACACTTCCACATCTATGCCATCACTCATTATTATTTATTGTTCATAATTTTGGCCACATGAAACAAAAAATTATATATTAAAATCAAAAAGGATAATATATCATTTTGAAGCAAATTTCCATATGAATGAGAATTTTATAAATCAGTTTAATAAAAAATAATTTTGTTGCATTGACAATGAAATTTGAAATTTTATATATTTTTTAACGATACAGAAAAATCTGGTTTTCAATAACCAGGTTTGAAATACTCAGTCTCTTGTTTAAAGTCTACTCTACTGATTTCCCCAAATCAATAAATAAATAGAAAATAAGTAAATAAAAATAATAACAAAAATTAACCAAATCAAGTAAAATTAAATATATATAAAAATTTATACACAAAATAAATGTATATATATATTTAAAATGGAATAACATTCGTTTATATATAAAACCTATACTCATGCAACATGCCATGCTTCAATATGAGACACCTACCTATACTGTTGTCTCCTAGAGGAATGAGAGGATGAGCTGAAATACTACCACCAACATTGGTGGCGACCGAGGAATGAACAGAGCTAGATTGGCGGAAAGATTGTGACCTGTAAAAGAAATTGTTAGCATTTACATGTTAAAAATTTTAGGTTGGTTCCATTTGATCTTATAAATGTCGGTTTTCTTCAATTTATTTATTATTATTTTTATTATTTAGGATATAGCAAAAAGTATTACTTAAAAGTTTCTTAATCCTATCCTCCCTATCGATGAAAACAACGAATAAATTTATTCATAATAATTAACCTTTGGAGATAAACAAGACACAATATTTAAATAAAAAGAAAGAAAAGGAGATTGATTAGCCAAGATTAACAATATTGATATACATAGAGATGAAGTGAAGAAAGAAAAAAAAACAAGCAATAAACATCTATTCCACATTTAGTAGCTTTGAAGTCGAATAACGAAACAATTAAACTTCAATTTCACACAGAACTTTATATAGTGTAAACCCATTTAATAATAACCAACCATGCATGTAGAACAAATAACTCCTTAATCATTCTGAGAATTTAAAAAAAAAATAGAATTTTTAAATTAATTTGAGAAGGATGGGCAATCGTAATAATAGAAACATGCATACAGTTAACATACTCCCATTCTCATTTAAAACAGTTTTATTAAAGATCACTGCTTCAATATTTAAGAGTAATCATAAAGATTTAAACTTGTTTTAATAATGTAAATATTATTCCCTTAAATAAATAATGTATCATTTTGTTTTTAAAGTACATACCTAGATAATGGACAGTCCCTGAAAAAAAGTACGTAGGTTTATTCATTGAATCTGTGATAGATGATCATTCCAATTGAATTAATCAAATTTATTAGAACAAAATCATTTGTTCGTTAAAATTTTTACATGATTCATTGTAATGATAGTTCAACTTCGTGTCTCAGTAAGTGTTGGATATTTTTTTTTTTTCAAGCTAATAAATGATAAAGAATCAAGAAATAAAAAATCAAATCAAAAATGTATCTACAGTCAAAAATAAGCTTTTTCAAAAACCATTTTTGAAAAACCAACTTATCAATAAAATAAAAATTTAAAAACAGTCTACAACTACATCTGTGCTTTATGCAGTTTATAGTAGAACAACAGATCTAATAATTTCATTGGGAAAAAATATTATAATTTAATATTTTAAGTCAATGCAACAAAATATATATTTTTGGAGTTTATAATGTTAAAACTTTTTCAATTTTCCTTCAAGGCAGGAATTATCCTTCATCTTGCGCAGATTAAAAACAATATATTAATGTATCTTATTAGGTAATTAATGCGTTTTATGAGTCTTCATTTTTAAATATAATTTTCAAGCTACTGAATTATTGACACAAAGACAATAGAAGAAAGAGACAGTTTTTCAAACATGAATACATGTATATATTTATATAAATATATCAAAATTTTAAACTAAAATAACAAATATCTACTTGCTCAAGAACACCACAAACATAGCCACTCTAAACAAATCCACAATTCGTAAAGAAAAAAGTTCAGCAAAAGCCAAAAGCATGTCGTGAAAAAACAAGTAAAAAATAATTAGATGAAGGGAGAGAAACAACTGAAAGAAACACAGGAAGCTTTCAAATCATATTTTAATCAATGAAAATATATCAAAACTATAGAATAACTTACCTCTGAAAATTTTGGCGCTTCACATAGTTTTCCCTTACAAATTCAACCATCTGTTTCTGTGTTTTACCACTGTACCTGATATGTAGAGGAACATACATGAAAATATATACATATGTAAACATGCAAAGATACAAATACAGAAAAAGAAATAATATCTTTTTTAGTCATAGCACTAGAATAAGTCTTTGAAAATTGTATGAGTACTGAATAATATTTAAATCAGAATAATAAAATATCCATGGTTGGGTTCGGAGATGATTTGATATCATGAAATGAAGTCAATTTTCAATGAAACCCAAAAAAAATAAAGCACAATAATGTTAATGAAATCCGATAAAGAATTAGGAGCCCAAGTAAATTGGAATCAGACAAAATATCTAATAGAAATAGCGATTTAAGCGATATAGGTATACTGTTATAAGTTGAAATAAGTATGAATACGCTAAAAAATGAAAAACAGAATTAAAGGAGCAGTTAGTTACTAGCCTGAAATTATTTTTATTCACCTTAGTTATATTTCAGTTTCAAACTTAGAGTTATAGGTCAATAAGCAGAGGTTTGTAAACAGTGATTAGTGGTATCAACATTGAGCCTATGAGTTGGCTAACCATTTTCTTATTATTATCTAACATGATACAAAATAATCGCTATAGAAATAATTACTGATTTCCTGATTAATTAAATTCAGTTATTGTTTTCAATATCTTTGGAGTGAAATTATAGCGATAATTTTTTCTGTCTCTTTCATAATTTAGTGAAAATTTAATTTAATTACCTATTTTGTCAACGATAAATAGAATATATTTCAATAAAGATGTCTCTATTATCATCCATTGCCCTGATAATAGTGAGTCAGTTGTTTTATTTTATTTTTTCCTTACTTTAAAATCTTTTGCATATAATTAAGAATCTTAAATATTTTATATTTCAATAAGAATAATATTGAATAATTGAAAAGAATAATCTTTTAATGTTGAAAACCTTAATTAATATAGATAAAAATAAAATGACATAAGTCTGTTACCTAAACGAACTTCCTCTGCTTAGCACTCTAGTTCTTTGCCTCGGTACTCTTTTAATAGAATTACAGCGGAAGAACCCATGGTTTTCAACACATTTTTTCCAAAGGTTTTTACATTCATTTCTACTCTCGAAAAAAAATTCTACTGTATCTTTATAGTAACCCTAAAAAATAAATATAAATAATTAAGCCAATGATTTATAAATAAATACATAGAAATAGTATGAAATTTATGGGATCTCCATAAAAATGCAAGTAAGGAGACATTTTGGTTACCACCTCTTAGTGCTGTAATAAATTTTTAATTGCCTCACACGAAGGATGAGATATTAGTAAATTGAATATTAGATAATCTGGAAATTTTCCAAAGCGATCTTAATAGAAAAAAATTTAAAGTTATTACAAAAGTCCACATTTTGGGGCTAACATGAGGGTTAGTTACCAACAGGGCAATGAAATTGTAGGCGAAAACCTCAGCAATTACTGAAAATAATTCTAAATTTGCTGTTTATTTTTTTTTCAGTATCGTTACTTTATTCAAATTTTTAAATGAAAAAAAAATCAGTATCAGAGTCTAAGTAAATCATAAATTTCTGTGCGATAATAAAGAGGACTTAAATAGTGCCATTCATTGACACATCATTGATTAACAAATTGATCAGAATCATGATTAACTCATTTATTTATACAACTAATGATTACAATTATTTGACAATAAATATTAAATTAATCATCACAATATTTAAATTAACAAATTAATATTACATACATATCCATCAGGATGAAGTTTAATAAGAAACTTTTTCCTTTTAAATGATATTTTCCTAATTTTTGCCCAAGAAAAGGTGTATATTTTTGTATACCCTTGGAAAACAACAATACCCATATGTGCTACAGCAAGATTTAAAGGTACGCCTTCATGATCCTGAAACACAAAAGAAACCAAAATAAGAAATTTCAATATCAAGTCATGTGAAACAGAATGAATTTTCACAGTAAAATTATTACTAGTACTTCTGAAAGTTGTTAGATAAATATTGAATAAATTAAGCTATTATAGAAATAATAAAAGATTCTTTTTGTGTGTGTCATGGTAGAGACAAAAAGTTACCATTGTAGTATTATATTTTCTCTTAAAATATAATTCCCTATGACCCATAGGTTCACAGATAAAAAAAAAAAAAAAGTCTCAATTCTATTATTATCATCAGTTCTTCGGGTTCCTTCTTACTTAGCATGCCCTTATTTTAAATTATTCTTCCCCATAATTATTTAATTAAATTATTAGTTTATAAATCATTTACTTTACAAAGTAAGCACCAAGTGCTGGGTAATAGTATAAACACAACGTTAGCATTATCCTTTTTTTTTTTAAACACAGCAACAATCAAACTTTATTAAAAAGTTTAAGTCTGATTTTCATTATGTTCCTATATCATGATTTGAAATCAGAACAAGAACTTTCAGTAATAAATCACATTCACTTCACTTATTGTTACTACCATATTTTAATAGTCCAGTTACCATTTGGTGAATGAATAATTAAATTATTTTATGTAGTCTTAATAATAAAAACTATTTTGTCTTAAGTTGAAAATTAACTGTATACAGAAGAGAAAGAAATAGCATGTTAATGATATCCTAGCCATATGATGAAACAGATGAAATCATAGCTAAAAAGGGAAGAATGTAACTAACATTACAATGAAAAAATCAAAAATTAAATTTCAAAATTTTTTTATAACTTACTTTAACCGCATGCATTTTCATACCATACAGCTCACACCTTCTTGCAGTTTCAAGAAGATTCAAATCTGCCTCTGCGGGAGATTGGCCACTGTACAAATAAGAAGAAAAAGTTAAGAGTTTATATTAATGTAAAAATAGTTTATTTATAATCTGAAAATGGAAAGTATATTTTATTCTTTAAATATTTTTATGTTGAAGAGAAAAGATTTGTCCTGGCCGGAACCTGGGTCCTCCACATCTCTAGCGCGGTACTCCACCAGCTAAGATTGCAGGGCTCGTAACCAGGCCAGACAAATCCATTCTCTTCACCGATCACACATCCCCAGCATTTGCAATTTTTTCGATGTACATATGGGAAAGAATGTTCATTGAGCATTACTTTAATTGGGATCTTGTTGACGAACGTCAATTTTATATTTATAATTTTTTTTATTTTATTGTGATTATTTAAAAAATTTTATTTTGAAGAGAAAAGATTTTTCCTGGCTGGGATTCAAACCCGGATCCTCCGCATCTCTAGCACGACACTCTACCAATAGAATGGATTTGTCTGGCCTGGGTTACGAGCTCTGGTAGCTTAGGAGGTAGAGTACCGTGCAAGTGATGCAGAGGACTGGTTCGAATCCCAGCCAGGACAAATCTTTTCTCTTAAAATTAAAAAAAATTATAAATATAAAATTGATGTACGTCAACCAGATCTCAATTGAAGTAATGATCAATGAGCATTCTTCCCCATATGTACATCGCAAAAATTGCGATTGATGTGGGATCGGTGAAGAGAATGGATTTGTCTGGTATGGTTACCAACCCTGGTGGCTAGTTGGTAGAGTACCGTGCTTGAGATGCGGAGGACCGGGGTTCGAATCCTTGCCAGGACAAATCTTTTCTCTTCAAAATAAAAATAATTAAATAATCACAATAAAATTAAAAAATATTATATATTTCATTTTATATTGTATTAATTAAGTGATTATTTTAATATTTGACGGGATATATGCACTTACGCATGTTTCTTATGATTTTCCATAATTTTCTTTTCCAGCTCTCTATCTTGATGTTGGACAAACTTATATGAGGAGAGGTACGAGGCATCAGGGTAATCTTCTGCCACATAGTCTCCACACTCAGCTGAAACAATCAATTGAAAGATGATATTTCTGGAGCAGCAGTCAATAAGTTAGATGAATGATTTTCCTTTTTCAAAAATAATTGTAAGAATAGGAGAATAAAGACAAAATAAAAGTCAGGAATAAACTATAACCTTTAAAAAATTAAAAAACAATAACGTAATGAAAACTTTCAACTTAAGGATATTTAAGTATATCACAAACCTAATTAAGCATTAAAAAAATTAATACTAATTTTTTAAGAGTTTGTATTATTTTTTCCATGGATTATTTATTATCTTATATATGATTATTTATTATCAAATTTGCTAGATGCAAATTGCGAAGGTGCAAATAAAAAAAAAAATTAAATTAATAATTAAATAAATTATTCTTATAATTCACATTTTACCATTTTAGGATTTCAAAATGTTTATACTGAGAATTTCAGAACATTTCACATAAATGGTAAAAACTGCAGTAAACAATGCTAGGCTCATATAAAAAATCCTGCTGTCACCTACCACTCGTAGGTAATGATTAGTATTGATTTTATAAAAAGATACATTTTTTATGCAGATCAACTAATAATATTTTTAATTAATAATGTATAATTAATAAATAATCATTAACTAAAATAGAGCCAAAAACTCAAAAAGAATTTTGATTTTGGTGTCTTGATAATGCCTGAATAGGCGAAACGTCGACTGGTAAGTAGGTGTATTTTTTGAAACATAAGGCTTTGCATTGTGGTTTTTCCCAATTGCATTATAATAAATAATCATTAATGTATAATTAATAAATTATTAATTAATAATTAATAAATATTTTTCAAAATCCTACCTTGTACAATATAGGAAGCTAAAAGCGCTGCTGTGTTATCATTGCACTGGATATGTCCCTGTGCGAGATCTCTTTTGATTTGCAAACAAAAAAGATATCTGGTATATTCCTCTTCCAACTGGGCTGGATCAGGTGTATAGAACTTGACACAAAAGTAAAGTGTCGGCTCAAACAAAGAGAGTCCAACTTGGCGTGATAGAGGTTTTTCAACGTCCAACCAATACTGAAATGAAATGATTTAAAAACATATATAAATGATTAGCAAAGAGTAACATAAGAGATTTGATAAAACTACGATAGTGAAAGATTGTTTTCATCATATCGAGAACATTACAAAAATGAGAAAACTAAATGGTAATGAATCATACTTATACTAAGTATATTGGTAAAAAATGAAACTGGAAGAGGGGAGGACAGAATATAAAATACAAGAAAAGAAATAAAATAAAATACAAGAAAATATAGAAAAGAAGACAAGTTAAATATACATGTATAAGAAATGAAGATTTACCTTAGTGCCATTATGATCCTGATACTCTAAGCCGAAGTAGTCAGCTTCCAACAAGTTTAGTTGTTTACAAACTTGTTCAAAAAGTACTCGGCCTAGGGCTTTCGCCTGTTTTAAAAGGAAATTATTAGTTGCAGAAAAAAGAAAAAAGTGTCTTAAATAATCACAATTCATCAAACAATTCCAAGCTGATGAAATAAAAAAAAAAAGAAGTACATGCCTGAACTTGGAAGAGGGTAACATTGTCATCTAGCATGTGTACACGTATTGCAAGCATTTTGCCTGGGTTCTTCGGAGCCCCAGGCGGTGGGGTCTTGGAGATCTCCGCAGAATGGGAGTGTGGCAGTTTCGCACATGATGAACCCAGAGAAACTCCCTCGCAGTCAACCATACTTCCGTCTAAAATAAATCAGATGCTGAAAAATTTATTTTCATAATCTAATATATGAATACTAACATGATCTGCAAACATTATCTAATAAAACTAAATAAAAATAAGAAATATCAGTCATCAGTAAATCTGTCTAAAAATTCTTAACTAATTTTCTTTTTCAACAAAAGAATTTTCTTTCCATCTAAAAATTCTTTACATGTGAACTATAATTTTCAATGAGGCTAAAAAAAATTAAACTGTGCACAATACGATCCAATAGTTATGAAAATCATGATGTCACAAAATTACCAATTCTCGTGTAAAATTCAATTAATATTAGTTTCAATATTTCAAATACACATCTAATACATATTACATATTCAATACATACCCTCTGAGCTATAACCTATGTTTCCTCGTCTCTTTTTCTCCCTCCTGACCCTTCATAACTGATGCTGAATTTCATTTTTCCATAACTAATTAATTTTAATTTGATAACAAACAATCAGAATTTTCTTTTTCCAGTTCGATTATTAAATTTCTTTTTACTGTAGTCTTTCCTATTCATTCAAGTAGAAAAAGCCATATCAGATACTGATGGTGGAGCTCATTTGTAGAACTGATCTGTAAAAGAGATGGTAAAAAAAGATCAAGTGAAAATTAAATTTGTATTTATCGAACATATAAACAAAAACTGATTTAATCGATTAGAAAAATATAATTTAAAAAATTAAGCTAACTATAAAATATTAACAAAATGCATGTTCTAAATGATTTAAAGTGCTTTTTTATAAAATTTGTCTAACTCGCTCATTGCTTGTTTCTTAATGTATAATGTAAGTAAAATGGAAGCATAGACAGTATCTGTAAGGAATATTTTATTTCCATACCATAAGTTTATAAAAGAAAGGAAGATATAATGAAACAGAGCCAGTCGAATAAGCACTTAAATTTTTAGTTGTTATTAATGTTTTTGTTGTTGTTATCTCGATGAAGCGACATAAGAATTGTTATTAAAACAATAAATGTAAATTATTAACTCCAACTAATGTTAATAACTAGATGCAAATACATAATTTATAAAATTTCAAGACTCCTTTCAACTCATTTGCTACAATAGTTCATTTCATATTATTGGCCAGAGAGTAAAAATGATTTTGCACATTCATTGATTTGGTAAATAATAGTCCCTGATAACTGAGCTGGGAAGCCAAGGTATATATGCCTTCCTCCTCAAGGCTTCATTTACACTATGTAATTCCAGAAGGGATTATATACGTACAACTTAAGTTGAATTATTATTAACAAATAGATAAGATGTCATAATTATTATCAGTTTTTGGATATTACTAAAAAAACATCTTACTACTTTTATTTTATTTTTTACATCTCTCCACATGATTTAGGAATTATTTCATTCATCTTTAATATTAAATTACTATTTATATGACATATAAATTATTTTAAATAATTTTAATTATTATGATGTATCTAAATTATTATTTATATGGTGTATAAAACAAATTTGATAACCAAGCTCAAAATTAAATAAATCTGAAATGTCAATAAAAACTATCTATACAAAAACCATAAATGTTGTAAATTCATAATTCATCCTCATTTTTACTCAAAATTAACAACTGTTATAGATAACTGCAAAATAAAGTAATTGTGTTTAAGAAACTTAATATATTTTAAATAGATATAATTGTTACGTAAAGTTATCTTTTACGAACTGGGACAAAAAGTATCAGGTCATACCTGTTTAAGAAGAAAGTTTGCTGGCTCCAGTACAGTATGTATATTACTTCAATGTTTAACGTTTCTGAGTTCTTTTTTTCTTCGATGGGCATAAAGTGTTTCATTTATTTGTTAGATTTAAATTATTGTTTAATTCTTAGGACTTTGTTAAAAAAATAATCAACATTTTTAAAATAATTAATGATGATGGCAAAAGATAAAATTTAAACTAAAACTTCTAAAACAAGTTTTCTTGAATATTAAAAGAAAACTATACTATATAATATCATTTGTACCTTTTTTAAATTTATTCTAGTTTAATGTTTTTATATAGTTCGTTAAAGTACTCAGCAAAAACACAGGGACTGTTTTGGAAAATGCATGCATTCGGTAATTATGAGTACTTATATGAAATAACCCCATATGTTTCAGAAATTTAAAATGTAACCTAATTATAAATCCTAATTAACATAATTTAATATAAAGCTAACTCCGAGAAGTATGTGTAAATGATATATTAACACAGCCTATAATGATCGGAGGAGAATGTCTTAGTGTTGAAATCGATGAATCCTGCTTCCCCATAAGGAAATATAATGCGGGGAGGATGTATCCGCAGTAATGGGTATTCGGAGGCGTATGCAGAGAAAATAGGGAGTGTTTCCTACATTCTGTCCCATCTAGAACAGCTGAAATGCTACTACTAATACGAACTGGGACAACAATATATTCTGATTGCTGGAAGGCCTATAAGGGAATGAAGCAAATTGAAGGCATGAGGTATAAACATAACGCTGTTAACCATTCAAAAAATTTCGTTGACTTGAACAGAGGTGCTCATACCCAGAGGGTGGAATCACTTTTGGCTTCAGTCAAACTACGAGACAAAAAAGAATGTGGAAAGAATAGAAATATGTTGGATTCATATTTATGCGAATTCATATGGAGGAGAAGGTACGAGAAAGAATGTTTGTTTACTAAGATTTTAGAAAGCATTGCTGATTATTATCCACAAATTTAATTATAATTGCTTGGCTTTGAGGTTATTATAAATATACACGTTTTATTATGTGTATTTTATTTAATAGTATAAATAACAGATATTTAAAAAATAATTTGCATGCTTTTTCCAAAACAGACCCAAAACACAAATTATCAGCATTAATAACAAGAATATAAATTGAACCAATGCTTTTTAGTATAAAGAGAAAAGGTTGAAAACTTAGATAAGGGTGATAAAGACTGATTTGTTTTAAAACATTAATTAAGGAGATTTATCAACAACATATGCAACTGAAATACTTACAAAAAATAACACTGAAAAAAAAGCGATAAACAGAGGTTAAAGGCTAAAGACTGCTCGTTAAAGTCTTCAAATGAAAGAAATAAAATTAAGGGAACATTCATGGCTGTGGGCCCAAAAGGAATAAAAGGAATTCTTCCCTCCTTATATGCCTAAAAGGGTTGAAGAACCTTAGAGAACTTAAGTTTCTGATACTAGAAAAGTTCTTGTAAGAAAAGGGAAGTGGAGCCAATGTTTCGGTTATAACATTGAAGATTTTAGGACCCTGATGGTTAACTCAAGCATTATTTAGTAATATTTAAGATATCATGATGGAAAGATTATTATATATTATATTTGTTAATAACTTGAAAAGTGTAGATTTATGTTTAGTACAAAAATAAAAAAATAAAATGTAACAGGAATGAATGAAACAACTGAGACAATACAATGTATTGAACTTTGTAGATCGCTCATGAAATCAATAAAACATTTATGACCAGTAATCAAAGAATTAATACTTTTTAAAGTATTAATACCTTTATGTATCTGTGTGTGTATGTATATATTTATAAATGGTAACCGCCATTGAAGCAATTCTTCTCTAATTATTTCTTAAATACTATTAATTAACGTCTAATTATCTCCTAATATAAATTATTTCTTCTAAAAGAAATAAGCATTGCCACATTACTTAGGCCTATACATACCAGCGAAGTCATTGAGTCTTAAATGGAAACTGATTTGAGGTACGTATGTATCTGTTCCACAGATTGTCGCTTCCAGTTGAATTACAAGTTTTAAATGTTTATTCGTTAAAAATTAACATTTTCCAAAAATACAAGTTATCGTGAGATTTAGTATTGAAAAGATATAATTATGGACAATGAGTAGATTTCGGTAATAATTTAATCGAGAAATAAAAGTTTCAAATAAAATTTCTACATGAAATGATTACCGAAGTATATCCTATATTATTAATACACATATACAACTTGAGTAGAAGTCAAGAATCAACTATATATATATATATATATATATATATATATATATATATATATATATATATATATATATACACACACATATTGTAGTATTTTTGAGACACTTCAGGCTTTTTTTTTTAGTTATCCAACTGCATTCTAATTTTCTAATTAGTTAATTACTTTTTGTACGAGAAATAATTTACTTTCCTTTGATCATATTCCCTTCACTGAAAGCAGTTTTATATGCTTTTCTATACTACCTAGATCAAACTCCACGATTATAAACCAGATCTGAGGGGCTTCCCTTAGACGTCACCCGCCAGCCTTACTCATCCCCATGCCATCTCATATCTCATCTTGACAATACGATTGGTTTCCATGATGTCCAAACCGCCTGAGACCTTTATAAATATCTTCAGTCGGTTATGAATCGTGTAGGCCCGTCTATATTAGTGTCCTCTTCTGTTAAGTCATCAACGAAAAATTAATAGGCACTGGAAACTTGACAACGGCCATATTTTTTATTTGAAAAAACTAGGGGTTGCTTGGTAATTCATGAGTTTGGAATAAAGCTAGACTATGACTATTCATTTCTTCGTCATAAATTATTCAAAGGATATAGATAGCTCAGGAATAAAGTTAATACATCAGTAGATTACTCCAGGAAAAAACAATTTTAACCCTCGGAATATTTACGGTCGTGAGTTGATTAGGTTATTTCAAGCCCAAGACTACCTGAAACTTTGGCCAAAAGATCGACTCTAATAAAAAATTTTGGGGAAGGTCAAGGAAAAAATCCCTCAAAGTTCCTTCCGGCTGATCCCGATGGACTCGCTGACCTGCAATGGGAGCGGCTATCCTGAAGGGATGTCCTTGAAGGATAAAAAAAGTCTTAAGTTATTTTGAAGGAATATGGAAAATAAAGTATCGTATATTTATATAGGAAAATAAGGAGTTACGAACAATATTCGGTCCAAAAAAGTGTGAGAACACTGGAGAATTTAGGAGATAACACACCCGCTTAAAATTATTCATGTGTAAGTGCAGCAAAGATTAAGCTGGAATTGTAAAGTTGCTGGGCTTGTTAACGAACGAATTACTAAAAATTGAATAACGCTGTGCCTACTGGGAAGAGTCACAGGGATAGACCTAGGCGTAGGTGGGGGGATTGCGTTAAGAGTGATTTGCGGATTTGGGCAGTGGTCCATTTGTTTATTTAACGTCACTTTATGCTACTATAGCTAATCGGACGATGCTACGGTGGGAACTTTAAATTTTGCCTATCCAGTTTTAATTAAGATAGGGATTTTTAAAGAGTATAGGCTCGGGACCCCCGTTTAACACCCCTTCCGAGGGACGGAATAACCAAGGATTTTTTACTCGCTTTAAATAATTCTAGGGCCACCTGTCGATATACGAACCGGGTAATGGTCTGTGGACGGAAGTGTGTTAGCAGATTGGTGTTGTCGGCTTCGAGTCTTCAGGTTCGCTAAGCCTTATTATTATTAAAAATTTCATAAAAAAAAAAATTTAATTCTGAAATAACGGATCCGTTTTGACAGATTTTAAAGTACCAAAAAATTATCAACATCCTAAACGGCTGAACTATCTTCAAGAGAAGGTGTGATAGCCCATCGAGGTGTGAAACACGTGAAGCAGACCATTGAACCGGCAGCCGAATGTCTCTCGACAAGCCTTCAAGGATTTGGGGCATTTTCATTAAGTGTCGGGTCGTTAATTAAAATTTTCAGAACCTCAAGGGTTCATCGCTTAAATATTCTCGGAAGGTGGTAAAATAAGACAAATTATATTTAAGGAGCTTGATAGTTAGTGAGGAAAGGGTTAATGGACAGTTAACTCTCCGCCCTTTCTCTTTAAATAAAAACTTTTAAATTTTTTTATTTTCTTTAATATTACCTTATAACCTCGATAGATCCGGCTATTTCTTAAAAGAACACCTTTGTTAAACCATTTATAAAGGAAAACCATTATAGCTATATTAGCAGGTACAGTTTCTCCTCCATGCCGTAACTGCTTCTCATAATAAATAAATATATTAATGAATAATTTACACTTATGTTTAAATATTTTCCAGAAAGAAAAACGAAAAAAAAAAACAACTGTACCACTAAGACCCATGACGAGTCTAGGGCTCGGTATGTGATTGATACTGTACTGTTTCTAGGACAACGGTTGTGCAGGGATGTGATTTGTCCGAGATTACGCTCAACCATCATTTTACCCCAAATTTTGGGTACTCACTTTATAGAGGCTGAGTGAGTATCAGAAGGGTCTACAGATCCCAAAGGATCCCTCTACGGCTATTAATCGATTAAATTAATCATCTTCCTCCAGCAGGATTTGAAGCAGCGACCTTCGGCACCGCAACTCATCGCCCTACCACTGAGCTATGAGCTACTCTTTATAAAGAAAATTAACACAATTTAAATTATTAAGCATATTTTTAAAATGTATTGTATTTTATGTATACTTTTAATTATATTAATATTTATTGTTAAATTATTTTTATTATTAATTATTTTGTATTTATATTTCAGAATTTTCTTCTTTTGTATTAATAATAATTAAATCAAAGTTTAATAAAAATTATACCCGTTTGACGAAACATAAAAATAATATTAAAACATGAATAAAAGCTTTTACACCACCCGCTGAGAAGGGTGAACCAACCCTTCGAATGAAAGGCAGAGAACGAGTTAAGTACTTCACCGCTTTCAGTAGGCTCAATGAAACCTTTCTCAAAAGGAAAATCAGCATATAATAAAAAGAAAATTTATAGACAAAAATTTCAATACCTTTACATAAATAAATTAACTTAATTGTAATTAGATTGAGATTATTGTTGGCAGGATTATGCTTTACGCTAGAGAGGAAAATAGCTGACTGGAAGATCTAGTGAAGGATGGAACAGTTTCACTGTAGGAGTAGAAAGCTATTTTTCATAACAATATAAACAAGTTTTGCTCATTTAATCATTATTATTGGGATATATATATATATATATATATATATATATATATATATATATATATTTGTGATAAAATGGATATCGCCAATACTAAACTGATGAGAAGAAATCAAGGGAGGCAATAATGCAGAGAGCTCGCGATTTTCATATAATACATAAAAAGACTTATAAATTTATGATTAGTATTCATAATTATTAACTTTCAATAATCACTTGAATTAAAAATATATGTTTGTTTATTAACTATAATATACTCGTGACATTTTATTAAATAGTCAAACAAATTTTTTATTAAATTTTAATCCATTTTTTAAATACTATACTTGGATCTTTCACAATTCCATCTGAGAAAGTGTATTTTATTTTTTCATTTGATTTAAAAAAAAATCTATTTAAATATTTATGCCAATAAAAATGTACACATTATTAATCAAATAATATGTCTTAAAGCAATTAACTGTAGTTATTATGAAATACAGTGCAAGTGATATGTATACCCAACATGCCTAAGTATAATATTCGAGTAACTCAGTAGGAAAAACGGCCAGATCCATTTTTATTATAAAATTAATTGAATTTATTAATAATAAAGTTATTTAATTAATTAAATATTGATTGATCTACTCACTTGATTTTATGAAAAACAATTTAGACAAGAAGTTCCTTGCAAAACTTGACTGCAGCTAATAGAAATCAAGCTTAAGAACTAAAATGAGGACAGAAATCCGACTGAAAATTCGACACGTACTAGTTAATGCTTGGCTTACTTTTAAAAAGTCTTATAGCTTCTAAAATCTATAAGAATATATATACATATCTAAAATTTAGACAATTCACTAAATCAATTCCTGCAATATTACAACCAATAATACGATAGAAAAGGAAGAACAATTCCACATGTTTAAATTTGTTAAAATCACAGGGAATCTGTTATTACAAATGATTCTGTAACTGTAATTGAAACTTAACGGTAGAGGTGGGGGAAAAATTAAACATTCTCCTCTTACTAATTACATAACTAGAGTTATTATTATTACTAAGTATCTGTTTTAAGTCTGAAAAAGATATCAGGTGTACCTTGGTCAGGCCCTTTCAATTTCGCCGTCTAATGTAACTTTAAAAAAGAAAAATTAAGAAATTCGAAACTGATGATTACAGCTATTCCGCTACGTTAAAAAACAAAACAAACAAAAAAAAAAAAAAGAACAGAATTAGTTAAGACAACGAAAAGTGAGTTAGGAGCGGTGAGATAAACAGAGGGTTTCCGTTGCTTAGACCCCACGCAGAGGAAATTAGCCAATTGTTTTTCCAAAGGAAACAATAACAGTAAATATTAAGGAAAAGCGGAAGAGCGTTTCATCAGGCAGGATTTAAGAAAATTCTCCTTATTATATATATATATATATATATATATATATATATATATATATATATATATATATATATATATATATATATATGTATATATATATTTTTTTTTTTTTGCGATTTGGCCAACAACGGACCACTGAGATATGTTTTTCGCTCATTCTTTCTTCTCACTAACCCTTCATTCCCCCGAAAATTGCCTTCTTCCCTCCTCCGTCCATCCCTCATGCCCATGCCTCGTTCTCTTTTCTGTAATAACTCCGATGAGTCGGCTCCTAAATCTCTCTCTGTCTGAGAAGTCCTCATCAGTGATTCCAAGTCTTTAATTTTTTTCTTACATCTAATGTTGTCTTACATAACCGCTCTGACGTTACAGTTCGTATATCTTATCAAATATTTCCTTATTAAACCTTTTGGGGATCCATTCCGACTATGTGTCCGTAGAAACTTAGTCCTCTTTTCCTCAATATATAGATATTTATTCTTATATTTTTTTAAACATTTAAATTATTTAAAAAGATTTTTCTTCCTAATAAATATATCACTCCTTAAAAAGGACAATGACATAATCCAAAAATCCTAATTTTTCAATAGACGTATTTAAAAGTTTCATGTAAGTTAAAAAAAATAAAGCAAAATATTCCTATTGTAATTATGGTACTGAAATTGTTTTATTAGGCATTAGAACATTTTTAAAAGTTGAAACTTTTTTTATTTTAACTCACATGATATAAATAAAAATATTTTATGACAGATATGTCGTTCCTGAAACTCAAAAGTGCCAATTTTTGACTTATGTCGTTGTTCTTTTGAAGGAGCGATATATACACATACAAAAAAAAAAAAAATGAAATAATAAGACCTTCGAAAATCTGACGACAAATACCGATAATAAGAGTGCCAACAAAATCACCACAACCTAATCCATCAAAACCCAACAATGTCAGACCTAACACCATCCACGTTTCGGTAGAAGACATCACTTATATGTTTGAGCCCTGGCACGCGTGCCATAACAGAAAGCCATTTCTTAGCAAATTATACCCTCACAACTTAACAAGCCCGTTTCACTCCTGGCGATGGAATAGCCCAAATTATTTTCACAGATTACAAGTCATGTTGCAGGTCGTACAAGTTCAAGTCTCGCATTCAATCAGGCGAATAGTTTTGAGGGTAGCAGTTAACCTCATATTATCCTACTTAACTTAAATTCTAAACCGATAAGACTGTTTCCCCAAGAAGCTCCTCCCCGAACTCTAAGAAATAAGCAAGGCACTGAAAGGTCTAAATATATCATAAAGTTCCTTCCAAATCGATTCGTCATCTTGGGACGAATAACATGTTTTCGTCAGATCGTAAAGACATTTTCGACTCTGTTCAACAACTACTTTTACAACTTAATATCCTACACAGACGCACCTGAGAGATATGGATTCCCACAGAGGTTGGTAAGGAATGCGGTGATCGTATTAATATGCAGGGAGTAACCTCAGGCTCTAAAACGTAGTTAAGCCAACATCACATAGTAGCCATCGAGGCAATCTGCAGTTCCGTACGCCATCTTCGATTATTAATTATATAGATCATATGCATTATTAGTATCAGTTAGTATTCTAGACCAGAGTGAATGCGGAGTGGCTACGCGAATCTGAATCTGCATGCTTTAAAAATAGATCAGCGACGATTTGAATTGAAAGCACGAAGGCTAAAACGAAAGCTGGTTTTCTCAAAGGTGGTCTTCTTCCAGGAAGCTAAATAAATATTTTAGTTTGCAAGGACAAAAGGGGTTTTCTTCATTTCTAAGCAATTGTTTTCGTCTAAATCTGTACATGTAAGTACAATAAACAAATATAGCTTCATATTGTATATTAGAACACAAATGCATGATAAGTTTAAATAAAAATAATTATTAAAAATGAATAGATTTTGACTTAAAATTGTAAATTTGGTTTATTCACAGACAATTAGATTCAAAATAATTTCTTTTATCTTAACCACCATTAGTATAATGCTCCGATTATATTTCCTGTTTTCTCAGGTAGCTCCATTTTGGTTTATTAATTTTTGAACCTTCTGTAAACCTTGCTCAACCATTTTTAATTGTAATGGGTGAGGATGCTATAATAAAGGTGCTATAAAATTAATTAGAATATCATCACCCTATAAATAAAACCCCGTAAACCGCCTTTTGCAGTTTACTTTAAAAAAACTGCATTAACCCAAGTTCTTTCCACCTAGAACATGAATGATAACCGTGAAATAATGCTTTTTATATTTAAGAGCTTAAAAAAACAAACAAGAATTACTTTGAAGAGAACGGTTTAGCTAACTGGGTTGAGCGCTGATTTGCTCAGTCGACGGTCCCGGGATCAAATCCGGCTGTGACAGATAAACTATTGAATCTTTTAACAGCCACTTTTTGGAGTTAATAAATATTCTTGGATGAGAAAGCCCTAATGTTAGCTTCTGGATTATTTTCACCAGAGGACGGACAAACCAGGTCGATGCGGGAGGCTTATTTCATCATGGACGATACCGCTAAGTGCCAACATATTTTATTCATCACATATCCATATCATCACCATAATCTGTTACTCTTAAACGCATTGCGGTATGAGATACCGGTTCTACAAGCCCATGCACTCCGCCAACATTCTCTCTTTCTAGCTTAGTTTCCTATTAAACAAGTCTTCCTTTATGCCCTAGCCCCGAGCCATTCTGTAACTACTTCAAGGCCAAGATCCTTTTAACTTGGCCTCATAAGATTTCTAGCGAGATGGCTGAAAGGGAAAAAAGCGTAGTTGGGATTCCTTTATTGCCGTTTGATGAATGCGGCTAGCCTTGGACCTTATTATAGAGTACCTCATGTCTTGAAATTGTGAGATACTTGAAGGCAGGGAAAATTACCACTAGAACGATTTTATAATCATTGTACGTATGTTTTTTTAATAATTCGATGATTTGTGATACTAAAACTATTTGTTAAAATTTACAATTTGACTCCGCATAAACACCTCTTATTTTACAAACACTGAAACCTTCATTAAGGTTCTTATCAATCAGTTTATGATAATCAATTCAGAATAGTTAAGTTGTTTTAAATATATATAATTATAATATGAATATTTGAATATGATAATGAATGAATATACATTACAAATAGAATAAGCTGTAATTAATTCACCACAAAAAGTAAGCCAGAATTATATCAAAGTCAAAATGAATAACTTTGACATCATTGCCGTATTACAAAAATGTTCTTATTCATTCAAACATTAAACGGAGTGTCCCCGTCGCGTGGAGACAATCTGGGAATAAATTAGTGGTTAGGTATGTTAAAAAAAAGAGTGGAGTAGCTCAGAGGGTAAATCGCCAAGTTCAAATCAATCAATGGTGGATTTTATTTATTGTTATTATTATTTATATTATCATTATTTAATTTATTAACAGCCGTGGTAGGACACTGTGGGATCTGAGGACCCTCCTGGGGCTCACCAGCCTCTGTAAAGTGAGTACCCCTAATTGAGGGAAACCTTGTGGTTGAGCGTTATCTCGGGCAAATCACATCCTTGCACAACCGTTGTCCTTGAAAAAATACCGTGTCTATCGTATATACAAATCTGAGCCGAAACCCTTCTTGGGTTGTATTGGTATAGGCTTTTTTTTTATGTTTCAATTATTTGGAGTTTTTTTAAAGCATAATCAGGAAAAAATATTTTTATTGTATAATTATTACATATACTTTTTATTAAAAAAAATGTTACATTACAGCTTACTAACCTCATCAAACCATCATGTAAAAGTTAGGATTAATTATGTGAGCCCGTCATGAAACAAAAGTTGAAATAACTGACCTAACTTGCGTAGCCGGATAGCAGACTAGTAGGTACAGGAAATCGAAAGTAAGGTCACCATCTCCTCCGACAGACCATTAGGGATGATTTGTCCCTGTCGTAGCAATGATGGTGACAAGGGATGATTTATTTAGGGAAGCATCAATCCGAGCGATGTAGCGGATCGCGTTAGATGAGAATTGAGTCGCTACGCCGATAAGTCTGCGACGTCTTCTTCGTGACTAATAAAAACAGTAAAGACAGAAGAGGCTAGACAAGGGCAGAAAGGGAGTTAATGAAGGAGAGGGAAGCGGATCAATGGAGAGCATGAATGGGAGCAGTACCGCTAGCGGGTGTGGTCTCGGGTCAACGCCCAGCCCTATCACAGGTAAGCTCTGTGCGCTATCCCCCAATGCAAAAGGAGGCGCAGTGAGATCGCCGCCGATCAAGATGATAGCAAATGTATAAAGGATTATAATAAAGGAATTTATGGAGTGTACTCCGAATCGACCAATTAAATGGCTCATAAATACATTATTATAACTATTAAAAAAATCTTTATCTCTAACTATAAACAGATAGAAATTTTTTTTTTTATAAAGCAATCCATCAGTGGCAAATTCATTTTATCAGTTAACAAATTCTTTGGGAAATGGATACCCTCCTGAGGCTCACCCAGCCAGTATAAAGTGTGTACCCAAAATGAGAGGAAAAACCTGGCGATTAAGGGAGATCTAGGACAACCGCAGTATCTACCACGTACTGAACCTAAGACCCTTCACGGGCTTTAGAGATACATATATATTTTTTGTACAACAATTTACATATACTTATACACATTCACAATAGGATAAGTTTTACGAAGAACTTTAAAACTTATCTATAAATTGAAGTTTAGCAATTAATCTATATATCATCATTTGAATTTAAACATTACAACAAGGTGAGGCCTCATCAAGAATCTGTAGGAGGTTGGAAGTTATGAAAGACTGATGTGATGAATAGGAATACATGCCAGGTTTCATTCATAATTTAAGATGTCTTTTAGAGAAGAAAGTTAGTCCCTTAAAGGTATATACTTCTTTAAGAATTGTTCTATGTATGGATTAAAAGAAGGTCGGTGCAAGAGAAAATGCTTCTAAATGTCTTCAATAAATTTCTGAAAAATAGTAACCGTTAACAACTGTATAGGATTAAGTGCAAGGAAGATCTTCGGTCCCACTGATTCGTTCTTCAGCTACTATCAGAATTAATAGCTAATCAATATGCCACAACTGATCTCGAACTTGGAGTACATTAATTCAGAACCCTACGTTAACTTATATACTCTTCCGTTATAATTAAAAACATATTACATCATCATCATTATGTAATCATAACTAATTTCTCTTGCTGAAATCCTTTTGTGAGAACTAGGCCATGGCTGCATTTCTATTAAATTACGGGGCAAGATTTTTTGGCGATTGAGGATAAGCTAGGATTATCTACTGAACACCGATTCTAAATGACGGACGATTACAAATTCCATACCTCCATCAAACTGTCATTTATGAGGATAAGGGAAACATATAAAGTGTTTTATAATCGTTATTTCCAACCCCCCCCCTCCAAAAAAAAATTATACGCATCTTCGGCCTGGGAAAATAGGTATTTTATTTGGTAGTTTAAACAACTATCTCATCCAATATAAATATTTTCAGTAAAACTAAAATACTAGATGAAGATATGTGGTAATTTATAAAGCGTATCTCCTTCCATACACAAATACCTAGTAAGATAAATATCATAGAGTACGAATAAAAGTTTAGTTAACAATACTTCTGTAAGGGGGGGAGGATCTACTGGGGTTCACCTAGCCTTTATAAAATGAGTACCCAAAGTGGTGGTTGAGCATGATTTGAGACAAATCACCTCCCGTCTACTGCATCAACCGCTGTCCAATAAACAGTTTAGTTTCTACCACGAAATGCTGCCAAGACTACTCTGCAGCGGTATGGGATTATTTAAAAAATTTATAATGAAAACAATGAGAAACATTTTATGCTCGAAATGTAATTTGTTGGTATCTCGTAAAATATTTTTGCTGATTTTTATAAATATACTCCGCCTAGTACTTTATATTAATCAGGACAGATGGAGGTCAAGAACATATTCCTTTTCTGGAGGGAAAAGCCAGACATTGTTGTGAAAAATTAAGAGAGGCCTGGCTGGAGACCTGCGGTTGCCTATGAATTGCCAATGCACTACCACTTTTCCCCCCACATTTCCCTCTACTCGACCTTTCAGAAACATCTTGTATATTCCTCTGGGTAATATTGATATTACTCCAACATAAAGAAAGTTTATATTCTTTTTCAGACCAGTCCGCGGTTTATAGAGGTATATTTTTGTTTGTTTTATTTAAAGTCACTTTACGCTGCCATGGCTAATCGGACGAGGCTACAGGGGGAATCCTAAATTTTGCCTTACCAGGAATAATTACGAAAGGGATCTTTAATGAGTACTTGACTTAGTACAAGCTCGGGACCACTTTTAAGGTTTTACGTCACTTCCAAGGTCGACATAAAAAAGGATTTTAGAATCACTTTTAACAAATTCTAGGGCCACCTGCCGGGGTGCAAATCTAAGTAAACCCAAAAATTCTAGACAAGACCAAATTTACAAATGGTGGGCGCACGTATCTATGGCACCATATTCATTTCAAGTCCTATGTTATATGAATTTACTGTAACTTATTTTGAGAACTTCAGAACTATTCTAAAAGACATAAAAGCTAAGAGCTTAAACACATTAAAGAAATACAGAAGAAACAAATCTGTTTGTGTACCATAGTTAATATACAATACATTGGTATAATCCATCAAATCGTAGGTAATTCAACTATCAAATCAGACAAATTAAGTTCTTCCACAACATGAAACGTTTTCCATTTGGACCGTATACCACTAAGGACGATCCTTCAACGATAACAAAATACTAGATAACAAAATACTAAAAGGTGCTAGGTTCGAGTCTGGCGTCGTGATATTTTGTGCAAAACAACATTTACAAACCGTTCTCACATATATCGTTAGTACAAGGTTCGTTTCAAGGCTTAAGGTATAAGAATCTGGAGTGTTTTGTGGTCTTTATATTATCCAAGTAGTTATAACAATATTGTTAACTAATTAATTGTATTTTAATTAATTAATATGTTAACTAAGATATTGTTTTATTTGTGGCATTAAACCGGAATATGATAAATATGTAAGGTATGATGATGCTGCTCTTAAGTTTTTACAGAGTCAAAGTATCAATGCTAGTACGAACGTATAGATGTGCAAAAGGATATCATATAAAGGCACAACTCGACGATAGAAAACCTTTCAAGTGAGAGGAAAACTATCTGTGGAAATTTATATGGAGGAGGAGGTATTAGGAGTGCTTGTTTAAACAAATATCAAGACACATCGACGAGCTTTGCCTCAGATTTAGATGCATTGTTTAAATTTCGCGGTTATCTATTAAAATACATATGTTACATTTTAAATCAATATGTGGGACAACCTGTGGTCAAATGGTCAGCATACAAGCTACTAAGCCCAAGACAGTGGGTTCGTAGCCCAGCAGGTGGCCCTAGGATTTTTTAAAGGGAGTAAACAATCCTTTGTTATACCGCCCTTCGGAAGGTTATAGACTGTATCTATTACATGGATTAAAATGTATGTTTCTATGTAAATTTAAAAACAACAACAATCCAAATACTAAATAATGCACATGAAGTTCTACCACAATATGTTAAACTTCTTCCAGTCGACTAACAGTGTACCAATCCTAGTGATCCTTCATAACGAGATCTTAAACTTTGCCAGATATCCAAGTTGCTTGAGGATCAATCATCCAGACGTAAGGTCTTCCCGTCATGAACTATGTACTGACACAGATGGAGTTACCAAACTCTCTTCAAAGGACATCATAAGGAACAGAAGAAGGAAGTGATATAGTTAGTAGTTAACTGTCTTGTATTATTTTATACGATCGGTGCCATATCTGCTTAGAATAAATTTAACACAATTGAACCGTTATTTGTTTTATTTTCTGTTTATTATTTTCTAATTCCTAGCCAGAGATGAACGGTCCCGAAGATAGTCAGGCACTCGTTAAAATCTCTATCCTAATTAAACCAATAGGCAAAAGTTAAAGCTCCCACTGTAACACATCGTCTGATCAGCGAAAGGAGCATAAAAGTGACGATAACAAGTAATGTGTCATTTTCCTAATATATATCAGTTATAAAATATATTTGGGATATATTTTCGAAATAGTACACTGATTCTACAGCGACTTATCTTGATTCCAATTTAGACCTATGTAACTTATTCAAAGAACTTAAACGCTTTCAAAAACGGATAACAATAGCCACTGGGGCTAAATGTAACTGGATCGTAGAAAGCGCCACTGCTTCAACAATCGCCACTCCAATTACGACCCTCCCTCGCTTTCCCCCATCAGGTTCTGATGGGCGAAAATATTCCAGTAGTTGTTCGGCTCCATCAATCAAACCCACGCATTTGTAGCACTAAAAGCTTTTTCGTCGGGGTTTGATTTATGTCTCAGGGTTCATGGCGATATTGCGACAATAAATCACGGGCATCCAATAAAAAAATAAATAATAAAGATGGAAAGAATCAATTTGAACAACATAATTTTAGTACTCACGTGGAAAAGGTTGACACCGTATCTAAGAAGAGTGTAAAATGGTAATTTATTGACTGCACCATATTATACTATCTTTACATATTAAACTATAGTTTTGAGGTTATTACACCCTTCTATAATTAAAGTTTAATGCATGCTACAATGTAAAAAATCATTAAAGAAATTCTTACTATTCTTTTTCTAATTAAGAATATACATCAGCTGCGACCAGTTTTCTGGATGGAACGAAATGGAAACTCTTATTAATGAACAAAGGTTCATTCCTTTGAATCTAATATGTAAATGCCAAATTAAGAAATCCTTAACATTACATTATGGAAAACTCGTTAAAATATCAATAATTTTGTAATATTTTAGCCCTAATGTAATATTAGGCTTATTTTTAGATCTGTTATCGTTTAACCATAATGTTTTTCTCGATATTAAACCTAGAGCATTGGAAACTTCAGCTATCCTTTTAGTTGATTTTGATCAAATCATAAGCAATCCAACATACCTCCAGATGACGCCAGAATTCTTTTTTCCGAGTTTTTATTGAGCTTGATTATTCATTTTCTTACTAGTTATTACCTACAGGTTTTTGTTCAATTAAAGGTCAATGTAATGTATATTTTCCTTTACTACTACAAACAACGAAAAGTCTAGGGTTCAGTAAATGGTAGAGACATTACAGGTTCTACAAGGAGCTGATCTGTCCGAGAATTTATCCCGCTCCCCAAAACACATAGCTATTGAGAATTATGCGTTAAGACCAACAAGAGAATATACATACATATTTTTTTAATTTTTATTAAGGTTCTTTTTGATTATTTAAATATTTTTAAATACATGTATATGTATGTATACATACATATATATATGTATATGTAACCCATAAAGGTAAAGAGTCTGTGGGACGAACTATTTAACTACTGTATCTATTACATGGATTAAAATGTATGTTTCTATGTAAATGAAAAAAACAAAAACAATCCAAATACTAAATAATGCACATGAAGTTCTACCACAATATGAAACTTCTTCCAGTCGACTAACAGTGTACCAATCCTAGTGATCCTTCATAACGAGATCTTAAACTTCGCCAGACATCCAAGACTCGTATTTTGTTTCAAAGCGAATGCATGTGCAATGACCTAATGTGGTAGGGATCACACTTTGCCGCCGGAGTTTTCCTGATAAAAGGGAACGCACTTTTAGGCGTAGGCTGTGCGAGAGGATCATCAGAGGTTGTGCGAACTATAGGATCATCTTAAGATTGCATTTAGTTGCTTCATGGCTTCAGGTAGAATAAATAATTTATCTAAAAGTTATAAAACACAGGAGGTTAAAAGAAATAAATAATAAAAAAGGAAAGAATCGGTTTGTACAATTAAAATTTTATACATAGTGTAATAAGAACCGCTCAGACCATCAAGCGACTTTGTTCATGTTACACATATTTTTGTTCTATATAAGAACTATTTAACTACTGTATCTATTACATGGATTAAAATGTATGTTTCTATGTAAATGAAAAAAACAAAAACAATCCAAATACTAAATAATGCACATGAAGTTCTACCACAATATGAAACTTCTTCCAGTCGACTAACAGTGTACCAATCCTAGTGATCCTTCATAACGAGATCTTAAACTTCGCCAGACATCCAAGACTCGTATTTTGTTTCAAAGCGAATGCATGTGCAATGACCTAATGTGGTAGGGATCACACTTTGCCGCCGGAGTTTTCCTGATAAAAGGGAACGCACTTTTAGGCGTAGGCTGTGCGAGAGGATCATCAGAGGTTGTGCGAACTATAGGATCATCTTAAGATTGCATTTAGTTGCTTCATGGCTTCAGGTAGAATAAATAATTTATCTAAAAGTTATAAAACACAGGAGGTTAAAAGAAATAAATAATAAAAAAGGAAAGAATCGGTTTGTACAATTAAAATTTTATACATAGTGTAATAAGAACCGCTCAGACCATCAAGCGACTTTGTTCATGTCACACATATTTTTGTTCTATATAAGAACTATTTAACTACTGTATCTATTACATGGATTAAAATGTATGTTTCTATGTAAATGAAAAAAACAAAAACAATCCAAATACTAAATAATGCACATGAAGTTCTACCACAATATGGAACTTCTTCCAGTCGACTAACAGTGTACCAATCCAAGTGATCCTTCATAACGAGATCTTAAACTTCGCCGACAGAAGAAGGAAGTGATATAGTTAGTAGTTAACTGTCATGTATCATTTTATAAGATCGGTGCCCTATCTGCTTAGAATAAATTTAACACAATTGAACCGTTATTTGTTTTATTTTCTAATTACAAGCCAGAGATGAATCAAACAGGATCTAGGACCCTCCTGGGGCTCACCCTGCCCCTATAAAGTGGGTACCCGAAATAAGGGGGAAAATCTGGCGTTTGAGAACAAATCGCCACCCTGCACAGCTATTGTCCTTGAAACAGAACAGTCTCTATCATGTACTGAACTCCGTTCACTGACGTGTTATAGTAGTGGTACAGGTTTTTTTCTAAGTTTTTAATCAATCAAGAAAAAATTAACTTAATTAATTAAAACCTAGTTTTACGTTTCAAATTATATAGAATCGGAAATTCCCTGCGAATTTTCTCCGGTACTACTTACCGTTTTTTCCAACCTTTACTCAAATTACAGATTTCACAGGTCTGCGATGAAAACATTGTAGCATATTTTTTATGCTGATCACCACTTCTAGATAAGTCACAAATTTCAGCGGAAGTTTTAGGATCTAGATTTAAATAAAGACAAATGTTAGCCTCCGGTGTTTCATTTTCATGGTACCTATTTAGAGAAAAGAAATTTGTCCCTTTTTTACACAAGAGGATGACCTAGTTTTCTGCAACAATATACCTGGAATCTTGGAAATGTTCAAAATCACGTATGAACCAGAGGAATGGAGGCTTTTCATCGATTCATCAAGAAGTAGTTTGAAAGCTGTACTTCTTCACAATGGTAACCGATATGCTTCTGTGCCTGAAATCTTGAGTTTGTTCTAAATAAGCTCGGCTAATCTGACCATAATTTGTGGGGATTTGAAAGGTATTTCTATGTTACTAAGTCAACAAAGTTGTTACACAAAGTTTCCATGTTTCCTCTGGGAATGGGATAGCCGTGACAGGAAACAAAACTATGCCAAGCAGACATGGCCAAGCAGAAAGGCTCTTATTCCTGAAGTTCAAAATATTGAATTACAAAGTTTAGTGGGTCCTAAAAAGATCTTTTTTCCACGACTTCATATTAAATTGGGACTAATAAAACAGTTCGTGAAAGCAATACCCAAAGAAGGAGAGTGCTTCAAGTATCTTCAACTATCGTGAGTATCGTATCATCAAGTATCGTGAACAGTTTGCTGGTATATCCGATGCTAATCCCAAGTTCGATGGAATGTCAACATGATGGCAGACAACTGTTGGATGTTGAAAAGGGAAAATTCACAAGAGCACAGGCGAAAAAGTACCAAAGAAGCATTGATGGAAAAAGAAAACGTTTTTACAAAGACTTATAATAACTTCACACCGCATGTGCATCATTTTTATGCTCATTGCTATCGTTGTTTTTTGTTTTTTTCTTTTACTTTATGTTAAATAATAAATACAAATACAAATTTTTTCCAAAAACTTCAACTTTATTTTTTAGGCAAGCCTTCCTTGATAGAAAAAAAAATGTAATTTTTGAAATCAGAACAAAAAACACATAAAGATCAGTTAACTAAATCACAACAATTTTTAAAATAGTTTTTTTTTGCAGACCTGTGTTATCTCACTACGATTTTCGGAAATCCGTATTGAAATTAGTAATTTCCTTTCTAACTGACGAACGATAAAATGATTTTAACACCTACATTCAGCGCATTGAAGAAGACAAGAGTCTCGTATCGTAAATCGTATTAAAGAACAATTCAAATGATTTTTTCAGTCATGTGTGAATGTTTTTACCTCTTCTTCCCCTACCATTCACCATCTCTACCAGCCAAATAAAGTTAATTAAATCCAGTTTCTTTTTCACTCGAAGAATCGCTGATACGCCTATATATCTTGTCTGTATCCCCTGCAAAGGTGTCTGTTAGATCTGCCAAACCATCTTGATACCGGTCGAACCTGGTCTACTGCCAAACTAATCTCCTCCGCGTACAAGCTCCCAACAACAAAGCTATCAAATGTAACGAAATAACCTCCACCAAAGACTTACTAAGTGGACTAAGTTACTAAATAAGATAAAACTAATATGGAAAGCAGGCAGTGTAAGAGAGAACAGGTGGTTTATTACAATCCTATCGACCACAGACGCTTGTTTGCAAGGTTGCAACACGAGAGATAGCCATAAGGATTCCGTGGTTTTATACAAGCTAATCCGTCACATTTCGTTTATAGATGTTGAGACCTGTTTATTAACACCTCTAGTAACAATTACAACTCATAACAATAAAAGCCTTAGCAAACCCAAAAGTTCGGTACAGACATGGATTACTGATCAGAACCACAAACCCTTCGGGTCACCCAATCGATTTTTTTATTACAGGTTCGATAGTTACTAAGATCAGTAATTTCACAAACCCATCTCAGTCGTAACACTTCAATTCAATCAACATGGTGCATGCTATGCCATTCCGTGTTGTGTAACCTCCTAGTCCATTGGACTTTTTTCCAATTGGGCATTTATTTTTTTCCGGATCGAATACACTACACTGCCATGTTTTATACTCGCAAGGAACAGTTAGAAGAATAACAGTTTTATAAATACTAATGGATAATTAATAATAATCATAAGGTTTAGCGAACTCGAATAACAAGGTTCAATGCCGATACCCCCAATATCTGATTACAAACTTCCGTCAACGAACCACTACCTAAACCCGAAGATCCACTTCCCACCTAGCCCTCTATTACACTTTCTTTAACAGTTCCTATTCAATTTTTGGGATTTAGTTTTTCAGTCAGCCCAACAACTTTAGAAGATCATGTTAATCTTCGCGAAGCTATCACAACAATATCAATAAACGGGACCATGCTTCGCAAATCTGCGTAGTGTAATCTCATAAATTCACCAGAGAATTCATCCCTTTTGGGACGGAATATTTTATGCAATACCTTATTTTCAAATATCTTAAGAAGTTGTCCATCCCTCAGTGTTAATGACCACGTTTCACATTCGTAAGGATGATAATTTTATAAGTTCTGTATCTGACTTAGTTTATTTATAAGAGGTAAATGTGAAATAATTATACTAAAAATGCATAAAACGTCATCAGTATTATAAAATATATTGATGATTTTCTCATGGCACGAAATAAACTTTATCATTTCCAGGAAGTGTAAACGATGCAAGCGGCAACGCATACGTAATACATACAATGGCAGAATACAAATACATAGGAATACATGAATAACATAGCGGCTAAAGAGGAAAATGTTGATTGTGCATATAATTAATACAACTTGGACCATTTCCCCCTCCCCTACTGTAATCGCAGTTAATTAGGGCAAACTATAACCAAGAGTCAATGAATGACTAACTCCGGATAACTACCCTTGAAAATGGCGGGTTTTCATTTATAATCTAATAAACGAAAGCAATTAGAAAGTTTGGTAACCGTTTAAAAATGTTATGCTAATAAACGTTAGGTATTTTATTTATTAATTTATTCGTCAATAAATTAAGCACTAAATTTAAAAACGTTCTCTCTAATATATAAAATGTTTTTAGTGCTGTACTATTACATCGGTGTAGCCTAGAAAAGGATCATGGAACAACTTTTAATTAGTATCTGTATCGTTCTAAAATAGTTATTATACAAATATTTGTCAAAATTGGCGAATCACCGACACTGGACTTCTTTAATCCATAACACAGTTTATGAATTTAAAAGTTATTTTAAAATTTAAAATAGCACGCATTGATTTAAAAAATAAAAAAAGCTACTTCTTATTTCGATATTTCGATTATAGGACGGTTATTTCAATACAGTGAAATAAAATTAAATATTTCTTATAAACTATAAATTACATTTTTATCTATAAAACTAACCTTAAAATAAAAATGTTTTACTATTTTATCAAAAGCAAAATATTCTATAACTTGAGGTAACTCCCCTAGTTATTAAAAAATATTTGTAAAAAAATACCTTTCTTTCAAACGTCGCTCAACGCAGATGCTGGAATATCTGAAAGCAGAAAAAAAAATTTTAAATAATACAATTTAGTCTACAATACTCCACAATACAATTCAGAGAATATTTACATTCAAATGTAAGCATCTGGAGAATAGTTACCTAGGATTGTTAGTTTATTTAAAATCGACGTGAAATAGCACCTCAATATTTACTTCCAAATTGATTCAAATTTTATTTATAATTACTTATAAATTATGTAAATAATGAACTGAGGAATAGGTAAGTACAAATACATAACCTTCAATTAATTTCTTATTCTACATATCTTAGCAGAAGTTTTGCTGATTTGAGGTTTTCAATGAAGCAATGCCAACAATTAGGCCAGTGCATTTAGTGTTATAAACAGTTTCATTAAATGGATTAAGATTTTTTATTTTTATTGTTTGAAATAATAATATCTATTCACTCATTAGGAATGTACAATTTTACGTTTATCTTTTATTAAGTTTGAAGTTGAAGACTAAAGCTATACTCAGCACCCTCTCTCCTTATGATCTAAAAATTAATTTAAGTTTTAATTCCCAGAATTATTTTTCTCCCGAAATATTGCACTTTTTCGCATTTCTCATTATTCTATCCACGGACTGAGTCGGTTCTATAACCCACAGTCATGATTGTGCCGCACCCAATGAGCAAATATGTGAAAAAGAGGTAGTGCACAGCTCACTACTGGGCATCAGTCACTGCTGATCCTATTAAATGTGCTTCATACATAAATATGAATACTGGTATTGCCAAATTTAAAATTTCTATCTATGAAATAAAAGATTTACAGCTGACCACCGTGTAACAGTTTATTTTACATACAAGATGGAATGATAAAAATGAGGTCGTAAAAAATTGAGTTGATGAAGAACGCTTATAACTTTTACAACGGGATTAAAAAAAAGGCTTAAACACAACGAATCCGAGGCGATTTTATTGTACGAATTCACGACTGTACTCAATGAGGGAATACATCAAATATCTCCGAGCAATAAAATTTGCTCCACATATAATAGTCACATATAATTTAAAATATATTTCTATTATATAAAACTGTTTTAAGGGATCAACCTGTAAAATTTTATTTCATACACAAGGTAAAATAATAAACGAGCCATGAAAAATTTCGTTTAATTGATGGGGGCTGCCCCATACAGAACTGAGGGTGCCCTCATAGCAATTAAAAATAATACTTGCACTATTATTAAGGATCATTATTACTTTTTACTGAAAATATATACCGATTTAGTTATTACTTTAGATGAAAACAAAGTAAATTGTTAAGGGTGAAGGAGGTATCCTATTCAAGGTGGATACGCTATTTAAGATCTCCATCCATTCCCTGTCGTAAATCATCCTGAAAGCTTTAGCCCATCTCGATACGTCTAGGATGATGCACGTCCCTGCGTCAATATCAAACATTACAAAAATATGTTCGCCGGATGTTTGACTTAGTACATCTATACTTCCTCATGTATCTCTTAAGTTTAGATAATAACATATTTCACAATTTTGTATACAACAAAGAGGAAATTTCTATATAGTAGTGATGAAAGAAATTCTGTTTTATTTGCAATTTTTCAGAATTTTTTGAGAGGTTAGAGATTCTATACTTATTTTTGTTAAAATACTCTAGGAAAAAAGTGAATCACTCCTTAAGTCTGAAACAAAATATTTAAAAAATGGATACATTATACCTACTAACGAATAACCTTATATTTCTTTGTGTAAGGGCTAAAAAACGAAATTTATAAATTGAAATAGATCCTTTATAACTGGATTTATTTACTACACAAATTGTACAAAATATATTATTGGAATTTCCTAAAAGCATCTTAAGAATATATAGATATGGATTTATCGTTATCCGGCACAGAAAAACGTCTACCAAAGGTAACATATATACTGAAATGTATGAGATTAGTTTTAAAACATAGTTAAATCCAGGGGGTTAGTTTTATATCTAATTGTCGGACAAAATACGAGAAGATGGTCCAAAGTCGCCACTAATTGGATACCAAGGGTACAAATTCAGAGGTTGTTGAGCTACTATGGTCAGGAATGTATTTATGTAAGTAACGATTAGTCTTCAGGTCCTTTTATTATTATTAGTCAGTCGTATAGTGAACTGAATAATGATAACAATGAAATGATCGACGCAAATACCCCCAATCGCTGTATACCAGTGTTCTTCAACCATAGGTCCGCGGCCCAGTACTGGGCCGTAGAAATTTCCTGCCGGTCCGCGAAAAATTTTGGTCAAATCGTAAATCACCGTGACGTATTATGTATAAAACTATACAAATACAATATATAATAACAATATAATGGCGGACATATTTAGTCTGCTTAATGATGTTAATATTTCTCTGTAGTGTTCGTTTAGAAATATTTTTACTTTAAGAATTAAAATGGATGCGTTCAAAAAGAAGTTAGCTCTTTGGAATAGTCGCTTACAAGAGGAAGATGTAGAAATGTTTTCTCGTTTAGATGAATTTTCGATTGCTGCTGATGTGAACACGAAAGTCATATTTAACATAATAAAGCAACATTTAAGAGCATTAGCTGAAAATTTGAATAAGTATTTCCCAGAAAATGAAGATTCTCGTAAAGGTAACCTCTGGATTAATAATCCATTATTGGAAGACATAAACTCATGTGCACTTTTCTTTTTGATCTTCATGAAAAAGAAAAGTTGATCGAGTTGTCTTCTGATGTCACTCTGGTCTCCAGACATAAAATGCATTTATTGCCTTTTATCCAACTTTGAGTTATAAAGCAATCAAATTCTAAGTAAATTTTTCGACTTCCTATTTATGTGAAAAGACTTTTTCAGCCATGTCTGTAATAAAAACCAAACTGAGAAACCGAATAGATGTTAATGCAACGCTTCGTCTCTCAGAAACAACGCAGAAGCCTCGAATATCAACTGTTATATCAAAGAAGCACTAATCAGATATCGCACTAATAAATGTAATTGGATAAGATATTCTATAATAAAAAATAATATCTACAAGCTTATTGGTTTTTATTTGTCTTAGCTTTCAGTTGGTCCGCAAAATATTTATCCTATTTTTACCGGTCCGCAGGTGCAAAAAGGTTGAAGAACACTGCTGTATACGAACTCCCCCAATCCCCTATGATATTAAAGATTAATATGATGTTGAAAACAATTTAAAAAGTGTTATATTATGAATAGGCTATACTACAAAGTAATTGGAGACAAAACAAAAGTAATGAGTTGTTTATTTATGGTAGGGGGTTCATAAATCTCAAAAGAAAGCGACATATCTCTCTTATGAAGAATGGAAACAAATCTATTATCTTTACTCTGACTTCATTTGGCTATGGAAGGGCGGAAGTAATTCCCGTTTTAAAATCCTGTCACTTTTGAGAAGGAGAGATATTTCTTCAAGCTAATTAGAGACTTGAAGTTGAGAGGAAAATTATTTTACAAAGCGAACGCGACGCCGCTCTGCCTACAAAGCGAAAAGTTTTAACTTTTAATTTATATCCTGGCTATTTTATGGTTAATTTTCAAAATAAATGATAATTAACAGCGTTAATAAATTACTATTTTTTTAACTCGTTGGGTATCCCCAATCTGCCTGACGGCGGACTAACCCCTATTTATTTAATTATACAACTGTTTAATTTAATACAATATTCATCCTATTGTGAGTGTTCTAATGTTATATGAATATCTAATATTCATGTAATTGTGCTACTCGTGGCTCACATTGTACAACTGTAATTTACACATATTCTGTAGTTCAGATTGTAATTCTTTTTTCAAAATAGAATAACCGGGTAAACAAAAAAACAAAAAAAGTTCCATTCTTTATCTCAGCATTTTAATTTGTATTTCAATTTAGTGCAAATTTTACGCAATATAATGCAACATGCTCATCAGTTAAACTAAATTATTATGACCCATTTCTGTTTTTCCACATTCAATATCCCTTATATTGTAATTTTACAGTATCCATATAATGTAATTTAATTTACACTAACCGCAGAACGCTCCAATCTTATAAATTTATTACACGCCGGTAACTTTTATTATATCATAATACAGAGATAAATTTTATTTTATCATAAATAATTCTTAATTCTAAATAATTATTAATGTGTAATTATACTACGACAGTTCCAGCAATCGAAATAAATTTTATATTTGATAAATAAATTTACATAAATATTTTTCCTACAATTTTTATATAATCTTATTTATAATTATTTTGTTTCTAAAACATTATACCAATAAATTATTTATCATATATTATTATTAATTATATTCTCGAATGCCACGAGATCAGATATAATTATTACATAATCCTAATTGTAACAACTTTTCAAAATTATGATTTTCTTCTTGAATGATAATTGTTGACCTTCATAACATATGTGGAAGAAAGTGGTCCGGGTAGAGGTCATCTCTACCCGGACCACTTTCTTCCACATATGATTTTCTTCGTTTCAGATAATAACAATAAATAGCAACACTCCTAACAAATCTAGATTGGTGGACAACATGGTTTGGAATTTTGAGATTAAACATTCTCTTGGTAAATGAATGAAAAAAATACTCAAAACATTCCATGCAACATAAATTATTATAGTCACCGTCATGAAAATGAATTAAAATGCTGAGCATGTTGTTGAGATTTCTTACTACAGATTTAAACGTGGCCTGGAAAATACACGTACACCGTTAGCTGTAAACAAAACTGGTACTATTTACCAAACTAACAAAACGAAGAATGATTACCCATAAATCCTTTGCAAAACAAGATAACAACACTACAGAAGTACTATTCACGAAAAATTTTTAGGATGAAATTATATATTGATAATTCTATACGACGCAATAATATCAACGGTATAAAATTTATTATCTTATGTTTTAATATTTCTTCTACTATTATATTACAATATCAATCCTAAGATACACGTGTTTATTTATTAAAGTCGTTAAGGGAGCGGGCTACATCAGTGTGTATTGTGCTTAGTTGCTTTACTGAGGTTTATGGCTTCAAATCCCGCTGCGCAGATAAATTATTTTATCTAAAAATAGTCATGTATGGATCCTGTGGATCTACAACCTCTATAAAGTTGGTACCCTTAATAGGAGGGATAATCTTTCAGTTAACTGTTATCTCGGACAAATCACACCGTTTACCAAGAAATAGTTCAGGTAATACCAAATAGTACCAAGATCCTTAATGCGTTTTAGTGGTACAGTTTTTTTTTTTAAATTATATATATGGAGCAGTTATATTTTCAATATATATAGTAAGTGACTCTTCCACTACCATGCACTTCGGACTAAAGAGGCCCATTGTGCTCGAGTCCTAAAAATCCCTATCATAGATCTAGGCTTCTGAGATATTTTAGATAATCTTAAAATCTCAGTTCTTGAAGTTCCTCGTGTCCTCCAGGAACAAGGTCAAATGTCTTCTTTCGACATAATGCTTTACATTCAAAGAGAACGTGCCAGGGGGTTTCGTCATCCTCTGTGCACCATCTGCACCGAGGATCTTGTTTAAATGCCAAGTCGATGCATATGCTTCTTGAGTTTACAGTGCCCAGTAATTGCTTCGACCATACTTTGGATGTCGGTTCTCGACAAGTGAGCGGCTTCTTGATTTTCTCTGAAAGTTTGTCATTTGGATCCTTTATGAAAAGTTTAGTATTCCTTATCTTGGCTCTATCCCAACGCATTTTTATCTTCCTCTTGCCTAGTTTGTAAATTGTATCCTCAGCCAGCGAAAGGGGAACCCCGCGCACCATGGTTCTGGTTCTATTGGAGCAATTCCTGCTCCTTTCTTTGCCAATTTGTCGGCCTTCTCATTTCCTGGTTATTACAGTGTTCAGGGATCCAAAATATGTTAACTCGGTTGTGTACAGCTAATTGATCAAGTCTTATACAGCATTCCTCCACTAGCCTGGATTTTGTTACTGCATTACACGCTGCCTGAATGTCAGTGAGAAAATCAATGATCTTATTCTAGTGGTTCTTCGTTACGAAGGCACCTGCAGGTATTGCCAATATTTCCGCTTAAAATACTGTGGGTGTCGTGTCCAGAGCTATGTAATAAATGACCTGTGATCCGACATCCCCTAAACTAGATCCCCAAGCCATGCTCCCCTTTGGATCAATCAGTGTACACAAGTAGGCCATTGGGTTGGTTAAAGCAGTTGGTTTGGCAAATCGCCTATGTGTTAACACGTAATCTTTTTCCAAAGTTGTATTTGTTCAGCATTAGGTCTGAATGCTTTATTAACTCTGCATTTCGCTCAATCGTATCAAAGATACTTCTGTCTTCAATGCCTCTGCTTCAATTAGAATCCCGAGAGGGGTTAAATCAAGTATAATTTTCAATGATGGAGTAAGTAAAGGTATAACAGACTGGTTAAGGACATAATTTGACAGCAGCTAATTTAATTTGTTTTTTAAGTGAAGCTTGATTGGTAGAATTGCGGTATCTAGAACCACTCTTCCTTTGACTGTAGAATTTAACATATTTTAAATGATGTAGAAAGCTTTAAAAATAAACTGAAACGAATGGATTACTGTGCTTCATAAATTCAGAGAATGACAGATATATTGGACCGTTCCTTACGAAATCTCTGATTTCAAAAGAAAGAATATTTAGTAAAACAACTTTATGAAATCAAAACATTTGCCATAATTTTCTATATATGTTTCCCTAATTTTCATCCGCAGAACTGAACAATTCAGGGTTTTGTGGTGGTACGAAGTCTGAAAATGCGTTTTTGACTTGAGAATAATTTTCAGAAAAAAATTATCCTTAGGGAAGTAGAGCATATTTCTGAACAGAGGGAAATCTGTGGAAGATTAGTCTGGCGAATATGGTGGGCGAGGACGTTTAGTGTCTTCACAGTCAATCAGTTTCTTATTAGTCCCTTCCGATTAACCTATGCAGGTTGTTTTTCAATAAATTATTGTTGCATTATGTCACCATTCCCATAGTATGATGTGAATTAATTATTAATTATCAAACCTACAGCGAACGGTCCGTTCGTAACAACATCCATCCCCGAACGTAATGTTTCTTGCAGATCGAGCTAAAAAAACTACTTGAAAACCGCGTGGTCTGGATATTTGATGTCATACTGAATAATGTTTGTTCAATTGTAGTGCTAGTAAATATTGTCAAAACGAGAGTGTTAATAACAGCTCATTACAATCTATAATCGTATACAAAGTAAACACACAAAAGTCTAATAATCATACTTGGAATTTAGAAATAATAAAAACAGATCATTTACGTTTAATTGATGTGCCCTTTACAATAGTTTACCAACAATTATTACATATCATTATGCCCATTAGCCCTATTTGTATTTCTCCATCTCTATTAAATTTAACTGTTGTACCTTATTTACTAATTATTTGACAATACTCTATAATTATTCCTTTTGCTTTGTATATTTATCTAAGGTTACTCCCCATGTTTATGTTTACTCAGATACCTTGATCCCTAAATGTACTTTTAATACTTACCATGAATAGCTTAAATTCGTCTGTATTTCGTATATTTAGCCCTGATGAAGACCTGCAATTTGGGTGAAACGTTGGTTTTCCAATAATCAGTTCTCCCTATTTAAGAGAATTTTTTATTTAATTTCCATCTGGACCATTTTTTTCCTAATATATAACTAATATGATTCGAGAAAAATAAAAACGGACATTTCATACGAAACGATCTAATAAGAACCAATATGTTATAACTATAAAGTAAATTTTTAAAAAAAAATTTATTTATTGATATTTAAACTGTATTACAATAATACAACAAGTAAATAGACTGAGTGAAACATAATGACATGAGCTAATGACAAGTAGAGAAACCACCCAGTGGTAGTACACAGATAAAAAGTTCAGCTAAGATGGTCACTTGCCCATCTTTTCAGACGCGGAAGATTATTGGGAATTGAAGAAGAAGCTAGGTTTGAAACTAGAGAGTTTGAGTGGTAATGAAGTTTGTTATAAAAGGATAGATACCGGGCTCGGGCCAAATCACCAAAAAATGGGGTGGTTGTTATGGATCACTCTATTCTTAACAAAATAAAGATCACCGAGGATTTCACGAAGGATTTTGGATTGAATGGATTGGATACGAGAGGAATGCGTTTGTCGAGATGCAACCCTAAGTATCGCATCTGTTCTACAGGCACCAGTGGGATATTATTAAAGGATACTGAAGGGCAGGAAGTCATTGGTTTACGACGTAAGGTAAAAGTGATTTGATGCGATTTTTGAGAATTTATTTTAATTCTCCAAACGTAAATCTAGAATATGGAATAATACATAATTAATTTTTTGATGGATATATTTATTGTTACTTGGAGAGAGGATGCAAGGTTTTATTATCAAATTATGTTGGACAGCCCCTTTATAAATCAGTGATGATATTGTGATGGTGAAGAATCCACTAGACGTTAAGCGTCAAAATCCTCTATGGGCGGACTGAAGGGCATTAGAAGAGAAAAAGCTGCTTACTTGAGAAACTGGAACAGCTCATCGAGACTGCCCCCTCGACTCCCTACAGGGCGATCAATTCTCTCTCCCTCTCTTCCCCTTTCCGCTAAACAAGATATACGGCCCTAACTTTTTTTCCCCCCATTACTTAAATCCTTTTCACAGCCGATAATCAAGTCGATAACGTTCGGGGGTAAACCGACAGCAGTACAATGGCATCCTGATATATACACTTTTTGGCAAAGCGGTTAAAAAAACGTTAAGAATATAAAGTATAGACCACTACAGTATATACAGCTCTATATAACTTAGGAAGAGACGTGACAGTACGTGGTAGAGACTATACTGTTTCTTGGAAAACCGTTTAGGGGTACGGTAGGGAGAAAATTCGTCCTAGATCATGCTCAACCAACTGGATTTTCCTCTATTTTGGGTTACCACTGTAATACCACTTTAGGTTGGATGAGCCCCAGGAGGGTCCCATCTCCCAATGGATCCATCCCCGGCTGTTAACAGACTATAAAATCTGCTACGGCCGAATTATAGCCCGAGAACTTCAGTACGGTGATCTGTCGCACTACCACTGAGCCACTCCGTCCCCCCAATATACTTACAGAAATCAGTATATAACTATGTAAAAAATGATTTAAATGATAATATATTTTGTAAGCCCATTAAACTATAAATAATAGCGGTCACCCGTGGTTGAGATAACTGCCTTCTTGTCCAAGATCGCGGGTTCGCCTCTCTGCAAGTCACCATAGGATTTTTTTATATGCAATGAAAAATCCTTAGTTAGGCATCCTTCTAAAAGGACGTAAACTTGCTGTCTCCAGCCTTTGCGATTTCAGGTACTCATTAAAAAATCCTATCCTAATCACACCGTAAGTGAAAATAATGTATCTCAACACTACATAATGGTTGTGACAAAGTAATGATAGTTAAAAATATTATTAAACAACTAGATTACAAAAAAAAAAAAGAAAAGTTAAATGGTTTTGTAACAACATCCACGTTGAAGTAAATTAGTTAATAGAACGGAACAAACGTCTTTCATGACTGAGAATTGAATAATTGTTTTCATTTGTATTTGTTAGTTCAACTCATTGGAATATCTGTGCCAATTATGGATAACAAAAGGTCAAAACGTTCCAGGCGTATTCTGAAATATTAATACATCATTATTCTCCTTTAATTCAATTAAATAAATAGCGGACAAACGTAAATTAACAACAGATTCATTAAAATAAACTGGTAGGTGATCTGATATTATATATCAAAGAAATTAGTTTAGGATTGAATGGAAGATTTTAAAGCCGAAACGAATAATTTTTAGTAAAGGTAAGGAAGTAATAAAAAATGCTATAAAACAGATGGACCATATGGTACCTGCAGACCTTCCTGGGACTCACTCAGCCACAATAAAGTCAGCATCCCAATTTGGAGTTTGAGCATGATATCAGCGTAATCACCCCCTTGCACAACCGTTACCATAACAAGAGTACAATCTCTACCATGTACTGTAGTGGTATAGGTTTATTATTATTACTGAAAGAAAGGCAGACTTCAAGTTCAAGGAGATTCATTAACCTCAATTATTCAGGTGTTTTTGCTTGACTTATCAGAAGTATTCCTAATCACGAATATCAAGCACGTGTTGTAAGAACGTTTTTTATCTTGAACAGTTTAATTAGTATCTTTGAGCCTGAAGATAATAGATCTTGGAAGACACTAAAAAAAAAACCCAGAAAGAAGGTTGATTAATAAAAAATATATTTAACTTTAATAATGAATTAATAGCTATTATGAATGGCCACGGGTTCAAATAAGTAAATTATTTAATCTGTTAACAGTTCTAGATAGACCATTGGGATATACAGACTCCAGAATTTGGGGAATACTTAGTTAAAGTGATCTCATTCAAATCACCTTCTTGCACAACCGTTGGCGTGGAAACAGTACTAAAAAATATTGCAGTATTTGTTTTTTATTCTTACTGTATTATAATTTAGTTAAAAAATGATTATATTACTAAGGCTTATATTATATATTATAAGGATTATATTATATTTTACACCTCAAATTTGGAACAATCAACTATTTAGTTAAAGTTCATAGTAAATCGAACTTGTAACCCTCTGTTAAAGTTATTATTTGGAAAGAACTTTTTTTTTTTAACTGCCGCGGATATATCCTATGGGAACTTCAGACCGTCCTGGGGCTCACCGTGTTTCTATAAATTGGATAACTGTAATTGGGGAAAACCGGACGTTTGGGTGTGATCTCAGCCCAGTCACCTCTCTACACAACCGTTGTATAAGAAATAGTTTATTATAACCGTTGTCACAACCGTTGTATAAGAAATAGTTAATTATCCGTTAGTATTTGCTATGTACGTAACCCAAGACTTATTTGTAAGTATTTGTAATGAATTTATCAAAAAATATAACAAAATCATTTAATCAATTGGGAAAAAAAGTTTATCGACATACTTCACATCAAGTATATACCTTAGATACGATTCTTCATTAGTGTGATTTCAAACGAAGATGAACTTGTTTCTAATGATTTTGTAAATATAACTGTTAATAGTGGGTTTCAGAAAAACTCGAGGAAATGCTACTGAAAAAACTATATCTATGTAAGTGGAAAAATTTTCATATTTTATAACTGAAATATCGGCTTTATACGAAGGTGGGGGACCCGTATCGATTCTATATATGCTCGCGAGGCAAATCCGTTGCGGTTTGCGGATTTCTGCCCCTATCCTGATTTTTTTTTGTCCGTTAGCTCTGGAAACCGGAGATATTTGGTTAGGTAACACGACCATCGAAACGATGTGAAAATGTTCGCCTATAACAGGAATCACGTAAAACCTGAGAGGGGTTGCCGCTTAGAATGTTATGGAATTATTGGCATATTTCTGGAACAATTTTCTTGCAGTAATCAGCAAATGAATACTACCTTGGATCAGTACACAAAAATTATGAGTCGGAGATCATTAATATCTTGCCACTTCAGAACAGCAGGCACCAATAAGATTGCTCAGTCTCTTCACTCAACAAGACGTGATAGATGGATACACAACATGGAGGCCAAACCACGGCCTTGGAAATCCAGGCCAAAGCGAAGGCCCTGTGTTGCACAGAGATTCATTACCACTCGCCCTTCCAGACTAATGTTATTCGATTGCCAGCTGTCGAGGTATCTAGAACACTCAACCATTCAGATTCGCTCTCTCTCGGGGAACACTCATGAATATCCAACGTATAATTAGTGCATCTCAGAACCTAATAGCGCTCAACACCTTCGAGTCTATTAACCAAGTACTTGTAATTTTAATGAAATTTACAAATGCTTATAAGAAAATCTTTCATATGATAGCGAATTCGGAACTCACTAACAACCATTAATGTTAAGAGGAGAAAAATTCTTTACCCTAATGCTAAAGGGTATTAAAAAATACATGGGTACGAGGGGGCTCAGGAAATTGGTAGAAGAAAATGCCTTAACCATTACAACCCATGAAAGATATTGTGCTCAGAGCACATGGTATAGTTAGTACTATTTTTAAGTTAACTGTTGTGTAGGGAGGTGTAGTAAAATCGCATTTAGCAGTCAGGTATTCTGCACCAAGCCAGAACAAATATCTTGATTATATCTCAACTAAAAACAGTTTCTGAAGGGATTTCTAGGACATTTTCAATTGCAAGAGAGTGGCTTAAAACCCATGAACATGCAAAGAGAATTATTTATTAATTATTCATTATCACTTCAATCCTGTCGTCCGATTATCCTTAGTACAATAATTGGCCGCAAGTGAAGTTAAATGAATAAATAAAAACAAAATAATAACCCTAAACCCATTTGATTTCCATAGATCTACGCTTAACCGATTTTATTTATCTGAAAAATCAAGTACTCCAAGTAATATATATATATATTTGAAAATGGTAAGACGTCCAGGCCTTCAGAACCAAATCTACTTTTATCCTCTATCTGATAGTAGCGATCTGATTAACTATATAGGATAGCTAAAATACTAATATTAATATGTGGAGGAGATTAATGAGACAACATTACGCTATTATAGATAGGTGGTTTAGTACTATTCTTACATGAGTAATTAATTTTTAATTTGCTTTTATATTCCAGAAGTTATTTATGAAACAAAAATGGACTAGTCTGGTTTTGTTAGAAAAAATGGACTTATCCGGTTGTGAACATGTGACAAGACCGGTTTTGTTAGTATTGGACGAATCCGCTTTTGTATTTAAAAGGACTTTAAAAATGAGACAATAAGAATATATTTGAAAGATTCATTGTGTTTTTAAGAAAATTAGATAACAATTTCCTTAATATCCACTTCCAGCCATACGCAATCCTCATTATCACATTCACCTACTCCACCAATCTCATTTTCTTCAATGATGTCTGCAGATCCTGATGTAGTCTGTAATAGCTCTTCGTACCATTCTACTTCAAGATACTCGACCCATTTATCACCAAACTGCGTTACAAAAATCTTATCTCATTTACTCATTTGGGGCTCCATTACAATCATATAATTTCTCTCGTATTCAATCCATACAAGCCAAAATCCTGGGTAAAATTTTCAATGCTCCTTAATGAAAAGTCAGTTACGAAAAAAGTCTTCCATTACGACACTAATTTCTTATTTGTTACTGATTTGGCCCAAACCCTATATCGATCCTTTTATGACAAACCACTCAAATCCACAGCCATCAAACATAGCTATCTCTTAAATACCCTATAATCCTCTGAGGCGACTGAAAAGATGACCTGGAGTACCATCAGTGGGTATTTTCTCTCTTTGCTTTTATCTCGTATCATTACTTAAAATTCATTCTATTTAATGATTATATTATTATAAATGTATCACAAACAGCTACTCTTATCATAAAAGACCATTTAAAAAAAAAAAGAAGTTTTTTCACGAAAAATCAGCGTTGCATTTTTTTCCAAAGAATAAAAAAAATATGATTAGAAAGGATAATTTTTAATTATAATATTATATTCTACTGTTTAGTTCTATTGATTAATGTTAACATATAATAATTAGGTGTTTTCTGATTTTTTTTCAGTCGGAAAAAAGGATTAATATTTACTAATTCCTATCGATTTCGCAAAGATCGCGTCAACGATGGTTTTACGTATATTTTTAAATTTATCATTAAACTCGATCGCACCCTTATATATTTTTTATATAGTCGAGAAAGATAATCGGATGTTATGCAATAATAAAGCAATGATATCTGAAAGACCAATGGCAACAGCTATTATCAACTAATTGCAGTTTAATACCATAGAGATTACACTACTTAGTAGAGGAGAAAATTACGACAGTATTCTTTCTTACAACCCACCACGCTAGGCTACACTTAACGCTACGTTATTATGAGCACGATTAAGTCACTCGGTAGAGGTGAATCAAAACTTCCATTAGAAAACTTTTGATGATGCTATTCGCAAAGAAATAAGCGATCAAACACTCAGAAATGTACAAAATGTTTTACATTATTAGGCAAAAAACAATATTCTTCAGGATGTTTAGCATTTATTAGTGACTCCTAAAAAGTGACCAAGAGCTGGATCTGGGATCTTTTTATCATTTTTATTGTTTATATTTTTCATAATTTAGTTTTATATTGTTTACAGGATAGTACAGTGCGTAGAGCCCCGAGTTATTGGGCAGAAGATACTGGGTCAGTATCCAGCTGAAACAGTAAAATTATTCAATCAGCTAACGATTATAGATTAACCAAGTAGCATGTCGCTGATCCTCCTGAGTCGTATTCAGCCCACATAAAGTAGGAGAAAAACCTGGCGATTGAAAGAGATCTTACCCAAATGAACTCCTTTCACAACCGTTGGGTTAGTACAAAAGTAGTAAAAGTACAATCTCTACTATGTACTGAACACAAGGATCGATCTTCATGGGTTGTAGGAGAATAGGGTTTTTTCTTTTTTTTAATATTCTTTTAAACAAAGAAATGAATGAGAAAACGGTATAATGGAAGTATACATTTTCTCTTTTTACATACCTATACACTAGATGATAACGAATTGATAAACCGGATATTCCAATTAAAAATAATTCATAATTCATTTATTTATTAGTCGGTAGGAATGTGTATAAAAATTGTAAAAATATTACTAGACTCAATAAGTTTAGTTATTTAGGAAAATATAAGTCCAAAGGATATATATATATATATATATATATATATATATATATATATTGTTATGGGCGCCGGCAGGAAGACGGAAGCAAGAGGATTAGCGGCTTAAATCCGTCGGCGGGAGAAGTTAAAATAGGATTAGGACGGTTCTAGATCGTCTTCTTTTGTCGGCAAAGGATTAAGAATATTCCAGAATTGTCTGGCCCCTCCGTGTTCTAGAATGTTCGGCCTTGCCTATAAAAAGACTTCCCTCACCTTGAGTCAGTCAGTCTTAGTCTGAGAGTAGACCAGTGAAGATCTGTGATAAGTGTAATAAGTGAGTGTCAGTGTGATAAGCTAGTCAGTGTTGAACCGGCCCGTGTAATAAGTGTATCAGTGAACTGTGACAGTCTCGCGAGTGTAATAAACTGTTTCTGTTTGTTACTGTGTGTCAGTTTGTGATACTTGGAGAATCTTACGGTCGGTGGACTAGTGAACTGTAAGTGTTAATTATTAGTTATAAATTGTAGTGTAATTTTATAATATTCATAGAAACTATTGTAACTAGTTAATCTACCTAGAATTAGTAATATCTTATATTATTGTAATAATTAAATAGGAGTTAGGCCTAGATTATAATATTTAGAATATTGTCATTATAAATTTATATTAGTTTAATAATTTAATTGTTAATAGTTTAGTTGTATCCTTTTAATCACTTTTGTTAATAAATATTAATATCTTTAAGTAAGGAATTGTTTAATTCATTTTTAGTACCCAGTAGCCCGTAACAAATTGGTGTCAGAAGTGAGATAATTGTGTAATTGCTATTATTTTGCATTTGGTCTTGTATTTTGTAATTATTGGGCTACTGTATGAAGAATGGCTTCTAAAAGTGTTAAATTAATTTATTTAAAAGTTGCGGATTTGAAACGTGAATTGGAGGAACGTGATCTTGATTGTTCCGGAACTAAAAGTGTACTGCAAGAGCGCTTGCGTCAATTTTTTGTAGATTTTGGGGAAAATCCAGATGACGTTCTATTTGAAACAGATTTAAGCAAGTTGTCTGCAACTTTTAAAAATGAATTATGTACTGTTAAAAATGAGTTAAGCAATGTTAAAAATGAGCTAGGTTATGAATTAGGTACTGTGAAAAGTGATTTATTGGATACATTAGAGTCTAAGTTAGGCATATTAGAGACTAAGTTAATGGAAAATGTTGAGAATAAGTTAGCTAATGTAGATAATAAGTTAGCCGATGTAAATAATGAAGTAGCTAATTTTGGTAATAAGTTAGCCGATGTAAATGATAAAGTAGCTAATGTAGGTTAGGAGAAAAATTGAATTCTATTGAAAACGAACTTAGGCTAAGAGTAGAAGCTCTCGAGGGACGTAAGAGCAACCCACCGACGAACGACACCGACCGTTCCTCCGACGGCAGCCTTCATAGCACCATTACGCCCGCCAATACTGGAACGCCACCTACTCACAACACCATTCCAGTGTTCGACGGAAAGACGCCGTGGGAGGACTACATGACTCTCTTCGAGACTGCGGCTTCGATCCACGGGTGGTCAAAAGAGACCCAAGCTTCAGCTTTGTGCCTGGCCTTGCGTGGAGACGCCTTGGGAGTACTCCAGGGGATGCCACTGTCAGAGCGGTCTAACTACGGGGAGCTGATTAGAAGACTGGAGATGCGTTTCGGCCACCGACACATGGACCAGCTTTATCGCTCACAGCTGAGAAACAGGATCCAGAAGACCAACGAGACGCTGCAGGAATTTGAAGCGGACATTGCCCGGCTAGTGAGGAATGCCTACCGATCGGTCACCGATGATGTCTACGAGAGCCTGGCTGTCGACAAATTCCTGGACGGACTTCGGGACCCCGAGACGCAACAGGCAGTGAAGCTCGCCCGGCCAAAGACTTTGGGAGACGCATTATCTCAGGCCATGGAGTTCGAGGCTATCAGGCAGTCAGTACGGGGCCATGCACGAGTTCGAGCAGCAGGAGCGGAGTCTAATAAGGTCCCTAGCGTCGAAGACATTCTGACAAAGGTTTTGGAGGCTCTCAGAACCCGTAAGAAGGAGATACGCTGTTGGAGCTGCGGCCAACTTGGACACCCTAGAAGCAAGTGTCCATCCAAGAAGCAAGAAAAGCCACAGGAACGAAGTAGGGTTGATGAGGAGGAACAACTATCAGCCCGCTACGTCAGAGGCCCGAGGAAGACCAGTAGAGTTGCGTCTTTAGGGAGCAGAACGAACAGCTTCTACGTTGATGGGAAGGTGAACGGGCAGCTGCGAAGTCTGCTACTCGATACCGGCGCAACCAAGACAATCTTGAGCTCAAAGACAGTTCCTGCTGAGAAGATGTTGCCAACGATTTGGACATTACGGACTGCCACAGGAGAGCCAGCCAAGGTCTACGGGGAGACAGTTGCCTACTTCATCATCGGGGGTCAACATCTGAAGCACCGCGCTCTCGTGGCAGATATTGATGAAGATGTCATATTGGGCACGGACTTGATGATCACATGCGGGATCAAGCTGGATATGGCAAGAGGGGTGATGACGCTGGGAGACGAAGAAGTCATCCTGCGGCAGGGAAAGGACATCTACGCACGAGTGCGCTTACTGGAAGACACCACTTTACCTGCACGGAGCCAAATCATAGCGCATGGAACGATCGAAGGGCCTCTACCTGAGGGTCAATGTGTGCTACTTGAACCGGGAAGGCAAGAAGAACAGGAGATCGGACGCGGCGTAATGGTTGCAAGGTCTCTCTTCAAGGTCGGACGTACCACTCCGATTCGGCTAATGAACCTGAACAGCTTCCCAGTAACGCTGAACAAAGGAACACCGGTCGGGGAATGTGCAACCGCTACCTCAGTGGTACGTCAGCTGCAACGTCAACCCACCGAGCTGCGAAGATTGCCGGCAGAACTAACAGGATTTGTGGACGAATCATGCCGGGATCTCTCACCTGAACAGAACGAGGAAGTGAAGAAGATGATTACCCGATGGCAAGACGTTTTCGAGATCAGCCCAGGGCCACGGGGTAGAACGGATATCGTCCAGCATAGGATTGACACCGGGGATGCTAAGCCCATCCGACAGGTCCCGCGGAGGCTGCCGTTAGCCAAACGGGAAGACGCCGAGAAGATCATCAAGGAGATGGCGACTGATGGTGTCATTGAGCCTTCGAGTAGCCCCTGGATGTCTCCTGTTGTATTGGTGAAGAAGAAGGACGGCACAACGAGATTCTGCGTGGACTACCGCCTTCTGAACAACGTCACCAAGAAAGACAGTTATCCGCTCCCCAGGATTGATGATACGCTGGACACCCTAGAGGGGTGTAAACTTTTCTCTACCTTGGATCTCCGCAGTGGATATTGGCAGGTTGGATTGAAACATGAAGATAAAGAGAAGACAGCGTTCTCGATTGGGACTGGACTCTGGCAATTTACGGTAATGCCATTCGGGCTTTGCAATGCTCCTGCAACATTTGAGAGGCTGATGGAAAGCGTGTTAAGAGGTCTCTCTTGGGAAATTTGCCTGGTATACTTAGATGACATCATTGTGCTGGGAAAGTCCTTCGCTCACCATCTGAAGAATCTGGAGAAGGTCTTCGAACGACTGCGTGCAGCGAACCTTAAACTGAACCCGAAAAAGTGTCATCTCTTCCGAAGGCAAGTCAACTATCTGGGGCATGTTGTGTCGGACAACGGAGTTGCCGTTGACCCAGAGAAGATTGCAGCGATCACCGACTGGCCAGTACCTCGAGATAAGCACCAAGTAAGAAGTTTTCTCGGCCTCTGCAGGAGGCCTACTACAGGACCTACTACAGGAGGTACGTGAAAGGATTTGCTAACATTGCAAAACCTCTTACCAGGCTTACCGAGGAAAAACGGACGTTCCTTTGGGATCACGAGTGTCAGGCATCCTTTGAGGAGTTGAAGAAGAAATTGAGTAGTGCTCCTATTCTGAGCTATCCCCGTCCCGAGGGCAAGTTCATACTTGATACAGACGCCAGCAACACCGCTATTGGGAGCGTCCTCTCTCAGCTCCAAGATGGAGAAGAAAGGGTCATTGGATATTTCAGTAAAGCGCTCTCAGCTCCGGAACGCAACTACTGTGTCACAAGGAAGGAGCTTCTGGCAGTGGTGAAATCTATAGAGCATTTTCACAAATATCTATACGGCAGAAGATTCCTCCTGAGAACGGACCACGCGGCTCTAATGTGGCTGCTACGATTCAAGTCACCAGAAGGACAAGTGGCGAGGTGGATAGAGCGCCTTCAAGAATATGACTTTGAATCTGCTCATCGTGCTGGAACGAGTCACAGAAATGCGGATGCGCTCTCAAGGAGGCCTTGCGGCGAAGACTGCGGGCATTGTTCTCAACAAGAAGAGAAGCAGGCATCAGTGTTGAGGACAACGGTGGTCATGGACAGTTGGCAGGATGCAGAGGTGTCAAAAGAGCAGGACAGGGACCCGGACTTAAAACAAATGAAGCAGTGGAAACTATCAGGGCAAGGAAGACCAACCTGGCAGGATGTTGCTCCAATGTCGAAGAATGTAAAGACTTACTGGGCCCAATGGGACTCCATTCTAGTGGACAACGGGCTGCTGAAACGGGCATTGGAGACCACGGCCCGACAGAAGACCAGCAGGTCAGGTACCTAAACAATGTCAAGACAAATAACTCAGTTGCTCATACTAAAGTACCAGGGACCCGTGGAGTAACTCAGGTAATCTACAGGGATATCTTCTCGTTACCAGTGGAGTATTCTCTGGCCCATTGCGTTGCCGAAGATCTGAGGACTTCTCGAGGGATTGCAACGGTCTTCAGGAAGAAGTTCGACGGAACTGAGGAGCTGGAACGCCAAGGACCAAGTGTCGGGAAGGCACTCCACCAGCCGCACGAAGGACGACACCTGTTTTACTTGGTTACCAAGCGTGCCACTGATCTGAAGCCGACATATGGCGCACTGCGGCGAAGCCTCGACGACCTTCGGAGTAAGTTTCTGAGACTGCGTGTCACTAAGCTCGCTATTCCGAAGTTGGGTTGTGGATACGACGGCTTGGAGTGGAATATTGTCAGGGATATGATCGAACAGACATTCGCCACCTCTGGAGTTGCCATATTGGTGTGCACGTTCAACCCCTGGAAAGAAAGTGCGTCTCCATCAGTAGAAGCTCATAAATGCCCGATTTCTCCGGACTTGCTCTGGGGCAGAGCACTTTTAAGGAGGGGGCAGTGTTATGGGCGCCGGCAGGAAGACGGAAGCAAGAGGATTAGCGGCTTAAATCCGTCGGCGGGAGAAGTTAAAATAGGATTAGGACGGTTCTAGATCGTCTTCTTTTGTCGGCAAAGGATTAAGAATATTCCAGAATTGTCTGGCCCCTCCGTGTTCTAGAATGTTCGGCCTTGCCTATAAAAAGACTTCCCTCACCTTGAGTCAGTCAGTCTTAGTCTGAGAGTAGACCAGTGAAGATCTGTGATAAGTGTAATAAGTGAGTGTCAGTGTGATAAGCTAGTCAGTGTTGAACCGGCCCGTGTAATAAGTGTATCAGTGAACTGTGACAGTCTCGCGAGTGTAATAAACTGTTTCTGTTTGTTACTGTGTGTCAGTTTGTGATACTTGGAGAATCTTACGGTCGGTGGACTAGTGAACTGTAAGTGTTAATTATTAGTTATAAATTGTAGTGTAATTTTATAATATTCATAGAAACTATTGTAACTAGTTAATCTACCTAGAATTAGTAATATCTTATATTATTGTAATAATTAAATAGGAGTTAGGCCTAGATTATAATATTTAGAATATTGTCATTATAAATTTATATTAGTTTAATAATTTAATTGTTAATAGTTTAATTGTATCCTTCTTATCAGTTTTATTAATAAATATTAGTATCTTTAATTAAGGCATTGTTTAATTCATTTTAATACCCAGTAGCCCGTAACAATATATATATATATATATATATATATATATATATATATATATATATATATATATATATATATATATATATATATATATAGATAGACTAAGAAGCAATTAAATATAAGAATAAAAAAATGAATAAAGCCCTTTTCAAAACTCGAGACGTTTATAACAAAAATGCTTGTGTGTATGTTCTTTTTTCGGGATGGACCGTGTGGTGTTGGTTTTGTTTGCCAAGCTTTCGCTCATCGTGTTGTGAGCTTCTTCAGGGCTAGTCAGTAAAATGTAATATATAAATATTTTGCTGACTAGCCCTTAACACGTTCACAACACGATGAGCGAAAGCTTGGCAAACAAAACCAACACCACACGGTCCATCCCGGAAAACAAGAACATACGCATAATACCAAAGACCGTGGAAGCCTACGTGAACAAAAATGCTTGCTTAAAAATCTAAAAGGGAGAGATTAAAAAACAGTAGTTCTACCATAGGGTTTATACTGCTCTGGAAGCTTGCAATATTTTTAGTAAAGAAATATTCCAATCAGAAAATAATATATGATATATGGACCAATAATAAGGATGAACAGCAATATAGACTTATAAGCACCAAGGATGTTTAAGAGAATTTAGATGAAATAGAAGAAACTATAAAAATAGAAAAGGTTGAGATTTTTTCGTCACATTTATTTGACTGACTAAATAGAATATTATAATATTATAAAGAATATTATAAATTATACACAAAACTTTAGTGGTTTCTGGTTAAGACCGTGTTGTTAAATTTACCTTCGCCAATGTTTCGCCAGACATACTGCTTGAAGAAGCCAGCAGTATGCCTGGCGAAACGTTGGCGAAGATAAATTTAACAACACGGTCTTAACCAGAAACAACTAAAGCTTTGTGTATAAATAGTGGCCGCGAAAACCTAAAAGAGTATTTAAAACCTAAATTGTTCACATAAGTTTATAAAGATATTGAAAATTGAGCAATTACTAAAAACGTAATAATTTAAAAGAAAAGGTTTCCAGAAAAAGTAAAACGGTACAATACACACAGAAAATGGAGAGAAGGAAGGAAGGAGTAACCAACAGTAAAAATGAAAATATCCTGGGAAAAGAAAAGGTCCAAATTATGCAAGCGTGATGCGTAGATGGTCAGATCAAAAAGAAAATACTAACTGTAGATTACCTAATAAAATTTATATTATTATTATAATTAAGATGATATTCAATACTTCAAAATGTTAAGTTATAGTTTATGAGTTCAAAAATAAAATATATAAAGAAAGATAATTGAGATGTTTCAGGTTCCAAATGAGACTGTTATGGATCGATAACTGTCGAGGTAAGTGCCCTTATAAGTTGGCTGTTTGTCAAACAAATTTCCCAAAAGCTAATTCCATATTCAAGCTCTTGTTGGTCTCAAGTGTTTGCTACAACGGGGTCAGCTCCCATTATTCAACATTGAAACTAATTTTAACCAGGATAAATAGCTTGATTCAGGATAAATAATTAACTTATATTAATAAATAACCTTATTAACAAATGGATAACCTACCTAAGTTAAAGCATTGGGTAGATAACAAAAATGGCTACTTCAACTTCAGGCAACGAGTAGCTAATTCATTTATATACTTTCTTAAAAATTTGAATTATAGTTCATGACATTTATTTGTTGTGTTATATTTATTTAATCAATACGATTAACGAATTACAAGAAGAGAACGTAGTACGTTCGTAGCGTACACGCCACCGCTGATAAATACCCAAAAATAATTTTTTTTTTTTAAATTATGTTAATAATTTATTTTTATAAAGAAAAAAATTAAGTATTATTAAAATAAATCAAAAGAGAATTAGATATCTTGTGTTAGTTAATATTTTCAAAAATTACACCTCTGATTAGCTAAGCCAATATGGTTTTTACAAGAAGTCGATACAGATTTTCATTTGAACTGATGGAATATTTGCATTAATATTAATTTTATATCGAATAATTGATTTATTTTTCTTATCTCCGACTATGAGGAAGAGAATATATTTCTAATTCGAACAATTATATCTCTCTTCTTCGATTAATGCGTACTTTAAGTATTTCGTAGAATGCCCATTATAGAACAAGTCATGAAAAAAAAAACCTTTCATTACATACTTTGATATTGACATTTTTAAATATGTCAAAGAATGATAGATTTTAATAAAATAAAGGAGAAAATTAAAAAAAAAATCACATTGATCAGATGTTCTGTAAAATCCATCGCAGTTAGAAATCAAGATAGAACGGCTTAGTTTATTATTTTGAGTAAGGCAGTTGCTCATTCTTTGATAATATTTACATTGAGCTCTGATAAAACACCATTGTTGATAAACCAAAACACACCAAGAGGAATATATTTTGTACACTGATCTTGATATATTAGCCACAGTACGACTGGCATAAAGTGATTAAATGAACTGTAAATCGATACAAAAAAAAATTAATAAATAAATAATCCAAAATACTTAATAAATGTTATAAGAATTATTATTTATATCAGAAAATTTATTTGAAAAAAAAGATAGATTTAAAAACTGATAAGAGCGTAGACCTCCCTTGAATGTCTTCCTAATGCGATTTTAATAGCAACATCAAGGTGGTCGATAAAATCTAACAGAAAACGTAATAAACACACCTACACAAATACTGACGATGTTCGCTCAAACCTTATTATATTTTTAATTCATTAAATATTTCAATTATGTTATGATTAACATAATTTTCGCTTTATTCCTTCAAATAAATGAGTAAAATGATTTTTTCGATTTTAAGCTTTGAGTTATTGAGAGAGAAATGCTTTATTTTTCAGCAGTGCTGTCCAACTACATTGGATTGCCATAATACATAGCATACTCATAAATCCATATTGGGCATTACAATTTATTTGTCTTAAATACATACTTAAAAACTACAGTACAATTCCTAATTCTTCTTACTTTCTTTTCTTAAAAAAACAAACCACAATCTACAGTTTTTCTTGCACGTTATAAATGTTTAAAAGCTTAACGCTCCTAAACTCCTATCATCCACATAGTCTCTGTTTTGAAGTTCTAAAATAAGCAATAACTCCATTTCAAGCCAAAAGCCGATTCTTAGCCACGATGCACCAAGAGAACGATACGATCCCGCATCACTCAGTACAACTGAAACATTTTGGACTAATTTCGACCAAAAGACTTATACACCGGAGCTGCAGAGTTTAGGTAACATGTATAAATAGCAAAATGACAAAATGTATGAACAGAAAAGAGATAAAGTAAAGAAATATAAAAAGTAAGATAATCGAGAAAGTAAAAAGTAAGATACAAAATGAAAATTACAGAAATAGTTACAAATGTAAAACTGGCGAGAAGTAAATTACTAAGCATGGAAAACTAGTAATTTAGGTAATAATATAAAATGTATGAAAATAAACGTATAAAGAAATTTATGAAATATGAATAAATGTTAATACTATATATGATGTAAATGTATAAATATAGAAGAAAATAATCGAAAGTAATATATGTAAAATAACGTTAAATAGCAGATACAGATTTCAAATGTTAGATAATTTATGTATGGGAAGTAATAAATATGAATACAAAAATATGATGTTTATGTAGAAGAAGCATCAAAATGATGATAAATTATAAATAAATAAAAATAATGGATGCTATTACAACATGTGATGGATGCCATGAGGTGAAGGGAAAATATAAACATAAAAATGGGTACCCACAAAAAAAAAGGGAAGAGGCTGAGTGAACTGTCAACTATATCTGGTCAACTGATTTAAATTATTTATTACTATATAAACAATATTTATGTTTTGTTAAAAAAGTAGAAGTATTTCGCTATTACCATACGTCGTTTACTGCACAATAATATTATTATTACAATAAATATTATTTCTGGGAATGGCGAAGCTCAGCGTGTTGAGTCCTGAAGGTGCCGGGTTCAAATCCAACTGTGGCACATAAATTTTGCTATCTGTTAACATCCATAAATGGATCCTGTGCATCTACAGATCCTCCTGGGCTCACCCAGCCTATATAAAGCGGGTTACCTTTATTTGGATGGAAAAAATCTGGCAGTTGAGTGTGATCTCGGTACAATCGCCTTGCTGTAAAATGGTTGATCTTACAGTACAAAGATTGTACAGTACCTTGAGGGGTATTCATATGCACTTAATGTTTATCATTCAATTTCGATAAATTGAAAGACAAATAAAGTTATGAACTTTTAGATGCCATCTTATAGAATAACATAAAAATGATAAGAAAAAAAAAGTGAAATTTGTAGTTGGAAAACATTAAACATTAACAACATTAAAAAAGTATTCTTCTCCTCAAGTGTCCTGTAGGCGTTCTGATTCTTTTTCAACCGGTTTCAAGCTATACGTGGGAGAACCACTATTTCTACAGAGATTGCGCAGGAAACCGGCGAATCTTCAATACTTATTTTCTTATATTAAACTTTATAAAATATAAATAAATACATATTTTGTGATATTAAATTCTAATATGGTGGATTTTGGAATACATGGAATCATTCAATTGATCAAAACAGCTCCTCATTTTTTTAATGCCATAACAAAACGACAATTAACTGGGACTTCGAAGTACAGTAATACATTAATGTTAGATTTGAATATAGCGTTTCAAATGAAAATATTCTTTTTTTTTCTTTTTTATATGTAAAAAAAGAGAGAAAAAAAAGACAAAACGGTAGCCTTAGGCCAAACAATCAACTCCCAGACAAGAGAGTGTAATAAGTCCTCTTGTACAATCTTAAGAAGTCTCCATAGAGGGAAGAGCTTTTAGTTTAAATAAGCCTACGTGAAATCCTAAAAATACCTTAAAATTTCCAGCTATTAGTTTAAATATTGTATTTATCATAAACATGCAAAATCAACGAATGTATAGATATATAAACAGTTTTAAAAATAAAGTATATAAATTGTATTCAAAAAGGGTTATCTTTGTATTTCTCTTCTATGCCATTCCAAAAAAAAAGGTACAAAATAAAAAAAAACAAGGTAAAACAAGGTACATGTAAAAATGCTGGACAAAAACGATAAAAGAAAAAAAGAAAAACGATTATATAGCTTATAATATGCCTGAATTGATTAATAAAGAAGGATACTATTCGGTGAATGTAAAACAAAAATGAAATAAATAAAAATACAGATATTAATATAAATTAAAAAAAAAATTAGCTTATTCTTCATAACAACAAAATAAAATACATGAGACAAAAGATAACAAGCATGGTTTAATAGTATTAATATGAGTATTAAGGATGTTAATATAATATTTATACAAACACAGTATTAATATATTAAATTAAAATTTTGTAACTATTATAAACAAACGTTGATACAAAAACATAAATATGGTTTTAGATTAAAAAACAATTGAAAATGAACCTAATATAAAATAATGAACCTAAAAAAATAGGTTGATTAAATTCGAATTCCATCATTACATAAAATTATACTCAAAATAAAAAAAATCCTCATTCTTCGTATGTTTATAGATAAAATCAGTTCTGACATGGTAAAATAGTATTGAGTCGTTCGAAATTGCATTTGCATTAATACACAGGATTCGTTATTATTCTGATTTAGAATCTATATTAACGCGTAATTAAAAAAAAATTGGATAATTTTTTTTTTAAATCAGGAGAAGATAATAGTCCGGGTGGAAGTCAAAAAATTATTTCTTGAATAGTAATAAACTATTTATTAGAAACCGACGTTTCCCCACTTTGATATTACGCTCAACCACCTGGTTTCCCCCTTAATTGAGGGTACCAATATTATAGAGACTGGGTGAGCTCAAGAAGGATATTTAAATCACACAGCCAATTCGTAGCTGTTAACCAAATAAGTTATCTGCCACAGATAGATTTGAGCCAGGGACCCTCAGAATATCAACTCAGCGCTCTACATATTAAGTTACTTGTATATATATATATAATATAAATAAAACACTATTTTTATATGAAACATAATAAATATATACGTTTTGTCAACTAAAAAGAAATAAAAAACTATTATGTAACGATCTCAAAGCGGGGATGTCTCGTTTATTTTGCTAATTTATTCATTGGATGGAGAAGGAATTGGAGATACTGTCTCGTCAGAAAAGAAACAAGCTCCGATTCCTAAACCGATAGGATCTTAAGCCACTTGTTGCATTACTGATAATACTTCGTTTTCCTACACCGACTATTTGCATAGAAGTAGAAAAGTTAATGGAGTTTCTAAGTCAAGTTAGAGATAATACTCCTAGACATTTATTAAATAAATTACTATTTATTGCATTAATGATGTTAATAATAAGAAAAAAGTATATAACAGAAGTATACAGTACACTGTAAGTCATAAGTTTTATATATACTATTTGATTTTCATGCAAGCATAACTTGTTTGATTGTAGAACCTCTTTAGTATAACTATGGCCAATTGAAAAAAAAAAAAATATTATTTTTAAAAAACACACAACAACAGGAAACTTATAATGAATTAAATATTGATACATAACTAGCGCACAATAGCATAAATATAACCTTAACATGCAAAGGCTCCGTGGAAAGGAAAAAGCATATTAAAGTCTATTTTCTAAACAATTTGCGGTAGTTAGTTCATAACTTGCTAGGACAAGGACAACAAAACCACCATATCAATTAATATTGCATAAACAAATTTTACAATTAAAAGGAAAAAGCGACTAGAACGAAGCAATGAAAATGAATGATTTAAAATATAAAATGAAAGCTAAAAATGAAAATGGAATTCAATATAACAAAAAATGTTAGTTCATGCAAAGCATTTGATTCCTGCAAAATTTGTAACATCAAATTATTTTTTTTAAATATACAGTTACACAACACACAAACACACACACACATAAATATATATATTTTTTGTTGAAGAAAATTATTATACGATTACTAAAATATTTGAATTGATTAAAAGTCTTTTCCATGTTTATTTTAAATCTAACAATGAAGTAAAGCATAGACTATATAATTGTAGAATATATATTTAACATTGGTAAGCTACGGTCACCTGTGGTCTAGTTGTTAGCGTAACAAACTACTAAGCCCAAGATCGCGGGTTTATAGCCCGGCAGGTGGCCCTAGGATTTTTTTAAGGGAGTAATAAAAAATCCTTAGTTACGCCGTCCTTCGGAAGGGACGTTAAACGGGGCTCCCGAGCCTGTACGATGTCAGGTTCTCTTTAAAAATTCCTATCCTAATTAAACCTGGATAGGCAAAATTTAGAGTTCCCACTGTAGCATCGTCCGATTAGCCATAGCAGCATAAAGTGACATTAAATGAACAAACAAAAACATTGGTAAGCTACACTAAATTATGTTGATTAATATTAGTTCACTCTGTACATATGAGAAAGAAAATGCTGCGGGTAGTAGTCAAGAAAATTCTCTTATAGAGGGAGACCTTTTTATTGGTAAGCCGGCGTTTCGACCCACACTGCAGTTCTTCTTCAGGATTAGATATACAAATAAAGACAAATTAAAATTATACATGTTAAATGTTAAAAATACACGACAGTGTCCAACACCCGTCCATCAAACTAGCCCTGAGGAGGACCTACGTTGTGGATCGAATTGTTGGCTTACCAATGTAAAGTTCTCCCTATATCAAAGAATTTTCTTGGTCTCTTACGGAAAATTATGAATATACTATAACTAACAATTTATTTTATTTTTTTATTAATTGTTATAATTTTTAAATATTTTATTTTATAAAATATAAATATTTTAATAATATTATTATTTTTAATATTTTTATTTAAATATAAATATTTAAAAATAATTTGTACATCGCAAATTCCCCGGTTGATAAACTCTCTTTTTTTATAAAAAAGATCCATTTCTAACGTCATCTGATTTATTTCTACTTAATCTATTGCCGTCTGAAACGTAATCCGCGTAAACGTAAATTCGTATTCTTTCCTTGCTTGATACATTCGCTTCTTATTCCTGGTAAAACTCACCCAAGAATTTTGGAGTACTTGATCTCCATTCAAATCAGTGTCACGTTTAAATTCATCATGAACTATATCCGATGTTACTAACTACTAAATTTTCACCTCTTTATCTCATATATGGAATAAGGAGGAGAAAATTTAGTAGTTCCGGGAGTTTTATTGTTGTATTCCTTTACACAAGATACAGCAACAATAGTCCATGGTACTTCATCATCTGTCACATTTATTCGAAAACCTGTTCTGTACGCCCAAGTTTGGTTTAATATTTTATTTAATCCATTTTGGGCTATCTACTGCTGTATAGAGTACATCAATGCGTTTTTTTAACCTAAACATGTCCTTAACTTGAAGAAAATCCGTATTTTTTGAGTCTATTGAGAACAGACAGAAAGACGCGACAGAGCACTTTGTTTTATAATATGTACAGATTAATATAATAATAGCAGACTGATCAGATGTTGATATTAACAGACTATATTAAAATATTTAACATGGCTTGGACTGAGAAGCGAAGAAAGGAGAGAGCAGAGAGATATCAATACTGAAGGTGGAGTATGGTCCCTGTGTTAAAAATAGTTCCATATGTGGCTGAGGTGGGTCCAGGAGCCAGAGCGCAGATCCGGGAAGTCTAAGGGCGTTCACTGCCACTTGTCTCTGTGGATATGTCCTTCCATTACATATCTATGTACCAGGTCATTTTATCTACTTTATTATATTTAAAATATAAATATAAATATAGTTCCGCTCACGAAAAATTATTATTTAAATAATTACTACTTTTACTAAATACCTGTACAATTGCAACCAATTTAAGGGCTTGTTAGGGACAATATTGATTCTAAATCCTCTTACTTATAGGGAGGTGGTTTAGCTTAGAATAAGCGCCAGGTTTTCTCTCAGTTAAGGGAACATAATTTATAGAGAGAAAAAAAGAAAAATAATTATAGAACTTAAAATATACATGAAGGAGCGGAATGGTTCGGTTGTAGAGCGCTGAGTTATAATGCTAAACGACTTGGGTTCAAATCCAGCTAGCTAGCAGGCTTTTATTTAATCTGTAAGCGGCCGGAGGTGAATCCTTTAGGATCATGTAGGCCTCCTAGGGCTCACTCGGCCTCTATACAGTGGGTATCCAAAATAAGGAGGGAAATCTAGCGGTGAAGGACAAATCCCCTCCTTATATAACCATTGTCCAAGAAACAGAAAAGTCTCTAACATGTAGTGAATCCCAGACCCTTCACGGGTTGTAGAGATACAGGTTTTTTTTTTATAAAGACTGAGTAAGCTCTTGGAGGTTCCTCAGATCCCACAGGGTTGATTCAATTCGAGGAACAGAACAATTGGTGAATATTTCTCATAGGTTCTCGAACTCAGGACTTACAGAAAAGAGGAGCCAACCCAATGATATACGCACGTACATACTTAAACATTATAATATTATTTAATGCGAAAGAACCAAAAAGATCACGCAAAGCATTCTGAAGTCGTTTTTCCCATACTTAGTTCATTTTTTCTCCACGTATTCTTTTTCTCTCCTCTGTCAGTTTTCTACTCAGGTTCGATTCTTCCTTCTCTGACACTTTTCTACCTTGTTTCCACAAGATATTTTTGTCAGTAGCATCACTTCCTTCTATTTTCTACTTTTACTTTGCTAATCCTTGGTGTGGTTGAGTTGAGTTTTTTCTGGAAGTAGCCATTCTAGATGGGAGTCTTGTTGAGGGGAAGTCAACGAATAAGTCTATTAAAATTAAATCATCGTTTTCTTCTGTATGCTGCCATATATGAGATATTTATTGGCTGTAATCAGCATCCATCTACAGTTAAATTTGGACTGAGCTGAAGATTGAGCGTGATATTGACCATTAGAAACAGTGTTTGGCAGTTAGAAATAGTACGATACCAACCATGTTAAGTGGGAGAAAATTCTGGTGGTTGAAAGTGATCACAGCCAAATCATCTCCAAGCGCATTTTACAACCGCTAGCTAAGAAACAGTAGAATCTACGATGTATTGAACCGAATACACTTCATGGATGATTGTGGTTGGGTTATTTTTTCCCCTCATGACAGACCCAATGACGTAAGACCCGAAAGGTCAGTGGGCGAGTTAAACGCAGCTGTAGGCGCGGGATGTTTTTTTAATGCAGACTCTCTCCTCATTCACAGCCTTCCATACAAAACAGTTCGAAACCAATCATTTCCAAGGACACCCTTGGAAGGGACAAGACCTAGGTTGAGGGTTATTTGCCGTGAAGGTCAGGGTGAAAGGTTCACGCTAATTGATCAATAAGTAGCTCCACAAGCGCTATTACGACCTATATCATCACATAATTTTAATTTATTTTATTTTATTAAAGATTACTGTTACATTGGCATTCGTATAAGCAGAAAAAGTACAATAACTGTAAATACACATATCGAAGCCATATTTTGAAAAATTAAGATAATGAAGTTACGAATCTAGGTCTCACTTCAGTCAGACCACCTCTGTCGATTCTTGCTCATGAAATACTATAAATGGACTAAATTGGGCTGTATTTAGGCACATACTGATGACCTAAGCCATAAATACAGAAGATTCAGGGAGTTTAATCTGGTCTTTATTATTAATAAATATTAAATGTCTTAGTGGATCCGAATGTTCGATGCCGATACCAACAAGTAGTTAACAAACTTCTACCCAAGCATTACCAGAACAAATCAAACTCCTTAGCGCAATCTTCCCACATGCACTACGGTAATTTTCAGTCTGCTCAGCGATTCTTAACTTTTTAGAAATCTATTTCACAAGCCCATCGCAATTACTCCAATTATACTAGTCAGGTGCAAACTCAACAATTCTGCATCATTATGTAATCTCATAAATTTGGAAGTGGAATTATTCTTTATAAGAATATTCTGCGAAATACATTCTTTTCGACGTTGTTCATGCTTCAAAGTGTGCGCCCTTTTGTTTATATAGAACAGTTGGAAGGATAATAGATGTATAAATTCTAATTTTTAAAAATTGAGAAAAATACGCGAGGTATATAATTTCGAGACCGTTAAATCATAAGCATTTTCGGTCTTAAGCCATACCTATATCCCCTCTTGAAGTTCGTATTTTTTAAAAGAGTTATTCAAGTTACCCCAAAGTCCCACAGTTTAAACTTCTGTACACGGTCAAACTTATTTCCTTTTATAATGTACATCACAAGAACCACCTGTCTGCACTGACCCACGCACACCTACTTACCAGAAGTTACTTTGAGCCCTACTTCCTTTCAGGTATTGATCAATGTTTTGGTACTTAGTTCTATTACTTTTAACGACTTCACCCAACAAAACAAAACAACCCTCTTGTACATGAGATATTTTACTATCCAGATTCAAGTTCATAATTTTGTCTTCGTAAAAGCTTTGAACATTAAGGCGTAAGCCTCTCTTGTAAACTTTCACTGCATACAATAAGGAATAAAAATTAAAAATATGCATATTCTTTAATTGGGAAATGAATGTATTTCCTGCAATGTTAATATGAATATCTGAATAATTAAGGTTTAATATGCTTTTTTAAATAGAAAGTGACATTGATATATAACTGTATGATCAATATTAATACCTTAAAAGAATGATAATCAGCTATAATGCAAATTATTTCTTAATTAATTTCTTAATTTTCAATTTATATGTCTTTCTATTTTGTTTTTATAAAGTCGACATCATCGACCAACAGACCAAACCACCCACATACCCAAGCACAGATATTTTACTAACCAGATTCAAATTCATGATTTGTTAAATGCCTTGAACATATATTAATGTCATAAAAACCTGTTATATCTGTGGCACCTGTGCATAGTGGGCTAAGTCGAATTTTGTGAATTTCAAGCTATCTACTTAGAATCGTAATTTTTTTCTCTTTCCTTGTGTCTAACACGCTAAATGTACCATCCATTGCAATGAAGGATATTTTTTTGAGAAATTTCGTCGGCTGATACTCCAATCTAGAACTTAAAATAAGTTCAGAAAAATTACGATTCTAGGTAGATAGCTTGAAATTCACAAAATTCGACTTAGCCCACTATACACAGGTGCCACAGATATAACACAATATACATATTGTTATATAGAGAAATAACTATGCATGCATTCTCTGTAAAATTAATATGAATACATGAATAATTAAGGTGTATTACTCTATTTTATATGATAAATGATGTCGATATAAAAAGTAATAAAGCCTTTATAATTACCGATAAGAATAATTATTAGTTATAATGCAATTTATTTCAACAAGGTAGAGGACAACAATTGTTGACTCGAGTATCATTTAGGACTGCACGTCCGAAACCGCAACACGGTTATCCAAACTGCTCTGTATTCTCCAGCAAGCCGCATACTCAATGGACCACGTTTCAAGCGGAATATCTTAAAAGCTCCGGAAATACAACGCTACCGGATAGAATATGATCTTATTCATCCAGCACACACATCTAATATTTTTTAGAAAAGAGCTGGGCGTGTAAGGAAAACTTTTCACGTTTTGAGATTTTTCGTGCAAACTATATTTGACGTGAGAAAATGCACAACGACGCCATGTTATTTTTTGTAGAAGTCAAGAGAAATAAATAAAGTTCTCAGGAGAACACTAAAGTGACATGAACATTATTGCGAAAACTTCCAGGGTTCGTGGAACATTTTGCAAGTTTTAAAATATTACATAATATACGCGAAGGATTTATTTTGAAAAAATTTATACTTATATTATTAATCAATGATACTTATATTAATAATCAATGATACAAATAAAATAAAAACAATTCCAGGATGACCATAGGAATTCTAAATTCCCCATTTGGTTACAGAATGATAGCTGAATAGATGTTCCATAAACATTTATTTCGATTATTTACCAAGACACAGGTATGTACATAGTAAATCTGTTAAAAAAAAATTCAAAAATAAATAGATAAAAATATATACCGTTACAACCCGTAAAGGGTATTGAGCTCAGTATATGGTAGAATTCACTCCGAATTGATGACTGTAAATAAAGAGAAGGAATGGACATAATACTGAACACTGGGAAAAGCCGAAAAATAGAAAAATATGGTAGAATTATTCTAAGCTAACGGTTTTGCAAAGAGGTGATTTGGCCGAGTTCAGGTTTTATCTTAATTAAAGGTAACCACTTTATTGAGTACCGGGTAAGCCCCGAGAGGCTCTCCAGACTTCCGAGTTATTAACTCTATGTTATTATTATGGGAGTTAAAATATTGGACGTATCATTACCTGATTCGAATCCGAAAGTGGAGGTAATTCAGGGAACTAAGACCTGAGTTGCTGAGGTATAGGTCCCAATTTCGAAAGTTAATATATAACTGCAATAGATATTGTTGATATATAACAATAATATATTATACAGTAGATTAACCGAACGAATCTTTTCTGATGTGGTTGGGATAGTGGAGATTAACTTTTTTGGTAAATGCCAAACAATCACATTACCTCGTTTACTAAGAAAATTCTTCTTTTTAAAAAAAATATATTTATTGAAATTTACAACTGTATATAGAATACATCAAGTAAATATAATGAAAGATAAATCATGTCCAGAGACAAAGGCAAGTAGAGAAATTACCCAGTGGTAGTACTCAAATAAAAAGTTCAGCTGTACTCAAATAAAAAGTTCAGCTACGAACGTCTTTTCATCTTCTTTTCAGGCGCCTCGGAGGATTATCATACTAGCAATAAACTGAACATTAAGATCATTATGAATTACTTTGTTCGAAACAAACTAAGGATCATTGAGGATTTTACGAAGGATTTTGGATTGTAAGGATTGAATACGAGAGGAATTCGATGGCTTAGTGGAGCCCCAAAGCTCTATTCCGTAAGTCCAAATGGATCTAATGATGTAAATTCTTAATTTTATTATTTAACCGGCAAGTTAAAAATAAAAAATATGTACGCAGAACAATAAATAAACGTTAAATAAAAATATGAATGTACTTAGCAAAGATTTATCAAGATATGCCACAAAGAATGCCACATTAGTTTGCTTCGATAATTACTTCCTCTTCATAGCAGCCAAGTCCCTAATATTTCAAGTTTCGTAGCAGATATTAAGTAACAGTTCTAGGAAACCTAATTTAGACAAATACTCTTCAAACTTATTTTCTAGGAAAGACAATATCAACCCCTACTTGTATATATTAACGCAAACATTATGTTTCTTTTTCTGTTCATTTTTGTTATTCTAAAGCGACTTAGTCCCAGAATAAAGTTATTTTTCTATTCTATATAGTTCAGATAACCGATGCTACATTGAATTTAGAAATATTCAGTACACAAACATGAAGAACTGCTTTTATTTCATTTTTCTCTCTTATAAACTTCTATTGAATACAGATGTGCCATACAAGAGAAAAATATTCTAACCACGTGGGCCAAGAGGATTTCAGTATCTAGGGCATGAGGGAGATATGTAAACAGCTTGATAGCGCGATTAGATTATAAGGTGTGGAGATAAAAAAGCTCCATGAAGGAGGCACATAACGGATAATCTTCCCACAGCTTAGGATATAAAAACTCGTTATTTTTCTTCAATATCTTTTCTGCATTGGAGTGAAGTGTTCTTATGATAAGTAGCTAGGAATTAAAATCGCGTGAGAAAAGTTGGCCTCAATGTTGTCAAAGTAGGCGGCAATGTCGATCTACAAACAATGCATGCAGATCTTACCGCAAGGTCAAAAAGAGCCGTCAATTGTTGAACAATCCTTTGTTACTTACTATCAAGAGCGGCAGTTCTATGACTTCAAACTTAGAATGATGGTAATAACAATATGAAAATCAAATTTAAATAATTAATTTAAAACAGGCACTATAACTAGGAAATAAATAGCGAAATAACAAAAATTGTTTATTTTAACAAGAGCCATCAATTGTTGAACAATCCTTTGTTGCAAGAGCAGCAGTTGTCGGCTTGGATTCCGAACATGCATGACTACTAGAAAATAAATGACCATCAGGTGTTTTATTTATCTCTGCAAGGCATAAATAATGCTTGAAACATATGCCCGAATTACCCTGTACCACTACAACCCTTGAAGGATCTTGGGTTCAGTATTAGAGACTGTAATGTTTCTTGGACAACGGTTGCGCAGGGAGGTGATTTGTCAAGATCACGCTCAACCGCTAAGATGGTCCTCCAATTAAAGTTATTTAATTTATAGAGCCTGGGTAAGCCCCAGATGGGTAAATAGACATTGCAGGATCCATCCATGGCTGTTAACGGATTACATAATTTATCTGTAACGGCTGGATCTTAACCCGGAACGTTCAGCACTGGAACTCAGCAATCTACACACTCAGCTAACTCGCTCCCTACTTATTATTGTTATTCTTATGCTCTTTTAATAATTTAACATAATTTTAAATTAAAAAAAATTGAAATTTGTGTCGAGCTTTACATCATAATGCAATAAAGAAACGAATCGACTTGACAAAGGTTGTACGATAAAATAAACATTCTAGCAAATAATATTTAAATTTTTAGATAAGGCAACATTTAATTGATTTGATTGATCGATCAATTGATAAAATGAGATAAACTTATCTTGGCAACCTTTTGGTAAGTATCAGCTATTTGGATGATGTTTAAGTACACATTAAAAATTAAAATAACGAGTATACTTGAAGTACATTTAACCTTTTTTAAAAGCTATAATGCACAAATGTTTTCAAATGTGAATTCTACCATAAAAAATCTTCCCAGAACTTCTTATTGTTTACATAAAGCTTAAAAAGGTGGGAAATATTTTCTCGAGAAAACATACATTAGTTGCATCAATCAGGAGAGTTTAAAAGCATGGATGGAAAAGTTTTAAATTACACACGAGGAACTTTGGAAGGCCCAAATTCCATAAAATGTTTTTTTGAGGAACAGTGTGCTGGAACAAAGCTAGAAGCGGAAGAAAAAAAGCAGCAACGAATTGGACATTAAGGTCATCATTATGACTTTATTCTTAATATGTACAGTAAGAAGCATTCAGGATTTTAGGAAGGTTTTGGATGGCAAGGATAGGATACGAAAGGAATTTGAAGGCTAAGTGGAACCCCTAAGCTATACTCCATAAGTCTAAATTATATGTAATAGTCATGTATATGAGACTTTTGTAGTTAATTGGGAGCTAAGAGCGTTTGTCTAGTAAGTGTTCATGGCGAGCAGTATGAGGATTCCAAGTTTAAAAAATATTAAGAGGAAAGACGAGTTTTTTCTTGAAGATGTTGCCCTAATCTTAACAGCTCGACAGGCGCTGGGTCATACGGTTACAACTATGCTTGGTTTTTTTCTAGATGAGAAATTGGAAATAATATTCTGGCAGCTATCCTGTAACTGTCATATTCTTAAAATAAAATTGAAAAGTAAATTTATTTTGGGACTAAAGTCCCTTTAGAATAACAAACATGAACAAAAAAAGAAACCAACTTGTTACAATTCACAAACATGTTTCGCAGATTTATAAAAATAAAAAGACAAAAAGATGATTATTAATGATAGATAAATTAATGAATGAGACTACAAAATGTCAATTTAAAAAAAATGCTTTTAATATTTTTACCATCCAAACCAGCAGCACGGCTAAGGTAGGGCGTTACAAAATATATAGTACAAATAACCATAGCCTACTTCGTAAAGTTATACACCATGAGGAGATAAAATATTATAAATAAATCACAAAAATATTGTTTGATGTTAACTCGTTAATTGTAGTATTTAATTTTTATTTTATTCTCAACTTTACGACCTCTCTCCCTCGGAGCCCGGGGCGGATCGATGGAAGGGCCAAGTGCATTTTAGCTGAGAATGGGAGAGGGAGAGGGAGAGGGAGAGGGAGAGGGAGAAAGAGAAAAACATAACATAACTTATGTATATAGTAATTAATAATTGACTTATTTAAATTAATTTTTATAAATCATAATTTTAGTCGAAATTGGAAAAATAAGAAAGATACCAATTTTATAACAATAAAAAAATTATTTATGCTATATCTAAATTATTTCTAATTTTTAAAGTAAATTTAAGCGTACAACTATCACAATTAAGCAATAAATACCTGATGATCAATTAATTTAATCGATAAGGAATATATTATCTTCCCAGTAAATAATGGTTCATAATAATAAACTATTTTGTATTGATATTCGAGATAAAAGTAATATTAAGATATATTATTGACGACGCTAATTTTCAAACATTATATTAAATATTAATAATAATAGTTGACCATATATATGAGGAAAAAAATGGTCCGGGTGGAGTTAAAAAAATTTCTCTAAGTATCGAGAACTGTTTATTGAAGAGCCAACGTTTCGACCTACATTGCGGGTCTTCTTCAGGCCTGTGCTATTTAATAGTAATAGATATAAATGAGAAATTATAATTTTTCCTTAACAAACATTCATGGTTTGAATATTGAATTTATCGAATAAGTATTTCGACTTTTCAATGAATGAAGTTATAATAGCACAGCATTACAAATAATTTCAAAAGTTGGAAATTATGAAGGATCTTGATCAACAACTTGTGTACTAATCAGTTTAAAGCGACAAGAAAATTTAATTTTAAAATATGTACGATTATCTTATAAGATATGAATTTTCACTTATTCGATTATCCCTTTTAACTAAACAATTATGCCTAGGTATAATCTCTCAATTACATAAAAATATTTTTGGTGATAAACGTGTAGTATTTTTAAATGTTGGCTTACCTATAAAATGTTCTCCCTATATAAGAGAATTTCCAATTTATAAGAGAACCGGACCATTTTTTCCTCGTGTACTATTTTATTATGCATTTGTAAAACCGGGCGGACCGTAACGGAGACACTACACTTCTTATTTTTCAGAAATATTTCTCTCTTGTGTTTGGAGTTAAATTTTTATCTATTTAACTCGACTTTGCTTTTCCATAGACCATTTTTCGAAATACGTTTTTTTTACTTCCTTTAAAAAATTCTAAGGCCACTTAACGATCTTCTAACCCGCAATCTTTGGCATAGTATTTTGTTTTACAATTTGAGCAACGAGTAGCATAATGAAATAAGCAACAATACAATTTAAAAACTCTCTTAAATTGCCACGGTCAATATTTTTAATCCATTCATCACGTGTTTCTTCCGGTTTCGACCGTGTAGTACGCTGCCGACGTTTCGCTGGCCGTACTGCAAGCTTTCTCAAGGCTTAATCTGATACTGAGGAAGTTTGCAATATGGGCAGCGAAATGTCGGCAAAGGATTTGACTATATGGTCGAAACCCGAAGCAACCCCTGATGAATGGATTTATAATCCAATTTATAAAATGGAGATAGTATAAATTAGATAATGATAAAAGGATGGTACCCCCTGGTTAATAATAACAGTAATTAATCATATTCGATTATTGCAGATACTTTAGTCGATCGTTGACATCTAGGAAACCTTTGTACAATGATTGTCACCAGCAACATCTTCATTTTTCGCCGAGTGTTATCAGTTCTTGTCAGGTTGATACGCCCATATCTAAAAATACAATGGCCTTAGTCACCTCCGCTGGATAAATCTTATTACGAAATTGAAGATGAGTAGGCTTCGCTGAAGACATCATCATCATCCTAGGACAATGGAGCAATTACTTGGAGAAAGATCCTTTGTAGAAGTAATCTTCCAATTACCAATTATCTAGAATAACCAACTTCCTTCATGGCAACAAGTGTTAGAGAGCTACGAGGAAACATGCAAAGCAGTTAGGCTGAATGTTTGAGTTCAAGTTGAATTTGAACTGTCTGCTTAGGCGATTATATTTGAATAATGGCTAAAACTTATTAAATATAACAATCTTATACGATCTAGGGCAGCAGGTATATATGGGCTCACGTCCATACAAAAACTAAGAATACGTCTATAAATTTAAAAGTACTTTAAATTTTTTAGGTACTAGATTAAGGTAAAATATTAATAAAATAAAAATATACATTAAAGTATATTAAAATATACCTAAAACATTATCTTGATTTCTGAACCCGCCCTCTCTCAAATGTTAGGGGTAAAAAAAGACCCTTGGAGATCCCAGCAAAACTCTATCATCACGTGGGCACTGAGCATATTAGTGGAAGCTAATAATGAGCTTAAGCCTCGAATGTTTTTATTTTTAATTTTTGTTTTGATTTATAGGAAAAAAATATAGTTCATATGAAAAATATCTTAATCTTATTTCACTACCCTTTCTGTATTAAATATGAGTCCTAAAATCTAAATACTGAAATAAGGCGTAGCTGATTTTATTTTTTTTAAATCATTGCATTCCATTTTTCCATTTAAATTCCAAAACAGTGATATATTTCGCTAACGGCTTAAATAACTCCAGAACGTTGGCTCTCTGATTTTTAAAAAAATATGTAATTAACTAATCCAGCGAAATACAAAAGACTAAACAAAAACAGTTTAGTTCCATTGCTATGTAACGACGATAAAATATTACATCATTAAAGATGTTTTTATATAATAGAGAGAAAAAAAAATAGAAGTACCTACTTGTAATTTCATAGGGAAAAAAGGATTGTTGAAGAACGAAAATGGTAATCATAGATTTCTGTTACAAACTAAGATTCTGGTATTGTCCCTAGGATTACCATAACAGGGATTTTTCAAGTTGTTTGTTATTCCTGCTATCTCGAGGGGAAATTTATAGTCTTGATCACAAACGGCTCTTTGAAACTTGCTAAGTGGCAAAGTTTCTTGCGGAACCCAAGGAAGAAGGGTTGTAGGGCTGTATTCAGCCAGTGGGGGCATGAATTTTATTAATACCACTCCAAGTGGCCAATTTAACACTAAAAGAGATGCCCGTAACAAAAACTTTTAACAAAATAATTTAAAAAATCAACAATTTGGTGAATATGTACATTTTTTTTATGTAGGCAGTTGTGGTATTGATGTGCCCCTAAGCTTAATTGTGTCGATTTTCTACGTTTAATAGATATATACCAGTTATACAAAATTATCCACGGTCACTACTGCCGAGAAAAAGTATTACAATAAAAAGAAAGAACCATATACATGAAGTACCATTTAATTAATAGAACATTCCCGAGGAGGTCTCATGTGTTTCTCCTTTACTTTGAATTAAAGTGGCTCTCCCCTTTTTATCCGTGGACTCTATTTCCTAGGCTCTTACTTATATCAAACCATCAACTCACAACATTCATCTTATATCTATAGTCTCCTACAATTCAAATCCTCTATCCAATCCCAGGGCACAAGATCTCGCCCTTCCGTTCTTTATATCCGTTCCCATAGAACCAAAACTTTTGAGCGTTCCTTTCTCGCCCGTTCAACCTCTCTTTGGATCTCACTCCATATCCGTCCTGCGTCTTCTTTAACCTCCATAAAACTTTAATTTTAAATCCAAACTTTTCCTACATCTTCTAAATTCCCAAACAGATGCTCTATAATCAATAAATAATTTATAGATATATTCAACTTAATCGATTGATGAATTACTGTAAATATTCCTCACTCATAATGATATTTTTTATACTATTCGATGTGATTACTTATTCACTTATTTTTCTGTAAGCCTATTTCTTTTTATTGCAAATTTGTCTGTTTTTTAATTTAATTTTTGTATTTCTATGTTGTTTTCTATACCAAAACATACCTGTTAGTTATTTACTTTCGATATATTATGTAAATATTGTTTTAATCTAATAATGTAGTCCTTTGGTCATATATATATTTATTTAATTTTGTGCATTTCTGTTATTCTTAAGGGACATGGTCCCAGAGTAAATTATTTTTCTATTCTATTATATAAGCATACATTTTTTTTAAAAAACGTACAAGACGGGTTGTATTAATACTTCAACATGACCAAGATCATAAAGTCAACTCAAATACAAAGTATAGAAAGTGAAAAACACTAATTTTCAGAAGAGTGAAAAACTATTTCTTAGGTTCTTTTTTAGGTTAGTTCAAAATCAGAGCGTATCGTATCATCAAACATTTTTTACTAATGTCATTAACGTGGTTTCGTGTCTTGCTGGTGATTGTATATGAATTTTATATCGATTATCAATCATATGGCAATCGCTTTAAATCGAGAAAAAAAAAATGTTGTTTTTTTTCACATTTGTTGTCAAATCTTATGGGAATCTAGATTACTGTTTGGCAGAGAACTGAGCATACTGGATTGAAAATTAAAGGATCGAAATTGATATACAAATAGTTAAAGATACATAGCATACATACTATATGCATAACCATATCCAAAAGATAAATATTTAAGAAGAATCAAAACAAGAAAATTACCTCTTCACGTAAAAGTTGCCTAGAGGGGAGCCAGTCGTCTGTAAAAAGAAAATATAGATTAGATAAACGAAACTAAATATTTTATAATAATGAAAATAAATTTTAAAAAAAGTTACTTGGAAATGTAATTTACAAAATAATTACAACAAACTTGGGAATGGTATTAATAAGAAATATTAATATGTATATAATCTTTTTAAATTCAATAATAAAAAATCAGGAATAATATGTTAGTTCTAAGAAATAATCCTGAATTCTTAAATTATCCAATACTTTTCAATATAAAATGAACGAAATATGTATATGTATTTTGATTCTATATTTTCTAGCCAGTAGTAAACCTAGCAGCTCTTCCACCCTCCCCTCCCCTCCCCAAACCAGGCATGATGTTATATTTATATATTTAGGGTATAGGATGGATTTATTAAATATTAATAAATCAGAAGTTATAAAATAAAAATAAACATTATAGAAACAAGCCAGCTCTACTTAAAAAATCTTTCAGGGCCAAATAAAACTCATTCACATGTGTTATATATACTATGATAAAAATTTATACGATTTTACTAGTAACTGAGATAAATAAAGAACAAAAGTTAACTATTCCAGTTCTTGAAGGATGAAAAAAAAAAAAAAAAAAAAAGAATGGACCCTATGAATCCATCATTGGAACATACCAAACATATCAAGTAAAGATATCTGATTTGTCAAATAAAGGAATGAGCTGTGAAATTATTAAAATGGCTAACTACGTGATTTTTACTTGAACACCAATTGTATATTTGTGTATGTAGTTATGTAAGTAATGAAAATGGTAAAATATAAGAGTTAAGCTCAAAAAATAAATTTCACAAATTTACCAAGCAAAGAAGGTACAATTGACATTTCTTTGTAGTATACTTAAATGATTTTTTTTTAAGAATCTAGTTTTAAATAAGTGTAACGGACTAATGAGCTGAAACTTGTATCATGTGATTTCTAGTTGTAATAATACGAGAACAACACGTGAGATTTTTATAATTGCATATTTTAGACCTGAGACATCATAAAAATACAAGTTTAAAGATATGCCATAATATTTTTATGAAGCGTACATATGATAAACCATGAGAGTGGTGTATTCCTCCAAAGAAAAGTATTCTCACGCCTAATGACACGTCGGGGTCTCACGAAGAGAACAATCCAAGTACAGAACCATACTCTTGCCGATGAGTGACACCAGAACTATAGTTCAGTCTGAAGAACTATAGTTCTCGGTTATTTTAATAGATATTAGCTTTTAGCAAAATTCGAAAACTAAAATTATTTATATTTTTGAGAATTTTAAAAAGTAAACGAATAAAAAGTTAAGACTTTTTATTCACGACAGGCTGCTATACTGATACCTAGTTAAAAGTTAATTCCCCATGTCATTTGGTTATTACTAAGTGATATTATCATTAAAAATTTGCTTTACCTCCATGAGAAAAATCCATAACGTTTGTTACAATAACCCAAAAAAAGACCTGACATCGAATAGGCTCGGGACCCCCCCCCCCCCCGGGTTAGCTTAACGACCTACTATGACCAAGATCGCGGATTCACAGCCCGGCAGATGTTCCAAGGATTTTTTTAAGTGAGTAAAAATTTAAATCCTTTGGATGGAACGCAAATTGGACATTCCTTAAATGAAATTAGGAAAGAGTTCATAAACGAGTACCTGACACTGATTAGCCTAAATAATAACTCTGACTGTAGTATCCTCCGACTAACAGCAGATACAGTGGCGTTAAATGAATATACAAACAAAGCTTAATCGCTAAAATACTTTTAACAAAAATGATCGATAGCTCAGCACCCTACATCATTAGAAACAAATACTTATTCAAATTAAACAATAAATCAATGAATTAAAATAGCAGTGCGACTTATATTCAAAAAATACTTGCATAAAAGCGATGTTTATTTATTTCGTTGGTGCTACAAAAAACCTTTGAATATCAAATATGATCTTAGGTACTAGTAACTCGGAAATTTCCCCAACTATTGCACCAAAGGTACGTTCTCCTCATGATAGAAGTATTCTTGTCATTCCTTAGTATTCAAACTGAGGAACCTAGTTTTCAAGACAAGTTCCTTTTAGACTTAAAAAAAAAACTGCAACTTAGTGGGTGGTTTTGTTTTAGCAACACCAATATCAGAAAAGGACAAACTGCAACAAGCCTTAGAATGGGAAATGGGTTTTTACCAAGTTAGACCGATGCCCTATAAATACGACCCAATATGGCCAATAACTGTTAATACTAAATGCTACGCTATGATTACATATGAACCTGTACCACTACAACGCGTGAACGGGTATGGGGTTCAGTACATGGTAGAGACTGTACTGTTTTTTGGATAACGGTTCTGCAAGGGGATGACTTGTGCTGGGTAACGCTCAACCGCCAGATTTTCCCCCTTATTTTAGGTACCCTATTTTTATATTTTATAGAGACTGGGTGAGATCCAGGAGATTACATATAGACGAATTTTATTTTCTCGACAAACAGAGAATTAAAAAAAAAATTACCAAATAAATATATTTCTATTTTAGGGGACAAACCAGTCTAACAGGTTAGAATTCCAGACCAGTTTCTGAACGACACAGGGGATAGTTATTGCATCATTTATTATTTAGTTTATTGTAATTACACTTTTATAAAGCCTGGCTTGCTTGGTTTTTTTTTTCTTTCTCAAAATAGTACCATATTATGTAAATTAACTTCAAACTTTAGGATCTTGGTACTGTTTCTCGACCAACACACATATGAGCTGATTTGTACGTATTTGTTAATATATGCACAAAGTAAATAGTATTAATAACTTTTTATATATTTTTTCTTAATTAAATTTAGCATTTCCCACCACTTACCCTGACTTGCTGTAGGCACATTATTACTTTTATTATATATGTAAGTAAAGATCCAGACCCACACAGTTTTGGAACTTGAACCTATCTGATTATAAACAAAACACTCTAAGACTCTAAGGATAGTTAAAACCACAATAGAGTGAGTTATATTTCGATTATCACTATCTTATCATTCAACCTTTCCATTTTTTAATCGTAAGCGAGTTGCGACCATTTATATACATACACATATACACAACTGCACAGATGTATATTAATATATGCATTACATTTCCTCCTATTGAATAAAAGAACATCACTCGGCGTGAAAAAGTGCCTATTATTTAACCTTTTGTTCTTTAAGGGATGTATTATGTTCCTTCTTGAATTACTCTATCTACAAACCATCTCTAAGAGATGTTAAAGGTAAAATCGTTTAGTTAGTTGAAAATAAACAAACATATTTGCGTACCTCAGTACGTTGAATGCTGAACGGGTCTACTATACTAAGACTCAAGATCTGAAGACCTACCATGACTCACTCAACCTCTATGAAGTGGACACCTTTAATTGGAGGAAAAACACGATTCCTTATAAAACCCATTAGACTCCATGGATTGTAGTATTTTATTTTAATTTTTTTAATGCTCGATTGCATACAAACAATAGAAGGATACAGTCAACAAAACTGTTTATTATTTATGTACTTTAAATTACTTGAACATCAAATATTGAACATTTTAGAAGAAAAAGAGTTAAAACAATGGCTAACAGATCTAGACAGGCGAAGCTTTCTAAACTTCTTGTAATTTTTTTAGGTATATGTAATTTTATTCTTGATTTTTTTTATGTCTCATTTTCATTCATAGCATTCAACTAATCCTCATATATACAAGAGACCTATAGATCAGAGGATACTTGTTCAACGACCAGAAGAGAACGCGGTTGCCTTTGTTGTTAATGAGAATCATGTGGAAGTCCTTTCCACCATGGTCCTGATGGTGCTCGAAGAGAAGAGGGTCGAGGACAGCCTCATCAGGATTGCTAATTACAAGAGCCATCCGGGACCTCTTTGTCGCAGATCTGTGACCTGGGATGGAGTACCCCTGTCAGTCAGCTGTCAGGGCGTGTCGTCCACTCCCAGATCTCCGCTACTTCGGGAGCGACATCTTCCTGACGTACTAGCGGTGACGATATCAATATTCAAGGCGAGCCGGTTCCTACAAGTACGTTTGGACGAGCATAATACTTCAATCGGTCGTGACATTTAAAAGCCATCGTGGCGAAATTAAAACAGCAAATGGATTTTTAAAATATTTGATATTGGTTAGAGGATCCTTGATAAAAAAAAATGTTCAAGGTCTTTTACATATTTATGTTTAGATAAACAGCTCAAGAATAAATATTTGCAGCAACATGCAGCAATGATGTAGAGTTTCTGAATAATAACTAATGTTGTTATTACAATTAACGTTCCATTCCTGTCGAAGTAACTGCTAAACTTCTCTGCCTTACTTCGACAGATGGATTATCCAAATTCGTTGTGTTTTTTTTTTGTAAAATTGAATTGTGTTTTTTAAATTTTGTTTAATAAACACGTTCGTTCATTCAATTAATGTATTTTTAAAATCTGAAGTTATTATAGCACTCTTAAAGCTATGCTTGTAACCGTTCCTCTCTGGCATTGTAAAACAAACAATTGGATCAGATAATTAAACTGTGTGCACTTAATAAGAAAATTTAAGACATATTGCAAGATTCGATATTATATAATTATAAACAAATATATTGACAAGTGACAGCTAGTAAGAGAAATGAAGAATGAGTTGGCAGTGGGGAAGTAAGCCAGGGACGCCTGCTTGGGCTCACCCAGTTACATACCAACGGTCCCAGTAGCTTCTCAATCTCTAATACTCTCTATGCTGTGTAAGGAAATATATATTTATAAACAAAAAGTTGACCTAATAATATTTAAATCAGATGTTAATATGACAAAATGACCTCCAAACATTAGGAATTTAAATACTATTTCCTCCATTTAAAGTGTTCCTATTCTTTTATAATTCGTGAAAGACTAGCTCGCAAAAGAATATATAAGAAACAAAGTTCTACCAGCGTTCCAGATTAATCCAAGTACAAAAAAATCAATATTAAGGCTTAATTTTTCATTTGTTACTTTGTTGGATTTAAACAGTACCCCATTGTTAATATACAGGGTGTCCCGAATTTAAATGGCAAAACTTCAGGAACTTATAGGGGGCCGAAAAACTAAGACAAAAAGTCCTTTAGAGATTTGCTCGTTTTTGCTTAGTTTTAGAGAAAATCGCAACAAAAAGAAACAAAATAAGTTTTCATTTTTATACTTATTTATTTACATTTATATTTATGTTATCTTCTTTTTAATGTAAATATTGCTCAAAACGTTGTCCTCTTCCACCACTGCAAGCATTACATCTAGCACTCACTTGATAAATTGCAGCTAAACATTGTTCTGATGATATTTGGTGCACTGCATCTATGATTCGGTCTCTTAATTGCTCTCTTGAGTTCATTGACACCGAATAAACTTTCTGCTTCAAGGTTCCCCATACGAAAAAATCCATGGGTGTCATATCAGGTGATCTGGGTGGCCAAGGTACTACTCCTCCACGTCCAATCCATCGTTGTGGATAATTTGTGGAACGATGAATCTACCTTAACAAGAGGAGGAATTGTTAATCAAATAAATTATCATGTATGGGCTCTTGAAAATCCCAGAGCTATTAGAGAGAATAGGTTTCAGCATGAATTAGCTATTAACGTTTGGCTTGGAATTTGGAACGGATTACTGGTGGGACCATATTTTTTACCTGGAAGATTGAATGGTATCACATTTACACATTTTTTGGAGAACGACTTTTCTAATTATTTAGATGACATTCCCTTACAACAACGGATTGAAATGTGGTTCCAACTCGATGGATGTAGAGCTCATTATAGCAGAGTTGCTCGAGCTTGGCTGGATATAAATTATCTACAACGATGGATTGGACGTGGAGGAGTAGTATCTTGGCCACCCAGATCACCTGATATGGCACCCATGGATTTTTTCGTATGGGGAACCTTGAAGCAGAAAGTTTATTCGGTGTCAATCAACTCAAGAGAGCAATTAAGAGACCGAATCATAGATGCAGTGCACCAAATATCATCAGAACAATGTTTAGCTGCAATTTATCAAGTGAGTGCTAGATGTAATGCTTGCATTGGTGCAAGAGGACAACATTTTGAGCAATATTTACATTAAAAAGAACATAACATAAATATAAATGTAAATAAATAAGTATAAAAATGAAAACTTGTTTTGTTTCTTTTTGTTGCGATTTTCTCTAAAACTAAGCAAAAACGAGCAAATCTCTAAAGGACTTTTTGTCTTAGTTTTTCGGTCCCCTATAAGTTCCTGAAGTTTTGCCATTTAAATTCGGGACACCCCTGTATAGTACCTGTTTGCCATTATATAATTCAACCCCCTATGGCCTTTATTTCTACAACTTACTACATATAACATAAGTCTATCAACATAATACATATAGCGTTATTATATTTCATGTATTATTTTAATTTACTTGAGTTTATTTATCCCTGAAGAAGACCTGCAATGTGGGTCGAAACGTTGGCTTAGGAATAAAAAGTTCTCCCTATATTAGAGAATTTTCTTGACCTCTACCTGGACCATTTTCTTCCTCATATATACAAGGTCAACTAGTATTATTCAATATTAACGCTTAAGCTACAGGGAACTGCCTAGAACCGTTAAAGATTAAATTACAATTCAAAAGTAAGGATAACGAAAATGTAGATATGGTTATTTCGAATTATCGAAGTTAAAATTTGTCTTAAAAAAAACAACAATTGAATTTGATTTGAATGAAATCTCGCTACGTTTTTCCAAGTTAAGGGTAACCACTTTATAACAGCTGGGTGAACACTAGGAGGATCTTCAGATCCAACGTACATAGGAAATAAATAATTTATCTACGACTGGCAGACTCGAACTAGCGAAAAAATTAATAGAAAAAAAAAATTAAACCGGAAATTCAACACCAATATATGCAAATAATCTAAAACTAAGACATAATTAAATAATCACTCACAGTTAATTAGTAAAAACAGGCCAAATTGATTCAATCCTGTCAGATATCTAAAAATATTTGACGAAGAAATATCTAATAAGCAGGAAATCAGGATAAAAAAACTTTTAATTAGAGAAAGGACTGAGCCTATCTTAAGAGATCACCTGAGTCCACCATCTTATTAATTATCCAGCTCAGGCACAAATTAATTTGAGAATGAATGGAACGGAGACACACAATGCCCTAAAGAAAACCCTTTAATTAAAATAGGTTCTATTTCGTTGTCTTATTGAATATTTCCATAAAATTGTGTATAAACCCGCAGACTCACACTTAGCAGAATATAATGATTTAAATTTAATTTAATGATATTAAATATATACTATTTTAAAAAAATATTTATGTCTATGGACTTACTGTTACGAACAAAAAAAAAACATAGTTGTTTATAAATTTAACTTCATGCTACAATAGCTAATCATGGCGCATACTGTATCTATAGTTATAGGTGGACATAGGGATAATGCTGTAGTGTGATACTAAATTTTGCCTATTAAGGACCAATTGTGATAGGTGATTTTTAACGAGCAGTCCAATTTCACGTCCCTTCCGAAGGACGTCATAACCAGGGATTTTTTACTCCGTCAAATAATTCCTAATGCCTCCTGTCGGGCAGCGAACCCGTGATTTTGGGCATAGAAGGATGTCATACTAACCACTACTCTACAATGTACCCCATTGAATTGTACCAACTTTAAACTATGAAAAATTCTATATGAGTAATATATGAATCTAATCAGTTAAACAATTGCGCCTCAACATGGTCAAGTTATAGTAATATGACCTCACTTGACATGGAGAGACTCATTCTAAATGTCACGCGACCTAACTTAAAAGACTTGCTGACCGTGAAAGAGCCACTAAGGTCTTCAAAACCATCAAGGGCAAAACAAGAAATAAAATATAATTTTTAATATATATTTATATAGTATAGGGAATTTCATATCAAATATCTTTTTAATATATTATACCAGGTGACACCGAAGGATAATAAGGGCAAAAGTGACTCCTTGAAGCCTTAAGGGCAAAGACCTCAAGCTGAGCCCATCATGCCAATATAATCAATCATACTTCGGATGTATCAATAATTGAAAGAAAATTTCTTAATTTCATTACGTCTGTCAGTTACTTGTTTTTTTTTTTTATTGGATAATAGATAAATCAAATGAAGTCAGATTATTATTTTGCATGCTCTACTTAAATTATACAATTAATCAAAATCAAAAATTAACGGTGAAAATCTTCCCTCAATCTATGGCTCAATATAAATAAATCGAATAAATTAATAGAATCATTTGTCTGTATTATTAATGAATCCGGTCAAAAAAAATTGAAAACAATAATAAAATTACTATAACAATACAATGGCCATGAACTGCTACTGACTCCGCGTACATTCGAATACACAAACCACAAATTCCCGTTAGAAGTTTAGTCTCTACTTCAAACTATGGTCAGCTAAAGATAGGACACAGTAGGCCTTTCACGGGAAGCAATGACCTGCAACCGAATGGCTAGAATAGGTACATATTTAGCCATCTATTACTTAAGGAATCATAATAAAATAAACTATGATAACGTACATTAGGTATAACATATATAATAATTTACCCATTAAGAGTAGAAGATCGGAAAGGATGAAGTGATAATGGGTGGATGGAAAGGCACACGCAGAGAACATTGACTTAAGATTGATTCGAACTACCGCAAAGATGCATGTAACTTAAAAAAATGTATCCATTAATGATAAACTTACGGCACTGCTCAACAGTAATCCGCCAAGAGACACTGTATATTGCAGATTGTTTAATTCTTACCAAGAAAATGTTGAAGCATGATCTAGAAATTAAGTATAGAAAAAATATTGAGACATTTTTGGGACCTATTCTAGAAGGAGACCGTTACAGACAACGCCACAAGCAGATGGTCGACAGGAGAAAATAATGAGCAATGAGAAAATGCATAATCTAGTTCTAGGGGCACCCGAGCAGAATGGCAAAAAGGGTACTCGCGTATCTTCGAAAGCTAAAAATGACCAACACGTGGATTAAGAAGAATGAAAAGGACGAAGAGTTCGAGGTCTCTCCGGATGGTATTGAAGGATGTTTTTCACTCTGACTGGAACCTCAGAACATTCCGGGTTTTCAAGAATAACCAAAGAGAAAACAGGTGAAATTTGGACGCAAGAGAAAGAAAGCCCAAAACATGGGTAGAGAATGAAAGATATATGAAAGAAAAGAAAAGAACAGTTGAAATAGGCGTAGTTCATAGTGGATCTATCATTCAATAAATAAATAATATAATACCACATGATTTAACAATATTTACTAAACACGAACGTTGTAGCGAGAAAATATCCCTAAAAATATAATCAATACAGCACTTGAATGAAGAGTTTCAGATCCGTGAAGAAGGCACTTGAATTAATACTTTAGAACGTCTGGCCTTTTATGTTCCAGATGTTCAGAAAACATATACACTAAGAAGAAGAAGGAATCTATTCGGAGTAGTAAACCTTTCAAAACTAGAGTAGTCAAAAGTACTTAAGAAGGAATGACATAAGAAAAAACACTACAACCTACATAAAATAATTAACTTGAAGATAAAAGGGAAATGCGAAATAGGAGACGTAAATAAAACGATGATCTTTTTTGAAGATTAATAATATCATTATTTAAAATATGCTGGGTGCGTCTGTTAGCTAACAGACTATGGGATGGAACTCACCCAGCATATTTTAAATAATAATACTATTAATATCCATAAAAAGATAGTTTTATACTGTTTTGAGTGATGATGAAATTTATGTATTGAAAATGACTAAATTGGGTCGAAATAAAAAATAGATGAGATGAAATAAATTTTTGGACTAAAGGTTTATTTTTTACACCCAAGGAAAATTATAATTTTAAAGTTCAGTAACCTAGACACTTAATATAATAAAACGATGAGTGTAAACCGAATTTTTCATGTTTAGTTCGGTTTCGTAGTGAGACATGAAAATAAACTATTAATCTACTTTGCATCGATACAGTGGAATACATATCTATTGCCCCAGTGACTAAGTGGTTAAGTCGAATTTTATCCAAACTGAGTTTCTTACACTAGGGGAAGAGGAATCGTGTTATTTTATTAGTGAATAAGAGGCTAAGCCAGCCATTGGCTTGAAAAAGATTTATTGCTAGAAGAATGCGCTACTAATGGCATGTAAATTATTTATACTTTTATTAAACAAAGATCCACCCTGAGGGCCTCCTAGGGCTCACTCAGCACCTATAAAGTTTAATCCTCAACTTAACCTGTTTAAATGTTAAGTTGATTGAGCTCATCTCTGATTGAAAAATAAAATCGATCTCAAGCTTCTTTTTTCGATCATCATGTGCTGTCTGACAAATGGAGTGTTAGTACTCGAGAAAAATTAGATATTCGTTCACTTGAGCAACTCACAGGACTCACTGATTTAAAGTAGAGCTAACAATTTTTGTAAACATGATTAAATAATATATTTTTTAAATTTATTTATTGATATTTACAACTGTATAACAATAATACAACAAGTAAATAGGCTAATTGATACATAATGACATGAGATATTGACAAGTAGAGAAACTACCCACTGGTAGTACTCATCAAATCACAACTTCAACTGAGAAGGTGACGTGGCCATCTTCTTTTTAGACACCTCGGAGGATTATCGGGAATTGAAGAGGAAGCTAGGTTTGAAACTAGAGGGTTTGAGTGGGAATGAAGTTTGTTATGAAAGGATAGATACTGGGTTCGGGCCAAATCAGCAACAAATGGGACATTAAGATCGTTATGGATGACTTTATTCTTAACAAAATAAGGAGCATTGAGGATTTTTCGAAGGATTGTAGGGATTGGATACGAGAGGAATTCGATGGCTTAGTGGAGCCCCAAAGCTCTACTCCGTAAGTCCAAATAGGTCTGATAACTGTCATGTAAATGAGTCTTTTGTAGTTAATTGAGAGCTTAGAGCGTGTATCTAGTAAATGTTGAAGTAGCCTGAAACGTCGAGCGGTTTCTTGTCTTTTCAGTCTTGCATGAGGATTCCAGGTTAATCGTTTGTCGAGATGCAACCCTAAGTATCGGATCTGTTCTACAGGCACCAGTGAAATATTATTAAAGGATACTGAAGGACAGGAAGTGCATTGGTTTACGACGTAAAGTAAAAGTGATTTGATGCGATTTTTGAGAATTTATTTTAATTCTCCAGTTTTCACATCATTCTTCAAGATCAGTGACAAGGGATTGGAGGCTTTGTGATGCAATAACTGGATTAGTGTTGACTGATAATACACATGCATCATCAGCATACGTGATAAGGATAGTATTAGGATGAGTTGGGATGACAGCTGTGTAAAGGATTGGGCCAAGGAAACTATCGATTAAATAATATAATTTTAAAAATATGTACACAGCCCGGTGGGATCTGGAGACTCTGCTCACTCAGCTCCTAAAAACCTGGTTGTGGAGCCTGACATTGGCAAAATCACCTCCTTGCACAATCGTTAGTTTATGAACAGCACGGTCACTACCTGAGATTACTATGATCAGAGTAAGCAAGAGTAGTGCACGGTCTCTTACAAATAAAAAACATTGCAACATTATAATAACAAATAATTTTGGAGGTGAAGTAACTCAGTGAGTGCTGCATTACAAATGCTTATGTCATGGATTTAAGACCGGCTGTGGCAGATAAAATATAATATTTTAATGATCCTGTGGTATGACAATGCCGCCCAGGGGCTCACTCAGCTCCTACGACTAAAGAAGGATCTCTGAATCGGGGGAAAACATAGTTGATGGGACTCAGCGCAACCGTTATCTTATAGCGACACTGAATGGTTGCTACCTAATATTACAACTATTATTACTATGTAAAGGAGATAGTTGGGGGGTGCAGTCAATAAGAACACAGAATAAGTGAAGCTTATTCTCTATTTTTCTTTTGTTTAACTCCTCCTTTTGGTTTCCTTTATATTATTATTTTGTACTGTACTATCCATTCTGTACATTTATTTTCTATTTTTTATTTTATATACGTTATTTATAATTTATCATTTCTGCTCATTTTCTTTAATTTTATTAAATCTGTCTTACTTTAATATATCTGCCAATATTTTCATTTTCTTTTCATTAACAATAATTTTGTTATATCTGTCTTTATCTTATTTTTATTATATTCTGTCACTATTTCAATAATTATATCTGTCACTATTTCAATAATTTTGTTATATTTGTCTTTATCTTAATTTTATTATATCTGCCACTAGTTTAATTCCTTTTCATTATCATTAATTTTTTAAATCTGTCTATATCTTTATTTTATTATAATCTGGCTCTTTTTTATATTCGTTATCTTCTATCTTCATATCTGCCAGTATTTTATTTTTCTACATTACTTGTCACCATATTTTTGTTACTGTACATTTTTTATATTTTTTTACATTTTTTGTTCTGTTTGTTTCTCTGTTAGCCCTGAAGATGACCTACACTGTAGGTCGAAACGTCGGCACATAATATAAGTACTTCACTTATTCTGTGATCTTATTGACTGCACCCCCCAACTATCTCCTTTACATTAGATCATCCAGTCAACTATTTTCATCTCATATTATTACTATGAGTGGACCACCCAATAGACTGTAGTGGTACGGACTTGAACATATCTAAATAATGCCGCAATACTACCAATACTACACTATACCTATAGAATATAGGAATTGCGGTAAGTGATTAAGTGTAAATTAAAATTTAATTATCTTTGAATAAGCTAAAAAAATTCAATTAAGAAATTTAAGAGATACCAAAATGATGGGCCATTTTTTTAAAAGCTTTCTTATCATTTTAAAAAATTGTTTTCGCTTCGATGATAATATTGAGGATAAAGAAGGGCGCTTAAGTTCCGATAAGGGCTGATGGAGGGGCATAGATCGATGCTATTTAATAGAATTAAGGGAAAAGTCCTTGGCGGTGATGAGGAATTTCCTAATTCCCTTCCCCTTCGGTCGCGGGGGTTCGCCGCTGCAAATTGGTGTATTCTAGATTCGACAGATTAGCTAAAACGCTAACCTCGGCGCTTTTATTAGAGTAAACAGCTTGAAGGGTTTTTATCTTAAGTGCGAGTAATAGAGCTCGTAAAATTTGGTATTCAATACATATTTATTATTTTTCTCTTAAAAACCTGTACCACTACAACACGTGAAGGGGCTGGGATTCAGTACATGGTGGAGACTGTACACTTTCTTGGACAATGGTTATGCAGGGAGATAATTTGTCCTAGGCCGTTAGACTTTTCCCTTATTTTGGGTACCCACTTAATAGAAACTAGGTGAGTACTAGTAAGGTCTTTAGATCCCACATATATGAATTTTAACAGGTTAAATAATTTATCTGTCACAGTCGAATTTGATCCCGGGATCATCACTACAGTAAATCAGCGTTATACTACTGAGCCACCCAGCTCCCCAATGGTGCTATCAATGTCTACCACTACAATTCTCTATTTTTCTCCAACACCTTTAACACTATATTCCAGCTTATTAGTATTTCTTTATAGTGAATAGCTCCATAATTATTTTATATTATAAACGTGGAAATATTATGAATTTCATTAAAGTCCCGTTAGGATCCATGTATAACCGCTAACAGATCAAATAAAAGTCATCCAGCGAGCGGGATTTGAACCCAGGACCTTACGTACGGCAACTCAACGCTTTACCACCGATACAGTCCGCTCTTAATTATTTTTGAAACAAACTTTATCCTCAATGCTCATCGATTAACCTTCTATTTTTTATCGATCGATCGGTGGTTTTATCGATAAAATGACATAAATTGCCCTGTCCCAATTTAAAAAATAATAAAATAGAACGATTGAGGTTTCTCGAAACCGCTGCGAATAGATTGAAAGGCTTATCTACATCAATAGATTTAATGGTAGTGATTTTCGAAAGTACTTGGATAATAGCTGAGCCGCATTTACACCAATTCTAGTTCGAAATAACACCAATACTTTACATATTCGAGCTAAACACGATATGATTCTTGCAAATAATATTTTAAAAGTACTCTTGGGGTTCAGTACATAGTAGAAACTGTACTGTTTATAGGACAACAGTTGTGCAGAGAAGTTCAAGATCACGCTAAACCACCAGTTTCTCCCCTATTTTGGGTAGTCACTTTATAGAGGCTGAGTGAGTATCAGAAGGGTCTACAGATCCCAAAGGATCCCTCTGCGGCTATTAATCGATTAAATAAATCATTATATCGATTAAATCATTATTCGATTTAATTATTAAATCAATCTGCCACAGCCGGATTTGACACGCGACATTCGGCTCCGCAACTAATCGCTCTACCACTGAGCTATCCCGCTCTTGAAAAAATTAACAAAATTTAAATTATTAAGCATTTTTTTAATATGTACTTTTCATCTTAATCATAATTGTTAAATTTGTAATTCTTTTGTATCAATAATAACTAAATCAAAGTTGAATAAAAAATATATCCGTTTGATGAAACCTAAAAATAATATTAATACATGAATAAAAGCTTTACACCACCTGCTGAGAAGGGAAAACCAGCCCTTCGAATGAAAGACAGAGAACGAGTTAAGTACTTCACCGCTTTCAGTAGGCTCAATGAAACCTTTCTCAAATGGAAAATCAGCATATAATAAAAAGAAAATATATCTTTTATAGAGATAAATATCAATACCTTTACATAAATAAATCAACTTATTCGATTGAGATTATTATTGGCATGATTATGCTTTATAATTAATCAACATTAAAATGCCTGAATACTTTTTACAATAAGGGAAAATTACATTTTGAAGGAATCGTTGAATCAACAATTATCCATATGAACTAATAATTGTAATATTGAATGATGGTAGTCATATCTATGTATGGTAGTCATGTATATGTATATGGTAGTCATATAAAAATCCAACTCAACACTTCACAAATTTTATTCAGTATATTTTCTTTAAAGAAACGTTTCAATTAATGATTAGCATAAGAATTAGATAAATATAAATATTAGGAAAATTGATTAAAGTAACGTGTGAGTATGACTAACAATAGCTAAAATCACCAAGGTCTATCCTAGCTGTTAAAATATATAATAATTTATCCAAAGCCGGATTTGAGCAATCTACACACTACAATTCTACCCCGCTCCCAATGCAGGTAACATTAGATTTAGTTGAAAATTTATTTATGTAAGATGCATTATAATAAATATAATGTATATTTGTTAAATAAACCAATCTTTAAAAAATTACCTTGCTTATCCTAGCTTTGTGAAACTCAAAAATTACTCATCGCGTTTTTCATAGCTAATTTCTGTCATTAAGTAAATTAACAGATATTGTTGTTTATACAAGTGTTACAATGTCTAACAGTGGTATTGTACTAACAAGGAAGTGTTGCTATCCGTGATTTATCATGTTCCATCATTAGTCATCTTACCACAGCCCCCACCAAATATGATAGATTATCAGAAATTTAGTTTGAATACCATTCTGAACTACATTCCAATTTATATTTGCAAATATTACAAATAGATATAGTGTGCATTGGAATATAACATACAGTATTATGTATAGTAATAAGACCATATTATACGTATATATGTGAATATCAGTTTCGCAGGATGTCGTTTCGACTTAAATCAAGAGATTTAACTCGAAAATAAAAATAATTCAAAAAACTTCAGTATGGAATATTAATGAACACTTCAATAAGCATTTCGAAGTATAGTTGATGATATAACCTAAATAGCATATGCCAGTTGGTTCTTTTATCTATATAAAGTTCGAAACAGTTCCTATATACGAGTGGTTACCAACCTTTTTAGTACCACGCCCCCATGGATAAAATTTGTATGAGCATACAAATATAAACTAAAAGTATTACAACAACTTATTTAGTTTTAATATCACAAGATACAACATTAATAAGTTTTAATTTAAGATGAAGTACTAGTAAGAAAAAAATAACTAAAGTGAGATTTTTTTCATTTTCAACTGGTTCCGCCCCCCCCCCCTTGGATGCCCCCAGGTTGGGAACCACTGCTTTAAACAGCCAGTAATAAAATACTAACTTACTGAGTATTAATAAAACGAAAAATTCTTGAAGCAGGTGAAGAATAAATTGACGTGTCGGGGAGGAGTTCATTACAGTTTTGACGTTGCTATTAAAATTAATAAGCTTGAAGGTAAAAAAAAAAAAATTCTGTCACATAACAACGCAGTTTAAAGTCTCATTATAAGTTAATTCTACACTCGAACGTTAATATTGTCTTGTATTCATTGTCCTTCAATAAGCTCGCCAGAAAAATTGTCGAGATAAGATTCCGTTGATAAGGGATACTCGACTACAAGAGAAGACAATAAGTGGTAGTGATACGCGAAAGCACAATCAATGACGCTGTTTGATAAAGTTCCGGACCAGAACTACAAGGAAGTTCGACGCAGACCCTATCATCCCCTATCGGACAGTCCTTATCTCAGATCTGGGAAGTTAGTGCGAACAGCTTCCACGGATGAGAAACTTCAACATAGATAATCTAACTTATTACATAAACGGTTTGTCTAAAATCAAAAAGATTAATTCTAGACTATACACTGTTAAAATACTAAACATGAGATAGAAAACCTAGGAAGTTAAAAATCACCTAAGTACTTATTTTCCTTCCCATTTTTTATTTGTTAATTATTGGCGAAACATGGCAATAATAAGTGTAATATCCAGTGTAATGCCTGTTTACATTTAACCACGGTTTTGAACATTTCGCGAACACCAATAATATTCCATCGCCAACTTATTGAGCAAATATGTTGCATTACATTTGATTTACTTTATAACGACCCTCTAGGGATAGTCATTAGGATCTATACCAAACCTTGAACCTGTTCGTTAAACGTTACCTGTAACGTTAAAAGTTGTAGAAAACGGATTATTGAAATGCTGAAAGCATATTAATGTTAAGAATGTGAAAAAAAGTGCTTGCTATGAAACAATATCGCTATTATATTGTTATATTCTCTTGCCTTTTTACTTCTTGGAGAACTAGATTTTTGTTTATATTTTATTGAGTAAATATACCTACAATAAAAAAATAAATTATATTAAGGAAATCCAAAAAATGTTAATCGTCTTGTTCCCAAATGAAAATATAAATAAGTTTTAACTTTGACGAAAGTGAGATGCGCCGGTAGCTCAATATGTGGAGTTCTGAACTGAAAAAATGTTACTGATATCGAGACCGCCTGTGGCAGATAAACTGACAGCCATGAAGACGTTCCGAGGACTTTCCCAGCTTGTATAAAATGAGTACCTCTAATTGGTAAACTGGCGGTTGAGTGTGGTTCCGGGCAAATAACCTCCTAGACCAATGGTCGCCAAACTGGTCATCCGAATGAGCTAAATACAAAATTGCAGTTTATTCAAAGATCCATTTTTAAAACAAGTTTTGCTAGTACAAGTTTTTATGGGGAAAAAATTGTCGGCCTGTAGCGATGAACATAATGATGCACGCGTTTGCCAGTGACTATCCGTGCTATTGCTGCGTCTAATGTGCCCCTTTTCAGTAGGCTTGCGTTTCAAAAAGTTTACTTGCATCTTACAATGCAAGTTAATAAACAATATTCTGTTTCTGCACTAAGCACTTCATGGAAGACCCGCAGCTTAGGAGTGAGAGAGCCTCGGTTTGGCGACCACTGTCTTAGATCAACCGTTAGCTTAAAAAAATTAGAAACCTCACAATGTACTTTTACTTTTAATTTTACTCAATACTTTTTATACCGAATGTGTGATATATTTCTCAAGATTCTTAATAGCCAAATATATCGTGTCTTATGACCCAATTCTGAGCTTAATGCGCGAATTCGGTTCTAAGGACCTTAAACAGAGGAGATTAATGCAAATTTTCGCGTATTTAAATGATCGCTTGACGCTAAAAATACGTCTCCTCCAAGGATACATCCATCATTCCCAAGGATAGACGTTAACATCGCGTGGCAATACAACGGATAGTGATTCATGGCAACATCTGCTCAAAATGGAGCGGGGATCCCAAACTGGTTTCAGTCGGACAGAGTTTCTCTGTGAGCTTCGAACTTGAACTGGATTTTAGGATAATGTTTAAAGATCATCTTGATAATGGTCTTCCTAAATTGGTATCTAAGCTTCAAGGTTTTCCAAGATCCTTTGAAATGAAGACCCAAAGCAAGGACTGTCTTTATATTAAAACGAAAAGATCTTTCATTGCTCTTTATTTATTCATTTAACGTAACTTTATGTTGCTATTGTTAATCGGAAGATGCTATAATGGGAGTCATAAATTTTGCCAATTTAGGTTTAATTAGATAGGGATATTTAATGAGAACCTGACACCGTACAGGCTCGAGACCACCGAATGAATGAATGGTCCAACTCAAATCATGCATTTTTATTCGTTCCCATCATTGCAAAAATTCATAACCCTGGTAGAAAGCTAGGTAAATTCTGCGATACTGCATCAATTAATCAATCACTACACTAATTATGTGTCCATCTTGCTGGTTCAATAAATGAAGCGTACTATGCTAACTAGACAAGTAATCATCGATTTTAAACATAGAGGAAATCCTAAATTTTCCACTTTCTTCTTTTAATTTTTCCAGTTGAGATACGAAACTATCCTTTCGAAACAAGATAATGAGCTTCAACGAGCCGGAAAACTAAATACTTTATTCTTGTTAAAAGTTCTGCAAGTCCAACTCTTCATAATAATCTTATTATCTGATCCCATTGTTTTGAAGTTTACTAAAAACAAAAAGCTTCATTATTGAACAATAATGTTTGCATTATTTTTTTGTTATCTAATCCTCCAGTTATCATACGTTGTTATTCATTAAAATTTGGTAAAAATTAGCTTAGTTAATTTCGCAGTGAACGGTTTCATAAAAAAAAAAAAAAACTTTCCTTTTATATGATAGCCAAGGGATTGTAAATATACATTCAACATTGAAATAAATTTTACTCACACATTTTTTCTCACATAATGTACATACTTTTATTACTCTGTAATTCTAGACCGGCTTATACATTCATTACCACAATTAACAATACATGTAACAAATTATCTCTTACAACCAATACAATACAATAGAACAAATACAGCTTTATAACATTAAAATCTATATCTTGAATGGTATATATGTATATAAATATATATATATATATATATATATATATATATATATATATATATATATATATATAGTTCCAGTTAATTATGTGAATAGTTAGTGAGGATAGACCATACCGGGCCTCGTAACAAAACAATGCTTTTGATTATTTTTTTAAAATAAATCTAAGATCAAACGGTATATCCATGTCTGTTTCGAACCATTTCAGGTGTGATATTAGAAAAAATCTAGGCAACCATGAAAAGTTGAATGTAGCGCAATAGAACGTCGCAAAACAAGAAGCAGGAAACAATTATTTTAAATTCCACTTAAGAGTCTAAGCACCCTTTACTGACACAGAGGCGAGCTGACTAGTTGATAACGTTTAAGGATGCGAGATGAAGAAAAAAAAAAGAAGATTTAACGAGGATCTTTTAATTCTGAAGAAGAAAAATATAACTAAATAAAATATTGACTTGGCAAACAGAAAACAAACTTCATAAAAGTACTCTTCAATTGAAGCTCGAATGGTACTGGAACTGATAAGTACCTTTAGAAAATATATCACATAGTAAGAAGGTTCTGGGGAAGAGAATATAAATTAATTGGTCAACCTACCCCTTACGTCAACCATCCCTAGACCTGCTTTCCACTAATATCATTTTTTTCCATATTCTTGATATTATTTATATTCAATAGTCCCGATTATATTATTATATTAAAGGACCTGAGCGGCTGCTATTTAACGCCGCTGGAACATCTTCAGTCTCAACCGAGGCTCGGGGAAGACAGTAGCATGTCTGGCGAAACGTTGGGGTAAAATTTAGCTACAAGGTCTAAACCATAAGAAATCACTGAAGCCTTTTGTAATTATTTATATTGTTTTGTTTGTTTGTTAATCTAACGTCACGTAATCAGAAGACGCTCATCATCATCATAGTCCATTCACTCTACCGTTCATGTTTCCTTCTGTACAGCTTGGACCACACCTAACATTTCTCTTCTATCCCATTTTAGAATAGGAATGGACGAAGTTTTCCTAAACACTGTCTTCCCAGGAATGACGGGGAACATCTCATCTTGGCCAGCCTGTTGTTTACCACTCTTAAAATCTGTTCAAAATCGGACGATGCCACAGGGGACAAAATTTAAATTTCGCCTACCCTGGTTATTTGACGATTACCAGACACCGAAAAAGCTCAAGTCTGCAATTTTACGTCCCCTCTTCATATCATATCATAACTAAGTGTTTTTTCCTCCCCTTAAAAAATCCTAAGACCACTTGCCGGGCTGTGAACCCACAATTGCTATACCACAGGTAACCATATTTCCTTTTGTTAGAGCTTAAAATGTCATTATCCATTAAACACATACTTCTTTAATCTTTTCTTTTCAGTATATCATGCATTTTCAGATTGTCCTCGCCTTGATAATTGTCTTGATTTGAAGACAAATTTTATACAGGTTTTTGTATGTTTCAAACTAAATAATTTAACATCGTAACATTTTTTTTTTTTTACATTTATTGTAGTTGAGAGGTTATATAGACCTAAAAAACCGGCGAGATATAACCACAAGGAGTTCCAAATTTTCTGGACGAGAGGCTAAGAGAGGTAGCGTTTGATGAGGGCCCTATATAAATTATAGACAGGCTATGAAGTATATCCCTTTGAGGTTCAAAGAAATATTTGAAACAGTGGAGCGTATTAGGACGGCTTTGAAGCGATGAGACAAGTTTCCACCCCAGTTCGTCCGTCTACTTCAAGTGTACTCTTAAAGTATTACTTAAAGTATCTTCTACCATAAAGGCCTCGCAAACTTCAACGGCATATGCCTCGATGAGATAAAATTTCATGGCAACCTAAAGCTGAATACTCGTAACAAAATCGTTTTGGGTCCCCGCATCTCTAATTTATGGTTAGTTTGCGCAGATTCTCTCATAAGAAACCCAATCAGAATAGGAGGAAATGGGATGAGAGTAGAAATTGATGAATCCTCTTTTCAGCAGTTGAAAATATAATTTAGGTCGAGTGTATTCACAACAGAGGGTTTTCGGTGGCATATCCCCGCAAACAAAAGGATGCTTAATTTATGCAGTGTCTCACAGGAATGAAACTAGACTATTAGTATGCATTAAAGAATGCATTCATCCCCAAACAATTATCATGTCTGACTTATAAAATCGAAAATCGAAAAATTAGTCGGATATGTGTACAAACATTATACAGTCAACCACTCAGAACACTTTGTGGATCCGTCAAGTGGAGCGCACACGCAGTCAATTGAGTAACTATGGGCTGCAGCCAAAAGAAGAAAAGTAGAGGCAGGAACTAAAAGATCCCCATTGGACTCGGTGTGAATTTAAGTGGAGAGCTATAAAGGCAAAAATATTTTTTAAGGATATTATAAATCACTTTTTTAAATTTTGATCTTTAGAATAACTGTTATTTAATGTAGTTATTTATTCATAACGTGTGTTTTATTTTTAATATAAAAATAGATGCGGGGATTAAACGAAAAAGACCCATCGCTTTTCCTGGCATTATTCATGGATTAACTAAGATTAATTAAACAAGATATGCCCATTATAAAAATATATAGTTGATTATATATTATAAATAATAGGGATGGTGGCCGAAAGGGGTAGAATGGCCAACTGATATATACTCTCACGCCAGAGCCTCAGGAATACAAACTCTTACTCCAGTAAAGCGTCGATCACCCGAAGATCGATATCTGTTCAATTCAATACGAATTGAGTTACATTTTTAACAAATACAAGTTATCGTGAGCTTTAGTATGGAAAAAAGGGTGTGAATTGGTAGATTTCGGTATTAAAGGGAAACGAATGAAAAGTTAAAACTCGCGAAGTGACAACCTGCAGAATAATTACCCGAAGGTTCAATTATCCGAATTGGCTTCGTGAAAAAGATGCAACGAGGGATCGACATTGCCTTTCAGAGAAAATAAGTTTGCAGAGTATTTTCTCGGGAATTTGATTTTCTAAAAACATATTTAATACTTATTACTATATTTTAGAGACTTCTGAATAGAGAAATGAAGAGCAGCTTCTATCTTTCAAAACCTTTATCAATCTTGATAAATGAAAAAACGAGTATATTTTTATTAATGTATATTTCTTTAACTGGCATACTACACAATTAAATAAAGATTTTTTTCGATTATTGTTTCGAATTTTCCTAATTTTAAATGCATTTTGACTATCTGAAACGACGACATTGGATAATCGACTATTATATTTGATGTATTTCTCTACATCAGGCAGCTATCACTTTCATTGCAGTATATTCAAAATAGAAAAAATGTCTGAGATGAAACACGATTACAGTAAATACCAATACATGAGACTCTAGTCATGGAGGTTACGGGTCCAGAAATTGCAGGTAACCACTTTTAATAAAAGATCAACTGCGGAGGTCTTGGTGGCCGATTTCTAAACCGACCACACAACCGGTAAGCATAAGAATTTCGTTGGCAATATCAACACTGGGTTAAAGGAATATAAATTTTTGAACTGCACAACCGTTAAAGCCATTTTAATGTAGATTTGATAATGTAGATAATGACTGATATATGTTTCAGTGTTTCATTTTTGTTTAATGATATTTGACATTCAAAAATTTTAGTTTTTAAAAATCATTTTAATTAAATCAATAAAAATGTATTTATTAATGTTAATAAAAAATCTTTTAATTTGTGTGCAATTTTTTTCAATGGCGTAATCGACAAAAAATGCTCTAACGATAATCTAATAAAAATAATAATTTTCCCTTCCACGGATTTTCCCAGAGGCTATTAGGCTTTTTTGCCTTTTTTTTTCTTTTTTTTTTACTAGAGAGTATCAATTGAAGACTTCAAAATACTTTATCCGTCGATATATGTATGTGAAAAATAATAATTGAAATTGTAATTATTAAGTTTTGTAAATACGATTGTACATATGGAAATGACAAACAAAATTGCAATAAGTTGTTATATCTTAGAAATAGTTTCAAGTATTTTTGTTTCTACATTATTGGTTTTATAATTAACGTAAAAACATTATAATTAGCGTAAAAAACATCATAAATTGGGTTTAAAAGAAAGGAAGGGGAAAACAATAAACTTATGTTATTGTAATTGTAATTATGTTAATATGCTGGTTATTAATATACCCATAAAAATAAAAAATACTTTAAAAAATTATGTAATATAAACAAAAGATCAAGAATAAAATCCATAGTTAACTGAAGATATACGTTTGACAGGTGACGATGAAGCAGCTTAGGAAACACGTGAATGTCAATAAAAAAAAAACATTACTAAACAAAAATTTGCTCTATTGTTCATTATGTATTGTGTGAAAGAGCTCTTATGTCCCATGTCAAACCCTAGTAAATCCAATTTTTGTCAGAACTTGATTTTTTCCAAATAATAAAATATTTCAAATAATGTAAATATATTGACAGTTATGCCATTTAAAAGTGTATTAAAGATATTAGTTAGGTTTGCATATTTTTATATACTTGGAATAAATTAAATTTTTCGAGCTTTCTTGCCCCCCCTCTTGGAAAATTTTACAAAAAGAGTTCTCGCTTATATTACAACTCCATTTCAAGCCAAAAACTATGAGAATAACATGATTTCACTTCTCTCAGTACAATGAACTCATTCTGGACAAAATTTGACTTCACCTGAAGATATGAATTATATACTTGAACGACTAATAAACAAATGAATATGATTCCGATGATGGGAGATACAAAAAAAATTTTTTTTTTTATAATTATTGGTCATTTTTTATGAGTTATAAATATTTTTATTTTTTAAAGAGAAAAGATAGACCCTCGACCCGGGATGTCACGGTGAGACAAAGGTTCCGGGTTCAAATCCCGGTCGAGGGCCTATCTTTTCTCTTTAAAAAAAAAAAAAAAAAATTGTATAAAAACAGAGGAAGATACGTGGATACCCTAATTATGAAGACATTGGAGATCACGTAGTGCTGCAACGGAGCCAGAACAAAAGAAAGATGAAGGTGCATTAGCCTGTGCCATGGGCGAGGGTTCCGATATAGTTTAAGTGGTCAAATTGTTATTATTCAATTGACGTTGGATTACATACAATTTACCAGGCGGCCTGCCTTCGATAGTCCACTCAGTACAGTAACTACCACTCCGCTCACTAAGCAGAATGTATTTACTTATTTAACTATATGCCTGGTTAATTATATAGTGGACTCTATCATTTATATCCGGGACAACTTCGTAAAATTAATGAGTATTTTCTAGATAAGTAAAATGGGTTCTTAAAGCAAGTATAGTAAGCACCGAAGATTTTTTTAATTTATAATCTTAATTTATAATGAAATAGTGCCTTCTCCAACATTATCTTCGGAAGTCACATGAAATTACATTGCTTGTGGAAAAGGCATCTTATTTATTCAAAGTCAAATACAAACATAAGTAAAGCAAACCAAAGCCTACGATAATGAAACACGATTTCCCTTCCCTCCATACAATAAACTCACTCTGAACAAAATTCGACCAATATAACAGAGCAAATTTGTTTATATATTTATGTTACTTTATACTACTATGGCTAACCGTACGATTCTACAGAGGAAATCCTAAATTTGCCTATAAAAGTACATATAAATATGCGTTGGCAAGTATTAGTTAAAGATCATTTTAACGAGTACTTGACAATGCGCAGGTTCGGGATCCCCAATTTACGTCCACTCCGAAGCATGGCATAACCAATGACTTTGTAATCTTTAAAAACTCCTAAAATAGTGCCTGTCAGGCTGTGAACCTGCGAACTTGGGCATAGAATATTGGGAGGCTAACCATTAAACTGCAGATGACCCCCATGTAAGAAGTTATCAATATCAATTCATAAACAAATAATTACAAATAGCATTGCAGGAAAGAATGTCCGTGTCTGAGAACAAAAGAGGAACTCCATATCAAACAACTAATCAACTCTCAAGGCCACAGATCACGAATATCTATTTATTAATTAATGGGATGGGATAGATGACAACGAATAAGACTGTGAAATTAGTTTATAATGGTTAAGTAGAAAGAGATAAAGAAGGTTGACCGAAACATTGATCGGATTGTGTCAGGTTCAATCTTGTGCATTTGTATCATGGTGAAAGTAAGTGGAACGAAGTAACCAGGCAAGGACCGCAAACATATCTACATATATTCTTCGTGTTCGGGAACATTTTATTAGTTACATTAAAATATTAATTGAAATTAAATAGGTGGATTAGTGGAGGGAATAGACCTGATACGATCCCTTCAATAAGTATCATATATTTATACATTTAGGTACCCCCCGTTCTGGTCTTGCTAACATCCATTTAGAAAAAAAAACTTTTCCGCTACAACGGTTTTAGGTTAATTTCTTTATAGAGATAGTACTGTTATTTGGGCAAGAATTGGATAGAGGTGTTTATTTCGGGATCACGTTTAACCGCCATGTTTTCCCACCACCTTTAGGAAATCCACTGTATAGAGACTGAGTGAGCCCTTGAGGTCTGTAAAATATACAACATATTAAATAATCAATCTGCCATAGCCGGATTTGAATATGGAACCTTCAGCATAACAACTCAGGACTTTACATACAACCCGCTCCATCGATTTAATTTTATAAAAATATGACAGCAGATAAAGTAAATTATAAGGAAGTGAAAGACCTTTAAACATAAATGACAAATACTAAAAATAAAAGTAGACTATTCCCGAGATCCAGATGTTCGTACAATTAATGAAGCAATACATTCCAGATGCTCCATGCAATCCTCCCTCTAAGCTTCCACTGTCCTCTGTAACCCTGACTGCACATGGTTTTTTTATTTTATTTTGAATCTATTTCTGTATAGGCTGATATGCTTCATTCATTTCTTTGAACACACTCAAGAAGGGAAAGACAGGAATTGAAGACACTAGGTCAGTTCAAAAGACACATATGCTAACTATTAACTTCTTAGTCAAGCAATTGTAATGTAACGAAACTCATGGTACAATAGAGATATTAGTTTAGACACACAAAATTTCCTTAAAGCTGACGGTTATCGATCAAAAACGATTTTACCATAACTTACAATGATATACCAACTCACACATATTCGACATCGTAACGACCAACATGTTTGAAACCACTCACAGATGGGTGGAAAAGAGAGATATTACAAGAGAGTTTTTTTAGCCTAACTGTATTCGTTCATCAAGCTAGAAAAATGCTCCATTGGAGGAGCGTAATGCACACACTAGGGAACAACGGTTCGTTGTACCAAGCCAAATTACTCTGTATTAGCCCAAAATATCACATCATGTACTTTTTATACTTGAATAATTAGTATGTAAACAGCTTACTAACTAAATAAAAATATTAACTATATTATTTATTTTTTTTATGAATAGTTTTATTTCCCTCCAAAAAGAAGAACCTCCCGTATGTAGACAGAATCCACCCATCCCTGAAATAAGTAAAAACTCAAAAATTTTCTAATTGTATGGGAATCATCAGATAGGATGATAAGGCAGTGGTAAAACTAAAAAAAATGTTTAGATCAACTGATGTGAAAAACCATAACAAGTAATAATACTAATAAAAAAAAAAATGAAATAAAGAAAAATGTGCATAACCTTGCAAACAAAATCCATAGATTTGATACAAACGGTTGAATAGGATTCTTAACGCACCCTAAGTAAGCATTCCCGCCATTATTCTAACATCTGGAATCCTTTTTTACAAAACCTAAGACCTTACTAGCCCCGAAAATTGTCTTTCGTTAGATTCCTCTTCTCTTATTCTCGGTAAGGAAATACAATTATATTTTTTTCTCGTCAAACTTTAGTAGGTTGATTCTGATGTTTTATTTTATACCTAAAAATGGGATTTACAATAAAAAGAGTGCTTCTTTTACTATCGAAGTAACACTTTTCACCACATTTGCTCGAACCAGTTTGAAGACGTTTGACTATTTGCTTTTTAATGATCTCTCTGCTGCGGATGACAAGGAGAACGTTATAAGGACATTTACCTAATAAACACGAGCCTGAGTTTCTGATCCCCGACCACATTTGCGGGAGAGGAACCCAACAGCTCCATTTGCCTGACCTCAGGAACTAGCAGGGGTGTAGTTAACATTCAGTTTTAGTGCGTCAGCCCATTCTAACCCGGGGAAAACTTTCTGGTTTCAGTTAGGACGTGAGTTTGCTTCAATTGGTATAAACCTATCCCAATATAACTAATTATAAAAATAAATGAATAATAATTTAAAAAATGGAGCATGTACGCCTACAACCCATAAAAGTTCTCGGATTTAGTGCGTGGTATCGTTAACTTACATTGTTTCTAGGACGGTTGTAACGGTTGGGCAGATAGATGATTTTCCCCAGATCACGCTCGACCACCAAGTTTTCCCCTTTTAAGCGTACCCATTTTAAAGAGGCTGGGTGGGCCCCAAGAAGGTCTACATATACCACAGGGTCCATCCCTGCCTGCTAACTTATTAAGTATAATATCAGCCACAGCCGGATAATACCCCGTTCGTTACCCACTGCACGGCAACAAAGGGCTCAACCAATGAGCTATCCCACTTCCAAATATATAATCACGATCGAACCAAAAGAAACCACAAAAAAATCATTTTTATTCCCTTCTTCTTCTCCAATCTCCAACAAGACCCATTAATTTTTCGATATTTTTTTCAAAGTCTTCACTATTCATTCGATCTTAATTGTCAATTTACGTTTTAAATACTGCAGCTTCCATATTTTCATTTTCTAACGAATCTGATTTGACCATCCACAATATCCTCCTTTCAATTTTAAGAACATTTTTTAGAAAAATCATAAGCTAATACTAGGGTTGGTAATGAATTTGGCGAATGTTTAATTAAATAAAATGTTTTTTTGAATGAGAACTAATTGTAATGAATTAAACTATGGTCTAATGGAATAGGTTTCGCTCTACTCGTTCACGATGTTTTCGGTCGGTTTGTTTCAATTGTTTTTTTCTTTTACTAACTCAGCGTTTCTCAAAATATTTCTGATATCCTAAAGCTATTAATTTTAAGATTTTTTTAAAGAATAATTTATTGATATTTACAACTTTAATTAAATTACATCAAGTAAATCTGCTGTATGAACAAAGGGCATGAATAAAAAACACTTGTGGAGAACCTACCCATTGATAGCACTCCAATAAAGTTCTATAGTAGAAGGTCTCGAGGCCATCTTCTTTTCATACAGGAGGGTTATCAGGATATTATGGGAAGCAAGTTGAGAGACTAGCGGATTCAAGTGTGTATGGAGCTTTTCATGGAAGGATAGGTATCTAGTTTGGACCAAATGAGCAACATATGGGATATTTAGATCATAATGGATGAGTTTGTTTGTGAAATAATAAGGAGCATTGAGGATTTTACGAAGGATTTTGGATTGTAAGGATTGGATACGAGATGAATTGCATGGTTTAGTAGAGCCCCAAAGCTCAACTCTTTATGTCCTAATAGGTCTGATAACTGTCAAGTAAATGAGTCTTTTGTAATTAATTGGGAGCTTTGAACGTTTGTCCAGTAAATGTTGAAGTTGGCGAAAATGTCGAGCAGTTTCTTGTCATTTCAGTCTTGTATGAGGAATTTTAAGATTTAAGCAAAATACTACAGCAAGTTCAAAGCAAGTTATTCCTATTAGAGAATAGGATTCGCTTGGATGATTATAATAATAAAAAACGGATATTAGCAAGGTGTCCACTAATCAGAACAAACATATAAAGTTTAAGAATTACGATGTCAAAGTTTAGAACAAAAATGGTATGTTTTAAATGTAATCACTTAGGATCCCTCTAGTTGTAAGTAACGAAATGCCAACATTACAATAGTCTGTTCGACAGTAAATAATTGAACGAACTGGAATACCCGCAAGACATCTCAATACCAATAGGGAACTATTATGGTTGGGATGGCTCAGTTATTACTGTTCTGATCCGAGTTAACCTGTTGAAGTAATTGTAATGATCATATAAAAGATAATATAGACATTTCTTTATACATTTTTACTATAAATGTAGTTCTGCTATTACATTGTGACCAGGTTTATAGGTTTTTCGGTCCAAGGACCAAATTGAAGAAGAAAAAAAAGTAAGTCCGCAAATTATTACTTCATCAAAGAAACATAACATAACACCATAATATAAACTAAAAATAATTAAGAAATAATTATTTTTTAAAAAATAAAACTATTTGCAAATTAATATAGGATGCTTACCACAATCAAAGTAAACAATATTTTGGCAATTACTTAGCCGAATAAAAACAATGAAATACATCCACATGTGCTCACTGTAAAACGAGCTCAAAGATAGGTAGAAATACATGACGGATGAATTTTTTTCCTTCTCTTTATATTTACATCCACACCTGTCAAATAAAACAATGACAATCAGCAGATTGGCTGACAGTAAAGTAAAATACAGTGACACGAGAGGCATGAAGAAGAATAGTAGCCAGCGGTACCTCCCTCCTGGCTTGGTTTAATTTCGTATGGTAACTAATCCCTCATCCACGTTCTATTTAGTCTCCTCCTGGTGTTCTCAGGCATGAGAGTCGTGGCCATTAGTTCTATTAACGGGTTTGGGTGCCCATGTAGTTTTCCATGAAAGCGTTTGTAAACGAAATTGTAATCGAAAAGATAAAAAAAATACACATTACAACATAGATGCTGTGTTAAGGCCGCTACGCACGGTCAGTTTGGTGTGTTCATTTCTAACTGAACGCAACATTCGTAACCACACGGTCACTACGGTGTGTCAGTTCAATGGAAGCTCCAAGGTGTACTGCTAACTCTAAGCTCCCAGCTGGTCGCAGTACCACTATTTCGGTTGGTAAACGTCATCCGCACTCATACCGCTCACCAACCCTATTTTTTTTAATTCCTTCCGAAAGGCACTTCTTAAACTTTTGATTTTCCTCGTTACTACCGATTTGTTTGCGAAGGGATCTATCTGTTTAACCTTTTCAACAAAAATATTTATATGATTCCTCTCGGTTTTGTCTTTTGTGATAGTCCTTTGAAGTTACTTTCCACAAACATTCCTCCCCTCTGAACAGTTCTATAAATTCTAGAAGAAAATCTTTGCCCCAACTAACCATATTATAACTCAATAATAACAAACACATCGAGGTCAGGAAAAGCGATTGAAAGGGTGATGTCTACCCAACCGACACCTGTGCGCATGCTCAGATAACCAATGTGACCAACTGACCTGACGCGACGGTACACGTGTTCACTTCGGACTGTCGCCAGTTTAGTGAAATGATAAATTTTCATCAGTCCATCAGTTCACTTTTTCGATGTGAGCTCACATCAATTTAGCATACACACGGTCAGTTCAATGGGAATACACCAAATTGACACCTCAAACTGACCGTGTCTAGCGGCCTTTAATGTTATAGAAGTATTGCGCCAATAACCAATAAAACTGTAAGACCGGACTTACAAGATGTAACGAATATTAAGGGCAATTTATTTTATCTGTCACAGATTTGGAAATCCTCCCGGGGCTCACCCAGACTCTATGCGGACATCCTTAGCAGAGAGCAAAACTTGCCGCCTAAGCGTGATTTAGGTCAAACCATCTCGTTGCACAGCTGTTATCCTAGAAACAATACAGTCTCCACCACTTACTGAACCCAAAACCCTTCATTGCTTGCTAGTGGTACAGATTTTAAGAGCAATTCTCCATCACTACTTAACCGAAACCGAATATGTGCGGTACGAATGAACATTCGCGAATGAACACAACTTCGTGAAATAATAATCGAATACTTAGGCTTGAAGTGGTCGGAAGGAGAGAAAGAGAATGGGAAAGGAAGAAAAAAGTTGGGGCATTAAAGGAAACCGCAACTTTCCCAAAAAGATTGAAAGGCCGCAGTGCGGGGTTAGTTTTTCCACTGAGAGGAAATTGGTGTCCTGGTGGGAGTTAGGAACACTGTGGCTCTCTCAGCCCCTATTATCTCCAAGGGCCGTTCTTTCCCATAATAATTCCCGGATTTGAACATAATACGGCATAGGTAGCAATCTTATTCACGGGACTTGGACATTCTTTCTACTTTCACCTCATTTATCTTGATTGTAACTTGCATAAACCAACGTATCATCTCCCACAATACTTCATGACCATCAGCTCGAAGTGAATTACCTACACTTGGCAATTTAAACTCAGGAGGTAGGAACCGATATACACAACAATTTGATATAAGAGATTCGAGACCTACCATAAATAGTGAGAACGCTTGTCGCTACTGTTAGAAGCAGAGTTATATAGAGAGTTAGCAGAATCATATTGTAAAGTACTTATGTACAAATACATTTATCAGAATGTGAACATGTTAATAAAAACGAGCAAAAACTAGAAAAGAGGCATAAAATATTTATTATAATTGAACAGGAAATCTCCAAAGAACACAGCCTCCAGTCCCTAAAATACTGAAAAATGCATAACAAGTTGATAAGGAAATACAACAAAAATATCCATACCAATGACGATTAAATGTAGCATATCCCACATCAAAATCACAAACAGACTTATAAATCAGATAAAACGAAAGTATATGAAGGTCGAAAACGAACAGGCGAGGTTATAATAAAAACAGCTGATCAGCTGAAAAAACAATAATAAAGTATATTTATTCCAATTTAATTTTTATTGGAAGTATTAAAACATTTCGCTCTTAATTGCATGCTTGGTAGTAAATAGGATAAATTTATTTTGAGCTTACATAAATTACATTAAAAAAAAAAAGAAGGAAAGAAATAGAAATTACCTACGTGAAATATATTTATTCAATAATATCATTTTTTACTTCTTTCCAATAAAGAAACTATTTTAATCAAGAAAATTTTCAGATTTTTATTGTTAATATTTATTTTCGGGCAGAACTGAAAACATTTTGGTTACTTTCGTTATGAAGTTCGTATCCTCAACAAAACTCAATCGACACAACAAGGTAACTTTAATATTTGAGATTATTAGTTGCAAGGTCCATTTTTAGTCATTACATCATCAACGACAGTGGTACTTTGAAATTCATTATAAAACCAAGCATTGTTGAAATGGTACAATGAGTTTATTCATTAATTTGATATATTTATTAATATTTGGTATTTGTTTTATAGGATTATTATTTAATATACACAACCACACATATATTTATACACACGCCATTACACCAACTATCACTTAAGCCATGATAATTATTGCACAGCATCAGCAGATAAACATTTGAACCTTGATAGATTTCGCATTAACCATTATATATGGTAAACACATTTATGTGCTTTTGAAGTGTTGACGAATCATAAACTATAATTATGCACAACAGGAAATGTATATAATATAAACACAACCATTTCTAGCGAGCCTATCATACCGATACGATTCTAAGGAAAAAGGAAAAATGTCGCTCTACAGAAATGTTTGTCTTGTAAGGTCATAGTTGATAGATAATTGTGATAATGACTAACAATAATTCTGAACACTTTTTTTTGTCATATTACCACAAAAAACAAAAAAATGTATTAGTGGTAAACAAGTTATATGCTATTTTTAATTCAATTGTAACTTTTATTTTTGACAAGTTATTAGTAATACCATATTTTTTTTCATTTTTTCGAACTTTTTTGCTTAAAATGTTAAATTTAATCATGATAATAACTTGTGCTGATAAATAATAATAATAAACAAGTAAAAAAAAATGCAGGTAATAAGTTATAAGTAAAAATAGATGATAAATAATACAATAGACATCACAACTTCATAGGTTAAATACATTTCAGAGCCTATAATGTTTCTCATTCAAGGGTTGAACAGGGAGATAATTTGTCTGATATCAAACTGCCAGGTTTTTCCTCAACTAAGGTTACTCAATTTATAGAGGCTGGGTGAGCCCGAGGTGGGTCTGCAAATCCATATGACCAAACATATTTTTTTTTTACATATTTTTTAAAATTATATTAATTAATTATATAATAAAATATATATATTTTTCTGAATCCAGTGAATAGTTTAAGTAAATGAATATTATCTAAGCTTTCTTGAATCTAAAACCCCATTTGTTAAACAGGAAATAGTGATGTGTAAGGTAAGAGGATCGGATTAAGCAAAGTATCGATTTTATTTTTCAATCAGAGACGAGCCCAATAAACTTCACATACTTGGCCTCATTGCTTTTTAGACTTTACTTCAATCGGCAAATATTGAAGTAGCACAAAGGACTTCCAGCTTTATTGGACTTCAGAACATTTCCAGACCTAAAGTTCCATTATTTTTTTACAAAACCATCGCCCCTAATAAGCCGCTTAACATCAATAATTGTTTTATTACAATTCTGGTTTGAATGAATTGAAAAAAATCCAATAAATTAATAGGAATTAGTTTAAATATTTACATGGAGGTTCAATTTTGTATGAGAATGTATGAAGGAGAAAGAATTGTCATAATCAAAATTACATACTGATTACATTATGACACGAAGATAATACGAGAGGTTACCTGCGGTGTAGAGGTTAGAATGTCAACTTATTATGCCCGGCAGGAAGCTTTGGTTTCTTTTAAAGGGGGTAATAAATCCTTATTTACGCTTTCAAATGGGACCTAAAATGGTTGTCTTGAGCCTATGTGGTATCAGTTGCTCGTTAAAGATTCCTAATTATACCTGGAGAGGCAATATTAAGGACCCACACGGTAACATCGTCCAATTAGGCGTAGAAGCCTTAAGTGGCGTTAAATGAATTAACAACAGCGAAGATAATACCTTTTTTTTTAATTTATTTATTGAAATTTACAACTGTAATATAACAATAGAACTCTACAGCTACTATATCTACACCGCCGGTGAAGAAGTGGTTAAGTCGGAATTTGTCTAGAAAGAGTTAACTCCGTTGAGATAACAGGAATCGTATCATTCTCGTAGTATTTGGCTTGAAATGTAGTTGTAATATAAGCAAAAACTCCTTTTCGAGCTAATGCCCAACTTAGGCCCTTCTTCACTAATAAAATAACTCGATTCCGCTCATTTAAGTACAAGAAATTTTGGAGAAAAATAGACTTAAACACTTATTCACCAGGGCTGTAGATATATAATGAATGATATATAAAGGCAAGTAGAGAAATTATTTTTTTATTATTTTTATTACGTATTTTTCAAATTCTATAGAATTAAAAAAAAAATCCAACTTAAAAGGTCACTAAGTTTGAAACTAGGGGTGTTTGGACGGGAATAAAGTTTGACTAGAAAGGGCCAAATCAGCAACAAATGGGGCATTGAGGTCGTAGTGGATGGCTTTATTCGTGGAAAAGTAAGTAGCATTGAGGATTTTACGAAGGGTTTTGCATTGGAGGGATTGGACACGAGAGGAATTCGATCACTTAGTGGAGCCCTTAAGACCAAATAGGTCTTATAACAGTCACGTGTATGACACTTTTGTAATTAATTGGTCGCTTAGAGAATTTGTCTATTAAGTGTTGAAGAACCATAAAACGACCATATTGAAATTTACTATCTGATGTGAAGCCAATCACATTAGCAATAGTCATAAGATTTTGATGGATTTACGATCAATGTTGCTTTCTATTAAAAAAAAAGTACTATCATGTTGTGTTTAAAGTACTATCACTACGGATCATGTTTTCTTGATATTGTGTAAATTAATAAAATACTACATAGACTACACCTGCTCTGCTACCAATAATTTGATGGTCAATGCATTCGATGTTTCTTGTATAAGAGTCATTTGTAATTTATTGGAAGCTCCGTCGATTCCTAATTACTTTAATTTGTTTCCCTTAATTTCTCACATAAATACTTGAAAAGTTCATAACTTCAGCAAGAATACACAACGCATTAGTCCCAAAATTCGAAGCAATCGTATGAAAAGACCCGTATGAATAAGAAGCAGGTGAAGTTATCAAGATTATTCATACACTGCTGGAATTCGCTCGTGCCTCTGCATTCAATGAACTTTTCACTGAAATAATTAAACTGGGTTCCATTAATTTGTACGTCCTTAATGGCGGGCAAAACACGTTATTATAAAAGGCTCTAATTTCAAACCTCTTCAAACTTTTAGGCATTGCGAATGACGTCGAGGAAGTGGAAAAGACAGAAGCCATTGAAAAGGAATAATTGTTTGACAGTAGGAAAAGTGCCGTGTCCAAATTAGATGAGTGATTTATCCCATTGAAAATTAAAAAATAATAAAAATAAATAATGAAATAATTACTTATTTCAATGTAAGGTGGATTATTAAGATAAGTATTCGTACTAATAGATGACCTGGATAAGATACTTAAGTGTTCATAAAACACATTCCCTTGTTGATTACTCAACGGGATTAGTTGAATACATAATAAATTAATTATTATTATATATTGCTTAATAAGGTCTGCATCAAAACGAAGATTGGCAATGAATCTGGGACGATTCGCCAATGCCCTACTCGCCGTACACTCGGGTTTAAGGATAGTGACAAATCGGCCTAGATCTAAGGATTATGGCCGCTTGGGATCAGCAGATGCACTATACTACCTTCTCCGAAGTAGACAATCCATGGATCCAATATATATAAAAACAGCCTAAACAAGTGACATCGTTCTGATGACAAAACGAGTTTTTAAGTTGATCCTAAAGGAGGCAGCAGTAAAACTTGATCAGGCTTTAGCCTTCGGATCTTAATCCTGCGCACATGTTAGTCACGCGAACAAGACAACGAGTGCCAAATAGCGCAATAAAACAATCTCACGCAGAGGCATAGTGCAAACTGCAACGCCGGCACGCATCTGATGCACAAAACAGATTAAACATATTTTTCAGCAGATGGAAATTGGATAGCCTCCTTTGAATTAGTAACAATTGATTGTGGTAGCACGACTCTCTGTTTTTACCCGCCTTGAACATTGCAGCACTCGCATATATCTATCTTAACATGTCGGAATCGAAGGTTTTTAAAATGGTAAAATATAGGAAAGTCAATGATTCGTTTTCCCACATATTGTACTTTTATATTGATAAAAGTGTCGATGTTAATTTTTTTTTTAACGTGTTTAACAGCCTCTTATCAATAAGTGTCTAAGTCAATGACTAAGCTCCAGCAACCAGTTGTTATACAACTGGTTACAGGAGGTACGCTAAACTATTGTTAAGGTTCCTGGAAATATCCCGAATATGAAACATTTTTACTAGACAAATAGAAACTGAAAAAAAAAAACACTCATAAAGAGTGAGTACAGTAGTTCAGTATGTGGTAGAGACTGTACTGTTTCATAAACAACGATTGTGCAGGGAAGTGATTTTTTTTTTTTGGATCACGCTCTCACGCTCAACCCCAGGTACGGGTACACACTTAATAGGAATTACAAAGGATACATCCTCTGTTAACAGATTGAGACCAATAGCACCTAATACCGGTTGTTGTTATTATCTTCTCTAAACGTTACATTCATTAAATATAAAATTATCATCAGCATTAATTAGCATCAGTTAGTCTTTTTACTTCTTTTTGGCAAAGAACCACAAGTATAAATTAATTATAACACTGAAGAAAGATAGAAACCGATATATGGATATATCATACACACAAACACACACACACACACATACATATATCCATGAATAGACTGAATGTCGAGAACAAAAATTTAAGACAGATATATTAATATAACTATAAATATTTTCGGATAAGAAAATCTTGCTTAAGAGCGTGCTATGAATATATATGTTCTTAATTATGTACCCTTATTTTAGCCTGGGAAGCTAACTTAAAATATATCTTCAGAGTGATGACTGGTGAAGCGTACGGCAACTCAGTTTAACGAAGCGTCTGTCATAAATCATGAGAGTTAACTATTATTAATAACTCTTCCGTCTCCCAGCGGCTGGGTAGGGAGCTATGCTCCTCATTTAGCTTATAACAACTATTATAAAGATTATTAACAAACCCAATCACACCATCACAAACCATGAAGAGTCTTGAATTCATTACATGGTAGAGGCTGCAATGTTTCTAAGACAACGGTAGGGCAGGGAGGTGATTTGCCTTAGATCACTCCCAACCACCAGGTTTTCCTCCAATCAAGGGTACCTACTTCATAGAGGCAGGTTGAGCCCCAGGAGTAGATCCCACAGGTCCACTTGCGGTTGTTAACAGATTGAATAATTTATCTGCCACAGCCTGATTGGAACCCACAACCTTTAGCATGCAGCACACTGAGCTACTCAATGTTTTAAAACAGTTCTATTTAACAAGAAACCGAAAGTCGACCAACAAATAATATTAAGTTATATATGCTGAACTAAACTACATCAGTCTGAAACACCAATAAAACCTAATTAACACTAATAAAAAGCGCTTTAGTAATTACAAGAGTCCGAACCATTGAGTTTATTTTTAAATAAGGGCCCTCAACATCCGGACAGATAAGCGGGTAGTATCGCATTAGTTACATCCAAAGCTTTCCTAACACAAATTATTAATATTCATTATGGATGAATTATTAAATAAATAATTACAATGTAACAACCTCTTTGGTTCCAATTATATGATCAATACTCCCACACTCGAACTCCCATACAAATACAAAAAAAATAAATAGATTTTCTATCAATATATTGCATATTGATACAAAATTTCCCTTTACCATATGCCAGTTTAATCTATTTGTATCTTGTCTATCGATATATTAAATATACTACTCTTTACCATGTACTATGTTAATCTATTTGTACCTTAATCTATCAATATATTAAATATACTACTCTTTACCTAATACTATTTTAATCTACTTCTATCTTAATCTATCAATATATTACATAGACTACTCTTTACCTAATACTATTTTAATCTGTTCGTATCTTGTACATTTAGCCCTGAAGAGAAATGCAATGTGGGTCGAAACATCAGCTTCCAAATAAACAGTTCTCCCTCAATAAGAGAATTTTTCGACCAATTCCAGGGCCATTTTCTTCCTCTTACACTTCGTTTCATCTCGGAACTAACTGAAAAAGAACTTATGAATGGGGCTGAATTGGTGTCCCCGACCTTTCGATTGGCAAGCTGCAAGCTGCCTCGACACCCTGATGACCGAGAGATAAGGTTTCTTCCTCAGACAATGGCGTAGCCCAGGAAATGGCCCCAACCTGACAAGGATCTACACGGGCAGAAGCATCCCCTGCACAGCGCCACCCGGCTTGGCCACACCCTACCTGGCCTTGACATTCTTATAAGATGAACCGTATCAAGCTCTCGGTCTAGTTCTAACTTAGTCAAAATAAATAAAACAAAGCCTCAAGTAGGATATCTGAATTTATTAATTTTTTTTTCATACCATGAACACTCGATCGTAGAGCATCATTGAATGAATATCTCTCTGAATCAATACCTGTTATCTCCGACACGATTGTAGGAGTATTTAATAACAGGGAAAAGAAGTGATAAAAATAATTTTATCTGATTTTTCCAACCCGACGGTTGAGGATTACGTCCTTGGCCTGGATTTGGTTCAGACTCGAGAGGGGAAAGGCGAAAAAAAGTCCTCGACGAACCCCCGATCAAGTCTATCCTTCTCGCTGTTATATTTCAGCTACAGCCATACAGGATCAATAATACTTTATTTAAATGTGTTAACTATGTAGCATCTTTTACCACTAATGTTTTTAAAAAGCTATGAGTATTTAATAAAAATGCTGATATTAAATAATATTGAAGTCGGGGGTAGTATCATTTAGGTTTAACTCAATAACTTGTGGCCTGAAGAAGAGCTGCAATGTGGGTCGAACCGTAGTTTTGGAATAACTACTTAATCACTATTTAAAGAATCAATTCTTCAACATCCACCCGGACCATTTTCTTCCCCAATAATGCTGATATATTTAATTGTTATTAACATAAAATAAACATACCTACAGCCCAGGTGAATAAGTGGTCAAGTCGAGTTGTCTCCAAATGAGTTTCTTATACTGAGGAAAGCCGAATCGTGCTGATTCTGTATTAAATATAGTTCTAAATCATTTCTAATAAAGTTCTAAGGCAGTGGCTTGAAAAGGAGTTATTGCTTATATTATAACTCCATTTCAAGCCCAAAATTATGAGAATGACACACGGTTCCTCCTCCCTAAAATCAGATAACTCACTCTGGATAAAAGTCGACTTCACCACTTATTCAGAGGGGCTGTAGAAATAGTGTTTATAATATATAATAAATAAATAAAAAATTAAATTTTCAGTTCGGAAGGATTAAATTATCCTTAAATTAGGAATCTTAAAGTTGCAAAATTTTAATTTCTCGCCGAGTGATTAAAATCTAGGAAAACTTTCATTTTTTTTGTCAACAATGGGTAAATAGGAAGCTGGTTTGTTGGTTTCACGATTTGGAGAGCGACATTTGCCGATAAATTATGTATTCTATTAGCAGGCGTGAATTGACTTTGCGGGATTAGGAGTCTTTGGGCTTACCCAGCCTCTTTATAAGGGGGGAAATTTAGCGGTTGAGTATAATCCCAGCAAAAACAGAACAGTATAATCTCAGGACAGCATCACCATTCCTACGAAGTACACGATCTAATATCATTCACCTATTGCAGTAGTGTAGATATTTTTCGGCATTACAACATAGTAGTATTTCATAGAAATTCCAGATGAGTTTTTATTTTAAGAAAAAATATTGCTTTTTAATAATATTTGGCATCGGTAAAACGGATAAAATATTGATACATTGGAAGAGACGTGGGTCTCACACAGCCTAAAACCTGGTTGTACATGTTACGCCAAAATCACCTCACTCTCTGCACCATCATTGGTGATAAAGCAGTATAGTCTCCACTACACATTGAATCCGATACCCTTACATAGTTTTTTTTTTTGGTGACGGGTATAAATAAGGTTTGTCGAGAAAAAGTAAATCCGAAACGACAAGGCATTTTGGAGCCATTATTACTTGATTGAATTATTTCACAGTTACTACGAGTTCTGCAATGCTGAGATATTTGACTGTATGCAGTTGCAGCGGAAGAACCCATCTGCAGATGATATTATCTATTTCCCAGACACAATGCAAGACGCCCTTGTGAATAAACCATTTGACGGCTAAATCAGCCGGCAATAGGATAATCGCGGGGCAAAAAGCAAGTGGAACAGTGTCCAAACAACCGACCCTAACAACAATAGACTGCTTTATAAAGTGCCTACATAACTATAACACTCATTGTTCTATTTATTAATTTATTATTATTTTTTTTTAAGACGTTCTTATGTCATTAGCTAAGGATAAAAAAAAATGAGGCTTTATGTTCCAAAATATATCACTGATCACCTTTACCACTGCAAACTATGAAGGTATCTTTGGGCCAAGTGTACAGTACAGATAACACTGTTTCTAACGGTTGTGTAGGGAGAGGATTTATAATTTTAATAGTCTAGAATAGAAAAGTGGCTTTATTCTCGGACTAGATCGATTAAGAATAACAAACTTGGACAGAAAAAGAAACATAATATACATCTAGCCAGAAGGCTATATAATACAAATCATCAAGTATTTACAAGTGCCAAAAAAAGTAAAGAAAATTAAAAAAGGACGAATTATAACGGTTATAGTAATAAGCAACTAAAGAGAATACACAAATTAATAACAACCAATAAATGCATGAGTTAGGATGTTATAGTTTCTTTAAAAAATGTATATTGTCATTGCAAAAATAAAATATTGTATTAGAGAGGAAAATAGTTGACTGGAAGATCTAATGTGGGATATAGATAGTCTTTGCAGTCAAAAAACACCAAATAAGTCAAGACTTATTTTTTATTTGTGCCGAAGTTTTGTTGACTACTTTGTAAGTCACCTTCGGGGCTAATAGGAGAGGCGGCTGGGTGAACCGTGTAACTGACCATGATAGAGATAGCGTTATGAGACCATGCATAATAGGATAGAATTACACGGTTCACCCAGCCGCCTGTCCTATTAGCCCTGAAGATGACCTACTTTGTAGGTCGAAACGTCGGCACAAAAAAAAGTCTTGACTTATTTGGTGTTTTTTGACTGCACCCCCCCAAATATCTCCATCCTCCACTAAAAAATTGTATGAATGGTCCATGTAAGACTTTTCGGTAATAGTATGTTTAAGGGCCTGCTGGCATCAGCGCGCTCATGTGTCACTTACCTCAACTATTTGGACCTTGTCAGGTTATGTATCAATTTGAAATAGGCATTGCCTTTCATAATGATACAACAGATTATAGGAAATGAAATAAATGAGGAACATGTACACAAAATTAAACTATAAGTAATAAAACATTTATTACAAGTAGTATTCATTAAATAACAATTTTTAACTAAAATATGATCATTTTTTTCATTTTTAAATGTTATTATTTTAAGATGAAAAAAATGATCATATTTTAGTTAAAAATTGTTATTTAATGAATAAAATATAAATATCTAAAATATTATGTTCTGATAAACAATGAAAAATTTATTACTAACAATGCTCATTAAAAAGAGCAATATCTTCAAAAATTGCATCGAAAATCGTCTCTATCTAATTTTATTCCCCACTTGCAGTTTCATATAATGTCCATTAACACAACGCATTTTCTGGGGAATGACATTCCGCTCCTAAAGAAACCTAACAGCTGTTTCTTCATCGTACACCTTGCGAAAAATCTTCTTCAAATTCCAACTCATATTTAAAGGAAATAATCAAAAACAGATTCACGTTGAACTTGACATAAACAATAACAAAACAAAGAAAGATTACTATAACAGTAGGAGATGGTTAATAAAAGTGACACCAGAGCGCGCTGATGCCAGCAGGCCCTTAAATATACTAGTACCGACTTTTGTTCCAATATAGTCTGTAATAACGTGTATAGTTTTTACAGGGTAAAAACTAATAAATAAAGGTTCCTTGTGCATTAGACGGTCTCCATGAAACCTACCTCCTGTAACTTCTAATCACTCGTCTCATTTGAGTTATTTTTGTGTGTGTTGTTATTAAATTGTTTTCAGCATTGTTTATTAAATTTAAAGTTGTGGTTTTGCCTTATTCCTATAGTTATTCCCTATTAACAGAATAACTCTTTAGGAATAAAAGAAGAAGAAGTGAAATACTTCCATAAGTTCGGAATAATTTCAAAGATGGAATTATGTCAAAAAGGTAATCAAATGATTTTTTGGAAGAACAGAAACGCAAATGTTTTCGCCGAAAGTGTATGGACAACAATTATATAAGAAGAGGACTAGAGGGGTAGGTGTTATCAGTAACTGAATTATCAGTGTTCAGGTTATAAACAATGGTGGGTAACAGTTTCTGCAGATCGGATAATTCACAAGTGCCAAATAATGTTATATATTATAAACAATAAACTGCAATTTAATCGTGTTATTAATGAACATAAAAATAGGAAAAATTGAAGTAGGGATGTATAGGATGTTAAAGGGAGAAATCGGTGGGAAAATGGATAAAATAAGAGAGAGAGAGAGAGAGAACGAAATAGATGTCTGTGATCTGAAAAATAGCTGTAGTTGCCCCCAAGTCTAGGACTGTACCGTTGGACGGCCTCCAGGTAGTCAGCCATCTGCTTTCTGTCAGGCCCCAGCTGCGTCTTTTCCTTCTCTTTCACTCTCTGCCTCTGTGACCAATGTCTCTCATCTGGAGGAGAGTTTGAGGGTGTGCTTTGTGCGAGAGCGATCTTCGATGGGCACACATCAACGGAAAAAAAAATAAACCGTTTTGATTATTATAATTATTTAATTTCAAAAAGCAATCTATCACATCAGATAGCTAAACAACTAGGAATGGGAAAATAGGATTGCAGTGGCAGGAGGATATAGATTCAAGACACGGAAGTCATTAAAATATATTGCTTGAAAATATATACATGCACTTGAATATGTAATTGGAAAAAAGCAATAACACAAAGCCTGCCCGAAATACAATTAAGAGTATCTGTTCTGCAGGTTTCTTCGAGTTGAGTTACACCAACTTTTAACTGTTTATTCGCTTCATTTTAATATTAACCAAAAATAAAAGGTATCCTGAGCTTTAGTAAGGACAAGATAATGTAATTGTGGGTAATGAGGAGATTTAGTAATAAATAAAGTAAAGTATAAATGTATAATATAAGTATAAAGATTTCCCATACTAAAGCTCATGATAACTTACATTTTTTGGAAAACATTAAAAGGGAAATGAATGAAAAGATAAAACTTGTGACTCAACTCGAAGCGACAACCTGCGGAATAATTACCCAAGGACACAGCTAACGTTTCTCCAACTCAGGCATTACCAGCACTTCCTCCAAAAAAATCTACGTTAATGAAGATCAAATATAACACATCTCGCATCAAATAGAGACAGCAACATCACTCATAGACGTTCTATAAAAAATAAAATTTTGGGTTTTTGATCATGTAATTTATTGCGACTGGAGCCTCACTGGACACGCAAAGCATTCAGACGTATTTTCTTCTGTACTCCCATCATCTTTTGTTCCTATTTTCATAAATACTTCCTTCTCTCACATTACTATCCACTTTTTTACTTTGGTACCAAAATTTGTCTATATTACTTGGTTCTTACTTGCCTTTTTGTAAAACTATTTTAACTTGGCTAATCCATGGTGCAGTTGGTTTTACTTTTTGTATGCAAAAAAGTATTCTATTGATGAGTTGTTTTTTATGGGGGGGGGGGGTTAGGAATGGAAGTAATATGACCATAAAATTAATTAGGTTTTTCTATATTGTAATCGGCTAAATTGAGTATACATAGATGGGAGGAAAGATTCCTTTAAAATTAGTTTTCTGATCCTGACATTGAAGCGTAACTCAAATATTGAAAAAAAAATCAAACAGATATTCAGTTTGTTTAAAGTTATGTCTTAAACAATAAATTACTTTATGAAATATATAAAAGTTTGTAAATTATATTATATTATTCGGAGTTTAAAGTTAAAAAATGTTTATCCAAACGTTCGACGGAGATGAGTAAATACTTGACTGACAAAGAAGAATACATTAATAGATTTGGAAGGTATTCAATAACCCTTTCTTTTCCAAAGATGTATTTATTCCGTCATTCCTATGTAAATGTCCCCAATCCGTATAGGAGATAGTCTACCCAGAATAGTTTGGCCAGACCCCACAAAAAAAAAAAAGAAATGATGCAAAAATCTGCTCGAACCCGAATCTCTTCAATTTCATTGGATATCTAATCTAATATAAGCATATATTCCCCTAAATGTATATATTTTCTTTTAAAAAAGTAATTTATCATATATAATCGATTGGTGATAAAAAAATATATAAATTCAAAAATTTATAGTTTTTTTCTCCTACTAAGCCATTATTCCATGGTTGCCCTTGTCATAATAATGAAATTTAAAGTTTAAACTAAATTATTTATTTTATTATAATCATTATTTTAATTAACGTAAAATGGTTATAAAGTTTTCTTTAGTAAAAAAATAAAAGTTATATCTGTCCAATGCATTATAAGATAAAATATATTTTACGATATTTCACGAATTCGGTAATCACCAGAAGGTAGAAGAAAAAGAGATTAATAAAATTAAAGATAGTATATATATATAAATAATTTAAAAAATACATCCCAACCGCACATCCACATTGTCCTTATGGTATTGGACAATAACGAGGTTGGGACGTGTTTATTTATTTTTTTTTATTAATATTTAATTTTATTATTTTCTTTCTGTCGTAATTATCCCTGAATTGGCGAAATATTGACATGTCTTTTTTTTTTTTGACAGACTAAAGTAAAGCCTTCGAATTGATTGGATTTATTCCGCACATGCCCTAATAATAATTATTATTTATATTATTATTATGCCACGAAAGAGCTTTTACTTTTCTAACTAAAATATTACTGTATGTTAAATTTAACATACAGGGAAAAAGCGTTGAGATAGCTAGTAGTGATATGACTGGAGTATTCTAGGAGGGATAACGTGGACAGTATTATTTACACCGAATTAAACAATTTACAAAATAATGTCAAACACTGATTCACTGACTGATAGATTCATTCTGAGTAAACACAGGAAGCGTCTGTTAAACAACGATACACATCCTGTAATTTTTTTGTCAAGTATGTGCAAGGATTTGCTCCTGAGTGACTAGACAATAGAGGCAAAAGCAAGTTATCTATGTGATATATATATATATATATATATATATATGGAGAGAGAGAGAGAGGGGGGGGTAGACAGATATGTAGAGAAGAATTAGAACAGTCACACGACCTTTAAACAAAAGACAATAAACCCCAAAGAATAGGTGAAAGTGGAGACCTCACAACCCAGTCACACAGAGAATCAGCTTCGTCAACTCACGTTCTGCATTCCTTTAAGTGGTTATATGACAAGAATAATTCAGTCTTTGCTTTCTCGCTATATTAAAATATATATTTATATAATGGAGAATGGAGATAGTTGGGGGGGTGCAGTAAAAAAAACAACACCAAATAAGTATAAGACTTATATTTAATGTGTGCCGACATTTCGACCTACCTTGTAGGTCATCTTCAGGGCAAATGGGAGAGGCGGCTGGATGGACCTGGTAACCAACACTGAAAAATATATTTATATAACTCATAAGTTTATAGTTTTTTTGACTGCACCCCCAACTATCTCCGTTCTCCATTTATATAACTCGATTGATTATAGATTCGGAAAGAGAGGGTTTCATCGAATACAAAATTAATACCTTACGATTGAGCAAAAATCCGTTATGATGAGTTTATCTTAGTTAACTCTTATTCAACATCATCATCATCCACTATGATTTTCACTACTGAATTACCAGTCAACATGACCCATCATGTCAACAGAATTGAGTAGTCATTCAAATACCAAAATAACAATTAAAATAATTGTTACGGAAACAACTCAACAAGGATATTCTGTTACAATTTACCTAAATATATGTATTAATATTGAAAAGGAAAAAGAGACCTTACATAAATGTTAAGACCGTGGAAAAATTACAACGAAAAGCCTTAAGTCTCCAAACTAAAACAGAAATAAAAATTACCTGTCCAATATTTCGCCCATTCAGGCATCCTCAGGGTAGAAAGTGAATAACAGCAAAACAAAACATGAATAATGCACCCAAGAAATAAATATATGTATGTTTTCTTTATTTCTAATTAATCGTATCCTAGACAATTGTTTTCTTATTATTATGGACTAAGGTTTTAGTCGTTCCAAAGAACAATCCATTGTTCTATGAAGCATTTGTATTTTTCGTTCTTTATATTGAATGAAATAATTTACTAAAAAAAATTCAGGTTTTCCAGTTAATTAAAGGGGTACCCTCCATATATAATAGACGATTGGTGAGCCCCAGGAAGGTTTCAACAATGATTTAATCAATCAGATCAATACAGCTTTAAAGAATAAAAAAATAAATAATTAGACACCACAGATGGACTCAAGCCGGCTAATTATTTTTGATCAGTAAGCAGTGCCACCCAAAACCACTTTCAATACATCAAAAATCTTTATTTTTGGATAACGTTTTGTAAAAAAAAAAAAAGAAAGAAACTTACCTGAAAATAGTAAACGACTACCTCTAACCTCTAAACACAAGATAACTCAAAAAGCTCTAAGTGGTCTGGACCCAAGCGAATATGCCCATAAAATACAGAATTCAAAAATAACGACTTTCCCGTTCTATTTCAGAAGCAGGGCAAAAAGAAAAAGCGTATGAAAAATTCACAGATGCCTCAGGCATAATGGTACTGGGGAGAAAACAGATGCCCCCAAGGAAAGATTTACACAATTTCGGGAGAGTTGGTTTAAGGAAAAAGAAGAAGAATAAACATTAAAGAAGGATCAAACACAAATTAAATTAACTCTCCAAAGACATCACATGACTTCCTTTGACACGGTCAAATAAGCCATTAACCATTTTAACTTGCAGTCTTTCTTGCGGGAACCTCATTAACCCAACAGTGAAATTCTTTTGGACCCTTTCACATTCCATAGATTTCAGAATTACATACATGGAATGGAAGAGACTGAGATAAAATATAGCATAGCTTTCGAAATTATGGGCTAAAAGTCACAATAAATCACGTGTCAGCGTTTCAAGAGATTAATGGAATAAGAAGCGACAGAAATCCTTTGTTTTCCTAGCATATATATCGTTTTTAAAAACTAACATTCAAGTACTAATTTATTATAAGTTTAGAAGAAAATAATAATGTGGTTTAGCGAACCCTAAGGTTCGAAGGCGACACCACAAATTTCAACTTACAAACTTCCATCCATATTCATAAAAAAAAAGTTCCGCCCAAGGACTACTGCCCGAACTCAAAGTCTGTTAAATAACCTTTAACGCAATCCTCTCACCTACGTCTAGGTCTACCTCTCGAATGTTAACCAGTAGGAACAGCGCTTATTGCTCCTTGAGGAATTCGTTCGGTACTAAGCTCTCAACTACTTTACAAGGGCATCTTAATCTTTGGGACTCTTCAATATCAATAACCGCGTTGGGTGATATCCTAAGTTCTACAACTGTTTCATCCTAAGAAGTTAACTAGTTTCTTATAATTTGGTTGCTTTTTTATTAACGTCATTTTATTATTTTTTTTATTCACAATCAAGTTATCTAGATATAACGCGGATTGGAGGAGGTCAAAATGAGGGGGGGGGGAAGATTGAAATATGAATTAAAAATATAAGATATTAAGAAACTAAGCCTAGTATACCGCCCGAAATCCGCTAAAATTACAATATTTTTCACAATTTTTATTAATTGTTGTTATTTTTAAATATTTTTGTTTTGAAGAGAAAAGACTTGCCCTGGCCGGGATTCGAACCCGGGTCATCTTCTTCTCCGTAGCAGAGAGCAATACAATATTTTTCATTCTTTGTTTAATATCTTGAATACCATAACAAAATACATTGTTATCTTATTAGTACATAGAGCTTTGTTAGTTTCATTAGTACACTTTTTTAGTATAAAAAACAACAACAATATGTTGAACAAAACCAGAGATTCGCCATGTGAATTTTAGAAAATGTCATGGAACTGTTCTTTCGAAGAAATAAAAATGAAAAATATTTTATAAGTAAAAAAAATAATATTAAATTGATTTGCGATAATCGAAAAAATCATTCAAAAGAATAAACACAGAAATATCCTTGAATCATTCTTTTAATAATTTTAAGCTCTAATAAAACCTACGTGTTTCAAACAAACTTATCAACCATTTTGTGGGTAAGATAAAGCAATTAAATTAAATTTCGCAAAGCTTTTAAATGATAATAATAAACAAATGGACACAGATAAGACAAATAACGATCAACATTAAAACAACTAAGATCAGTGATAATAATTCTAATGCTTAATACAATATTTTTCAAGCGACTTGGAGCATGCGTATTAGCCTTTTCATTAAAATATATTAATAATAATAAATTCTTTATATATTCTGGGACAAGTCCCTTTAGAATAACAATACAGGTTTCTATACAGGGTATTATTATGTCTTATTAAGTGAGAAAGAATTAATGAGAAAAAAAAGTTGCGAATTACCTCCAGTGATAACACATAAAAAATACAAAAGAAAAAGAAAATAGAGCACAAGAAATAAAAAAATAAGGGAAATCAGATTACAATAATTATATATAGAGAAACAATAGATAATTACAAATGTATGCAAATTATAATGTTAAGTAGAAACAAAGAAAGCAGAAAATGAAACGAAAATATGAACAATATCAACTTTTTTTTACGTTACGCATTCTTCAAAATGCGTTTGCTAAGAAACGTTTTATAGAATGGTGGAATAAACCTATAGTATTCTAATATATATATTTTTTATATTTATATCTATACTATTTATATATTATAGAATAATAATAAAGTATTGTAGAAGGGAGCGAAAAGCATTGATTATAATCAGTTTTTCTTCTGCCTTAGGAATGGAAATTGGGTGAAATTTAATAATCTGAGATCAACCATATACTAAAAATATAATAATAACTTAAAAAGTTGTAAAAAAGATGCTAAAAGAATAAAAGGTTTAGTCACTATAAATTTTCCTGCTTTTACGCCTTCTATTCCGTCAAGGGCCAGAAAATTATAACTTACCGAACTATTGTTCTAGCTATTTCTTTTCTAATGCAAAACTAGGTCGCTCAGATAAAATAAAATCACGACTGTAAAACTCCTTCACAAAAGTTGAATTTCCAATAAAATTCAATAAAAAATTATCAAAAGGAGAGCCAAATCATTTAAAATTAATTTTAATATATCTTTTTTTTAAATTGTTTTCTTGGAGTTTCAATATTTTTCCTGATCTTATTCTTCCAAGCATTACTGCATGTTATTGATTTTTTTAATCTTCAATAATTTCATTTATTTACTTTACAAATATAGAATTATTCAAAAATTTAAAAAACACTATTATTATATTAAAATGGTGAATTTTAGACAATTAGTTAGTTATATTATTTTCTTGGAGTATTCCCGCAAGGAACACTATATATTATTATTTATTATAATTTCAATGCTTTATTTATATTTTTACTTTACAAATTTGTTCAAATTATTCAAAAAATGTTATACTGATGACATTTAGACTATTAGAAGAAATGTTATTAATGGCCAAAATACTCATGCAAGCCAAACCTGGAAAATGATCTGGAGATAAATAACAATAAATAATATAAAGCAGCTTTGGTAATTTCTTGGCTGTTTCAATTTATATTTTATTTACCTAATTTAATTTAAATCAGTATTCCTACATCGTTCTGTCCATACATACATATTGTATTTTAGATAATTATTAATTAATTTGCCATCTAAAACAAGTATTTCTTAAATATTAATTAAGTATAGATGAAACAGAGAGCAGGATAACAGTATTTATTCTGTTAATAGCCGTATACAAACCCTGTGGGATCTATAGATCCTCCTGGGCCACACCCATATAGAATATGCGGATAAAGTGGGTACCTGTAATAGGGAAAAATCTGAGGATTGAGAGAGATCTTGGACAAATCAGTCATCTCCCTGCACAACCTTTATCTTTGAAATAGTACAATCTCTACGCTTTGGGTTGCAATAGCCCAGTTTTTTTTAATTAATGAAATAAATATCTTTGAGTCATTCATTCAAGTAAGTAAAAAAAAAACTTTTTCCAGTCAAACATTTTTTCTTTATTTAAAAATACGTTTCAACTTCTTCAGTAATTTTCAATTTACATCTCTTATAAGTCCATTTTTTATTTAATTTAAATATATTTTTTAAATACTTATAAATTTGCACATCTTTAACCTAAATAAAAAGAATAATCCAATAAATACATAATTATATAAAAACATATCCTGAAATACTGAAACAAAGTATAGATACCTTTTAGTAGATTGTCAAATAATTTAAATTTTTCTTATAATACTTAGAGTTTACAATGTACTCCATGGTCATTATTAACATAAATGAATTGAACTTTGGACTGTTATGATAATTTATATTAAAATAATATTTTAATTTGTTTTCTCCTTAAAATATATAAGAATCATGAAAGGTCAAATAATATAAATTAGTAATTTGTAGTCTATATTGATCTATTTTCTCTCTTTTATTTATTTTAAAATGTTAATAGTATGAATATTAAAAATTGGAAAAAAAAAACAATGTTCTGAGGTTCTTGAGACAGGTTATGTTATCTGTGTTGTCTAATACGTGTAGACTTCTATATTTCTTTATTTCATTTTTAACTTTAAAATCACTGATGAGTACAATTTACTTATTTCGTTAGATTCCTTTCTATGTTCCTCCAGTAACATAAACAAGAGAATTAAAATGAAATAAATATGTGATATTCTTAGAATATCTTAATAATGGACTATAATTGATATCTTAGAATACTATAAATGCTCCCCTTCAGCCCGGCTTTACGGACCTTCACTATCATATACGACCTCCAAGACCCTTTTCACTCCTGCCTTGAGCCAAATTATGAGATATTCATAGCCCTAGAGAGGGTTTGATGGACAGCTTAGCTCCAAGCTGCTACAGACCCCACCCAACTTTACCTTCTCCCCACGTATCTCATAACATATATCTGATATCTGAGCATTTTCTACTACATCCCTATTCTCCAACTTTTATCTCTGACCTCATATAACGCTGGTAAGCGAATGAAATTCGCAAAGCACGAAAAAATATTTCTCTAGCGACCAACAGTTCATTTCTTAACATTGTCAATTGTTGTCATATCAAATGTAGATTTTTTTTTTCAATGCCATATCTTCAGTCCCTGTGAATAAGTAGTTAAGCCAAATTCTCCAGAGAGAGGAGTCAACTAACTTAACTAAGGGAAGTGGAATGAGAAGGCTTCAAATGGAGTTGTAATATAAGCAATGACTCCTCCTCAAGCCAATGTCTGACTTAGCCCCTGATTCACGATTTCGCTTCGCTGAGTAAAAGAAACTCATTTTGGAGTAACTTTGACTTAAACACACCGGGACAGTAGATATGGCTATAAATAAAAACAATAGTCTAAAAATAAAATAAAACAGTAAAGTAACATATTCAGTTAGACTCATTGAATAAAATGGAATAGAAATAATACTTTAATAGTGATCAGTAAGAATATTAATAAGTCCAATCCATCATGAGAACTCGAGGCACAAGTAATATACTTGATACTTTATTTATAGATAACATTAACATTGAAAGACAATGAAGTAACTTCAATAAAATAACAAAATCGTAGAGGAAAAAACATTTTCTATTAATGAGATTGAATTAGAACAACATAAACCTGATGGAGTCTCCCATATTTCAGCTTTCAAAATAACAAAAAAATTACACTGACTACAATGATGTATAAATAATGAATCACAGCCGATCATCAACCATGAAAAATTCATTCCAACACTCTCGATTGTGTTGGTTTGATTTATTTATCGCTATAGCGAATGGATCAATTATCGGTTTTCATCCTGTGAAAATGTTTAAGCTGGGCATTTTTCAATATAAAAAATTTATTTGAAAGAGCGGGGTAGATCAAATCCAGCTGTGGCAGATTGACTATTTAATAATTGATAAATTATTTACTCTGTTAACACCCACGGATGAACACAGTTTCACAACCAGACTGGGGGCCTACCCAGCCTCTATAAATACCCTAAACAATGAATATCATTTTAATTTTATTTATTTTATTGTTTTATGTGTTTTATACCAATAGCATGTCATGTCTAAAAATTATGCCGAAACGAAGGCACAAATAAAATACTTGCTATGTCGAAGGTCCAGGGTTCAAACTCAGCCGGTGGCAATCGGAGATGTCTTATGTGGTCTAGGCCCGTCTTTGAGCTCAAAGGAAGTGAGTATCCAAAATGAGGGGACCAAATCTGGCGGTTGAGCGTGATGTAGGACAAATCACCTCCCTGCTCAACCGTTGTCCACTAAATAGAACAGTTTCTACCCCAGTAATGAACCCCAGACCCTTTCAAGGCTAGTAAAGGTACAGGGTTTTTTTTTTTTTACAGTAAAATCTACACTACACCCATGATCAAGTTATTTAATATTGAAGTTGTGTTAACAATAGTGGAAGTAAGTTAAGGAATTATCGGTATTAATTTTTCTCCATTATTTTTTTAGCAACACAAGAAAAAAACAACGAACCCACACAAAAAAGGACCTTTCCTGACAGAAGAGTAAAGATAGGAGAGATAGAGGCGAAGTGAATCCTGTACGGAATGGTACAAAATGTATCGCTGGGACGGGCACAGTCTGCAGCGGCGACATTTGACATGAAAAGCCTTATCTGCCTATTCAGCCGCTCCTATCTCTACTCTCCGACTCCACCAGTTCGTGGCTCCGACCGAGGCCTCCAGATCGCCCGAGTGAAGAGGATCTGGTCAGGCCATTGTCCGCTCATGGTCGATTTATCGTCCGGGTTGGGAGGGGCCGTAGCGTCCGGCAAAATTAAACACTTCAGACCTCTAACCTCTGCTGTATATTTTTTTGCTAGCAAATTGGTTCAAGATTGGATTTCATTCGATGTGAACAACTTTTACATAAGTTATTTATACGATGTAATTTACTAAACCAGGATATCTAGATTTCCTTATGCATTACAAATTAAGGTATCAGTTACGCAGGTTGTGGATGCGAATAAATTTAGTACAAGCTTCAACTGTTTATTTGTTTCCTTTTAATTATTCTCCAAAAATTATCGTGAGCTGTAATAAAGAAAAATAGAATTTAATCATGGAAAATGTGTAAATTTCGGTAATCATTTCATCAAGAAAGGGTGGTAGAGACTATACTGTTTCTAGGAACCAACATGTTTTCCCACATGTTTGAACATGTTTCCCACTTCATAGAGGCTGGGTGTGCCGTAGAAGGGCCTCCAGATCCCACAGTATCCTTCCCCAGCTGTTGGCACATTAAATAAATGATCTGCAACAACCGGATATGAGCCATGGAACTTCGGCACGGAAACTGAGCCACCCCGCTCAATTAAGGAAATCCCACAAATGATATTAACACAGGCAGATTACATAATGAATTACGGTATCTGTTCTGCAGGTTGACGCTTCGAGTTGAGTGACAAGTTTCAACAGTTGTATTCGTTCCATTTTTAATATTTTCCAAAAATGTAAGTTATCGTGATCTTTAGTATGGAAAAGAGAATGTAATTGTGGGTTTTGTAGATGTCAGTAATAATTTCATCAAAACTAACATTTCGAAGTGTAGATGATATATGTTTGTTGAAACATTCATTTCTAGATGCAATGATTACCGAAATATACACATTTCCCCTTATTACATTCTCTTTTCTATACTAAAGCTCATTTATAACTCTTTTTTTTTGAAAAATATTAAAATGGAAACGAATGAAAAGTTAAAACTCGACTCGAAGCGACAAGCAGTGGAATAATTACCATGATTTCTGTTATAAATACAGCGTAATGAATTTAAATAATCAAACTGGAGGTTCTCTTAAAAGAATATACAACACTTCTTCAACTAAGCCTGATATAGACCGTCGTTTCAGAAAGTGTGGTGATACAGCAATGGGCAACATATTCAATTCCTTAGCTTACCTTTTTCCTGATTGAATTGTAGGGGATTTTCCAATTGCTCTGGTTTACCTTGTTCAATACAAATCAAGAAAAGGTTCGAACTAAAAAAGGAAAAAAAAACAACTATTTAATCGAATTGAGGTAAGTACAAATCAACTATGGTGGAAGAAGAAAAAAAAGGAGGCACCTATCGCTTTCTATAATAGCGAAGCGAAGAGGAATGTAGTTCAATTTATAGTTCGAGTTCCATATTAGTACCGTTGGGATGGCTCCTGTCGTCATTTCTCAGAATTGTACGGAGAACAAGTTGCCAAGGAACGAGTTTTCTTTCTTCTTACCTTACTTCGGAAAGGATAGGTAAAAGTCTTCGTCAAGCAGCAAGGGAAACCTAAAGGTTAGTTTCACAAGTTTTCAATTGAAACCGATCTAATTTTAACTTTTATGCATTATCAACCTATCAATACCATAAAATAAAATGTCCTTGAACGCTCAGCTCAATCGTACAGAACATGAGTTGAAACCTATTTCGAAATATAGCCAATTTAATTCTAATAAAATCTGGCAAAAATATCGACACTCTTGGTAAGAGACGGCGTCGAATGATTCCACATAGCACACTTGGAATCCAATCTCCTCTGTCGCCACCCAAAGAAGAAGCGCCAGGGAAAAAAGATTCAACATGAGGTCTGTCCCTGGAGAAGTTAATAACAATAATCCAGGTCCAGTAGACTTATTTCGATTATTCTTAAGAAGCGACAAAGTCTCACAAGAATGGCCAGTAATCATAAGGCTTAAGTGATGGTTAAACAAAGTGTTCACTATAAAAACTGAAAACAAGGAAAATGAAGTAGGGAATAAATAAATGGATGTGATCTCTAAAAACGTGTCCCTAAGGGACTGTCTCATCTCTTCTAAAGTGGTTTTATAAGGAAAGGGACAGTTCAATAAATAGAAGAGGCGATTAACTTAGTAAGAACAGTGGACTACGTAAGACTAAGATTATGAGACGATAACGCTGAAGCATGAAAGTTTTGGGAAATATGATTTGAAGCATCATATGATTTTTATAAAAAGGCATCCCGTTTTTACCAAACCCGTAATCTGAATACTTAGTTACTTTACATTTATCGTCACATATTAACCGACAGCAACGGAAAAAGGCATGACTTTCTATCCATTTCTTCAACCGTATCGAATGGAGACTGCGACATTCCTAGGCAATCAGGTCATCAATGGTGAATAAGAGATGTGTGATAGCATATGCAAGAGTCAATTTTACGCCTGGACAAGGAAATCCAAACAAAAGTAGCGGGAATAGAGTAAGATAATAATCGTTGAATGTAGAAGGCAGTAGATCGAAATTTTTGCATTTGACAAACATTAGACATTTGAAAAAAAAGAACATTGGATGTAACAGGTTATTATATGAGAATAGATATAGCCAATATCGGAAAAATGGATATTCCTATCAATAAACCAATAATGCAATACATTTTTGGAGGAATAGTACAGGACAATTATTAAATGAACCCCGGGTGTTAATGAAATCTTACAACACCCCCTCCTCTTGCAAAAAAAAAAAGCAAAAAAAAGGTATCACTTCCGCAGGTTGTCGCTTCGAGTTAAGTACCAAGTTTTAACTTTCCTTTTCTTTACAATATTCTCGAAAATAAAAGCATTCGGGAGTTTTAGTATGAAAAAGCGCTAATTATTCTGCAGGTTGCCGCTTCGAGTTTATTCACAAGTTTTACAACTTTTTATACGCTTCCCTTTTAATATTTTCCAAAAATACAAGTTATCATGAGGTTTAGTATGAAAGATGTATTTAATATGTAATATATGTATTCGGTAATCATTCCATCCAGAAATAAACGATTCAACTAACTTTTCGAACTATATAGATTATATATCAAATATATATATATATATATATATATATATATATATATATATATATATATATATCAAACATATATGTTCATTTCTTGTTGAAATGATTACCGAGAGATACAGATATCCCATAATTACTTTTTTTTTCTCTCATTAAAACTTGTGACTTAACTCGAAACGACAACCTGCGGAAGTGATAAAAAAAAAACAGCAAAGAACGTAATAGGAGATATAATAGATGAAAGTTAATATTTTTAGGTATACAGCAGAGCCTCTTGAACTAAGGATCTTGTAAATCTTGGGATGATGTATGACGGGCTACTCCAGGAAGTCACAGTCCAGTTTGGAATACCGGAATTGAGATTGCCCAGGAATAACAATGCGTACACGGTAGACCGCCGTACAATTTACTGTATACAACAAACACAACAGAATACCATTCGTCCTGAAAACTAGGCCGCATTTAATGAAAGAAAATTTTAAAACGCACCGTAAACTGGTGAAAAATTATCATTTTCAATATAACAGTTTAAGGTCGAGATTCACAAGTTTGAACTCTTTCACAAAAAGGAATAAAACAGAAAAGAATTGGATGCAATAACTATTTGATTAAAGCTCATAACAAATAAATGTCTACAATTTAATAAGGAAAGCAATAAATTCCAAAGGCTGAATTAGCAATGGCCTTAGCTCCATAGCTAATGAGTGAACTCAGAGTTGCATTCCATTATAAATTCTTCATAAACATACTTAATTTCTTATATGTTTTATAAGACATAAGCAAGATATGTACATGTGTATATTTATGTATACTTGAAACTCCTTTTGCTATTTCAAACTTATGAATATTATTAAGACATTATATAATATTATAGTTTAACATATGAAGAATTAAACCCATGAACATATTAATAAGCATATCATTATATCGATAACTTGATAGTTCTGGTTGTAAACCAGTAAGCTGACCTTAACATATAAATTGGATTATATATTATATGTATATAAAGTAATAATAAACATACATAAATAGTTAACAAGTCATTTAGTTTATCTTGGCCATATAATTCAATATATATACAGAGAGGCACAAAGAAAGTCAGTTATAAAATTTGTCCACAATACAATACTGAAAAAATGCTGGAGATAATATTGTTGTATCTTTTTTTCGTTGACAGTTTGCAGAGCCAAAAATAATCAAACCTAGCAATTGCAATTGGTGCTAAATCATTGATATAAACGCCATAAATAAATTATTACTTCTTATCACTTCAAGTTTATTTATCACTGCAGCAACAATAATAATACCAAAACAACATTAATAATGTTATTCTTGACCAGTTCTTTAAAAAAAAAAAAGAGTAAGTTTTAAAAATGCTTTGTAGAATACAAAACTTAATTACCAGACACTGATTTTTTTTTTTCCTTCTTTCAACATTAAACCTAAAATCTAAGTAATTCATAACTTCTAAAAGTTTTCTGAAACTAAAGCAATACAATGGCAATATTTTTTATGACACAACTTCAAAAAGTGATTAAAGAATAATAATGCATTAATACCAATCATATTTAATCAATAAGTGGTTATCAGCAATCAGTTCATTTTAATTTAATATGATGATGAAATACCCTTCCCTTTTATAACATAAAATAAATAATTATCACACAAAAATCACTATTTCATTAACTCATATTGGTATTAATTATCAATATATGACCGTTATTAAGATTAAAGTACTAAAAATGATAGTCGACTCAATCTAACAATAAAAAATGTAGTTGAGCAACTAATAACTTCAAAACTTAATAATAAAACAAGAAAATGACAAAACTACCCACAACTACAGAATCATAAAATGAATGCATCCCTTCTAAACCTTATGATTTGTTTATTTATAATTTTAGATCATTCAAAGATCCGTAAATAATCATTGAGCTCCATGCGAACATACAACTTGTTTATCATAAAATGTTCTACAGAATAACTAATTTGTTAATGAACTTACGATATCAAACGGTGAAATATAAATGAAATGGATGTTTTTTAGCCAATAAGTCAATAACTTTGTCATGTTAAGATGTTAGCTTTAACATAAAAATAAGATCTTCAATTCATTATCAAAAAGAAATGCACTGAGATGAAAATAATAGATACGCTAAAACAGAAGTATTTAAATAGAGATATGCATTCTTAAATAAAAAGAAAGCACAAAAACTGAAACTTTTATTATTGATATTAGTGAAATAAGCAATAATAGATACTTTTATCATTAGTGAGGTATCAATAATTATAGAGGTCGAGAAATATTACCAAAACCACTATCAAAAGAGGTTTAAATTAGCAGTTTAAAGGCTCTAAGGTGGATAACATAACTTCGAAATGTGTTATCTATCTATGCTAAAAGTATATAATAGTTTTTTCATATAATTTAAAATACATTGATTAAAAATAAGACTTACCAATATTATTGGCTCAACAGCTAATTTTGTATCCTTTCAACTAATAAGATATTCACGGGTGAGCCTCCCAACCACCACAACACACCCCAGTTCGAGAACTAAACTGCAATACTGACTAGTTGACTACTGACAAGGCTGTTCTTCCCTGCGTGTCTCCCCCCCTCGAAGTAGGTCAATTTAAAACTCCTTCCATATCATTAATAACTTTTAATACTTATACATCCCTTAAGCAATATAATTCAATTAAAATATAATACAATTTATAATAGTTCATTAAGCCATGAATAGCTCTACAGTCGCTTACCAGTACTTACTGAAAAAAATGAAAATTTCCCTATCTGAAATCCGGCAGTGAAGTGAGGGAAAATTGATTAGTTCCATCTTTGACCGCCATTTAACTTTTTCGAAATCGTATATAATTATTTAGAGGTTTCAAATATCCTAAACTGTCTATTTAGGACATTTAAAAATAAAAAAATAGGATTAACGTTTATATTTATATAATTGAACATTACTTTTTCTTAAATACTATTCATATAATTTATTTACTATTAGACGTTTAGTTTTTAATCCACAAAATATTTATGATTTTAATTAAAATCTAGTACTTGAAATAATAAAACAAAAAATTCAGTTCACTGAGATTGTGAAGGCAGCCTAAAGTAATCAATACAATTTGGCGGGATTATTTGGTATAAGGGCTCCGTTTTAGTAAAAATTTTGTGCTCTTCATGTACTCTTATACCAGGATTAATGGCTACCATAATGATCCTTACAAATTTTCAGAAAATGTATATCTTATTTTACATTCGTAGTATGTTATAAATAACCTATACATTTTGTATTCCAAAGAACAGTTTTTCAAGGTATAAAACAAATTATTCATAATTTATAATAAAACTGATGATAGTTGATTCTTTTTAAAAATAATTATCAACTTCAATATATATATTTTATTGTTATGTAATTCCATATACATATATTAACGATACAGTCTACATAATTTTAATTTATTACTTGAGCACTATGAAATTTGCTAATCATACATATATCTCAGCTATTGTTGAGAAAAATTACATAATAAGGCTGTATCATAAATCTTGTTATGAAGCCAAAACTTTCATTTCTGCCACGGATCCTTTCAATGCAGTCATAACAACTTTTTTTTATTCTTTAAAATTGAGCATTTAAGAGTATTAAGCCAGCCATATTTTGATACCAAACATAATTTATAATATTTATTCTAACAATTGTTTAGTCTCATTATGAACTTTTAATCTTGAACAATAATAATTTGTAGTATTCACTGAATAAAGAATCTTGAAAAATAGGAGCTCAAGCTTTTTTAAAATATATTTGATTGTGGTGTATTTTTCAAGATGTATTTTTTTTTTATCATTTATTATTATTTCATTTATGAAATATCTTTATTTTGTTGTTAATTGATAAAGACCCTTTATAACATGCAAGATGCATAATCTGAAGAAATCAGGTAAAATGGATAATCGATTATCCAATCTATTGACAATAATTCCTGAAAGATTGAGATTTTGATAGCATATTGGTAGAGTAATATGTATATTGAGTATATGTTCCACAAGTTGTCATTTAAAGTTGAGTTTTAAATGATTATTTGTTCCATTTCTAATATTGTCCAAAAATACAAGTTATCGAGAGCTTTAGTATGGAAAAAATAATCTGATAATGGGTAATGAACAGTATTGTACTGTTGGGGAATATTAAAAATGACACAAATAAGCTTATATCTCAACTCGAAGCGACAACCTCCGGGATAATTATCAAATATTGAAAACTTGTCTTATATTGAAATTTTCTTATGGTGGTGGAAATTATGGAAAAGTTGGTTGCTGCACTTAAAATCTATGAAGTGGTGGGCGAGAATATGGTATGAAAAAAATGGATGTCTTCATCGTGGTTAAATATAGTCTAAACGAGAGGGAAAAAATAAAAGAGGTACAATTATATAAGTGTAAAACTACAAAAATAAATAAAAAGTAAGTAGGAACTACATATGAGAATAGAAACAGAAATATATATAAAAATTTTCCATAATTAACATGCTTCTAAATTTTAAATCTCTCTATGCTTACATGTTTTTTGTTAATTTTTCCCAAAGAAGATATAGACTATGCAAACATTAATAGCATGCTATCCCAATCATTTATTTTATTTAGTGACTATTGTTATTAATATATTTATTCTCTACAATTAGTTAAATTCCTGTCAATATTCGTACTACTTAGTTATTTCATTTCTATTTTTCTATTTATGTTTCTGTCACTTTTAAATACTTCATGATTTGTATTATTATGTAGCCTTCCGGCCAGATATATATTGTTTATTTTTATGTTCATGTTTGTTATTCTAAAGGGACTTGGTCCCAGAATATAGTTTGTTTTCTATTCCAAATTCCATGTATTTCACTTGAATGTAATTAGTCACATGTATATAGCTTAATCATTTATATTAGCCTGTGTGTATTTTATACTAAATATATGTTTATTCTTTATTGATTTGTATGGTTCTAAATTTTACTGAGATCTGGGAAAGCCTACACTTTTGGTCAATATGTAGAATCATTAACATAATTAGTTTTTTATTTCTGTATTTAAACCACTTTCACAACCAACATTCCCTTAACATTTGTCTAATGTTTTTCTTTTCGCTTTTTCAATTATTTTATCAGTTTTAGTGGTTATACGTCTAAAAACTCTTGGATGATATAATTTTTTCTCACTTTAATTTTATTCACACCTGCTGCTCAACCTCTGACAATAAGCCAATGTTCTTTAATAAAATTAACATTGCACAGTGAGGAAATGCAATATGGTATGGTACTCACTTCTAACTTAAACTTTAAACAGAATTTATTTTAAGGGTTTCTTTTCAGACTTCTTTGGATGTTTTCTGGAAAATGTACTGTAACTGTGTTTTTTTTTTATGTTTATTGGTTTCTCCCTTTTTGAGCCCTAACTGACATAGTAAAAGATCTTCTGCAGGTAAAAGAAAAAGATAGGAAAAGGGAAGAAATGATTTTGATTATATCCTAGATGAATAAAGTGAACATGCAGTTAATTGACCAAACATACGCGACAAGTAATCTATCATGGTTGAATGAGGCAACTAAAGAACATTTCTGTGGCCTGTATAATCAATTAAACAGTAAAATTACACGTTTCAACAATGATTTCTTGAGAAATTTCATTCTTTTTCTAGATTCAAGGTCATGCATATAAACCAAGATTGCATAAATGTGCTTCAAGTGTATTTGGTGATAGTTATTTTAGCATTAGCCGAGTCTAGTGTCAAGTGGGATCCTATTATAATAGCCCTGAAGAAGACCTGCAATGTGGGTTGAAACGTCCGTTTCCAAATAAACATTTCTCCCTATACAAGAAATTCTTCTGACCTGTACCCGAACCTTCCTCCTATATATAAGGTCAACTAATATTAATAAAATAGAGCCAAAAACTCAAAAAGGAACACTATTATTTATTATAATGCAATTGGGAAAAACCACAATACAAAGCCTTATGTTTCAAATTTCTCCAGTAATACTTCAGTGTATTACTGGAGAAATTTGAAACATAATGCTTTGCATTGTGGTTTTTCCCAATTGCATTATAATAAAGTCAACTAATATTATTCAACATACTTTTGCAATAATTCATCTATCCTTCAGCTTGGTCCTGATAGTAATTGTGAGCTGTCAACTTTAATATTGCACTAAAGAATTGCAACTTAATGTGCAAATTTCATTTGTTGGGGTTTTAACTTCACAACTTCATGTTCCAACAAATCAAGGAAAAAAAAATAAAGAGATCGAATTAGCTAGATGTGAAATTCAAAGGTGCAAAAGTAAAGCAAAGGAATAATTGTAATAGTATTGATTTTTCTAAATCTTTTTCTATTATTTTTCACGAAATCTTCAGTTTAAATGATTTTGAAATATGATCCAAGTTCAGATCTCAATACTGTTTCTATAATTGTTCGATTGTTTTTTCTATCTTTATCCAATCTACTGCATATTTATAGCATGCCGTGTATTTGACTAAATAATCTTTAAATGTTTTAACTGTATAGGCAACCTAATAATTCATTGATTATAGTGGTACAACGTTTTTTATTGTTTTTGTAATATTGTTAAATCACAGTCTTATGAAATTAGCTTTCTGCATCAATTAGTGTTTAAACAATTATTTTGTGTTTCTGTTCAGGAGCCAGCATCCTGGTACAGGATCTTTTAATTCACTTTGAATAAAATGAAAGCACTTAAAAATTAAAAAAAACAGGACTTGATTATATGAGCAGCTTTACCGGGTTAGATTATTTATGCATAGAGAATCATAAATGTGGAAATGAAGCTATCTTATTGGTTTGAAGGTATATATTAGTATAATTAAACATTCTTTAGTGTTAAATATTATAAACTTTGTTTAAAAGTAATTATCCAAATTATTTCTCTTTGTGTTCCTGTAATTAAACGCTCCAATATTACTTGTATTGCTTATTATTTTTAGAAATAATGCATTTCTATTTTTTTTTTATTTTAGTGAATTATTAGAAAAAGTAGTAATTTATATATGCTACAAATGAAACCTATTAAGTCAGGTTTACCAATTTTTGGTATTTCAGCTTTTCTTGACTACAAAAATGAGATTCTTCATTCAGCCGATGAAAACCATCTGAGTCACAGCTTTAATTTTGTTTTTCCAAACTTTGTAATTATCCTTTGTCCTCTATTATGAACTATTACTTACCATTTAAATTTATCAAAAATAACAAAACAAAACACTAGTTCTTGTCTGGATTTGAAAAGTCGTTCCGTACTAAAGGTGAGGGACTGCTGCAAGACCTTTACCTATTGTGGCATAAATGATGCAGGTACTACTTTACAGATTGCATACAGGGTTTTTCAGGGTTAAGAAGCCAAACTGGAAATTTTAACTAAGGACCTCAAAACTAGAAAAAAAAATCCTGTGGAGGTATATCCGCAATTGCTTTGATTAGGAGATATTCACACCTAAAGGTTTTCATTGTTATGAATTATTTAGGGATAGGGAATATATAAAACTTATTTTATTTGTTCAAACTATTTTATTCGTTACATGAAGACTTTAACATTCATATTATAGTGTAGTTGAAAGTGATTTCCTTGTGTATTATGGCAGGCTCGATATCTTTCTTCAACAGCAGCTGTGGCAGAAAGGCACTGGATATGTTTTATTGTTTCACAAGTTTCAATTATCCTTCTTTGTAAAAAATGAAGGTCACAGACCAGCCTTGCATAGACTTTTTGTTTAATGTACAATCCTAAGCAAAAAATCCAGTGATTTCTGGTCTGAAGAGGGTGTAGGCTGAGCCACTGGTCCTGAACGACCAATAATTAATACAAACACATTTTTGGAATGTCTTAATAATGATTACTATGATTTAATTAACGTCCATGATAATGGAAAAATGTTAATTATCTCAATCAATGGATTGACTTTGCAGGACCAGTGGCTTATTAACAATAACACATATCAGTTTAGCTACTTAACACTGAAACAGCCTGTACAACAGTAATAAAAACATCCTAATAAAATAATTATATTTAATTCAATACTATTACTTAGATTGTAGATAGGGCTGTAATATTCTTATCTTGGTGTCTCCATTTTGAAGTAACAGTTAAATGTCTCCATTTAAAATAATAAATGCTTAATATGTTTGGTGATTTATGCAATACCTTTTCTTGTATTAACAAAATTTCTTTTTGTTAATGTAACAACCATAGTGACTTGTATGCAAAAAAAAAATTGGGCTACAATCACCTCTGCAAGATATTAAATTAGATGTAGTTGATTATATTATTAGGCTCAAAAGAAAAGAAAAGAGGAAAAAATTCCATTATTAAGGGAATATCGGTAATTTGTTTGCTTTTTAATATTTTAAAATTTTGGTTTATGATATAATGCTTACACTTGCTCTTACTGACCTTGGGAGTTGTTTCAGCTTTGAATCGGTTCAATAGTTGTTGGCCAATATGTTTGTGATGTGATTGCTAATTGAATTAAAAAATAGATATATTACCTTCCAATAGTAGGTATGTGATAAAAAATATTCAGATGTTAATTTTGTTTTTTATACAAATTATTACATGTTTATACAAATTATTCATAATGTTTTTTCAAAACAAATTTATTTTAAAAATTGTTAGTCAGTCTTTTATGACAGCTTTAATCAATGGTGCCAACCAACACCTTGGTTGGTGATTAATTGGAAGATGTTGACTTTATATATATAAGTATAGATTTTCTCTTGAGATAATCAGAAATAGATTTAAATCTTTGAAAAAATATGATAGCACTGTCACTTTGATTTGTTGTATTCACAGACACACAGAGAATTCACACAATCAACTAGACTTACTTGAAAAATCAAAACGTGAAAAGTATTTCAGTTTTGCCAAACAACCTCATTTTTATTTACTTGAAATTAAAATATACAACATATTAAAAAAAAGGGAGTGAGGTTGGGTGCTTGGTTGCTGTGCTGTAGATCCTGGATTAAAATCTAGCTGAAGCAGATAAATAATTATTCAGTTAACAGCAATGGATAGACCTGTGGAATATGTAATTGATCTCGTTAGGTATAACTATATTTCTTGAAGGGAACCTTGTCGACTTTATGATAATACTATTGTACCTTATCAGTTGGGACTTAACTTCCTAAACTTTAGGAATTTATTATAAAAGAAATAATAATTTCAAATAAATAAACTGTTTATTTCTACATTAAGTGATATTAGCATGATCCTTGTTGGCCTTTTCCTGTGTAAAAATTGTGTGCCTTTCTCAACAGAATATGTCAGTCTTGACCAGTCCAGTTTCTGCTTTTCTTCAACCAAGAGCTTTGCCGATGTCAGGACTTCAAATTCCTTTGATCTTACCCTCCACTATGAGCCGAAGGAAAAAAATGTTTGTTATGTCTCATAATATGGCGGTGATTGACTGTTTTTATTTTTATTGTGTCGAGATGCTCCTGTTCTTTGTTCCATCACAAACTGGAGCTTGTAACTTTGAGAAATGATCATCCATACCATAAAATTCTTTACATTATGCGATATACACCCTAACTCGAATCCCTCCAACATTTTTTTTGTGTCTACTTTGGATGCCCATGACCCAACTCTAGAGATAAGTGGGAAAGCGCATATTATTTTCCAAAGCTTTATTTAGGATGGATGTTGTTTAATTGATTGCATATTAAGTTTTATATACATGAAAAATTTGTTTGCTCTAGCCATTTTCAGTTTTGTATATCGAGCTTTAGCTCTTCACTAGTCCAACTGCCCAAATATCTTAACTTTGAGACTTCTATCTGAATTTGTTATCAGTATTCCACATACAACTACAGTTATGTTATAGCCATTGTTAATTGGTTTGGAATAGTTGTTTTTATCACCACACCTTTTGTTTTCCTTGTATTTAATTCCGATTCTTAATTGTTTTTCAAAATTAATATTTTATTAAAAATCATCTTTGTTTTAATTTTAGGAATTATGTTGCTAACATATGTTGGTAACATTGCTATTTTTGGATTATTTCACCTTTTAAAACATTCTTTTTCATAAAGTCACGATTCTTTTCCATAAAATGTTAATTTGCACCACGAAATTTTTTCTATGTTTTCATTAACAAATCATCTTATTTTGCCTATTTTTACAATGTATTATCGTTCAAGTGAACTAAAAAAAAATTTGTAATGACATCTATTTATCATTTTTGTATAATAGCTCCTTTTATTTTAGCACATTACACTTTGTAGTTGGAAATTCTCTACACTAATATTTTTCTTCAGCCATTTTCAAACCAAATTCATGGGTTATATGTAGTGAAGTTATTCCTGTTTGCTTTCTATTTCTGTTTTAAAATTATTTTGATATTTTCCCTTTAACCTGGGCAACCATCTTCTCAATTTTATGCTATTCTTGTTAGTGTTGCATTTGATACTTGGCTCATTCTACTCTATTTTCAGCATCTGGTACCCAGTTTTCATAAGTAATACTCAGCTGATCTTCCATCTACTTGGAAACCTGGCTGAGGAGTACTCAGTATTTGAACGTCTTTATTAGTATCTACTCAAAAGCTTGGTTAAATCAGTGTTTTGCTTGAGAAATATTCCAGAATATTAGTGAGCTTAAGATAACTCTGTATAACCGCCTACTGTCCTATGTTGAGAGAAATCTTGGAGAATACCAAGGAGGCTTTAGACCTAACGGATCTACTATAGATCAGATTTTTTCCCTCAAGCAGATGTGCGAAAAAATGAAGGAGTTTAACAATACAATGCGGATGCTGTTCATAGATTTCAGGACAGCTTATGATACAATATCCAGGTGTGAACTCTTCAGAGCTATGAGCGAAATGAAAATTCCATCCAAACTGGTGTGCTTGGTAATGAGTACGATGGAAAACACAGTTTGCAGCGTAAGGGTAAATGGCTCAACCACAGAAAAATTTAAGATTAGTACAGGACTTAGGCAAGGAGACTCGCTGGCACCTCTACTCTTCAATATTGTAATGCAAAGTGTCATTAAAAGGGCAGGATAACTGATGGAGGGAACCATCTTTAACCATAGTCTGGATATTCTTGCATATGCTGATGACCTTTCCTATTAGTAGGAAGATCGCTGATTCTCTTAAAAGAAGCTTTTGAGAGGCTGGAAGTGGAAGCTGGAAAAATGGGGTTACATGTGAATGAGGAGAAAACCAAGGTCATGGTAATAAAGAATAGAAAACAAAACTGACCACCTCATAGCTACGCTTTTGGAAAATACACTTTCCAACACGTGTCAAGTTTCCAGTATTTAGGAAGTCGTATAAATGAGAATTTGGATGAGGAGGAAGAAGTTAGAGCCAGGATAGTATCAGCTAATAAAGCATGTTTTGGGATCTCAAAGCTCCTGAGAAGTAAGCTCCTTAGCCTAAAGTCCAAGCTGATGATATATAGAACCATCATTAGGCCAGTAGCGACACACGCTGGTGAAACCCTCACACTGAATAAATCCAGTGTGGAAAAGCTGAATAGATTCGAAAGAAGAGTCCTATGGCAAATATTCGGCCCAGTGCGAGAAAACGACCAACTCAGGATCAGAAGGAACAAGGAGCTGAGTGAGTTATATGGAGACCTAACGATATCGAGCTTCATTAGGATTCAACGCATTAAGTGGTTGGGCCACATATATAGGATGGAGGAAGAAAGGACAGCTAAAAAGCTATATACAGGAAATCCGGATGGAGTAAGACTTCGAGGAAGGCCCAAAGCTAGATGGAAGGATGCCGTCTGTGAGGATCTGAGGCTGAGCAAGGTCTCCATCACTCGAGCAGGCGATCGGGACAATTGGGGAAGAGCTTTTGAGCAGGCCAAGGACTTCTTTATGAGTCTGTCGCGCCAATAATGTAATGTAAGATAGATCAGTAGGGTGTTCAAAAGTGTTACACCCTCAGGCAAGTCTTGGAAAGAAACTGTTAGAATTTAAGTTGCTGTTAGTTTCTATTTTATTAATAAAAATAGCCTTATTTCTTGCAACCTACTATTGCAATTACCAATTTAATTTTCACATTTGTGTTCTATTTTATTTTTTTTATTTTCTATTGCATTCACATTTTCATTATAATAACACTAAAAATATAATCTATTTCAAGCATATAATTTTTATGTTAAAATTCACATTTTACTTCGAAATCTTTACGGTACCAGTTACAGATCTAGTTTTATTATTATTTTTTACTTTTATTTTGCTAACCTCTAACCATAGTTTGTGAGTATCTTTCTATTTGTTTTTAAATAATCGATTGAGCACCAAAAGAAGGTTGAGCATGGTGGTATGAAATGTAGTGGTACAGGTTTTTTTTTCCTTTTTCTAACTATTGTTGTCTTATTAATAAAAAGTATAAAGTATATCAATAAAGCTTCCATCTTTGGTGATTGCTTATGCAATGTTTTTTTTTATAAACAAATTTAGTTTAAGGTGTGCAGCATTGTTCAGCGATCATTATCTTATAAATACATTGTTTTGAAAGGAACCAATTTTATTATAATGTAGTATTTGTCCTGGGATGAAAATTCTCTAAGCTCACATATATTTCTTTTACTTTTTGCAATTTTTAATACTTCAGTAAATTTTTAAAAAATCAATAAGTACAAATAAAAGGGAAATAAGAAAGGCTTAATATTTGCAAATAAATAAATAATATTTATTCAAAACTATAACAATACAAAACATTATCTAGGTATGATATGTCTATTAATATTTACAATTCGTTCTCTCGTTCAATAGAGGACAGTAGTTTCTTGTACCGTTACAGTTTCAAATAACTCAGTCACAATCTCTGACTGTTCAACTAAAAGTGCTATTTTCAGATCTAATAAGTTAATAATACTTTTATAATTCCAACATACTACTCGTGTACTTTTGAAGTACACTTATTTATGTTAAGTTTTTGATTGAAAAGTATCAGATAGCATCATTGTGCCACTGATCATTTTAAATATGCTTATAAATTCTTCACTCTGGTCGTCTTTGTAATGGTGTTGGTTTCCTGAGCTTTTACACCACACTATGTAGAAAATCATTATAAAAGGGTGTCAATATCAATATTGTCACTCCCGTACAAGAACTCATAAATTGCTGTCGCCATGTTGTCTTCAGGAAATTCTTTTGCTGCCCTATTGTCAGATGCTAAGTTGTCTTCAGTAAAGTCTTCAGAGCTGTTATATCTTTCCCTGACATCTTTCATGATGCAAGCTTCAAGTTTCTTATGCTGTAACAATAAAACAATAAATTTCAATTAAAATTTCTATTCATATGTACATGCAACATTTAAAGATTTACTAATTTTTTTCTGTACCTTATAACAACGGAAGAAAAACATTGGGCGAACCATTTCTTGAATAAATTTGTCCTTTCTGTCATCAGGAACACATTGCTGAAAAAAAAATATTAACCATCATTAAGCTATGAATAATTTTTAACACCTAAAATAAAAATAAAAACTAGTGGTTTGACATCTTGTTGGTTTCTTTTTGATGCTTTAACCACTCACAACTTCAATTTTTGTGTGTTAGTTTCCATTAAAGTTGTCCATTGATGCTAAGCATACTTGTTTAAAATATGAAATTTATAAAGTCCCATTTTTTATTTTAAAAAATGTTGAAAACAATAATCAAATTGATTGGATAAATTATTTTCTTAAAGTAATTTAATTTTTTAATTGAGATTTGATTCTTATTTAAACTTGATTTGTAAAATATTTCCTCAATCTATTATAAAATAAATTTATTATTTTTGTCCTTTTCAATCAGCAACAATCAATATAGAAATGATACTTGCTGAAGACATACAGCGTTCCAATCATACTACCAAACATTTTATTTAGCTTAACCCAAATAATTTGCTATAATAATGAATTCATTTCAATATTTTGTTACAAAAATGTAAAATGTCTGATTTATTTGTAGGTCTCAAATCGAAGCACTCTTGCAGCACATCATGCCTGATAAAATGGAATAATTAAAAATTGAGAATCTATATTTGAACGGAAAGCATACCTATTTTGTACATGCTCAAGGTAAGATATTTTAAAAATAAACTTTAATATGTTTTTTAATAATTTTTTTGTGGGTTTTACTTAGTAAATTTAATCCACAGTATTATTATATGGATGGTTTATTTTTTTTTAAACTTTGATAATATAAAATTAATTTATAAGTAATGCGTTACCGAAAACTGTCGACAAAATTCAACTCCCTCTGCCATATCTTTTTTCAATTCTTCGGCTACTGGAAGTCTTCCTATCCTATCGATCATACGTCCGTAATCAGGTTCCAAATTTGCATCCAGCTGTAAATAAAAATAAATTATTAATTATTTGTATGATATTTATGATTCGCTGTATTGATTGAAACTTTTTTTATTCTAAAAATTTGACATGTCTTTTAAGAATTTTGTATTTAAATTAACTGTAAAATGTTAAACAATAATTGGTGGAATTTCATATCTCCAGTTTTGTAATAATTGTATTGGAGTGTATTATTAGAAAGGTAATTTATTCTGAAAAAGAAATATATGATTCAGTAAAGATTGAAAATTTATTTTATTTTTAAAATAATTCTATAAGTAAATATAGAGTTTAATTTAATCTAATTTAAAATAAGTATTTCATTTAATAACTTACATAGCCCAGTTCCTGCATGACACATGTTACGTTTCTAATTCTTCCTGATACACGATTGGTTAATGTTTCCAGTTGTCCTCTTACATCTAAATCCCTCTGAAAGAAAAAATATTATATTTATTAATAAATAATCAAATAAAATTTTACTTAGAAATTCTTTCATTAATCTTTTGCCATAACATTACAATGACTCGTGGTTGAAAAACCTCAGATAATAGACATGTTTAACATCAATAGACATGTTACATGCAGTGGTCATTAAAATAAGATGGGTCGTTATAAATATTGATTCTTATTTTAAAAAATCTTGTTTAATAAATGATATATTCAGAGTACTTACAGATGACCGCCCTTGGTAGTATGATGGGTAAATTCCTGGTTGATACATAGGTTGCTGATAAGATGGGTATGGGTTCTGTATGTAAGCTGGCTGAGGTTGATAACCAGGATAGTAGACGTTATGTAGTGGAGGGGCTGGTTGATACGGCTGGTATGGTCGAAGATGATGTTGTGGTGGAATGTATGTTTGGTGAGGTTGGACGTATGTTTGAGCCTGAAAAATAAATTAAATAATTAAAGGCTACTATTTTCCTCCTGTAATTTTTCTAAGAAATATTTGGCTGAAGAGAAACAGTCAAAATAAAGTAGCAGTATTGCATTATTTAATATGCACGTACCTAACTGTTCAGCATTCAATAATTGCTGCATTAGTTTGTCCTATTTATATAGGTTATTGCAATTAATCATTTCCTTATAGGATCTCAGATCAATTATATTTCAAAAAAGTATTAAGTATTACTTGAATTTTTTTTTATTTTTTATTTCCACGATAATGAAGGGAATTTCATTATTCGTGTTAAATTTAAATAGCCTTTTATATAGCTACATAAAAAACTTGTTAGTGAATACCCTTCAATACCTATGTCATTCATTTCGTTGAGATAAACGTATACATTGTATACATCATTGAATTCAACAATGATCTTTAGATTTTTATCTCAAAGTTTCAATTTTATGTCTTCACATTTAAAAATAATGTATAAACTCAAAACTTACTAAAACCATTATTCATTTTTCGTATGTCTAACAGTACATATTTAGATCATTAATGCCCCTAATAGTATTGTACTAAAATTTAAATGATTTTAAAACAGTTAAAATAATATATATTTCCAAAGCCATATTGGTGTACTTGAAAATTTGTGTTGAGGTTAAGTTATGGTCGCTGAGGTAAAGTAGCTGATTTATTGAATAAATTTGTCTTATTTTTTATGTTAACATTTTATTTTATCGAGTCACTAATTGATTAATAAAGCCATGTATCAATTCAGGTAATTTCAGCATTGTGAAGGAACAGGAAAACTTCACTTGAAAATAGTATGTAATATATAAATAAAAAATTAACAAAGCCACAATATATTATGAATTAGAATATGGCAAGTAGAAATTACTGGTTTATTTTAGTTTTAGTCCAACTAAGAAAAATTAATTATAATGTTATTAAATTGAATTAACATATTGTGGGCATACTCCTAAAGATTGAGCAATAATTCTGTTACATTGTGATTTTTAAAAAAATGTGATAGAATATTGTTAAATTCAATAAAAAGAATTTATTTAAAAGTATTAAATTTGAGTTATTCTTACTGCTGTCTGCTTGTTGTATCCAGCCATTATTGCCTGCTGCAACTTCTCCAAATCTAGAGTTGGAGGCTGCTTCTGAGAGGGATCACTTTCGTGTAGAGAAACGGTTTCAGATATTCTGTCTTTTAGATTTTGTTTATGCTGAAATTCTCCACTTGTACCAGGAATACGCCCATCTAGATGTTGTTCCTACGAAGAGTTATTTATTGAAGTATATTGAATGATAATTAATTGAGAAAAAATCTTCATTTTTATCTATTAATGATAATTACTTATTTTAATAAATAATTACTTGTTACTATCTTCAAATCAGTCGAAAATGTTTATCTCTAACTTATTTTAGTAGACTAATTTAAAACTTAGCACATTGTTTCATGAATAAAAATTGTCAGATAGAAGTTATATTTGATCAATATTCTGAATATATAATTAATAAGCTATTGCTAAATCATAAACCAAAGAAACACACATAATAGCGTTATGGCTTACAATTTACCTATGATAGATATCATTGTATCTTTAATAATGATTTAAACATTCTTTCTTTACATTAATTGCATTCTATTGCTGCAGAAACTGCTTCTCTTGCTTCACAACGACATGAATCTAACTCATTTAGTATGTGGCATGGATCTGTGAATCCCATCTGGCTCGAGCTCTAGATTTATCTTGAAATCGGGACCATCCGGATAAATCTCATTGAAATCATTTGCATTGATTAAGAGACAGTTCTGTTTAAACAGTCCTGTTCCATATTTGCCATGTTATTTGAACGGAATTCGAGACTGGCTGTGACAGATAAATTATTTTGAATTATATTGAATCGAACCTTTGGGATATGGAGATATCCCAGGGAGTGTCTACAAAGTAGGTACCCTCAATTTAGGGTGTAAACCCTGGCGGCTGTGAGGTTTGCATAATTTATAGAATAGTTCAGGAATCGGCAACCTTTTTTGTCCGCTAGTCAAAATCAACAAGAATGTGAATATTAAAGATGCGTTTGGGTCAGATATATTTTCGTGGAAAAACGGTCTTTAAGCAAATAAATAGGAATATTTTATTAAGACAGTAATTATAAACATAGTTGAATGAACTCTTTTTAAAAATGTTCTCTTCTATATCAATGATTATGTTTGAGGCGTAGGAGGATTGCGTTAAGAATTTGGGTTTCGATGGTAGTCCATGGCCCGAAGTTTGTTAGCAGAGATTGCTGGTATCGGCATCATTCGGGTTAGTTAAGCCTTATTATTATTATGTCATACTTTATTTGCGGATCTAAAATGGGTCACATAAAATTATCAAATAGGTCATTCTTGGATCCGTGGACAATGGGTTTCTCAACCCTGTTATAGTCCATACCTCATACTTAACCCAATTCATTGGGTTTTTATGATAAAGGTCTTTATGTTACTTAAAAAAACAATCCTTTCTCCAGATTTTTTTGTCCAGTATTATGATTATTAATTTTTTTTTTTTTTATGACAACTTCATAATTATAATTGTTATGTTTATTTTTTTCATTAATTCGCACGTTTCTTTTTCCTTCATTATAGTTCCTTTTTTTTCATCCGTATGTAAATAAATCTCCACTTGCATTTTTTATTCTTCTGCACTTCGGTGTTTATTTCTTTTAATGATCTTGTGTTAATGCATAATGCACACTTTCAATAAAATCTAACCTAGCAGTTGGCTGTTCACATTCTCCTGTACGCACTTCGCATCGATTCTTGTCGGATCGCTCCCGCGATGAAAGCAGCCGGGATTTATAGTAGATCAGATGAAGCCATGAAGCGAATAATTCCCGACCGGGAGCAAGCTATTAGCCGACCTAGCTTGTATTTACGGAAAAGGAAATGTGTCCCGTTCTGTGTGGGAACTGTGCTATGAAAATGGACCCGCGTTTCTCTAATTCCAGTTCATTCTTCCCAAGAAAACTGGAACTGATTTCTATTGAACGTCATTGAATAGTTCATAGCGGTTATAAAGGTCTTGGGAGAATCATTAATTTTCAGTACGGTCAGTTCGGAACGGTATTAAGCTTTGTGTTGTTATGAACTGAATAGGCCTTGGCCCTTGGTAGTTAGTATCAAGTGAAAAAAATTCTTTGGGGAAAATTACCCTAAACCAAAGATTAAATATTGAAAATCAAGAGACGCGTAAGTTTATAATAGCGAACTTAATAAATGCGTCATATTAGCTCAATGAATGATAGATAATGGCATGAGAAAAAAAGCAAGCAGAGAAATTCCCAGTGGTAGTAATTCCCAGTAGTAAATTCCCAGTGGTACTGGAATAACAAATTCAACTTAGAAGGTCACAAGGCCATCCTTTTTTAAGACTCCTCCAGTGGATTAGTATTGAAGAAGTAGGTAGGTTTGAAACTAGTGGGTTTGAGTGGGAATTAAGTTTGTCATGAAAGGATAGATCTGATTCGTGCCAAATCGACAACACTTAGGACACATCGAGGTCATTATAGTTGACTTTATTCTCAACAAAGTATGGAGCATTGAGGATTCTACGAAGGATTTTGGATTGTAAGAATTGGATACGAGAGGAATTCGATGGCTTAGTGGAGTCCCAAAATTCTATTCCGTAAGTCCAAATAGATCTTATAATATTCATGTATATGAGACTGCAATTAATTTGGAGCTTTGTGTCGGGGGCAGTTTGAAATTTATTTATTGAAATGAATCTCAACCTACCTTTCTGGTTATAAAAGTCAGTAATCTGGTAAGAACTCTTCTAGTTTGTCTTAACAGGAGTTGAAAAGTACGTCAATCCATAATAAAAACAAATGTTTTTATTGGCTTGAGCGTCATTTAATTAATTGTTCTGCCCTAGGTTGTAGCTCTTATATATAGCCTTGAATCCTCAATAATGGCCCTTGACACAGTTCTGTGTGACCTTTCTGATTAATAATTATAGTATAATAATAATATATTTTTTATTATTATGCTTATCTTGGTCACTTTTTTGCTTTTGATAATTTCTTAATTGTAAAAAAAATAATTCAACCATTTCTTCGCTTTGATTTACAATGACAAACTACTTTATTGAGCATTAGGCACAAACCCTAGTTATTAACAAATCCATATCGAGCAGGCCGATCTTCAGCAATTCCTTTCCCGGTTATATCACATATTAGACTTCTGAGACTAGTCCATTTATCAGTAGCTTACAGCTGTTATTCCTGTATAGTCCTGTTATTCCTGAAGATCACAGCTTTCGACCCCAGATCGTGCAAGAGATAGACCAACCCCTAAAGGGCAGCGACTCCCGTGATCCGGGCATGGCCATGTACAGAGAAGGTCAGACTGATAAGAATCCTCTGCGTGTTCGGCAGCGTGCACTACAAGTTTCATTTCTCTCTCTCTCTCTCTCTCTCTCTCTCTCTCTCTATTTTTAAATTTAAGAACTATTTCGAAATTAAGGATACTATTTGTATAAGCATCGCTTATAAATTGATAATAGATAATTATGAAAATTTGTCTATATGCCGATAGAACCAATTTCAATATCAATTAAAAAGAAAAGGTTGTTACTATAATAGACACATCTTCAGAATGTCGGATGATCGCCTGGACAAAAAAATTAATTTGGTTCTAGAATCCAAAAGAAGTTGGTTTTCCGGAGGACATGGATGAATTTCGAAAAATGGTGAAAAACTATAAGGGTATTGAGTTGATAGAGGAACTCCAAACACGAAGAAGGCTGACAACAGAACTGAAATTCTTTTTTGAATTATTAAATCAATTATATCAAATTAGTTAAGTAACATTAATCTGGTTTTCAAATATACTGACACTCAGAACAATAATTGTATGCATTTTCTCGTTGTATATATGTATTAATCAAAACAGACTGGGCTTCACTAGCTAAACACAAAATATCAATTATTTAATTGAAATAAGAATTATTATATCTTACATTATCTATAGCTTGTATTTGTATTAACATAAATGTTAATTAACTTTCTTTTCTTTTCTAATTATCATCGTTAAGTTCAAAGATATGTACTTAGATAAGTTGTAATTTCACTCAATCATAAAATTATGGCAAATAAAATATTTTAGGGGAAACGAAACGTTCAACTAGTTATTGATATTTAAAGTTATTATTAGTATTTATTAATTGCATAACTATTAATAGACCTTTTAGTTAAGTATAATTATTCATATATTAATGGAATTGTAACCTTTAATATAAAGTTAATTAAAACAAATTGTGTAACTCATACACAAGCCGCTAGGTGTCACCAAGGCGGCGTCATGAGCATGTCAGTGTCGCGTACCTATAACTTTTGCCCCTAATAATAATCGCTAAATGCGGCTATAGAAGTTTTCACTGAAATATGTATATATGTATAATGTAGTACAATTTTTTGCATTACCTGGGCTGGTAGCTTGACTGACGGTTGATGCGGAGAAGGCCCGTGGAGTTTGATGGGGGGCGATAGGCTGGCAGGACCGCTGGGGGAGATGCCGGCGCACTTGGAGGCGGCAACTTTCATCTCCATCCTCACCTCCTTCACCACCTCCTGTCCGAAGCAAGACTCGTACACCTGCAACGTCAATGTCACCTTCTAATATCTCTCTTACCGCCGAGCGAGGAGAAAGCAGTAGAAAGGGATTACTCCGGAGGGAAACCGCTCTTCTTCTCGAAGAAGAAGAATGAAGAGAGTCTTCATCATTTGAGGTGGTTAATGGGATAATAGGATTCGTCATATCGGGAGGAGAGAAACGGAAAATATGAGGAATGCATTTTGTTTTGCTTTCTCTCTTCAGATTAATCAAATAAAACGGCGTGAAATATAAGATAACTGATATAATTGGACCATTTACTACTTCTCGTAAAATGATTCTGATTTGCCCTATTAGACCTGTTCTCTAAATTACTATAATTGGGTTCTTATTTGATAATTATGTGTTTTTGAACTATTATTTGTATTATTGCTTTTAGTTATACGCATTATTGATGAGAAAATGGTCGACCGCAGACAGATAAATATCACTAATTTTTTCTGTAGCAATGTTACGGGGTAACCTGGACTATCATCAGAGCAGGGGGATGTAGAGCCAGTGATATTTATAAAATCAAAATGTAGTTGTTTACTCATTTTATGCTATTTTGGCTATTAGGAAGATGGTAAAATGGGAGACCTAAATTTTGCCTTTCCAGCTTTAACAAGCTGGAAACAGCAAAAAACAGCTAACTTTAACGAGTACCTGACACCGCAAAGGCTCATTATCCTTCTTTTTATGTCCCTTCTGAAGGACGGCGTAACTACGGATGTTTTACTGCCTTAAAAAATCCTTGCGTTATTTGGAGGGCAGCGAACTAGCGACCTTAGGCATAGAAGATTGTTTTGAAGTTGTTTAATTGTATTCTATTCTACATGAATACACACAGTATGTATCCATTTTATTCGGTTGTTTTTAATATTTTTTTTATTGTTTATTATTTATTTTTATTTGCACCTGCGCTATTGCGTATCCAGCAAATTTGATCCAAGTGTTTTTCTTTAGTGGTTTTTCAATAGTTGAGTAGGTCTCTTGGCCAATGTCTTTTTAATTTTTTATTATCAAGTCCAGGTAACAGGGAGTAGGAAAGCGGAAGAACGAGTGGATTTTGGTGATGTGTCGATGAGTGGAATGTTATGTATTTTAAAGTGGGAATTTTCATGTCGTTGTATATGGTGTATTTTGAAATATACCATGGTGCATTAACAATTTTTCTGAGAATTTTGGACTGAGTTGTTTGTATGGACTTGTTTTGCTGAACCCGAAAGTTCTGCTCCATAGGTTCAAATAGGTTTTAGCATACTATTATAAATAAGTCGTTTGTTCCGTAAGTCAAGTGAAGATCTTTAGTCCAAAAGATGTGATAGTTGTTTGCAGCGTCTTGTCAGTTCTTGTCTTTTTAATTTTTTATGTACGTTCCATGTAAGTCTTTTGTCCAAGTATAGTCCGAGATAACGTACATAGTTTTTGGAAGATACTTCGTACTTCTTCTTCGTTCGAGGTTTTTTTTTCCAGAGGATACCCTTGTGCCAGACACTATCAAATGCTTTTTCAATGTCAAGAAAAATCGTAGTGCAATATTCTTTTTTCTCAAAAGCGATTGATATTGCATCTACGATACGGTGACACTGTTGTACAGTGGAGTGATAAGAACGAAAGCCAAATAACAGCACATAACTACACATGATTGCCAGAAACATTCTTTCTCGATTATATTTCAAGATGTATATTTTGAACACAATCATATCCTAGTGTAGAATTAACGCGGTTTTTAATGTTTAGGCAATGTATATAGCTATGTATTACATAGATTTATCTAATCGTGATGGGAATAAATGGAAGCCTAACCATTTTCACTGAAGTTCAAGTAACTGGAAATGGAAAGGTTGGAAAATCACTTCGTGCCGCCCCCGAATGGAGCTGGAGAATTTTCCCACGAATATCTATACCTTGGTCTTGTGTGTCATGCAGAATGACCTAACGAATTCTTCAACTTCCTTTTCCTCCCACAGTTTCTTTTCTATCGAAGAAGTTTACTTCGCCACCGACTTCTCTATGTTTCATTGGAAGAAAATCGATTTCGCTCGACATAACATCATGTTCCTCTATTTATTAGAAGTTACGTATATTAATTTGGTACCCCTTTTATTCATGTCTTTGCATCTTTACGATTTTCTTCAATTATTTTACTTGCCTATTAACACTGGCGTGTTTATGAGTTGTGCTGACAATAATTGATTAAATACTAAATGAAATTTAATTGTTCTCTTCAAAACAGTAGAAACGTTTACTATTATACTTGACGGAAAAGACGTAGAGCATGAAATATCTCACCTGTCAATGACCGATGAATCTCATTCGTTCCCCAAAAAAAAATGGAAGTATAACGTTTCCCGAAGCTTATCCGCTTTTAGGATCTCTGCGTGAGCCATTTTTTATTTATCTGACGTGATTGTGACAATGGCCTGCCGGTGAGCTTTGTGCACCCTTCCGAGAGCGATTGTACCGGAATGCATTGCGCCATAAAAAAACAAGTGCTACAACGGCGTGTTTGGCCTTGAGAAGGAAAGTGGATAACTCACTGAACGGGAGTACACTGATCGCTACATAGCTTCATCCGCGTCATGAATACTGAATACAATTAATATATTCGTTCATAATTAATGTAAAATAAACAACTCAAGACTGTTGATTCGGAAGAAGGGGATAAGATTAAGAAGGGGAAATTTGGCTGAGGTCACACTCAACCGCCAGGTTTTCCCCCATTTAAAGATACATACTTTTTTAGAGTCTGGGTGAACCTCAGGAGGGTCCCCAGACTCGAAATAAGGTTGTTAACAAAATACATAATTTATCTACGACTACACCCGGCACATACAGCTCAGGAGCTCAACACACTGAGCTACACTTCTCTCTTAAAATTAATAATGGTCATTCCTAATTCATGAAAGTGTAATTAGTATGATATCTGGTTAGTAATTCTACGTTTGAAAGTTTAGACGCCATTTTCTTTTTAAACGCCACTGAGGATTCTTCGGAAACGAATGGTAACTAGGTTGGAAACTAGGGTCCCATCATGGAGAGATATATTGTTAACGGTGTAACATTAGTCATTCCATCACTATAGACTTAAATTTTCTTCCACAGCCGTTTTCAAAACTTGGGTCTTCAGATGTACGCTCTAAGCTACTCCATTCTTCATATAATTAATATAGTATGTATTGCTATCATCAATATGAATTCTTTGATGAATTTTCAAGAATTTTTTTTACATCTATCAGCAAATGTTTATTTTTTAAAAATTAGTATAGCTCAAGGACTACTGTATATACTTAATCTATTTTAATATACCTTCATCATCGCATATTTTTTGAGGAATTTATCATCACCGGAGAATGCTGACGCCTGATAGATGCCGAACAGCACCAAGAATCCGGTAGATATCTTCATTTTCCTGAGGACAAAAATATAATTATTGCTACAAATTATATTAATAGAGGCTGATGATTAGGCTTAAATAATAAAAAGTTTTTACAATTTACCGGTAAGAGACTAAGCTGGACCTTTTTGCCAAGGCCTCTCACCCGTTTTAAATGGAATTCTCAAACCACAAACTTAAACAAGACGCCATATTTTTCTCTCTCCTTTTTAATTTGTTTGCTTTTTGCATAGCTTTGATCTTTTGCCGTCTTTGCCTGTCTCAGTAAATCTTGTTTGTTTATTTTCCGATAGTGTACATTTAGCTTGTGTATTATCTTTGTTAGCTCTGTCGATGTGTTAGTTTTTAGGCCTCACTTCTGGTCTCCTGCCAACAACTGTATATTATGACCTACTCTCTGAGCGGATTCTTTTTATGGTTCTTTAATTTACGTAATTAGGGTATTAATTAATTAATATAGATTTAATGATCATTATTTAGTATAATTAATGATTAAATATAGTTAATGAGCAGCAACAATAAAAATATGTACATAAAATAATATTATGGTCACCAAAATAGAAAAGAATGGACATTTCAGAGTCTCAAATTAGTGTTTCTTGAAAGATTTAACTATTATTAATTAATTTTTGTATTTCATTTAATGAGTGATAGGAGGGAGGTTCCTTGATTGAGAAATTTAAATCAAAGACTTACATTATTTTAGTGATTCTTTTTCTTTTCTCGGATATCTAGTTGCTTCCCAGGTCATTTTTGCAATTTGATTATACGAGACTTGTCTTATTTAATTATACCTACTATTAATTTAATTAATTAAAGTACTTATTGAAAACACAAGAAAAATATTTCAAATAGATCTTTTATTAGATAATTTATTTGTGCTACTTATTTATGTCTGAACAAAGATATTGAAGTAGCCGATGAAAGGAGTTTACAAGAATGGCATTTTTTCCCTCGAGTTTTTCAGGTCGAGGTAAAAATTACAGTGTCACTTCTTGAGTCAGAAAAGAAGTTGGCCTCTTGACCTTCTAAGTAGAATTTTGAATTCGGAGTTGAAGTTGTTATTAGAGTACTACCACTGTTTCTCTACATGCCTTTATCCACAATGCAGTTGTAAATTTCGATAAATAAATTAAAAAAAATATATATATGGAGTAAAAACCAACGAACTAGTGTACTATATCCGATCTCAGAGGTGTAGTTTTTTTGTGTGTGTGTTTTTACAGTTTTAAAAAAGTTATACGAATATACACATAAAAGTCGAAAACGGCGTTACTCGAAATAGGCGTTACTTAAAACAGAGATCAATGAGATTGAAGGGTCTTAATTTTGAATTAAATTATAAAGTGATTATTTTGCACGATCAGAAAAACATAGTTAGCAATGCCTTTGTAAATAGAAATTTTGCTTTATTATTTATTTATTTTTATGTTTTCCTACAGCCGTTTTTCCTTAAATCTTGTTTATCCACATTCCAAAGCGTGCATGGTCATTTGGTCACTCCGTGAGTAATTTACTCCCACATCTGTTTTTTCTTAACTCTAAAACTTTTACGACAGCACGAGCCAGTTCGATATTCTTTTGATAAAATTAAATTCCTTCTTTTATTGATCTACACTAGGCAAGTGAAAAAATACCAACTAGTGCCAAAATTAATAAAAATATATATAACTTTTTCTCCAGGCATGAGGAAAATTACAGACTCTAATTGGGTATACTGATCTTACGAGTATCCTTGTCCACTTTTTATGTGTTTTTCTTTAAATGGATCTTCACGCTTCGAAAACTAAAACAGGCATCACAGTCTTCTTCCTTTGCAAAATTCAACATCACCTATGCATTCTCTTCCTTAAATCTCAACGGACAATTTAGAATTACTCCTATTGACGGAGTAGCGGTATCTTATAGTGTGGTTAATCGAAGACCTTAACGGCACCTTAAAAATTCTTAAAAAGGAATACCGAAAAAAAAAATTGAAAAGGTTTCGGCTGCTCAAGCGTTACGTCCTGCAGATGAGGTCCCGTGTCCGCAGTTCTTCCTCTGGCATTATTTATTTTTTTCATTAAATTGTTTGTAAAATTCTTATTTATAACTTCAAATGTTTTATTCTTTTTCCTTTTTAACCATTCATAAATATGATATTAATGCAGAATATGCTGTGTACTTAAAATTTAATTTCCATGAAGTTGATCGTAAATGTAAAAACTTACTAAAACATTTAACTTATTTTCATTTATCAACTATTTATTGGAAACCGACGTTCAACCCAAGTTCAACCAAAGGTCTTCATCAGAACTGAATAAACAAAATACAAAAAATATGCATTTTAAATTATTTTCTCGGGGCTTTACACCTCTAGTAATATTTACTGTCGAGTAAAATTATCAACAAAACACTTCATGTAAGTGGTTCCTCTATTTTAATTCATAATTTAGAGGAAACCTAGTAATTATAATTCCGCAATTAAATCTAATTTTAACCCTATATCGGGACCGAATAGTTTTCTATTGAGAATAATAATAACAAAAAATTAGTTGTTATTTCCAAGATAATTAAATGTTTAATACATAACGATATATTATATAGTTTATAAACATCTCATTGTAAACTTAAGTTTAAAATACATAATATATCCAATATTACAATTATTAGTTAGATCTAACGACTGACTTCTTGTAATGCATCTACCTCGTCAATATGAGACCAAATCCAGCACAAAACAAACATAGGTATACCACGCAATTAAAAGTAATTCTCACTTAATAGTGTGTTTTCATCAATTTAACAACACTCCCTACCAACTTCTTAAATCTTAACGGTGTCCAATAATAATAATAATAATAATAAGCAGTTCATTAAAAATTTGAAATTAATATTTACTTTCATATTAACAAAATGGATTCTATTGTCTTTTAATTGCCTAATAGATATTTCCTAACAATATAAAAAATAAAAATTTCCTAACAGTTTAGTAAAAACGTTCTTAATTTTTGAATATGGTACTTTTATCTTGTGAAAAATAAAACGAATAAAGCTAAATTTCATGCGGAGCTACTGAGTTATTCCAAAAAGGTTTAATATTAAAAAAATAGTTATGTCCGTGTTGGCTGGAAAAAAGCATTCCTATGGGAACAATCAAAAGCATGACATGATGTCTAACCCATTCATTGTCAATAAATGAATCCTGTTATTTACTATTGAAAACAGATCTTCATTTTTTCCACTAATCCCATTTTTTGTGATTTGGTTAATAACAATTCATGCTTTTATTTTTGTAGTTTTTTGTAAATTAATAGATGACCTCAAAATATAGGTATCATCATGCATCATCCATCCTTTTCGTTCTGCCATGAGTAAGCTGTTAGTCAATCTTCTTCTATCCTCTTTGAAATATAATTTATATTAAAAAAAAATGTATTAGTCTATTTTAACTTTACTTAGCCACGTCTCGAACTTATTATGCTATTTTTTCTCTTCCTATCAATTTTTAATTCCGTTTTTCGATTTTTTATTCACGGTAACGAGTATAATTTTTGTTTATAATAAATTTTGCTTCCTTCACCTTAAAACTTATTCTAGTCTAAAAAAGATTGCCGGTGTTTTAATATGACCGAAAAAAAGAGTAAGTTTGGTGATAATATCTATCTTAACAACGTTCGAATTAATTGTTTAGGTATTTTCTATATAAATATAGGTAATTATTTTAATGTTGTATTAAATTACTAGCTTTTGCCCGCGGCTTCGCTCGTTTCGTGAAAGATCATTTTAAATAAATAATTTTTTTTTTAACTATAAGTTACTCGTACATCCAAAATTTCAGATGTCTAACTTCTAAACTGACGGATTCTATACAATCTTTGAACCCCTATTAGATTAAAGGGAAAACCCTTGGGGACGGAATTATCCAAATTTCTTTCTTAAATTACACAAAGAACCCATCTAAAAATTTCAAGATGCTAAGTTTCCGATTTGCCTTTAATTATGTACTATAATGGATTCTCCACAGAACACAAAAAACTGTCTGGGGGCACGTGCCCCCGTGTCTCCCCCCCTAAATCTGGCCTTGCTGTAGCCTGTTATTATGATGTAAAACCAATATTACTCAATAAGTTTCATCCAAATTCTTTCAATAGTTTTTGCGTGAATGAGTAACAAACATACATACAAACTTATAAGATTAGTAGGATAGCAGGATATCAAAACAATAGTTTCACTCATGTTCTTTCTGTCAATTTAACCACTATTATTATGTGATTTGCCTTTAATTATGCGCTAGAATGGATTCTCTTAAGTACTTAAAAAACTGTCGGGGGAAGGGGAACGTGCTCCCTCCCATAAATCCGCCCTTGCTGTAGTCTATGTGTTATTCTGATGTATAACCTATATTATTGTAAAGTTTCATCCAAATCCGTTCAGTAGTTTTTGAGAGAAAGAGATACACGCATACAAACTTTCGCATTTATAATATTAGTAGGATATTATTTTCCGAGGGGTTCGGAACCTCTATAAAGTGTGTTACAGCATAAACCGTGCGGTTAAGCGTGGGTGCTAACCACTTCCTTTTAAGTCAGTAAGGCCTTATTAACCAACTTAATCCAAAATATTTCATATCTCTTTAGTTCTGCAAGTTTTTCCGAATTTTATGTAAATAAAGCATAATGATTCGGAGTAAAGAATTTGGAAATAATTAGAATTCACAGAGGTGTCAAAGGCGTCTGTTTAAAAAAACAGAGCACATTCACGGGCTACCTTAAAAATCCGTTAGAAACGGTTTTATGTTTGTGTGTCATGAAAAATATGTCACCAAATGTGATGTTATAAAGAATGCTATTCTTAAAAATAAATCACTTTTATAGAACGTTTGGAAGAAGTAATTACGAGTATCTAATGTTAGTTATTTAGCTTTAATCTGAAAAAAAATTAAGGCTTGTGAATAATTAATCATTCTTCCATAAACTGTTTAATTTTACTGATAAAAGAACTATGATTAATTTACAATTCATAATATATATTTAAGAAATTTTATTTTTATTTTATTGCAGATATTGTTCTAATAAGAATTTTAACTGATAATATTTATGTTACGTATTGTAACGAATTCACCTCCCTGCACAACGGTTTGGTTAGAAACAGTCCCAGAAACAGTACAGCCTACCAAGCGCCGAACCCAAAACCCGTTATATTGGTACAGATTTTAAAGTATATTTTTTTGAAAAGAAAAAAAAATTGATCTGGTTGAGCGCTGAAATGCCGTCTTTCAATAGCTTGCTTTGCTTCAGCTCCCGGGTTCAAACCCAGCAGTGGCTGATAATTTAATTAATCTGTTAACAGATCTGGATCTGAAAAACCTTCTTGGGCTCACCCTTCTATAAACTGGGTACCCTGAATTGAATAAAACAGTTGGGTACAAATCATCTCCCTGCACTGTCCTAGAAACAGTACAGTCTCTAGCTCGTACTGAACCTAAGGTCCGTCATAGGTTGTAGTATTACAGGTTTATATATGTATTGTTTAATTACCATCTTCACTTGTTTAAATGTGTAGTAAAGAATAAAGAATCATTTAAATTCTTTCAGAACTATCAATCAGTAAATGACTCTTGATAGTCGGTTACTACAGCTAAGCAGTTAGCTGAGCCGAGCCCCCCGGATTGTCTAGTCATATTAAAATATTTCTAGTACTAACGACTAATGGGAATGTTCCCTGCTTTCCAACAATTTATATGGGAATGGAGGTATCCTAAGTACTCTACCCTAAGTGCTCTATCAAGAAGAAACTAGGTTCATTGCAGGTGATTAACTGTCTTCAGCTACTTTCCCACCGCCAGTGATTTACATGAGGAAGCGACTTGCTGTTATAAATGTAGGTACTCTTCCCTCATAAAATTGTACTATAAACTAATCATTGTTATAGCCCGGAAAGAAGTAAAGAATAAAATAAAATGAGTGAGGTGTACCGTTAACCTTAAGGAGCCAAACTTGCGGTTCTTTTATCTGTTAAATCCGAAAAGATTTTTTATCTAAATAAAAATTTTATAGTATCACCCATAATAAATAATTAAATTTTTATTAGTGTAAGGTATAAGTACGCAAAATAACATTGTAAAATTATTATTCTGAATGTCCCATTCTGGTGAAATAAGTAAAAAAAACTCCAAAGTGTTGTCTATAATGACGGCGAGCACATGTTAAAGTTTTTTATAACATATATTTTCGTTTATTAGTGGAAATTGCTATAACATAAATATATTAAGACTTATATATTTCGCGAATATCGGTCAAAGTGGTGAAAAATTGTCGAGGAGGCCAAGGTCCTCCGTTGACTGTAGCGCATTTTGAAGAAGATATTTCGCGAAAATTAAAATATTATAAAAGTGTTGGTTTATAATAAAAATGTTATAAAAGAAATTAAGATATTTTCTTAGCTCTCTATTTTTATGAGGAATTTTTGATAAGCTTGAATTTATGTATTTCGTTCAGCCTGAACTTTAAAAGAAATTAATTATTTCCAGCATATTTATTTTTATGTGAGTGAATATGGCTTAAAACGTTCTGAGCATAGCAACCTTTTATTGAAATTTTAATGTTAGTAAAATGTATCATCCTTCATTTTAAAAAAACCTTGTACCGTAAACCTGAAAGGTCCTTAAGTTTAGTACATGGTAGAGTTTGAAATGGACAACGGTTGTACAGGATTTGTCCGAGATCACTCTCAACAGCCAGTTTTCCCTCAACCTATTTTATAGAGGCTGGATGAGTCCCAAGGGGGTCTGCAGATGCCACATGGTTCATCTGTGGCTGCTAACAGATTAAATAAATGATTTATCTCTCTTGGCTGTATTTGAACTAGAGACCTTTATTCATTATATTCTAAGTTTGATAATATTCAATGTGTACAGATCTTTTTTTTTTTTTTTTTCCTTTCAAAGTAACCCTTTGAATGTACAGATCTATTATACGCAAATAAAACTACAATAAGGCTGAATACGTAAATTGTATTTATACATTTATGAAAAAATATGTTGCATTAGCCCATGCAAATGTATCTGTGTATGAACATGTATCTAGCTAATACTGAGTAAGAAGGGGTGAGATGTATAGCAGGAAAATTATTTTTTCTTTTTTTTAATTTTCCCTTGATTTGAAAAAACAGTAGTTACCTAGTCCTTTTCTCTTTATATATTATTCATTGAGTTATTTGTGTTGTTCATATATAAATTGATGTTTTTTGCCCTTTTAAATGGATTTCGAAAATATAGTATTTCTTTTGTGGCGTACTATTTTAGACTTTTCGCATCGTACTGCATCTTTTGCTGTTGGTGTAATTTCGTGTTTATTATGGAGATGTTATTTTTTTTTATAACAGGTTAACATATTAATTTACTAAAGAGGAGATTTTTTTTAGAAAAAAAAATTAAAAAGATAATGGGTTATTAGTAATTTACTATGATCTCATTTCAGTAGGTGAATTTCAACAAGGAAACTTGTCGCATTACAATTTTGGGGGCAGTGAAATCGCTTTTTGATTGTTTTTTTTTTTTTTTAAATTACTTAATTTAACTTAATTAATTTAATAAAATAAGTTTATATAATAAAATAACTCTGGCTTCTATCAGCCCTGAAGATGGCCAATAACGTAGGTCGAAACGTCGGGACTCATGATAAATAAGTTTTTCTTTTTTTGTGTTATATTGACTGCACCCCCAGGCTATCTATATCCCACATAATAAACTAACATTTTTATCGATATATAAATTACTGCAATAAAACTGTTATTGGAGAGTGTAAAATATAGCAGCAATAATAAATTTACACGCTTAGAAAAAATTTTCGTTTTAAATTCAAAATATTTATTCTTTAAAAAATAATAAGATAAAACCCCATATAATGTTTCAACAATTTTTTTTTGTTGCAAATTTTGAAAAATGGAAGTTGAAGTGTGTGACGTTATTGAAAACCTTTCCATGAAAAATTGAGTTTTCCTTTTTTGTGTATAATTGAACCTTACCGCTTTCAAAACATCCCAATCTAAAACACAATTTTCTAAATTAATTAAAAACATTTAATTAATAAATACTTGATTAATTATTGAGACAAATGAAGCTGGAACAATATCTGTTCACTTTTACTATTAATTTTAAATTAAAGATTTACTTGTGGGGAATCATGTCATAAATTATTATATTATATTTTTATTTTATTTTACTTATTTATTTTTTATTGTATGTTTGCATAAATACTTAGTTCTATTACTTATGGGCGATTCGTAATAATATTTCAATAAAGTGTATAAAAAAAGAATTATTATTAGCTTTTCAATTTATAAATCTTTATGTTAGAGAAGAATTGGTTGACTGTAACTTCTAATGTAAGGAAGAAATAGTTGGTGGGTGCAGTCAATAAAAAGACCTAAATAAGTGTATACTTATTTATTGTATGCCGACGTTTCGGCCTACAATGTAGGCCATCTTCAGGGCAAATATACCAAGCGGCGGCGAGAACGAGATTTTGGCAGTTGATCGTTCTCGCCGCCGTTTGGTATATTTGCCCTGAAGATGGCCTACATTGTAGGCCGAAACGTCGGCACACAATAGATAAGTATACACTTATTTAGGTGTTTTTATAAATCTTTAGTTGGGGCTCACTCAGCCCTTCTTTTATACTACGGAATACAACTCTTTTTTATATTCAATGAAATTTCAGAAGACAATCGATATAATATATCTTTTAAACACTTTTTTTTTTTGAACAGTTTCTTTTTTTTTTTTGGTAATAGTTACTGGATAAAAAATTTACGAATAATAACCCTAAGAATCCCTCGATTTAGGGTCTTAAAAAAACTGTACCATTACAAGCCGTGAACGGGTCTGGGGTTCAGTACATGGTAGAGACTGTACTGTTTCATGGACAACAGTTCTACAAGTAGGTGAGTTGTCCTTGGTACAAAATAAAACGAGATGGATTTTATTTAAAATATGTATTTTATCTTTAACGAAAGTTTTCAATAAAAACATTTTTCTCAGAATGCTTACAGGAAACTCATCTTTACATTTTCTGTAGTCTTCTATGCAATCCAACGTAAAGTACATACATATACACATACTATTTGTATTTTAATATGGATCACAAACCATTTTTTCAATATTTAGTTGCTCGGCATATTTATTAATATTTACTCCTATACTGATAAAGAAAGCATAGAGCATCATAGTTACTTCGATTTCTATTAATGGCTAAGAACCGGCAAAATGAACTTGGACTATTTTATGGATTTGTAAACATTTATTAATTTTTAATAATATCATGTTAATTTCACAGTGTTTTGTTTAATTAAGTTTTTCAATACTTTACTCCTTATTGCAATGTTTTTCTCAGTTATATCTGATTAAAAATTTAACTTAGAACAACATAATGAATAACCCTCTCACTTTTTTTAAATATTTGTCACATTGAAATAAATTTACATTTTTTAATTTTTTAATCGACCCTGTTATATTAAAAAGCGGTATTATTATTTCACTAGAATTATGTATTGGAAAAAAAATCTAAAAAGAAAATTTTTGTTTGTTTGAAGCTGTAGTTTATAGCTTTAATGTGGATGTGTGAAACTGGATATAGAAACTTAAATGTGAAATGAAACCTAGCACATGGCCCTCCCTGAGATATTGTTATTATTCCCACCGAGACTTGCTATTATATTACTGACGATAAGACTCACCTCAGAGCTGAGAGGTTAGATCCAGGGACTGGAAGCAGACAGAACACTGGAGACAAACTGAGGAAGGGTTGTGCTGGAGGGGGTTATATACCCTGAGTCTGCGAGTGGGGTCTGCGCCCTCCCACTTCTCTGTGCCTCTCTTCGTATCTCTCGATTACTAAGTAAGGCTTAGTAATTACTCGATTAATAATTAATTAATTTATTAGAGATTAATTTTAAATTTACCAAAAGAAAAACAAAAAAAAGCATTGAAATACTGTTTATTTCAATCCGTTTCTTCAATCTTTATTCATTTCATGAATGAAAGGAGAGGAATGAAGTGAAATGGTTGATTTTTGTTTTAAAAAAATATAGAGCATACTTATCTATAACATGATTCGCCTGCTTCAAAAAAAAAAAAAAAAATCACAGTACATATTGAAATAACGATACTAAAATTTCACATATGATGAAAAAAAAAATCAGTACATGTTAAAGACTGTATCTAGGACAACGGTTTTGCGGGGAGGTGATTTCTGAGATCAAGCTCAACTGCCAGGTTTTTCTCCAATTATGGGTACCCACTTTATAGAGGCTGGCTGAGCCCCAGGGTCTCCAGATCCCAAAGGGGGTACAAATTGGATAAATGCACATGCCTCAGCTCTATAATGTGCGTGTACTTAATTGGGAGAAAACCTGGCAGTTGAGCGTGATCTCAGACAAGACACCTCCCTGCACAGTCGTTGTTTAGGGGTAGCTGTAGAGTATCAATGGTGGAGATGGTATGCCATAACACTCTTGCACAAATGACACAATAAAATTAATATAAATAGACATAAGATGTTAATATTGATAAGTATACTTTGAAATTGATAAGTATGTATTGATTAGTTTTAAATAATAAATCAGTTTATCATCAATATCTTAGTTACTTTACAATATCTCATAAAATGTTAATACTGCATAGTCATGATCAATGAGTAAGTAATCTATTTTTAGAAACAGCAGTTTATTTTAGTGTACTATTTAATGTTTTTACTAAAAGCTCATTTTTTCACTGTTAGGGCATGAATAAGGGACTAACCTAGTCTCGAAACAGAAATTTAAAAACTCACTGGAACTCAAAAACCAGAACATTTACATTTCCATAGCAGTCAACATATATAACTCAACTTATAAAAATAATTTCATTTTCTGCTTGGAATTTAATTAAGAATTATATCGAAATGTGTGTTCTACGGAATAATCGTCATGTTAGTCAGTGTTTTCTTCTTCATTGTTATGCCCTGCGTGCGCCACTAGTTTCACATAACTGTTGTGTAAATTTTTAGTATTAAACTCTTGATGTTAAATACCACAGCACTGAAATGTAATAAACCCTTATGCGGGTCGTATCCACCACTTTGTAAGGAAATCTACTCTAACAACATGAAAATTCTATATTTTTTTCTTTTCGAGGCAATCTCCCCACATTGCCACTTCAAACATTATGCTGCTTGCTTCTTCTTCCTCCAAAACTTTTTCATCCTCTATGATTGCTTTACCTTTCTCTCAGTTCATCCTCTTCCTGTGGGATTCCTTATTTCCCCCAAAGGAATCGTCAGTTTAGATATATTCTTTTTGTAATGCTTTTAAAGTATGCAGGCATATGTGATATTGAATGTCCGCCTCACATACCAGAGCTCATTTGGTAGCTAACCCAGGTAGCGCAATTGGTAAGAGCGCTGCCACGGCGAGGCGGACGACCAGGGTTCGAATCCCGGCCAGGGCAAATCTTTTCTCTTCAAAATAAAAATATTTAAAAATTAAAACAATTAATAAAAAATTATTAAAATATATTCCTTTCTTCGACCTCAATCTACATCCTTCTTGCGTTCTTCTTTGGCCTTAAGTTCTTCCGAAAATCCTTCTCTCAATCTTGAGTAAGTTTCCATTCCAGCTTCATCTATTGAGGAGAAGTATAAAAAAAAAGTTTACTAAGTCGATTTACGCTAGTAATATTTCCGGCATTCTTAAGTTGTCATTTAACCTGTAAATTTTGTTAATCTATCTCATTGTTCTCCTCAGCTTCGAATCAAGCATGACAATTACATTTTAAATAATTATTAGTTGACCGTATTAATATGGAGAACAAAATGGTCTGGGTGTAGGTAAAAAAGTAATTCCTTAGTGTAATAATAAAATCGAATAAGTGATAAACAGATAAAAACAATAAATTATTTTACTATTTAAGGAATTATTTTGTTCTCGATATTTATATTATAATTATTGAAAACATTCTTGTCCATGAAAATTATTACTTACTGGTTGTCCTATCTCCAGATAAAGAGTTATTAAACAAAGCTGTAACAAATAAAGGTGTAGGTACTAATTTTTTTTTGCATTGTTATTTTTTTTTCGAAACGTTCATTATGTTACGTTGCAGTTATTTATACAATAAATTCATTAACATATCTCTAAGAATGTGTTTAAAAAAATAATGTTTTAAAGCATCTTAAACCATATATTATCGTTATTTATTTTTTACATTTTGCAAATAATTGTAATTTAATGGAATGTAGTTACTTAGCGTTGCATACTTCTATAATCATGCTCGTTCGTTGAACTCCCTTAATTGTTAATAAACAATAACCATGTGGTAATTAACAATTTGAATTCTCCATCTAGAAGCTTGATTACGTTTGATAAGTGTTGGTGGCATTTCTCCCATGGGTTCGTTTAATATGTATCTTTCCTTTCTCACACCATCGCCATTTTTAGATTAACATTCTTTTAAAAATAGTCGAGCGTTTTAATTATAATTTTATTCCTTTATTCATTATTTATAATTTATCGTATACAGTTCTGTTTCATGCTCAAGACTGTTCTAGATTAATTACTTGTACATTATATTCTAAATTAATAATATTATTAATATAGTTGTCATACCTAAAGCAATGTTTAGCCAGGATTTTTCCCCTGATTTAAGGCTGCTCACTTTGTAAAGGATGGGTGAACCCCGGGAGGATTTCCAGATCCAACACATTCGTTTGAAAATAATAAGCCAATACAAATTAAAAACTTCAATAGGAAGTATTTCAACTATTTTTTAGGAAGTTTGTATTGTTTATAAACTTCCTTCATATATTCATATATTTTTAAATTTAATTTTTGTTTTTTAAATTATATTTATTTATTTTTATATTTAATTCATATTTTTTTTCGATTCTTAGTTATTTAACACCTTTTATTTAAAAAATAACATAAATAGGTGTTCATGTACCATTTTTCAAGGGAAATGAAATATCAATAATTAAATCATTTAAGTCTCGATTATCTGAGCGTAAAATATCTGAACTGGCTTTATCTCGGAAAATATATGTTGAGAGTATTACATTGGTATTTCTAGAAAATAAGTTTGAAGGGTATTTTCTTTGAAAAATGTATTCCTGCCACTATTAATTATTACTATATTTGAAAGAATTAGAGACTTAGCCGCCATGAAGAGGGAACATCGAGTCAAACTTCATATTAAAATTTTATTTGTGTTTGAACCTTGATAAATTGTGAGGAAGAAAATTGTCCGAGTGGAGGAGAAAACAAACTGCTTCCTCATATATATCTACAGCCCCGGTGAATAAGTGGTCGTCAGATTTTCTTATACTTAGAGAAGCGCAATCGTGTTATTTTCGTATTAAATAACGAACTAAGTCAGCCATTAGCTAGAAGATAAGTTATTGCTTATATTTCAACTCCATTTCAAGCCAAAACTACAAGTACGACACCATTCTGCGACTCTCAATATAGTTAACTAGTTCTGGACAAAATTTGACTTAACCAATTATTCTTCGGGGCTATAGATATAAGGTAAACTATTATTATTCAACTGGATAAATTTTGTTTGTACATAAGCTTTTTTATTGAAGTTTATTGCTTTAACTTCGTATATGTATTTTTAAGTACTACACAATAAAATATAGATTTTAAAATACAAATGTAATTATAGTTAGGCATTTTCTTTAGATTAGTTCGGTTAATCGACGTTCTACTGTATTCATATGCTCTCCTCATTTTAATACTTTAACACTTTCTGTATAATATGTTTTTAATATAACTATTTTTATTTATACCCAAACTATAATAATATTCAATTACTCACTAATTTCCTAAATTTAATTGTTTGAGACTTTGAAGCTGTTATCTGATTTAGTTTAGTCGCAAATTTTATTTAACTATTTTACGAGATGCAATGAAACTCACGAGATTTGACTCAGAAATGGTTAGAGATGGCCGGAGTCATCAACTTCTTCAGTGCGTGCGGAAGGCTTGGCATCGTAATACACGCAATTCAGGAGGACCGTTTTTTTGATTTACCAATTTATTCCCCCGACTGCCGATATAAATGGACACCACATAACGGTAAATTCTGTTTGCAATTATAATAACAATTTTTATTACGATGCACAGTATGAGTTATAAATACCTAATTAATGTGGCGTAAAATCAAAATTAATTAGAAAACTCGGATACCTAAGTAATTGGATGAGTGATTGGATTCTTTTTATGGTGTTTAAGTCATTACGCCCCAGGTGTAGTTAGTATAAGGATATAAGCAAACTGATGTATGTAATTAATGTCGTAGTGTATTGAAAATGTATCCGGTGATTCGAAAAAAAAATTAATAATTTTTTTGGTCTATTTTATTTATTTGTAATTTGTAAATGAAAATTCGCATTACCTCTTATCGCATGTATCATATACTATTAAACTATTTCACGATACATAATATTGCCATGTATACATCGATTATTTTAACTGTGTTATAATAATATCATTTTTTAGGTGGTAAAAAGTCAATCACCTAGGCTCTCTGATTTCTAGACTACTTATTTTTTTTTTTTTTTTATGGTAATGTGATTTAACAAAGCTAATCCTACTAATATAAATAATTAAATTATTTATTTTATATGATCTTTCACGAACACATACCAAATACCACGCGAGCGAAGCCGCGGGCATAAGCTAGTTAGATATAAAATAGAAATTAGTTTAGATAGATCATCTGGAGTGAAAAAAAAATCTACATAGTAAAATTATCCCACGGGATTTATAACAGTTTCTTCTGAAAGGCTGTATATTAAAGCTAGCCCATTAATGAGTTCATTATAGTAATCAAGCCTATTTTTTATCATCCTTAACTGTTCTTGGAATAGTTCAAGAAAACCATTAAGACAACAACCCTACATGTAATGATTTAAGTCTACTTCTATTATAAATCGTCCTTATATACGGGGTCATTTAACTGAGGCTTTAATAATAAATAAAGAACGTTAAGATAAAAAAGAAAATCAAGTAAAAAAAATGACATATCGCAGTCAGTTGCAAGATTTTCCATAAAAAAAGTAAATTTTCCATTTTAATTATAGCTCATAACTGACCATTTTCTCTCTGAGACTCATAGGACCAATTTTGCCATTATTGATTATTTGTATTTAAAACTCCTCCAATCCTCATACAAGACTGAAAAGACAAGAAACTGCTCGACGTTTTCGCCTACTTCAACATTTAATGGACAAACGCTCTAAGCTTCCAATTAATTACAAAAGACTCATTTACATGACAGTTATCAGATCTATTTGGACATACGGATTTGAGCTTTGGGGCTCTACTATACCATCCAATTCATCTTGTATCCAATCCTTACAATCCAATATCCTTCGTAAAATCCTCAATGCTCCTTATTATGTCACAAACCAATTCATCCATCATGATCTTAATATCCCATATGTTACTGATTTGGTCCAAACTAGATACCTATCCTTCAATGACAAGCTCCATACACACTTGAATCCGCAATTCTCTCAACTTGCTTACCATACTATTCCTGATAACCCTCCGAGGGGTCTGAAAAAGAGATGGAAATACATACTCCACTACTTTGGAAATACATACTTTTTTCTGTGCCGCTGTTATACACGACCTCTCGCTTTTCCTTTTATATTCGTCGGATTATTTTTATTTAAATACCATCTTGTTAGGTTACAGGTATTTCAGATGATTGAGGCTTTATTTGATAATATGCCAATAAAATCCAATAAACATCTTTCATTTCTCTCTGTGGAGCAGTATTTTAGGATTCTGCAAAACACGCCCATATGCAAAAGACATGCCAAGAATAACTGTTATTGCTCCTCGCTTTATTTCGTATAAACCTTTACACAACGGCATGAAGATTCTCTCTGTAAAATCAAATATTCATAGCAAATACAAAATATTTCGACCGCCTACCCATCACCTGAAATCCTCTTGTTTTTTCTTTTGCCTTCTATGTATTAACTGGATATTGGAGATTAAAAAGGTAAAGGCTTAGAAACCTGCCAAGAAACCATTAATTACTTATCGAAAATTTCATATTACTGCAAAACCAGGAAAAAATTTATGGGGATCAAATTCGCTAGATGCGAAATTCCGCTGGAGCAAACAGAATATAAATGAGTAATAATTTGTTACAAAACCTTTACTTTATTTTTGTAATGAATTAATATTTATAATGATGTTTTTGTATTCAGTTATTTAAATTTACTAATTCATCTTGTGGAATGTACAAGCTAGTGAAAAATATTCCAGATTCAAAATAAAATTGAATAAACCCGTGAATATCCAGTAATTAAGGCATTTTAAATTAATTTATCGCTGATGAAATCGTTTGTTTGTTTAATTAAAGGCTTCCTGCATGGTGAATATCCTCGACCAAATGGAATATATTAACATATTAAGCTCTAGCCTTTGGCGAGATAATGGGGGAGATGGGGCTATCTGTATCGCAGCGCACCACCTGGTCACTTTACATGCAAAGCAGTTCTCTTCTGAATAACCAGCAGTTCATCCTCTCTTCTTACCGGTAATTGTTCCGTTTTAATTGCCAAAAGTCAATCTATCAGATCAGTAAACGTGAAATTTAATTATTAAATATTGTATTAGTAATGAAATAAATAAAAATACTAATAATAAGCAGTATATGTCTTCCTGGTCTTGTAAAAGTGAAATGTTCTTGGAAGGAAATCCATAGATCTTCACTGCCTATAGCGATAACCGAAAAAAAAATTGCAAATATAAAAGTATATATCTACCGCCTCGGAGAATAAGTGGTTAAGTCGGATTTTGTTTCTTCTGTCGGTTAACTGGTTTCAGATAACCAGAATCGTATCATTCTCTTAGTTTTTGGCATGAAATGGAGTTATAATGTAAGCAATAACTTATTTTCAAGTCAATGCCTTACTTAGACACTTATTCATTACGAAAATAATTAAATATAATAATAATCGATTCCGCTTACTTAACACTAGAACTACTAACCGGTCAAAATGACCGGTTGCATAATTTATTTATAACATTTTCTCTTTAAGTCTTATTTAATATTTTACGATAATGTCAAGATTTTTATCAAATTTGTGTATACATTAAAATTAGAAATTATTTCGTTCTTAGGCTTCTAATTTTCAGAGATATCTACGTGTTGTACCTAAATATGCAAACCGGTCATTTTGACCGGTCATGAAAATATTATGAATACATTCCGAAATTCAAAAATTCTATGTTTTCAATTTATTATGTGTAAATTTGTGTATATGTAATATATAAAATTTCAATTTAGTATTCTTGCTTGCCGTGTATAGTTGCAAGTTGCAACACTCACTACTCTTTATGCTATGTAATTAAAATGTTTGAATGAAATATATTTTATTTTCTTTAAAATTAAATTATCTAATGAATTTATAGTTTCATTTCTTCAATTCTACTACATATTTCATTTAACTAAACAAACAAACCGGTCATTTTGACCGGTTGGTAGAAATAGTTCTAGTGTTAAGTACAAGAAACTCATTTTGGAGAAAATTATACTTAACCACTTATTCTCTGGGGCTTTAGTCATAAACAAAACAAAGCTCTCGATTTGAAAACTTTACTTCAATCACTATTAAATGTCATTTACGGGGTTAACCACCCTGCGAACAATATATAAACTTTTTCTCCTACTACTTCGAAAACTTATTTAAAAGGATTGATCTTTAAATTATACGTTTATTTCTTTCATATTAGATAAATTATTCTATTAGCGAGTTTGGGCTATACTTATTTATTTTAAACGGGGAAGTAGAGTTGCTATGCTTAAGATTCAGACTTCAGATCCGGCTGAGCCAGATCAATTATTTAAAAGTTGAAAGAGAAGGAGGTACCGTGGAGATCTGCAGAACCTGCTTAGGCTCACCCAGCCTCTCTGAATAGGATACCAGTTCAAACCAGGATTTTGAGCGAGATATCGTTCAAATCACCTCCCTGCACAACCTTTGTCATAGAAACCATATATATTGAACTCTTTTATTAGTTCTCATGGTTAAGGGTTTTTACATTATTTTTACAAATTATTGGCTATCTTTGCTTGTTTTTTTGCATTTTCATTTCATGTTACTGAGTAAATTTTTTAGTGTAGTTTTTACTAATAACTGATTGCTTTTTCAACTCTAATCAGATCACCAAATTATTCTTTGAATATATAACACTTTAAATATATAATATATATCTTGTTATTTATAGTCGTGCCAGTAGAAAAGTTATTGATCTCATTTTCCAGGAGGCCAATTAACTGTTGAACCTTCCGTATATTTATGTGTGTGTGTATCGAATATTTACATATGTGCGATTCACGTGGCCCAATATTTTATATTAAACCTTCTTATTTATATTAGTGCACGAAGTTGAAAATGCACTTAGTACATCCTCATTGAAAGGGATAGAACTAACCAGGGGGAATCTTCTGCTCCTACAAGGATAAAGAAGAAAGGAATCTCCACTCCTGGTAAGATTAATACTTTCATGGCGGAAGATTAACCTCAGTCACGTGATAGAGTGTTATTACGAAGACATAATGCTTCCTTGCGAGGTGATCCAGTTCACGGAAGGAAGCGATGGGATGACATCCTATGTCGCAGACCACGACAATGGTGGTATTGACATGTCAGATCGAACATGGCCTGACGGGTTGAAAGAAAGCAGTTTGCGATACTTATCCAACCATCACGCATAATCATAAGTATTTGCTTACAAGTTTATTGTATCTACGAACTTGCGTTATGGGAGCATATCTATCAAGAAGTGGAGGAATCAGAGGATGGTATAGGGGACGACACCCTAGGACCTGAACTGTCGGGAAGCCTTAAATCGCTAAATAGCATAAATCAAAAATACTTGTCGATATTTCGGTAATTCCTTCATCATGAAATAATAAGTGTATGATAAAACTTTAATAATACCGGTATTTCTAATGGGTATTAGATTCAGAACATGGGATTGCACAGTTTTTAAGTCAACGCTAATGCAGAGAGGTGACTTAGCCGAGATTATAATCAACCGTTAGATATTACCCAAATATGGGTACCCACTTTCTTTTAGACTGAGCTCAATGAGGGTCGGCAGATACTGCAGATTAAGCAATTTATATACCACAGTAGGGTTCAGCGCTCTGCACACTGAGCTATTCCGCGCTAGTTATAAAATTAAATATATGTTAAAATTAAATATCTTAAAAAAAATAGAAAAACAGAACATTCCCAACTCAGTATATGGTTTCGAGTAGTTTTTAGTTCTGTGATTTAAGTATTTGAATTTGGTAAACATGTTCTATTATTTTTCAGCCATTAATATAAAAAACTCGCCTTTAATTTTGTATTTGTTGGATTCTTTTCATTTAAATACTATCTAGTTAAGTGCAGGTATTCGAGAGAATTGAGGCTTTGTTTTAAAATCTGCCAATAAAATCAAACAAAAGGTTGTTTCTCTCTTTTGAATAAAGAATCGAGTTGTTATTTTTTCGGTAGGCAACTATTTTTTGTGTGCTTTGGTAATGTATGTTTTATCTCTAAACAAAATAATAATATTCGTCCCTAAATAAATCATTTAATTTTAAGTAAATTTTCTTATTTGCATTTAAAATATTTCCATTTTAGTCATGCTATATCGGTAAAAAGAATGCGGAAAATAGGATAGAATTTTTTTTTATCTATGAAACTATATAAAATCAAAATTTCATTATTTTATTTAATGCAAACATTCAAAACCTGAAAACAATATTAAATATGCATTCATATTTTAATTGGCTCGCTAGGGAGGTACAAAGTAGGTACTGAACTGAACTTCAATTTCTATAATGATATCGGTGTACCTCTACTACTTTAGTGCATTTAAATGAACAGATTTGTAATTGGGGGTCGTGGTGCTTGTGAAAAAATGTTTTCGGTGGCACAAATTTTTTTTTTAAATAAAAAAGATCTCTATTATTACAATTCATGAAGTGTATTCTAATAACACAGATATCCGGCGATCTGAGCCTATGATATTGCAGAAATGCGAGATCACGTTTAACTGCCCACCTTTTCCTTCCATTTTAGTTTATAAAGGCTGGGTTATCCACAGGAGGGTTTCCTGATCCAGCAGACTCTGTGAACAGAATAACTAATTAGTCTGCCATAGCTCCGGACTTTAATCTATCTGAAGCCTTAAATTACAATTTATTGCAACTGATCGCAGTCGAGTCATGACAAAAGCTAATACAGTGTAAATAAATTAAACTGAAGGGATGAAAATATTTTATTTGAAATAAAACGGAGCTTACGTACTTTTCCAGGATTACTTTCGATACTCATTGCACATGTGAGCTAATGCCTCGTGATTCTTAGTATTGAAGGAAACAAATTTCTCCTTTTGGAAAGTAAATTGTCTCGACTTTTGTCTTAGAAACCAGTTTTAAACGCTTTGAGGACAATATTGTATTCAAAGTTATTCTAGTAAGCCCTCAGAGGGAAAGTGGTCTGAAATGAATCGTGTTGACGTGAGGTGTACTATACGAGCGGGCATTCTTACTGGACCGGTCCCGGTCGATCCCGTGGGACACGTTCCTCCGCCGCGGCAGTGCCAACTTTCTACCATTGAGGGTCACGTCTGTATTCTTGATATCGGCCAATTTGTTTATATGAAATACTAAGGTATCCTAGGGGAAAACTGTCCTATGGTTGCCGTTTAAATTATTTATAGCGACAGATGATTTATAGTTATAAATATTTATTCGAATGGGTATTAGGCATGAGGAGTATGTAGGTTAGGTGGAGTTTTTTCTTCTATAAAATGTAAACGGAAGGAAGTATGGGACGATGTTATGATGCATGATATATAATATATGCTATTAAAAAAAGAACCTGCACCGTGTAAGGGTTTTGGGTAAGTACATGGTTGAGACTGTACTGTTTCAAAGACAAAGTTTGATGTTTGACCGAGATCACGCTAAGCCGCCAGATCATCCCGCAATTAAAGCTAGCCATTTTATGAAGGTTGGGTGAGCACCAGGAGGGTCGGCAGAGGCCATTAGGTCGATTCATAGCTGTTAATAGAATAGATAACTTATCTACTACAGCCTACGGATTTGAACCAGGAAGGTACTCTCCACGCTCCTAAACCAGATCAACTAATGATTGAAAAGTAACTTTGTTCAATTATTATTATTGTTATTATAAGTCAACTAATTAGATCAAACTTGATGAATATGATTAATATTAGAAATATTAGAAAGATATAATGAAACCTGTACCACTACAACCCATGGAAGTTCTTGGGTTCACTACAAGACGTAAACTAAACTCATTCAAAACCAGCGTTTGCTCAGGGAAGTGATTTATTAACTTTAAACTCATCCGTCAGGTTTTCTTTTAATTACGGGTATACTACACTTTATAGATGTTGAATGAGCTTTAGGAGAGTCTGCATCAACCACAGCAGGATTTGAACCCGTTAGCCTCTCAGCACTCTACACTCTGAACTACCCCGCTCCTAAGATGCAAGATATTAGCTTTCCTGATATTAATGAAGGTAATAAAAAGGGAGCGGAGTGGCTCAGTTGTAGAGTTACCCGCTCAGTTTCTGTACCCGCTGCGGGCAAGACTTTTATTTGGTCTAACATATAGGATCTAGGATCCTCCTGGGTTAAAATAAACCGCTTAGCGAACCCGATGTTTCCATCCCGTTATCTGTACATTAGTTAATTGAGCTCGAAGAAGATTGGTGTATTAATTATTACTATAATTATCTAAGTTATTGCTTAAAAGGGTACCTCATCCTAAAAAGGATACAATACTTCAATAATTCGTTATGTAGGTACTTGAACAGTGGAACTAAAAGAAAAAAGGAATCACGGAAATGACTGGCTTCTTAAGTTCTCTGTCAACTCCATAAAGTTGTTTTCAAAATATCTTCAAAAAGCGTTTATTTCCCAAAACTTTTATTTGGTCTATCATATAGGATCTAGGATCCTACTGGGGCTTACCCAGATTCTATAAAATGTTATAAAAAATAGGATACCCTAAATAAGGGGGGAATCTGGTTGCTGAGCGTGATCTAGGATCATTACCGTGCAGAACCCTTGTCCGTGAAACTATAAAGTCTCTACCATTTACTGAATCCCGTTTGCTGGTTGTAGTGGTACAGGTTAAAATAAAAAGCTTAGCGAACCCGATGTTTCCATGCGGATACCACCGGTAGCTGTTTACCAACTACCATCGACAGATTATCGTCCGAATGACCTTTAATGCAATCCTCACACTTTGTTCTGGACACCGAGTTACCACACTCTTTAGAGGAATATGTTTTATTCTTTGTTTTGTTAATTGTTACAAACATATTGTTCATAAGAATAATTGGTTTTAAGTAAGCCTATTTCATACTCAGTTAACCATTCAGAAGATGAGAAGAGGCGTTGTATAGTTATAGTCTAAACTGCCGTTAGTTCTCATGGAAAAAAAAAAACCTCATTGTTGGACCTAGTGATGGGCGAGTGAAAGAACACGGAGAATTATTTACTTGTCCCGTTCCTTGGTTCGTTGGCCCTCCAATTTATCTCACCTTCCCTTAAGCTTGCCGTCCGCTGGTAAAACGATAAATATTTTCTTAATTTATCGGAGTGGTTCTGCCACATTCGGACATAATTTGGCTTTGTAATAAATAAATAAATCATTATTAATTTTATGAAGCATTATAATCAGGAATAAGAGCAAATTAGTGTAGCGTTCGGACAACAGGAAGCGCGGATCATTGCCATGGGTGGAACCAATCTCACAGATCCACCATGATCTGCACCAAGTCGACACCTATCCAATAAATAGAATATAATTATCATGGGATAGCTCGCAGAAACAATAGTATTCATATTGTAATTAAACTACGCATAAATGCATAGGTATACCAAATTTTATTGTATTTACATTGCCTAACATTTTAATATTATTTTTATTATAAAAAGCATTAATATTTATTATAAACTAGTGACCCATCCCAGCTTTGCTCGGGTAATAGGGCATATTATGCCTACATAATTTGTCTCTGTAATGTATTTTTTTTTATCACGTACCGGCCACTAAGGACCACGTGAACATCATTGGTTACGCTTCTTTGGGAGTCTTGATTTTCTTTCTTCTCATCTCAGCTAATGTACTTTATTATATAGAAATTATAAAAATAAAAACAAAACCAAATATTTCTATATATTTATACATATATATATATATTTAATAACTACATTAATATTTAATGTAGTATATTGAATGATAATTGTTGACCTTGATACGATATGTGGAAGAAAATGGTCCGGGTAGAGGTCAAAGAATTTCTCATATAATAGGAGAAAACTTTATTGAGTAGCCAACGTTTCGACCCAACTTGCAGGTCTTCTTCAGGGCTGCATGCAAAATACAGACAATCAAGAAATGGCACAAATATATTAAAACATAGAAATACAAATAATCAAAAGTATGGTGAATCCAGGTAATTGAAAAAAAAATTGACAAATATTGCACGGCAAGGTAAATATACAAGTTAAAATGCATGAGGGTGCAGTACAAACATCGAAGTGCGAGGAAGGCAACAAAACACATAATGAAGAACTAAATAATAATAAAACAGAAAGTGTTGAAAAACAAAAAATATAAGGTAATAAAGATAAAAAACGAAAACTGAATACAAATGGGAAATGAAAAAAAATGATAAAAATGATATGGGTAAATGTAGAAAATAATATAAGGGAATTTTTCTGGATTTTTTATAAATTTACAATTTTAATTTTTTACTATATTTCTTATAATTTTTCTTCATTATGTGTTTTGCTGCCTTCCTGGCACTTCGATGTTTGTACTGTACACTCATGCATTTTAACCTGTATATTTGCTACATATGCTGTGCAATATTTGTCAATTTTTTTTTCAATTACCTGAATTCACCATACTTTTGATTATTTGTATTTCTATGTTTTAATATATTTGTGTGATTTCTTGATTGTCTGTATTTTGCATGCAGCCCTGAAGAAGACCTGCAAGTTGGGTCGAAACGTTGGCTACTCAATAAAGTTTTCTCCTATTATATGAGAAATTCTTTGACCTCTACCCGGACCATTTTCTTCCACATATCGTATCAAGGTCAACAATTATCATTCAATATACTACATTAAATATTAATGTAGTTATTAAATATATATATGTATAAATATAAATGTAACTGCTAGTATATACTACAAAATTAAAGTATATACTACAAAATTAGCGATATCCATATTCATTCATGCGCAGTGTGTAATTTAAGTTGAACAAACCTTATCGGTGAGTATGAATATAATCTATAGCTTATACAGATTGTACAATTCTTATCTAAGCGGAAAAGTCTTCTCGGTTGCAAGGAACATTAAATAAATAATACATAACATCACTAATTAACGGTCCTGATCGATTAATTTTATTTAGAAATCAACGATCTGTCATATTCAACTATCTTCGATTCATAAACTTTCAGATACTCTATTTTAGCGTTAGAACCACGTCATAAAATAACTTATAAAATTATTGTATTATTTAAGTGAAACCTTGTTATTATTTATTGTGTTTTTAACACTGTAATATATACAGCTTCATTAATTACATTAATAGTTTTATTATTTAAAATGTGTCCAGGATATTATGCCAATTAAAATATTAGAAGGCGCGGAAAAATAAAAGTAGGGTGTTTTTGGGAGAACAGAAGACCGCTTGTCTACAGCCTAAATTCTAACCACACCATCTGCAGAATGATTGAAGACGTTTTACGAATTGTTGTGGTAATGTTTTTAACTCAAGAATGGAAATTACCCTTTTGTATCCCTGTCCCGTTTGGAGAATATTATAAAAATATGCCAAATGAAAAACCGATTGATATAACCTCATTGCAATGTCTATGGATATATTTATTGCTTTATAATTAACAAAGAAGTTTGCCTCTGTGATATAACGATATGAATTACAAATTTTTATTGTGGTACTAACCTTCAACGAGTGGTAACTTTTCGCTTGAATCAAACATGTCCCCAATAATATCAACCCTCATCGCTGTATATTAATCAAGCCTGTTATAGAATTGGTGTTGAGTTTAGAACTTTACCTATCTATAGAATTATGTGAAGGAGTCTGGACCGAGCTCAACTACTGACCATACTAATACTGATTCATATTCTGAAGAATACTCTAAGAATCGTTATGTTTCTTTAGGTTTCAGGTTTAACTGGGCTCCTAAAGAAACCATTACAGCTAATGAACTAAAGAGTGAAGCTTGGCCTTACTTTATTACTTCTTTAGTAGAGAAGTCAGTTAGGAAGTAAATGCTGCTTATTCTTGCCGAGCCTTTTCTTGTTATTTTTTTATTCTTCAATTATCCATAATTATAATTTAATGGCGTACTCAAAACAAACATGAATATCTGCTTGGGATGAAAAATACAAAAAAACTTGTAAATCGGATGGAGTAATAAGTTATAAATGTAATTAAATTTTATTTATGTTTTAATTGTTGGTGGCATCAAGTAGAACTATTATCCGGTTCCGATGATCGATGTGAATTGTAGCTTTGAATCGATCTCTAATTAGCCATGATGATGGATCGATTTCTTTTTTAAGACCAACGAACTTTTGCTGTAGTTCATTATTTCCATTTCTCCTCAAGTTCCAAAGGCCATTGCTCCCAAACAAATGAGAGAATTCCCTAAAATAACATCCGACTAGCGGGTTCCAGGTTTTATGATAGGCAATCGGGATTAGTTAAGGGAATGCCTATTGGAGCTTTTAATCCCTCCTGATACCTGAGTAATTAGAGTAATGGTTTTAATTGGCGACAAATTGCTTCCTTGATATTGCATTCAAGTCGAAACACACAAGTGGGAATCTAATTTAGAGCGGAACTTTTTTTTTTTTCGTTGCAATTAGAGTGTTCAGATACGTAGGATAAATTCTCCGTTATTCTCCGAAACGTTCAATGTATACGGTCCTGTGTTGTGCGATTTATAGACAATTAAAACTATCATTGATAGTTCTTTTTTTATTGTTCTTATTATATTTAATAGGCAGGAACGGAGATAGTTAGATGGAGAGAGCTAGGATCCTGGCACAGATACAATCCCCGATGTGAGATATTGCTGGTTTTTAGCTGTGAAGATTCGTTTCTCATTGGACTATCTAATATTTATTTTATTTTAATCCTTTTAAAATGACATATCTACGTTGGGTTAAATCTAATTTTCTCCAAATTGAGTTTCTTGTGCTTAAGTAAGCGGAATCGAGTTATTTTCGTAGTTTATAAGGGGCTAAGTAAGGCATTGGTTTGAAAAGGAGTTATTTTTTATATTTCAACTACATTTAAAGCCAGAAATTACGAGAATGATAAGATTCCGGTTATCTGAAAGCAGTCAGTAAACAGTAAACAAACATTCTACACTATTAATACTCGGGGATGTTTTTGTTATTTTATTTATTTATTTTAGGGCAATGAAATATTGGTGTCTATTACGCACTTAAAATTGGATAAAAAACAACCAAATTCATAATTACAGTACAATCTCTATCCTAGACCCTTCAAAGATTGTAATGGTACAGTTAAATCCAATATTTCCTATAAATTTAACGGTATTTACTGTTGATAAATTGTTTGAGGTTTGTTTCTATCGATTATACTAAATCTAAACGTTAAATTTATGAGTTATAGACCAGTTCTATAGACTAGCTCTCCCTAGCAGAACCGTTATCTGTACATTAGTTAATTGAGCTTGTAGAAGATTGGTGTATTAATTATTACGGTAATTATCTAAGTTATTGCTTAAAAGAGTACCTCATCCTAGAAAGGATACAATACTTCAATAATTCTTTATGTAGGTACTTGAACTGAGGAACTAAAAGGAAAAAGGAATCACGGAAATGACTGGCTTCTAGAGTTCTCTGTCAACTCCGTAAAGTTGTTTTCAAAATATGTCCAAAAAGCGTTTATTTCCCTTTCGTGTGACGAAGGTGAACCGCATAGATAAACAGCGCCACATCTTCAGGACCTCAGCCTCTTAGAATGCAACTAAAATTCAAGGAGAAGTTCTAAATTGGAAAATTGGAAGGCAAGTATTCTTGAATCTGAAAATCACTCAAGAATCTTTAATTTAACAAAAATTGTCAACTTTGTTTTTTGTTAAAAAAACATTTTTTTTATTCCAATTTGAGAACAGGTTCTTATTTTAGCTAAGAAAGATTGATGAACAGTTCAGGTCTTATATTTTACCGAAATTGGTGTTAAATTCGCTTTATTCTCAAGGAACCTTTTTGAGCCGATTTATACGAGTACAAGGCCGTAGCCAGGAAAACCTTTCGGGAGGAGGTCAGGTCAGGATCGAGGATTTGATACCATTATTCATGATAATTTTTAAAATTTGCCCATATAAAATATTATTGGATGATGAATGATTTAAATGCCATACGCAACAATAACAATACTTCAATTCTTGATTTTCGACCCGATTGTTAATTATCGTGAAGTTGTTTGAGGTCATTTTCAAGCAAATATAAATATAAGTATGCTTGTTGCAATGCGCAATGATGTAAAATGTGTTGGATCCTCTGTTGTGTGTTGTTTTTAATTTAATTTGCACTTTTTTAACCTAGTATTATTTTTTAATACTAACGAAATTTCGAGATTTCGGGGAGGGGGGGGGTTGACCCCTAACCTCCCCCTTGGCTACGGCCATGCGAGTACCTTACACTGTCAAACGATAATCCAAGACCTCTTACCTCAATACATTGATTTATTTCCTGTTTATACTCACAGCAAGGAGCATTCCCATTCACAAATGTAAACGATGGAATTTCATTGTAAGAAGTTGCTACCTTTAGTGGGTGAAAACAAAGGTTCAATGTTAGCAACTTATTTGTTGAAATATTTATGGACGATTTCGAGATCCTTTTAATATAGTATCGGTTGTTTTGTTTATTTAATTTAACGTCATATTAAGCTGCTATGGCTAATCAGGTGTCGTTACAGTGGGAGACTCAAATTTGGTCCATCTAGATATAATTAGGAAAGGTATCTTTAATATAGCACAGGATCGGGACTGTCATTGTACGTTCCCTCCAAAGCATAACCAGGAATTTTTGACTCCCTTTAAAACATCCTAAGGCCACTTGCCGTACAACCCATGTAAACCCGCGCCATTGGGTATAGAAAGGTTGTTATGTTAACCACTACACCTCAGGTGACATAAAAATCAGTTTATCCATTATTAATTTTAAAAAAATCGTCACTTTCACCCAAGAGAGAGATTAAATATAATATGTATTATAAAAGAAAAAAGTTAACTAAAAATCTGGGCGATAATTTGAGCCATCAAACCTGAGAACCGGTAAACAAACAGTGAAGCTTACTCTTCTATGTTCTTGGTCTCTTCTATGTTTACAATCGTAATTTTACTTCCAATTCCTCCACTAGTATTTATTTATACACTTAATGGCTCTGTAATTTATATAGATAATTAATTAAGCTGGACAGATGTGACCAGGTCCTGTTAATTGGCGCCCGAACAGCCTATGTAGGACATAGTCAGCCTCTGCAGGGAAAGTGACCCCGGGCAGGCTGACCCGGAGGCCAACGGCACCAGCTCTCTGCAGCATCCCTCGTCCATCTTACGCTCCCGGCATTTCTGAGACTCCTTATACGTCACCGCGGGGTGAAATTGACCCATATTTCCTATCTTGAAGGCGTAATTTCGCTTCCCGAAAAGGTCGTGGTTAAAAAGAAAAAAACTGACATCGTTTTGTAGTGAAATTACTTAATATGAAGAAAATACTATCTATCAAACATAGGCGGTTTAGATCGTCAGTTTATTGACAGCCTCTACACTACTCCACAACATTATATTCGAATATCTCATCGATACTTATGGAAAGTATCGAAAGTGAAAAAACATCCCTATTCCGTAGAGTAAATAAAACTGTTTCATGGCTCATTTAAAATAAGTGCGTATTTTATATACGCCACTATATGTTGGTTTTGAGACTTCTAGATGAATCTATATGTATTTTATATTTATTACCAATCCTAAAGCTGTATATTGAAAATGAAAAATGTGTTGTTGTTTTTTCATTTAATACTTAGCAATTGTATTGACGATATCATGGGATTACAAGTAAATGACATTAAGTCAAAACATGGTTTCAGAAAACGTTGATGAAAGGCTTGATTACTTAGTGTGAGATTTTTCTACTGATGAAACCCAAGTATTTTAATTTAGTAAATTTAGTAAACATTTTTTTTTTTTTTAATTTTTTTCAATGTTTCGTAATCAAACCCAATACTTTGGCCTTTTCATCAGAGTTTTATAAAAATCACGAATTTGACTTTCTTTTTTTTCACATTCTTCAATATCATTTATATAAACGCAAAGTATATAGTTTGCTTCAGGATGGATAATTCATATAAAGTCATCTATGAGGCTAAAAATTCGTACGTTTCCATCCACATTGAAGGTCTTCTCCAGGGCTTAAAATCTGGACAAAGGTTGACAGTTAATTACGAGTTGGTTGTTGACTACGTTGGTCAACTGTCAACCCTTGATCAGATTTTAAGTCCTGATGAAGACCAGCAATGTGGGTCGAAACGTTGGCTTAAAAATAAATAGTTCTCCCTATTTAAGAAAATTTTTACTTTCCTCTTATTTATTCTGTAAACCCCTTATTTGTTCTCGCCCAGCCTCTATAAAGTCGGGTATCCTTAATTGATAACAAAAACCTGGTAGTTGATGGTTAATATCGGTCATGTATTAAATCCAATACCGGTCATGAGGTGTAGTTATATAGATATTAGTATTGCTTAGGTAACAGTAATAAAAGCTCCTGTACCACTACAACCCGTATTGTTTCATGGACAACGGTAACAACAGTAATAATAAATGTTACAATATTAAATTTTTGTTAATTTGTTTCATATTTTTTTTACAATGCCCATCAAGTATTTAAAAAAAAATCAAATTCATCTGACTGGTATTGTTAATAATATTTGTTGTGATTGTTAAATTCTGCGAAAAGAGTAAAGTATTTTTTTTTAGGACTTTTTAGCTTATTTCCCACCGCGATGGCAGTTATCTTATCCGATGAGAAAATCGATTAGGAGGTAAACAAGAGAACAGAGAATGAATTATTCAGCTTAGGAGTAGCGGAACCTTATCATTCCAGTCAGAAAGTGGCTAGCTGTTTTCAGCTCCTGTACAGGAATGCCTAATGCTTGGGGGTATGGTGGTTGGATCAGTCTATAAGAGCTATAAGAGAGAAGATAAGACATATAGCGATTCTTATCTAGGGTGACAACAACTAGCGTTTACGACTTCATTTCTATTAGAGGTTCATTTAGAGAATCTAACTGATCGTTTGTAGGATTTATCCTGTAGGCAGTGGAAAATGAGGCAAAGTTGGCAACACTTGTAACGATTTTCTTTTGCTGACAAAATATAATTGACTAGTGTTAAATATAATTGACTAGTGTTAATGGTGCTGAAGCTATATTATCAAATAATCAGACCTTCCTGGGAACCTCAGAGTCAAGGGCGGTCATCCAATCTACGCCCCAGAGGTGACTAGCAAAGATTATTTAAAAGGTTGAATATTTTATTTTTTTGGAGAACATATCCCCCCTTCCTTTTTCACTTTAATTTCAAAATATCTGTCGTTTTATTGAAATATTTTAATATACTACAATAATATTTGATAAGACGGACCGGGGAAGCTCAAATTAGTCATCGGCAGATAATTTATTTATTTATTATTTTTTTATTATTTATGTATTGATTTTTACAACTGTATAACGATAATACAACAAGTAAATAGGCTGATTGATACATAATGACACAAGATAATGACAAGTAGAGAAACTGGTAGTACTCAAATCACAAGTTCAACTAAGAAGGTCACGTGGCCATCTTCTTTTCAGACGCCTCGGAGGGTTGTCAGGAATTTAAGAGCAAGCTAGGTTAGAAACAAGAGGGTTCGGGTGGAAATGAAGTCTGTTATGAAAGGATAGCGGGCTCGGGCCAAATCAGCAACAAATGGGACATTAAGGTCATTATGGATGACTTTATTCTTAACAAAATAAGGAGCATTGAGGACTTTACGAAGGATTTTGGATTGTAGGGATTGGATACGAGAGGAATTCGATGGCTCAGTGGAGCCAATTTATTTTTTTTTTTTTGTTGATAGAAACACACATTTTAATGAAATATTACAATCTGCCACTTGTGGGCAATAAGCAATAGTGCTAAATAACCTACAATCAAATTACAATCATATTTATTTAATCTGTTATCAGCCGGGGATGGAGCAATTGAATTTTGAGACCCCCTCCTAGGGCTCTACCACTCTCTATAAAGTGGGCACCCTTACTGGAGGAGAAACTTGGCGATTGCGCGTAATCTAGGACTATTAACCTCTCTTTACTAAACCGGGGACACTTCATGGGTTGTAGTGGTTCAGGTTTTTTTTACCATCAATTAATTATTGCGTAGAATATTCGGTTTAAAAAAGTTAGAGTCCGTTGAATAATATGGGAGGTTACACATTGTGGAATTGCAGAGCATGCTCAGGATCAGTATAATTTAATTCATAACGTCGCGAATGTTGAGATGTGTAAGTCAAGTTGTTGGGCTTAGTATGGAACGAATTCCCTAAACGTTAATGAGCTCTGTTCCGACTGGGAATCGTCTGAGTGGTAGACCGAGGTGCAGGTGGGGTGTGTAAACAGTCGATTTGATCGAGACTTCCATTTCGCTAAGGTTTTTATTATTTTTTAAAATTAATTAATTACAGTATCTTACATTAATCGTAATAAGCTTACGTAAATGCCCACATTTAAATCATATTTACTGACCAGTTCTGAATCGGGTTTCGAAACTAAAAGGTTTTCCAAGGTACGGAAGCATACAAATTTTACACTATAACAATCATACTGATAAAAAAGCGTGTGACGAATAATGGAAGAATTGCTTGACGAAAAGGAGAAAAAAAAACTAGAAAAAAAATTTACTTATGATGCTGAAAAACACTTTCTTATAAACTACTTTCCATGGAAGCTCACACAAAAAAACTTTACGATCATTACCAATTGAATAAGACGTCAGATTGTGAAGAATAGAACGTTAATTCCTAAGCTTGTATTGGTGAAAACGACAGTTGTCCAGCGTACCATTTTAAATAATGTGAAACCAAAAAAAATTCCCGTCCCTACAATAGATTTAAAAAAATATATAAAAAGTTACTTCATCTTTTCGAACCTTACAAAAAACATGTTGAAATAATTGCGAATATTCGATTAATTGTAGGGAAACAGCAGTCAACGTTTCGCTATTCTGACTTCTTCAGGACATTCATCAAAAGAAAGCGTGGTTTGTTGAACTGTTGGGGTAATTTTGCTAGTATGGGCTGTTGATGAGTTATGTGCTGCATTTTGTCTTCTTTAGTATGGACTTTCTTTTGGCGTGTGTCATGATAATTCCTGAATTGGCAAAACATTGACAGTTTTCCTTATATTTTAGAGAATTCAGGTTTTGATTTGGAGATTTTCGCTATTGCATTGTAGTTAATAAATTACGCCTCACTTTGATTGAAAAAAATAAAATTGTTTGTATCCTTCCAGATTGTCTTATATTGTTTAACTTAGACTTGATATTATTCCAATATCTTGCTATCTTGATTATTTTCTTAGTTTTAAATTCTGTCCATCTAAAAAATATATATATTTTTTTCAAGTTTCAATCGTTTTTTGTTTTCAATACCTGTCACTAAAATTTTATATAACTGAATTCCCTGAGGACATATGCAAGGAATTCTAGGTATTTATATTTTTTTTATTTAGTATGTACATACATAAATACATTATTTCTTTTATCAAACTTTTTTTTTTTTAGTTTTACAGTTATTTGTAATTTAATTATTATTGTATTGAACTAAGGCTAACTCTATTTTTGTGAGGTATGAGTAAAACAACTGAACTAATAAATTATGCCAAAAAAAAGGTCTCAGCAATATAAAGAGTTAATATTAAATTATGTATTTCTCTAGTTTACCATAGACATACCTGGTAAAGTTTATAATTTACTAAAGGCCTGTTCTGGATTCCGCCATAGAGAATAACGAATCCAAAAAAACATTAAAAGAAGGGTTCAGATATTTACGGAATGAAGTAATTTGGGTACTCTAGAAAGCTGTTATACAAGGAACTGTTGTTTCGATGCCTTAAAAGAACAAAATACATAAAACGAAATTCAAGAATTTGGAAATCGTATTTTCGCTCTCTGAGACCCTACAAATTGATTGAAAAATGATTTTATCTGACATCCTCATTCAGAACATGTTAGGCTACCAGCAGTACGTCAACACGATACCAATGTTTACATTTATGTACTCTTGTATAAATTTAACTATTTACATACATTCGTATCGATTTTTGCTTTTAATCGACTTAATTTTCCCATATACTTTCTATACCTTTCACACTTGTTATTATTCGCGATGCATTGTATTTATTTAGAAAGAAAGAAAATTAAAAATATTTTATTATTTAAGACTAAATCATTTGGACAATCGGTACCTTCTGTAAAATTAATAATGTCAAATTACAAGCTGTTTGTGGGTTAACTGAAGGATCTCTTTTCTTCTTAGCTACTAAATTATTTTCTTCCAACTTTTAGGTTATTATTGTAAATATTGCGTAATTGTTTAATGGAATCAACTCGTGCAAGCATTTGATAGTGTATTCTCTGGGAAATGAAGCTCTTCCCTGGAAAATAAAACCTCACTTACCGCCTACATACTTTTTAATTCTACAATCTTATTTCTAAGTCAGATTCTTCTGTATTTCCGTTTCTTCGATTTCCTCCTTTTTTCCTCAATACAAGGGTGTACCGCAAGGCAGTGTTTTAAGCCCTGTTCTCTATTCCATTTACACCTCTGATATTCCGGAGCAACTATGCACCACCATCTATACCTACGCTGAAGATACAGCCATTATTTCTTCCCCCAAAGATCCAAGCCTAGCCTCTATAGCTCTTCAAATTTTTTGCCTTTTCAGAATGGGTCTTGCATTAAAGCTCCTTAATTTTATTTTTATTAGTCAGCTTTATTGATTACACTAATTGTTTCCTTATGGTAGGCCACTCTCTACTGCTAATGGCCGATTAAATTTACTACGTTTATTTGCTTTCTCTCGAGAAAAATAGAGCAATTTCATGGAAATTAGTTAGGATAATCATTGGGTGGTCTTAAATTAACTGATTCATTTAATGGTAATTGTTTTATCCTTCGTTATCAAACTGCATTTAATTAACCTCTTGGGTTTCTTGTTTGTTATCGAAAAGTCAACACTCTTCGTGTGAATGTTCTTGGCTCCTTCAATTGTTAATAGCTACTTCGAGTGCTAATGGCATACTGCGTTTTAGTCTGTTAATTATTTTTAAACTTCCTAATTACTATTGTAGAATTGCAGAAATGATATCTGCTAACAATTGGGTTTTAAAAATTTAATGTAGAGGTTTTTATGGAAATATTCTTAATGTGCATTGAAGTATTGTATGTCATCAACAATATTTATGAACTTACGTATGGCTATGTATTAGGTTAATAATTGAGAAGTTAATTTCGAAATTTAAAAAAAAAATGCACTACTACAGCCCATGAAATGCTTGGTTCAGTACATGGTAGTGACTGTACTGTTTCTAGAACTATTTGTAGGGTTATGATTTGTTCGAGATCTCGCTCAAACGCCCGGTTTTCCCCTATTTAAGGAAACTACTTTTTAGAGGTTGGATGAATCCCAAGATGGTCTGCAGATCCCTTTATTATTATTGTAGAACCCTTATGCAGATGAAATTGCGAAATTTAAGGAAGTAAGTATATCCGAATTTGTAAGAGCAACAAGACTTCCCCTGCGGGCTGTACAATAAGCCAGAATTGATCCCAAATTACTTCCAAAATGTACAAGCTTGAAATTATTACTTTTAAAACCAATTACTTTTGTTGTTTCACTCATTTTTTTTTAGTTAACATAATATTTTTAGTTTATCTATTAAATTCTTCTATATTCCTTATTTTACAGGTCTTTTCCAATCATTTAGGTCCTACTTGCAGGTATACTTGACATGAGCAGTAAAGCAAAAAATATTCCTGCTTCTGTCTTGGATATTGGCGTAACTAGGCGTAACTCATGGGGGGGGGGTTAACCCCCACCAATCAACCACTCCAACATATTACTCCCTTAAAAAAAGATGCCTCGTAATATAGGTATATTATACTATAAATCATGCAGCTTCAAATTAAATAAATAGATTATAATTTTTATAAATGTTATTTTGGAAGGACAATCAAGAAATAGCTTTTAAATACAAATAACCCTATTTATTGGTTACAATAACTTACTATACTTAATTACATAGGGAACTTTCTAGACCCATCCAGACTGTACTTCTAGATTCTAAGAATTGTCTAAACTGTTCTTCTCACATTTGCGATTTTATTGTTGTCGCTAGATGCCACTACTGCCGCTATAATAGTATAATTAATTGTAAATAAACAGCATTAAGTTTTAGTTTGTCATTTTAGTGTACCTTTTATTCATTAAAATAACTGTGTTTGCACTTTCTTTGTTGTGTTTTTGGCATTATTGACCCCTACTTCTGTAATCCCACAATAATAACTTTGAACAAGTTCCTTCAATTTTTTATTTCTTTTATCTTGTTACTTACATTATTTTCTTCTAAGCAATGAGAGTCGTTACATCCCCAATAACCCTCCCCCCCTCGTGACGCCTTTGGTCGTGGATAATCTGCCTGTTGTAAAGTAAACAAGTAGGCCAGGAGGCCATTTTGCTAAGAGGCGCCTCGAAGGATTAACATGAGTGGTTATAGTGGAAGGAGCTCACGCACCGGGTAGCGGATTTTTGTGGGTTTGGAGTTCACCGCTGAGGAGATAAGCGTCAATTTCCGCCTTGGTATGGAACCTAATACCTGGGTATTAGGGTCGTGGTGATGGGTCTTTAGGAGCAATATACAACTCGTTTATGGTCTCGAATTTGGTTCCATTTGGCATTGTAAAGATGAAGTTTTGGTTTGGACGTGTGAGCCTGAGGGTGGATGTACTCGTTATCCACATCAAAAGGCAACAAAGGGCGTAACTATTTTTAATTATGCTTACCTCTAAATTTTTTATTAGGTTTTAATCATCAGAAAAATAATTTTCATAACAAGAGGGTGCCACACAAGGGGAAAAGAGAGGGCAAGCTCGAGAACCGTGGGCATAGTGCATTACATAGAAGAAGTTGCGATGAGTACATAGGTGGCAGCTGAGTACAGAGGAATGGAGTATTGTTTACTAAAAACAAGACACAAAAAGAAGATTTAAGTCGAAAATAAACATACAATAAAAAAAACGGATATTGTCTTCCTAAACTACAAAGTAACCTATAAGAAAAATCATAATAAATATTTAAGTTAATTTTAAATCAATCCTCTACTTAAATATGTAGATAAAGATTGTACCAACGATATAACGATGTTGTTTGATGATGAACTGTGAAATAAATAGTATGAGTGCAGTCAATATAAAATTGTTATTCTAAAAACATTTTTTTTTATTGTTTATTTATTTTCGACTTAAATCTATTTTTTGTGTCTTGTTTTCAGCAAACAATACGCCAATCCTCTGTACTCATCGTAACTTCTATGTAATGCACTATGCCCACGCTTCTCGAGCTTCCCCACTCTTTTCTCCTTGTGTTGCATCCACTTTATACTTACAATAAAAATTATTATTTTTCTAAAGATTAAAACCGTCCTAGTAAAACATTTAGAGGGAAGCATAATTAACGTTTTGGGCCGAACCTGTGAGGAGTCATCAGGGAAGTTGGTGCGGAAGAAATGAGGTGAATATCTACACTACTTTGTGACGCATTAACGTTAATAAGAAAAAAATATGTTTTCGGTAAGCTTTTCATGATTTTTTGTTTCTCTTTACCTACAAATCTATCAATAATAATGTATATTATCTTTTCCTTCAATAGAATTTAATATTCTTTTTTTTTCTAAGAAATGTGTATCTTTCTTAAATAAAAATAAATTTCAAAATACTGTTGTGATGTTTTTATAAAATTTCAATGAGGCATAAATCGATATCTATGTCTATTAGGTAAAAATGTCGGTTACTGAATTTCAAATTTAATATCTCGTGTATTATGACATAATTTAGGTCTTTTTAAACAAGACTATAAAATATGTTTTTAAATAGTCAAAACATTGATGAATTAGCCATTTTACGTTATTGATCTGTTTTCTAACTTTCGAAATATTGTAAATTTCTACTTCAAAGAATATAAACAATGGAAATTATTCCGGACCTTATATCAGTATACTAGCTCGAAAGGAGTAAAAAAGAGAGAAAAATAGTACATAATGAAGTGGTAGAAAGTACTGCCGGAGTCCCACTTTTCGGCAAAATGCTATTTGAGGCATGATTACTATAATTTCTCGCTCATGCAGTTTACCGATATCGAACCCTCCATTTCTCCTTAGCAATGCCTATCTCCTTGCTACTAGCAGTTAGCAAGGCCTTCTCCAGGGCGACCTCCTCCGAGGCTGCGTTCCTTCGGATCCTCTGGTCCATTGTCGTTCCTCAATGGAAAGCCATTGGGGGGGGGGGGTATTGTCACGCACGTGGCACGTCCATTAATGGTTCAATACCTAATGGCGTTGACATCCTCCTTTACTCCATTGATCGCTGTCAACCCATTAGTACGTCACTCCTACAAAGGATTAATGTACTCTTAGGCTGATTTACAATTTTACCTCTTGCTTAAAAACCTTATAAAACAATTATATTGGGGCATAAGGAAAATAATGTCGGATTTTATGTGTTTTTTGAGAGGTTTTATTGATTTTTTGATATGTTTTAAGGGCATGTCTGACTATTGGAAATCAAAGTTTGCTACCGAAAAAACGGATGGGAAAACTTTTAGTGGCAGAAAAACCTCGAAAATTTCGGAGTTAGTTTAGTTTTTGGCCAGTATCTCATAATCTGTGAAAAAAAAAACCATGGGTAACCATTTTAAAGTAGATTAAATTTTCTATAATGTGAGTCCAACCGCAGCTCTGTAGCTTTAATAGATGTTGAGTTTCTTCCCTTTGAAAATTGGTAATTTTTTTCCAAAAAATCCAAATTTAATTTTGGCCGACTTTCGTGAGGAACGCCGGCCGAAGGAGTGATCCTACGATGAAAGTCATGGGGAATGAAGCTGTAGTAAATTTAATTAGCTTTGATTTAAGCACATAACGAGGCCTTTAGTTGTTATATTTCTCTTGTTAATAAAAATAAATAAAAATCGGGGAAAGTGGGTGTGAAAAAATGACCAATTTTCAAAGAGGCGTGACTCAGAATCTATTACACCTACAGGCCTTAGTAGTCTGTGCTTAAATTAAAGCTAATTATATTCACTATCTCGAATTTTATCGTAGAATAACACCTTCGGCCGGTGTTTCTCAAGAAAATCAGCTAAAACTTAAAATTTGGACATTTTGGAAAAAAAAGACCAATTTTCACAGGAGCGTAACTCAGAATCTATTAGACCTAACAGAACTTCTGTTGCATTCAAATCGTAGCAAATTTAATCTTCTTTAAAATGGTTACCCATGATTTTCAAAAATGCATGATTATGAAATGTAGGCCAAAAACTGAAATAACTAAAAAAAATTTGAAGTTTTTCGGCCACCAAAAGTTTTCCCATCCGTTTTTTCGGTAGCAAACTGGGATTTCCACTAGTCAGACATGTCTTTATAACATATAAAAAATGCAGCTCTCTTCAATTTATTGCGACCTTCAAGTACCTGGCCACTGGCCTAGCAGTATAAGTGAGTGCACTGTTTGTGAACACAACGGAGGTTCCAGAGATTTCGATTGAAGCGGATTGAACATTCTCAAGATGTTCTGCTAACTTTCAACCTTTTTCTACTTCACAATCCCCTTGAGATGGTCATCGACGGCTGATTTGCTGACTTCGATTTTCCCTGCCAGTTTTTGAGCTGTTTTTTTGGGGGGGAGAGATTCAAATGTCCAACAAACATAAAAAGTTTACTGTTTGGAGGAAATATTTTAAAGAAAACCTTATTTTCGGGACAACCTCATACTTCTAAATTATGATGTACTTATAGTTTTGATAAGTACACAACTTCTGACAAGAAAACATTTCGGATGATTAATACTGCTTTCATAACTAGACAAAAACCCATTTTTTATCATTTCTGTTTTATTTATAGTCCCAGGAGGATCCCCAAATCCCTGGGATCTAATCCCGGCTAATAACACATTAAAGAAATTATCTACTTTTTTAACCCTGCTTTTTTAAACAAAAATTTTCAATTGAAGTCATATGAGTAACTATTTAATTTATTCTACCTAATTATTGAATGGTTTGTGGTCAGGTCACATTCCGCTAAATATCATCCAATTAAGAGACATTATATAATCAGGTCAGCATAGAGTCTTAAGTATTATTATTTTTCGTAATGGTCTATTTCCTTTATATCAAATATCAAAAGCCACGATATTTGAAAGCAAATGAACACTGAACTTTGTTCTCCTGAAAAAGAAAATCCACTTCTATTCTTTTCCTAAATATATTTTGCATCTATCGGCTCATCTTCCTTGATAGTTTGAAACGCTGTGGATCTACGTTTCACTGTAAGAGTTCGGAATAGTGGTCCGTTTTCTATTAGATACGATTTTCATTTTTCACTTGCTGAAACGGTTAATGTAACACGTGGGGCACGAGCAACATCTACACGAGGCTTTTACAACTCACGTACATTATGGAGTAGTGTTTCTACCGCTGAGAGAAAACTAGATATTGAAACATTATTTTTTTATTTTTTTTTATCTAGACTTTATTTTATTATCATTTTTGCATTTATTTCCTTATATTACCGCGTGTATATATTTTTCCACATGTATATATTTTATGACATTCACTTATTTTATTTATATCATTTTTTGTTTTGTTATGGAATGGTTGTAGCTACATAGCACCATTACTTATTGCCCACAAGTGGCAGATTGTAAGGTTTTTAATGAAGTGTTTATTTTGTTTTATATATACAAAACCCTTTTATTTGTCCAAGTTATCTTTTATTATTTATTTCTTTAACAAGTAGACGTTTCAACCCTTTGTGGTCATTCTCAATACATGTTTTTTATTTTTTATATTTTATCATCATTCAGTAGTTGAATTCAATCCGTAGAAATCTATATAACATTCAAAAAAGCAAAGCATTAACATTATAAAATATAACATTATATAATTATAATGTTAATGTTTTGCTTTTTTGAATGTTATATAGATTTTTACGGATTGAATTCAACTACTGAATGATGATAAAATATAAAAAATAAAAAACATGTATTGAGAATGACCACAAAGGGTTGAAACGTCTACTTGTTAAAGAAATAAATAATAAAAGATAACTTGGACAAATAACAGGGTTTTGTATATATAAAACAATATAAAATTAAATTTCAAGTCCAGTACCTAAAACCATTAATATGAAGTGTTTAATAAAAAAAAAATATATATAGATATTGAAAGCATAATTGCATCTATTTACTTTTTATTTCTGTTCTTAATTTCTTATTTACATCTTGAAAAATATGGAAATTACTAAATATTGAAAATAAATATGGTTAAGTAAAACTAGGATTTTTTCATGTTTATTTTTGTATCCGCATCTTCCAGTTGAAAATCTGACAGCAAACAGATTGTTTTTAAATTTTGGAACTATTTTTTTATTTTCAGTATTATACAGTGTTATAATATTATTTTTGCGGTTACTTTATTTTGAATCTGAAGTTAACGATTAGTAGAATTATACTCTCTAAATTCGAATTCAAATTGTTAATGCTTTAATAATTGATCTAGAGCAATCCAGTTATATTTCAATTTTATTTTTTAGGTAGTATACTTTGCTTAACTAATAACATTTATTTATTACCACTTTGTTTTTGTATTTTTAAAACTTTTTTTTGTGCCCACCCACGTTTGTGTATAATTTTTTTTTCATATCCAATAAAATTAAAGAAATTATGCTTGTATTGGCAAATTAATTAATTTGCATTACAGATCAATAGCAAAATATAAAAACAATAACAAAATATTAAATCAAATAGCAAAACAATCATTCCACAAATTGGAATAAGTTGAAAAAACTAATTATAATTTTTTTTTAATTGCCAATGTTTCACGTTGATAAATATTTTGTTTTATTATTTGGAATCAATGATGAATTTTTCATTTTAATTGTTCTACTTTAAAACTTCCTTAATTTTTTTTAATTAGAAATTTATATCATAGTTGAAAAGGGTGTGGGAAAAAATTAAATTATTCTGAAGAATTCGTTTGTGTTTAACAATAACACTGTAATAGGGAAGATTGCCTGAATGTCAGCCGACATTAAAAAAAAACATTTTTTTTTTATCTGTCGCAAACAACGTCATGCTGACCTTATTTTCTCGCTTCATTATTTGCTCTATATCCTTGTAAATTATTTTTTATTACTAATAATAAGGCTTCTAGTAACCTCATTAGTAATTAAAAGAGAAAAAATAAATACAAAAACTTTCACCTCATTATTCGAAGTATATTTGAATTTTTTTTTTTTCGTTTTCATAGAAATATTGTAGTTTCAATAACTAACATGACATTGGGATTATTTTCTAATACAGTTAATTATCAATGATTAAGCTTTTTTTCTGACAGTCTTAACTTTCTAGGATTGTGTGTGGCTAGATATTGCATATTAAATTTAATGATTACATTTCTACGGTTTCTAACGTTTCTATACTAATGTATTTACTTCCAGATGTTTTCTATTTAGTTTAAAAAAATTTATCATTATTTATTTTTAATAATTTCTGGTTGTAACGACCAATAACAAGAAATTCTCCACGTTTTCGCCTTTCGACCACAGTTTTTCTTCTTGAGTTCCTTGCTTGTTGATGCGTAACGTTTGAAGTTTCATGTCACATAAAACTATAACCACAGCGCTTCCTTCTCACAGTTAACTGTAGAGTTGTTAACAAATAAAAATACCTAATTGTGCTGTTAATATTGTCTGTTGATTTACGACTTAAACTCGGTGTGTAACAAAGAATCATTAAGTTCCTCTTAATTTATTAACCAGATCAATGATATAAATCATATCTACTCTAGAAGCTATATTTTTTCTATTTATCATTTTTATTTATATGAACTATCACACTTTATATTTTTTTAAATCATTTTGAATCGCTTAAGGGCTATTAAAAATTTAACCAAACATTTTGAAATGGACTTGGATTTCACACACCCGTTTTATTTGATTTTAATTTATCAAAACTATGGTGCCAAAGATATTCAGTTTAGTTAAGGATGGAATTATCTGTATTAGTAATAGTTAAAGAATAAATGGGTAGTTCTCATGATTGATAGTTTTTATGGGCACGCTTTAGTGCTACACCTATGTTGTAAAGACACATTTATATATAAATAATTAACTCTTAAAAATAATAATATTAAAAAACAACTTCACTCCCCTTTTTACATATTGAGTTGTATCAAGTATCCTAATGCATAAAAAATTAATATTAAAAAGATTAAGAATAATAACCTATCGGGTCTCGGGTTAAAATTCGACTGTGGTAGATAAATCATTTAGTCTATTAACTAATTGTATGTATATATATATATATATATATATATATATATATAAACTGCTGTATTATCTGCATGCTCTTCTGGCACTCACTCAGCCTCTACTAAGTGTGGACACTCTTCATTGAGGGAAGAACTGCCGATGAAGTGTGAAGTTAGCCAAGTATCCTCCCTTCGCATTCGTCGGTTTTGAAATAGTACAGTCTCTGTCTTGTACCGAATCCAATACTCTTCATGGTTATAGTGGTGCAGATTTCTTCTTTTCTAATTTTTAATACTAATAATGTAAATACTTACGAAGCTTAATCTTATTAATTGACTCATAATTAAATTATTATTTTATGGGACCTATGATTCATAAGAAGACTTTAGCCTCCTCGATAATTTTCCTCTACTTTGACCGATCTTCTCCGGCTCTTCTCCATCTTATTACCCTCAGGAACCAATGGTCTGCCTCCATATCGTCTAGCTACCGTAGTCTAGACCTGCGTCTTCCTTATTCTTCATCTGGTTATCTCTAGTAGTATCTGCTTTGAGAGCCTTTTTCTATCAATTCGATGTACGCGATGACGTATAATAACAATAATAATTGAAAAACTTAAAATAAAACTTAAAGACTTAAAATGTATTTCAATCTGTTAGGTTGGATGAAGAACGTTTAAATTATACGTAGACATTTTTTTTAATGCTTCCACGGATGATCAGTGAACTCCACGTTCGTAATGTAGGTCATTATGTTGATGAGGGAATTACCTTTACACAGTTTTGAGGAAGATGGACCACTAAACGCAGCCGTGAGATAATACTTGCTATCTGATGCCTTAGTTAGTTCCGGGAACTTCACAGTCTGTAATGACATAATGGAGATAAGGCTCTATGCATAATGGTCGAGAATAGCGACGCAGGCATCGAGGTAGGGGAGTAACGGCCATCCTAGCAATTAGTGGATCATCAGCATATCTCTGCTCCTGTATGGGAAGGGCAGGCTAACTGTGAGCTGTAGTCTGCTCATGGGAGATCCTCTGCCCTCCTTTGTAGCCATGACCTAGAATAGGGTATATACTCTTCAAACAGGACTGCTCATAACGAAAGTTCTGGATCACCAACTGGAATAATTACCGAATAGGAAGAGGAAGGAAGAAGGTAATAAGGAAGACCAAGATTGAGATGAAGGCGACTTCTGGAAAGATCTTAAGTTAAAGAAAAGTGAAAACAAATAAGGTACATATTTATTGAGATGGACGTAATATAACAATAAAATATATAAAATAGTGAAATTGCTAATATAAGTTTTTTAATGGAGAATAATGCAGATTTTTGGAATGTGATTCAGAAATAGTAAGAAGAAGGATATATAAGAAAGCAACGAATATCTGAAGGAGCCATATTTCTGTGGGGTATAAGAAGAACCGGAAATCTAAATTTAGAATAACGTAACTGTACATTATTGTGGGCTTTAGAGCCTTAGAGTACAAAGAGAAAAAACAAGTGGAAAAGTCAATCTATAAAGCTGATTAAATAATAATAAATAAAAAATAGCTTCTTGTGATAATGAAAAAATGAAGATTTCACATTACTTCACATTAAAAATAAAAATAAATTTATTATAATATTAGTATTATACAGTATATACAGTATTTTTTAATGGACAATAATGCAGATTTTTGGAATGTGATTCAGAAATAGTAAGAAGAAGGATATATAAGAAAGAAACGAATATCTGAAGGAGGCATATTTCTGTGGGGTATAAAAAGAACCGGAAATCCACACTACAAAAAAAACAAAAAAAAAACACGGATTTTATTTTTAACATAAATTCAACCATTCATTCTATTTACTTGTTGTATTAATAATAATAAATTATTTATTTATTTTGGGTAAAGTCCCTTTAGAATAACGTAACTGTACATTATTGTGGGCTTTAGAGCCTTAGAGTACAAAGAAAAAAAACAAGTAGAAAAGTCAATCTATAAAGCTGATTAAATAATAATAAATAAAAAATAGCTTCTTATGATAATGAAAAAATTAAGATTTCACATTACTTCACATTAAAAATAAAAATAAATTTTTTATAATATTAGTATTTTACAGTTGTAACAATTTTATTGGCTGAAGCTTTTTAATTCAGGAACGATATATCTGCTACTCCATTTCCAACATTCTTTTTTAATTATTGAACTCGAAATTTCATGGAAATAATGACATAAGTTAAAGTAAAAAAAAAAAAAATCAAGCTTTTAAAATTTTTCTAATGGTTAATAAAATAATTTCAATACCATCATTACAATAGAAATGCTTTGCTTTACCAATACTCGATTTTTTAACTCATTTGGAACTGTCAAATACCTCTATTGAAAATTAGTTTTTGTTTTTTTAGTTATGACATTGTTCTTTTGAAGGAGCGGTATACCGTTGAAGATTAATTCCGAAGTGCCATGAAACAGCTGTTTTTTTTAACTGATACTTGAACTTATCTAGATCGTAAAGTGAGCCCCCCCCCTCCCTTTTTCCATATTTTTAATCCATATATGGATACATATCCATGAAGATGGGTTTGTCTAATATGAGCTCAACAAAATATTGTACCGTCTTTATTTTTACTCATACCAGCGAGATAGACTTGTCACCAAAGCACCATGTTACGTCAGTAACAAAACTCTGCATACTGACTTAAAAATACCAACGGTTGACGAACACATACGAACATAGTTTGTTTATTTATTTTTTTAGAATTATTTATTGATATTTACAACTTTAATTATATTACATCAAGTAAATCTGCTGTATGAACAAAGGACATGAAAAAAAAAAACACTTGTGGAGAAACTATCCATTGATAGCACTCCAATAAAGTTCTATTGTAGAAGGTATCGAGGCCATCTTCTTTTCAGACGCCTCGGAGGGTTATCAGGAATATTACGGGAAGCAAGTTCAGAGACTAGCGGATTCAAGTGTGTGTGGAGCTTTTCATGGAAGGATAGGTATCTAGTTTGGGCCAAATCAGCAACATATGGGGTATTAAGATTTTGATGGATGAGTTTGTTTGTGGCATAATAAGGAGCATTGAGGATTTTACGAAGGATGTTGGATTGTAATGATTGGATACGAGATGAATTTGATGGTTTAGTAGAGCCCCAAAGCTCAACTCCGTATGTCCAAATAGGTCTGATAACTGTCATGTAAATGAGTCTTTTGTAATTAATTGGGAGCTTAGAGCGTTTGTCCAGTAAATACTGAAGTAGGCGAAAATGTCGAGCAGTTTCTTGTCTTTTCAGTCTTATATGGACGAACATACTACAAACGCTTTCAAGAAAACTACACGGACATCCAAACCCGTTATCAGAAAAAATGGCCACTACTCTCTTGTCAGAGAACACTAGGAATAGACTAAAAAAAACGTGGATGAGAGATCTGTTATCATGGGAAATTGAATCAAGCCAAGGGAGATGTACCGCTGGGTACTGTTCTTCTTCATGCCTCTCGTGCCATTGTATATTATTTTACTGTCAGCCAATCTGCTGATAGTCATTGTTTTATTTGACAGGTGTGGGTGTAAATATAAAGAGAAAAAAAAACTTGTGAGTTATCGATTACATTTAGATAGATATTCACGGTTCCAATGGAAATATAAACCCCCTTTAACCTTATCATAATTTGTAATAATTGTAAAATCGCCATTCACATTTGTAAGATTGTATTCAACATTTTCGATTTATTTTGTTTCGGTTTGCACAGCTTAGAGCGTATCGTATGCATTATCTATCAGTGATATCGAAGAAATCGAATTTAACAACAATTGAAACTCCAATATTTGTTGTTGAAAAGTTTTTTTTTTATAAATGAAATTATTTGAAGTAAACTTGAATAACTACATTATGTACATAAAGGTTTTTCATTTTGATTAACTTTATTGAAGCAGTGAGTAAAGAAAGGTGTAAAATAAAAAGTCTTCGACAAAGACTTAACGAAATGGAGAATAGAACGCCATTGCTGCTGATGTACTGGAACACGTTCTTTGTAATTAGAAGCGCTTCCAAGTGTAGCATGCTTCATCCTTCTTTTCACTTTCAGATGACTTGCATGAACATAATTTAACTAGATCATCTTATGAGTCATAGGCGAAAGTTACCCTTTTTCCTCTAACTTTACGTTAGTAAAAAGTCATTGTTTTTGACTTGCTACATTGCTTCCATACCCGGGGACTCGGTTCGGGACCATCAGCTAATTGCTTGGATATGAATATATTCTTATTTATGATTTATTTTTAAGCTAGTATAGATGCAACTCATTAATGAAAATTACTTATAAATGCTATATAAGTTGGCAGCAATGTCATACCATTACATAACCTTTACCAATACGACCTATGAAGGATCTTGGGCTCAGTAAGTGGTAGAGACTGTACAGTTTCTAGGACAACGGTTGTGCGGGGAGATAATTTGTCAGAGACCTTGTTCAGTAACCAGATTTTCCCCCCAATTTGGTTACCCACTTTAGACCCTGGGTGAATCACAGGGGGGTCCCAAAGGATCCATCCTCGGCTGTTAGCAGATAAAATAAACCATCCTTCACAGCCGAATTTGAACACCGGACCTTCGGTGCGGCAACCCAACGCTCTATCCCTGAGTCACTCATTTCCACAGCCTGATTCAGCTCCTGAAGAAATCCTTTAAAATTTGTGAGTCGATTCATGGACTGTCTTCCAAATCACGGTTTCAACCGAGATTTATAGTCCAAACCCTAAATTTGAACTGAAATTATAAACACTCAGTCCCAGTTTCTCACATTTCAATGTTAGCCTCATGTTCACTTTGTGAAAGTCAACATCTGATTTTGGCAGATACCCAACACAACTACGTATAGATTTAATGATTTTAACATGAGTCATTTCTGTTTTAGAAGGGCCTATTGGGTATCAAACCGAATTTTCGACAATTTATTTAGATTAGCTCTGATACAAGAAATTAGTACAAGCAAGACAGAAAAACAATACCACTGTAACCCACGAAGGGTCTTGAGTTCATATTTGGTAGATGCGGTGCCGATTCCAAGCCAACAGTTGAGCAAGGAGGTATATAAGGAGTGGTGTAGTTTAGATCACGCTTGACCTCCCTCCTTCTACTCCTCTTCTTCCTCTACTTTGTAGAGGCTGTGTGAGGCTTAGAAGGTATGCAGATCCGACTCACGTCTGCAGATCAAACAATTTATCTGCCACTCCTTGTTTCTAACCCAGCACCTACAAGTCAACAACTTACCTCTATAAAAAACTGATTAGTCAAAATCCTTTTGTTTTTGTTTTAAGTATGCAACCACTAACTACTTCTTAATAATTTTTCAAAGATAATTAAAAATAATTTAAATTAAAAATATATAAAATTAAATACAGACACAAACTTTTATCAAGCTTATTTACTTTCTCTATTTCCATAGCCTTTTGACCTTTTGTTAATTTATTACTTCTTTCATCTCGAAAAACGGTTTCTGATCCAATCTATGTTTTTATCGGAAGCGTTTCCTTTTCGGCTGCCACATCTGATGTGGTTTAGGATGTAATTACCTACATCGCGAATCCTCATTCTAAGAGAAATCTCTGCCTTCTTCTTTTTTCCAACTAATAACATTTCTACAGTTAACATGCTTTCTGCTAACTCTTACTAGTGTTTGTCCACATTCCTCGATTTCAATCTACTTTCCTCTGTTTATGCCGATGATTTTCTTTCTTTTTTTATATATAAATGAGTGTATCGCGCATCAATCTCCGCATCTTTCTTAAAGATCGTGTTCGAAGCACTGCACCTTGAAATGTTTAGTCGAACCGAAAATTCTTATCATGTCCATAAATTTAAAAATAGTATGGTGGATAGGGTAAATGTGAATCTGAGGTAGTTACATGTTGCATCTAAAAAATGCGAAAATACAATATAAGCCAGCTGGTTCCAGCTGGTGTCTCTTGTAGGCTTAGCAATATTTGGCAGCTGAAAATGCACACAATACTTCGTTTTCGTCTTTCGGATGTGGGAAGTTTACATGAATAAAGGTGGCCGATAATCCTTCACGACTATTTTAGCCTTGAAATGTAATTGCCATAGGCAAAATAAGGTCACTTGCACTCGTAACATAAGTCTTTACGGTCGAGATGGTTCACATCAGCAATAGGGCAGAATGCTGGAATTAAATCGTGAACTAGAGGATACAAACCGTAAGGACAATTTCAACTCTACGATTTTGAGGCAGACTGTCAATCATGTTGTAGTTCGATATAAGCTTGGAATCGACATTGCATCTACTTTAGCCCGCGGCTTCGCTCGCGTGGGATTTGTTCTGCCACACATGAAGTTTCGTGACAGATCATTTTATAAATAATTTCATATTTTTTTAAACTATAAGTTACTCGTACATCCAAAATTTCAGATGTCTAACTTCAAAACTGACGGATTCTATACAACCTTTGAACCCCTATTATATTAAAGGGGAAACCCTTGGGGTGGAATTATCCAAATTTCTTTCTTAAACTATACAATGAACCTATCTACAAATTTCAAGATGCTAAGTTCCTGATTTGCCTTTAATTGTGTAGGGTAAACCGGGGGAACGGCGACACCCCGGGTAATGCCGACACTGCAGTTCTAGCCATTCGCTGCAGAGATACTTGTGAAGTGCTAGCGCTGCAACCATGCAGACATCACCGCAACTAACGCCCAGTGTGTCTCTGTCGTTTAGGTAAACAAGTTGTGCTGTGAGTTGAAATTGAAAGTTTTTGCTGATTTCGTTGTAATATTTCCTTAGCACTTCATAGAAGGTAAATTTAATTATAAGTTTGTAATCCTAAATAATATTATATAAGTTATAAAGCACGATATTTAGCGAGTAGTTTAGTATAGTTTTTGTTTCGGTTCGGTCACTAACCTGCCCTCATAACCTGTTTAGACGCCATCTTGTCTTGCCGGGGTAATGCCAACATCCCTGTCTGGGGCTATTCCGACATGTCAGTATTACCCCGGTTCATTATGAATGGGATTGGCTAACGCGCTTTTGTTTATTTATTTTTAGATGGTGCGTTCTAAGAAAAGATTAAGAAAGAAAACTACAAATCATCCAAATTTGAACATGACTGGCATATATAAAAGCCCTGAAGCTGGAACATCTTCAAACAGTGTGCATGATATGCCGACAAATGCAGAAAAAAGTCTACGTCGTGATCTGCTTGGTTTTAAACAACAGCTTTCAATAATATCTCCTGTAGGTCTACAACAACCTAACAATCAACTCAAAACCAAAGGCAGACCTAAACAGCACTCAACTATTGTCACAGCCTATGAAAGCTGTATTACAAGAAGCGAAGAAGATCAAAAAGGAGAAAGAGGTAAAGGCCAAGATAGCACTTAAAAAACTCCTCGAAAATCCTAAAGTGCCCACAAAAGAAAAAATCAAGAAGGAAAAGTAGATGAAAATGTAAATGCCTGTCAAAATAAATAAAAAAAGTCAAATGTTGCAAAGAAAATAAAAAAAGTAAAGAAAACATGCAGAAGACAAATATCTTTCTCAGAGTATTCGTCTGAAGATGACATTGATGAGTCGAAGCTATGTGACGATGACAAGAAGGATGACATGGTAAATTTACTTGGAGAAGACTCGGAAATGTGTTTAGTGTGTGGAGAATTTGGAGGTAACGAACTTTGGTTTAGGTTTGTCCTTTGTGGATTGTGGGCACACGCTGATTGTAGGGATTTGATTCTGCGGAAAACTATACTTGCGACCATTGCATTAAAAAATAATTTCTCTTTTAATCTAGCTTAGATATACATTTTATTACAAAATATGTTTACTCAAAGTTTGGATTTGTTGTAAATACTTTTTTACTCCTAATAATAATTTCCTCAATATTTGCACATTTATTATACTAACTATTCACCACTTCATTGCAAACGTTACATGTACAATAAAAAAGTTTTTTAAAATTATTACAGCATTTAATTTGCCTTCTACAACCTATGCTGGCATTACCCCAAAGGTATGTCGGAATTACTCTGGTTCATGGGGCAATTCCGACAGGTGGTTATAGTTTACAAACAATTATTTACAAAAAAAAATGTGAAGTTGTTTAAGCATGTGCATATAAGAAATCGGTAGGCCACATTTTGATGTAGTTATGTGTTTTAATTTGTATTTATATCTCTTTAAATACAAAATATAAAAATAAAAAACCCTTAAGGTGTCGCCAATTCCCCGGTTTACCCTACTATAAAGGAGGGGCACATGCCCCCGTGCCCCCACATAATCTGCCCTTGCTGGAGCCTATGATGTATAACCTATTATACTCAATAAGTTTCATCCAAATCCGTTCAGTAGTTTTTGCGTGAAAGAGAGACATACAAACTTTCACATTTATAATATTAGTAGGATTAGTAAGATATCAAAACCATAGTTTCACTCATGTTCTTTCTGCTATCTTAACAACTATTATCATTTGATTTGCCTTTAATTATATACCATAATGGATTCTCCACAGTACCTAAAAAACTGTAGGGGGGCCACTTGCACCCGGGCGGCCCCCCAGAAATCCGCGCTTGTTATAGCCTATGTATTATTCGGATGTATAAACTATATTACTGTAAGAATTCATCCAAATCCGTTCAGTAGTTTTTGCGTGAAAGAGAGACAAACATACAAACTTTCACATTTATAATATTAGTAGGATTGGTCCGATTTGTCGCTCTTTTAATTTGCGCGGTCAATCTTTCACATGAAAAAAAAAAACGACTTATCGACTTATCACGTGCACTAGATATGAGTATAAAACAAACAAATACTATATTTCATAAATGTTAAAAATATATAAACTATAAAAAAAATTATAATATTATGCAATGAATATTAAATAAAAAAATAAAGACAGGTGATTTTATAATTTTAATATCTTGCCTGAAGTAATCATCCTTACTAATGCGACTGTAGAAAAATTATTGGTGTTTAATGTCATATTTACAAGTAACGTTTCAAATCGGGGATTTTTAATTTTCGTTTTCTCTTGTAATTCGTTTTGTCTTCTAAAAATAAAATATTAATACTCTTATTATAAAACAAGTTAGAAACTGATATAATGTGAATTTATAATATATTAAGAAGGTTTTAATGTTATTAATATTTTTTATAATTTTATGCTATACAGAGGCTTGGAAATGCCTGTACGAAACCTTGAGGCTCGCCTTAGCTTTAATATATCCATGGATTCTCTAAAGAACATGAAACAAAAATACCTCCTGGCTTGGGTATCATTAAGAATGCATCAGAGTTTAATATAGGCGTTACTGGTGATGGAAAGCTGTCTTTGGTTGGTGTCTTCTTGGACTATGAGGTTTATTTATTATATTCATTAGTAGAATTTTTCGTTGATTATTCTCTTTCCACCCTGATGAATATGATAGGAATGAGGCACGAACATGCGCAAAAACTAAACTCAGGGGAGTTCATATCTCTTTTCTGAGATATCTCTTTTCTAAAAGACTAACTTTGTTATCTTATTATTAAAATCATTAGGACTCACCTTTTCTTTTTTTGAAATGCTTCCTCACTCGTTTGCAGTCCATTAGCATTTGCATGTACGGATCCTCTAAGTCAGATGGTAATGGGGATGGCGATTTTTTATCAGAATAGTTTTGGATTGTTTCCGTAGAGCTAGTCTCTTCTGCTAAGAAATACAAATACAAAAATCATTATTAGTTTTAGTTACAATTACTGGAGGATGGGCCAGAGTCGGAGTGTCCTAAAGGACGATAATAGTAAGCTATTGCGAATCCGGGTTTCTACATTCAAAATTCAATCGTATGCCAACGATGATTAAGAGGATTAGGTTAACAGCACCGTCTAGTTTTAGTCACTAGTACTGTATTTGTTAATTTTGCCAGATTCTGGATCTTGACCATATTACATATATACCTGCGATGAACCTACCAGGTTTATCTATGTTTTAAAACACCAATATTTTTTTACAACCTCATCTATGTCACCGAAGAAAACAGTGAATTGAAATGGTTAAAGGTTCCAAGCTCAATATTGCCTGTACAGTGAAGGCAGAAACACAGAGACCTTATTATTGTAGAGTTGTGGTACAAGAAGCTTTACTATATTTTGTGATTTACAATACTTTTACAAGAATCGTAGAAGAAGCACATGAAATGAGCCTATGTAAATAGAAAGGTCAGGATAAATAATGAACTTAAGGAGTTTTCTAGTTTCTTAGTCCCATCTTTTCTAGCTGGTGAGATTGCGATACTTCATTTCGTCATAGTAGTAAGTTTAATGGCATGGTATGAACAGGTATAGATAGACCAGGTCTTTAACCTATTTTCTACCTAATCTTTGATACATGATAATTCAGATGGTTGGAGTATCGAAGATGAGGAAGGTAAGGATTAGCAGGTTATGGTCTGACGACCAATATGATTAAATATAGGGTTGGCAACTAAGTCATTGCCGATTTCAAATAAGAAGGCAAATTCAGAATTTTTGTTTAAAAATATAACTTTATTCAATTAGATATTGCCCGGTCTTGTCGATGACCTTTTTCCATCGTTCTGGCAGTGTAAAAATTCCCCGTTCGTAAAATGTCTGGTCTTTGCTATTAAAAAACTGAACTAGGTGTGATCTGACATCATCCGCGTTGTTAAAAATTTTACCATTTAAAGAGTTTTGCATGGAACGAAACAAATGGTAATCCGAAGGCGCAAGGTCAGGGCTATATGGTGGGTGTGACAAAACATCCCAACCCAGTTCCAATAATTTTTGCCGAGTAACCAAAGATGTGTGGGGCCTTGCGTTATCATGATGGAAAACAACACCCTTCCGATTTGATAATACCGGCCGCTTTTCTTCAATTGCATCCTTCAGTTTGTCGAGTTGTTCAACATACACATTTGAATTTATCGTTTGGTTCTGCGGCATGAGTTCAAAATACAAAATTCCTTTGTGATCCCACCAGACTGACAGCATAATCTTTTTTTGGTGAATATCTGCTTTTGATGCTGTTTGGGCTGGTTGATCTTGCTTCACCCACGATCTCTTGCGAGTAACATTGTTATAAACTATCCACTTTTCGTCGCCAGTAACTAGGTTCTTCAGAAATGGATCATTTTCATTGCGTTTCAGTTGCGAATCACAGATGCTAATCCGTTGCGTCAAATGAATTTCCTTTAGCTGGTGAGGGATCCATAAATCAAGTTTCTTGACATAACCAAGGGTTTTTAATTTTTTTTCAATGCATGTATGCGACACATTAAGCTTCTCTGCAATGTCTCGTGTTGTGCTGTGACGATCTGAATCGATAATGGCCTTGATATGGGTTTCATCCACTTCGACTGGGTGGCCAGATCGTTTTGCATTTTTCAGTGAAAAATCACCGGAACGAAATCTTTCAAACCAATTTCGACACTGCCTTTCTTTTAAGGCTTTATCTCCATATACGGCACATAACTTCTTTTGTGCTTGCGATGCGTTCTTGCCTTTTCGGAAGTAATACAATAAAATGTGTCGGAAATGGACGTCCTGTTCTTCCATTTTTAAATTGGGATAAAAACAAAACTAAAGAACTAATCAAAAAAATTTTTTTACTAATTAAACGTAGAAGTCCATACAGTAAGAAAAAAATATAGGTTAGATGCTCTGGCCACGTTAACAAAACAAAAGAAAGTGTAGAGTGAATCTATCGACAAAAACGGCAATGACTTAGTTGCCAACCCTATATATTATTTGATATGAATATTACCAGTCTTCAAACATACAAAAAATTATAAATCTAAAAATAGAACCAGACGTTTACAGGAATTTTGAGCATCAATAAGTAAATCTGATTTTTTAACTAATATTGTCCCGTTTATAATATTTTATTATGAATACATCTGTTAGTATCTGGTATTTTTAAAATCACTAATAGGTTTATGGAATATATTACCTATAGTATCCTCAGAAGGAGTCTGTTCCTCATTATCGACGATGACGTCACTGCCCTTGAAGGAAACATAGGAATCACCAGCGATACCATACGTGTCTCTGATCATCACTGCTTGTCATCAGGAAAAAAAATAATCGTTTTAGTCTTAATTCTTATTCTTGATGTTTTTATATCATATTCAAGGATAGTAATGTTAATTATCAAGCTGCAATAAGGTGTGAAACATAACTAAATATGTCTTTTAAAGTAATTGGTGATAAGTGCAGGGTGAGCTTGTGTGTTTTAATGAGCTCGGTAAGTAAGCATGTAATGTTAAATATAAAATTATTACAGCGAATTTGAAGCTGTAATTAGCTGTGGATAAAAAAAAAAAAGGATTAAATAATAAAATTAAAAAAAAAACTTACTTCAACCTTAAAATATGAGGCATAGTAAACAGAAACTATTGTATTATTGTGAGAATATGAAGATTATTTATGAGTTTATGTGTTTGAATTGAGATATTGTGTTTGTCTGAAAAGAAGTACCTTTTTCGATTCTCTATGTTCCCTTCATTACTTCTTTCTTTTTAAATTTTTTATATTGTTGAAAATATCATAAAAATGTTTTATTTTACAGATATTCAGTATAGGTTATTCTTTTGTACTTGTTTTTATGTAAACTATGAAAAAAGTTACAGCAGCTATCATAGATGGGCCTGTTATCATAGTACATTTTGTTCCAAATTTTTAATATGTTTGGTCATAACATAATATTTATTCTTATATACAGTTAACTTGTTTAATTATTAACTATAACAGCCTGGCTTACCTTTTTTTTTACCAGTCATTCTTGTGCTAGGCTTTCGTTCGGTCAGCATGATCCCACTACTTACCTCTTCCTTTGCTACGGCTTCAGTAGCTCTCGTTTCTTTTGGATGGTTTTCATCTAACTTATCCAATGTATTGCCTGAATACATTATTATAATCATTAATAATTCATAATTACTGCAATTCTTGGATTTTTAATTTTATTTTTGTATTGATCTTCAAGTAAATATACTAACTTATGATATCTGATGGCTACGGTCAATCAGAATGTTTTTTTTTAATAGATTGATTTATTGATATTTATAACTATAATAATATTACATAATATTACAAGTAAATCTGCTAATATGAGCAATATGACATGAAAAAAAAACTTGTGGGAGAACTACCCATCGGTAGCACTCCAATAAAGTTCTTTAGCAGAAGGTCTTGAGGCCATTTTCTTTTCAGACGCCTCGGAGGTTTATCAGGAATAGTATGGGAAGCAAGTCGAGAGACTAGCGGATTCAAGTGTGTATGGAGCTTGTCATGGAAGGATAGGTATCTAGTTTGGACCAAATCAGCAACTTATGGGATATTAAGATCATAATGGATGAGTTTGTGACATAATAAGGATAAGAATTGGATGGTTTAGTAGAGCCTCAAAGCTCAACTCCGTATGTCCAAATAGGTCTGATAACTTTCATGTTAATGGGTCTTTTGTAATTAATTGGGAGCTTAGAGCGTTTGTCCAGTAAATACTGACGTAGGCGAAAACGTCGAGCAGTTTGTCTTTTCAGTCCTGTATGAGGATTCCAAGTTGTCCAGATGGAGTCCTAGGCAACGTATTTGATCGACAGGGATTAGTGGAATATTATCAAAGGACACAGTAGGGCAGGAATTCGTAAGTTTACGACGAAGGGTGAAGGTAATTTGATGGGATTTGTTAGGATTTATTTTAATCCCCCAATTTTGACACCATTGTTGAAGGTTTGAGATATGGGATTGAAGAGATTGGGATGCAACAAATGGATCCTTATTTACTGATGGATTGGGATGTCAGCTATATATATCGTGTACAGGATGGGACCCAGGATACTACCTTGAAGAACACCGGCAGACTGGGTAAAGAGGGAAGAGTAGGAAAAATTATGGTTTACTTTCTATCTATTACTGAGGAAGGAACTGATAATAAGTAAGTAAGTAGAAGGTTAGAAATTACGGAGTTTGTACAGCAGACCCGGATACCAGACTCGATCAATCTGAATGTTACTTGTTGAAAATGATTAATTAATTTAAAGTTCTTCTTATAGCTAAATGAACACAATTTTGCTTTGTTTCTCACAAGCATACTAATCAACACAGATGTTAGTGTACACATAATAAATCATTAAACGTGTTTCCGATGAAAATCGAATTCAAAACATTGGATAATATAATCATTATCTCGCTTCGCTCGCATAGAATTTGAACTACCGCATAAAGTTTCTTGACAGTGCTTTTTAACAATAATTTAAAATAATAAATAATTTAATTTTTTTCACTGTAGGTTACTCGTACAAAATTTCAGATGTCTAACTTCAAAACAGACGGATTCCATACAACCTTTGAACCCTCCTTATAATAAGGGTGGAATTATCCAAACTTCTTTCGTAAATCATATAAAGGACCTATCTGCAAATTTCAAGATGCTAAATTCCTGATTTTTCTTTAATTATGCACTATAATGGATTCTCCACAGTTCCTATAAATTTGTCGGGGGGTGGGAGGGGGAGGAGGGGGAGGGCGCCTGCCCCCGTGCGCCCCCCTAAATCCGCGCTTGTTATAGCCCATGTGTTATTCTGATGTATAACCTATATTACTGTAAAGTTTCATCCAAATCCGTCCAGTAGTTTTTGCGTGAAAGAGAGACAAACATACAAACTTTCACATTTATAATATTAGTAAGATTAGTAGTATATCAAAACAAATAGTTTCAATCTTGTTCTTTCTGTTATTTTAACAACTATGATCATGTTATTTTCCTTTAATTATGTACTATAATGGATTCTCCACAGTTCCTATAAAACTGTCGGGGGGAGGGGGCACCTGCCCCCGTGCGCCTACCCGTAAATCCGCGCTTGCTATAGCCCATGTGTTATTCTGATGTATAACCTATATTACTGTAAAGTTTCATCCAAATCCGTTCAGTAGTTTTTGCGTGAAAGAGAGACAAACATACAAACTTTCACATTTATAATATTAGTAAGATTACAAATTTAAGGTTTAAGTTCTTAGTTTTATTCGATTAAAACAAATTAATTTCTTTACCTATCTCATGGTCTCCCGGCCTTGTATAGGAGTCCTCATGTGCTGCTTCTTTTGTTCCTAAAGTTACAGCAATCTCTGACTCTTCAATAATGTTTCCTTGTAGATCAGTTGTTGGAACTAATAAAAAAATATTGTTATGTTATTAAGTTATTATTAAATAATTTGATCATCTTGAGACATGCGTTGTGTTATTACTTATCTGTCCATTGTTTTGCCTAGGGATTCCTCGATTTGTAAATATGTATATGCTAACAAACATAACAAAAATAAATAAAGATAATCTAATGTTTAAATTTCCTTCTGACACATAAGTTTAGCATGCTTACTTACATAGTGGCATTTTATTTGTTTATTTTCCTAATAATGGATGTAATAAATTGGACTTTATTACTTTATTGGACTATTAAAAACTAGCATTTGCCCGAGGCTTCGCTCGCGTCAAATTTGGTCTGCCACATGCCAAGTTTCGTGACAGATCATTTTAAATAAATAATTAATTTTTTAAAGCTAAAAGTTACTAGTACATCCAAGATTTCAGATGTTTAACTTCAAAACTGAAAAATCATACAATCTTTGAACCCCTATTATATTAAGCGGGTGGAATTATCCAAATTCTTTTTTTATTGCTCATTTAAACTATTCAAATTATTACTGCCAGTTAAGACGCTTCATACCTGTAATTTTGAAACATTTTTTCTCGTCTTTATTCTCAGAAATTGAAATTCTCGGATTGATTTCGATCTTTCCATTCACCTTTTTCCTCAGGTCGGCCAACGGAACTCGCATGCGGAAAGCTGAAAAGTAAATATATTGTAATAAATATCAGAAAAAAAGAATGTAAAAGATAAAATAATTTTAATTGTGTAATGATCAATCTAGAACATTTTGCCTTGAGACTTTAATATATTTCAAAACGTTTCAGCCCTGTGCATGGCTAATATATATTTAATGTCCTCAATCATAACATGATTCAGTGAAAATTATAAGCCCAGATTTTTATTTTAGATCCTATTCTCTTTCATCGACACTTTTAAGGGAATCAAAATTCACAGATAGCTGTCAATAACCAGGGTCATATCCATTTTTTTGTTGTATAATAATAGATAAGTTATTACAACTAATAAATAATAATTCATGAATATTATAAACGTTTTGTGATATCTGAGTAATATTATCATCATATATCAGGATAGGCCAAATAGGCAATTAGAGAACACTTCAACCACCCAGACTTGTTAGAATACTCTGTTACTAGCTATATATTTAGTTTTATCCGAATTTATTCCGAGCCGAGATTTAAAACCTTGCATCATCAGTATCACATTTAGGTTTGTTGTTTCCTCCTCCAACAATAGTCGTCTACGAACCCAAGCACGGATATTTCATTCACCAGGTAACAAAAAATGTATTTATTGACATATACAATTGCATTATAAGGGTAAAAGAAGTAAATATAACGAATAATACATAATGGCGAGGATAAAAGCAATGAGAGGTACCATCCAGTGGTCGTACTCAAATTCAAATCAACTTAGGTCACAAGGCCATAATCTTTTAAGACGTCTTGAACTATCGCGAACTGTATCGGTACTTTTGAAACTAGTGTATTTGGGTGGGAATAACTTTTATTTTTGGGAATAACTTCATGAAAGGACTGGTATAGAGTTCGGGCTAAATCAGCAACAAATGGGGCATTGAGGTCATTACGGATGACTTTATTCGTAACGAATAAGGAGCATTAAAGATTTTGTATTGTAAGGATTGGCTACCAGAGGGATTTGGTGGAGCTTAACTCCGTATCGACGGTCCCTACGTACAAAGCAACATGTCAAAAACTGAGGTTGTAGTGGAGCGTAATGAAAGTTCAAATCATTCTTCATTAGGCTCTCTCGTAAACCTCAGTTTTTGACAGGTCGCTTTGTACGTAGGGACCGTCGGTATGTCTTAGCCATGATTATGAGTCTTTTGTAAATAATTGGGAGCTTAAAGCGTTTGTCTAGTAAATGTTGAAGTAGCCTGAAACGGCGAACTCCCCAGATATACAGGGTGTCCCGAATTTAAATGGCAAAACATCAGGAACTTAAAGGGGACCGAAAAACTAAGACAAAAAGTCCTTTAGTGATTTGCTCGTTTTTGCTTAGTTTTAGAGAAAATCGCAAAAAACGAAACAAAACAAGTTTTCATTTTTATACTTATTTATTTACATTTATATTTATGTTATGTTCTTTTTAATGTAAATATTGCTCAAAATGTTGTCCTCTTGCACCAATGCAAGCATTACATCTAGCACTCACTTGATAAATTGCAGCTAAACATTGTTCTGATGATATTTGGTGCACTGCATCTATGATTCGGTCTCTTAATTGCTCTCTTGAGTTGATTGACAACGAATAAACTTTCTGCTTCAAGGTCCGCCATACGAAAAAATCCATGGGTGTCATATCAGGTGACCCAGATCACCAAGGCCAAGGTACTACTCCTCCACGTCCAATCCATCGTTGTGGATAATTTATATCCAGCCAAGCTCGAGCAACTCTGCTATAATGAGCTGGACATCCATCGAGTTTGAACTACATTTCAATCCGCTGTTGTAAGGGAATGTCATCTAAATAATTAGAAAAGTCGTTCTCCAAAAAATGTGTAAATGTGATACCATTCAATCTTCCAGGTAAAAAATATGGTCCTACCAGTAATCCGTTCCAAATTCCAAGCCAAACGTTAATAGCAAATTCATGCTGAAACCTATTCTCTCTAATAGCTCTGGGATTTTCAAGAGCCCATACATGATAATTTCTTTGATTAACAATTCCTGCTCTTGTAAAGGTAGCTTCATCGGTCCATATAATTTTTAATGGAAATAAATTATCATCGCGAATTTTTTCAAGAAACTAGTTCAATTTAATCTTGAGGTAATAAATTCTGAACATTTTGAAGATGGTATGGGTAGCGATTATCACCTTTCAAAGTTCGCCATATTGCTTGCCGCGATATTGCTAATGCAGCAGATGCTCTTCGGATGCTAGTCTCAGGATTGTTATCGGAGTAGCGTTGGACACAATTTCTTCTTCGATAATCTGCTCTTACTGCTGCCTGGACTTGGTCGCCTTCATTACGTATTAAGAATGACCCAGTCTCTCGTAGTCTATTAAAAGTTAACGAAAAGACTCGTCGATTAGGCATTCTTCTATTTGGAAATCGGCGCGCAAAGCGCGCACCGCTTCTAAAGCATTACCGTTACAGAAACCATACACAAAAATCATATCAGCGTATTCAACATTAGAATATGTATGCGGCATTGTGGCTGATGCTACTCACACAAAAATATCTGAATAACTGACTGAAGACTGATTTAGGTATTATAATCCTAGAAGGAAGCCAAAATGTAGACAAATAAACGAATGTAAAGGATAACATTAAGTGTTTACATATCTCGGTGCCTAGCCTGACGAACTTTGAAAGGTGATAATCGCTACCTGTAACATTTTTGTTTTGTTTCTTTTTTTTGCGATTTTCTCTAAAACTAAGCAAAAACGAGCAAATCTCTAAAGGACTTTTTGTCTTAGTTTTTCGGTCCCCTATAAGTTCCTGAAGTTTTGCCATTCAAATTCGGGACACCCTGTATACGTAGTTATAGATAGAATATAATATAAAAATAATTTTATTCTGGTCCCTTAAGAATAACAGATATGTTCAAAATTGAATAACTATATATCTGGCCAAAGTGGCATAATAATAATAATAATATATATATTATTATTAGAATAATACGATATTTACATAATATCGTGAAAATAAATATAAACTAAAAGGTATGGTAGATAATAAAAAAATAATACAAAAAATAGTATGGAAATTTTCACCTAAAAGAAATAAGCTGAGAGAAAAAAAAATATAGATAATAACACCTAACAATTTAAGAAATTATATCGTCATGAGTGAAGAATATTTACAGTATTTAATCTACTCATTCTGATGAATATGAACTATTAATTATTACTTGTTAGAGAGCATCAGTTTGGAATTTTAGGAGATGTAGGAAAAGCTTGGATTTGAATATGGATAAGGAAGACGCATGACCGATATCAGGTGGAAGTGAGTTCCAAAGAATGGAAGAACCGGCGAGAAAGGATCGCTCAAATGTTTTGGTTCTGTAGGAACGGGTATAAAAGTCTTAAGGCGAGATCTTGTGCTCTTGGATTGGATGGAGGACTTAAATTGTATATAGATTAAATCATAGATATGGTTAATGCTTCGACTTGCCTCCTTTTTCCTTAAATCGGATGCCAGGTACTGGACTCTTGTACTTGTTCATCTCGGCTATCGGGTGGTGCGGTGCGAAGCGAGACTTGAACTTGATCAGCTCTTGCTCTGCCCGGCTACGCCGCCCTCTATTCGGCACGAAGGCGCAGTTGATTATCTTCACCTCCTTTCTTCTGATAACTTCTAATGTCTTTTCGAGGAACGCGTTCGCCACGCGTGACTTAAAAGACTTCTTGAGTATCGTGTATGATGGATATGCTTTCGTCGGAGAGTTAAATTCTTTTTTATTCATTGCATATATATAATTCCTCATCTGAAATATATATACCATAAATAGTGCATATATTTATTAGGAACAAAATATTCCAGGTGGAGGTCAGAGAATGAATTTCTTCAATAGAGTTAAACTATTTTTTAGAACCGATGTTTCGACTCACATTGCAGGTCTTCTTCGGGGCTGGACAAGGGCGGATACAGAATTTTTTCTGGGGGGGGGGCCGACGGGCAAAAAATCAACAATACCTTGGTAATAAACTCATGTTCTTTCTGTTATTTTGTTCATATATTTTAACAACTATGATTATGTGATTTGCCTATAAGTATGTACTGTAATGGACTCTCCAAAGTACACAAAAAACCGTTTGGGGGAGGCACGTACCCCCGGGGCCCCTCCCTTAAGTCCACCCTTGGGGCTAGATACACAAAAAAACAAAACAAAAATGGAATATAAAAAATTGTAAAGACTAAAAATTTATCTAGTAAAATACAGAACTAATTATGTAGTTAGTACTGAAACCTCATTATTGTAGTTCATATATTTTAAATAATACCTTTGTTTTATTTTATGGTTTAAATGACTCCTCCACTTGAGTCTGGTTTACTACTGGAGTAGTATTATTTCTATAATTTAGTTTATCTATTTTTATTCTTTACAATTTTTATATGTAATTTTAATTTGTTGGAATTTTGTCTATCCATCCCTGAAGACGACCTGCAGCGTGTGTGTGTCAGAGCGTTGATTTCGAATAAATAATTCAAAAATATTTAAGAAATTCTTTCTCTGTCTATTATAAGTATATAATTATATAATTTCATAAATAACTTAAAAAGTTTAAATTATTAGCTATGGTAATCAAGTTTGAAGGTACTCATTGTTGACTTAGGAATTCCGTATTATTACTTTAATTTTGAAAATTCGTTTTCAGTCTGAGAAAGATATTAAATAAAACAGTACTTTTAATTCTCTCAGTATTTATCCACCCATTTTTCTTTTTCTGCTCTCATGCTCCTAAATATTAATTGAATTTTTTGAACGTAAATACAAGTTGTAAAGTTTTTTAGTTTAATAACTGTCACGCAAAATGATCTTTGTGTGTCTGTGTAATTTATGCTCTCTATATTATTATTGATGAATAATGGAAACATTTAAGCTATGAAACATTTAATAATCGACTAATGGTAAAAACTTACTTTAATACAAAACATTGAAAATTCGATCACTAATTCCTTCAAGACTAAACTAATTTTAAAGACATTTATAATTTTGCTTAATATTACAAATTTGATCAAATCATTTAATCTTTAAAAAAAAAAAAAAAAAAAAAAGGACGTTCAATGAAGAATTTTTGGCGGAAAAGTTATTTTAACTTCCAACAAATATTCCTTGCTGCGCAATATCGTCAAAAAAAGTCTTACGTTTTTTAGTTATCCACGTTTATAGTGAATGATACAAGCAACAATTGATAATTGCAGTAACGTGTACTACATAGTTGTTATAATTTATTCTATTCATTGAGAATAAATAATATTTTGTGACCTTTAAGTATTTACTTTCACCAAGCGCATTTGTTTAAACAAGAAGCGTTAGTAACTGATTATTCTCACCCTCGTTCTTCGGCACCATAAACAACATTTGATGAGTTCATCGTTGGTCATTTCTTCCTCTGGCTTATTCTTCAACACCGACCATGCAGAGTATAATTCTTCTTCGTTCATTGGTGGAGGGATGTCGGTCGCAGGACAACCCCAAAAATCTTTGTATTTCTGGAGGAGCATTTTAGCGTATGACTTGCTACGAAATCGGGGATACTTTCTTCTCTTGAAGGTAGGCATTTTGGGTGTCAGATACTCAGCAGGAAAAAATACGTAGGGTACCTGAAGTGAATCGTATACAATTTTATTTTGTAATACAATATATAATTGAAATATATTAATTTTTATTATAATTCAATCATAAATAATGGAAAACTCCAAAAAACCTCAAGTCTCTAATTGCATTGATAATTGGTCTGTTCGTATGAAGATTTTCTAGACGAAATTAATTTTTTTTAATGATGTTTTGTTGTTTTTTTCTAGGAAAATAACACATTCTTAACCTCTATGCAGGGCATGGCACGTTGATTCATTTCATAGAAGAAACGAATTCCAATTTTATTTTAAGTTATGGCAGTCGGTCATCGATGAATTGAAACTTTTACTTTGCAATGATGGCGATTACGGTGTAAGCTGGATAACGGCTTCTTCAAACGGTTGAGGTTTCGTCGGTTCTGATTGGTGGGAACGCGCGATATTGCATCTCCCCTCATACCATTCTCTAGTAAGAATTGCGCCTCTGGGGATTTTCCGACTTTCTCGGTTGTGTTGGGATCTTAGTTTTGGAATTCTAGAAGGAATGTGGTGTTCATCGAATTCTCAGTTGTCAAGTGAAATTAATAACCTGATGCCTACTTGGCTGAAAAGACCAGATATAGTTCTTCTCTTCATTTTTTTATTGGGTCGTTTCATACGAAATATCTATTTTAAAAGGAAAGGTTATTTAGTAAAACGACTGTATGAAATCCAACACTTACTTTTAACCTCATTTTCCATTCATTTTTATCAATTTTTTAGCCCTAGAAACTGAAAAATTCAAGGCTGAAATAATGCCTGAAAATACGTTCTTGTCTTGATAATCGTATTCAACAACATATTTTTAAGGAAGTTGTCAACATTTCTAATCAGGTGGAAATCTGTTGGATATAAGTCTGGCGAATGATTGACTTGGCAGCCCAGCTCTTTTAATTTCTTCACTATCTGTCGTGAAACACGAGATCAGGCGTTTTAAAAGTATAGGTCCCTGTCGATTAAACAATGAGCTAAAAATTTCTTAAAACCATGCGAATGGCGAATGGTCCGTTCGTTACAATTCTCTCCCCGAACGGGGTGGTAATGTTTATTGCAGCTCTTAAACTCATAAGAAAATCGCTTGTTTCCATGGTTATATTTGATGTGTTACTAAACAGTGTTCGTTGAGTTGTAGTGTAGGAACTACAAGCTATTATTAAGAGAGGATTAATAACAATTCTTCCCAATCTGTATACATAAAAATATCAAATAAAAGAAGTCCACTAATTCTATTATGAATTTTAGAAATAATATATAAAAAAGAACTGCACCGCTACAATTCGTGAAGGAGTTCAGTACACGGTAGAGACTATACTGTTTCTTGGACAATGGTTGTGCAGGGAGGTGATAATTTCTAAATCACGCTCAACGGCCAGATTCTTCCCCCTTTTAATAGCCTTTATAGAGACTGGGTGACCTCAGGAGGATCCCAGATCCCGTAGGATCCATCCCCGACAGGTAACAGATTAAATAAAAGTCTGCCAGCGAGCGGGATTTGAACCCCGGACCTTCGGCATGGCAACTGAGCGCTCTACCGCTGAGCTACTCCGCTCCGTTTAAATAATAAAAACGGACATTTGATATGATATTGTATGACCCATTAAATTGCATTAGGCTTCTTCAATCCTTTTCAGTGAGACTTATTCATTAGGAGCTTAAGTTCTTAACTTACTTAGCTTAATTTCTAACTTATACTTATCAAAGCGAGGGATGAAGTACCTTGAAGTAGTGAGGATGGGTGTACTCCCTCTTGTCACGTCGTGTCTCCACCCTGAAGGGCCGAGGCTCTGGCCAATCACCTTCTTCCTTCTGCGCCTCCGGTTCATCCACACCACTGGCTTTGTCCTGCCACGTCTTAATGTGCGAAAAATAGTGCCTTGTATGACGCCTGTCAACACCTATTTTGTTTTTATATTATTTTGTGCACATAAATGAGCATTCCAGTTACAAATACGGAGTTTTTAAAAACCGTTTACACGTGATTGATTGATATCGCATACTTGAATTCATTATTATGAAACCAATTATATGGTTATAGAAACTTGAATATAAGAAATTATTCATTTGAATAAGTTTCTAGTAACCGTTTTCAATTACAGAAGAGCTTTAGTTCGAATAATTATTGCGTCATAATTTACAGAATAGTAGAAGGAAATTCTCAAGTATTAAACATTTCTTTTTTTTTTTCATTTCAAATTTTCTTTTCTTATTTTGACACAAATAAAACCATCCATAATGACCTTAACGTTCCATACGTTACCGATTTAGCCCATTCCAGATACCTATCATTCCATTATAAACTCAAGGCCCATCCAAACCCTCTGGTTTCAAACCTAGCTTCTTCTTTAATTCCCCATAATCTTCCGAGGCGTCAGAAAAGAAGATGGTCACGTGACCTTCTTAGTTGAACTTTGATTTGAGTACTACCAGTGGGTAGTTTCTCTACTTGTCATTATGTATCACTCAGCCTATTTACTTGTTGTATTATTGTAATATAGTTGTAAATATCAATAAATAAATTTTTTAAAAAATTTCTTTGATTACTCCCGAAAGAGTTTTAGCATTATATGGACGATGATAACGTTTGTAGAAAACCATGTTTATTTTATTTTATGACAGAAATATAAAAAAAAGATAAGCCTGAGTTTATAATTGGGCTACTCAGATATTTCTAATTTTATTTAAAATCAAGGATATATTACTCAATTAAAACTAAAATTAACAGGTATTTTGGCATTCAAGTCCAATTTCTATCATGCGGTTTGATTTATTTTTTATTTTTAGGAAGAATTTCTGCTGAATCCTAGTTATATTTGTTTAGAAGAAAATAAATAGGTTTTTTGGTAGTTTCTTCGCATAAACTAATAAATTAACGTTTATTGTTTAACATATTATCTCAAGGACTATTATAAAGTCATTAGGAGTAGGTGGTTATATCGATTTTAAGAAATTTTCTAAATCTAACAGATAGATATCGTCCCTTCCAGCGCAAAGTATCGAATGTGAAAAAAAAACACAGTTTTCGTTTTCGACTTATAGCAGTTGCTTTAGGATTGGTAATTGATATAAAATTCATATAGAGGCATCTATCAGTCACAAAAACGATGTAAAACGAATGTCTTTGGTTTGACTATAGACAATAAATTTTTATTGAACGTCGAAACTGCTTTTTTTTAATTCTCCTCAAAAGTACCGATTTTCACTTTCAGTAGTTGGAAATGGCAGGGAGGATATGTTATACCAAAGGTGGGCAACTTATGGTTCGCGAGTCACCCCTTTAGTACTGAAATTAAAGTACAATATATGAAAATAAAATATAAAACATAACCGCAGATATCGAAGAGAATGTTTATAAATAAAGTTCATACTACTATTACTATTAAATTTTTTACAAAAGTACTGTTTTAATACGAAAATATCTCTAACCCGAATGTTTCTTTCGTTCAGTTGATTTTGGCCCGCAACCCAAGAAAAGGTTGCCGACCTCTGTGTTATATTACATGATCTGGAAGAGAAGGGCTCCAAAATGATATCCAAAATGTTTATAACTATATTGTAATTAAATTTAGCATAAATTAAAATTATCATTGTAGAAATATTTTACTTAATTCCTTGGCGACAACCATCTTAGCAACTTGGGTTTCCAGATCATCTCGAGACAATGTTTGTTTTATAAACTCTCTGACGTAGTATGGCTTGTGGATGATGAGCTCTTTTATCAACAACCTGACTAAGGCCTCAACCTGAAAGATAGAATTAATTCACTCTTATATTAAATACATCGATAACTAATACGTTTTGACCGCTACCTCTTACAGACCTGGGGGTGCTTCGCGAGGTATTCGTGGTTGAAATCCATCATCTTGACCTTCGCATCGCTCAGCGCGTTCTGCTGGTGGATGTTGAGGATGTCCGGATCGCGGTGGATGAACCCTCGCGGAATCGCGTCTGGGTTCGTTTCCAGGGTACCCAGTAAGGGCACCGTTTGTTCGTCGATCATCTGGAAACAATATCAGTTTTTCTGTAAGTACTAAAAAATGCCGCTATTGTTTGTTTATTCTTTTAAAGTTACTTTATGCTGCTTTGACGAATCGGACGATGCTGCAGTGATTGTCGTAAAATTACCCTATTCAGGTGTAATTAGGACAAGTATCTTCAACAACAACGGGACAAGTACGGTCCCGAATTCTAAACACCTCTTCTTTTAGGAAAATTTTTCTTCTCATCAAAGCTACTCACTTTGTATAAAACTATTAAAAGTCTAAAAAACTTATAAATGTCAACATAAACGCTGCTTGGTAATGAAAGGCTCAGAACAATAAAGAATAGTTCGCAAATTAGCCACCAGACACCGTCACAGAAATACGGTTTACGATCTTGCCCTGGACTGTTTTCCAACCATAGGCGTAGCGGGGGAGGGGAGGGGGGTATTGGGGATGTAACCCCTCCCCATTGCTTAGAAGATATTTAAAAAAAAAATGAAAGTAAGTCACAACAATAACAAAAAAAAATTGAAAGATTATGCTTTTTCAATGTTATTACAGAAGTAAGGGTCAATAATGCCACAAACACAACAAAGAAAGTGTTATCACAGCTATTTTAATGAATAAAAGGTCCACTAAAAAGACTTCAGGTCCTGAAGTAAACAAAATATTGAAGGCGTTGTAAAGACTATGCTGTCATGTAGAAAATTGGTATTTTCGGTAGTAAACGATGCGTTCAATATCTGGTGAAAGTGTTCATTAAAGAAACAAAACAAAGACCTCAAAAGTTGGACAAGTTGCATTTCTACTGTTAGCAATTCATATATACGTAAAACCAATTATTTTCCAAAATATGGATCATGTAGGTACATCGCATGATCGCACCAATAAATCTTGTTTCTCAAAACATAACATTTAAAAGTTGTTTTAAAAAACAAATTAATCTTTTGTTCGCCAGCAGTGCATGCCGGTATAAGTTGGGTTTCGATAATTTGGGTCAAGCGCTCATCGTTTTATTTTTCCGAACATTTGTTTTAAAAAATTACCGGTTTGTCACATGGAGATTTAACTACCTCATGTAATTTCATTAGAAATTATATTTATTTTCACTATGGATAGCTCTTAATTGATTATTTATTAATACTTATTTACCAAGATTGTACTTACTTTGGCTGAATTCGATCCTAAGATATATTAGTACCTACTACAGAATAATATTTTTTATTTACATAATTTTCGCCAGCTGTCTTCAAAAAGGTATAATGTGAAATAACTAGCCAAAAACAAGAATATCGTCTATCATTACTCTGTAGATAGCTTTGGATTTTACATTATTAACTGGTGCCTGGTCGAAACCAATATAGATATTGTTAACGATGAAAAGACAGATCAAGGTGAAGTTTCCTAAGAGATTACTTTGCTTTGTTAATCGGTAAATAATAATAAAATGAAATATGATACTATTGCTTTAAACCGAAATGCGTTTTGTATCGGTTTTGTAATAGCTTGAATATTATTACCTATATAGATCCTATGATTTATATTTATACTTGTGTTTCAGGTTATACGATATATTAGTTGAAGCGGTTTAATTCGGTGTGTAGTGTGCTTAGTTGCTAAGCGGAAAGTCCTGGGATCAAATCCTTCTGTGACAAATAAATTATCTAATCTGTTTGCAACCACGGAAGGACCCGGTGCGATCTGGAGTCTCATAGTACTCACTTACAGAGGATGTCATTTTTTTTTTTTAATGGCATTGGATACTTTCCATCCATACCAGATGCCAGATTTATATTTATTTGTTTAACTGATAAGTTGGATGCTAACAGCACGCGATTTTTCCCAGGCGGTCACCCATACAAGTACTAACCACGCCCGACGTTGCTTAACTTCGGTGATCGGACGGGAACCGGTGTGTTTAACGTGGTATGGCCATTGGCAGAGGATACCTTTAATTGGGAGGAGAACCTGGCTGTTCAGTGTAATTTCGATGATTTCAAAAAACTTCGTCAAGGGTTTCTACGCTATTTTTCTGGGTTATCTCATGACATCTTTACAGTGGCTAGATAGATTGTATACTGTGGAGAATCCATTACAGTACATAGTTATAGGCAAATCATGTGATGATAGTTTTTAAAATAACAGAAATAACATGAGTGAATCTATTGTTTAGATACTTTAATAAACCGTTCTATAAATACTACAAGTGTATTTCTAATTGTCTGTTGATTTTTTTGCCCGTCTACCCGTTGTGCCCCCCCAAAAAAATCCTGGATCCACCCTTGGCTAGATATATTCCATATACCATAGAACACTTTTTTGAAGGTTTTGGTGATGTCTGATATATATTTGTTCGCTACATTTTGCTCTCTCAGTGCCCATATTAGCTGAAATCAGTTATTTGTTTTTATCTCAGACCAATACTATACAATTATACGATCTTAGTGAACGAACTTTGCTGTCAACATATTTTGTCTCCTTTTTTCAACATTTGTTTCATGTTTCCACAAAAAACGTAGTATATTCCTGTATATCAAGGTTTGAATTCTGAAGTCGTTATAGAAAAAGGGCTGATCAGATGATGCACGATTGCAGTTTTAAAGAATGTTACATATATCAAGGACTTGAAAATTCTTAAGCGTAAATATGACATGGGATTTACCAAGATTTTTAGAGGAAATTTGCCCTTGAAAAGAAATCTGGATGTTTGTTATCTGATAATGTTTATGTTTGACAACAGCGATGCTTTGAATTGCATTCTATTTGCGGTATTCTTCCTACTTCGAAGAACTCTATTTCTAATGGAAACAGTTTAAGATGGAAAACTGGAGAAGTGCTGGGTCAACAGAAGCAAATTGCAGTGGGCAAATAATGGCAAAAGAAATGAGAAGTCGTTTTGCCCCGTTTCTTTAACGGTCTTTAGTTGCCGCTTTCAATTGATTGCTGGAAAATAAACAAATTTTACTTCCATCCATTCTGCTATGTCAAAGACTATCATTATTCTAAATTATTTTTATTATTACATGTGTTTTATGAAAATTTGATTCATTCTTCTTTTTTTGTTTCAAAGTAACTCTTTGAAAAGACAGCTTATATGACATACTACTGTCTAGTATGTGTCTTTTAATTACTTATTAAAAAAATTAAATCGTAACATTACTCAGACTTTTATTTAGTCTGTTAGCAGCTGGAGATGGATCCTATGGGATCCGGATGCCTCCTGGGGCTCACCCAGCCTGCATAAAGGCTACTCAAATTAAGGGGGAATAATCTGGCGGTTCAACCGTTATCTACGACAAATCACCTCCTTGCACAACCGTCCAAGAAACAGTACAGTCTTAACTACATACTGATACCATGACCATGACATATCAATGGTTGTGGAGGTACAAGTTTTTTTACTTTCAAGTACATTTAAAAAAAATTTATATTTTCAAAAAATATAAAGTTCTAATTAATTTATATATGTTTTACATTGTAGAAATCTTCTCCATTTGAAGTTAAACACATTCAAATTCAATGTTATTATTGCATTTAATGAATTCGAGCCGAAACGTATTATATAGTTCGGGTTCAGACACTTGCCAATTATTTCCTTTTTATGTTATTGAATCAATTAATTTGGACATTTGCCTATCATAAGTTAGAAAGCCATAAATTTTGTGTTTAAATGTCTGCCTGTTCTTCTTTGTCTGTTTACAATTTATTATATATTTATTGTATACTATTGATTCATTCTTTGTGGTTATACTAAAATATTCCACTTACACAAGATATTCAAGATAAAAAAAATATGAACTAGTTTAGTAAGCAATAAAGTTTATGTAATTTATTTTAGTGATCAAAGGAAACAATACTGAAACGAGACCATGATAAGCTTATCGAATCATAGAATAAGAAGTAATTAAATAATATAGTTTCTAGCATGTTTTTCTGAGAAACAATTATTTTCAGATTTTCGCCTGTAAGGTATTCCTAAGTACGTACGTTCGTAATTAGTGAAGAAACTCTTCTGCTAAATGTTAACCTGTTACAACTATACTCTGGAAAGGGTAATATATAAACATTTCTCAATCCAAACTTGGCAGCTTGTACATCGGATTTTATGGCTGTCCAACGAACCGAAGACGGGAGTAACCAGCGGACTTCCAAATTATATCAGCCTTCTTGATTTGCCACAGGTCAATTCAATACTCTGCTAATGGAATGTTAATGGTTATGGGTTTGAAGAATGATAACCTACGTATCAGTCACCTGGTTGCTGAAAACAGCGGAACCACCGTGTGAATTGGGTAATAGAGTTGAAAGGATGGCGTGCCAAGAGGCGACTGGGACAGTTAGAACGCGTTCCACTGTACCAAGGGGGTTATGATCTTAATCTCTTTAAACTGTTTTGCAAGAACGAAAAGAGGTTCTTGTGACTACACTCATGTTACAGCCAATCTTGTTATTATAAATCGGACGTGAAATGCAAATCTTGTGACACTTCAGAGAGGAGGTTAAGGAAAGAATATGAGAGTTGATCGGAAGGGACAACTTTATGAGTATTTTCTGATTAGGATTTTTATTAAGTAATAAGAGTGAGATGTTCCAGGCAATATGAAAATTACACAAGATGAGGAGAATAAGTACACTTAATTTTTTTTTGTCTATCGCAGTAAGTTTGTTGATGCTGTTGAAAAGAATGGATTGCCTGAAAATTTTTAAAACTTTCCTGGGGTTTCGTATTAAAAATACAGATAAATAAAGCAAAGATCTAAAGTTTTGTTTTAACTATTACTAAAATTAAATTTCCTATGAACGTCTTCAATGTTTATATTTGCTGACAGTAGCGTACTTGTGTACTCAACTATAAGTGTAACAGCACTGGATATCTTACAGTAGTACAGTACCAGATAACTAACGTGGTTAAAGTCATGGTTAATCCCATGGATCCGCCATGAGACAAAAGAAGACTAATGTATACTTTCGTTATCAACTCTTAGTCCATAAAAAAATAAGTAGAGCTGTCAGTAATATCGACTCGATTGAATCATTTCAGGATACCAAAAACCAGCTTAATGAAAATTTTGTTTCGATATATTCTTAAATATACAAAAGGAAAAACCATATGTAAATTTATTTCTTATCAACAAATTTTATAGAGATTTGTCAAGAAAAAAAAAAATTTTCGGGATCTGTAGTGGCAATAAAAAAAAAAATGAAAATCGTAGTTAGCTTTCGATTATATTGTTTTTCGTTCCTAGATTTAAATATTGTTAATTTTATTGTATTGTTTATAATAGGTTTCTTTTTTTCGGCTCTATAGCACATCCCAAGCTTTGGCCTCTTCAAGCGAATCTTCCACATTTTCCTGTCTTGTACATTTTCTTTCCAATTTGGCACACATTGCTGCAGCATCCTTGTCGATTTGATTCTTCCATCTTGTCTTTGGCTTCCATTTTTTAATATACGCTTATGTATAATTTTATGATACTTATTAATTACACTTTGCTGATTGAGTCAACACATACTAAAACTTATACCGTGCAACGGCGTTGAGTTACCCTGTCACCACTTTATTATAACATATAGCTAACAATTTCCTTGCTAAATGGTATGATAAGCCACCAGGGAAGGAAGTCACCGCAAGGGATGGTAAACCATTTCCACCGCTTGTGGTCAGTTACTGCAACTCAACCGCAACGGATTGTTCAGATACCGTAAGCGTCTTCAACCTTAGCGATCAATTTATCTGTCGTATTATTATTATTAATATTGATGATAGACATGTATGATTTATAATATCTGCTCCTTTAAGTTGTTAATGCCTTCACGTTACTTAACATTTAGCTATCAGGTATATTCATTTCAATTGACGTTCCGTGTTGCTTCGTCGAACAAGATGGAATTGGAAAAAGATAGTCAAATGTATTTTTTTTTAGGCAATTTTATTACCTAGCATGTCTACATCCCCGGTGAATAAGTGGTTAAGTCGCATTTTGTCCAGTGTTAACTGCTTTCATTTAAGGTCACCTGTGGTCTAGTGGTTAGCGTAACAAACTACTAACCCCAAGATCGCGGGTTCGTAGCCCGGCAGGTGGCCCTAGGATTTTTTTAAGGGAGTAAAAAATCCTTAGTTACGCCGTCCTTTGGAAGGGACGTTAAACGGGGGTCTCGAGCCTGTACGATGTCAGGTACTCGTTAAAAATCCCTATCCTAATTAAACCTGGATAGGCAAAATTTAGAGCTCCCACTGTAGCATCGTCCGATTAGCCATAGCAGCATAAAGTGACGTTAAATGAACAAACTTACTTACTGCTTTCATTTATATACAATATACAGCCCCGCAGTATATTCACTAGGGCTGATCTGTGGTTAAATCAAATTCTGTCCAGAGAGTTTACTGTATTTAGGGAAGCGGGATCCTTTCATTCTCGTAGTTATGGGGTTAATATGGAGTTGTAATATAAGCAATAACTCCTTTTCAAGCCAATACCTTACTGGGCTCCTTATTCGCTACGAAAATAACTCTATTCCGCTTACTTAAGAAACTCATTTTGGAGAAAATTTCATTTAACCACTTATTCACCGGGGCTGTAGATGTAGGCAATGGTACTGAAGTACTACTATTTGTAAAAATATTTTTTCTATCTGCCATCGTCCTCTATTTCTATGCCCTTATGCTTGTCCTTTCAAACCTATTAACTGATATTTATTTAACTATTATATTTTGTAAGACTTAGTTCAAAGTGTGAAAATTTAAATTAAAATTTCTTTGAGCTAAAGACACAAGCAATACAATAAAAAAATAGTTTAAAAAAAATGTGACATTAAAATCCATGAAGGGTCTTCGGTGCAGGGTAGAGATTTTACTTTTTCTAAGACAAATGTTGTTCAGGGTGGTGACCGAAATCACGTTCAACCAAGTGTACTCACATGAGGCTGGGTGTGACTTAGGAGGACTTTATATCCCATATAAGACCGTTAGCAGATTAAATAACTTATCTTTCTCAGCTAGATTTCAATCCAGAATTTGTAGAAAAGAACTTTAAAGAATAAAAAAAAAATAATAAAAACATATTGTCGAACCAGTATTTACCATTAAAATACATTCACTACGTATAGCCAACTTCAGTAAACTAATTCATCTTTAAAGTAGCTTTTGTTTAAATAATGTATTCTAGTGGTCCCTGATTGACAACTCTCTGTATAATAAAAAAATAATAATTTATTTATTCATTAAAATTTACACCTGTATAATACAACAAGTAAATGGCAGGAATGATACACAGATACTTGGATAAAGACAAGTAGAGAAACTATCCAGTGGTAACACTCGAATAACCATAAACAAACAAATGAATACATTTATTTTCATAAAAAGTATGTTTATACTTTTTCTCCTATTTTTGGCATGAAGCAAAAGTTAAATTTGATGATACCGAAAAATCTATATGAATTAATATTCCACAAAACGTTATATTAAGCGAATAGACTGAAATCTGTCGATACATCTTGTCGAATCTGTCTCTTCTTCTTCATAGTACCCGCCATTCTTTCCAATTTCTGGTAGATTTCTCTGGTACTTCGCAGTTTCCATCCGTCTTCAGTTTGGACACCCATGATTTTTATTTGAATTTTCCTTTCCAGGACCTTCAGTTAAATTATCAATTAGGCTTTCTTTGTATATATGCAAATCAAGATATTATTGATATCTTTGTATAAGGCTTCGACGAAACAATTTGGAGGCATCCTTTTGAAGAACAGATCTTAAAAGAGAAAACTAGGTTGGTATCAAATACTTATATTTGATTATAAATATTTCAGAAAAAAATTGATGTAAAAGAATTTTTATATTGGCCATTTTGTAAAAATCTAAATTTTTTAAGTAGGTCCGAAACCGGACACACCACGCCAAAACATCCTCATTAGGAAACGGACCGCCATATCTTTGATCAAAAAAGAAATATTCAATAAAGAAATAAATGATGGTGACAGTTGTTTGGTCATTAATATAGGTTCGAACTCGATCATGTTTGAGGTTTAAAAAAGTTATTATTTTTAATGAGCTTTTTTAACCGATAACATGTAGTTTGGGTTGTTGATAAAGCGTGTTCTTTAATTCAAACCTGATATTTTTTTTTTAATAATTGCTAGTTTAAAATTACCTAAAAGGACAACGGTTGTACAGAAAGGTGATTTGTCCAAGATCAAGCTCTACCACTAGTTTTCCCGACGATCAACAGGGATGAGGAACGAAAAAACAGGAGGAGGAGGGTTTGCAGATTCGTGACTGTTAGCATATTACATACTATACATTCTCTGTCAGAGCAGGATTTGAACCAGGAACCTTCAGCATAGCAACTGAGCGCTTTATATTCTGATCTACCTCCCTCTCAAGTATCACATTATAAAATTATATTCTTTCTAATTTATTTAATTTAATATTATTTATTAAAATTATTATAATTTTTAAATATTTTTATTTTGAAGAGAAAAGATTTGTCCAGGACCGGAATCCGAACCCGGGTCGTCTTCATTTCCGTTGTAGTGCTATCCTGGCACGTACCTCGGTCAGACAAATCCTTCCCCTTCACCGATCCCATATACCCGTGTTCTCGCAATTTGCGATGTGCTGGGATAGCTCAAGTGGCAGAGCACTGCAATGGAAATGCAGACGACCCGGATTCGAAACCTGGTCCTGGACAAATCTTTTCTCTTCAAAGTAAAAATATTTAAAAATTATAATAATTATAAAAAAATAAAATAAAATAATGACGTAAGTCAACAAGATCCTAATTAAAGTAATGTTCAATGAACATTCTTCCCCTTGTATACATCGCAAATTGCGAGAACACAGGTGTATGGGATCGGTGAAGAGAAAGGATTTTTCTGACCGAGTTACTTGTCAGGATAGCTCAAGTGGCAGAGCACTTCAACGGAAATGCAGACGACCCGGGTTCGAATCCCGGACCTGGACAAATCTTTTCTTTTCAAAATAAAAATCTTTAAAATCATATTCCTTTAAACTACAAAATAATTCAATAAATTGATAATGTAATATTTATATTATTGCAATAGTGGTAGTAATCTACGACATTACCCTTAAATAAATAAGACAGCTGATGAAAAAAATTCATTCTCAACGCTTCAAAGGAAACTGATAAGGGTATTTTTATATTTATAATATGTATTCAATTGTAATAATTTTATTTATAGTAATATAGAATAGTATTATCAATTATTGCGAAATAATATTCATTCGTTTAAGATAAAATACCCCTTTTCAAAGGAAAGATTATTTAGTGATAGAACTTTATGAGATCAAAACAATTTTAGTCAAAATATTTTTCTCCTACATACATTTTTCCCAATCTGTTATAAATTTGTCGATCCCAATAATGAGAATTCAGAGTTTCGTGATCAAATAAAGTCTGAAAAGGGTTTTTGACTTGATAATTACTTTCAAAAATTTTACCCTTAAGGACGTTGGGAGTGCAGGAGGACATCTTAAACCAGCTAGTCTAGTTTCTTTGCAGTCTGTTTTGGAACATGAGATCAGGCATTGGGGTGAAGAGTTTAGGTCTCTTCCGATAAACCGATTCTGGTTGGGTTTATTTTATTAGTTATTGTTTGCATTATGTCAATATCCCCGCAGTACGATATGGATATGGACGCGGTACATATAAAAATTACATATAAATAAGAAAATAGCTTCTTTGCATGGTCGTATTTGATGGCATCCCATTACAGTGATAGTAGATAATGATATAAGATTTGATTAATAACAGCTCGTTACAAACTGTAAGCATAAACACAATAAATAACAGAAGTCCGCTTGCTTTGAGTTTTAGAAATAATAAAAACGGATAAATGAGTCGACTCATTATATTAATTATATAATTTCGAAGTATAGTAACTATAATATTCCTTCTAAGCCTATCAAACTGTTTGTGCAATGAAGGAGGGGGCGAAGTTCCGGCTCTGATAGTTCTTCCCCCCAAGAAAAAGAACCTTTGGATCCGCTCCTGAGCAGCAGGGGCCGAAAAAAAGTGGGAACAATTTTGCACCTTGAGTAACTCCACAGGTCAATGCCACTTCACTTTCAGGCCTCTTCAGTTGTAACATTTTTAATTTTAAGGAATAAAATTAATATTGCACTCGTTTCGCTTTAACTGAGTAAAGCTTACCATCAGTTAATGCTTGACATTTGACTCCATCACAAGCCCTGAAGAAGATCTGCAATGTGGGTAGAAACGCTGGCTCTCCAATAAACAGTTCTCCTTACTTAAGAGAATTTTTTTACCTTCACCCAAACCATTTTCTTCCTCTTACTTAACTCTTTGCCTCATTATTTTGTGGTATTTAATTTTCAAATTGTTGTATATTGATAATGATCAATAAGGGTTTGGCATTGGAGAGGGGGATTGACGCAATGTTTGAAGTCCAGGCGAGATCCCAGTGTATCCATGTCAGTCTTAATTGTGTAATCTTTGTGTATTCCAAAATGAGTCATAATAACTGAAAAGTCTTGTTTATTTAGTATCCGCATCATTGGCGACGAGGAAGAAAAACGAGTCTAATTGTTTTTATTTTATTTTATCAGTTATAGTCGGGAAGTAAGTTTTTTTTGTTAACGCTTATCATAAGTATTTTTTTAACGCGTATCAAGTGTGTGTGATCAAACTATAATTATATCGAACTATACATTAAAATGGAGAACAGAGATAGTTGGGGGGTGCACTCAAAAAACACCAAATAAGTACTAGACTTATATTTTGTTAGTGCCGACGTTTCGACCTACAATGTAGGCCATCTTCAGGGCGACTGGAAACGGAGCCGTTGGGTGCACCCAGCGGCTCCTCTCCCAGTCGCCCTGAAGATGGATATTAACTATTTTCCTCTTACACATTAAAATATTATGTCATGTGGTCAAGGTCCAACGAAGGAATTAATAAGGACTTAGCAGTGCAGGCGCTACCTAGGACGTGATGTGATATTCGGTAGCAGTCGGAAGGTTAGTTCGTAGTGTTTATTTTATAAAAAAGAAGTATTGAGTTGAAAAATTTCATGAGGGGAGGAGAAACAAGTATTGAAAAAAAGCCTGAAATATCAGTTATAATGTCTTCCTTTGGTAATTTACAATATCCATCCTTAGATTTAAATACGGAAGATATAAAGTCGTATTTACTACGGTTGAAAATGTTTTTTTTATTTTGGCCAAGATGGATACAAGTTCAGTACCTATCTATGTATATATGTGGCATTGCCAGCCGAAGCCTTCAAGATATTATGTAGGTAATGGAATTTCGCCTAAGGCAATAACGGAGGTAACATTTGCTGAATGTGAAACAGTTTTAAATAATTATTATGCACCTGAAAATTGTCAAATCACAAACAGGTATAAATTCCATCAAAGACACCAACTGGAAAATGAAAACTCTTCATATGAGTTTAAGGAATTTTTGGGCCAAGCATTAAGAGACCGAATAATATCTGGAATAAAAAATAAAAACTTATTGCGGAAGCTGTTGTCGCAGCCTGTCATGGGATGACACGGTTAAATTGGTGCAGGAGTTGGAGACAGTCGAGAGATCTCAAAGTATAATTTTAGAAGAAAATGATAGTACTGTCGCGCAAAACAAATCGTTTAACAGACACTAGTTGAATCAGTTGAATAATCATCAACAGTCTGCAGGAGTCTACGAACAACAAAATAACTATAAGAGTCAACGTCAGTCTTACCGGCCATCGTCGCCAGGTAAATGGCAACAGTCAACAAGAGAATATACAACACAAATCAACTCATTCTTACTCTTTTGTTCAGAGATATGACCTTAATTATATTGTGTAGTTACTTGAATCCTTTTTTTCTTTTTGTATTTTTTTTATTAGAGTAAATGTAACATTATAGATATGTGTATATTGGTTAAGTTGAATTTTGTCCATAATGAGTTAATTATAGTATTCAGGGTCATTCTCGTATATTTTGTTTTGAAATGGAGCTATAATATAAGGAAATACAGCCTTTCAAGCCAAGGACTGACCTCGCAGCTTGTGCACTACGAGAGTGGCACGATTCCGTTTCTCTCATTACAATTAAATCATTCTAGGAAAAATTCGACTTAAGCTCTAGTTCATAGGGGATCCAGATTTAATGACATGGCATAGTGGCGAGTGGAGAAACTACTCTCTGTTAGTGCTTTTTCGAAAGTGCTTAACTCATTTTATCATTTCAGATATTGTGGTATTTAATTATCAACTTCAGCTAATTGGTACTTTTTGGTCAGTTATTTTGTGAAATTAGTTGAATTTTAAATAAAAATAAAGTGTTGACTCGTATTTTATTTATTGATTATCTAAGATTAAAGTATTTTCCCAAAAACTCTTAGCTCATTCTACTTGTCTAGATTTTGTGGTGTGTAGTTGTCGAGTTCAACTAATTCCAACTCAACTAAAAAGAGATATGACCTTAATTATCTTGTGTAGTTTCTTGAATCTTAAATAGAAATAAAGTGTTGACTATAATGCTGAAATAAAAAGCTCCCCCACAAATGACGACAAACATTAAAGTCCCCCTTGATGACCTTGGTATTATTAAGAGATGGCCAACTCCTTCCCGTTATAACGACTTGAGGACTTATCCCGCATTCTCCGCAAGTCATCTAGCCCAGTTCGTGATTTAACTTCGTCCCTCTGCGATAATTGTCGACTTTATGGCTTATTTAAGTGCCTAGTCTGTGGTGGGTATAAAGAGAATTCGATTGCATTTTCTTCTAGAGTCGAAGCTTGTATTTTCTTAAGTATATATACTTATTTGGAGCTCAATAGTAAAGTGCTGAGTTGCTAAGATACCAGGTTCAAATCCGGTGATTGCGGATAAATTATTTCTTCTTTTAATAGCAGAGATGGTTCCTGTAGTATCTGGTGACCCTCATATGGCTCACTCAGCCTCTACAAAACTTCAACCCTACTTACGTAGGGGAAGCTTGGCGGTCGGGTGAGAGATCTCGAGCGTCCCTCCCCCCCTTGCAAAACCGTTGTCCTGGAAACAGTACAGTCTCTACCACGTACTGAACCTAAGATCTCTCATTTTATGTACTTATACTTATATATTAATTGCTGAGCCGACTAATAAGACGTCCGAGGCGTAGGTGGGAGGATTGCATTAAGGGTAATCTAACTTTGGGTTTAGGTAGTAGACCGTGGACGGAAGGCTTAAAGCTGAGATTGGTGGCTTTGAGCCTTTGGGTTAGCTAAGCCTTATCATTATTATTATTATATATTCTAAATATATGTGTGTGTATGGAGATTTATCGCGCTTTAAAAAACTTCAATGTTTAATAGTAGGTTTTTTCATCTATTATTTTCAAAGATTAATAGACTTTTTGAAAATAAGTTTTGTTTCTTAAAAAGAATTGTATAAATTCCCATTTGCGGTATCAATTTTGGAAAAATATTCTTGCCTACGTTATCGAATTACAATGTTGTATTATATCTTTAGAATTTTGTAGGAACTTTGTTTGTATAATTGGGTTTATAAAAAAAATGTCCATTTTATCAAATTCTAGAATTCAAAAGTCTGTAAATATTTTAATGCTATTTATTATTTACCAACACTTAATAATCCCTTTAGAGCATTCTCTGAGCTTGTTTACTAACACTGGACTTCTTAAAAAAAAAAGCCTCATTTTAGTTATTTATTTCAAAGAAGAAACATGACAGGGTACTCTCATTCTCGTAAATTTAAGACATTACTGGAAAAAAATTTCACAGCTGCTGAAGCAACTTATGAAATTATTAAATATGAAGGGGGAGGCGTCCTTGACCAGCGAACTGCGCGGCATTGGTTTGAAAAATTTAGCAGTTGAGATCCTACGTTGGAAAGGAAGAAGGGCTCCGGGCGACCATTAATGGATATTGATGAGGTTCTGAAGTAATTAGCAGATGGCAAATGACGGTAGATAAAAATGAACTATACTTTGAGTATTAATTTAATTTTATAACAAAGAAATAATAATACAAATATTTGTTTAAAAAACGATCATTTTTGTATACACCCCATTAACATTCAAATTATCATCACTAAACTTTAAGGTATTGTCAGTATTGCATATAAATAAAATTCTATGTATTTGTTTTTATAATTGCGTTTGTATACGTCTACGAATACTGTTTGTTTATTTATTTAACGCCTCATTAATTTGCTATGGCTAATCGGACGATACTATTAGTATAGCGATCTTTAGCAAGTACCGTGTTAGGCTTAGGACCACCATTTTACACCCCTTCCGAAGGACGGCATAACTAAGGAATTTTTACTGTCTTTAAGAAATCCTAAAGCCACCAGCCGGGATGCATATCCGCGATCATGAGCATACTAGATGTCTATGAATATTTATTCCCACCTACAGAATTAGAAATATTCTGTAAAAATAAATCTTTATATTTTCTCATCCCAAAATACATTAATCACATTGTTAAATTTGCATAACAAGTACTTTATATTTCTGGAAAAATGATAGTTAATAATACACCATGAAATCGCCATTTTTATAGTCACTTATTTATCATTATTGGAATTATTTTCTTTCCCAGGTTATCGGAAAACTAAATTTCATCGATTTGTATTTTTTTCTGAATTAAATAATTCCAGATAGCGGGCGGCGATATTCCGTCTCACGGATATACTTTGACTACTTGTAAAAAAAAACAACCGGCTAACCCTTTTTTTCTCGCTAAAAGTTAGTTCTGCGCCCGGCGGAGCGTTACATAGTTTAGTTGTCGGATCGAACCTTTCCAGTTCTTCAGCCGGATGTTCGTCCGTCGAGGAGGCTGCAGCTTCACAACCATCCGACCGAAAAATACCTCAATGGCGTAGGTAGTGACCATTTGATGATGACAAAAATTTGTTTCAATTGTAGTATATGTACCGCCAAGGCTGGTAATCGAAGCAATCAAGGAAGAATGAACTTTGTGAGATCTGCATAACCTCCAGCCTCGATAAAATGGGCGCTTACATGGAGGAAAAACCTTATCGATTGAGTGTGATCTAGGCCAAATTAAATTCCTTCACAACCATTGTCCTAGAAGAAGTAGAGTCTCTAACATGTTCTTAATCCAAGATCTTTTATGGGCTGTTGTGGTACAGTTTTTTTTTGTTTAATGTATCTACTTTCGAACCAGTTTATTTATAATTAACTATTAAGAAGCTAATGGAATTATTTACCTTTTATCGGTACTATGGAATTATCATAGAATTATTAAGGAAGAATTTACGAAATCAGATTTGCTAAAACTAGTTGTTCGTATTACTCAAGTCATGTCTAATTACAACATTATATATTTTTTAAAAATAATCGAGTATCACTGTAAATAATTTCCATTGAATCTGTAAATAGCGCCCTTAACCAGCTTCCATTGGCGTTTAATGCCAGTGACGCGGCTGGGAAAGGGAGCTGGGGCCTCCCGGACTCCTGCTTTGCCCTCATTTATGAGGAAGAAGCTCAGTTCGGGGAACCCAGGCAAATTGTAAATAGAGTATGAATGTGTACAGTATATTTCTTTTATGTTTTATTTATTATTATTATATTTTTTTTATTATATATATATATATATATATATATATATATTTTATTTTACTTTATTTTTGTATATATTTTTTCGCTTGTATATATTTATTTATGCATTTATTTCGTTTATATTATTGATTTTTTATGGAATGATTGTAGCTACATAGCACCATTACTTATTGCCCACAGCAGGCAGATTGTAATGCTTCAATAAAGTGTTTTCAAAAAAAAAAAAAAAAGAATCTGTAAAAATCGATTCGGTATGTTCTATTTATAGCCGGGTTTCTGAATTATTGATCATTGAATCTGAAAATGTTTCAACGGTAAGAAATGTTGGTCTGTTGTAAAAATATTAATCCTGGCTATTAAATGTTATAAATTTGTTTAGAATATCTTCATACAAAATTAAATAGTATGTTGCTAGGATATTTGTTATTTACACGAAAAAAATTAGGAATCTATTTATCTTGTGATAGAATAGACTTTCCGATTCTCTTTTGGAGGCATTTATGCTGAAATATTTTTTTGAAGTTCGATAGATATGGCTTGTTATATCATCGGTATCACTTAGGAAAGTGCACACATTTCATTTTTTTTTAATTAATTTAATTTTTTTTTATAGCATACCATTTCTATAGGGAGCATTACGCGTGACCCTCAAAAAAGGTGAGAGAGACTAAGAAACTTTTATTTATATGCATAATTGTTACTGTATGTTCTTTTTTCATAACTTTCTTTTTAGTTTTTATTTACATTTTAAGTATTTTTATAATACTGCGAATACTATTATATTTTTATTATATAGCTTCTTGGTCAGATTTACTTGTATATTCTAATAATGCAGAACACATTTGTTATTCTTATGCGACCTGGTCCCAGAATAAAATTATGATATTAATTAATTATTTTGTAGTTGATAGGTAACTTTATTAAAGCTTATTAAAAGTTTTCCATAGGCTTAGTGTTTGATTCTTAAGGTAATTAACGATTAGCTGTCTTGTTTATAAGAGGCATGATGGTAGCCAACAGAAACTAATTTATTAATATTATCAGATCTTTTGGATGACAGTTCCAATAAAGCATGACTTGATTATACAGAAGGTACACGGTGGCAGAGGCTAAGGGTGAAAAGACCTTTATGGGAGAGTCGTGAGGGAAGGCGAGCTAACGACAAGTCAGGGAGAAAGCTGGAGTGAGGGCTGATGGGCCGGTAATGGCTACTGACTCTGGGGTCGTCCATCTTGTTTCTGCAAATATAAATTTATTGCCTCTAATAGCATAGAAATCTCGCTGAGTATCTAGAAACCTACATTAGTGTATGTAACTGCAAAAGAAAGGGGTTGGGAAGGTAACCTTGGGGTTTCCCTGAAACACCTCAATCGGAATATTGATGGATGCGAAACACCAGAAAGAGGCGACAAATATTGCTAGGTTATGACTGGGGAATACAAAAACAAAGCCTCAAGCCTCTAAAACACCAGTAAGTAACGCATCAATCTAGAAAAGACCAAACTAAAATCCATTAAATGCTTAACAATAGCATCTCATTTGATGTTTAGTTTAAAACATGATCACTTGATTCTAAAACAATTCATCACATATCAAATTCTTACTTAATGTAACCATTACTTATTACTACATGTATAACACAACCTATGAAGAATCTTGAGTTCAGTACGTGGTAGGGTGGTAGAGACTGCCCTTTTCATGGACAACGGTTATGCAGAAAGATGTTTGTCCTAGATCACGCTCAACCGCCAGATTTTTTATAGGGAGTGGGTAAGCCCCAGGAAGGTGCTGGTCCCATAGGATCCATCTTCGGCTGTTCATAGATTAAATAAAAGTCAGCCAAGCAGTGGGATTTGAACCCGGAAACTTCGGCACGGCAACTCAGCACTTAACGACTGAGCCATTTAACCCCATATTTTATATGTATATTTTACGTTTCCTCCGAAAGACTGAATAACCATAAATTTGTTAATTCTTTTTAAAAAAATCCAACCACCTTCCAGGCTGCGAACCCGCGTTCTTGGACATAATAAGTTGTTATGCTAACCGCAGGTGGCCCCTATTAAAAAAAATAAAATAAACCTGTAACACTCCAACCCGTGAACGGGTCTGGGGTTCAGTGCATGGTAGAGACTCTACTGTTTCATGGACAACGGTTCTGCAAGGAGTTGACTTGTCCTAGGCCACGCTCGACCGCCAGATTTTTCCACCTTATTTTGGGTAACCTATTTTTATAACTTTTATAGGGCTGAGTGAGCCCCAGGAGGGTACTAGATCCCATATGATCCATCTCTCGCTGTAAACAGACTCCTATTACGCTGATTAAATCAATGTTTAGAATCAAACATTCATTCTCTCAAATATGGTGGAGTTTGTGGATTCTCTTTGTTTTCACTTAAACTATTTTTATTCTCTATATTTGTTTGTCTTATGTATTGAATGAAACTGATGGACTTTTTTGAAAGTATTTAACTCGTCCTATTCCAGATTTTGTGGTGTCTAGTTATCAAGTCCAACTAATTCCTACCTTTTGAAGGCTTGTAAATTCTTAGTGCTATCCGGGCTGCGAACCCGCGACCTTGGAAAGGGTACCGTGAAACTATTCCACAGCTCAAAGTGATCTAAAATAAATGACATGGTCGATTACAATTTCGCTCCAGTTACGGTTGAGAGGATTCGTCTTATAAAACGATCCATTTTTCTGTCGCGGGTGTCCTAAAGCACTTCATACCATGTATAGTTTAAACTATTTGAAAAATAATGTATGTATTACAAATTAAACTTGCTGCTTTCATTAATTCAATGAACAATTGTAGATTTTGTATTATAGGTTGGGTTGATTTGTCGCTCCTGTCTAACAATCGATTATTCGGTGATTTGATACGATTCTTGGTCTTCCAGAGTATACTCAGCCATCCATTTAATTCTCTTCCTTCTCTGAGTAAACCTTTTTCAGCACATGAATATCTACTGACAACGCCCTTTCTTATGTAAAAAGGAATTACAATTTTTTATTTAACTTCTGCTTTGAAACTCTAAAGTTTCATTTAAAGATTTGTCCCTTGCCGGCAGGCGACCCTGGTGGCTCAAATGTTTGGAGCACTGTCACGGAGAGACAGAGGTTCCGGGTTCGAATCCCGGGCGGCAGCATATCTTTTCTATGTAAAATAAAAATATTTAAAAACCAAAACACCTGACCAATAATTATAAAAAGGTTTAGTTCCTCACTATGATTTGATGGTGGTCTGATTTTATTTTTGCACTAAATAATTGAAAAAGTCATGAATACAGTGCATACTTCTTCAACATTAGTCAGTTGAGCTCCGCTTAGCCCAGGAGACACTGTACTCAGAATCCGAAATTAGGAATTCAGTGCTTGCATACCGTACCCTATGCATGTTTGAAACCTATATAAATTCAATTTTTTTCTTGTAAAGAAGATATATATTATCTAAAGAAGTTATTATACCGTAGCTCATGTATTTATTTGCTATTATTTATTTATTTGTACTTTTTTTAATTTACTTTTTTTGGGACTTTGGTAAATACTTTGTGATTTGTATTATGAAGCCTTTTGGCCAGATGTATATTAAACTTTTTTTTCTCTTCGTGTTCGTTATTCCCTAAGGATCTAAAATAATATTACATTTATATTCTGTTCTAATTATTATGTATATATAATCTGAATTAATTGACAGATATTAGGATCCGCAACTGTGTGCATGGGATTTTACTTAAACACTAACTTGTTGAACTTCTGTACACTAACCGTAGTGGCTTTGTATTGGCTTATCACTTTATTCATTCCTCTTCGGGTAGAGTGCACCGTTGAATTCTTACACGTAATCACAGTTTAGTATTCTTGTAGCGCTACACTTCGAGGCAACTAATCTTGTAGTCCCGGTTCTACTTCTGATGCAGGCTGGATTAACGATCGTCATCAGGAGCTTGTAGGTTACACAAGGCCGCTAAGTTCACTGCCTTCAAGTCACCTTCGAGTACCAACAACACGTGATACTCCTTTCCTTTCCTTCAGAAACAAGGTCTAGGTTATTATTACCGATTTAGAGGTTATTAGTTTCAGAGGATCGCAACTTTCCATCAATTAAACAATTTTATTAATATAAATAAATGTTATAAATATATAGAGCAAAGTAGAACATAAATGCTGTGTTTAACATCTTTCATATAGCAAGGGGCTGGTCCATGAGTAGTATTAAAAAATCTCTACCACTACAACCCTTGAACAGTCTTGGTGTTAGTACATAGTAGAGACCGTTCTGTTTTTAGACAAACGACATTTCCCAGTTGTGAAGGGAGGTGATTTTGATCAGGGACGCTAAACCACATGATTTCCACCCAATTAAGCATAGTTACTTTATAGAGGTAATACCCGGCTGTAAATAAATTGCCATAGCCAGATATGGATTTTCAGTACCGCAACTCAGCGCTCTACCAGTAAGGTCCGTATCAAAATAGTGTAAGCATGAAAAACAAAACTTCAAGTCTTTATTCCATTGCTGTTATTTGTATTTCAATTTTGTGCCTTTTTTCACAATTATAAGATATTTTTATTTAACGATTTTTTTACAACTTAGTTGTTTTTCGTTTCTAAAAGGTCTTCTTTAAGTTCCTTCCTTGCCATGCTCCTCGCCTCCACATCTTGCAAACATCTTTTTTGGGCCGTTCTCTTTTCTTTCTTTCCGTAACAATAGTCGGAGATTCTTTTTGGCCATCGTTCCTCTGTCGTTCTTTTTAAGTGGTCTTACGATTTTAATCTCCTTGTTTCTACTGTGTAGAGGTTCGTTGTTTCCTGTTCTATACGTTGCCTTATTGTGCTGTTAGGGACGTGTTGAATTCTGGAAAACACACAACAGTACCTCCAGAAGTCCATATCCACGGCCAGAAACTCCGTTTCCTCCTTTTTCGTAATTGTCCACGTTTCGTAATCGTAGTGGATTACAATAATAAGATATAGTTACTATTTAACATGTAAAGTTAAACTATAGTTTAACTTTTTTACAAATCTTTTTGGTTATTTTTGTACCTACACCTTACATGTAAAATATAATATTAAACAGGGATCACTAAAAACTTATATATAATAAATAGAGAGAAAATATATATAATATATTTTTTGTAATTTTTACAATGAGAAAGTTTTCTCTTGGTACTCTAGTTAAAAGATAATTTATATTAATTGCATATTTGGGCTGATCACTTATTTAGTTTGAATATAGTTTCTTTTATGGTTTTATAGTGAGTAATTATTTAATTCGTCAACGTGTATACAGCATTAATGAGTGGAAATAAATGTAATTATGAGGCATAAAAATAATTATAGTCCTGTATTTTTAACATTTGTGTGGTTGGTGTCATATGTTTTTCCCTTAAGATCCTATAGTTTTCAGGTTGAGGTTGAGTTCAAGGATGGAAACCTTTGCCTTGGATCCAGTGCTAGACAAAGTATGTTTATCAATGATTTATGATTTAATTTAATGCAAGTAATTAATTCTCTATAAAGTTCGAAATAAGCCTTATTATAGAAATAACTTTATATGTATATTCGGTGTACTTTCCCTCTATTTGCAATGAGCTTCTATAGCCATTGAGGAAAAAGTTTGTCTTTTGTTGCTCAGTAAATTTCTCAAGGCATTATCCTATTGATACTTACAGAAAGTTAGCAGTCATAACTGATATTGTTGATGAGATTGTTAGAGAAAGGAGTGAAATTTAGTTAAACGACGATCTGTGATAGGGAGAGAATAATGTACAGCTTAGCTGCTTTCTTCAGCAGATGTTAAGATGTACCAAGTTATTGGATGCACTTTACGTTGTGTTCAAATAGTGCTGAGTTGCCATGCCGAAGGTCCTGGGTTCAAATCCCGCTGCTGGCAAAATCAGTTAGCAGCCGGAGATGGATCCTATGGAATCTAAAACCCTCCTGGGACTCACCCGGGCTCTATAAATTGGGTCTAAAAATGAAGGGGGAATTCTGGAGGTTGAGAGTGATCTAGGGCAAATGACTACTCAGCACAACCGTTGTTCAAGAAACAGTACAATCTCTGCTATCTACTGCTCCCAGACACTCACGGGCAGTAGAGGTACAGGTTTTTTTTTTTATTTTTATTTTACTTATTCGTTTAATAACAAATAATTATTTCATTTATTTTTATTTAGTTGTTGTTCTTTATATTATTTTTATTTTTAGTATCTTAAATATTTGTTTCATAAGTTTCATAAGTTATTATGAATCTCAGAATTAATTTTTAATATTTTTTTCTCAAAAGACAAGAACTTTACAGACGATTTAGCCAACTATACAGATTACTATGTCGGACCTCCGATCTTTCAATAGACAATAAATTACTAATCTACAAGACCATCATCAAACCTATTTGGACCTATGGACTGGAACTGTGGGGGACCGCAAAACAATCGAATATAAGACGCATTCAATCCTTTCAATCCAAAATCCTGAGAACTATTGTCGATGCTCCTTATTATGTTTCCAACAAATCCTCCATAAAGATCTCAACATTCCTTTCGTCCTCACCAAAACCTTGTCTGTTATCCCAACCCCCTGGCTCAGTCATTATCCAGTTCCACACATCCATATAACCCTCCCCGCCGTCTAAACCGGCAATGGCCCCGAGATCTGTTGTAATAATGTTATTTGGAGTACTGGCACTGGCCAGATTCTCCACTCACGACCTGTGTGTGTGTGAAGCGCCCTTAACCAGCTTCCATTGGCGTTTAATGCCAGTGACGCGGCTGGGAAAGGGAGCTGGGGCTTCCCGGACTCCTGCTTTGCCCTCATTCCTGGGGAAGAAGATCAGTTCGGGGACCCCAGGCAAATTGTAAATAGGGTATGAATGTGTACATTTTATTTTATTTTATTATTATTATTTACTTTACTTTATTATTTATTTTACTTTATTATTATTATTACCGCATTAATTTCTTTCTGTTACCGCATGTATATATTTTTCCGCATGTATATATTTATTTATTTTATTTTGTTTATATTATTGTTTTGTTATGGAATGACTGTAAGCTACACAGCACTATTACTTATTGCCCATAAGTGGCAGATTGTAATATTTCAATAAAGTGTAAAAAAAAAAAAAAAAAAATATTTTTTTATTTCTTATTTCATGTCATTGTGCAAGATTACTTGTTAGCTTTGATTAATTAAAAATGCTGTTTTACTGCTCTAACATGTATCATTAAGTTTCATTTATTTAAGATGTCATTCCGTATGATTCTGTTACTTTTTTTAAGTTTTTTTATGGTTACTATAATCTATTTTATTGTAAAAACGATAGTTTCAGAGTTCAAAATATCGAGATGATTTCAAATTTTCCTTGTCTCGGTACTGACTCATTCATCCATCGTAACGACATGCGTAAAATAAATTTTGTAGACATTCTTTAGAAAGATTATTGAATGTATTTATGAATATAACATTAAGATTTATGTATTAGTCAGTTTGGATCATTCACTGCGACAAAAAAAATTATGAATTCATAGGTAAATTTTAGAAATGGGCATGACACAGTACTGATACTTGTGTGATTAAATGTAAGTTTTCTGTGGACTGCAAGTTATATAAAACGAAAGAAGTGATTAAATACGTTCATGAAGATCATTCAACACTGTTAAAATGGAAGCATCTATATATATTCTTAGATCGTACGACACACATTTAATTTTATGCTGAATGATTATACCAATAACAAAAAAAAACACGTGTAATAATAAAAAGATTTGCATTCCTAATGACCGGGGAACTGGTTGTAAGTAGGAACTCACACACTGACCCGATGATATTAAATGGAATGAACTGAACATGGACTTGGACTTTCTCTATATCGCTGAGAAAATTGTAAACGCATTTAGTGTGCCAGAGAATTGAAGTTTATTTCTCTTCCCACGGCCGCTGGTACAACACCGGACATGTCAAGTTGTTGCCTTCGTTATTGGGAATCGAACCTGGGGCATTGATCTTAATCGCTGGAACACTTGCTGGAAGGCATATTCTCTTTGATATTTTCCTTTGGGTTTCTTGCAAATGATGTACTAATTAAACAAACTTTATCTCTGTTATGTATTGTTGTAAATATTAATTGACCACCTTATTTTTCCATTATTTTATTTACTAGGAGATGATAATAGATCGCGGGAGTGACAAATTACTTACCTTCTCAAAGGAAGCGACCGCATGCTTGTCGAATCGCACATTTGATCCGATTTCTAGTCTTGTTTTCTCTTCCTTCTGTCCTAATTGTTCCACTCAGGGAATAGTGTGAATCATCATCAACACTTTTATGTTCACAGTTTTATCTAGGAAACGGGGGTAGCAGAATGTGCATAGCGCTGAGTTGCTACATGAATGATTCCGGTATCAAATTCGGCTGTTGTTGATAAACTATTTAATATGTTAAAAGGCGGACCTAGTGGTATTCCCAAACCCTCTTTGGGCTCACTCAGCCTCTATAAAATGGGTACCCTTAATTGGGGGGAAAACTTGAGCTAAGGCAAATTACCTTCCTCCACAACTGTGGACTAGAGACCTTACAATCTCTGCCATGTAATCCATCCTTAAAAGTGTTAATACAAAAGTTGATTGATATAGGTCTGGCTAATCGATTGTAAAAAATAAATATTCTTTAAAATAAAACGTCAATAGCGGATCAACTAAATAGCATTTCGAAATAACTTATTCTCATTTCATATACTAGACTACAGATGTCACTTGACTTACGAACCAACAGACTAATCTATAATAGGATACTATGACCTATTTGAACATATGGGGCAGAACTTTGGGGTTCAGCTAAACACGTCCATATGGTTTATTATGAATCACCATACACAACGACATGAACATTCCCACTATAAAATCATATATACATAACATTCCACTCATCAACCCAAAATCAGCCTAATCCACCAGTTCTTCCTCTTTCCTACTCCTTCCTACCCAGGCTTCATAGAAGAAGATTAAAAAGACAAAGGCCAAGGGACCTGCTCAACTATTGATGTTTCCATTTCCTAAACTTGATGTTCCAGTAGCAAAGCAAAGAGAAAAAGAAAAATTTAAATCAAATTTGCTGGATGTGCAATAATGCAGGTACAAATGAAAATTAAAGAATAAATAAATAAACGCAATTATTTATGTCTATGTAACATACACATATTTCATCATTTATACTACACTATTCGCTAACATCGTATACATTCGCGGAAGTCTTATCATTATGTAGATGGAGGATTAATTAGTTTTAAATGAATTGAGGTTTTACTATGTAAGTAGGTAATTAGAGAGTTCTAAAAGGAAGTAGCTTGGAATTTTTTAAAGGAATCTTAAAGTGGATCTGTTTGAATCTTAAAGACTGGGGTCTTGTATGTAGAGTATAGGCTGAGGAGCAAGGATTGAACAAATTTAGAATGTATAAACTGAGTGGAAAAATTGAATTTTTTGATTCACCTACATAGAACTGTTGTTGCCGAATAACAGTGTCTACCACTCGCCATTCGAACAACGAAGATCAAGATTAGTTTCCATATTTATCATATTGGGCAATTAACATTTAAAATTAACAAGAAAACAGTTCGATTCCCGTTGGGAGAACAATATTGATAATTAATGGCGATGATATCATTGGCAGAGCAGATATACTCCTAAGGTTGCACGACTCTATTCAGATGCCTACATCACGAAGTCTATTCCGCTACCGGGCCCAGAAGGGCAATGTACGTAATAAAATCTATCTCAGATCTTAGGCAAGCAACTACTCCCAGCTCCTCCAGCCACAATTTAACCAATCAGATGGAAACTTAATTGTTCTTCTTTTTTTTTCAGACTCTACTAACGGAATATTTGTTTCTTTTTCATTTCCTTTTGTGTGGTCTCGTTCTTCCGACTCCATGGTGGAACAATCGGCGCTCTTCCTGTTGCTCTCTTTTTGTTCTCGCTGATAAGGACCTTATCTCCATTCTACTGTTTCTTTTTCTGGGAAAGAAAAAAAAACAAAAGCTCCTCAATGGATAGGCAAAGGTAGTCAAAGAGTTATCGATGTCGAATGAAAGTCAGTCTTAAATAGTACTTTATTAAGCAGAAGTACAAATTACATTGCAAGTATAAGTAACCCTGTCATCATGGGGCTATGAATTCCTTAATAAGGAACCCAGGAACCCTTCATGTGGACCTTATTATATAACTAAAGGACATTTATATTTTCAAGCGAATCTTATAATCGAATCGTAGATAATTATAAAAACTAAAACCTACAGCGTGGAGAAGTAAAAAGATCGAGAGACAAAAGCATTACTCATTATTAAGACCGTGGAAAAAAATTCCAACGAAAAACCCTTAAGTCTCCAAACTAAAACAGAAATTGAAATTATCTGTTATTTCGTTGGAATTTTTTCCACGGTCTTAACATTTATGTAAGGTCTCTTTTTACTTTCCAATATTATTATTTATATTTTTAAATATTTTATTTGAAAAGAAAAGATATGACCAGAACCGGGACTCGAACCCGGGTCTCCCACGTAACCCTCGTGGTACTTAGCCACCTCAGCCATCCTGGTTCGTTTCTCGGTCAGTCATATCCCTTCTTTTCACTGATCCTATATCTCCGTGTCCTCGCAATTTGCGATGTATACTGTGGGATAATGTTAATTAAACATTACTTTTATTTTTGGATCTTGTTGACTTACTTCATTATATATTATTATAATTTATTTCTTTTATTTTATTGTTAGATCTTATAATTTATTAAATATTTTATTTGAAAAGAAAAAATATGACCAGAACTGGGACTTGAACCCGAGAAAGTGAAAATATAAAAAAAGTTATAACATCTTACAATCAAATAAAAGAAATAAATTATTCTTTATAAATTTTATTATATATTATAACCGATAATTAGTTACGATATAACCACATATTTATTTCTTTTCGAATTAATACTTGTTTACTAATTAAGATTTTATTTTTGATTTCAACCCGGACCATTTTCTCATCCACAATATTATTTGCAAAAGGTATAATTTCGTATAAAATGTTCTTTTTAGTCTCCTTAAACGTACACATTATAACTTTATACTTAAACTTGGTGGAGAGGATACTATAGTGTATTTTCTTAATTATTTCTTAATTAATTATTTGGAGTAATATATTAGTGAACATAAAGTTTATAAATTAACAGAAGTTTATAAATTCCACATAACGACAGAAGCAGAAAGAATTACAGGAAATAAATTGTTTATTTATTTAACTTCTCTTTGTGGTAATAACGATAATCGGAGGATACTCCAGCGGGAGTCCTATATTTTGCCAATCCAGATTTAATTAGGTTAGGGATCATGAACCGTATCTGACACCGTTCGGGCTGCTTCGGAAGGATGGAAGAACCAAGGATTTGTTTACTCTCTTTAAAAAAAATGGCTACCTGCCGGGCTGAGAACCGGCCATCTTGGGCATATTTAGTTCGTTAACCTAACCTCTACATCACAGGTGACCCTCAACAACCCGACAATAATCATATCAATAATAATTTGGTATCTTCATTTTTCTAAAGTATGTTTGTTTTTTTTGGAATGGGAGTTTATACAATTATTTCTTTCTGCAGGAATAGATTTAGCACGATTCCTCCTCTTCGACTATGGATTAGGATTTTCTTTATTTCTGCATGAGTTATATTTCTTATATATAAACATTAAAAATACGATAATGTTTCTCAGTAATTGTGATTCTCGGATTGAATTTTCTCTTTCTATCGATCCTTCGACTCTTCAGGTCGGTCAACGGAACTAGCCAGCGGAAAGCTGAAGATCTTCTTAGTTTAGAGTTACTTGAGGAGCCTATGTATTTTCTGTTCATTGTCCATTGCGGGAAATACCCAATTTAAATAAGTTAGCATCTCTTTTTCTTAACCAAAATTTCCAAAGAATTAAAGGTTTTTAGATATTCCTTTTCTTTGCAGTGACTTAGATTGGCACGAGATAGACACGACAACGCTAATCCCCATCCTAATGTGACGGAACTCATAAGAGAGCGCTTAGAAAGCTGACGAGATGACAGACGAACTAGAAAGGACTGGGAGTGGGTGAAGGCCGGTCCCATTGTACCTTGTGCCTTTTGCTTTCCGTTCCATCAGCTCCTTCCAACCTAGTCCCCTTCAATTAGGACTTTTCACGGGAATATTTTCCCAGAGGCTGTCCGCCTTGCCGCACGTCCGCTCAGGAAACGCAGATTACTTTACAAATTGAAACGTCTCATTCCGAGGAAACGTATCAGGGCCAGGATGAGAGCCACGGAGGAGTGAAATTCACAAGGCCTATTGAAAGGTGCTATCTCTGCCGTGAATAAATCCCGACCACTGTCCAGCTAATTAGTCGTATTGTCCGCGCATCATTGGATAAGCCGAAGAAGAGATGGTGGATGTCTATAACCCTGAAATGGAAAGCAGTCTATTACCATGAAAATTAATAATTTCCTATTAGCAGTAGTGAATATCTTTAGTATTTAAAAAACGAGTACCACTAGGCTTCATGAAGGTTATGTATTGGGCTACAAGGTAGGGGACTATAAATCAGAATATCTAATAAATCAGAATCAGAATATTCTAATTAATCAGAAGATCTGAAGTTTCCTAAAAAGAGTCGAGACTGTATCTATCATGTTGAACTAATTACCTATTGAAGAAACTAACTACAAAAGTGTACCATTAAGTCCAATGACGGATATAGGGTTCAGAAAACGGTAAGGACTCTACTGTTTTCGAACCAACGGCTATGCAAGGAGTATCCAAAATGTTTAACTATAATAAATGACAGATGATCTGAAGTTGGGTTATAAGTGTTGGGTAGTCAAAACTGTGTCTATTATACAGTACTGTGTGTCTATTCAATAAAGAAAACTATACCACTAAACCTAATGAACGATCTATAGTTCATAACATTGTAAGGACTGTTTTATAGCTAACGGTCGTTCTAGGAGGGCCGATCATATTTTCTACAATAAACCATACGTTACTTTAAAGCGACATGTAGTCCAGTCTGTCTACTAAGAAAGTCTGTACCACAAGAGCCCAGGTATTGGGTACAGTATATGCAACAGACCGTACGGTTATGCAAGAAGGTGAAATGCCCGGTCGCGCAGAAACGTCTTGTTTATTAGTTATTAATTCAAATAATACACTGTATCTAGGCTGGGTATGTTCTAGGAGGATCTCCAAATCCCAAAGCACCAATTCATGGCCATTAATAACAAACAAACAAACAATGTTCTCAATGGTTCGTTTTTTTTTTATTTCAGTAGAAAATAAACATTAAAAATAAGTTGGATTCTTATTTCTAAGATTCCAACTAATGCCTTAACCAGTTGAGCTGTTGAAATAAAACAATCAGAGGCGTTAGATAGGTTGGGATTCAAGTCATGTTTCACATTAACAGGTGAAAATTCGCTTTCGTCAGCCGTTTCACGTAAAAAGAAGCTAAGTGTAATTTCTTAAGTTAATGTTAGTGAAAGTAGTCTTGAGATGTAAGACAACGTTGGCCATGCAGATTGTGCTGTCCAGAATACGATAAAAGAACAGCGGTCATCTCCCTAAGCTAAAGGGGGGGAGGGAGAATTCAAAATACTTAGCCTCATCTATGAACAACAATTGTATAAAACTCAATATTGAATTAATGCATCACTTTACTCTTATTTTAAACTTATTGAAAATTATTGTCTACATTTTGGGGGGGCAGACTTATTCGGACCTCTCCATAATTAAGTCAAACGATCGTATACTCTACACAAGCCAATAAAATTAATAAAATCATACCGACGATTTGACCAAACTATGAGAGTACCAGACTTAAAGCGAGTGCTCTGTCAGATTCCCATGAGTTTAAGTCAAGATAGCATCAACTAACCTGGCACGATGCGATTAACCTTAAAATATAAAATAGAAAGAACTATTTTACTCAGTCTAAGGTGCCATATGGTCACACCATCTTCCGTTTTGGAACTTTTACCAAAACCTTATTACGAGATCGGTGGTTAAGATAGAGCGACCTATTTTTTCTCCATCACACTACGATACAATTACAATATTATTGCTTATTATAATCATTACTTACAATAAACACGTCTTATCAGAATTATCTCACCGATACGAAAAAAATTACTTAATTATCTAAACCTTCTTAGCCTGGGCACTCAAGCCACTTTTCCACTCAAACACTTTCCAAAATAATGAAGGTGCTATTTTTCGAGTTCTTATCGATTTTAGAAAAATGTATTTTATTTAATGATTTGTTTGTTTTCGGTCCTTATGACCAAAGAAAATAGCTGTACCGCTATAATCGGCGAAGTGTCTTGAGTTGATGGTGCACTGAAAGAAACATCGGATCTACCTATCTACAGGAAAATGGGTTTGATGATTATATTCAATTTATTGGAATGGTCATACTTTTTGCATAAATTTTTCGTTTTTAAGCCAAAGTTTATCCAGGGAAGTGATTTGGCCGAAATTTAAATATTGTTTTCAATAATTTAATCGTATAGCATTTCCTCCAATTAAGGATAACAACTTTAAAGAAGACTGGGAGGGCCCCATGAGGGTCTCTACCTCCCAAAGTTTATCCATTAATTAAAATTACATTTTAAAAATCCATACTAAAAGTGAAATAATAAATGACTCCGTTCACTCGTTTCCAGTTTGGGTGTAAAATAAATATTGCAAAAATTTATTTTAATTATTGTTGAGGGCGCGGGAATTGGCGATTCCTGGAAGAGAACAAAGCCTCCTTGTCGGCAGAGATGAAAGAGGCCTTTTCGCGAAACTTCGAGATCCGTCCGTATGTTCTAGATCTGGCATTCTGTCTATTTAAACAGTATCTCGGCGCGAGTAGAGGGAGAGTGTTAAAGCACACGATACGGTTAACATCGGAAACAGTGATAAGTGATAAGCCAGTGTAATAAGTCAGTGACAGTTTGTGAGTGTAATTGTGTGACAGTTTGTTATATTCAGAGATTCTTACGGTCGGTGGACTTTAATTAGTGAACTGTAAGTGTTAATTAGTAGTAATTAATTAGTTAAGTAGCGGTTGTAATTTTATGTGATTTGTACAAGCTTATGTAAATAGTTAAGCTATTTAGTAATAATAATATCTTATATTATTGTAATAATTAAATAGAAGTTAGGCCTACATTATAAATATCTAAACATATTGTTGTTGTAAATTTATTTCAGTTAATAATTTATTTGTTAGTAATTTCTCTGTTATTAATTTAATTGATAATAGTTTAATTGTATTCTTTTATCACTTTTGTAAATAAATATTAGTATCTTTAATTAAGGAGCGTTTAAGTCATTTTTAATACCCAGTAGCCCGTAACATTATTTTTAAATTGTATTCTTCATTCTTTTATTTTCAAAGGCGACTAAAAGGGGCACAGAGGTGGGCCGGCGACCCAACCTGTGTAAACTATATTGTTAAAAAAACCGCAAAGAACATGGAGAAAATGGAGGAAAGTTGTCGAGGAGGCCAAGCTCCTCCATGGACCATAGCGCCATGTGATGATGATGTTCATTCTTTTAATTTTCAGTTTTCCCTGCGCACCCAGCATTTTTTCAGTTGCACCCAGCAAATTTGATAAGTGTTTTTTTTCTCTTTGCTTTGGAGGAACGTCAAATTTCAGAAATGATCAATACTTCCTCAGCAGATTTCTGGACCATGGTGTTTTTAATCTTCTTCCATCAAGCCGGCGTAACAGGGAGTAGGAAAGCGAAAGAACAGGTGGATTTTGGTGATTTTGGGTTGATGAGTAGAATGTTAAGTATTTATTTTGAATATATGAAAATATTAATTAGTGGGAATGTTCATATCGTTAATTATGGTGTGATTCAAAATAAACCAAGAAGCATTAACAATTTTTCTTAAAATTTCGGGCTGTGTTGTTTGTATCTTTTGTATATGCAGGTGTTCTGCTGGATCCCAAAGTTCTGCTCTATATGTCCAAATAGGTCTAAAGCAAATGTTATAGATTAGTCGTTTGTTTCGTAAGTTTAGTGAAGAACTATAGTCCAGAAGATGTAAAAGTTGTTTTTAGCGTCTTAATTCTAGATCCAAATTTTTCAAGTTCATGACTTTTTAATATCTTACGGATGAGATTGAACGTTATGGATTCTTTGAGGAAGAACCTAATAAGAGGGAGTTGAGGGCAAAAAAGGCCTATGATCTTGAAGCCATTAATCGACCCCTATTTTAAAACTTGTTGGGTGGTAAAATCGAGTTCTTCGGATCAACCTGGATAATTGGCTGTCACCATAATCATGAAACAATTATTTTATGAAATATTAGTACGCTAATATTTTTCAGTTGAGCCCATATATAACAGGTAATGCCGCATGAAGAGGAAATGTGGTTTGTGATACCATTTGATATACCGTTACTTCTACACTTGTGTGGTTAAATCATGCTCACCAAGTGGTGAGGGTAAAATTGTGGGCATCTTGCATCTCTGGACTGCAGTAAATAATATGTCCATCTGCAATGAGGAATGTTGTGGGCATCGTTCTCCTGTTATTCCCACAGGCTAAGTTCAGTCCGTTCTTCTAAAAGGTAATTCAGCAAATATATGGATATCGATACTGTGGAACGATAATGGAAGACAAATGATCAATATGAATTTATAATATTAATAAAAAAAACGAATGGTTCGACAAAAGGAAGACCTACTTTACCAAATGCCGCTTTGTGGCGACATGGAGAGAAAAAAGACTCGACCGTAGTTTTTATCTAGGCCGTTAAATTCTTGTTAGATAAATGTTTTACTAACTACCAATCAACCTGTTAATTTATTTATTAGAAAAGAAGAAATACTTAATAAATATAAAGCAGTTTTTTCCCTTTTCTGAATAATTTTATGCTTAAACATTAAGGTAGGAATCTGAATTGAAAATTGAATTCTCACAAAATCACTCGAAAATATTACTAACTATTTTTTAAGACAACTGCAATCATAAAAATTGTTTATACCTAAGTACACACCATTTGTTGCCCCTAATCTATCGTAGGATTTCGGCAAAATCTTAATGTTGATATCATCATAGACCATAGATAATGATTGTCATGACACACTATTTTATTTTAACTGTATTAAAGCTCTATCGTTTATTTTTGTATTGGTTATTTTATCATTTTAAAAAATATTTTAATCAATTATGAAAATAATGACAATAAGGAAATTAAAGTCATAAAACGTGAAACATTGTTTTGCCTTTATGATTAGATACTTTTAATACGATTTTTATTTATCTAAATTGACACATTATCAATACATGTATCTCATTAACAATGAGAAACGATTACGTTTTTAAATATACAAAATTAATGTTCCTTTAGACAAATGAATTTTAAAATTCGCTAAACCTTGCCAGACGGTTTCAAATTTGATACTAAGATCATTTAATTGTTCATTGATATAACGAGTTTAATCAAAATATAAGATATAATAAATAAAGCCGTTAAATTAAATTCACTAAAATAAGCAAAGTCCGAGACATAAACCTATGAAAAAACGTAATTTTAGTTACTTTTAACTTTTCGTTTTTAATCTAGAACTATAATATCAATTTTCTGAGACTTTATTTGGACTTGTAAACGTTTATTCTAGTTGAAAACATAGATTAAAGTTTTTCACGATGGTAATCATTTTTCCTTTCTTAATTATTTTATCTATAAATAGATAAGTGAAAGTAAAATTCCAATCAGGTGATAGAAATTTATTAAAAACCAATCACTAGTTTGGTATATTAAAAACAAAAATTAAAGATTATTTAATTTGATATTTTTCAGAACATTAAAACGTTCGTTACCAATCAAGATAAGCCATGGATGTTAAAAAATGTATGCAAAATATAAAACTTATTTCCATGTGGGTATTTGAAAATGGCGCTTTCTGAGGACCGTATTTCTTGAAAACTTGAATGATTTCTAAAGGATATTACTATTTCTCTTTTTATCATAACTGTCTAAATCGCTTATTTTCTACTTTTATATTCAAGAATATGTAAATTTCAAAATTTAATATTCAATTTTGGCTTTTATAACAGCACATGGCATCCTGTTATCAGTAACATGGCGTCAGCTGCTCCCCTAGTTGCAGGTACGTGGTCTTAACTTCATTTTTGTTGATTTCATTATTTATTTTGTGTCATATGCCTATTTCTTCCGTACAAATATTTTATCTACAGAACTATCAAATATTTGGATCCAGAAATATGCTCAGTTAACGTGATTGTATCGTTACATACTAAATACCTTAAGTAAACTAACATATTTTACTAATTTAATTATAAGAAACGCTCATTTACCTCATGATATTGCATAGGTTTTAGATTGTAAATAAATCTGGTGATTGTCTAATGTTCTGTAATTTTTTTATTTTATAATTTAGAAGAAACTTTTTGATGAATCTTATTTAATTGAATTTTGAGTTTTTTTCAAAAGAATCATAATTTATAAATTTATAATAATCACGGCAAATAAACGACCACAAAATTAATTTGTTAATTATTTTACATTGCACATGATACCGTGAAAGTCAATTACTGGGAGGTTATAACCTGGTTATATTTCTGTTTTCAGTTCGTGGTTCCACAGGGATCTCAATTCACCATGGTCCACCAAATTATGAACTTATCTCTAATTTCAAAAAAGAAGATAGTAAGAACTGTAAATGTATGCTCTTCAGCCCTCAAGGTGAATATTTTGCCTGGGCTAATGGAAAAAAGTAAGTACTGCATTTTTTTTTCTTTATATTTTCATCCACACCTGTCAAATACAAGTAACATACTGCATTTAATTTTCAAATTTAATCACCTTAATTTTGAAAAAAGTCCTCTAGTTTTTCCTTGCCCAAGGATTTGTTAAATTAACTTTTGCTGTTAATTTTTTATTTGAGTGTACTTGTCTATTTTCATCAGGAATTTTACTAATCAGTAATAGCAATTTCTGGCAATCAACTAATTTTTAAATGATTCCTATATCTTTCTTAAACAATTTGGTAATTATTTCGCAGATTGTCACTTCAAGTTGAGTCACATCAAGTTTAACTTTATTTGATTCCCTTATAATATTTTCCAAATACACAATTTATCATGAGGTTTAATATTGATAAGAGAATGTAAAACAAAAAAAACTGTAGCATTACAACCTATGAAGGGTCTGGGCTTCAGTACATGATAAAGACTAATGTTTCTTGGACAACGGTTTTGCAAGTAATTTGTCCTAGATCATTCTCAACCCCCTTGTTTGGGGTACCCATTTTAAAAAGGTTGGATAAATCCCAGGAGGGCTCTAGATTCCATATTATACATCTTCGTCCGCTAACAGATTAAATAAAAGTCTGCCAGCGAGCGGTATTTGAATCCAGAACCTTCGACATGGCAACTCAGTGCTCTACCATTGAGCCACTCCTTTCCCCCAATAGATAATGTATACTTCAAAATTCATTTCTAAGAAAATCTGACTTGATTACTTATTCATTTATCTTTATTAATGATCTTGCTGATTTCGTAATTGTTTACAGCTGTTCTTATATTTTATAATGACCGATTGTATCAATGATTGACATTAAAAAGATAATAATAAAGCATTGATTTTCTTTTAACCCTAATTTTGTTAAATTTATTTTGGTATAGCGAGTTGTTGAATTTTCCCCAAAAATATGATTATCTGTTTGATGGCCTATCAGAAATTACCAGCTTGATATCTTGCTGTTATATTTGTATTATACATAATGAATTTTCTTACTAAAAAGATTATTTTTTAGGGTAACAATAGTTTCAACCTCCACTTGGGAGGTTTTGGCTGAATTGGATAAACCTCGGGTATGTGCTTTACAATTTTCACCAAAAGGTACATACCTCATGACATGGGAAACTTTTCTAGGTATGTATATTACATATTCAGCACAATAGATATGCATGTAAAATGTCTATTTATTTTTAATTTGACAATCATGTTTAGTGACCCAAGAGAAACCGGAAGGATCGCCAAATTTAAACATTTATGAATCGGCAACAGGAAAGCATCTTGTTTCATTTGATCAGAGGAAACAGACTGGGTGGTATGTGGAATTATAGTCTTGTTATAATATGAAAAAGTTGTATTTTATTACAGTAATGCTTTTTTTTTTTTATTGAGTCACTGAATAAGAGTATACGAGTATACTCACATATATTTTGGTCAGAACTTTATTGTTTTATCTTAGAAGTTGACAAATGTTTTAATATTTTTTGTTTTTTTTATTTATAACTTGGAAACTTTTTTTTTTTTTAAATTATCATCTTACATAAAACCGAAGTACCCAAAGGGACTAGTTGTAAGTTCCAGAGCAGTGGGGAATAATGCTCTCCTGGGTTCCAGAGTTCAGTACAAGACACTATCAGGCAACAGAACAGTACATTTAACACTTTTTCATACATAAGGTCATGCACAGTACTCACCTCAGATCCACCTTCCCTGAGAAGACACCCTAGGTTGGGGGATATAGCCTGACAACCAGTTGTCCTGAGGATGCGGGGCCTCAGCACTGGCCAATCACTCTTCTATAGTATAGCAGATTCAAAGAAACTTACCTAGCCTCGGAACAAAAAAATAGTAGAGGCTCCTTGACGCTGTACCGAGTTCATTTTACCATTGATTTGAAGTTTTAAGGATGGTTATTAATTCTGCTCACTTTATTTTCCATTCTTTTCAAAAATAGAAATATTTTATTGATAAATTATATTGATACTACAACCTGCAAGCTAGTCCTGGCCTCTATCTCCAATTAGGAATATATAATATATAAAATTTATCTCTTTTCTCTGTTGTCATCCAGCTCTTACCTCCAGCTTTCTTGGCATCATTCTCTAGGCAATCTGCCCATCTTAATCTTGGCCGGCCAACCATTGACGTCCCTACATCTGTCTTGTTAATACCATGATTAATCATTATTGTCAACTAATTGAAAAATTGTAATTGCGATATTCCACAATGGAACTATTACCATCCTTTAGTTCCATCGGTTAAAAAATAATAAGATTCTATCATAGCTCTTGTGGCTTAAAAGAGAAACATATTTTTAATTGAGGGAATTTAAGCACTGTGTACTTAACAGCTTTCAATATTTGTTGAATGTTAAATTAATTCAGAATTCTTCTTGAGTTTTAGGATAGATAATAAAACAAACAAACCATTTATTAAAAAAGTTATGTTAGTTGAAAAATACAGCTAGGTAATTGAAGGTCAATGTTTCAACAAAAAATCCAAATTTCTGGGTTGGTTCCGAGCAAATATTGTAAGCTTATTTATATGTTTGTAGGTAAAATTTTTATTGCTAAATTATGTATGTCCTCTTGGCTAAATGAGCCGTAGTAAAAGATATGAGGTATAAATCTATTGCATTAATAATTTATCATATATTTAAAGTTTAAAGAAATACACATGATACTTAAATGAATCGCTACATTCTAAAATGTTTTTTCAGTGTGAATTATTTTGATAAAACTCCTTTCTAAAAAAATATTTAAATGTTCAATTAAAATTTTTCAGCTCAAACAAAAAGCTGGTGGCCTTCCATGAATCTATTCATTTATTGGTCTCTTACTACTATATTTAAATACATTATCTAATTATTTATATTCATACATTATTTAAAAAAGATTATTGCATTTATGTAACATGCTCACCTTAATGTAGGACCCCAAGCATTTAAATGTTATAAACATATGTTTATAATAGAATTAAAAAAGCTCCATTGACAAGATTAAATCTACAGCCTCAATCAATAAGTATTTTAGTCAGTTTTTGTCCCTAATGAGTTGTTGGTGTTTAAAGGTGTAAATACCTTAAGTGATCAAAGCTTGTTTGCTACGTATGGTTTACTTAAACAAAATTGTTAAATGTTATATATTTTCTTACACAACACACACGTGCAAACTGGAGGCTGGAGAAAATTTAGATACTATTTGAGATAATGTTAGAGCAAACTTTCAAAAACTGAAATAACAACAGGATGGCAGCTTTGTCAAAAATGAGTTAATTGTATTTCAGGAAGCGAAATCATGTCATTCTCATAGATACAACTCTATTTCAAGCCAAAGATTACAAGAATTAAATGATTATGCTTCCCTCAGTACAATATACTCATTCTGGACAACATTCAATATAATTACAACTACAATTACAACATTCACCAGGGCTGCACATTAAATAAAGTAATTTAAGTATTATTTTCTTATTTTGCTGAAATGGCTAGCCTTCCCATTTCAATCATATTAGGTCTACTTTCTAATGAATTGATATGATGCATATTATTTTTGTTCTATAGATTTCATATAATTATTTGTATTTGTTTTTTCTTTTGTTTAGGGAACCTGTTTGGACCGGGGACGAAGCTCTTGTCTCAAGAAGTGTAAAGAATGATGTTTTATTTTATAAACCAGACAAAGTCAATGAAATCGAAAATAGGATAGCGAACCAAAGGATACATCAGTATAGTATTTCTCCAGCTGGTTCTCCCTATTATGTACTATGTTATATTCCAGGTAAATGGCTTTTTTATTTTTGTTTTTACCAATTTTTATTTCAAGTTTTAAAACATTTCTATTTTCCAGGAAAGCAAGGACAGCCTTCTTTAGGAAAATTATTTCAGTATCCCAAATTCGACACACCAATTGCTTGTAAGAGCTTTTTCCAGGTAATTTCCCTATATCTATAATAAAATATTTTATTGTGATGGGCGGAATTGATATTATACAACTGCTGTTTTTATTGATAGGCAGATAAAGTAGATATGTATTGGAATAAAAAGGGTACTGGTGTTCTTCTGATGACCAGCGTTGAAGTCGACAAGAGCGGAAGCTCATATTATGGCAAACAAACTCTCCATTTTATTACACCAAAAGGAGATAATTCGATCGTCCAACTGGGTAAAATTTGTTTTCTTAGAGTTATTTATGTTGTCATTGTTAACTAATCATATGTCACAGAACTTGTTGGCTTTTATAAAGTATACTAGTAAATTTTAATGGTTAAAAAGGAACCTGTTTAATTTGTTTATTAGAATTAAATATAATTGCCAGTTACTTTTCAATGAGTATTGTGATCACTGATGAATAGTATATGATTATATGAGACATATGTATTTGTTATTAAGTTCTTCATTTGCAAACTTAGTGGTTAAATATTCATTTGCCCAAGAATGTATGAAATAATTAATTGTAGATAAATTTAATATTGTATATTCTTATCAGGTTCCTTCTGTCTCTTTGCATCTTCTCAAATTACTCCTCCACTTACCTATTCCTTCAGCAAATTTCAACAAATTCCAGTACTTTTTTTGTCAATATTCCTCTAATTATTAAAAAGGCACTTTTTGGTTTTGAATCAAGAAATTAAGCTCCATTTAATTCATTTTGAGAAATGATTATTGATCTGTACAATCAGATTATTATTAATAATTAAAAACAGTTACTTTTTAACCAATAAAAGTAACTGGTGTACATCAAGCATAAAAGACTCCTTTATATTATCTGTTTGATATAAAATTTTATAATAAATATTACAACTACTATTCATTAAAATGTTTATCTGCAGGTAAAGAAGGGCCGATCCATTCTGTTGCTTGGTCACCGCAGTCCCACGAGTTTTGTGTAGTCTACGGATTCATGCCTGCCAAAGCCACATTATTTAACCTGAAATGTGAACCCGTCTTCGAGATGGGAACCGGGCCGAGGAACAGTATATATTACAACCCTTACGGAAACAATATCCTTTTTTTTGCTTGATCTATAAATGAGTTTAATCTGACTATGTTTACTTCTGATTCTTATTGTTATTTATTTATTTCTAATTACGTTTGTTATGTTGAATATAATCTAAATTTTTACATCTTTCCTTAACGTATTTGTTTCACTTCTCTTGTTGGGTGGTTTTGGTAACCTCCAAGGGAGCGTGGAGCTTTGGGAAGCTCCGGCACGAAAATTAATTAATAGAATGACAGCTGCGGATACGACACAGCTAGCTTGGTCGCCTGAAGGAACACATTTCATGACTGCGACCACTGCACCAAGATTGCGAATGTGTAATGGGTGAGGTTTTCTTTGGTGATAAAGTTATCTGAAGCTCTAAGTATTTTCTATTATATTTAGTTTATAATTTGCCTTAAGTATTTCTTAATTTTTTAGCCATTGAATATATGTACCACTTATTTTATAAGACAGAAATGCGTATCGTAAAGAATTGCTGAAAACGGCCAATGAATATAACTCTCTAGGGCATGTTACTGGAACGTTAGCAAATTGATATCATTGATGTGGGTTGGGTTCCTGCTCTCTGTATAAATAAATGCATGAATAATGGAATTTACAGATCATTAGACATTACTGGAGATAAATATGAACCTAATTTTTCAAAATCTTGATGAATGACATTGCTTAAACTATCTAATAAAAACCTAAAATTTCATTTGGTTTTAGTGATTGTCATTAGTATTTTTTTCTAAAGGAGGGGAAGTAAAATTATGGTTAGTCACAAATAATGCACTAGGCATTATAATTATTATGGGCCATATTAGTTAATGAAACTTTTTTGATGTCTTAAAAACTCTAAACAATAATTTTAATAAGTAAGTAATATCTGTATTATCTAATCAAAATCTAGGACCCGTTTTAAACTTATTTACTTTAATTTAGATGCATTCTGAGCCGTTAACATCAAAAGGTGCAGAAGTGTGTTGGAACATAAATTTTCATTAACATCTTTGTTTAAAATAGAAATGTTAAATTTAAAAATCTCTGAAATTTCTATTAAAATTGCCTCTATGTTTTCTTTCAGTAATTTATGATTCAGTTATAAATAGTTTATAATAATCTTAACTGATCTTAAATTTATGTTCATTCTTCCACTTAGTATTTTGAATTTTAAACAAGTATGTAACAAAAATCAAGATTATGTAGGCTTGTACTATAAATATTATTGTAAATTTATTTTATAGTGTTAAAATGTAATTTTCATCTCTATTAATTAAGTTATCAAATATAATATTTCTGTTTAATTTCAGTTTCAAAATGTGGCATTATAGCGGTACCTTATTATACGAAAGGCCATGGAATAAGCAGGAGGAATTGTGGGAGGTTTGTTGGCAAAATTTTCCTGATGGGACTTTCAAACCTCCCTTGATAAGTTATAAACCGGTTGAAGGGATTGCGCCAACACAACCCCAAGGTAGTATTTCGGTTAAATATCCTTTATACTTTTAGCCTTCTAATGGTATTTTTTAAATGTTTACATATTTTATGATATAAAATAATTTCATTTATTATGACTCCATTAATAGAATTAATTCATTATTATTTTGGTAATCCTGGGTGTTCTTTGTCCTAGGTTTTGAATTTTTTTTTTTAATTGTTTGAATAGTGGTCTATTCAGTAAAATGGTTAAAATTTATTTTGTTTTATAATATTTCTTGGTACTAGTATGTTTAAGGGCCTGCTGACATCAGCACGCTCAGGTGTTCCTTTTCTTAACCATCTCCTACTGTTATAGTAACCTTTCTATTGTTTTGTTATTGTTTATGTGAAGTTGAACGTGAATGTGTTTTTGATTATTTTCTTCAAATATGACTTGGAATGTGAAGAAGATTTTTCGCACGGCGAACGATGAAAAATCAGCTGTTAGGTTTCTTTAGGAGCGGAATGTCATTCCGCAGAAAATGCGTTGTGGAAATGGACATGATATGAAACTGCAAGTGGAGAATAAAATTAGATGGAGATGCCAGAAAAAAGGATGCAACAAGACCCTGAGTATTCGATTAAATACGTGGTTGAGAAATAGTACATTACTTTTGGAGACTATTGTCCATTTTATATAACAAAGTTAGAGGGAAGAGACCCTTTTGATGCAATTTTTGAAGATATTGTTTTTTTTAATGAGCATTGTTTGGAATAAATCTTTCATTGTTTATCATAACATCATATTTTAAATATTTCTATTTTAAACATTAGATAACAATTTGTAATATAATAATTTTTTTAATTTTTAAATGTTTTTATTTTAAAGAGAAAAGATTTGCCCGGGAAAATCTTTTCTCTTTAAAATAAAAACATTTAAAAATAAAAAAAATTATCATATTTTAGTTACAAATTGTTATTTAATGAATATTGCTTGTAATAAATGTTTTATTATATCTAGTTTAATTTTTGTCTACATTTTTCTCATTTATTTCATTTCCTATAATCTGTTGTATCATAATGAAAGACAATGCCTATTTAAAATTCATGCATAACCTGACAAGGTCCAAACAGTTGAGGTAAGTGACACCTGAGCGCGCTGATGTCAGCAGGCCCTTAAACATACTAGTACCTATTTCTTTGTTATTACTTCGGAACGTATTTGTTGAAAACTACTTCCATTGCTTATTTTCTGTTCAATAAATTTTTTGTGTCTTTTCTTAGCAATTGCTATAGAAAAATGTATTTTTAGAATTATGAAATTTTTAAATCTATAATATTTTAATTAGAAATTTCAATGATTTGTATAGCTTCTAAAGAAGTATATAGGCCACCAATTGCACGAGGGTTAACTGTAAACTTTAAACTTCATGAAGATGAAACTCCACCTCAACAATGTAAGTATTTACAAAAATGATATAATTTAAAAGAAAAAAAAAATGATTCCTTACTAATCCAAAAAAAAAAAATTATTGTAATACAACCAAATTATTTATATTTGTAAGCTGTATCAACATAAATAGTTTGTGGTATTGTTCAATACTTTTTTCTTAAAGGTAATACGTCGTAGTAGAGTAAAAATGATCAACTGAAATTTTAGTAGAAATAAGGTTTTTTACTTTTAGCCCGTTTCTATGCAAAAATTAAGCTTCATCATGACAAAGTTGTGCAATTATCAATTAATTAACTAATAGTTAAGGATTATTTCAAATTGTCAATATTAAAGCGTAAATTTAAATTAATTATTAGGCTGGGGCATAGATAAAAAGTAACAAAACAAATCTTCACTTAGATTAAATTTGGTCCCTTTTATTCACTAATAAAAGATGTAGGATACATACAGTATTTACATTTAATTTATCACTTGAGAAGATGAATTTCTGATTAATTCCACTTATTATTTAACTAATTGCACTTACTGCTATTAGTGTTGGTTTCTGAAAAATTTTTTTTTTTTTTTTTAGCTCAGCAATCAAAAACTGCTTTAAAATTAAAAAAGAAAAGAGAAGCCAAGAAAGCTGCTAAAGCAGCGCAACATGACCAATCTCCTGATAGAGCACCACCACCAACCCCGCCAGCGAATAATGGTTTGAAGGCTCATTTGGAGGAATTTACAACGGATGATCCAGTCAAAATGAAGAAAATTGGAAGGCTAAGAAGTGTATGTTTTTCATTAATTCATGCTATAAAAGCCACTATATAAGCAAATTTACTATTTAAATATAATTTAGAGCTAATTTGTTCTGATATAAATATTTTACTTTTTATTAATTTTTTTTTTAATTGACATACCGTCCCTGCCATCGCAAAGTATCGAATGTGAAAAAAACACAGTTTTCGTTTTTGACTTATAGGAATTGCTTTAGGATTGATAATCAATATAAAATTCATATAGATGTTTCTATTAGTCACAAAAACAATGTAAAATGAATGTCATTGGTTTGACTATAGGCACTCATTTTTATTGAACCTTGAAACTCCTTTTTTTTAATTATCCTCAAAAGTACCAATTTTCACATTGTATAGTTGGAAATGGCAGGGACAATATCACTCCTTCAAACGAACAATATCATAACTCAAAAAACCTAATTTTTCAATAGAGGTATTTGAAAGTTCCTTGTGATTTAAAAAAAAAGGCATTAGTAAAGCAAAGCATTCCTATTGTAATGATGGTATTAAAATTCTTTCATTAACCATTAGAAAATGTTTAGAAGCTTGAAGCTTTTTTTATTTTAACTTCTGTCATTATTCCCATAAAACATCAAGTTCAAACATGATACAACTCAAAATGTGACATTATTAAAAAAAAAACATGTCGAAAATGGAATATTAGATATATCGCTACTGAATTAAAAAGCTTCAACCAATACAATTGCTACTGAAGGCTTAACTTAAAAATGCCAAATTTTTAGATATGACATTCTTTTGAAGAATTTATATGCTACTATTACATTGATTAGTTTTCAAAAACTTCATTTATTTTTTGTTAATCTAAACTTCTGTTCTTTATTTCTTAGAAATTAATGGAAATCGAACGTTTGAAAGAGCAACAGAAAAGTGGGCGACAACTTGAGATAAACCAATTAGAAAAGATCAAAAAAGAAGACCAACTACTGAGTGAACTTCGAAGCCTTGCTTTGTGATACCTGCCAACATAGAAATGGGATATTGTTACTGGTAATTTTATCTTTTAGAACGTTATTAAGGAAATTAAAATACTTTGCAGTTAATGCTATTCTTTTCATGTTGAATTTGTTTTGGTACAATAAGTGAGAATGGTTTTTATCCACCATTGATGGTTACTTATGGAGTCCAGCAAAAATATTCAATGCATATAAGTACAAAATAATCAAGTTTTATTCAAAATATCATAAACAATTCCTGTCAATTAGCTGAACCTGTCATTTATTTTCATTATTGTTATATATTTTTACAGGGACTTGGGAAATCATGAACTAAACAATTTGGATGGAATAATGAAAATGTATTTCAAGAAAATACTAAAGATGTTAATTGGAAGTCATGGAGCACAATGGTACACTGAAGAGGCAACTGTATCATATCCAACTGGCTCTTCAGAAATGGTGTGGCGGGTGATGAAATTTTTTAATACTTTCTGTCGAAAATAGTACCTGTTACCTACCTTGTATCATTTGCCTGCATTTAATTGGTCATTTAAAAAAAAAATCTATGGTGATTGTCTTTTATGAGTGTTATTCTTTTTGTAAATAAATGTATCTCTGTTATTTCATATTCTATTCTTTAAATAATTATTAACTTTGAATGAATGTACATAAAGCTGTTCTTTATTTATACGAGTAAAATATATTAATTATGCTTTATACATAGTTACGCAGGTCCCATCACATTGAGATGTTGAGCTAACATATTTATTTTTGATCTCCTTTTTTTTTTCTTGTATGATATGATTTTATGCTCTGTCTCTTTGTTATTTTCAATCAGATTTTTTTTAATATATTTATATTAATCACTTTTAGGATTAAGGATGTTGTTAGCAATGTATTGCTATTCTCTCCATTAACTATATTGTTATTGTTCAATATCAGCTTTATATTCAAAGATATTTGTAATATCTTATCATTTGTAATGTTAATTGTACAGGTTAACTTACATGAATTTTTACTAGTTGTAGTGTAATGACTGCACTATTTATTTTTTATTATTGAAATTGTATAGAATGCTTTATTTAACCATAGTAATCAATATGATGTAATATGTATCTAACCATGAATTATGGTTTCTGTAAAGTATACGTTACATTTAAAGATTTTGACAAAAGTTATAAACATTATATGTGTTAGTTAACAATTCAGATATAATGTTTTGTGGGTAAAGAGAATATAAAATAATAAAAACTTAAATCACTTTATAAAATGTTTTGTTCAAGAGCAATCGCTTTACCCATTCCATTGTTGATTCTATCGAATTTATGATGGTTCATTTAATATGGAAAAAGTTGATGAAAGATATTTAATTTGAAACATGTTCAAATTAATACAGTAATTTCATGTAACTTAATTGTTATAAAAATAAACATTGTAAGATTATTTCTTAAAGTAATGTCTTCTACATTGTAAATATTATGTTTTACTGAAGTAACTTTGGTATTACCTTTGTACATTATTAAATGGAAAATCTTCATTTAATAATAAGAAAAATGTTATGAAATTGTTATATAAAGAATAATGTAATGGAAAAAAGAGCCTATTATTACTGTCTCTCTATCTTGATTTTTTGTTCCTAATTATGTTTATCACTAATGATAAGCTTATTAGTTAATTATTGTTAATCAAACACCCTTGAAATTTAATAAATATGAAGTGATATTCTAATTTGTGGTTTTATTATTAATAAGATAATTTTTGTGATCAATTTTGTTTGTAGCGTCTAGGCTTTCAATTATAATTCGAACAGGCCAGACCTATATTTAATGTTGTCTTTCTAACTTTGATTATCATTATAAACTAAAGCTGACTAGAGATAAAAGCAGATTTCACAATTAATTTTTTATGACTATTGGTCTCGCATTTGTTAAAATTCATGATCTGGTCAATTAATCTAATGATTGGTATACCATTTAAGTTAAAGTTTAAAATCCTTGATCAATTAAATGTAATGCCTTCCTTTAATGAATAAGTCCCTTATTAATTTACCTTTATTTAATAATTATTACATGTTTTTCTTTAAATGTTTGTCAGTAATTTGTTTAATTTTTAAAAAAATCTTTTCAGCTTTGTTATGTTTTTAATTGTTGATTTTTAAGACTTTTTTTATTCTTATGAAATGTAATTTATGATTGAAAATAACTAAAACATTCAAGGAGGTGAGTTTGTGTCTGATTATAACAATTCAAATCACTCCTTCAATGGGTTATGATTTTATCTCCGACATTTCTCAACTATAGTTCCAGGTTGTTTGTTCCTGAAGCATTTACAAAATTTGGATGGAAATATCAGGATATGGACTGCCACTAAAATGATCCTGCCTATTATTTCATATTTACTTCAAGCCATCGTTAGTTAAAAATGGTGTGCTTTTTCCTCCTTTAGTACACATATGTCACAGTTAGTTATTGATTATGCAATATTTCATTATTTATTAGTTTTTAAAGGAGTCGACATATTTTAAAACTAATGCTTCGCTGTATATATTTATTTATGATGATGAAAATTAAATAAATACATTTTACCTATTAGTATTCTGAAAAGAAACCCCTTGGAGTTTGTTTATCTCTTGGGCCTATGGAAATTGATAAAAAGTCTGCCTTTTACTTCATATTTGTACCTGCTATACAAGATTCACTCTGTTTACTGGCAGTTGCTTCTTTTCCTTTTTCTAGGATTTCCTTGTTATTATATTAATTATACAATATATTCCGTCTTTTTACCAGTTAGTTGAGCTTGGGTCTTACCCCTAATGGATCATCCAAACTACCTGAGCTGTTATCTATCGGTTTTCAGTAAGAATATGTTCTTGAATGATTAGTCATATTTACAGTCTACCACCAATTTTTCCTTTAATTTTAACAGAAAATTTATTGTTCTTGGAAATGTAATATATGTTGGGTATGTTTTGTTCCATACCCACCAGTTACTTTTAAATAATGTCCATAAAAATAACATATGATTTTAAAACATTTCTTGATCCTTTTTGTTATGTCATGCCTGCTATTTTCAGGTTTACTCTCATGCCTACGTTGGTAAATACCAGCGTGGGATTAGTATTTTATCAGCTTTAAAAAAAATCTCAACCCTTGACTTTTTCAATGATGATAGTCACCTAAATATCAGGAGTCATCAACGATCTCAATCTCCTCACTGTATACTTACTAATAACCTAACTTGTGACGACCTGTGGTGTAGTGGTTAGCATAACAGTCTACTATGGGACTCCTAAATTTTGCCAGTCCAGGCAAAATTAGGATATAGATCTATAACGAGTACCTGACACCAAACAGGCTAATTTACATGACAGCAGGACCGCTATTTTACCTCCCCTTCAAAGGACAGTATAACATGATTTTTTATTCTTTGCAAAATCCTGATGCCGGAACATGTTCCTCTTTTATAGTTTCTACCTGGACGCAAGTCCTCAATGTATTAATTATTATTTACTAATTTTCCATTTACAATTATTTCTTAGGTAGTTTAAGATACTGTATTTTCCTAACATAATGTAACATATTTATTATAGTCAGTGAATTGTGTATTGTCTGTAATTTTTAATAATTATAATGACAACTTTAAATAAAGAAGTTAGTGATATGAAAAATTCCGAACTCAATTTTAATTATTAATGTCATGACTTCAAGCTATCTTCATCTTAATTACTGTTTTAAATGTTGGTAGATTAAAACAATTACATCAGTAACTGTAAAACAATTATAATATACATATATATTCAGTTTTAGTTAACATTTATCAACTATATTAGTGATTTATGGTTATTATTAAATTATTCTCTTAGAAAAAAAGTTTCTTTATCCTAACTTATTATTATTATTATTTATTACTTATTTACATTGTAAGATTTTTATCGACTTTGAAACCTGAGTATCGATTGGTAATTGTTAATGTCTAACTAAATATTTATGTGGAAGAAAGTGGTCCGGGTAAAGGTCAATCCATTTCTCTTGGAATTGGAGAAATGTTTATTAAGTAGCATGCGTTTCGACCTAGTTTGTAGGTCTTCAGGGCTATATGAAATATACAGACAATTGAGAATTTTAAACTAGTCCAAAAAAAAATTTTGACCTCAACTCGGACCACTTTCTTCCACATATATTATCAAGGTCAATTATTATCATTCAATATAAATATTATTTAGTTTTATTATGAAATTTTTAATAAATTTCTAATAGTTTTATCTGATGAAATTAGGATTGACTCAAAATCAATGTAATTTAAATCACGAGTATTGGGAAATAATT